>CM064342.1:32264328-34664328 GCA_032595735.1 Pelochelys cantorii
TATATGCAAATAGCTTCTTTCACACTGAGGGCATGAATACAAAGATTAAGGCAAGACTACACAACACTGTCAGAGGCAGCAAGGGGGGAAGAAGAGGGGGTACTTGAAGCCTGAGGCCAGACCCTGGGCTCCACTTGGGGCTGCTGCTATGAGAAGCCACATGCAGCCCAGGGCCAGCTGGGGTGTCCTCAGCTGACCCCAGGCTCCACCAACAGCCCTATAGCTATTGGTACACTTCAAAGGCAGAGGTGCCCTTTCTGCTAACTGAACAGTTTGGCTATTTGATTAGTCAGTTATCTGATACTTAACATCCTTAGCTGAGCCCTGCATAAACCCAAACAGCATTGCAGGCTGCATACAAATGGGCCACATGTTGAGTAGCCCTGGTGTGGTGTAGGGATGTTAAATATTGGTTAATTGAGTAGTCAAGTAACCTCATGAAATTTCATCAGTTAGTTGACTATTCTATAGTCCCCAGGGGCGGGGCCAGCAGCCACTGTATCAGAGGCAGCAGCATGGGTTGCCATGTGGGAGCTGGTCTGTGAGGAGCCATTTTAAAAACTAGCTCCCCTCGCAGACCAGCTGCCTGTTGCCCTGTGCTGCTGCTTCTGAGAGGCAGCAGAACAGTGGCAGCAGTCCTGTGGGGGAGGCAGGGGGGTCTGAGCCCCTGGACCTGGCATGAGCCAGAACTGAGCTGGGCTGCCTACCTGCTCAGCTCTTAATACACTTGAAATGCAGAGCTGCAGCAAGGGTAGGTCCTGGACCCCCACAAGCCAGGACTGAGAAACTTACTGGCAGGGAGAGGGAAATGTGTGTAGTCGATAGCATTAACCAATATGCTTTTGCTTATCGGTTAATCGACTATACTATTACATTCCTAGTGTAGTGACTCAAATGGGTGTCTTGGCAGTGAGCTGAAATGACTTGTGCTTCAGGGTTTCCTAGGCAGGATGCAGAAATGTGGCTGCAAGTGTGTGATTGAGCTGGACTAGTGGGAAGAGATCTGTGCCCCTGGTCATAGTGCAGGTTTGTTTTTACCACTTAACACTGGTGCAAGAGAATGTCAACAGAGAACGAAAAGACAGGACTATGCAGCACTTTAAAGACTACGAAGATGGTTTATTAGATGATGAGCTTTCGTGCCCACAAAAGCTCATCACCTAATAAACCATCTTGTTAGTCTTTAAAGTGCTGCATAGTCCTGTCTTGTTTCAGCAAGACCAGACTAACCTGGCTACATCTCTATTACTATTCAATAGAGAACAAGGTTTTTTGGGGTCCTATGCTAAAAATACAAGTTACTGTATTGCTTTTGAACAGGGGAAGACTTGGACCTTATATTGCAGTTAATCCCATTGGAATTTGAGTTTAGGTGGCTATGAAATAACAGCATGTGAATCCTGAAGAATTAGTATTCATATTATGTTGAAAGAATTGTAAAGTGATGGGACAGTTGCTTTACCAATGAGCATTAATGGGATCCTTTAAACTAAATGAAGCCCTTTGAAAGATACAGGTTAAATTGAATTGTGTTTTTTCTCTTGAACTATGGAGAGTCAGGACATTTGAAGACCAGCAATGGTGGATTTGAACAACAATAACAAATTAGATAGCTCCCTCTAAGTGTTTTGATTTGAACTAGGAAATTAAAATCTTGTCTTCTCTATAGGATTGTGAATTTAAAACTGGATTCTTTAGAGTCCAGGCTTAATTTCATGGGTAAAGTTTGCATACTTAATCAAAATTGCTATTCTGTTGTCTAAATAGAATAGAATAATGAGTTGATTTAAATATAGGTAAATGTACAAGGCATTAATTATCTAGAAATGCCTGGTAACTTCAGCTATGCAGACCACCCATGAAAAGATCATATAAGCTTGTTTTCTTTGATCTCATTAAGTTTGTGTAACAGCCTTGAGAAGTGCATTTCCTAATGTGTTAATACTCTTTAGAACATTCCTCCCTTTCTTTCCACATTCATTCTTTGGAAGCGTCCTGGGCCTTGTAAATAAAACCTTGTGGGGTATAGTTATGCTTACCATAAGTCCTGACTTTTCTGGGACAGTTCCCAAATTTAAATACTGTCCTGGGGTGCCCATCAAGTAGAGAAATGTCCTGGAAAGCCCTGCTGGATCTGGCTAGAAATGGCACTGCCATTTCCCCCTCCCCCCCCACCCCCCCTGCACTGGGACAGCCTTGTAGACAGTACTGCGGTGCAGCAGCAACACCCTTGCCAGCACATAGGTGGCTCCCTGGGTGTTTTGCCAGCAGGCAGCCAGGGCCACTTCTGGTGGCACATGGCTTCCAGGTTGGGTCAGAAGCTGGAGCCCAGAGCATTTTCCAAGCTTCAGTACAGTGCACACTGTCACCTGACCCCCCTCCCCCAGGATGACTCTGCTGCATGTGGCCTAATCCGGCTGTGCTGCTGCTGTCACCTCCATCTCCAGGCAGCTGCTTGCTCTTTGTACAGTGGCCACTGGGGGGGGGGGGGCGGTAGGTGGCAGGAGGAGCACCAGGCAGGTCCAAGAGTACACCTTGTGCAGCTGCCACTTGACTCCAGCTGGAGCCAGGGCCACCTGCAATACTATTTTTTAATGCCCCTGTCCCTAAGGGCAGCCCTGCCTCCAGCTGGAGTCAAGCAGCAGCTGCACAAGAAACAGTCAGGCTGCCCGAGCTGGAACACAACTGGCCTCATGGCTGCTGCTTGACTCCAGCTTTAGCTGGGGCTGCCCTCATGGACTGGGACCATGGTACTAACACCACCATGGACTGCTTCTGCTCCAGTCCCACCCCAGGAGCAGCTGGGGCCAGGGCTGTGGGAGCTCCTATGGTCAGGACTGCAGTACTAAAAATAGCACTGTGGCCCTGGCTCCAGTCCACAAACTCCTTTCCATGTGGCAGGCAGAAGGTGAGGGAATGGGGTCAGGCAGTGAGGGAAGGGGAGGCACCAGGAAGGTGGAGGGAGTAAGGGAAGGTGCAGGTACCGGGCTTGTGGGGGTGAAGCAGAAGGGCAGACACATGGAGGAGAGGGACAGGCAACAGAGGGCAGAGGAGAGGCAGGGCAGATGGGTAGAGGTAGGGATGTAATAGTGTAGTCAATTAACCTATAAGCAAAAGCTTATCAGTTAATGCTATAGAATACACACATTGCCCCCTACTTTCCAGTACACTTTTTTAGCAGGGTGGCCAGCAGTCCAGCTCAGTCCTGGCTTGTAGCAGGTGTGGGACCTACCGCTGATTATTGGTTAATCAACTACACTATTACATCCCTACCCTCCTACCCCTGCATTTAAAGTGTATTAGGAGTCAGGTGAGCAGACAGCCTGGCTCAGTTCTAGCTTGCCCCAAGTCTGGGAGCTCAGATTGCCCCCAGACAGGGGCTGCTGCCACCCCATGCTGCTGCCTCTGTATCAGCTAGTCCGCAGGGGGAGCTGTTTTTTTAAACTGGTTCCCCTCGCAGACAAGCTCCTGCCTGGTACCCTGCACTGCTGCCTCTGATAGAGGCAGCAGCATGGAGTGGCAGGGGACTCCTCAGGAGTGAGGCTGGAGCACACTAGCTGCTGGTTACTCAAATATTGGTTAATTGAATATTTAACATCTCTAGTAGAGGGAGGTATTAGCAAGGGTGGGGAGGCAGAACTACAGATCAGAGTAGGGCTAGAAGAGACATGGGCACAGGGGGAAGAGAAGGGCTGGTGCAGGGGAGGGGGGCAGGTGCCCAAAGGGCAGGAGCCAGAACAGGGGAGGAGGGTGAGGGGTGCGGGGCAGCAGCAAGCAGCAGGGGAGGGTGGGAGACATGGCAGCAGAGGGAAAAGGGAGAGGTTTATAAGATTTATTAATAACTTGGGTGCTACAGTGGCACAAGCACATGAATGGGAAGCGGCTGTCTAGGAAGGAGTACAGCAGAAAGGGATGTAGGGGTTATAGTGGACCACAAGCTGAATGAGTCAACAGTGCGATGCTGTTGCAAAAAAGCAAATGTGATTCTGGGATGCATTAACAAGTGTGTTGTGAGGAAGACACAAGAAGTCGTTCTTCTGCTCTACTCTGTGCTGGTTAAGCCTCGGTTGGAGTATTTTGTCCAGTTCTGGGCACCGCATTTCAAGAAAGATGTGGAGAAATTGGAGAGGGTCCAGAGAAGAGCAACAAGAATGATTAAAGGTCTAGAGAACATGACCTATGAAGGAAGGCTGAAAATTGGGTTTGTTTAGTTTAGAAAAGAGAAGATTGAGGGGGGACATGATGCCCTTTTAGATACCTGAAAACAGCTATCACAAGGAGGAGGAAGAACTTGTTCATCTTGGCTTCTGAGGATAGAACAAGAAGCAATGGGCTTAAACTGCAGCAAGGGAGGTTTAGGTTGCACATTCAGAAAAAGTTCCTAACTGTCAGGGTAGTCAAACACTGGAATAAATTGCCCAGGGAGGTTGTGGAATCTCCATCTCTGGAGATATTTAAGAGACAGTTATCTAACCTACTATCAGGGATGGTCTAGACAGTATTTGGTCCTGCCATGAGGGCAGGGGACTGGACTCGATGACCTCTCGAGGTCCCTTCCAGTCCTAGTATTCTATGATTCTAGAACTCATACTGGTGCACAAGACAAAACTAACTGTGCTCATGGGTGGAAAAATCTTAGAAGGAACACTTCTCCCCTGGAGTTAATGCAATGCAAGTTGCATTAATGCAAGTTAATGCAATTGCAGGCTAGTTTTGTGGGGGCCAAACCCATCCCTATTGGAAGCTTGGAGGATAGCCAAGTTAGTCTGTACAGGATAAACCTAAAAAAAAGTCTCTAAAGTGCTACCAGACCAACAAAACATGTAGATGGTATCATGAGCTTTTGTGGGCACAGCCCACTTCTTCAAACTCCAGTCATCTGAAGAAGTGGGCTGAGCCTACGAAAGCTCATGATACCATCTACGTGTTTTGTTAGTCTATAAAGTGCTACTGGACCTCTTGTTGTTTTAGTCCATCCCTATTGGTAGCCAATAGTGGGAGGCAGTTTTAAAGGGTCCCATGACACCCTTTACTTCTGGTCATGTGTCCATCTTGACCCCTGGAGTACTATGTCTGGGGTGGATTTATTGTGGCAGTGGCATGGCTAATGGGTTGTGGGTATGGCTAACATCACTAATTTTGGTTCAGAAAATATGGTCACCATGGGTAGTCCAACATGAAGGTGTTGCTAAAGCACATTTAAAGTAAAATCCTGATCTTAATGAACATTTCTTAATGAGAAACTAAAAGATTACTTTAAACTGGTATAAAGAAATACACAATTTAATACTGTAATTCAGCCATATGTTATATCAAACACCTCACTTCTTACCAACTTTTAAAATAAAGTGAATCACAGAATGAGTGTTCTCATGCTCTGGGATGTAGAAAAGCTTCCTCAGGCTTCCATATGGTTTCCCTAAAAATACTGTGGAATTACAAAACTGCTACAGATGCATTTAGCCAAGTATAAGACTGAACAAATTGCTCTACTGACTTTCAAAACAAAGACTGTTAGCACCCTAAAATCAGTAGGGTTCTGAAATCTGAGTGCAGATCTTGGTGCATGTAAATGTAATTGCCAACATTTAGAATATGAACACCTCTTCCTGAAACACTTTAGAGGCTTCACTTTGTATGGCTATAATCCCATTAACCTGTATCTGAGTCAAATGCTTGCATTAGTATGTAAATGAACTCATAGAATCCTAGAACTGGAAGGGACCTCCAAGTCAGAGTCCAGTCCCTTGCCCTCACAGCAGCAACAAGCATTGTCTAGATCAGTGGTTCCCAACCTCTTTGAGGATACAGACCCCTTTTCAATCAAAATTTCATGGAGGAGGAGAAAAGCAAGGATCAGGCCTACCATGGTGGGCCCAATACTTATTTTTAAACTTTCCATGGATCCCCTGCAGTACTGTTGCAGACCACAGGTTGGGAACCACTGATTTAGATCTCCCTGATGCCTAGCCAACCTGCTCCTAAGTATTTCCGGTGACGGAGATTTCACAACCTCCCTAGGCAATTTATTCCAGTGGTTAACCACCCTGACAATTGGGAAGTTTTTTCCTAATGTCCAGCCTAAAATTTCCTTTCTGCAATTTAAACCTATTGCTTCTTGTGAGTGACTGAAAACAAAGATCTGCTATACCTTCATAGCAGGGATGTAAAAAGGTGGTTAACGTAACTACTAAAAATCATAGTAGTTATGCATTGTGGGCTCTGAATTGTAAAGCTTATTTAAGACTTATACTTCAGAACCTGGAATGGGGCTGGCAGCCCTTCCTAGGCTATGTCTACACTGCAGAGTTTTTTCCAGGATACCTTTGGTATCCTGGAAACTGCTGCATCCAGGGAATGTGTGTCTCCCAAAATTTTTTTGGAAGAGCAGACACGCTTTCTTTGGCATCCCTGTAAACCTCATTTTACAAGGAAAGGATGTTCTGAAAAGGTTTTTTCCAACACTTGGCCCAGTGTAGATGGGCCAAATGTCAGAAAAGCCTCTTCTAAAAAAAGCGGGAAAAACAATGTAGTGTAGACAATCCCAGGGAGGCTTTGCTTTGGTCTCTGCAGCTTGTTCCCCAGAAGTGGGGCTGGTAGCCAGCATATAACCTGCACTGAAGGGTGGGGAGTGGCTGGGCTCACCATGGACAGGGGCTACTCCAGCAGCCCTCAGGGTGGGTAGAGAGCTACGTTAGCCTTTACAGGTTAACCAGAACTGGTAAGACTCACTCAGTCTTTTACATCCCTAGTTCATAGATCTTTAGGACCCAGGCTCAACTACTGTGACCTCCATCACACATGTCAACTTCTTCCAGTAGTTCCTGTATCAAATTTTAACTTGTGGTTGAACTAAAGATGATTTTAGTTCACTTGTGATTTAAATATTACAAGGAATGGAAAAACACGTCCTCTAGTCTTTAAATTTAAGAACGGTATAGCCAGTAAAGGGGTGTGGGGTGGGTGTGTGTGTGTGTGGGGGGGGGGGGTTCCACTTCTCTCAGGCTTGGCAGAGGGGGTAAATGCAGGAAAGGGCAAGGATTATCTTTTGAAATGATTAAGGGAAGATAAGTCATGAAGTGTCTTCCTAAGGCTTTGATTATCTCTTAAAACAAGAGTGCTGTGTTTGGGGGCCCTGTTCTGCTTTCATTTGCATGTGTGAACTTCTGTTACTTAGTCTGTTCTTAAAATGTTAATTACTGTTACAAACTTAGCAGTTGGTACTTACAGTTTGTGATCTTTCTTTGCTTAAGGGCATGAACTGGACCTGCTGGAGAGGAATAAAAACACAGCATCCTCACTTTATGGAGAGCTGAATTCTAATTTAGACTATATGTTAGCCCTTGGACTGCAACCTGAGAATAATCCCTGCAACAGTATTGCAGCTGAAATTCACCATGATTTCTGGAACAGCTATGCTAAAGAATCAGAGTCATCTGAGTATCTCAGAGGAACAAACAAATCAGATACTTTCTCTCCTGTCCCTTTGTCTAACACTTCAACTCAGCTAAAAAGTAAGTTTCACAAGTGTTTTTTGGGAAGAATTGATATTGATGATCAGGGAATTCTGACTGGCTCCTTGGTGATATTTTTATCAGGGATGTTAAATATCAGTTAATTGAATAGCTGATTAACCCATGAATTCTTAAAGGTTATTCAATTATTTTATAGTCCCTGGGGGTGGGACTGGCAGCCAGTGCACTCCAGCCTTACTCCCAAGGAACCCCCTGCACCCCCCCCCCCGTGCTGCTGCTTCTGTATTGGAGGCAGCATTGCGGGGAGCCAGGTGGGAGCTGGCCCATAAGGGGAGCAAGTTTTTAAAAAAAGCTTCCCTTGCAGACGGGTTGCCTGCTGCCCCTGTCCAAGGGGATCTGAGCTCCCAGACCTGGTGTGAGACAGGATTGAGCTGAGCTGCCTGCCCACCTGGCTACTAATACACTTAAATAGAGAGCTGCAACAGGGATAGGTCCTGGACCCAGTGCAAACTGGGACTGAGCCAACTGGTCAGCCTGCTGAAAAATTTAATAGAGGGGCAGCTAAGTTAGTCTGGTAGCACTTTAAAGACTATTTGTTTTTGTTTTTCCTGTTACAGACTAACAAAACATGTAGATGGGATAATGAGCTTTTGTGGGCACAGCCTACTTCAGATGACTGGAGTGTTGGATGTCCAGAACCAAAATAAAAATTTACTGGCAGGGGAATGCATGCAGTCTGCAGCATTAATCTATGTTTTTGCTTATCTGTTAATCGATTACACAGTTACCTCTCTAACTTTTATTTCAGTACCAGAATAGTAGTACTTCAGTATCTTTTTTTTTTTTTTTTTTTTTTTTTTTTTTTAAATTGCTTTAGAAATTTCTACATCACATACAGGAAATGTTAATGTGCAGAAAAGCCTTCTCTATATTTGGAGCCTTTCTTCCCTTTTTGACTCTTCAGCACACTAAATTTTCAACAGTACTAACTGCAAAAATAGCAATACTGTGTATATACGTAGTCCCAAGATTTTTTTTTGACTAGTGAGATCTTGATATTGGAATCTATCCTGAAATTCCTTTTCCTTAAATACTTGTGGTGGGATGAGTAGAGCATCTTAAAATGGAAAGGGTAAGTGACTTGTTTCCAAAACTGTACTAGAACAGTGTTTCTCAGCCTTTTTTATAAAGTACCCCTTTTTTAAAAAAAGAAATTAAGTACCCCCAGGATACACTTTTTTTTTTTTCTCCCATTGCAACACAGTTGTTTAAACAACTTAATCGTAGCTGGGCAGGCAATGAAATTTTTGGGTGTAAAGTACAAAAATAAAGTGCTGTAAAACTTAACTGAAATGTGGAGAAACCAAATTTGTTTTATGTTGACGTACCCCCCAGACTTCTCCCAAGTACCCTAGGGGTACTCATACCACTGGTTGAGAAACACTACTAGAAGATTCAACTTGATGTAGTTCAGCCATGTCTTCAGAAAAAAAGGGTTTCTTTACTTGTGCTGAGATGTAGTAACAGCTGAGTAGGTAATGTCACACTTCATGCTTAAATATGCTAATAAGGGATAATACAGGAGTATTGATGTGCCAGATTACTTTAATCATTTTGTTTGCTGTGTTACATGCCTAAACAGACAATGAGACTTGTGTGTTTAGAACAAGGAACAGTGGGTCCAAAAACAAAACAACCCTTTTCAAACAGGAAACATTTTTCAAATGTAAAAGCAGAATGACTGCTGCCTTGAGCCTTGCTGTAATCTCTCCTCTGTGGTGCAGAATAGAATGACTCCATGGGTTAGAAATTCTGAAGACAGGTTGATTAGTCAGATGGACCTATTTTATAGTAGGGAGTTGAATCCTTTTACTTACCTCACAGATGATGAGATCATGTTACCATGTGAATTTTGTGAGGCACTCTACCCTGAAGAAGACCTGATTCTCCATGAGGTTTGGTATTTCTATGTATTCTATGACCATAATACTTAGCTATTAAAGTGCTTTTTTTTTTTTCAGTCAGTCTAAAAGCACTTTACAAAGGAAGTGAGCAAACACTATCTCCATTTTATAGATGTATATGTGGGAGTCTCACTGAAATGGATGTATATAGACTCTTACAAAGTTTAGTATTCAATAGCAATTTTTGAGTATTTATAGTTTAATACAAAACTTACATCAAAACATTCACTGTGGTCTGTTTCTTGGATTTAACTTTTGTGATAAGTGAAATGCCAATAGTAAACAACATATGTTATGAACTAACTACAGATGTTAGGTTTTGAATTTCAAGATGTGTAGCAAATTATATGCATCACTCCAATTAATGTTTAATATCTGAAGTAGAATATAATTGTTGATGGGTGGAGGCCGGTAGGCCTGCCGGAGGGGTTCCTCCCGGCCTACAGTGGGTATACAGCGTGTCATTTGGGAACAGGGTGGCTGTTTTGCTCTGACATAGCAAGTGTTCAAATACTGCTTAAAGCCTTCATTTGCTATGTATAACTAACACCTTCTTTCCAATGTTGGCCACATAACAGACAGGCTGTAACCCAGCAAGTGCCTCTGCTTCATTCAGTAAACGAAGTTCCTCACCAAGTCAACAACAAGAATGCAACAGACCTGCTAAAGACTTCTTAAACCAACTGCACAGCAGCAAATCTACATATTCTCTGCAGCATAAAGCTGTACAGACAGAAGGGAGTATCATCATTCCATGTGAATTCTGTGGAGTTCAGTTAGAGGAGGAAGTACTCTTCCACCACCAGGTACAAACCTCAAATTCCACCCTACAGATGACGAGACACAGCAAATCTGACTTGGTAGTAAATGTTTGTATAATGGTAAGCTCAGAGCCTGCAATTGGGATCATAGATGCCAGGAGCTCACATACTTGTAATTTGAATTTTGTCCTCTCTCAGCATAGGGGTTGCAGTCTGTACCCCAGGATGTTGGAGCATGCTGGGGCTCATGTTAAAGGAACAGGTTTTTTTTGTGCATTAAAAATAATCAAATAATGGAGTCTGAGCAAGTGGCATCCAAACAATACAGCAATTCTCACCTCTTTAGAGGTCCTGACTGCCATCTTACCACTCCTTTGCTATGATGCATTCCCCTGTATGACCATCTTCCATCCCCAAATGGTGAGGGCAAATAATTCTGCAGAGAACCAGGCCATCTGTGTTCAGTCTTTCTCCCACTGGGTTCTCCTGAAGTATTTACAAGAAACCTACTTTATTTCCCTATGCAAACCTGAACTCATAACAGTTTAAATGTGACACTTTCATCTTTTCTTTTTGGCCTCTTGTTCATGTACCCATTGAATTAATGCATGTGAGTGAACAGTATCTCTGAAGCAGAGCTTCTTGAAGGGGAACGTGGCATACTCACAGTTCATTTGAGTCTAGAGTCTGACCCAAATTCAGATACTGTTCGCTGTCTTGTTAAACCTGCATATAGCAGGAGGTCAGAACTACTGTTAAGTGAAAAGCTGCCAAACAGCTGACATATTGCAAAATCAGACATTGTTGCAAATTTTCCTGTCACTGCATGTTTTGATATAAGGAGTTGTAGACTGTACCAGAAGTGTTACAAAGGATTGGGTTTTTTGCAGTGACTTAAACCTGCCTCCATTTTTTTTGTCAAGTGAAAACCTACCCAGTAAACATCTCAAATTAGAGCTCTGCTACTTAGCTCAGAGTCTGTCAACACCACTGCAGCATAGCTTGCAGCTTGTTTAAGTCAGGAGTACCATGCTTTGTGTGAGATGGTAGGCCCACCTAATTTGCTCTGGCAATCTCTTCCTTTGAAGAAGGCCACTACCATCCGTATGAAGGGATGAAGTGACTTCCCACTGACTATTTTGTGGCATTATTTAAATATACAGAATGTCTCCTTCATGGAACAAGACCTAGTCTTCACCATGAATAGCTTAGTTCAGGCCTGGGCAAAATACAGCCTGTGGGCTGCAAGCCACCAGATCTGGCCTGTGGAGGCATAAGGGAGCGTCAGGCAGGCTCCCCTGTTTGCCCTGCATGCCACTCAAAAACACGGCTGCCGGGCTCCTCTCCTGTTTCAAAACTGGAGGGGAGAGGGGGAACGCTTCAGGAGCTGCCCCTTTCCCCCAGCACAATCTCATTGGCAAGTTTCTGGCCAGCAGGCAGTTTCTGCTGTCTGGCAGGCTCGCTGGCTGAGAAACGTTTTTAAGCTCTGCAAGCCTTTGCTAGGCAGGCTGGTTTGGCTGCTGGCTGGTAAGTCTTCTGGCACCCCTCCCTTTCCTTTCCCAGCCCTCTGCCCCCGTCTTGTACGCATACCCCCTCCCAGATCTGGCACTCCAATCTCGTGCCCCAGATCACAATCCGCTCCTATCCTAGGTTATATCCCAAACCTCTGCACTCCAGTCTCCCTGCCCTAGGTCACAACCACCTCCTTCACCCAAATTCCCTCCTAGACTCCATTCTCCCTGCACCCCAGTCCCTTACCCCAAGCTCCCTTCTGCACTCAGTCTCCATCCCAGACCCCACATCTACTCCATTAATATGGAACAGTGCAATCTTTGACCACTTTCCAAAATCTTGGGGTGTGTCTAACTCCATCACAAATTATTGTTCCCCTGGTCAATTGTTGCCCACCCCACTTAGTTTAACACAGACAAGACCAAGCATGGAGCAGGAGTTGTGGGGTGGAGACCTATGGGGGCCCTGATAGGTATAAGATTGGGCTGAGTAGACAGTTACGTGTAGGTGAGATGGACCCAGGCAGAAGGGATAGCCTAACCTTTTAAAACTGAGAAGGAACAAAGGGCAAGTAAGAGAAGATGTGAGGTGGAAGAGGAGATAAACCTGCAATCTCTGTATCTTCTTTGCTCTCATAGTCAATGACAGAAGGTAATAGAGATCCCTTTGATAGCTTCCCTTCTCTATTACCAATGAACTGGAAAAGGTGTGAGCCAAGAGCCAACTGGGATGGTTTTGTAGTGTCCAAGTATGATGAAAATTGTCATGCAAAATGATGGTGAGTGGAGTAGTGAAAGTGCTAGACCTTACTTAGATGCATTATTTTCTAGGAGCACAGAAGTTGTTTAACCCCTTAACAGTGAGTAAAGTTAATTGGCACCAGACTTGACACGCTTCCATAACTTGCTGCATAGCGTGTGTTCCATGGTAGAAGGCGTTTCAATGCATTTTTGCATCGTAGTTGGTGGCTGAGGATTTCAATGTCTAGTTGGTTTGCCTTCTGAAAGTAGGGCACTTGGATAAAATGCCTTCCAACAGCTGACCAAAGGATGCCATCTGGGACTGAGGCACTATCAAGTACAATTTAAAGTAATCTTAGCCTGTGGTTATCCAATCTAAAAGGGACACCATTCTAATTAAAATCTTCACCTCTTACCTACTTGTGCTATAGGCAATACATAACATGTGTCACTGAAAGATGGCAGTTTGTTTTTTGTGATCAGTTTGTGCATTTGACAGCACCTGGTTCAGTCAGTTTCCCCTCTTGGTGAAGGCCTTTTACACAGCAGCAGAGAAACTATTAAAGGGGTAAAGTGATTGTAAAACTTAGGGAAAGTGGCATGAATGCTCTGAGGCAGGTATGGAACTTGGCCTTTCAAGTTGCATTGATTCAGGTTCAAAAGGTCTGCTGATTTTATTGCTAATGAGGGTTCACAGTTGCATTGTCACTGCAGCAGCAATGCAAACTGCCTGCTTATGTGCTTCTGGCAGACTTGAAAGGGATCATTTCCAGGGATGACAGGCTAAACATGGGCTGCATATAGCATGGTCTCCGTTATCGTGTGGTGACTTGTCCTCTGGGAAGTAGACTGAGACTAACTCCATATCAACTAGAAACGATTTTGGGTTGTACTTGAACAAATGATCTAAAGTGAAGATGTGAGCATTTTAGTAAAGTCAGTCTCACTCAAAACAAATCCTTGCTTTCCTTTGGCAAAGTTTTCACAGGAATTGTTCCAAGTGTCCAGAAACAATTAACTTCTCTTGCATTAGGACCAGTGTGACTTACGCCCAGCCACTGTCAGCCTAGGGGAGGGATTGCAGTCATGGCAACCACTGCCTCACAAAGTCAACTTGAAGAGATCAGAATCGCCAGATGTTAGAAGACGCATCAGGCATCAAGGTATTGGCAAAGTACAGACTTCTAGCCTGTGCTTCTTTCCAGTCATGCTTTTCAAGATCACTTCCTCCAACTGCTAAAACAGAACAAGAATAATGCACATCTGGTCTAGGTAAGGATTAGAACATCCTAACGCCAACTTCATATCACTGTCCTGTTTCACATTGCAGAACTCGCAATGTACATTAAATCTCTACCAGATCATCATCATGGAGCCCAGCACACACAAACCAAAAACTTGCAATTACTGACAGTCTGTATAGTCCAAAGTGTGTGGTGTTAGCACCATCCATAACTATTGCAATCAGAAAAACTAATGTTGGGGTGAACTTTGAGTTTCTTGCCTCATCAGTTTTTATTGCACCCTTAGGTTCAAATAATGTATTGACTTTCATGCAGAAAGATTTAAGTGACAGTGGAACTTGTACATGTACATCAGAAGGTAAAGCTGATACTGAATGTTTACTAACTTTAAAAACTCCAACAAATCACAGAATAGGAACTCAATAGCTTACATACTGTCTTAAATTGCCAAAAGGAATTGTTTAGGGCCATCCAGTATGTTTCTCTGACATTAGACTGTGTGTCCCCCACACCTGTCATGGAAGATAGTGACTTTGTTTACAAGCCAGTTTAAAATGCAATTAAATAAACTTTTTATACTAACTTCCCATCATGACTAGAAGCCGTAACTTTGTTCTAAAGCAGTTCAGCATCCCTGTGAAGCTGGTAAAATGTGTAACTTTGTCCACACTGAAGAAAGTTAGTGTAAGATATCTGTTTTTAAAAGTACTACAGCGCTGACCTAACTATAATTACTGTGCTATGCTCTGTGTAACCTTTTGAAAGGAACTGCTAACTAAAGGATGTTCTCCAAACCTGTTTTAAATTAAAGTTTCCTATCTTGGGGCATTGTACTAGTCAGTGAAGTCAGTATTTCTATGGTGCAATAAGTTTTCATGCTATGTGGGATTGCTTTAAAATCCAAGAACTTTTATCACACTTTTCCTCTTTGTTCTGATCTGTGCTGATTCCATGCTCTGTTTGGTTATTTCATTACTGGTACTACAATTCTTTATTTTAGCTGACTTGCCTTCTAGGTGAAATCTTATCTGGATACCTAGAAGACTTCAGGAAGCAGAGATTCACCCATGCAGTAGGAGTAAGCCAATCACTAAGTAACTTGGAAGCTGCCAGAAGCACACCATTGACCTCTCTTAGTTCTGCAAGAATGAATGATCATCTGACTCAAGGGAAGTCCAGCAACTTAGCTTGTAATGAAGGAAAACTGAGAAGCAGAGGCACAACTGAATCTGGAAGAGGTCCTACGTCACTTGTGCAACCCCCTCAAAACTTCCACTTTGAAAGCTATGTGCCGACTTTCCCATGGAGGTCTCCCCCACGACCAAGGTAGTATCTCTGCTCAGCATGGTGGTGGAAAGAATTTTTAATGCTAAGGGATTTCTGGGGGGTGCAAGCTTATGAATGGACAACTAGTCCATTCTGATCTAGCACACCTATGGGGAGTGAAAATACTACAGGGCCTGTTTCTGCTAATGTAAAACATCAGAACTGGGCAGTAGGAGAGGTCTAGTGGCTGCAGAATTCTCTTCCATCCTCATCACCCCACCACAGATCCTTCTGCACTTTGCCTATGGCTGGGATAGGCTGCACTCAGTTTGACTAGCCAATGTCCATTTCTATTTGTAAATGAATTTAATAGGAAAAAAGATTTTAAAGGGAACTGTTTATGGCTCCTATTTGTGTACCTCTTTTCAACAAACACTCCTTTTCAGGGAAAGGAGTCTAATCATTTTTTTTTGTGTGGAAACTTTTTTCTAATTCCAGTAGCATTCTTGCCATAGGGATGCATAGTTAAATAGTTCCTGTCTTTAACAACTACTGCCCTTGCTGTTTAGTTCAGCTTCCACTATGCATGGCCAAAAACTCTGTGGACATTGCACATTTAGTATCACTATTTCACCTTTGGGTACTTTGAAAGACATTGGTCTGGATCCCAAGACTAAGCTTGGGATGCAGGCAAAGGAGAAGGTGGTTTTTCTGACAAGTTCATTTATCAGAGGGACTGCTCTTTTCTTAAACCAGATCGTGTCAGAGCACCGAATTTGTAGAGCTGCTTTGTCTAATGGTGTTTGTGTCACTCCTCTGCAGTGTGAGAAACGAAGCAGGCCGAAATCCTCGGATGGGAAACGTACCTATCAATTTCAGAAACTGGAGAACAAAGGTAAGCTTCAGAACTCTTCCCTGTGTTCCGCCTCTTAGTGGCTGACTAAAGGTTGTGGGTTTTTAGCACAACCACGATGCCTTGTGGAACCCTAATATGCAACATGGGGAGCTGCTAGTGATTCCCTAACTGCACACTTATCCCTGTCCCCAGTGGAGTACTCCCATTGGTTGCCTCTTGTCGTCTTGCCAATACACTCTTGCAACAGTTCTCGAACACAATTTCACTGTGACCCCCTTCTGATGACACCTTGATGCAGGAAATTCAAGCCCCCTGGCCCTGGGCTTCAGTCCCAAGTGGGGATCGATAACCTGAGACCCACTGTCCAGGGCTGAAGCCCTCAGACTTCAGCTAGTCTAACACCAGTCCAGGAGTGCCCACTGAAATGGATGTTAAGGATGTTAAATTGCAGTTATCTGGCTAATTCTGTAGCTGATACAACTTGTTTTCACTCAACTAGTCAATAGAACTGCTCTGCAGAGCTGTGGGGTAGCTCCAGGAGCCGGCTCGACCTGGGATTGAGCAGGAGCTGGCTCGTGCCAGCTCCAAGAGCCACCCGTGCTACAGCTCTGCATTTTAATTGTAGTAAAAACAGCCAAGCTCTTACTACATTTAAAATGCAGACGCGCAGCATCCCAGACCAGTGTGAGCCAGGACTCCTCAGTCTCAGCTCACACTGAGTCCAGCAAACAGCCCTGACCACTGTGAACAGAGGCTGCTTGATGACAGCAGCCCCTGTCTGGGGGGGCCCAGTTCCCCACTGGGATCCCCTCAGACAGGGGTTACTTCATACAGCCTCCCCTATCCCCCCCCACAGAGATGGTGTTGGCTCCCAACGCAGTCTTTTTCTCCCCTGCCTCTCCTTGCTGCCTCTGAGGGGTGGGCAAAGCAAATAGTCAATGCTCCAGTCAACTACCTGATAAGCTCATGCTTCTTGGGTAGTCAGCTAGTTGCTAACATCCCTAAATCAGGTCCCAATGCACAGATTGGGAACCTCTATACCATTGGTTCAGCGTCAGCAGGAGTCTGAACTGTATGTGGTGCTCTGTCCTTTCCTTGACAGTCTGAAGCAGAAAATGTTGATTCAACTTTTCTCTTCTAAAAAGACACACACTTCACTTATACTTTTTCTCCTTTCACAGGCAAAATCCCAGAGACCAGAGTCTGGCCATCCTGAGGAAGAATAATGTATTCTGGTGAAGCACATTTAGCACTTGAGACTCTCTTACTATGCACTATAGAATACTTACTTATCCCAGCTCAAGTACTTGCTATATTGCCACCGTCAATGAGGACTCTTAACTTTTTTTAATTTTTTTAGGCAGTGACTTTTAAAGAGAACCAAACTAAAGTTTATGGAAGCAGCCTATAGTACAGCTGCTCTACAGAAATGGTAGAGTAAATTTTATATTATTACTTATTTGGGTAATCTAAATTGGCAAAATCCTAAATCAGTACTTGGACGGGAAACCTGTTCTTTTAGTTATCTGCTTGTTTGTGTTAGAGGGATTTTCTTCTACTGTGCTAGCCCTTGACTTGGCAATGTGCAGCAGAAGTAATCTAGTGATGAAACAAAGTAAATAAATGAATAGGTGTCTGTTTTATGCTTAACAGGTTTACTGCTCAGACAATCAGCCAGAACTACTCAAGAGGAAGAGCCTGCCCTAGTAGATTATGGTGGGCTTCAGTACTTGTCTGACTACTTCATTCAGATTCCTCTGTAGTGAGTTATGGAACATACTTCTCTGCACTGAGCAGCTGATCTTATTGATATCTTCATTGAAGTTTGGGATTAAGGATAAGTGCAGTGGCTTGGCTTTAAACCCTATTTCCCCCTAAGTCATTTAGTGTGCTACAGTTGGCAATAATTCTGCATTAACTATCTTTATTTCAAACAGTCAGTACTCTTCTCCCCCCCCCCCCCATCTTCTATCCTGTCATGCCAAGGCTAGGAATCACGTGGGGGAAGTACTACATACTGTAACTGTATGATTCTGTGAAATACCAGAAGTGCCCAGTTTTCCTAAAAGCATCTAGATGGGATTGTGATCCCTAGTGGGGGAGCTTCAGTTCCACGGGCTTCTGGTCTCTCAAACTGCTCTTCTGCTGTACTGGAGCTCTTAATTTTTAAATTCCTTAAAATAAAATTTGTATCTACTGGTTGCCTTGTGTTCTGTAATGTGAAACCAGTCTAGGAAGAAACTGGAAAGGACCTGAAAACTGGGGAGTGGAGTGCAGGAGAAACTATCCCCAGAAGGAGAAAGATAATGAAAGTTTTTTCCATCAGCTGTGTCTAGCTTCAGACATTCCAGCTCATCCTTCAGTTTAGCACTAGCTGTGATTGGGCTCTGAGGGCATGTCTAGATTGCAGTTAAATATGCACCTGGCCCCTGCCATCTGAGAGTGGGGTCTAGGGGAAAAGGGGGCTGTTCTAATTGCAGTGGAGACAGTTGGACCTAGGTTGTAGGATGCTGGGGAGGGCTGGGGGGAGAGAATAACTCAGCGGTTGGGCTCAGGCCCAAGCCTGAATGTTTGCACTGTAGTTAAGTAGCTCCTTACCCTAAGCCAGCTGATGTGAGTGTGTAATGGCAGGGTAGACATAGCTTCAGAGGCAAGATGGAGCTTAATTCTACAGGAGCTGGCTTAGGATTTAATCCACTCTCAGACCTCCAGTGTTGCAAAATAAGCAGTACCCCTTTGCTTCCTCTTCTGTGTTACAGCCACATAGCTGCAGGAGGTTAGAATAGACTCTGGTAGGAGAAGGCTAAAGGTTTGAGGGAGAAATGGAGAGCTGACAAATCAGCAGTGAGTTATATCCCACCCTTCTGCTGTGCCCGCATTGAACTTTGGAATTCCCAATGTCCTTGTGAGATGTGAGCCCTGCAGGATGAGGCATCCCTGTGGGGCTTGTTTTGGTAGGAGTGGGCTACAGAGGAGCTGAGACTAGGACAGTGCAATTTGTAAAAGATTGGGCTCTAAGGGTGTGTCTAGACTACAGAGTCTTTTCAAAAAATGCTCCTTCATCTAGACGGCGGTCACGTTCTTTTGGAATTATATGGAAAACATGGCAAGGTTTTTTCAAAATCAGTAAACCTACTTACCAGGAAGAATACCTTTTTTCAAAAGCTTTCAAAAAAAGGCGTTCTTGAATGCAAACAGGGCTTTTTCGAAAGAGCACCCAGAGAATCTGCTTTTTCAGAACTCTTGTGGCTAGGTAGATCTCTTTCAAAAGAGGCTTGTAGTCTAGACGTACCCTAAGACAGTGGTCTTGTGCTCAAAGGTTGGAGATCACTTTTTGAATTTAAGTGCAATCCAAGATCGACCTCAAATATAAGTACCCTTGCCCTGCCTCCTTACTGCCCCTTCTCCAAGGCCCTGCCTCTGCTCACTCCATCCTCCCTCTCTTGCCCATCCTCACTCACTTTCATCGGGCAGAGGGTCGGGGTGCAGGCTCTGGTCTTGGATTAAGGGATCTGGAGTGAAAGAGTCTCTGAGCTGCTCGTAGGGAAGGCAGTTGGGATGTAGGAGGGTGTTCTAGGTGCAGGCTGTGGGATGGCATTTGGATGCAGAGGTGCTTGGGGCTAGTGCAGGAGGGGGTTCATGACTGGGGTAGGAATTTGGGATGTGGGCTCCAGCCAGGCACTACTGGTGGCTCCTGGTTGGTGGTGCAGTGGGGCTAAGGCAGGCTCACCCCTGCCCTGGCCCACTCCCTAAAGCAGCCAGTAAACTCCATGCCTAAGTCCTGGTGTGCCCCTTCTCTGCTCTGTAGAGAATGGATAGTGTAGGAAGGGGCACCTTCCTCTCCCTCCCCTGTCTGCATGGAAAGCAGGAGGCTCCGGGGGGGGGGGGGTCAGATCCAAGGCAAAGGGCAGGAGGAGCAGCAAGGGGGGGCAGCTGAAGTGCTGGCATTTGATAGCCTCTTGGCCAAACCAGTCAGGATCACCTGTCAGAGGCTCCAAGATCTACCAGTAGATCCTGATCTACTGCCCTAAGAGTTGGGGAGACAGGCAGGCGATGCACTAAGGTTCCACTTGCCTCAAAACAGCTCTCTTCTTTAACTTCCTGCTTTGCTACTGTCTGTCCTTGTTACTAAGTCACCTCACAGCTCTTATCTTAAGTGCTATTGTTCCATAGCTCACATGGCACATTTGCACTGACTGCAGGAGAGAGCTACTTAATTTCAGATTAATGGGATGAGCTTTAGCAGGGGTGGTATGGAATCACAAAGGCAAGACACTCCATGCCTGGCAAGCTGTAAGAGAATGCTAGTGGTTTTGCTGCCATAGTTAGATGTATTGACAGTCATGTATATACTGACTACTTTGAAGCATACTTTGTAGCACTGTGTGCTACAGGCAAGAGGAAAGTAGACCTGCCTTCAAAAACTTTTGAAAGTGCTATTTTTTAAATGTAAAAGAATATCCCTTCCACGTGTCCTACTCCTCAACAATCACATGTAGCAAGGACATTAACCAGGATTCTAGTTTGTCAAGACATCTGTGGCTGCAGCCAGCAGGGGAAAACACTTTTTTGATGTATTAAGAACCAGGGCCTTAAAATTTTGAGTCAGCTAGTATTCTGCATAACTTGTTCCTACATAGACAATAATGTCTTCATTACAGGAGGGGGAGACCCTTCCTGGGTTTTGCATTTCTAGTGGCTTAACTCCCAAGCAGGGGCAGATGACTACAAAAATACAGCAGTTTTCCTCAGATAGCTATCATCTGCATCTTCTACCCAAGTTCCCTTAAATGAAATTCCATGGTAAATAGGGAAGTTTTAGGTTCAAGGAAATTAAAAAAATCTTCACTCTGGATCAGGCAAGAGTGCTGATCAAACTTCTCTGAACATCACCTTTGCATGCCAGATCAGGAGCAGACTTAGGGTCTGTGCTGCTAATAGCTTAAAGGCAAGCTACTGCAGTAATTCTTTAAAGGCCTAGTGATAAGAGAACTTGGTACATAAGAGTGCAGTAGCTTGCTAAACTACAGTTAGTGTCAATACAGTCCTTTCAGCACAGATATATGGACAGCTATGTACATACCTGTTACTTTGAAGCATCCCCCAACTGGCCATTCATTGTGTACTAAGTTAAGGCAGCCTACTTTAAATCTTCAGCTAATCATGTTGGCTTGAAATTTATTTCACTTGCTTGCTCCTCAGATTTAGAGCTGACTTGTCAATTTTACCATACAGTAGCAAAGAGGCAACAGAGCGAAGACAAAATGAACAAGCATTACATAACACTAGCAGTGAAAATAACACAGAGGAGGAGACAAGTTCCTGGAGTGTGAAACAGGGTTACAAACAAAGTATTTGATCAGAGGAGAGTTAGAAGCTACTTAGCAAGCCCTAAGCATAAGATGAGGATAACCCTCACTGTGGCACACAGAAGAGTGAAAAGTTATCCAAGATTTTCTTTTTCAGCTGCAGGACAATTGATGTAACCAATATATTTCCAGTTTTATAAAAACTGCTGCTTGTACACCTGAAACTGATTTTGGTCTGAGGGAGGAGTTTAAGTGTAAAAATGTAAATTTATTCTTATAAGGACATCTTATACTACGGTAAGAAGTAGCCACCGGGTTCAATGTTTGCAGGGAAGTGATTTTTTTTTTTTTTTTTTTTCAGAGCACTTAGCTGTATTTTAGCAGTGCAATAGGGAAACTAATGGTAAAGATTGGCTGTGGAGCAGTTACAGGTTGGGGCTTATCCACACACCAACCTGCTGGCTGGAAAAGCCCAGATGGAAATGTACAGCAGACAAGCATCAGTAACATTTCCTAGTTGCTGCAGCACTTCCACTGCAAGCCAACGGTGCCCCCACTAGATTTTACTCTGAGTCAGACAAACTGATCTTGTGCACCAGGGGTTCCCAAACTTTGACAGGGGGGGACCAGTAAATCCATTCACAAGCTTTTGGAGGACTGGTAACATTCATTTGCACATTCATTAAGCAAATGATGACTATTCAAATAAGTTGTTTCTAGTCCTCCCAAAGCCCCCAGTGCCAGCAAACCTTGATACAGTCACCCACAATATTCTTGCCAGCAAGTTAAGGGAATATGGATTGGCTAAATGGACTGTAAAATGGATACAAAGCTGGCTAGATCAGGGCTTCCCAAACTTTTTACTTTAGTTGGAACCCCTTTTTCAGTACTGTTTTGCAGCCCAAAAATATAAACACATATTAAAAAAAAAATTGTTTCAGTGTTTCACCTAGCTGCATCCTCTACCCACCCTGGGCCAGGGCTTGGGGGACCTAGGAGTCAGGTATCTGGCTAGGAGGGAGGGTGCAAGGAGGGGTAGGGTTGCCAGGTGTCCAGTTTTGTACCAGACAGTCTGGTATTTAAGGGTTTTGGCCAGGAAACAAATTGAGAAAATACCAGATGTATAAAACATCTGGTATTTTCTAATTAGTTAAGTTTTATTATAATTAGGTATATCAGTCCTTAGTTGCAAACTGCCTGGCAGGTAGATGTGCTCATGCTGCGTGTGTCTATTAGCCAGTCAATTCGCAACTACTTGAGGGAGGGTATGTGGGGCAGGGGGGTACAAAATGGAATCCCCAGGACCAGACTCACTTGTGTGCCCGGGTCTGCATGTGCCCAGGTCAGTCCCGCTCTCCCCAGTCCAGCCCTGCTTCCAGCAGCCGGTTCCCCCACCAATCTCCCCATGTCAGCCCCGCCCCGATCAGCCCCGCTGCCCCCCGGCCAGTCCTGCTTCCAGCAGCTGGTTCTCCCATCCTCCTCCTCCTGATCTCCCCTGTCCAGCCCTGGTTCCACAGCCTGCCCTCCTTGATCTCCGCCAGACAGCCCGACTGCCCCCAAGTGTGCTTCCGCAGCCCTCCCACCCACCTGCCCCGATCTCCGTGGGACAGCCCCGCTACCCCCAACCCTGCTTCTGCCAGCTGCCCTCTCCCTCGCCCATCTCTGCAGGTCAGCCCTGTTGCCCCCAACCCTGCTGCCTAGTGGCCGTTTCTCCCCCCCCCCCCCCCCCCCAGCCACCACCTTCCAGCCTGCCCCGCTCTGCTCCCCTCCCGGCAGCCATGCTGAGGCCTGGTACTGAGCCGTGGCCCATAGTTTGGGAAACGCTGCTGTGGACAAGTCTGTACTGATGCCACTCAAGCCTACTCCTGGGAACTAGGCTACAGAGACTGACAAGGGGGGATTGTCAGCAGCCAGCAACATGACTAAAGCAGAACTAATCTCTATTTAAAGCTAAAGCCAGTGTAAAGTTGCTTCCACCAAAAGGGAGTAGTTATTAAATACAAGAACCCAAATAAAAATATTGAAAGTGACAACCTCGCAGTGGTAGTTCCTGGGGGCACAATACTATGGCTGCTTCTCATTCCCTAGGGCCTGGTCTACACTACATGGGAAGATATGCAACTCCAGCTACATAATTTATGTAGCTGGAGTCAACATATCTCACACCATGTTTCTGTGCTGGCCACACAGTGGAAGGTTGACAGGAGCAAATGCTCCTGTTGGCTTCCTTTACTCACGAGAAGCAGGAGTACTGGTGCCAACAGGGATGCCCTTTGAGTTCTATTTAGCAGATCTATCTCACACCCATTAAACTGAATCCTGGAATATCAACTATGGCAGCATCGATCTTCTGTGTAATGTAGATGTGCCCTAAGTGAGGAGGTCTAATAGGCTACCTCATTTATGGGGAAAATTATAGATGAAAACAGGGAATAAATTAACTAAAACCGCTAATCTGCCAATTTGAGTAATCTCTGTAGGATCACCAGCCTTTGCCTGTTTTGAAAAAAAAATGATGCACTGGTATACAGGAATATTAGCTGAGAAAAGCAGGGATTAAACATAATTTCTAGTAATTTTAATTTTCTGAGATGATGCAACTTCAAGGATAGGTTTTGTAGGTCCAAGGGATCACACTTCCAATCAGTCAAAAGTAGATGAACATTTTTTATTGTTGACACATTTTTCCTGTAGTAAGAAGCTTCATTTACACAGCAGGGTGTAAACAGCATTGACTGAAAGTCTGTTAAATGCAACCATAAATAACTATAATAAATAATATATCAAGTAACTTTACAGCACACATTTCAGGGCCAAGATGTGGATATGCTTTACTCACGTGCTTTCTGGAAGGAGAAGCAGAAACATTAGCAGCAGTTATCTTACTCACAGCTGTAATCATATCATTGGAAAGGATTGGCATACCAAGTCCTCAAACCCATACCAGTGAGGTATTTGACTGAATTTTGAGTCCACTCAGGGGTTTGAAAGGAGATACCTGAACAGTTCAAAAATGCTATTCAAACCACCAGAAAGAAAACCAAAGCCTTTGTTAGCAACAGTAGTTCTGCTATGAAATTCTGATGACATTTTTCATGTTCCCCATGCTCAGTGAGAATGCACCTTTTAGGGGGTAGTAAAGCATTTCAAGCAACATATCGTGCTTAGTTTTCCTCTGGTCTTTGTAAACTTTACATATGTTTGCCTTACTCGGAATGATATTTCAGCTACATCTATGCTTCTACCAGGAAGTGGACAAGATTCAAGAGTATATAATATTCCTACATGTCTCTCAGAGGAGAGGGGGGGAAGGAAATTTTACAGAATGGTAACAATTTTCCTAACAACAGGATCTGGAGCCATTGTATGCCAACAACTACTACTACTACTACTACTACAGCTGTCACGCACACACATTCCTTTTCCATTCACTCACAGAATAAGAAGCATACACACACTTAGTGGCTTTCTCTGTTCTCACACACCCTGCTCTCCAAACATCTCACACATAATAATTCCCAATATTCACAATAATATACAAAAAAATACAGTTTTTCAATTCCCATTACAACTGACAAGCCAAACAATTAAGATATATTTGTCTTCTACAGAGACACGTAATACCAACCTTAAAGTACAGTCACACACACAGTCATCGACCTTCATGTGGTTAGATGTGTACCAGCAGGAAAATGACTGACCTGTAGCTCAATACGGGCACTTAACTTACAGAGTACTGAGCCAAGATGTACAGCAGTAATTTCAATGTTCTCGTCAGTTCTTGAGCACAAATAGGTTTTTATAGGAGTTCAATTCTGAATGGTTTACAAAGTGATGCTTCACTTTAAACACACCCAATATAGGACAACACTTTTTTGCATTAGTGAAGGAAGATAGATGTGCTGTGTTTTCTCACTGCAGAACACATTCCATAACATACAACAGTTTAACACCTCCTATATTCCACCATTGTCTTTCCATATAAAATAAAAGCTACATCTTCAATTCTGCAACTTGGCGTCTTCCCCCAAACCCAACGTGTCACATCTTTAGGATAATTTGCTTAAATGTACATAAATATTTTTTTAGTACAAAACACAAATGACAGATGCTTTAATCACTGGTTAATATTCTGAACATGGACATAGAGAGAACTCACTGTTTTTTAAATACTGGAAGAAACAAAGATCAGTGAAGACATTTTTGTTAGTAGGCTCACTATCAAGCCAGGAATGTCTTGGGTAGGACCTAACAGTATCATGGTCACACTGTGTTCTGGGTTTTTCATCTATTTAACTCCGAAATTTGAAAATGAAACACTAAAATGTATTATGGCAGTTACCAATGTGTGTGTTTTGTATTTAAATAATTAATCAAGAACATTTCAGGATATGTAATTTGGAAGCATGTTTTCTGTTATAAAATCCAAGAGTGTTTGTGTGTGTCTGGAGTTCAGTGTACTGAGTACAGAAAACAAACTCTCAGCTTTCATGAGAGATACATTGTCCATAAAACCAGAATAATGTAAGTGATTTTTAAAAAAATCATTCTATTTTTGTATTCAAATGTTTTAGAGAGAATGAGCTCTAATTATTTAGACCTGAGCTCTCAACCTCAGAATACTCAAGTCTGTTGTGTTTGCATGGACAACACAATTCTAAATTACAAAATTAGAAATGCCCATGTTCAAAGGTCTTTTAAAATTAAATTATACACATCAAACCAGTCTGTACTAAACTATCCTACAAATATTCCACAAACAAGGCAGCAAAATAATCAGTCCACCACAAAAATCTACAAATATAAAATGTAAGTCTTCCAGTAATTACTGTAATGGGAACAGAAGTTTAGAAAATAAATTAGTCTCCAATTCTTCACGTAGTGTCACAGGAGGTATCTTCATGTGAACTCCCAGGCTTTCCAACAGAGCAGAGTCATAAATCGAGCCTCCCGAAAGCATCCCCGGTCTTGGTCTTGCTCAACTCAGCCGCTAAGTGGATCCTCTCTGTAGTGAACTGCGTACCGTAGCTTTTCCAGCATTATATCCAGAGAGGAATATTGAGGAAGCTTTATCATGAACATACAGGTTTCAACACGGATGTACCGAGAATCTGGGGAACCTGTAAAGGAACCACATGAAGACTTGTAAACAGGTTCTGTACTCTGAGGTTCTCATTAACTTTCTATTCCCAGGATGTAATTTTTACTCCATTGTTACTGACACATATCAAAGTAATGGAATCCTGCTTCTAGGGTCAGAAGACCCACCAAAAAGCACAATGGAAATGACAATATTAAGTAGGAATGTGAATGGTTATCCAGTAAGCCACTGGTGGGAGCTGGAGCAGCCCCTGTCTGGCAGGCCAAGGTGTCTTGTTGCAGGTCACTCCAGACAGCCCCCTGCCCACTCCGTCCTTTAATCAGTTATCCAGTTAAACAATATGTTTAACGGGTTAGCCAATTAAATGGGATTTTACATCTCTATAGTTAAGTTTACTGGGGTCAGCACTTGGCCTACAGTATTGTCACTGCAATAGGATGGATAATACTCTGCTCCACAGGAACCACATCACAAAATTCCACGACACTCCCTGCTTCTCCCTTGTGTGGCCAAACGGCAGGTATTGCAAGTCTTCAGGAGATTTATTTTTGCTTGAACAATCTTATTGTGGCCTGACTTAAAATTAGGTACATTCTCTCTCTTGTCATAGTTACAAAATTTCTTAGCTGCACTGCGCTTTCTTCTGCAGCCCTGTCTACAGTGAGGTAATAATGTGCATTACGGGGGGGTGTGATTTCTAAATACACTAACGTATTTAGCACACTTCAATGGAGTGTGCCTCAAAAGCACTAAAATGAAACAGCAATCTGCACTGTTTAGTGCAGTTTAGAAATCACATTTGTGCACATTACTCAACAGTGTAGACAAGCCCTGCATCTGTCAGACAAAGAACGCAATAAGGATTTCAAATCTAAAAAGGGTCACAAAGTCAGAGGCTGACTTTATTTATACAAATGTACAGTAAACAACATACCTGCAACTCCATCTGGGGGTGCAATTTTCATGGGATAAGGTGGGACATGTGCAGTGTCTGGCCCTCCGTCTTTGCATGGGCACGTAAAGGGGATTCGTTCCTGGTTGCAGGCAAACTTTATGAATTTGCAGAGTTCTTCCTGAGTAAACATTTCCAATGCACTCCAGAAAAATTCAATATGTTGGTCCGTTTCCATCAGCCCGACCTGGTACATAGTATGGGCCTAAGAGAGGAAAAGGGAAGGACAGTGAAATCAGATACACATAAAGAACATGCTATGTATTCATAGAATCAAAGAAGAATTGAGAAGTCATCGAGTCTGGTCCCCTGTCCTCATGGCAGGACCAAGCACCATCTAGATCATTCCTGACAACTGTCTATCTAACCCACTGCAGCTTAAATATCTTCAGTAATGGAGATTCTACAACCCCCCTAAGCTATTTAATCTAGTGTTCAACCACCCTGACAGGAAGTTTTTCCTAATGTCCAACCTAAACCTCCCTTGCTTCTTGTCCTATCCTCAGAGGCTAAGGAGAACAACTTGAAAACTGCTATCATGTCCCTACTCAGTCTTCTCTTTTCTAAACTAAACAAGCCCAATTCTTTCAGTCTTCCCTCATATATCATGTTTTCTAGACCTTTAATTGTTGTTGCTCTTCTCTGAACCTTCTCCAATTTCTTCACATCTTTCTTGAAATGTGGTGCCCAAAACTGGACACAATATTCCAATTGAGGCCTAATCAATGCAGAGTAGAGCGGAAGAACGACTTCTCTTGCTCACAACACTTCTGTTAATGCATTCCAGAATCATGTTTGCTTTTTTTGCAACAGCATCACACTGGTGACTCATGTTTAGCTTGTGGTTCACTATGACCCCTAGAACCTTTTCTGCCGTACTCCTTCCTAGACAGTCGCTTCCCATTCTGTATGCGTAAAACTGATTGTTCCTTCCTAAGTGGAGCACTTTGCATTTGTCCTCATTAAACTTCATCCTATTTACCTCAGACCATTTCTCCAGTTTTCCAGATCATTTTGAATGTTGACCTAATCCTCCAAAGCACCTGCAACGCCCCCACCCTTGGTGGTATCTGCAAACTTTATAAGTATACTCTCTATGCCAATATCTAAATCATTGATGAAGATATTGAACAGAACCAGCCCCAAAACAGACCCTTGCGGAACCCCACTTGTTATGCCCTTCCAGCAGGATTGTGAACCATTAATAACTACTCTCTGAGAATGGTTATCCAGACAGTTATGCAGCCACCTTATAGTAGCCCCATCTAAGTTGTATTTTCCTAGGTTATTGATAAGAAGGTCATGGGAGACCGTGTCAAATGCCTTACTAAAAGCATAGGCATACCACATTTACTGCTTCCCCCTTATCTACAAGGCTTGATATCCTATCAAAGAAAGCTATCAGATTGGTTTGACATGATTTGTTCTTTACAAATCCAGACTGGCAGTTACCTATCACCTTATTATCTTCCAGATGTTTGCAGATGATTTCCTGAATTACTTGTTCCATTATTTTCGTTGGCACAGAAGTTAAACTGACTGGTCTGTAGTTTCCTGGGTTGTTCTTATTTCCCTTTTTATAGATGGGCACTAGATTTGCTCTTTTCTAGTCTTCTGGAATCTCTCCCAACTTCCATGATTTTTCAGAGATGATAGCTAAAGGCTCAGATACCTCCTCTAACAGCTCCTTGACTATTCTTGGATGCATTTATGTACTTTCTGAACTCTTGGGTGAATGCCATCTGGTCCCAGTGACTTGTTAATGTTTAGTTTATCAGTTTGTTCCAAAACCTCTAATGACATCAGAAGGTGCTTACTAATCTATTACCTTAACTTCAGACACATACAGTCCAAAAGGGACTGCAAAACAACATACCTTTAGGAACTCCAGGTTAATGTAAGGTAGCCCACATGTTCTTAGCTCCATTTCGAGAGGAGTCAGTGTTGTTAGAAGCTGCAGGGGTATAATCGATCCTAGTCCAGCACGCACAGCCGTCATGCAGTCAGGATTCTGCAGTTCACGCAGCCTCAGGTTCCGGATTGCTGTTGCGTAGATGTCCTTATTCTCCCATCTGACATAAGGAATTCATAAACAAATGAGTCTGAGGGGAAAACTCTTATGCCCCCCATCCTCTTCCACTGCAAGCCCATTTTCTGGGTTCCCAAACATGGCTTCAGGCCATTTTCATTCTTATGCGATATCTGTCCCCAATTTAATGCCACATGCAGCAGCACCTGCTGATCCAAATACATACCCCCCACTTTCACAGCTATCCAGCTCTCTGTAATTATGGATGAGCTGGGAACCTCCAGCCTGCTGCTGCCAATCAATTGTATCAGTATCCTCAGCACCCTAGATTTTCCCAAGTTACAGCTGCATTACCATTTAGCTTATGGTGGAAAAGCCAGAAACTTCTAATCCACTTTTCTTCACAAAACATCCTCCCAATAATGGATTTACTCACACTACAGGAATGTGCCTGCCTCTGGGACACAGCTCCACCTCTTCACCTGTCATGCTCAGGTAGGTGAACTTGCAGCAAGGCTTGTTAGGGCAATCAGGGCTCTCTGTTGCTAGATGCTGTGATGCAATTTCAGCACACAAGGCCTCCAGTTCAGTCTCATCGTTTATCTAGGATGACATGTGATGGTGATGGCTAGTAACTTGCACTTTGCTATACCTTGTTCTTGTTAATCTATTAAACTACCAAGCCAACATAACAAGTAAAAGGGCCCTATTACATTTTACATCATCTAATGGCACAAGCAGTGACAGGTAACCTGCCCACAGGTAAGCAAGCCTCTGTGGGTAAGAGTTGAGCAAGCCACCATTCTAGTGTTGCACTGTATAGATTACTGAGGTGGTATTAAGTATCACATGCTGCAGAATGCAAAATATTTAAGGAAACAGCATTTCACAGACTTTTTACAGTTACGCCTGGTTTTACAGTTCTGCTGATAACTGCACACCTTACTACATTTGTGCATGAGATCACCCTGTGCTTGCAATGGTTCTAAATTCAAAGAGCTAAGAGTTCAATAACTGACACACAGCATTAGGTTTCTTCATTAGATTCAGCACTGCTGAAGCCAGATCAACATACAAGCTGGCAATGAATCAAACCTGTTGCTACCTATAATGTGGAAGCACTAACCCTGCTGATCGTGGCACCTATAGAGAAACTGTAAAAAGTTACAAGTTCCTAGTCTCAGTTTAAGCAGCTCATGGCCATCCACGGGTGAAGGACGATAATGCATGGTTCTGCTGCTTTGCCACGCCAACAGGATGTAAAATTACTAAAAACTCAGGATCCCATCCTCCAATTTCATGCGCAATGACAGATCCTTGCACCCACAAGGAATCCTACTGGTCTTAATAGGTGTTTGCAGGGTCAACTTGCTGTTGGGCAGTACAATTACTGCATGGTTTGGCCATCACTCAGCAGCCCCACTTCTGGAAGGGAAGGGAAGGAACCATGCCTCAGTGACTGAGCGCCCTCTGGGACAGGAACCAGGTCTCCACTTTTTCTGTAGAAAGTCTAGGACACATAGTAGGGTCCAAATTCTAATATCCATACCAACACTGAACTGGGTCTTACTCCATAAGTGCCTCCAATGATCTCAGTGAGGGTGCTTGTGGAGTCAGAATAGCAGAATCAAGCCAGATCTTCACTCTGTGGAAGATCAACGCTGCCGCAATTGATCTTCTGGAGTTCGATTTAGTGAGTCTAGTTAAGGATGTCCCTGCCAGCATCCGGTACTCCTATTCTTGCCACCCGCTGTGGGAATGCTGCCATACTCAGCTTAAGGTAACACAACTCCATCTATGTATTCCATGCAGGTCGAGTTGCATTCCTTAAGCTAGGTTGCCAGGTCTAGTGTAGATCTGGCCACAGGTCCATAAACAAATTTCTCATGATGAGACACAAGAGACAGTCTTGAAAACAAACACTGGAAAGGATCTTTTAAAGGAGATGGGCTTTGTTCTAAGGTCAGAACTACAGTGTGGAGCTGACAGAGAAGCTCCTTACTTCTTGTGGACATGAAGCACATTTCTAAACACCATGTGGGGGGAACTCATCTACACATTCCCTCCAATCACAAGTGCTGTGGGCAAAGGAGACAAAGGAAAGAAGAAAATTACATTTTCAATTTTTTTGACATAGTTATAGGTAAGGATGTCAGCTTCCTGGAGATCAACATCTGGATCCAGCGGTTCTCCTACTAAGGTCTTCCAGAAGGAGGCTAAGAGATCCAGTGGAAGAGGAACATCTGCTCTAACTGCAATGCCCAGTAGCTGTCCGAAGAAATGAAGCAGTTGCTCCTCCGCATAGGTGATAGGACTAGGTGTCAGAATGTACTTCCCCTTATAAAACAAACACACATTTAATGATTAGAGAAACTTCCTGTAAACATTCACGTCTGGAGTTAAGAATGGTCAGGGGAGAGATTTTTCAGGCACACTGAAGACTATTTAGTTGCCTAGAACAGGATTTCTCAAAGCACAGGGCCCAAAGAGATGTAAGATTTGGCCTTTAACATCACACTGTGGTGCTGAAGGGGGATTCTGCTTTTAAAATGTGGGGAACACTGACCTAGATTTTTTATTAGTTTTAATACTTCAGGGTCTAAAGCACATAGGTTGTAGCCTGCCATGCACTAGTTTACATACAGAATTGCAATGTGGTTATGGGTCTGCTCTGCATAAGGTGTCCTTGCCCCACCGCCGGAGCATGGCAGGGAAAGAACCATGCCTCAGTGATGTGAGCTCACTGGGATAGAACCACGTCTCCACTTATGTATAATGTTGTATAATGTTGAACACACAAAATAGGAGCCAAATTCCAATATCCTTACCGACACTGAACTAGGTCTTACTCCATAAATACCACAAATGACTTCAGAGAGGACATTTGTAAAGTGAAAATAGCAGAATCAGGCCCATAAATGAGATACAAGGGACAATCTTAAACACAAACACTGGAAAGGATGTTTTAGAGGAGATGGGCTTTGTTCTAAGGCCAGAACTACAGTGTGGAGCTGGCAGAGAAGCCCCTTACTTCTTGAGGACATGAAGCACATTTCTCAACACCATGTGGGGAGAACTCATCTCCACATTCCCTCCAGTCATTAATGGGAGTTATATGGCTAGCTCCCACAAGCATCACTTTAAAAACTCCACTAGTCAGCAACTGAGAGCATTCTGAGGTCTAAATCAGGTTCTCAAGCTTCTTCTTTCTGAGCTCCCCTGCCCCGACATGCTATAAAGACTCCACAGCACCCTAGGGCTACAATAACTGTTTTCTGCAGATAAAAGCCAGGGCTGGCATTAGAGGGCACCAAGCATGGCAGATGCCTGGGGCCCTGTGTTTCAGATCCACGCAGAGGGGCGTCAGCTTTCTACCCTGGACCCTAGCAAGTCTAATGCTCACCCTGCCTGGTGGTCCTCCTGAACCCTGCTCATGGCCCCCAGGGATCTCGGACCCCTAGCCAAGAACCAGTGGTCTAGAATGCAGGAGATTGAACTAGATGATCTCTCAATGTCTCTTCCAGTCCTATGATTCAAACCCTGTCCTGGTCACTGAGTGCGGAGATCCAGTATGTTCTTAGTAAGAGGAAAGCACTTGTCTATGAATTCTGCATGGTGATATCATACCTTATTCTTATTGACTGCAGAGCTGGGGCACAGCAAGAGCAGGGAAAGCGAGGAGCTCTGTAGCTCCTTACAGACCTGCCACAGGAAGTGACGAAACGAGCCACCTGAAAGAACGATGCAAAGATTTCACTATAATAAACCAAACACCCTCTCCCTTTTTTGGCTTCACTCTTGTCGCTTTCTGATCCACAGTGTACTATCCCCTTGAAATCAACTTCGAACTCAAATTTCTACAAGTGAAACATGTTTAATCTCTTCATCATTTTTAGCCTCTGTTTGCCAGAAGCTGGGAATGGGTGACAGGGGAGGGATCACTTGATGATTCCCTGTTGTGTTCCCTCCCTCTGGGGCATCTGGCATTGGCCACTGTTGGCAGACAGGATGCTGAGCTAGATGGACCTTTGGTCTGGCTCAATTTGGCCATTCTGATGCTCACTGTGTATGTGTGGTTAATCCAGGGTGGGAGAGATGGCCGCCACCCCTTACCTATTCATGTGCATATCTGCACTTCAGTTGTTTAACTGCAGAAAAGAACATTCAGTGAAGTGCTTCCTGCTACCTTCACAAGTAACAATCTTGTCTTCAATTGCTACTTGCTTATTTAAGGTTATCTGGGGAGATGCAATACCTTTGTTATTCTGCTTGGCCTTCAAGGGGAATTTATAACCTTATTAAGATGAAATGACTTTTCAAAGTGATGAAACTTGCAGGTAAAGTATTCACAATATAGTTACTAGCAATGAGGCAATACTGTTAGAATCTTTAAGCAAACCAAGAAAATATGCATCACATTAATCTACTTACAGCTATCATTATTCATCATAACCATGTGTCTTATAAAAAAAAATCTAACACTTTGGGGAGATACTTCACACAGGTCTTTAATGACATTTGCGTGCACCTCCAATAACGTCATGCAGTTTTAACAGAATTGAGTGAGTCAGCAGTAGGAAAGGATTAACTAGCATTATCATTTTTCCCTCTCCCACGCTACATCTAGTCATTAATCTCTAAAGTCATTAATTTCCATAAAATCAGTACATAGGGACTGCACCAATCTAGCAAACAGGAACTGATTTTCCTCTAACAAAGTTTGTTCTTTAAACATCCCTTGTATTTGCATATACCCTGAGTATGGCAACAAATCGGTCAAACAAGAAACATTTTGCCTTCTTTGGGGGCATTCTGGTCACCATTCCCAGAGCCACGTGTCACAGCTCTTCTGTTGCACTAAAACTTACTTGTTCCATGAACCTCCTCTCCAGTGAAGCGAATATTAAAGGCATACGTGGGATCCCCGCCACTGGCTAATTTCACACACAGCTGAGAGGATGGGACACAGGCTAGCTGTCTAGCTGCCTGGCAAAAGTAGGAATTCTCTGAAGAACGGATCTCCCCTATTTAAAAAATACATTTTAAAAAAAATGAATCTACCTTGCATATTTTGTGCTAGCAAGCTCAGAGTCTCAGGATTTTAAGACTGATCTGAACTCCCAGGCAGTAAATGAAAATTAATTTGAGAGAGAATAAATAATGCACAGACCTCCCACTATTTCTAATGGATCCAGGGTGATTTCTGGGGCTGCATGATCTGCTGTTCTTTGCACAGTGGCATTCAGCACTCGATTCATTACAGTCACCTTGGTATCATAAAACATTAAGCCTAAAGAAAGTAACACATGTCTATTATTGGTCTATTATTGGTCCTTCTGTAATTTTACATTTTGGGACTGATTTAATCTCCTGTGAGCCACAGTCTAAAACTGGATAACCCACACAAACCTTTGGGCTTTTTTTATATTCAGCATTAATATTTATAAGGAAACATGTCAAGTCAGGACTTTATTACAATATTTCTGTACAACATATTTCTTATGCTAGATGAGTGTTTCTTGTCAGCTACTATTAGCTGCACAATATGATGGAAAACACATTCCTAAATAGTCTTCTGAAATCTGGCATGCTCTGAGGTTGATATTAATGACAGGAACACAGATATTAAATAAGTCTGCCTCATAGCACCCAACGTCATATGCTGTGCGCTAAGGATGTTAAAATGTGTTTATTTAGGTAAATGTGTACCACTGAAATTTTCAGCAGTTCTATTTTTACACATCGGGGGAGCGGTGAGGGGGTGGGTAGATGGGGCTCTGTGGGAGCTGGTAAGCACAATGAACTGGCTTAAAAGGCAGCAGTGCAGGGGGACTAAGCTGACACTCCGTGAGCACCGACTCCCGCCTGCCCTCCCCACCCTGCTGCCCCTGAGGGGCCCAGACTCATCGGTTAACCATGTACATGCTCACATCCCCCCTATGCACGGACAGATTGTGTATAACTCAACTTCCACACCATAGCTTTGCAGGTGCCCTTTTCTGATTGCGTAGGAGCAATGACCCTACATCAGCTATTTCTCCACAGTAAACGAAATGATGGATCTGGCAAGGGCAGCCTAAATGTTTTACTCATTTTATGTTTGCTGGAGATTCTCATGAAGGCTTCTATCAGTTATTTTTAATACTCTGAGACAAAGGTCTCAGTAAATTTCTGTGGCTCACCAGCTCTGGAATCCTTGACTGTACCGTATGGTCCTGTGGCTAACATACCATTTCAGCCTTGTTATTTCTATTGCAGTAAAACATGGGATCCCCAAGCAGGATAAATGTACATAACGCCTAGCACAGATGCACACAGATCCCTGTCTCCATCCCAAAATCATACAATCTATATATTCAGGTTTGTAGTGAGACACAGCAGCCTCCTTGTTACAGCAATTCCAACTGTGTTTTCAGCAAGGTCATCTGAAACACAGCCCAGCACTGGTTGGCTCCCCCCCACCCAGCAACATTCTAGCAGCAGCTCTTACTCATGTGCTCAGGTTGTTCTAACCCAGTCACCCTTTTCAGGCAGCACACTGGGTTATTGGGTTGAGAAGTGAAGTCAAGGAGCTTTACTCAGTAGGGGGATCTCTCATTTCCAAGGTAAATGTAGACTGATATTGTCTCCAATCTGTACCACTGAGCGAACCCTCAGAACTTGCAAATTTCCCCCAAGCATCTAACATTCACAGAACTTGTGCAGTCCTTGAGAAACTGACCTTTGGCCTCTTGCAGTAATGCAGCAATACTGTTAGTGTACACGTCTGTCTGTCGCAACTCCACCAGCGGCAGGAAGAATGTCTCTAACGTGGTGTTCAGAGACTGGAGTAGTGCAAAGCGCAGGCGAAGACTTTCAATGGGAACATCTAAGACGGGGAAAAATTCAGAAACAGAGACAGGTGAAGGACAGGGCATAAGTTCCAAACTCACTACCCCAGCACCCATTTTGACAAAATGACACAGTGACTACAGACTGAATGGGCCCTGCAGAATGAACTACACCCTTGTCTTTTAAAGGCAACCCCGGCAGGGCAGGGTTGAGACACTGGTGGAGCTTTATGTAGGGGAAGCCTGCACTGCCATTGCCTAAGCTGTTCCTTTTCTGTAGTCAGACAGAGGTCTTCAGTTTACAGTGCTGAATTCACAGCTCTTCTGTAAGCGTTTCACACTGAATTCATAAGCCAAGGGTCTCAAACTCAAGGTCCAGGGGTCATTCATGGCCCAATCAGCTCCACAATCTGGCCCACCCATGGTTGCTGGCACAGGAGACCCTGTGGCCCTGTGGGTGGAGGGGCCTTTACCCTTTCCCCAAGCCCAGCCCCTGCTCCATCCTGCCTCCCTATTACACTCCTTCCCTTGAGACCCTTGCTTGAGAGAGGTGACTTCAGAAATTACTGGGTGCCTGGCATGGCAACAAGGATTGGGCACCTCCTGCATTCACCGTGGCAGTGGGACCTGCAGGGAAGGGGAGCAACCAGGTTGGCCTAAGAGATGGCAGTGGAGCAGAACAAGCTGCAGCAGTGCTCTAATTTCTTGTGGCTCTTGCTGCCATGGTGTGTGTGTGGGGAGGCCAATCCCAGCTGCCAGCCCTAGTCCTCCCCAGGGTGGTGGCCCCAAACTGTCCTATAGATGGGACAGCTCTGCACCCACCTCCCCTATACATCAGGGAACATGCCAGCAGCAGCAGCAGAGCTAGCAACTGGAAGCCACTCTAACCCTGCTGCAGTGATGGTAGCAGGAGCTTATAAACAGGTGCACAACAAAAATTTCAGTCCCGCCCACACCCTCAGCAGAGCCATGCAGCCACAGCCTCAGCTGCTCCCGGGAGTGGGAGTGTGTGGTGGGTGGCTGCCTCACCCCAGGAGCAGCAGGCAACCACCACATGGGCTGCATGATGGCTGCTGGGGCTGGAGCCTGGGCCGTGGTACTACAAATAGCACTGCAGCCCTGACTTCAGTCCCACCACATGGGGGAAGTGGCCTGCCACATGGTCCCGCTCCTGGGAGCATCTGGGGCTGGGATCGCAGTACTAAAAATAGCACTGTCGCTCCGGCTCAAGGCAGGTGGCTGCCCCATGTGCTAGGACTGGAGCTAGGCCATGGTGCAGCTGTTCCTGGGACAGGGACATGGTACTAAAAATAGCATCATGGCCCCAGCTCTGCCTGACATGATGCTCTGCCCCAGCATGAGGGGGTTGAGGGGTGCAGGCGTCAGGAAGGCAGAAAGTGAGGGAAGGGGTAGGGGGAGAACTGAGGGGATGGGGGTTGAGGAGAGAAAGGGGCTTGTGTTGAGGAGAGGGCAGGGCAGGGCAGGGCAGGAGAAGAAAGGGGCAGGGTGGAAGAGAGACAAATGCCAGGGGGCCAAAAGGAGACAATGAAGGGAAAGGGTGGTGGGGGGAAGCGAGGCAAGGTGTCAGTGGGGATGGGAGAAGGAAGGGGACAGGGTGATGCTGGGAGAGGGGAGGGACAATGGGAGCAAGAGGGAGGAAGAAGAAAGGGGAGGAGTGGGTGCCAGGAGAACAGGGGCTGAAAGAAGGGGTGGGCATGAGGAAGGCAGGGAATGGAGCAAGTCACATGTGAAGGCACAGGGGCATGAGGGGAACTGGGGCAGAGGGTGGTGAGGGGGTGGGGTATCAGGGAGGAAGACGGCTGGGGGTCAGAGGCAGTGAGGGAAGGGGGAGGCACCAGGAAGGTGGAGGGAGTAAGAGAAGGTGCACATGCCAAGGCATTGTGGGGGTGAAGCAGAAGGGCAGACACGTGGAGGGGAGGGATAAGCACCAGAGGGCAGAGAGAGGCAGGGCAGGTGGGTAGAAGGAGGTGTTTGTAGTGGGGATGAGGGGGGAGGCGCGGCTAGAGGAGGTGTAGGCACAGGGGGAAGAGAAGGGCAGGTGCAGGGGTCAGAGAGGATGGGGAGGAGGAAAGTCCCAGGAGGGCTGAGAGCAGTAAGAAGGGCAGGAGCCAGGACAGCAGAGGAGGGTGAGATGTGGGAGGCAGCAGTAGGCACCAGGGGAGCAGATGGGGTGAGGGGAGAATGGGAGACACAGCAGCAGAGGGGAAAAGGTATTGGTTTATAACTTGGATGCCATGGTGGCACACATCCGAACAAGCGCACGTGACCTCAATATTGGTGCATAGGACAAAACTCACTCTGTTCACGGGTGGAAAATCTTACAGAGAACACTGGTTGTAAATCATGTGGAGGTAGCAGTGGAGCCAGGAGAGCCCCAGTGCTTCCCCCAGAGTCCTGCCAGAGAGATGCCTGCCAGAGCTGCTAGGAGGATTTGAGGACTAGCACTTGTCCTAAGGCCACGTTTCTCAAACTGTGGGTCCCGACCTCCCGGGGGGTCGTGAACAACTTAGAGGGGGGTCACGGTGTCGCAAAGTTTGAGAACCCCTGTCTTAAAGTAAACTGAGTTTGAGACCCTGTCTGTAAGCAATCCTTAACCATGACTTGAGCAGGAATACAAAACTAAAGGAGTAATAATTAGAAACCGTACATACTTAGCAGACAAGAGACTCTGGGATCTGCTACGTCAGCGGGATCCAAATACACTTCATGTGGGTGCAGTCGTGCTGGGGTAATTGCAAGATGACGGCAGAGTCGGTTGATGTACTGCACAAGGGCTACATCCATTTCCAACGTCCACTTCCGGGATGCTTTCTGAGCATGCTTTGTGTCAATACAGGCACACCTGAAGGGCACAGGGATTAGAACTGTTAAATGCAAACACTGCCCTGGGCTGCATGAACCAGGAAGCCAAATGGCTTTAGAGGTCTTTCCTCTTTCCTTTCCCCAGGCTCCTTTAGCCCAGACATTAGAGTGCTTCAAGTATGAGAGAAAATGAATCATTACTTGCCCTCCCCCTTTGCCTAACTTTCATCACCTGCTGACTAAGCTTGCTTTCTGAGCTCGTAAGCAGACAAGAGAGTGGAATTATGGTAGGTCATTTGCAGCTTGAAATTAGGGAAAAGGATAGATTTATTTAAGGGAGATCTCTGCTTCAAAATGGCAACAGGGAAGAAAGTAACATGATGATCAAACATTCTGCTCTATATTGGCTCCTTCAAAACAAGTGGAGAATCTACCAGAGCAGTTTCAGGACCAGGAGCCACAGAATGGAGGACTGATGTGACAGGAAGCCACAGAAAGCCAGTTTAGGCAAGAGCTGGAAGTAGACTTTCTGATAGGTCAATTTATTATGCATTTTGGAAGTAAGACGACAAAATTAATTAATTTTGTTTAACCAGTTTTCACAATTCAGGTGTGATCCTCCTAACTAGCATGTACATGTGGAAGCCAGCAACAATCATTCTGGAAGCTGAATATGAATTGGGATCCTTAAATAAACTATTTAACAGTTCTATGTTAAGGCCTTTTAGCTGTGTCCCAAAGTGTATTTAGCATTACTACATTTAAGATTACATGTAGTAAAATGGAACCATTCCAAACTCGTTCATAATAAACACCAAATTCTACCACTTTTACAGAACATATATCGCACCTTTCAAAATGCAGATCATATCCACAGGACAAAATGGCTCTCCAGACACTACGGATGTCCTGTTTGGCTCGATCAACAACAAATCTGTGAAATCCATCCAGCGTCAAATACTTCTCTTCTGGAACTGATAGCAAAGATGTTATTATTAAACCACTACAAGCTGAACCCTCTATTGTTCAGGACTCTGGACCGGCAACATCTGTGGTCCATAAGGACTATGGATGTTGTGGGACCAGAGGATCCCAGCAGCAGAGGTTGCTGGTGGCTTGGAGCAGACTCAGCCAGAAGGGCAGATGGAGCTGTGGGGGCACCACAGCCGGCAGAGCAGGGAAGCTAGGAGAGGGCGAAGTTCATGGGAGAGTAGAGCCAAAAGCTGTTGGGACCACTAGGAGCTCTGGTAAGACTGTTGCGAGGCTTGCAGAGCCACTGGGAACTCCAGCAGGGCTGCCGCAGCTCACAAGGTCAGGAGCTCCAGCAAGGCTCCTGCAGCTTGCAGGGCTGGGGAGAGGAGTCCAGCTGGGAGGCTGGCATCCCCTGCCCCACCCCAGACCTCCCATGGTCTGAAAAACTCCATTGTCCAGGCCAGGTCAGGTCCCCAGGGTGCTGGACCAGAGAAGTCCAACCTGTAGTAACTAACCAAAAAAATAATGTGCATCACACAGGCTTATTTCTAGAGTGTTTGCTCTTGTCTGGCTACCCTTAAATCATGTCCTAAGCTTGAGCTATCTGACAGCTCCCCCTGGCCTTGCCCTCTCCAAAATAGAGAACTCCAGGACAGCTCAACCAAGAAGAAAACCTGAAAATGTTAGGGTTTAACCCAAGAGGGCTCATTTCTCCCTTATTAATGACTCCATCCTGCATTCCCTCAAGGAGCATTTCTGCCCGAGGAAGAGATATGCTAGTTCCCTAAGGTTGGCATCCTATAGCTTGCACATGGGGCACACATCAGGTCTGAAGACTGAGGCTGGAACTCCCTTCAGAATTCACCCTGTTTCCAAAGGTGAGGCCACCAAATGAGACCCTATTCTTAACCCCAGCTAGGCCAGGATTGGAATATCAAGCAAGAACCTTGCACTCTATGTCTCTGCCTGGATGTACCGGACTCAAGATGGTCAGGCGAGCTGTGTGGTATTTCTGAACCTGTCATTTCAGTTTTATAGATTATACAAGTCTCATTACAAATAAATCCGTTCCAAATTAAAACTAAGGAACACAAACAGAGGGCATGCACCATTACACATAGCCTTTATACTGTGAGTTCTTTGGACAAAGAGGAAGATTAGTTCCCTACTTCAAGTGCTGAGTACACTGTGTCCAGTTCTGCTCTCATTTACACCAGTGATTCCAGAGTCACACTGATATTAGTAGAATGGAATCTGGGCGAACATTTGCAAATATTTTAATCTTTTAGACCACTTGTAAATGAACCTCATTAAAAGAAAAAAAAAAGACGTGCTCTTTCTGGCCAATTTTCATTTTTAAAATCTTTTCCCTTTGATATCATGTTTTCAGAGATTAAGTCAAGGGTGGGCAATAATCTTCGCAGGGGGGCCACTTAACGGATTTTGGTATGTCATCACAGCCGGCTCCTCCCCAGCAAGGGTGGAGCATGGGGCGAAAGCGTGGGGCGAAAGGGGTGGAGTTGGGGACTAGCCTTCTTCCATAGTTATCTGGGGCTGGAGGCTTTGAATTAAAAACACAGCAAAGCACTCTCAGCTCCCAGTCTTGTTGCTACTGCACTGCCTGGCAGCCACCCAGGGCTACTGTGGCTATTTAAAAGGCTCATTGTTCCGGCCCCTGCCAGGGTAGCACCGCCATTTAAAGAGACTCCTGCTGCCTGAGCCACTGCCTGGAAATTCGGTGACACAAGCAGCAGGATAAAAACAGAAAGTGGCCAGATGCCGTCTGTGGGTCTGATCAAAGTGTTAGGTGGGTCGGATCCAGCCCTTGGGCTGCCTCTTGCCCAGCCCTGGATTAAGTAATGAGAAGAATTTCTAGACAGCGCTTACCTTCTTGTTTCTTTGTAGGAGACTTCTCTGGATCCTTCTCGTCAGGTTTGCCCTTCTCTGGAGATTTTGGCTTTACAATAGGTTTCTTTTCACTTAAAGCTGTTCTGCTATGAGATAGAAGCATTTTTTGGTTTAGAAAGTTCCTTTCCTTCAATAACTGAGTGTGTTATCAGTTCAAAATATGAAATATTGTTTAGCATATGAGATGATGTATGTCTTCAAAGACATGAGTTATTTTAGGTCTCCTTTTTTTTTCCTTTTTAAATTCTTTTAAAATCACTTTCTCTACCCTAGTATGTAAGAATACTATAAAGAAAAAAGCTAGTTCAGATGTTTTATGACTGAAGAAAAGTACAAGGCACTAACCTGACACTATTGAGCACAGACTTTTCCTTTGCAGCTGGTTTAGTAACTGGACGCTTGGAGCTCACAACTTTCACTGGATGTTGCTCTTTGCCACCCTTGTTATACTTGCTCTTGTCAAACTTAGGCTTGGGCACACCGTATTTCCTTAAAATCTTCCAAGAGAGAAAAGAAGGATTACCCAATAGTTCCAAATTACACCAGGAGAGTAATCAAAAAGGTGTTTTCCATAGGGATACCTGAGTGAGTTGGTCCTCGAGCACCTTCTTTGGTGGACGTACATTTGTGAAAAACACATGGAGAAGGTTTCCAGGAGTCTGGGAATTTATTTGCTCTTTGCTAAGATAAATATCAGCAACTTTAATGGGTTTTGCTGGAGTTAGGCTCAGCATTTGTTCAGAATGAACACAGCTCTTAAATATTTCTGTGAGGACTTCTCGGGCACCTGGAACCAATTTCTCACCTAATAGAAAAAATTGAAATACAATCCAATCCAATAGGAAAACAGAGTTTAGAATTAAGGCACTAGGAAGATACTTCTCTCTTTATTCACTGTACTGTTTTTTAAAAAACCCTTGTGCTCTAAAATACTAGACATCAAATCATTTAGAAAACATTATATTAAGCAGTCCTGACATTTTTGAAGTTCAGTTTATGGTACTGCAAACATTTCTTTTGATCCACTTCACAAGTGTAATTTTGAGTGATATCAACAATTGATTTAGTTATCCAGCTAACCCCTGTGTGGACATCACCATTTTTTTTATATTATCACAGAATTGGATGGGATCTCCAGAGGTTATCAAGGCCAGTCTTCTGCACTCAGGGCAGGACCAAGCACCATCTAGATCATCTCTGACAGTTTGTCTGAGCTGCTTTTAAAAATCTCCAGTGATGGAGATTCCACAACCACCCTAGGCAATTTATTCCAGTGCTTAACCACCCTATTTTTCCTAATGCCCAACCTAAACCTCTCTTGCTGCAATTTAAGCAACTTACATAGGTACACAATAGTGTTTATCATAGTATCCTAGAAATGGAAAGGACCTCAAGAGGTCATTGAGTCCAGTCCCCTGCTTGCTCTCATGGCAGGACCAAGAACTGTCTAGATCATCCTTGACCAGTGTCTGTGTAACCTGCTCTTAAGTATCTCCAGTGATGGAGAATCTACAACCCCCCTAAGCTATTTATTCCAGTGTTTAACCACCCTGACAGTTAGGAAGTTTTTCCTAATGTCCAACCTAAACCTCCCTTGCTGCAGTTTAAGCCCATTGCTTCTTGCCCTATCCTCAGAGGCCAAGGAGAACAATTTTTCTCCCTCCTCCTCCTTGTAACACCCTTTTAGATACTTGAAAACCGCTATCATGTCCCCTCTGAGTCTTCTCTTTTCTAAACTAAACAAGCCCAATTCTTTCAGTCTTCCCTCACAGATCATGTTTTCTAGACTTTTAATCATTCTTGTTGCTCTTCTCTGGACCGTCTCCAATTTTGCCACATCTTTATTGAAATGTGGCACCCAGAACTGGACACAGTACTCCAACTGAGGCCTAATCAGCACAGAGTAGAGCGGAAGAATGACTTCTCGTGTCTTGCTCAGAAAACTCCTGTTAATGCATCCCAGAATCATGTTTGCTTTTTTTTTTTTTTTTGCAAAAGTGTCACATTGTTGACTCATGTTTAACTTGTGGTCCACTATGATCCCTAAATCCCTGTCAGCAGTGCTCCTTCCCAGACAATCAGTTTCTATTCTGTATGTGTGAAACTGATTGTTCCTTCCTAAGTGGAGCACTTTGCATTTGTCCTTATTAAACTTCATCCTGTTTACCTCAGACCATTTCTCCAGTTTGTCCAGATCATTTTGAATTATGACCCAACCCTCCAAAGCAGTTGCAACACCTCCCAGCTTTGTATCATCTGCAAACTTAATTATTGTACTCTCTACACCATCTTCTAAATCATTGATGAAGATATTGGACAGAACTGGTCCCAAAACATTCCCCTGTGGGATCACTCTTGTTATGCCCTGCCAGCATCACTGTAAACCATTAATAACTACTCTTTGAGAATGATTATCTAGCCCAGCCATGGCCAAACAGCAGTTTGCGAGATGCATGCGAATCCTGCCCCCCCCCAAAGTGTGGCTTGCGAAGCCACTCCTGTGTCCCTCCTCCCCAACAGCTTCTGCCCTCCACTAGCTCTTGGCTTCCCAGAGCTGTGGGGTTTTAAAAATGGCGCCCAAGATGGCAGCCATCTTAAAGGGGAAGCCTCCTTCAAAAAAACAAAAAACAAAAATTTTTTTTTTAGTTTTGCTCAACAATTCTGTTCGGGGGCGGGGGGAGCTTTTTTTTTTTTTTTGGCTTGACAATTCTGGTGTGGTTCTTCACATTTTTTCTGCCGCTGTTTTGACTCTCTCTGTTAAATGGGTTGGCCACCCCTGGCCTAGCCAGTTATGCAACCACCGTATAATACCCCAACTAGGTTACTTCTCTAGTTTATTGATAAGAAGGTCATGTGAGACCACTTCCACCACGTCTCCCTTATCCACAAGACGTTATCCTATCAAAGAAAGCTATCAGGCGGGTTTGACATGATTTGTTACAAATCCATGCTGGCTGTTACCTATCACCTTATTATCTTTATGTCAATAATCAAATTTATTGTACTCTGTGGTTATTTCCTGCCCCCCACCAATTACTTTTTTCCCTTCCCTCATTAGAATTTAGGCCCCATCCAAATGAAAAAGGAATTTTATATTGCATTCTATGATTTGATTCAAGAGGTTTTGATCACATTGTTAGAGTAAAATTAACTATGACTGATGTAAGTCGAAAAACTGAGAGTCAAATTCTGCTCAGTCATGCTGGGGCAAATCCAGAGTAACTTAGTTCGAATCAAGGAATAGTTTGGTCTAATAATATTTATAAATGGACTAAGTTCACAATTATTTTTTCTGCTGACTATTGAAAAAGTCAGTAAATAAAAAATTTTTCATGACTATCGGATCAGCTTTAGGGATCGCCGAACACTCTAGTTGCCACAGATCACTACCCTTCTCCTACCCCCAATCTACTGGCAAGTAATTTAGATAAGAACCATTTTTCTACTTCAGTGATTTACTCTGGATTTACAACAGCATAAGTGAGAAGAATTTGGCCTCTGCATAAAACCTAGAAACAAGGTATTTGACAATATGAAAGATACACACCTTTTATTGATTTATCATTAAAATAGTCTTCTAGAACTGGACTCCCTTGTGTATCAAATAAACTCTGATTTACAGTAGATACAGTTAAAATCTCCTCCGTTGACATTTCCATTAGTTCATCTTCACCATCCAGACTTGACAAACCAATCAGATCACTACTGTTAAATAAACTGGCTCGGATTTTCTCTATTTTAGCTCGTGACCGTATCTGTGTAAATAATGAAAGTAGTTACAAGGAATTCTGATGGGGAACATATTATCTGTCTGTTTTAACATGGGTTAGGTCTTGCATTCTCTTTTCTTGCAGAGGTTTAACATTATACATCTGTTACATTAACCCTCTGATACCAGAATGTAGATTTACCTGGCGTACATCCACTCTAGGAAAGGGGTTCTTTGAAACCACCACACCTTGTGTTAATTACATGGGCCTCTAAGAAATGACTAGTCCATTTTTAAAATTTTGTGGTATCTTTCAGAAGCCTTGAGATAAGAAAATATTAGTTGTAGAGCAACCTGGAGGTTTTAGGTTTACCTGCAGTTCTCCTGAGTGGTGCAGTATTTAAAAAATAGCTACATAAAATTGCTCTTGAAATTAGAGCTACGCAAAGCTATTGCTCCAGTTCCCTAACTTCCTCTGATGGCTCAAATATGACAATGCACCATTACTGGAGCAGTTACAGACTAGGTGTAATTTCAACATGATTACATTGCCATTTTCCTTCTACAGGGTCTACAAATTATTTCTTTGGCGCAATTAAAAATTAAGATGCTGAATACATTCCTTTGGAGTAAATGGTATTTTCTTTTGCAGGGGATACTGAAACACCAATCTACTTCTGAAGGTGTAACAAACTTGAGGCAGATGTTACTGAAAGAATCTGGAAACCGAGGAGAGATTTTCCAATGGGGGATTTAGGAGCACTAGATTTCAATAGCACTTGTGCTTCTTTGGAAAGGAGAATTTTAAACAAGCGGGTGTTAGCTCAAGTATGCTACCCTTTTAGCAACAAAGTTCAAAGTCATTTGTTGTCAAACCATAATATTGATGGACTCAAGTACATTTTTACGGCCTACAAAAGGAATAGACTCTAACCCATGGGGTGGGCAATAATTTGTGATGCGGGGCTACTCCAAGAATTTGGAAAGGGGTCAAGGGCTGCACTCTTCCATGATATTAATGGAGGAGGTGCAGGGTCCGGGATGGAGGTTGGGTGCAAAGGGAGCTTGCAGTAACAGATTGAGGTGCAGGAGAGGATCTGGGCTCTGGAAGGGAGTTTGGGTGAAGGAAGGAGTTGTGACCTGGGTTAGGGGACTAGGGTGCACGGGTTTGGGTTGTGACCTGGAGCAAGAGGGGGTTGTGATCTGGGGAAGGGGACTGGGGTGCAGGGATGTGGGTTGTGACCTAGGGCAGTGGATTGGGGTGCAGGCTCTGGGAGGGGATATGAAGGCGGGAGGGGGGGGGCAGAGGGTTTGAGTTGTGACATGGGGCAGGGGACTGCGGTACAGGATCTGGATTAGGCATGTTAAATATCAGTTAACTGAATAGTTGAGTAACCTCACGGATTCTTATCAGTTAGTCCTGGACCTGGCACGAGCCAAGACTGAGCTGGGCTGCTAGCCAACCTGCTAAAAAATTTACCATTGGAGGAGGGGGGGTGGGAAATGCGTGTAGTCTACAGCATTAACCTATAAGCTTTTGCTTATCAGTTAATCGACTACACTATTACATCCCTAATCTGGAGGGCATATGGGGGCAGGAAGGGTACAGAGGGTTTGGGTTATGAGGGTAAGGGGGAAAAGGGTTGAGGTGCTAGAGGCAGGCTCTGGCTGGGAGACTTACAGCCTTCCCAGCCAGCAGCCTTCCCAAGCACGCTTCCTGCCTGCCCTGCCCGCGCACTGGCTGCAGGGGCCATGTGGTCTTTGAACAGCTACGAGCCTGAGGGGAGGGTATAGGATGCTTCACAAGCTGCCTGTTGACAATAGTGGTGGAAACTGGCCAATGGGATTGCACTGGGGGAGGGAGCAGTGCAGGAACCCCACTGCCTGAAAGCTGTTACCTCCACTACTGCGAAGCCCTTGATTGGCCGTGACACCAGTGGCTGGCTGTCCAGGGACGTGACAGTGTACATGGATCCAACATCAGAGACAGACGCTGTTTCTACATGGTCAAGGGGTTCCCCGAGGCTGCCAATGCTGCCCAGGCTTCCAGTGCTGCAAAGTGAAAGATCTAAACTCTCCTGGCTGGAAACCACATGTGGCTCTAGCAGGCCTGGTGGAATGGCCAACTCCAGGCCGGCTGGAAATTGGTCTACGGAAATATCACTAATTGTCCGAGAGATCCCCTGTGAGCTGCAGAGGGAAGCCTGGCTTGTCGAGGCTGATGCGCTAATGCTCATGGCAGGTGTGACACTGCTAGAGCTGCTGATATCAAGACCGTCTGCACTACTAGAAACAGTTGGTTTTTCCAGTTCAGTCCTACATTCGCCTGCTTCTGCTTTGTCCTTGATTTTTTTGGGGTCCTCTTCTTGCAAAGGGATGTAGATTTCATCTTTGAAGACTCCACCATGTGCATTACAGGCCTTCCGGATTGCACTTCTGACAACACCCTCCTCTAAGTGAGTTGGTATTCCAGAAATCACAAGTAACCGACTATGAGCTGTGGCACCCACTAGTGCCTGGCACGCATCTGCTACAGCATCATTTGTCACGCCTAGACCTTGTGGATCCTTTTTCGTTAGGTGTCTGAGGATTATAAGTAAGGTCAGTGCTCTATGAAACCACAACATATCCTCTGGTTTGCTTCCTCCTATAGTGAGAATTGTAGTGTCAGTGTCAGCAGCTCGGGATGTAGACCGTTTACCTGAAGATGATGTCTTTTCCCGCTTCATTTTGACTTTTTTCCTCTTTGATAGCAGGCTTGGGCTCTGGGGCGTCTGCCCCGGAGAAGATGAAGAGGAAGAAGATGAATCACTTAGACTGGGGGCACTTGTGGAGGACATGACATTCGCTGTTACACTCATGTTGACTGGCAAAGTCACTTCTGCTACAGCTAGGCAGCCTTCCAGCAAGGCGTGAAAATAGGTTGAAAATCTTCCCTGGTCAGCCACTCCCACACCAGAACCACCACAGGCATTTCCAGATACCCAGTTTTGAGTTTCTTCATCATAGAGTTTGTGCAATTCAGACTGCAGTGCCATAAGCATGGCTAGACAGGGATTTAGCTGAAGTGCAATAGAAGATGACAGCCCTGCTGGGTTCTTCTTCCGTTCCAGATTGTGAATTTTGCGAAGCAACTCTCCCAAGAGATGAAATATCAATTCCTTCACACAACCTGCCATGTCTGTTGTCCAGAGAAAGTTTCCTGCGGATAGAAGACAGATGGACATACGAGAGACTTACATTTATTCCAGTGTGATGGCTTTATATGAATTATAACAATATCATTTAATGGGTGTAAAATCAAACAAGGCCATTTACACACCCACAGGGATATTCTTTCTATAGAGACATCAAATATATACTAGAGGGCCCGATGGCAAAACAAACCTAAATATTTCATCCCTCAATTCAGTGTTTAAATAATGCAAGAATACAATCTGATCAATGGGCCTGTCTTTATTGAAATGCTGCATGGAGTGTATCCACATTATCTATATGGATGTCTCCTTATTTCCAGTGTTTGTTATGCTCCAGGGTGTTCAATTCACAACACACACGGCATTGCAAGAAGCTGTCATGGGAAGCTGGAGGTACTGGCAGCTGCACAGGGATAACTGGAGGTCTGTGGCATTTGGGGAAGGGTTGAAGGCCATTTGCGATTATGGGCAAGGCTATGATTTTCATCTGGAGGTCACAGTGTTCACAGTAACTGGGAATTTAAGTGTGTGAAACCTGCAGTGATGGCCCCTGTGGGGGGCCTGGTTCCCTCCTCTGAGCGTTGTGACATGGGGTCACAATGCCATCTGGTTTGCTGAGTCCACCTGGTCCTAGATGCAGATGGGAGTGGTGTCCCAAACCTGAGTGGTGCTGTGACCTAGGTCACAATGCCAGGAGTGGGAAGCGGGTCCTACCCCGCAAGACAGGAGCTGACATTGCAAAAGGAGGGAATGGGAAGGTCATGCTCCAATACCCCCATGTCTGTGACTTTTTCCATGACTCCTCTGCCATCTGAAACTGATTAAACATTTGAAACTCAGACTTGATAAGTCCATGACGTAGGTATTCCTCTTAAAATGATCAGCAGAGAAACAGCGAGTGCTTATATTTAGAATTTCACATCTTGAAGGTTTCATAGTTAATACAATGAGATGAATGTGGGATTTGATACCATTCATATTTATAATTGTAAGCCTTCTAGAGATTTAGGAGGACAGCACTAAAGCAGTTTACACTCTGTTCAGATTTACAAAGTTGTTTTCACAACCAGGAATGCTAGATTTAAAAAAAAAAAAAAGAAAGAAAGTTCAGAATGAAAGCTTCTGTGGCAAAAAATAGGCTGCCAGGTTTGGAGAATTCACAGGGTCCTGATCACTAAATAATCTCATTGTTTACACATCCTTGCATTGATAAGGGGTAAAATATTCAAAATCTCTTAAGTGACTCCTACGTCTCATTTTCAAAAGTGATTCAGACACTTAGGTGCACTTAATTTGTATCAGCTGGAAAATCTTCACGTGGTTTTTCTAGTACTGAGTTTATTTTAGAATTCGGCACTATTAAAACATGCAAAGGCACACTATTTTGGAGTTTAAAAACCCTAGTTTCCATCAAAATGACAACATAATTTTTTTTTCTAAATATTGCAGTTGATCAGCTATTTTACTGGTAATTAAATACGCAAGAAATACTGAACTCTCACCTAAAAGTTCCACCACTTGCAAGAGAACTGAAGCAGGAATAGTATCCAGATCATCTTCTGATTTTTCATCACCATTCTCTGATTTCCAAGTTAACAGCTGTTCTGTAAACGCCAGAGCCAGAGGGAATTCAAGTGGAAGAGAGTGCAAAACTAAGACAGCTCCAGGAGGGGGGGACACTCCTTAAACAAGACAACAGAGAGAGAACTCCCATTACAATTCTGTAAAGTACATGACAACAACTGTGCCAAGAAAAAGTAAAGAGTTATTAGGCCAAGTTGAAACACGGTTTTATTTTTTTCTAAGCTTAAGCATTGTTAAGTGAGGAACTTTATTAAATCACCTAATCCTCTCATTAAAACAGAAATTAAAAGACAGAAAAGGAAAATATTCAAGTTAATGATGTAGCCAGTTCTGGCTTCACGTTTGTATTTATTAAAATGTGTCGATCTTTCATATTCATTGTACTACAGACAATGGTTTCCTGAATATTGACATAACACTACAGCTATAGCGACTGCAAGTGGAAAGAGATGTTGAAGAATTGATTGAAAGAAATCTTAATCTTTTGCCCTTTCTCTCCCTCCCATTATTATAAACAAATTATGCTATTTCTGCTACAGGCTGGAGGGAAGAATGAATGTTATTTCTACTGAAATATTTGGAAGGGACCCCAATCCTACAGTGATGCGGGCCAGCTACGTAAGTATCCACGTAGATAAAACTAGGTTCAAATATAGTATTGCAAACAGCACAGTATTGCTCTGGGGTCAGGGTTCATGACTGAACTTAGCAGAACAAGTATCTGCTCTGTTTCCTGCCCCAGTTCCTGCAGCATGTAGGTGGGAGACATCCCTGGAAAATCCAGAGACTGATTGATTTCTGAGAACTGAGGAGATCACAGTCTGAGGGGGATAAGTTTAGAACCTCCCCCACGGTATCAAATCTGGCCTGTTCATTTAGTGATGGTATATCCCTAATGCTTGGTATTTTGTGATGCCTTGGCACAGAGTAGTTCACACACAAACAGAATGTAAGATGTAGTGCTGTCTCAAGAAACTGTGATCAATAAAATGATTTAACCAGCTTCCATTTTGTAAATACTAAAAACATTTACCTAATTTGATGTGGACCTTGTCAGTAGAGATAATCACGGCAGGGTACTGATTAGTTGTTGGGGGTGGAGTCAAGCCTGTGTTCGTTGGAGAGGCATCCCGAGGGTAACATACTGCCTCTGTCAGGTTTAACTGACCATTCCTTTTAATTTTATGACCAAGACCATAGACAAACACTCGAGCCCATGGAGCCTTATATAGGGAGGAGCTAGAAAATAACCAGAACATAACTGATCAATATAATGAATTAAAATGAATAAAAACTCAAATTTAAAAGGATATCATCATGGTGTATGTCAGAGCCTTCTGCACCATCATCCCACACATCTCCAAGATAAACACTTGGAATGGTTTGTATGGAAAAAACAACAAAAATACTACTCAGAATTCCCAAAGAGGTCTTAAAGAGAGGCCGATCACAATCCAGACCCTGCAGCCTATACAGCAGCTCTTTATACCTGGTTGCTTTCCTACCTCCTTTGTAACTTACTCTTTGCGGAATCCAGACTGACTTTCCTTACAGGACACAATTACAAAAGCAGCCCCAGGAAAATTAACATCCATATTGACTTTGGACTCTGAAATAGGGAACTCTTCAGCAGGGAACTGTTCTGGTGCAGTCTGTAAAATGACATTTAATAATGAATGCCTTAGAGAAGCAAAGCAACAAGCCAAAACCCCCAGAGAAACACTACAGCATGATTAACAGTATTATGAATTAAGGACAGTAATAAGTGGTATGAACTATTTTGGCAAAAAGAATGGCAATCTCTACAGAGGAAAAAGATTAATATATTATTTTAATAAATTCACATTTTCATTACAGGACTATAAATGTTCAGAAAGAATCAGAAAGTACTGTTTACCTGCAAGAAGGAACAGATTTGTTTAGTTAGTTCTAACAGACTCTCCTCTCCTTGATGTAGTGTCCGAGTGATGGCGACAGCCAGCCACTCCCTGATTTGTTGTGAATTGCCCTGGTAGAACAGGTCTGTGGCAGAGCAGTTCTGGGAATGGATACAATGCTGTAGGGACTGGGCCAAAAGAATGGAACTTGAACTGATTGTTCCATCTGTAAAGAACAAAAACAGCACACTGCGTATTTTGGAAGACACTCTGAACTTCTATGGAGTCAGTCAAAAGAAACACTGAGGAGCAGGTTTTAAAAAGCTCACAGATCAAAAGCCTTTATTATCTGCATAACTGCCCAAGAGCAAGTCCTCCCAAGGCTTAGCAGTGTAAGGCCAAACCTGCACCCCTGACATTGCTGACAGAATTGAATGGAGGGTTTAAGACCTGACCTCATTCTGTCCCTTCCCCCAGGATCAAAAGCAGAGGAAGGCCTCTGTGACCATCCTACTGTACCCTGCTCTGGAAGCAGTCAGATACGTCCCCATCCCATCAGCTCTGGAGACATTGCTTCCCCTAGTGCCCATGTGGGGGGGGGGAGGGGCAAGGGGGAGTATCCTAGCCGCGTGCTGGCCAAGGAGACCGAATGGGCCAAGCAGCCCCAGCCTGAGGGGTTCTTAGAAGGCTGCACAGTGAGTTCTTGGCACTTGAATTTTTTCCCTGCTCACTCCATGAGATGAAGCAGTGTCATTATCCTCAAGCTTCTCTCACCTACAGACAAGCTATTTTAGGGGATTGCTGATCACTGTCTCCCTTACAGACTGCTGCTGTCTACTAAACCACTGCAGGAGCTGTGGCAGGCCAATTGGAGGCATGGCGGCATGAGACAAAGCAATTCCTATTAAGGCTGTTTGCAGAGATCTCACTCAGAGGGTGCAATTATACATATTAACATGATTCCAACTGCTCACAGGTTAGCAAAACAAGGGGAGAAATGTAAAACAAATATTACTAAGAAAGCAGGAGAAGCAAAGTGCTACGGAGGGAGGATGTTTGCTTAATTGCACACATATAAACTGTAATCTAAAAAGGATCCCCAAACCATGCAATTCCTCAAAATATTCTCTAGCTCTGCAGAGGAATCACACATGATACAACCACTGTGACAGTCAGTCCAGTCTCAGGATGATTGCAGGACGGAGGGAAGATCTTTCCAGTGCTTTAGGATTAACTAACAACCAGTTTTTAGCTATTTTTTTTAGTTCCTCCTGAGTTCCCTGCCATGTTGTATGCATTTCTTAGCATGTATAAAGGCATTTGATAGGTTGGTTTCCATCAACAACACACATTTGATTTAACTTAAGCTCTCTTCCTAGCATTTGGCCACTGGCATTCTGATAGATTCATGAAGAATGAGTTATCGGACTCATGACTCAGTTAGGAAAAGGATGCACTGTTCTGTAAAACTGAAGACACATTAAATTTTGAAAATGAAGTGATCCAAAGGCAGCAATATAGACATACTGAATTCAAATTATACAACATTTTCAGTTTCTCACAAGTATCCCACAAATTGAAAGAATAGCAGCAACATATTAAATGGAATCTGTTTGAGGAAGGAATGAGGAGGGTCTTACAGCTTACTTTTCATGAGATCATTAACAAACATTTGCAATAAACAAACCTCAGTTTAGCCCAGAATTTACTGAACTCCTTTAACATGGGGGTTAGCCCTTTTTCTAGTGGCTCATGGCTCTAGTAAGAGACCATTTCTTTCATTTGTTGGTGCAAATTTGAAAAGCTTAATTGAAAAACAATAGCACTTAACAGCTTCATAATACAAACTGAAAATTGTCATTAAACTTCAATCAGTCTTTCACACAGTAAATAGACACTGACATGGGATTTGCTATACTACTGTATCAAAATCAACTGAGCTACTTTTCAAATATGGTTTTACCAGGAAGGGGTGGTGCAAGAAGCTGGTTGGACAACAGCTGCAGGTGCTCCAAAGTGATATCACGGATAGCAGGAATATGAAATAGACGAGTAAACATATGTGGAGATTTGGGGGCAAAAATATTGAGGAGAGCCATGCGGCAGTACAACCGTGCAAGAGAGGCTTCACATCTCAAAAGTTCTCTATAAAAAAGGAAGATTCAGAGTTAATTAAAATAGGAGTTATACTTAATGGCTTGTTTCTTGGACACAAAACAGATGTATGAACTTAGACAGCAATAACTAAGCAGACCCAAATCTTCCTTATTTACTTTGGAAAGCAAATCATGAGTGACGGAATAGGTAGGTTCTACATGAAAAACTATAAACTTCTCACTAGAGCTTCTCCAGTGCCTGGGCACCAGCAGGCCACAAGCTTAAAACACCTATGGGGTTCTTCATAGTTGGGGGCCCCACCTGCACAGATCTGATGGCAGGAATGGAGCCCTTTTTACAGCGAACTCCAAGACAACGGTAGTGAACAAAAACTCTTTTCATCTCTAGAAAGAGATGACGTGGTCAATGCCTCAGTTTTAGTTCATTAGCTGATGGCCCTTTTTGGCACGGCAAAGTTGTAAATTCTTGCTACCTAAAACTCCCTTTAGTTTAATTTGGGCCCTCTGATATGGTAGATATCTTCCTGTAGTGCTCTTTGCTTTTACAGCTTGGTATTCCAAATGAGGAGGAGTTCAATCCTGAGCTCCCAAGGAAGTCAGTAGCCATTCAAAGTGCTCAGAATCACACAGGATTGAGTGCATAGATGCAATTACCACCAACACAAGAAGAGACTATACTAGACAAGATGTTTGTGCCTTTGACAGAGCTAAATATTTATGAGTCATGTAGAGAGATCACTCTTGTTTTTAATAATGCACCAATAAGACCATAATAACTCCTTTTATAAAAAGATGATCTAGACAACACTATGTGGAGACCCAATGACCTTTTTGTAGGTCTACATCTAGTGAGTGTACAGTTTGGACCTCCCTGGTCCTGCACCCTCAGGAATTAGCTGGACCAGGGGAGGTCCCCTGCCACCAGCCCCCCAACCCATCATTGGCTCCACTTCCAGCCCCACCCAGCCACCCTGCTGCAGCCCTGGCTCCCCTGGCTGCTGCCAGACCCCTGTCTCCTCAGTTGCTGCCAGATTCACCAGGCTCCCAGCCCAGCAGGGCTCCCAGCTGCCAGCCCTCCTGCTGCCTGACTACCAGACACTGGGGTGCGCAGGCCCAGAAACATCCATAGTCCTGCTCTACACAGATGTTGCTAGACTAGAGTCTCAGTTTAGGTAGGTGCAACCTGTGCTACGAAGCTGTTCAGAAGTTTATTTGAAATCTATTATTCAATGCAAAGCTGCAATAAGTAATTCATTCTAAACCCTGTAGTTCGTTCAAGTGATAAGCACGGACATGTCGATGTGTGCGCTCTAAATGCACTAAATTAATTTATTTACCTGTGAATTTGAATGTTTGTATTATCCAGAGTAACCAATCCATTTGTTGCAGTCCTCCTATAGCCAGCAGGCGGCCTTTCTAACATGTCAATAGGATACCAGTATCTTACCAATACACCTTCACTTCTGAGATAAGTCTCTACTTGTACCAGTTCATTTACCTGAAATATCAAATAGAATGGTCTTGGTACATTGGACACATCTTTAATCAAAAACTGCATTTTAAATGAACTAGCATGTGTTAGATTAGAGAAAAATGCTGTAAATCCATTAATAAAAGCTAAATATAGCTTTACTCACTGAATCAACATCCAGAACAACACCATGAAGACCAAATGTCTTCAGCATCCCACGAATAGCAAATTTTGGTAAAGCTGTTCCCACAGCATTGCTGGCCACGTTGTTACTGTCGGGACAGCGAGTTACCACTGTAAGACCTGGAGATGAAGGAATAGCAGTCTTCATAACATCATTTACAATCACAATGTGGTAGGAAAATTCCTATTTCCTATTTTTGATCACATTCTAAGCATTCAAGTCTAAACATACTAAGTATTAGTACGTTTTATGTTGTATATGCTGCCAAACTATTTTCAAGTAAAAATAGATTTAAATTCTTATGGTTATTATCATTGTAGAAATGACTTAGAACTATTGTAGAAATAGATTTAGATTTTTATGGTCATTATTTAGTTTTTAGTTCTAGAGTAAATAGTGCAATATAATACAGTAAAACAGGTAATAATGTACCCTTTTGAAATTCTGTCTATGTCCTTGTTACGTGTCAGAGTGAGGAATGTATGGGAGATAAGTGTGAAGGTCACCATTGGACCAGATGTTAGGGGATGTACCCACTAGCTAACAAGAGGCGCCTGAGAATACTGCATATCAAAAGAGGGCAGATTGATGCTCTGAAAGATGGCAAGCATCTACAAATTGGGACAAGATATTTGTAGTCGAAACTACCTTAGCACGGCATAATAATAATAATAATAATAAAAAAAAGCAAAAAAACAACAAGAAATAACAAACATGTGTCAGAAAAACAGCATATTTATGCAAAATTTACTAATCCCAATAAAGGAAAACCTACTATAAAAAGGGACTACTTTGCCATGAAACTTTGGGATATGTCCTGCCAAAGACTAGAACACCAGTCTGAACCATTAGAGCTGCTGTTCCTCCATCCATGATCAGTCTGGTTGGCCATGGATGGTAAATATAACATTGATTGGTGGGATAATATGTGTCTTTGTAAGCATATGCTAACTGCTTTGCCATTGTATTCTCAATAAACGTGGTGTATTGCCTTTTCCCCCTACAAAGAGTCCAGGTGCTTTAAAACACAACAAGAAGGTCCCAAATACATGAATAGTTTATACACACTGACTTGTAGTACTCAGAGTCTGAAAGACTAATCTTTGGTTCAAGGATGCACAAAGATTGCTTTCATCTGATTCTGTTTTTGGTGAGTTGTTTAACACTGACAAGTGATTCACTTAAAAAAAAAAAGGCTATTAAAAAAGCAAAACCAAAGCAGTGATTTAACCCCTCACTCTATTGAGCTAAAAAAGTTGTAGCCTTAATTAAACCAAATATGACTTGTGCGCGTCAAGTTCAAAGGGCATTTAATGCTAACTTTTGTCCTATTGGCAAATAAAGCTTGAAATAGACATACCTTTCCGAACTTTATCAATTGTGAATTTATTTGCTTCATCTTTGATATCCTCGATAGTAGGAAGATAGAGGTCTCTTGGGATACCACCGTTTTCCTCATAAAGGAATTCTACAGTTTGTCGGGCTATATCTACCATTCCTGGTAAACAAAATAGCCTTTGAATTAGACACTGACCTTGATCTTGTAACAAGCCACACAACTGAACAAATGTATCACAGCATATTCTCATTTACTCATTCTGCCACTCTTACTAATTCTCTTTTGGTAAGAGGTAGCAAAATCTGCCTTATATTTAGCACTCAAAAAGGCCAAATCAACATCACACTGATTTCTGGAAACTATTTATTGATCTAATCTGCTTCAGGAAACAAGTTTACTACTCATGGTAACCCTATCACAGTTACACTAAATGGTCACCTAATGGTGGGTTTCAAGCTCTAAGTATGTGCACTATGGACAAAGAAAGTCATCATTTTCATTTACCTCTACAGATTTTCTGTCCAGATAGAAATTTATGAGAACAGACGTTTCAGAGCATTATCCTAAGGTAGCAGTTCTCAAACGGTGGGGCGCAACCCTGTTTTAATGGCAATGACAGGCATGACGTCAGACTTACTGGGGCCTGGCCAGGACTCCCTCTGCCCAACGCTGAAACTGAAGCCCAAGACCTTCTGCCCAGGGTAATAAGACTCAAGTTAAAAGCCCCCTTTCTAGAGCTGAAGGTCTTGGGCTTTAACCCCTCCCCCCATTCCAGGTAGCGGGGGGTGGGTGGGCTCAGGCTTTGGTCCCTTCTCCTGGGGTTGCATAGTAAATTTGGTTGTCAGAAAGGGGTCACTGTGCAATAAAATTTGAGAACCACTGTTCTAAGGGATACCAGATTTAGCTACCATATGAATCAAAACAAGAACTGCCTGGCTCCATTAGGATTAAGTCGTAAAGCTAACCTTCCTTGGTAATTTAAATTCTAATTACACTCATTTAAAAGGGAATAACATACAAAAGTCCCAGTTCCTTTTGCAATCTCATCTCCTCAGAGCATCAGAAGGGGTACTAGCAGAGCTTTGGTATTCCTGCCTTCAAGTTTTTGCACTCTGTTCTAATGCCTGAACAGTTTCCAGCTCTGGAAATGCAGGATTTGGTATATCGAGGGCCACAGAGTAAAAGACAAGAGGAAAAGAAAACAGAAGTGGCAGGAGCTCTACGCTTCAGCATCACAGTACATGAGATTTTACTGATTATTTAAATTCTATTAGACTGATTTGAAGTGATGCTTTCCTACCAATGAGCGAATACATTCTGCATTAGAGACATCAACCTCCACTACCAGGGTACATTAAACTGAGATTAATGATTAGAATAATCACAAAACAAGCTGAGAAAAAGCATTTCAAGGAAAAAAATACTGCATAGGAGCTTGTTTTGGTTTTATCAGAACTGAAATGTTTATCTACTAGTCTACTGCATTGTTCATGACTTTTTTTAAAGGAATGTTTTATTGTAATGTACATGAAGAAGTGACTAGGAACCTCAGTATCAAGTGACTAGGAAAAAGACACATTCAGCCCTCACAGGATAGCTGCTATATAAATGTTGACCCATTAAGAGCAATTAACCTAAGAGTGGCTATGAAAAAGAAAAGACTTCTAAAGCAAAACAGGAGAAAGATGTTTTATTTACAAAGCACATTTGTCATTGAATATTCAGGCTGATTAGTCCCCCTATATAAACTATAAGAGAAGGCTGGTGACTCTGTTGCTGAATAAGCAAATGCATGCGAGGTTGAGTTGCCAAACTTGGACAGAATGGAATGAAAGTCTCTGAAGCATTCCACCTTGTCCAAATCACTAGTTTACCAACATAAAAGAAGACACAACTTAGGAAAAAACCCTAAAGTTACCAGCCATGAAAATAAAATGAATCCTCATATGCCTGTTAGAGATTGCAGCCATGTACTTTATCAATAGCTCCTGAATAGTTAGCAAAATCAAGTATAAAAAACAAACATACCACCAGGAGTTTCTGGGCACTATGTAGCATTTTGTCAAGATCTGTTGGCCCTTAGCCAAGTGACTTTGATTAAAAGATCTTTTATAGAAAAGTACATGCAAAAATCTATGATTAATACAAGATTATACAGTTAAAAGTGTTTGTCTTGAAATAGAGAAATTAAGGTTCCAACAATATCATTCATTTTAGTTTTAAAATGAGCCAAATTAAGCGCTGAAGTTCCCATCCTTGCCTGCCAATAACCAGTTAATAAGGCAGTGGTCTGTATCTTTCTGTTATAATTAATCTTTGGAATGAAAAATATGGAACTTTGTTTCAAATAAAAGTAGTGACTGTTGAATACAGTAGAATATAACAAAAAATGCTGAGCACCCTTTAAATAATGTAATACTTTTTTGTGTGTGGGGGGAGAAGATTTCAATTATCCCTTATAGGTTGTCCCATCAGCCCCTATTCCTTACACAACTTGCTAAAAGCTTAGCAGCGAACACTTCAATCTATAATCTTTCTTCTTTCTAAAAATACATCCCCACAGGTTTCATAATTCAGTCAGTACTGACGTAGCTATGTCTAAAATTGTTTTATAAAATCCTAACTACTACATAGTCTCATAGACTCATAGCTCATAACCTATAAAAAGAAAAGATTTTAAAGAAACTTTGCACAACCCTGGACCCTGCACAAAATAACCTACTTTTGAGCCGAAACCAAGCATGGAAAATATTCGCCCAAAAGAATGTTTCTGTAAGTTACGAGTGTATGAAAAATAGAAGACTAAAGCTAGGGATGTTAGAATTTAACTGACTGTTTAATCGATTAGCTAATGCTTATCATTTAAAGTCAGCTGGTTCCCGGGCAGGCGGCTTCACTGCAGCAGGGCAGCAAAATGCTGCCTCCCCAGGAGCGGGAAAGCACTACCTGCTCTGCTCCTGGAGAGGCTTTGGTGCAAGCTCTGCAGTCTGAAACTTAGCTTAGTGTAACATGCAACCACTAAGATTTTTAGTGGCTACATGGTTACCAAATTAAATGCTTTTTACCATCCCCAAACTGTTTTACAGCCTTGACTCTAGTAGGTGCAACAAGGGACTGCTAGACTGATCTAACTCTCACAGTTTCATTCCTGCACTTGTTATCTGCCACATACAATTATGACCATAGAAATAAATATTTGATATCATACCTAGCTGTAAAGCCCCTTTAATTTGGTCCAAACCTGACTTCCTCTCAGCTTCATTGCGGAACCGTCTTCTAATTGTAGGGAAAACTTTAGTTTCCCAGGCTTTAACCAAGAGGGCATAGTGGTCCTCCTGGGAAGAGAAGTCAAATTTAGGCATTTAGAACACGAGAATTAATGGAAACTCTGATTTCTCTAAGAACAAAAATCAGTTCAAAGCACTTTTTTTAAAACACAAGATGAATAGTTCGAGAGTAGCTCTTTAACATGTGAGGTGTCCCATCCTCCTTACCCGGGGAATGTCATCGTCATCATCATCATCACTTTCATCGTCTGCAATCGCAGGGGGATGTGGATCTGGGCCTGATGTGAAGAAGTTCTCATAGCTGAGTTCCATTTTATAATGACAAGAAGTGTCGCTGTCGTATTCTGCAACCAACCAAATTGAAATAATGAACTAGAGACATACAAAAATATTTCATGAAGTTCTTCAGATAGGTTGCATTCTGTGGTCTCCCTTCAATCACTTGGGGGAAGTTATTTAAAGCATTTTGACACAGTGTAGCAAACTGGATGACTCAACCAAGTGAGGCATCTCTGGACAGTCAGAGCCCTAATGAAATATTTTTTCATTATGATTACTTTAACTCGGAACACTTTGAATGCTTTATTCCATATAATGCAACACAAAGATAACTGATTTTTTCCAACTGCACTGTCAAAAATGAAGTGAGCATTTTTCTGCTAATGTCTATTGTGCTTCTTTAATTATTATTGTATTGTATCTGGGCAGAATTTCATACCTGAGAATTTCAAATCAGAAAACATTTAATTGGATTTAGACCATTTTACTGAAATAAAACGAGCATGCTATTTAAATGTTAGTAATGATCACTTTACGTTGCTGAGCTGTGGCAACAGCAGCTATTCTACAAGGAGGCCCATGGGTTCCAGGATCAGAAGCTGTGCTGGTACCAGCATCGTTATCACTATCAGAAGCCATGGCGAAAGGCAATGCTTCAAAGTTGGCACTTATTTCTTCAGCTAGGTCAATGCACAGATCAGCAGCATTCCTGTGAGCTTGTCCCTCAGCGTAAGCAAACTGTCGAGATCCAAAGTTTGCACGGACTTTTGTATTCTGTAACAAAATTCAAATAAAGGTATTGATTTGAAGTACTATTCCAAACTTTGGCCACACGCAGTGATGAGCTTCCTGCTGGTTATGATCATATTCTCTAGTGACACAAGTTTCCTTGAATTATTGACCATAAAGTTTAAAAAAATAAGTGTGATTGTACACAATTAAAAAGTACAACACTGCTCAATCCAGTTTTTGAGCTTTAATTATTCAAGCTGGTACTTTCCAGATACATTTGGACAAGTGCAATTTGCAGCAAGGTCACTGTTAAGACTAAAGTCAAGTAAGGCCCACTAATATATAAAGATCAACTCAGTCTCCCTATCATCATGATGGGTGAGACTGGCTCCCATTAATGATAAATGAATATGCACATTAGGAAGAGAATACAAGTTTTAACCCAAATGAATAAATAATGGTGAAAAGACTATTAAAAATATTTTCATGATTTTCACACAGGAATGCTGACTATTGATGATGAAAGTCAAATACATCCCAAAGTAGGTGTTAGATTGTTAAACCTGCCTTTTTCTGAATGTGAACCACTGGCCACATTCCACCAGAGACATCCTCCAAATAAGGCCCAAGTCGCTGTCCACAATAGGTGAAGTACACTCTTCCTTTACCTGGCTGCCCTGGGGGAGGGGGAGTGCCTTCTGATCTCTCCCAGCCAATCCCTGCTATATCCCCTAGAGGAAAATAAAACAGGAGAAAATTCTTTTTTCATCCATTACCTTGTTTATATTGAAGAGGCATTAGGCTCTTTCAGCCAAATAACTAAGCAGAATTCTGACATACCAGGAGAAAGGGTTACATCCAGCCGGACACTCTTCCACTGCAGCAAGCTAGAGCCATTGTAATGCACAGCTCGTCCATTACTAAAAAATCAAATGTGAAGAAGAAATTTAAATATAAAAAAGCAGCCCTCTCGTGTAAAACATCATTGTAAATGGCCATCAGTTGCCAGACACTGCTAAAGTGCAAATGAAACTCTCCTCAGTTTGATAAGGAATTAGTGTATTTCAAAACTTTAACCCCTTCACTGAAATTACTGGTTGAGCACTCAGATGTGTTCAGCACTAATCAGGAACAAAAAGCAAGCTTGGTACCCCTCCAGAGGAACTTATTTTTGTTTAGGGAATGCAATAGGGTTGTCATTTTTAATGAACATGTTTGCAACGTACTTGTGAAAGAGACATGTGCCAACAGGATTTGTCCAGGCTCCATCCCGTTTTTCTGCTTCAGTAGCAAACCCAAATGAAACAATTGGACCAGTGTCATCATCTGTATCTCCATAGGAAACTATTTCAATCTCCCAGTAAAATGATGGTGCCTACAAAAATAGTCATGCAGAAAACTTGTTGGTAATCTTTTTTTTTTTTTTTTTAAACTGAAGGCAAAATACCACAGAAATTGCTCCATCACTGTGATTACTTACCTGTACTGGAACTGGGGAGGTGGCGTAGATAAAGGTGCCACGAGGCAGTCCCCCACCTGCACTAGGGTCAGCCAGAAAAGTCACAGCTGTGAGATGTGATGAGAACATGCATGCTCGTACAGGTGGAAACACTCTAGAAGGGCTCCAGGTAATCTCCTTGGGCTGTGAAACAGTTATAGAGAATGTTTTAGTCTGACTGCATTTGAGGTCACAAGCTAGATTTCATTCTACTGAAATCCAATGACCAAGATCTACTATGGAATGCATATTTGACACAGCATATAAAATAAATAACTAATATATTGTATTCAAGCGTGTTTAAGTGTGATGAATTTTTCTTCTTCCTTTAAATCCCTGTAATGGTTTGACTCCAGTCATTCTCAGATCACCTTATCAGAAAATGGATGTATTAGAGAAAACACCAGAAAAACAGCACTTTGTTGATGTTTATTTACCTGTCTTCTGTCTGCCTGAAGTGGGGGAGGTGGAGGACGAGCACAATCTCGATACAACATTCTTAGCCTTTCACACTGCACTTCTACAACAAGAAGCCTCTCCCCTGTAACAAAACACACCAAACTCATATAATTAATCAGCTTAGTTGGAGACAGTCATTTGAGATCTAAAGATTACACCTCTGTTAAGAACCAATAAATGTGACAAGCAGGTCAATTTCAGAAATGATTCTTTCCCTCACTTCCCCCCCCCCCCCACATAAGAACAACAACAACAACAACAACAACAAACCCAAATTTGAGACAAACATAAGAAGTATGCCTGAGAGAGGCTTATATTTCCGTGAAAGTGTCATATATGAGAGGAATTACAAGACCAAAAAATAACACTGAAATTATTTCCAAGTAACAGAGAAATTGCATTCTAAGTGAACGAAAGCAGTTGATCTGCATCAAGGGCTGTCACTCCATCTTTACTTGGGGTGAATAGTAAAGAGGCACTACACAGCACCCAACATCCACACTCTAGAAAGACATCCTCATATCTACACTCCACCATCATTATTCAGCATGTGCATGCTTCTGTTAAAATTTATTTAAAATAAAAATCAATTAGCTTGTACAGCTTCAAAGGAAACCGACTAAGACAAATGAAACCATACTACTGGCTATTAGGTAATCAAGATTCTTCAATATACTGAAGCTCGTAGGATACTTTCGGGTAAGGGAACCTTAGAAGTTATAGACTAGCCATTGGAATAAAATGGCCACTGGAGATACTAACTGGGACTAGAATAGATTGCTATTAAAATCAAGCATAGGAGTGCACTGTTCATAAATATCTAGTGCAGGGGTGGGCAAAGGAGCCTCCAGCTCTTGGCCACCCTGCTGCTCCCCCGCCTCCAGGCCAATAGAGACCTATGGACAGGAGAGTACGTCAAGTCTCCTCTCCCCACCCGGGCTGTGTGGCATCAGAGGGAACTGCCAGCTGTTTTAAAACTGATGGTGGTTCTCGCTAGCTGCCAGGCACCCCTGATTGGGCAGGGGCAGACGGTGAGAGATTGGCCTGGGGGTAGGAGAAGTGCACTAAGTCTCATCCTATAGCGGCACCCAGAGAGAACCGCCAGCTGTTTTAAAACAGGTGTCAATTCTCTCTAGATACTGGGGGCAAGGGAAAGACTTCACATACTCCCCCACCACCAAGCCAATCAGCATGAGAAGTCTCTTGGCCTTGCCCCTTCTGCCCAAGGTCCTGTCTCTTTCAGGGCAGCCCAGGGCCACTTTGGAAAATTGAGAAGTGGCCCCCTTTTAAAAATTATTGCCCACCCTGATCTAGTGATTTGGGGCACCAAGACAAAGATGTTCTGCACTTTCTAAAAAATCAAATCTTGATTTGGCTGAATAAGAAGTAGGACTGAGTGGATTGTAGATGCTAATGTTTTACATTGTTCTGTTCTTAAGTGCATTTATGTAAAACAATGTATTTTTGTGAGTTGGATATTCACAGTAAGGAGATTGCACTACAGTACTTGTATGAGATGAACAGAAAAATACTATTTCTTGTGCTTATCTTTTTACAGTGCAAATATTTGTTATATTATTTTTATTAAGTAAGCACTGTGTACTTTGTATTCTGTGTAGTAATTGAAATCAATGTATTTGAAAATGTAGAAAAAATCCTCAAATATTTAATAAACTTCAATTGTTATTCTATTGTTTAGCAGAGAGCCTGAGAGCATGATGATGTCATTCTGTTGCCCAGCAGGAAAAACTTTTTTATATATAGAGAGAGATTCAACTACAGTGAAGCAAGGAAAGGCCTACAAGAAAGGCAGAAATCAACAACAGAGGTGACTGATAATCTCCCTGAAATTTCAGTAAGACATTTCAATGCTCAGAAAAGACTGTCAGATTCACACCATTGTAAAAAAATATTTGGAAATGTACACCACTAAATCAGCCTTGTTTGTTCCCCTGTAACTAAAATTTGCTAGGAGTCAATATCACATAAAAATTTACTACAAAACAATGTCACTTATTGCAGGCTGATCCACAGTTACCAGCAAGCCAGAGTTGAAGAGCATGGATAAACTAAAAAATAAAATCCAATTTATATAAACTTTAGTTTTGCTTTCATTTAACTTGTAATATCTGATCAGCAAATATTAATAAAATAAAGATATGCTGGAAATTAATTTTGAACCAATAAGCTGCAGAGTTACCAAGTTCACAACCCAGCATATTCATGAAGATAATTTATGGCAAAGGAATAAGTTACGCACACCTAATTTCAGACTGAAGGCTTATCAGAGTGCTGTTTGCTTCTACAACCTAACAGCTTCCTTTTCTTCACTTTTTCCCTCCATTTAGAAGTTCTGGCTGAATCCTATAATCTGTCCTTCACCCTAAAACTGCTACTGGGTCCAGGTGCCCACCCATAAACAGAGGAGGAAATCAGGAGATTGAAAATAAGGGGAAAAAAATTTGATCTTTAAAATAGGCAAGAAGTACACTGTTACACTAAAGACTGAATAAAAAATGAAGGAAAAACAGCAGCTTACACTCATAAAAAACTACAGAGAAATAACTGTATGCACATGTTAAATACATACCAGGACTACACTCTTGCGCCACCAAGTTAAGAACTTCTACAGCAGCTGGACACTGTTCTATGAATTCTTCACAAAACAAACTGTCTTCTAATAGCTGGGCCATCACCAGGCATGCTCTTAATGTAAAACATATACACATAAAAAACATTACAAAAATGTACATTATATGGTGAACTTGATGACAATAGTTGTGAAAATAATTTCAGGATTAGCCTCAACAAAATGTGCATTCTTGTCTACTTCTGTTTGTTTAGTTGTTCTTTGAGAGTGCTGCAGAAATGGCTTGACCAACTTCATGATAATAAAACACCCAGTTCAACAGGCTGCCAAATCCACTCCTGGCTTTGGGCTCCTTATTAGCAGTGAGGCCATTGTAACAAAGTCAGTAAACTTTATTTCCCTTTGGAAACTAATACGATTCTTTATTAAACACAGTTTGTCCATGTAGCAAGATGCCAATATTTACACAAGAAAAACAAGCCTCAAGATGACCTCAGTTGGCTGGAACATTTACATTTTGTACAGCAACTCGTACACTTAAGAGCTCTTTATAAATAATGAACAAAAACTCACCTTGTTCTTATTTCACCAAGGAGCCGGACCACTGCCATTACTGGAGTTGAGCCATCTCCTGTTGCAGGAAGTGAGGTATGAATAGATAGACTTCCCTCCTGAGGGAGCAACATGGACTGGACTGCCTGTACTACCTTCTCAGTAATGGACAGTTTATGAAGAGGCAATGCCTGATGGTGGTGGTGGGGGTACGGTAAAAAGTTAAATTCAAGTAGTTAGTTTCTAAGAAATGAGGGCGTTTCATCACCTGGAGTTAATTCTCATTTTGTACTATCACAAAAACAGCACCAGACAAAAATCACAAGCCAAAAAGAAAAGGTAACACAATGCGTTATGGAATAACCTTAAATACTGAAGGATGAATACCATGTTATTTGGAAGAGAACTTACATATAAAACATTTTTATGAAATGTTTACACAATGACATAAACTTTTACAAGTGATCTTTAACCAAACACAAATCAGGCTTTTTAAATGCTGCAGACAGATTGCTATCGTTTTTTCAAATCACTGTATAATTAGAGTACATTATCATTACACTTAATATTGGATTTTAAAATGACCTTACCTCAGATCTTGGAACACAGAGCCTAGATAATGGAATAGTTAATGTATCTGATGCTTGTGAGGTCTTTCTACAGTCTATACTGGCAGGTGGAAATTTGACAGTTGCTATACCTTCCTGTTCATTAATGGAAGCCACCACTCCAATACTTCCTGCTATTCCTCTACCCAAAACCTACAAAAATGAACAAGGAAGTACAACTTAAAAACTGTAAAATGATCAACAGAACCACATACCATTTGAAGTATAAAAGGAAAAGAAGTTAATTACCTGCACTTCAGAACCTATTTTAATTGTCTCTTTAAAGCCACCAAGAGCACATAGGGCAGCCACCGCTTGTCGAGCAATTCTCTGAAGTTTAGCAAGTTTCCTGCCACTGCTGCTCCCATTTTCCAAGATACTCTCTGCATATTTCCCAAGTTGCGGAATGTACATCAGAGCCCGAGACAGAACCTAAATATTCGAAGCAGAAATACTGGTCAGCAAAGTGTTGGTGAATTTTTTTTCAAAATACACCCAAGGAGCTATGTTAATTTTTAAGAAGTACTTTCTAATACTTTAAGGTTCTTGATCAGTGAATAACAAAGCCACATTCCATTGCTAATCCCACATAACTGCTAGAAGTGCAGTGATACGTCATGCCTCCTAGCCAAAATCCTCTCTCCAGCACATAGCCTGAGCAGCCACAATGTATGCCAAAGGATCTGGAAGTAAAGACTTTGTCCTCCAGACACTATTTTGACTCTTTAGGGGTCCGGATGAGAGAGAATTGGTTTGTCAAGCCATGATGATTGCCAGAATAAACAGTCTTATGAAGTATAAAAAATGTAACACTGCCATTTATCAGCAGTCAGTCCCTTGTTTCCAGATTTTTTTTTGACAATTTCTGCCTCCCCCCTACTCCACCTTCTTTCTCTGATATGCTTATGGACCCAAGCTGAGCTATTAGGAGAGATAATATCTATTTGGACAGTGACAATTTTAAAATATATTTTAAACAAGGAAGCAGGAGATAAAGGAACTGATGCCAACAGTGAGAAGCTGTCCTGCACTGGATGTATTTGAATGTACTTCATAGATTTAGATATCTAATCCTGCCTTGCTTACTTTTTCAGCGGTTGTCGTCCATATTTGAGCTGCATTTGATTCTGGTGCCATCAATAAGCTATGAAGCAGAGCAATCACCTCTGCTGCCATACTGTTTGCTACATGACCACTGATAAATGGGCGCACAGGATCCGTTCTGTAGAGAAGAAAAATATCACTTGCCCAATAATTCAAAACAGGATAGAAAGAGATGCTTCACTTGTTACCACTGCCCAAAACATGTGATGCAAGAGCAGGGCACTGACGGTTATCTTCATTCCTACAAAGACATTCATGTTACTCTGAAGATTCCATAGTGACATTCTACCTAGCAAGTTCAGAATTCCTCTCCCGGCAAATGGAGGTTTGAGCCGTTTTCTTTTTGTCACCAGTTGACAGCCCGCTAGTGGTTTCTGGACTGTTAGCTTCAACAGGTGGCCCCACACTGACAATTAGGCCAGACTGTGCCCACTTGGTAGCTTTCCGAAGAGCTGCAGCAGCCTCTTCTGTAATAACTTCACAGCAGCCACTCTGAGAAAGAAATATGGACAATATTCAGAGTGACTCTTGAATTAGCTCTCTTCAGGTCAAATCACCCCCAAAAGCAGCCATAGCTAAAGGAATAACTTACCTGATAAATTTTAGTCCTGCCCTAACCCCTCCACTTGTGGTATAATCACAAAGAAATCAATACTTCCTTAATCTGTATTCATTATTCACACGGGATAGTTTTTTGTTTTATTTCAATATTTTTAATCAATGAATTAATCAAGGAATAAATTCGATGCTATTAGTTTAGTTGGTCAGATAGAAACAATACCATATAACTGTTCTCTGATCAAAAAATTCATGAGTACTTTTGAGGCACATACTCATGAATATGAATTTAAAATCACATCTAGACTTCAAGCTTCTTTTGGAACAATTTTTTCTAGAAAGGATCTTCCGGAAAAACTTTTTTAAAAGAGAGTATCTACACAGCAAAAGTGCAACAAAAAGTGATATGCTTCTTCAAAAGAGAGCGTCCACACTGACCGGACACTATCTCGCATTTCGGTTGTGATTACTGGGGACGAAGTGGCCACCAGGGCACCTTTGCTTTTTCATGGAGGCCTCTTCTTCCATAAAAATACTCTCTTCTGTGTCCACACACGCCTTTTTCCGAAAAAGCTTTTTCGGAAAAAGGCTTCTTCCTTGTAGAAAGAGGTTTACCACTGTCAGAAAAACCCTGCCATTCTTTCAACTTTCTGTTGAAAAAATGCAATAGCAGTGTGGACGTTAAGTGTAGTTTTTCAGGAAAAACGGCCATTTTTCCAGAAACACCCTGCAGTGTAGACATAGCCTGAGAAAGCATTAGCAGAAATATTTTTGAAGCAACATATAACACCTCTTTTTCAAGGATTTACACATATCTGCCATTAACATTGTTAGAATGCTGAGGTTTATGAACAGGTAAGAACATAAGAACATAAGAATGGCCGTACTGGGTCAGACCAAAGGTCCATCTAGCCCAGTAGCCTGTCTGCCGACAGTGGCCAGTGCCAGGTGCCCCGGAGGGGGTGGACTGAAGACAATGATCAAGCGATTTGTCTCGTGTCATCCATCTCCAGCCTCTGACAAACAGAGGCCAGAGACACCATTCCTACCCCCTGGCTAATAGCCTTTTATGGACCTAACCGCCATGATTTTATCTAGCTTCTCTTTAAACTCTGTTATAGTTCTAGCCTTCACAGCCTCCTCTGGCAAGGAGTTCCACAGGTTGACTATGCGCTGTGTGAAGAACTTTCGCTTATTAGTTTTAAACCTGCTACCCATTAATTTCATTTGGTGTCCTCTAGTCCTTATATTATGGGAACTAATTAATAACTTTTCTTTATTCACCCTCTCCACACCACTCATAATTTTATATACCTCTATCATATCCCTCCCCTCAGTCTCCTCTTTTCCAAACTGAAAAGTCCCAGTCGCTTTAGCCTCTCCTCATATGGGACCCATTCCAAACCCCTAATCATTTTAGTTGCCCTTTTCTGAACCCGTTCCAAGGCCAAAATATCTTTTTTTGAGGTGACGAGATCACATCTGTACACAGTATTCAAGATGTGGGCGTACCACAGTTTTATACAGGGGCAGTAAGATATTCTGTGTCTTATTTTCTATCCCTTTCTTAATAATTCCTAACATTCTATTTGCCTTTTTGACTGCCACAGCACACTGTGTGGAAGTTTTCAGAGAACTATCCATGATAACTCCAAGATCTCTTTCCTGATTTGTCGTAGCCAAATTAGCCCCCATCGTACTATATGTATAGTTGGGGTTATTTTTTCCAACGTGCATTACTTTACACTTATCCACATTAAACTTCATTTGCCATTTTGTTGCCCAATCTCTTAGTTTTGTGAGATCTTTTTGAAGTTCTTCATAGTCTGCTTCTGTCTTGACTACCTTGAACAGTTTAGTATAATCCGCAGACTTTACTACCTCACTGCTTGCCCCTTTCTCTAGCTCATTTATGAATAAGTTGAATAGGATTGGTCCTAAGACTGATCCTTGGGGGTCACCACTAGTTACCCCTCTCCATTCTGAAAATTTACCATTTATTCCTACCCTTTGTTTCCTGTCTTTTAACCAGTTCTCAATCCATGAAAGGACCTTCCCTCTTATCCCATGACAATGTAATTTACACAAGAGTCTTTGGTGAGGTGTCCCTGAATTTCACCAGTTTAATGAAAATATCAATTAGCCAAAAATTTATCTATTTTGAAGAGGATTAAATTTAGTTTTTGGGTTCTTTTACAGAAGGCTTATGAACAATGGGATAGTGAGACTTGTGAATGTCTAATGACTTCTAAGATGTTAAATAATTATCTTTATTACTTCCTTACTTTAGTCATGTCCCGATCCATCTTCACTACTTTCTCCATATTCGCTCCAGTACCAAGTCGGAATGGTCGACCTTCTGAACTACTACAATTGTAAGAATAAAACATATTGAATGTGTCTGTACTATGTAAAATTAGTGAACTAAACACTCCATATTTTCCTTTCATTCTAAAGACTCTCAGAGTCCTCTATAACCTTTATTTACATGAATAACTCAACCAGCTCTTTCAAAAGCTTCAGGGGGTAGCCAAGTTAGTCTGTTACAGGAAAAACTTAAAAAACAAAACCAGCTCTGTAAAGACTTCTCTGCAGTGGAACTGCTTAATATCACCACAATTTTAAAGAGCTGAGGACATGCGATGAGAAGATAAGAAAGAGTTACTCACCTTGTGCAGTAACGGTAGTTCTTTGAGATGTGTGGCCCCATGGGTGCTCCACTCTGGGTGCTGGTGTGTCCTCGCGCCGGCGACCAGAGACTTTTCCAGCAATTTCCACTGCGCTGTGCACACGCTGTGGCGCCCCCTTGTGCCGTGGGAGTCTGTTAGGCATGCGTGCGGCCCCCTCCATTCCTTCTCTACCCGTTAGAGCATGGGGCTCCAAAGCAGGGGAAGGAGCGAGGGTAGTGGAGCACCCACGGGGACACACATCTCAAAGAACTACCATTACTGCACAAGGTGAGTAACTCTTCTCCTTCGAGTGGTGTCCATGTGGGTGCTCCACTCTGGGTGACTACACAGCAGTTGTTGGCCCGTGGAGGTGGGTTTGGAGCCCTGTGTTAGTCACTGTGGATAGTACTGCTTGTCCCACCACCCTGGAAGATGCGATTGAAGAGGAAAGAGCATAATGCTGTGCGAATATATGGTCAGATGACCAGGTGGCAGCGTTACAAATGTCTTGGAGAGGAACGTTGCTGAGAAAGGAGGTAGTGGAAGACACTGCCCTGGTGGAATGCGCTGTGATGGTTTCAGGTAAGTTTTTATGATAGAGTGTATAGTATGTCTGAATACAGGAGAAGATTCATTTTGACATCCGCTGAGATGAAATTGCTTGTCCCTTGGATCGTTCTGCATAGGACAGAAACAGTCTAGGGGACGCTCGCCAGGCTCTGGTGCGGTCAATATAAAATGCAAATGCCCTGCAGACATCAAGAGTGTGCCATGCAGCATGCACCAGATCGGCGTGCAGCTTAGGGAAAAAGGCAGGTAAGTGTATGGGTTCGTTGACGTGGAAGGGGGAAGTTACTTTGGGGAGGAACTTCGGGTGGGGTCTAAGTATAACTCTGTCTTTGTGTACAGGGGTTCAGCCATCAATGTGTTGAGTTCACTCACCCTCCTACTGGAAGTTATCGCAACTAGGAAGGACACCTTCATCAACAGATGTGACCAAGAGCAGGTCGCTAGTGTTTCAAAGGGTGGTTTTGTCAAGCTCTCGAGTACATGGTTCAGATCCCAGACTGGAACTGGTGGATGGACAGGTGGGAAAGTGTTCTGAAGACCCTTAAGGAATCTCTTGGTTATCGGGTTTGCAAGGAAGGAAACCCCCTGTTCGGTGTGATGAAATGCTGCTATGGCAGCCGCGTGTACTTTAATGGTGCTAAGAGCAAGGCCTGACTGTTTCAGGCATAATAAGTAGTCCAACAGGATGGGGAGGGGGGCGGATTCCAGGGTTGTCGTATGTGAGCACTTGCACCAGTGAGAAAATCTGAAAATTTATAGAGGTATGTTCTCCTGGTGGATTGTCTTCTACTGTTGATCAGTATTTCTTTCATCGTTTCTGAACAGTTGTTTTTGGTATCGTGCAGCCATGAAGGAGCCAGGCATGGAGATAAAGCTTGTAGAGTTCTGGATGGAGATTCTTCCCGTGGTTCTGCAAAAAAAAGTCGTGATGGAGTGAGAAGGCATACGGATCTACCGTTGTCATCTTGTGAAGGCAAGGATACCAAGTCTGTCTGGGCCACGCTGGTGCCACTAGTATGACTTGAGCCTGATCTCTCCTGATCTTGTTGAGGACCTTGTGTAGAAGAGGAAAAGGAGGGAAAACATAAAGGAGAGGAGCATCCCACCTGATAGAAAAGGTGTCCCCGAGGGAGTGTTTCCCTAGGGCTGCTCTGGAGCAATAGAGGTGACACTTCCTGTTGTTTCTTGTGGCAAAGAGGTCTATGTCTGGTTGGTCCAACTGGTGAAAGACTAGACAAGCATGCATTCGATCTATTTCCCATTCGTGCTGGTCATGGAACGTGCGGCTTAGTGCATCCGCTGTGACATTGAGTACTCCAAGAAGGTAGGAGGCTACTGGGGTGACCTGATGTACCAGGCACCAGTTTCATAATTTGATGGCTTCCGTGCAAAGGGATGGGGATCGTGCACCTCCCTATCGATTGATGTAGTACATGCAGGTGGTGTTGTCTGTCATTGTAGTAATGGACCTGCGAGCTATGTAAGGTTGGATGTGTTGACATGCATATCTGACTGCTCGTAATACAAGGAGGTTGATATGAAAAGTTTGTTCCATAAAGGACCATTTGCCTTAAGCTGCGATGGTCCCTAAATGGGCTCCCCAACCCATGAGTGATGCGTCGGTCATCATTGTAAGTGTGGGGAAGGCCGCTGGAATGGTACGCCGTCTAGCATGTTTTGCGGGTTTGTCCACCATTGTAGGGAATTGAGGACGCGTGGCGGGATAGTAACTAGTTTGGAAAGTTGATTCCTGGAGGGCTTGTAGGTTGTGGCCAACCATGACTGTAGGCCCCTCATGCGGAGTCTGGCCAACTTGATGACGTATGTTGTAGAAGCCATATGGCCGAGGATTTTGAGGCATTCACGTACCGTCATGATCGGAGCTGATTGTGCACTCATGATAAGATTGTATATGGTATTGAATCTGTGTTCGGGCAGATTAGCCTTTGCTGCCACCGTGTCAGGATGAGGGCCCCTATAAACTCCAACTTCTGGGCTGGATATAGTATGGATTTTGTATGGTTTATTTGGAAGCCGAGGTTGACCAGAGAATCCATGGTAGTGTTGATCATGGCCTCTGTTTCCTGAAAGGACGACCCTTTTATAAGGCAGTCGTCTAGATATGGAAATATCATGACTCCTTGATGCTGTAGTGAGGCCATTACAACTGCCAGAGTTTTGGAAAATACCCTGGGGGCAGCTGAGAGGCCAAAGGGAAACACTCGATACCGGTAGTGTTGGGTGCCCAACGTGAACTGTAAGAAGCATCTGTGTGCAGGATGGATCGCGATGTGGAAGTAGGCATCCTGGAGGTCGAGAGCCGAAAGCGAGTCCCCTTGATCCAATGTGGGAATAATTGTTGCTAGGGTTACCATCCTGAAGCAGTGGTAAGCGATGTATTTGTTGAGTCTCCTTAGATCCAATATAGGACACCACGCTCCACTCTTTTTCTGGGTTAGGAAGTAGGTTCAGTAAAACCTCTGACCCTGGAATTCTGGTGGTACCTGTTCTATGGCACCCAATTGTAGTAGGTGCAAGACTTCTTGGTGGAGAAGGTTCAGTAAAACCTCTGACCCTGGAATTCTGGTGGTACCTGTTCTATGGCACCCAATTGTAGTAGGTGCAAGACTTCTTGGTGGAGAAGGTCCTGAACAGGGACGAAGTGGGAGGGTGGGTGGGAGGCAAGGAGGTGAAGGGGATGGCATAACCGTGTTGGATAAGTTCTAGGACCCATTTGTCTGATGTGATTTGGGTCTGTTGATGGAAAAAAGCTTGGAGATGATGGTTGAACTGAGGATGACTGGGCGCGAGTGGTATTGAGGTGGTTTTCTGGCTCTCGACATATTTTTCCAATTTGGCTATGGGTGGATGGGTCATAGAGGAATGTTGTGGCTGCTGGCATTGGGGTCTGCGACGTTGTGGCCTTTGTTTTTAGCAGAGATCATATCTGGATTGTTGTTTGTATGTCTCCCTGGGTCTCTAGTAGGTTGAGTACCTCGTTCTCTTAAAGGGGGGAGTGTACATTCCCAGGGTTCTGAGAGTGGTGTGGGAGTCCTTCATGGAATGTAATACCTTGTCTGTCTTAGCAGCAAAGAGGTTGGTCTTGTTGAAGGGCAGATCTTTGACCTTCTGTTGTAAATCTCTTGGGACTCCGGATGCCTGCAGCCATGAAATCCTGCGCAATACGATGGCAGATGCTGTTATATGGGCTGCTACGTCCATTGCACACTGTAGGGCTGTATGGGAAATGGTGTGGCCTTCCTGCATGATGCTAAGGAGAGTTGGTCTCTTGTGTTCTGGTAAGTGCTGAATTAGGTCTTGTAGTTTGGAATAGTTGGCATGGTCGTAATCTGCGAACATCCCCTTATAGTTTGCTGCTCTAAGGAGCACGGTGGCAGAGGAATAGACTTTACGACCCATGGTGTCGACTTTTTTATGGTCTCTGTCTTGTGGAGTAGTCCTGAGGTTAGGTTGTCTTCCCTTATGTCGAACGGAGTCTACCACTAATGAGTTTGGTGGGGGATGGGTGAAGAGGAAATCCATTCCTTTTCACTCAATGAAGTACTTGAGGTCTGCCCTTTTATTAGTTGGGATAATGAACGCAGAAGTCTGCCAGATATTATCCGCCGGGTCCATAATAGCTTCGTCCATGGGGAGTGCTATTCGGGAGATAGTGGGAGGCTGTAGTGTGCATAAGAGCCGGTATTGCTCCTCTTGTACCTCCTGTAAGTCTCGCTCTTGTGCCAAGGCCACCCTTTTGAAGAGGTCTTGGAATTTCTTTGAATTGTCGCCGGATGGCGGGGTTTCAGCCATAACTGCCTCATCGGGTGAGGATGAGGAGTTGTGTAAAAGGGATATGTCTTCCTCTTCTGAGAGGGAGTCCTGTATCTCGGAGTGACCAGGAGAACTGGGCTCAGTTACCGAGGTGGTAATTGGAGGAGAAGCCAGTGGTGGTCTGGAGATGGTGGAGGGGGCACGATGGTGGGTCTTCTTAGGGAGTGGATCCCATGGCTGCCATTGAGTGGTATATGGTGGTGGTGGGTAGCCATCTTGCTGTGCATAACATGGTGGTGGAGGAGGAGGGCATGTGTATGCCACAGAGCCGGGTTGCCAAGCGGGAGGTCTGTGAGCAGGACTGGAGTGTTGGGAAGAAAATCTACTCCTTGATTCTGTGCCCACCTCGCTCGGAGATCGTGAGATGTTTGATGATCTGCACGAATGCACCAATGTGGATCCTGGTGAGATCAGTGCTGTTGGTGTGCGGCTCCTTACTGGGGATCGATAGCGCGCACATTCTTGAGACGGTGTCGAGGTGTGTGGTTTACTCAGTGCTGATGTCACCCCCAGTGCTGAGTGATCCGGTGGAGGCATGTCGGTGCGGGGCTTCTTTGACACGGATGTGGGTGCTGTTTGAGACTGTTTCTTGGTGCCGAGCGATATCTATGTTGGCCTGCCAATGCGGTCAGTGCCATTGGTGAAGGTTGTGACGACGGTGTCTGTTTCGGCTCCGAGTGGGCTTTCTTGTGCGGTACCAGTGTCTTGGATGGTGCCGTTCCAGAGGTGCCAGGCCTATCCGTGGTGCTGACCCTTGCAGTCATTGGTGCTGATGGTAGCGAACGGGCTGGAGAAAGACCCATTTTCAACACCGTACGGCCAGAGGGGGCAGAGGGACAAGATTTATCCATACCCTTGCTCTGGAAGGCCAGTTTTGGAGCTGCTGGTGCGTCCTCTGACGGTGGTCGAAGCGACTTCTCATAGAGGAGAGTTTTCAGTCTGTTCGCTCGATCACGGCGCAGTCTAGCCGTGAGTTTCGAGCAGTGGGGGCACTTTTGTGTCTGATGCGACTCCCCCAGGCACTTTATACACTTTGAATGCCCGTTGGAAATGGGAATAGCATCCCAACACGTCTTGCACCTTTTAAAGCCGGGACATCCCGGCATGAGGCGCAGGGGAAAGATGGCAAACTGCAACGAAAAAAATTTTTTTTAAACGTTTGATTGGGGTAGGTTGGTAGGGGTAAAATAATTTGGATATGGAGGTTAACTAATGGGATTAACTAGGTTTTTGATGGTTTTCTTTGACAGAGGTCGAGAGGAAAAGAGGCACCGTCTGCTGCCGAGGACGGTAGAGAAGGAACTGAGGGGCTGCACCGTGCATGCGCCTGACAGACTCCAACAGCACAAGGGGGCACCACATCGTGTGCGCAGTGTGGTGGAAACTGCTGGAAAAGTCTCTGGTCGCCGGCGCGAGAACGCACCAGCACCCAGAGTGGAGCACCCACGGGGACCCCACTCGAAGGAGAACCATTGTACTAAAATGGCAGGAGATTTAAGTATGGAGAATGTAATTACTTGAATTGGAATTTAGCGATGCTGCTGTGGTTAATTCTCTTTATTTTTTGGGGAAAAAAAAAAAAAGTGACTTCTTTAGTGGCCATGAATGCCCAATAGTCTTCTTTTTGCATTTCACCTGAAAGACAGCACTGCTGGCAGGAATGGTTGTAACACCACTGCCTGTTAGCATCATACCAAGGCAGTAGCTTAAGAGTGATTCAGAGTAAGGGGTATCATGTAAGAAACTGCCAACATTGCTTCCTCCAGCACCCTACTTTTATTTTGGAGGGGTCTCTCATGAGATTTGCAGAGATCAAAATCTGAGTTAGCATGACTGAATACTACAATCACTTCAGTAGTTCTAATGGAATTATGCTAATGGAGGGCTTTATTGAGAGTGACACTGAAAAACAAATTTTCTTTTGGGGATTCTACTATTTGTAATGTCACCTTGCATTGTGGGACAAACAGAAGGATCTTCAAATTTTCCTGGTATGCTAAGGAATGGGTTCTCTATTTAATTCTTTTCAAATCACATTGAAAAGGAGTTTTCTGCTTCTTGCTGTGGTTTCTGAGCAGCTCCAAGGGCAACACACCCAAAACAAGCTACAACTCCTCTACCACCTCTTTTTGCATATCTGCGTCTAAAGTTTCATCTTTGTTCCTGTTGTCATTGGTTCACACACTCTCACAGGTCCTGGGGAAGAATATTAACATAAGCTTCTCTTACATTTGTGCACAGGTAAGGTAACTATCTCACTGAATTAGACATGAATTGCATCTGACCATCGACAAAGCAGTGAACCTGACTATACACCAATTGCTGTCAAACACACAAAAACAAATAGGTGAAGACAAATAAATTCTTCCTCTAACTTATCAATATAAATGGAAGTTTGATTTTTGATTTGATATTGTCTATGCAACAGTGACCACATTTGAGGAACTGTGGTTTAATTTGTGCATTTCTATTTATGCAAACTGTATATCATCACCAGTACTCACTTCTAGATAAAAATCCTACTATTTAACAAGCAGCAACAGAAAACAGAATTTGAAGCATTTTGCTTTTGCTCAGCTGTGATCATTTCCAGCACAAAATCCTTACTGCTCTGGCACAGTCCATAAATAAAAGATGAAAGCCCCTGAATGGCTTTGTTAATTCTAATCCACTGAATTAAAGTTACCTCAGTAAGGGCTGAAGGACTTCATGGGATGACTGATCTTCCCGTTTGTGAATAAAAATAGAAAGTTTACCATCCACTGCCTCACTCTCTTCTCCAGGGTCTTTATCTCCTTTTATGGAATTTTTGGGGCTGGTTTTTGCCAGAGTGATATCTGGTTCAGAAGCAGTTGGAGACAGAACTGTCTGACAGCCTTTGAGCAGAAAGGAAAAAGAACAAAGTCAGATACTTTAAATGACTGGTTTGAAATCAGCTTCCATAACTCATTTTTCTGGCTTTAAAAGCATTTCCTTTAGATTTATCTGAGCTTTCTTTCATGTGTCCACAATAAGCATCTTATTCAGAAAACTGAACTATACTGAACAATCAGAATACAAGCGTTATAGAAACAAGTTTAATACTAGATATTTGAACTCATCTTGCTGTTAAGATAATCATCTGAATGCTAGCATTTAGGAGACATTTATCCTTAGTGCACTTTTTGCTAACACGTCTCTTACACAATCATGCATTATTTCTCAAGCTCATACAACACTTATTACATGTAATAAGAACAAATATTTAGACATGAGAAACTGTTAAGCACCTGGCACCACATAATCTGCCAGTTTTGCTAACAGCAGTGATGCAATCTTGGAGGCTGGGTCACTAGGGTCATCTTGTTCACTGTTCAAGGAAGGCACAGAGTAACTCCATGGGGGCAGTTCAACATTTCCACAGTCTTCTACACTCATGAGAGGAAGAGCAGCACGACACAGCTGGAGGATTATAAGGACGAGTTTTGGAGAAGGGCGTTGGTCCAAAAGCAGTGAGAGAAGTTTGGACACACAGGCTGGCTGGCTCAGGATAGCTTTACCTATGTGACTCCTGAAAGAAGAGAACATAGTCATCTCTCTGACTGCAAAACAGGAAAGTTAATTTATCCTCTTGAAATCAAATATAAACTATATGATGACAGGTTTTCAGAGGTAGCCGTGTTAGCCTGTTTCAGCAAAAACAACCAGGAGCCCAATGGCACCTTAAAGACTTATGTCATAATAAAATGATTAAGTCTGATGAAGTGAGTTACAACTCACAAAAACTATAAGATGATATTCTTGCCACTGGTAAAAGGATCTCTATAGTGATACATGATTATATTATTAAAGCCCTTACATAAAAATTAAGTCATGATCAATTTCAAATGCAAGAGAAATACCCTATTATTTATCTCTGCTGTCTCAAGCCTCTTACAACAACTCCCATAAAATGTTTGTCTATTTCCCACATAATCCCTCATAAAACAGCTCTTGAAGATTGTTCCATTATTTGAGATTTCATGACAAATTTTAGAGCAAAACAATTCAAATATTGCTATTTAGTCTCATTAATCCTCCAGCTCAAAAAAATCCAAGAAAGCTTCCCTAGGCACCAAAGCTTATAAGCATAAGCACAACTGTGAATACTGTGATATTCAGTTCCACTAATCTCTTTTGTAACACATAAGTACTGTATTATTTCAGTATATACTACACAGTCCCGGGCAAATACAAAACAGTTATTTAACAGTGATATTACTGTAGCTATATGTCACTTTTCATCAACAAAAAGATTCCATACGCAGTAAGTTGCCAAAAACACTTTGCAAAACTGCAGTTTTTATATTCAATCTTGCAGTTGTTCCCAGTGTACAACTCCTATTGAGGTAATAAAAACCAGGACCACAGGGTCAGGTTCAAAATGTTATTATACTGAATGGTTGCATTCTTACTGAATAAACCATTTACTCTGTTGCAGCATATATCTTAAAAATATGCAGGCATGTGACATAAGTAAGTTAATGTTGTCAGACAAGAACTTTGCCACAACAAATATAGTTTTTGATTTTTGAAAGTAATGATGGACATCTACACATCTGCACTCGCTGTCAGTAAATTATTAATCCTAAGATTTATCATAAGTGTGTTTATGCTGCAGGTCACATTTCAAAATAACTTCAAGCTTTTGGAATAGTATTGAAAGAGGTGTCATTATCTTTACTATTTCCATTAGATGGAGAGTAAGCCATTAAAAAATGACTATCAAAGTTTTTCCAGTACCTTGACAAGTCATTAAGAAGGCTAAGTACATCTTGCAGTGCATCATTTCCAGCAGCCTGATTACCACAACATTCTGTGGCTCGTGCCAGGTGATTGGTGAGAAGACTGGAGACCTGTCGAGCCAGACCAGAATGAACAGCTTCCGTTGACCCACCTTCAAAAGTAATGCAAAAATGTACAAATGTAATTGTGTACATGATAAAAAAGTAATATATTGGAAAAAACCCATTTATTTAAAGTACAAGTAATTGCTTATAGATATCATTGAGTTACAATCAAACTTGCAATAACAGCTGACAGATAGCAAATCGACAGCGAGTCTTATGATACAGAGTAGTTGAACATACTATTCTATTTATGTGCATAATATTTAAGTGGGTATTTTTTCCACCAATGTAATTTTGCTAACCCAGACTCCAGAAATTTCAGAGGGGTCTAAACACAGATGTGCTGGTTTTCTATGAATATAGGAACACAAGAGTCAAAAGAACTTTTTCAAGTTTGCCAGCAGCCTGTTGGATTAAAAAATACTGAAAGAGAAAATTACTCCCCTGTAGTTGTTACATCAAGGAAGAATTTGAGCCATTACATTTACAGTTGATTAAACCTGAGATTAAGTCACCTAAGTCTCTCCCTCTCAAAAAATTCTGGAATGAAAAACGTCTCTTGATTCGTTTAAAACTAATACCCTCCCATTCATTTTAAAATCCCATCTCAATAGTATTTTTATCATCTAACTCTAATACAGCACTTTTCATCAATGGATTTCAAATCATTTCATAATCATATATATATATATATATATATATATATATATATATATATATATATATATATATGTTACAATATTTTATGTTTAATAAAAATGATTATCCCCAAATGTCAGTGGCTCGTCAATGCAAGATTCACAAAGCATATACTATTTCTTCTCATACAGTAAACTCAATGTCTAGCAGCGATTTTAAAATACATAATACAGAATATCAACATTGCTCTTACCCTCTTCTTTTTCCCATTCAACACAGCGATTGGCTAGAACCTGGAAGGCAGCCCAAGCCATTGTAGCCACCTTCTGTTTCTTAGTCTGTTTTTCATTTGAGCTGGATTCTGTCTGGCTGCTTAAACTACAGAGTCTGTCCATAAGCTGTACCAGGCCACTGCGTACCAAGCACTTCTCCTCACTCCTGTTCAGAAGAATAATGAATTAAAGTTGCACTGGAGTAACCTCTCAACTATTTTTCACTTACACAAGCTATCCCACATTTCTCTGCTTCTGTACTGTACTGATTTATCATTTCTTGCATTGGACAATTCAATGTTTCCTCCATTACTTTATCCTTAGAGAGGACAAAATGTAACAGGATATTCTCCAAGTTTGTCATCCAGAATTATTCCTAAATGTCATGATACCAAGCTGTTCCTAATAGATTAAATGCTACATAAATGGTTATCAAATTTATATGCGGTCTACAGGGCATTATTTCAAATTATGCCACCTGCTAAAAATGGAAGACACATTAATCTTCTCTCTTTCATATCTCACATCATTAACAACAGTAATATTTTACATTTGTTTAGAGCTTTATAGATTCATAATGCACTCATGATGTTCACTAACACCTGAAAACATCCCAAGACACAGTTTGGTAGGTTCTATGTTTACTTCAGGTAAACTGTGAAAGCTGAAGTGTCTTGCTCAGTGCTACAGAACAAATCAGTGGCAGAGGCAAGTCTTGGCTCTGCTAGTGCCCAACCCTGTGTGTCTATTCCTCAGCAATACACTGTCAGGAGATATTACAGGCTGATTTCAAAACCAGGATGCTAAGTGCAGGGAAAACTTCATCAGCATAGGAAAAATGGATGTGTGTATGAGAGAGAGAGGGAATGAGTGAGAGAGAGAGAGAAACCGCGTAAGAAAATGGTTCATAATCCACCCTCAGCCACACAAAGCACTTGTGCTAATAGTACTGAATTGTGTACATATCTCAGAATTGATCCAATACATTCAGACTTTCTAACATGCCACTTACAGGGTCAGAGGACTGAAAAAAAAAAAAGAGGAATATCCCACTCTACATAAAGCTTCCTTTTGAAGCAACACTTAACTACATGGCACAACTGTATCAAAATAATCAAACCATTCTTCTCTCTCTCTTTGAAGCAAAATGTTTCCTACCTTGTATATGGTATAGTGCACAAGAGGCCAATGCTATTTGCACAAGCAATGGGGTAACGAGCACACAGTGAAACCACTGAGGTCATGGTCTCTCCAAAGGCTTCTTGGACTTGTTCCACCATCCCACCACACGTGAGTTCTTCAATTCTGTGGGAAGTTTTATATTTTAAATTGTGTCTTTCTGCACCAACAGCAATTAAAAGCTTCCGAACATAGCTACCAGAAATCACCATCATTTGAAAGAAATTATGAAAGATTTAGACACAAAAGTTCTATACCAGATTTATATAAAATGTAAGAAATTCTTAGTGCTACAAAATATGGTCTTCTTGCTCTACTCCTCAAAATAAATATAAAATAATGCATGAAAAATCACCTCTCTGCCTACAGGCTTGACTGAGAAACTGTTCCAGACATTAAAAAAAAAAATTTACATTTCTTTTTACAGTTAAAAATGTTTTTTATAAAGCTGCCAAAATCCAATGTTACCTTTTACCATAAAATCCACTCTTTCAGATCTTACTGATACATTTTGTTTTGTGTTTTTTATTTAAAATCAAAAACATAAAAGAATCTCTCATGTGCTCTTGCCATTAGATCAAAATACATTATACAATTGTTAAGAACCAAAACACATAAATATTTTACTTCCCTAGCCCTGCACACTAGGGATGTGAAAGGTTAACCCATAATCATTACCCTTAGTGGGTGATGTTTATCGGTTCTGGTTTACTGTTGGGGGTGGAGCACCTACCCACCCGCCATGGGCAGGAAGCTGGGGTAACTCCTAGACCCAGCACGAGACAGGACTGAGCTGGCCTTATTCAGTCCTGGCTCACGCCGGGTCTAGCAGGCCCTGTCCACAGGGGGTCCCAACTTCCCTCTTGGACTCCTCACAGAAAGGGGCTGCTCCTGGAGCAGCCTCCCCTGCCTGCACTGCTGCCTCTGATACAGGCAGCCGCATGGAGGGGGCCAAGTGGCACTGCAGAGATGGTGCTGTGGGGAGCTGGCTCCCCCCAGCACCGGCTCCTGCTCCCCCCCACAGCCTCTGATATAGAGGCAGTAAGGGAGGGGGGAAATGCAAGCAGTCAATTCAACTACTTGATAAGGCTAGGCTTATCGGATAGTCGACTAATCGACTACTCCCTTACATTCTTATCCAGAGCTGCCCCTGTCACCAGTGGTCTGCGTTTGTTACCCCTACCCCTTAATTGGTTAACCAGTTAACATTCACATTTTCATCCCTATTGCACACAGCCACTAGGCAGCTAAAACAACATAAATGAAATCCAAGTCTCTGCTCATCAGTGTTCCAAATTTTTCTATCCATGTGCAGAATAAATGTTGTTATGTGCACTGAGGAATGTGTGGATGTGCACCATCAGTAGAAACACATGTTGCCGGCTGTGGGTACTCTGCTAATCAGCTGGGTGGTATCTGAATCTCTCCTGGGTGAGGGCCCAAGTGCTCAACTTACAGGGAACACTGCTACTCACTCAATTCTTCTAGGTCAGCAGTTCTCAACTACTGGGTCATAGTGACTAAGTGACTAAGAGGCAGCAGCAGATACAATGGTGTTGAGGTTACAATTCCTACTTCTTTCTCTGTCTTTAGTCATCTAGTGAGATGAATTTGCTTAAATCACTTACAACTAACTCTGAACTAGTAGCGCCCCACAAGACTTTATCAAACCTGCATGTTCTGACAAGCTATAGGACCATAGTGTCCAACCAGTTCTGAAGCAGTAGTCACTCTAGTGGGACTGCTATAGCAAACTAGCCACACTCAGCCAGCCAAACAGTCACATTGTTCAAGCCAACTAGCCACACTCAACCAGACAGATAGCTACATGTGGCTAGTATGTTGGACACCACAGCTGTAGGACCAAGCAATTCTTTTGAAGCACCGTGGGAAATATTAAAAGGCATTCCAAGATGTCTGAAAATTCATGCCTTGGGCAAGGTAAGAAAGTTATCTCTTTAGCTGCTGTTGGTATAATGCACTACACCTGCTTGCATAAAGCACACCATCTAGTCCCGAATTTAACAAAGTTGTGAGGAACAACTTACCTTGGTCCTCCTTGAAGTACCATAGTCACTGGACCCACAAGATGCGTAACACCACCAACCCGAACAGCTGCTGTTAGGAGCTCTCTCATATGCACGAGTGCCTGTTTCCTTGTATTCCCACGACGCCATCTGGTCTGAGCAGCTAATAGAAAACTGCTACTGGATACCTAAAAGAATTGTCTGTTTTACTACATAAACCCCATTCTGTACCTTTCTACTTAAATTAAAAAAGGATGTTACATTTGTGCTTGAGTACATACAGAGTTAGCAGGTTGAACATGACATACCGCTTGGTCAGGATTTGTCCCAATGAAAGCAAACAGCTGCCCTAACAAGACACTGTATGTAGGTTTATCTCTGCTATCTTCGATGGTCAAAGACTGAAGAAGAGTAAAAGAGCTACTTCTATGACTAGTGACATGGCGTCGCCTATGGGAAAACAGCACTTATTAGAGAATTTAAAAATGGGTTGATCTATGAAAAATTTTCTTCTAAAACAAGGGTACGTTATTAACAGAAATACAGAATATACTATTAGGTGTTTCATACAGCAATTCAGTGGACCAGCATCTGCATACCTCTGAGTTGATCTAGTGAACTCCAAATCTTCATTTCCAATCATTTCTAGGTCAGAAGGTGCTGACATACTACGAAGGAAGACAGGCTGGCGGACAGCATGAGATATCACTTTCGTTTCAGATGCTGACTTACAAGCTGCAAAGTTATAAAACAATGTTTTGTCACTGCTGGTTTCTGCATTTCATTTTTATAGCAAGTTTCCACAGTAAGGTAACCTCTGATTAAAAAAAAGTATTGTAGATAAGCTATCAATCTTCTTAAACCCCTCTCTTTACTCCATCCAGTAATAGCCTTATAATTAAATATTTACTTATAATGCGAGATGGTAGAATGTGGAATTATTTATCAATTGGAAAAGAGAGGGATCAGAGGTCATTTAGTACTAATCACTATATTTTTTAAAATTAAGCGATATAGCTGAGAAATGTAAAAGACTAACAGCCTGTGTTTGAAATATAATTATTATTAATGTTGCACATTCCCCTTATTGTTTTGAAATTAGTCAAATAACTCTATTCACAGAGCTACACTGGTAACATGCTGACACTGGTATGAATATAGTAAACGGGCATATTAGTTCAATGCCCCTAAAAACAAATTCACCACTTGTTAAATGGAAAAGAAATAATAAGTAGGGAAATGTGATTTTAAGGGCTATTAACAACAGATTAATTATGGGTAGGTCCACCAAGTGGGGGTGGGAGCAAAGAGAACAATTGTCCCAGGGCCTGGAGACTCAACAGGGTCCAAGACTCCAGCCACTGCCACAGTAGCAGTGGTGGCAGTGAGAGCCCCAGGCCCTTTAAATTGCTGCTGGTGCGCTGGGCTGAGCGCTCTGGGCAGTACTAAGGGCTGGCTGGGGGGAGGGCCTCTTCCACCCTTTGTGTTGCCCCTTCCAAGAGTGCGGTGCTGCACCCCCCTTGCCCAGACGCGCATGGAGGCTGTTGCTCCGCTGATTACAAGTGTCACTTATATTAATAGCAAACATTCAGGTATAATAATCCAATGCACTGTAAACTGGTACCTGGTGTCTCAGCAGGGGTACCGGATATACTTCTTGTGAGACCAGCTTGCGCTGCAATAGTAACATGCAATAGTAGCTCTGCTCTATTCATCAGGCTCTTTACCAATGCTTTTGTTTTAGCCAAGGGATGCGAGGACTTCTGAATCAGAGAATTGACTTCTTGAAAAAATTTCTCCCTAAAATGGTGAATGAAAAATTTGTTCTTCATTCCTCCTGACATAACTGGTAAAATTTTAATGATGTCCATCTTATAATCTCTTACTTATTGTTTTTGAGTTAAGAAACAAATTGAAAACAGCAAAACTAGGGTTCTTCTTCCTCCCTTCCCTTTACATATCTGTAAATAGTTAATTGTACTTATGTCTCCAGTATTTCAAATTTTGAGGAACATGGGTGATCCCCAAAATGACCCTCTTTATGCAGTTACCAGCAATGTGGAGAGGCCTTTCAATTCTATTGTCAATACTACAATCTAGTCAAGGCTTCTGTTCCACTTTGTAAGTAAAAATCACAGAGAAGTTGTATACAAGACTTAGATCTTGATTTGAAAAGATGCTTAACCACATGCATAACTTCAAACCTGTGGGTAGTCTCCTTTAACTTAGTAAAGCCATGTCTACACTACGAAATCAGGTTGAATTTATTAAGGTCGATTTTTAGCACCTGATTTTGTAAAGCTGAAGGTGCACGCCCCCACTGTGTGCAAGAATTCAACGTAGTTTAAAGTAGCACATTCCTAGTAGAGTGGCTACCGTCAACTTTGAGAGTGATGCTCTGTAGATAGCACACTGGGGCCAAAACTGAACAGCAGGTACTTCTGGATACATGCTGTCAGCATCCCATAATGTACTTGTCTCCTTCCTCTCCCGCTGCTTCAAAGCAACAGCAAACAGTCTTTTCACGCCTTTTCCCCCCCTGGTTTTCTGTGCAGATGCCATAGCATGGTAAGCATGGAATGCATCCCTGAATCTATTCAGCAGCAAAGTGTGATGGTAATCATATTAACCACAGTGTGCCTTAGGCTGGAGTATATCCAGAGTGTATCTAGGGTCTGCTGGAACAAGGTTCAAAATAAACAAAAGAAACTTTTTCTTCACTCAGCACATAGTCAATCTGTGGAACTCCTTGCCACAGGATGTTGTGAAGACTAGGACTTTAACAGGGTTCAAAAAAGAGCTACATAGATTCATGGAGGTTAGGTCCATCAATGGCTATTAGCCAGGATGGGTAGGAATGGTGTCCCTAGCCTCTGTTTGTCTGGAAACGGGTGACACAAGAGGGATCACATGAGGATTACCTGTTGTGTTCCCTCCCTCTGGGCATATGGTATTGGCCACTGTCAGCAGACAGGATACTGGGTAGATGGACCTTTGGTCTGACCCAGTATGGCCATTCTTATGTTCTAATAAGGATGAATCTCAGGAGGCCATGAACATACTCTTCTGCAAAGCACTTGAGTTGAGCAACTGGTATATACTGCCGACATTCGATTGTCTGGATACACAGAACATCAATTCTGGTGCTGTGAGATAAGCGCAGAGTGGTGAGACCGCATGCAGTTATGGGACAACCAGCAGTGGCTGCAAAACTTTCACATGCGTAAGACCACTTTCATGGAAGTTTGCAGACTGCTTTCTCCCACCCTGAAGTGCAAGAATACCAGAATGAGACCTGTTCTGGCACTGGAGAAGTGAGTGGCAGTAGAACCTTGTGGAGGCTTGCAGTACCAGATGAGCTAATGGCGAACTGCAAATCAATTTGGACTGGGGAAATCTACAGTGGGGTTATTGTGATCCAAGGCACTCAATACCCTGCTGCTACGTAGGGTAGTGACACTGGGGAACGTGGATACCATAGTGGATGGTTCTGCTGCAATGGGGCTCCTTACATGCGGGGGGCGGGAGGTGAGGAGGGGGGGGCGGTAGAACGCACATCCCTATCTTGGCACCTGACCATCTTGCCAAAGAGTACATAAACCACATAGTGTACTTCTTGATGGTGCTGCTGGATTACAAGGGCCATTTCACTGACATCAGCATGGGATGGCCAGGAAAGATGTATGACACGCGCATCTTTAGGAACTCGGGCCTCTTCACAAAGCTGCATGCTGGAACTTTCTTCCCAGACCAAAAAAATTAACATCAGAGACATTAAAATGCCAATATAATCCTTGGAGACCCAGCTACCCCTTGCTCCTGTGGCTCATGAAGCCATGCATAGGCAGCCTGGACTGCTACAAGGAGCAGCTCAACTAAAGGCTGAGCAAGTGCAGAACAGTGGTAGAATGTGCTTTGGGCATTTAAAGTGAATGTTTCACAGTCTACTGACTAGGATGGACCTCAGCAAAACCAGCATGTCTATCGTTGTGGCAGCTTGTGGTATGCTCCATAATATTTGTGAGAGTAAGGGGAAAGTTTTATGCCAGGGTGGGGGAAGTGAGGCACAGCACCTAGCCAATAATTATGAGAAGCTAGACACCAGGGCAATAAGGAGAACACAGCAAAGGGCACTGAAAATCAGAAAAGCCTTGAAAAACAGCTTTATGAATGGCCAGATGATTTGAGAATCATGCATACTGCTCTTAAGGTGTCACTGCATTTAGTATGCTTGCCTGTAACCTCCCCCCAACCTCTCAACACAAGCAATGAAGAGACTGTTCAGAAATCATGCATTTTTATTTAGGAACTCCACAGGGATAGAAAAAGAATTCAGGCTGGGAGCTTTGGGGTGCATATTAAGGATGTTAAAGACTAGTCGACTATTCTATAAGCATTTGCTTATTGGATAATAATGTCGACTAGTCAATTCCCCCCCTTGCTGCCTCTATGAAATAGAGGCAGCAAAGGGGGGAGGAGGGGTACTTCAAAGTGGCAGCGTGCTCTAGGGCTCCAAGAGACGAGGCTACGAAACTTGGTGAGGAGGAAATATGCGTCCACTAGGGCTGCAGGGGGTGCCTATGCCCATAGCTGTCCTGGAAGGCTGCCATGCAGTTCATCACATCCATCCATGGCTGTCAAGACTCTCTCCTGGTTCTTCACTTCCAGTTCCCTGCACCCTCTCCTATCCTCATGCTCCACTTGCATCTCCTGCAGCAGCCTATTCTCTGCTCGCTTAATCACTTCCTGTCGAAGTGAGCAGGTTGCATTTGCTCCTTGAACATGCCATCCCTAGTAAGTTTCTGCCTGCATATTTGTGCTAGCCAGACAGCTGGTGGAGCCAGCGGAGCATGCAGCATGGTCGCGGCTGTTCCCACTGTAATGAAAAGTGAAGGGTAGACCTTCTAGGAGATACATTGTCGAGGGTAAAACAATCTTTTAGCATAAAGGAATGTCTGTCTAAAGACAATAGGGATATGTTATGTACAAGGCCACAGCTATGCTTTTACCCCCCCACTATGCAGCAGGTACACCACAGAGATCTTAGGGAAGCAGCTGGACTTGGTCTGATGGCAGGCATTGTAAGGGACAGGCCAGGGCTCGAGCTTGTGGTGGCAAAAGGGTCTGGATGTGCCCACATGGTACCCATGTATTCGGCACCTCCCTCCACCCCCGTTTACCAGGAGAGTGCAACTTTCACTTCCTGCAGGAGCATGTAGACAGGAGGGCCGACGGGGGGAGGGTCTAGGTTTGATGGCAAGGAAAGGCAGGGCAGGGCAGGGCAGGGCAGAGGTTCGTGCAATGCCCATGTGTTTGGCACCCTCCTGTTTGCCAGGAGAGTGCAACTTTCCCTTCCCACAGAAGCATTTGGGTGGGAGGGAAGAGGGGTCCAGACAAGGTAGCAGGTCAGAAGCTCAAGCCATGCTTCATGGGGGATGAGTAAATGGAGGTTTACTACAGAGGCACCAGCTAACAGCTTCCTCTGCTTCATCCAGGTTGCTATGCGCGACATCAGTCTTCTCTGAACCACAGAGTGGTAACTGAATGTGGCCGGAATCCTGGACTTTATGCTTCAGTGCTTTGGGCTGAGATGCTCCAGACCACTTACTGCTATCTGGGTGTGGAAAGGTGTCCTACCATGGAGGACAGAATATGTCAGGCCTCCCCAGAAACCTTGTGAGAAGGATTAAAGGGTTCCTCTGTGAGAGTTTTATAGAGATGTGCAGGGAGGTTCCCACTCTGTCTCCAAACATGTTAACAAGCTGTTCCTGTGAACCCCGACTGTGTAGGCAGATCACATCCAATTGCCTTAGCCCACTAGTAGCACAATAAAAAATGTGAACTCACAAGATGTGCCCTCCCTGGCTTCAGGGCTTGGCTGCAAGTCATCTTGGGATCTCCAAAGTTATAAAAAGGTCTTGACACTGGTTGCCCCACTTGACTGCTGACCATTCTCATCTTCCTCCTCCTTCACACTGTCTTCCACACTGCTGCCCAAGGCTGCCTGAGGAGTGTTTTGGAAGGAACCCACTTAACTGGCTTGGGAAACTGCTCAAGTCCCTCTTTAGGATCTCAGTAGCTGCTCACAGAAGTGGCATGTTTGAGGCAATGATCCAGACCATCTTTTTGTCTCCTATGTCTTCTGGTACTACTGCATCAGCATCTTTATTTTTATGCAGCACAGCTGGCTGTCTCTGGCATGTCCTTTCTCCTCCATGCCCTTTGCAATCTTAGCACAGATATCAGCTTTTCTTTTGCTGCTTCGTAGTTCTGCCTGAATAGATTTATCTCCCCCCACAGTGATGAGGTCCAAGATTCCTTGCATGCTCCATGATGGTGATTATCTTTGACTCTGACAATTCATGGTCAGGTGTGCTGCTGAGCTGTGCTGCCTGCTCTGAGGTCTGCTTGCCATGCTGGCCACACAGACAATGAAATTCAAATTTTCCCAGGACTATTCCTGTTCACCTGGAGAGCAGTAGAGTTGAAAGTCCTGGCCAGAGTAGTCATAGTGAGGCACTGTGGGACACCCCACAGAAATTAAGAACAATGACTTTCTCAGTGCTGCGTCTGCACTTCTGTAAAGTTGACCATGCAAGATTGAATTTAGTGTAACTCCTCATGAAAAGCAGGAGTACTGAAATCAACTTTAATGGCCCATAAAGTCGATGAAATGAGTTTGGTAGCATGGTCTCATTTTTCAGAAATTCAACTTAATATGGCAAAGTTTCACCTTAACTCCTAGTGTAGACCAGGCCTAAGACTGTATGTGATTAAAGTTAATGGATATACTTAAGAACTTTGGCTGAATCAGGGCCGAGGATGCTCAGCTAACATATCCCGCTACTAACCTCAATGACAGGACCATATTCTCAAGATCACTCCCATCGAAGGAAATTTCTTTCATTGAACATAAAAGTTCCAGTTCTTTCATTTTGCTCTAGAGAAGAACAGGATGAAAATGTATCTGATTAAGTAGGCTCATGGGATTTTTTCTGCACATATTCATTAAAAGTGTCCATGGTCACAAACCAAGAATATTAATCATCCATATCTAACTGCCAACTCTTTAATGCAGACATAGGCACTGGGAAATCATAAAACATTTTTGGGACATCTTACTCTTCTGATATTCCTACTCCAAAAAGCAACAGTGGTTGATATTTATGATGAATTCTTATTGTCAGCATATACCTTAGACAACTTGAAAGCATGTACTATAATTTTTAGTACTAATATACTTATCCACTAAAAAACTTAGCAGTAAATGGAAGAAAACAGTAAATATACTACAGCCATAAATGCAAAAATAAGGTAACAGGTGCTTATTTCTGTGAATGAACGGGATAAATGCAATGCTTACCTCATTGAAATGATAATCGTAAAAGAATGGAACATTGTTTTCTAGCTTCCCATGTATAGAATCATCTACCTCATTCTGCCATCTCTGTTCCAATTCAGCTACACTCTAGTAAAAACACAAAAACATTGAATATACAAAAGCATCCGTTTAACTTAGTTTCAGTAAGAGAAAAGAGATCTTTGAATACATTTTGAGGGGTTTCTTTCAGTTTTTTAAATTTCTAAGTAGTTAATAATAAAAAATTTCTTTGGTTCTCTTACCTGCAATTGTCTTTCCATGGCATTTAGCTTTTTGAAGGTCTCCCCCATAATTTTACACAGCAAATCATATTCCTCAGCATGTTCTTCTTGATACTGGAAGTTTATTAGGGACTGGAGTGCATCAACCAAGTTCAAATGTTTAATAACACATGAAACTACCATCTCCTCCATTACATCTGGCTGAATCACTTCCCTGTTACAGATGGAAACTAATCTAATTAGCAAAGATACAAAAGAATATGTATTTACCATTCACTAGCAAGAAATTGTGCTTTAGTATCTCGTAGTGTAGTGATCACCCCACACCACTGAAATAAGGGTTAAACCTAGCCCTGGGAGAGGGCTGGGACCATAGGCCAATCAGGTGAAGGCAGGTAGCAGCCAATCAGGGCCTACCTAGGGCAGCATAAACAGGGGCTGCTAGGCTCATGGAGGCACTCTTGCTCTAGCGATGGAACAGGAAGGAGCTGGCTGCCTGGTAAGCTAGGATACCTGAGATGAAGCAACGCTGGAAAAGGGCAAGCAGAGATGTGGAGCTCTGGCCAGGCAAACTCCCTGGCTGAGACATTGTTTTCAATCCCTGACGTGTCTGAAGGCTGCAGGAAGGAAGCCAAGCCAGGAGAAGGCTGCAGGTTCACACACCCTTGCCAATGATGACTGGCCATTTCAGACTGCAGTTTGCCCTTGAGGTAAGAGGCTAGAGGACGACTAGCAGAGAATCACTGAGGAAAGGTGGGTATAGGGGGTTGTGGTTCCCTGGGAGCGGACCACCCCAGAGTGTGAGGGCACTGCCACTGGGCAGTACTGAAAGGAAGGGGGCACCGTGGGATGGAAGTGACATAGGGCCTGAAGTGGTGGAGAAGACAGGTAACGAAGGGCAAGCCACCAGCCAACAGGGGCACTTCAGGGCTGGAAGAGCTCATTCCCAGACAGACCAGCAGAAGGGGCCATACCAATGAATGTTCAACCTGCCACAGATCTATGAAATGCATATCAAGTTGAGAATTATCTTTTTCAATCTGATACTTCTGTGCCTAATATTATTGTAATAAATATCATTCTTCAATTATTACTACTGAGGTATTGGAGAATATTTTTATGTATTTTGTTTGGTTTCCACATTTGACAGCCCTTTGTATGCTAGTTTCAATAATAATGCTGAAGAAACAGTTACTTACTTTATACTAGGTCTAAACTGAGGCCGAGCACGTCCAGATATTTCCCTGAGTTTTATCATGATTCCTGGAGGCAACCTGATCCTAGGCAGATCAAAGTAATGTCCGACAGGAGGCACTAGGACATCAGAAGGATAGGTGAATTCTCGATCCTCGTCTATAGTAAGAGGCAGTGGAGAAGGGCTTGGAGTAAGGGCTGGAGATATTATCCCATTGGCCTCCACTTGCCACTGACATCTGAGAAAATAAAGATAAACAATTACCTATATTAAAGGGCCTTTAGTTTCCTTCTAACCCTTACTCCTCATGTTGAGAAAGGCATAGTGCAACACCATACTTAAAAATGTTGTATATGGGGCTTTATTTCAGAACATGAAGAAAGTAAGAGGTTCATGCTTCACAAAACGGTAGAACACAGCACCCATTAAAACAAATGGAAATGTTGTCAGACTGAGCTTTCTAGCACATGAATTTGGCTCCTACTGAATCAGGATCATAAGACTAAAAGAACGGTCATATTGGGTGAGACCAAAGCTCCATCTAGCCCAGTATCCTGTCTGCTGACAGTGGCCAATACTAGATGTCCCAGAGGGAAGGATCACAATAGGTAATCCTCATGTGATCCCTTCCCTGTCACCCACCTCCAAAGAAACACAGGCTAAGGACACCATTCCTACCCATCCTGGCTAATAGCCATTGATGGACCTAATGTCCAGGAATTTATCTAGTTCTTTTTTGAACTCTGTTAAAGTCCTGGTCTTCATAACATCAAATCAAGATCAGGGCAACAACAATGGGTCATCTGGGTTTCAGAGCCAGTATAGTTTGGACAGCTGGACACTGGCATTCTGAAGCATACCTGAGACCCCAGGCGGGGAATCAGTGTTAATTTTCCTTTATGTTTGCATTACAGATGCTGGCAGATGGGGCTGGCAGAGGATGGTGTGGATCTGTGGGTACAGTATTGTTTTCTGGGTGCACAGGAGGGCTTCCAGCTTTGTCTGGAGGTTTGTAGCTGGGCCTCAGTGGTGAAATATGCCTTTCTTCTTGTGCCTGCTTAGGACTGTTATGGAGGCAGCTGTTGCCCCTTCATGTGCACTGCGGTGGCACATGAGCAGGCACCACATATGATTTTCCCCCAGGTGAAGCGATTTGGGAATGTATAAAGACATAGGTTTAATGATCAGAACTAAGGACAACTTTGGCCAGACACTGGAACTTTTCTCATGACTAAAAATTGCCCTCCCTTACCCTGGAGGGACATGTGTGATGGGGTGTTGCAAAGTGCCTTCCAGTCAACAAGGTGAAAAGGTACATGAATGGGAGATAGGAGTGCTGGTAATATCTCATCTGGCCACAGTATATGGGATACAAGCATTATTCAGAGACTTGGCAGCGGACGTGTTGGCTGATATTAAAGAAAGTATTTGCTGATGTCTGCAAAGCTGGCTAGGTATGTGAGGGAGGCAGCCACGTTAACTGATGGCTCCTCCTCGTGGCAGACATCCAGGCCATGGATACGGTATCAAATAAAATGAATTGGTAAAGGATTTAAAAGAGGTATTCTTTAAAGAAATGGAAACCAAGTGGGGGTCAGAGGGCCAATGACTGGTACAACAGGGAGCCAAATCTTCATTTAAGAGATGGGTGTGGCAAGGTGCCAACAGCAGGATGACTGAGGAGAAGGGGAAGGGCTGACAGCAGCACCCCACTGGTATATGTAAATGATTATGGAATTATCGGCACTGTATATTTTTACATGCCAGGCACTCCCCAATATTTAAGAATAAATTTGCAGCCTAATTAAACCACATTCAGTGTCTTCCATCCTTCCAGCATAGCCAAACATTTATTTATTCAACAGATTTTGCCTTTTTCTCTGTTAAACTACCCATGAACAGATTATACAATTCTGAAACTCACTGACTTCAAGAAAGAAAGTTTATTCTTTATGTTTACAGATTATTCAAATGCTCATTTTACCAGATTTTAAAATGTGTGCTATAACGTACTTACGGAACACACACTGTACAAACTTTCCATTTTTATATTAGAAGGAAATATTTGTAACTCAAGCAGTGATTGGAAGTAACTCAAGTCATTCAAAATGCCACAATTTATTTAACTGGCTAACAGCACAAATGGGGAAGTTTACAATGAGATACAAAAATTTTCTGCTAGCCAATATTAAAAAATTTGAACTAAGCAGTTACTTTTCATAAATATACGAGCTGGTAAAGCTTGAGTGATTAAAATGTTTGCTGAAAGTTAATACAGAAAGGCTCTGAACTTGGCTGAATGGAATTTTTCTGTAAAAATATGAATTAGTTTTCACAGAATACTTTCCAATTTTCACTCGGCTCTAGTAAGGAAAAGATTTTTCTTTTACGAAGATTATTTCTTTCCCCTGTAATAGTTATATAGAATTAATAGCACTGCTGAGTTAATTATGTCTATATATTTTAGAGAATTGTGCATCTGTCTGTGAGTCTGTTTGTTGAAGAACTCCTCCTAAACAGAAAGAGCTAGGACCACCAAATTTGCTATGCAGCTTCCACGTCTCTTAACTTAAAACTAGGTCAGAGTTTGGCTGTGTCATGACAATTGTAAGTACTGGATACGGGACAGTTTTCCATAACATGGAAAGGGAGGGGCTGCTGTTCGGAGGGACACTGTTTGAGAGTGGCCACCGGGAGCAGGAAGCCTGTAGGAAGCTATCCTGCAGAGTGTCCACTAGCTATACCAGCAAGGGACTAGCCAGCAGGGCTGAGGCTCTGCCATCTTGCCTGCCAGCACACTGGGTAAATAGCCCTCCTACCCCCTCCCTTGACCCTTGGCTGCAGCATTGGAGTGGGAGGGAAGGAAAGGCCCCTGGTGGCTCGGAGGCAGGCTGAGGGAAGAGAAAATGCCCCAGTGGTTGGGGAGGGTCTTGGGAGAGAAAAGGCCTGTGCCAAATGGGACTCCCTGCCCTGAGTCCCTCATCAACCCACACTCTCGTATGCTCCCCCAGTCTCCTGCACTGCTCCCAAAGGCCCTGCCCTGACTCCTGCACACGCACACGCACACACACACACCCTGCCAGCATTCTGCCCTGCAGGACCCGGGCAATGCCAGGTAAGTCTTCTAGGATACAAATTAAAAAAGTGTAGAGCAGTCAGACACATGACTGCGCGCTTAAGTACAGCAGCAAATTAACTTTTTCTGAAAGCTATCTGGCTTCAAAATGCAAATTAAGTGAAAAGACAAGGGGGGTGAGGCAGTATCTTTTATTGGATCAACTTTTGTTGGTAAGAGAGCAGCTTTCGAGTCACAGAGGTCTTCTTCAGATCTCAGCTTCTCTCTCTCTCACCATTAAAAGTTGGTCCAATAAAAGATATTACCTCGCTCACCTTGTCTCTGTAATAATCTGGGACCAACACTACTACCATCGTCATTTGATGATTCCCTGTTCTGTTCATTCCCTCTGGGGAACCTGGCATTGGGCCACTGTTGAAAGACAGGATACTGGGCTAGATAGAACTTTGGTCTGACCCAGTATGGCCATACTTATGTTTATGTCACACCTACACTGCATACAATTAAATTAAAATTAAATTAAATTCAGATTCAAATCAACTTTTTTTTTTTTTTTTTACCTCTGTAACAGTTTAGATCTTAAGAGTTCCTGGCACGTTTCCTCATCTTTGGTAATTTCTGGTCCATTGTATAATATCCTTAGCATGGAGCAGGCTAACACAGAGAGGCCTAAAGCCAGATCAACCAAGAATGGTAATCCTCCCGACACATCTTCTGAAGACTCCTGCAATATTGACAGGGATAAACCACAGCGATTAATTATTTTTAAAGTGGCTCTCTAAGCATTCTACTTCAAAATATGACTTGCCTATATCATACAGTGTCACAATAAACCAAACTCTGACAATTTTATTTATAGAACACTACAAATGAGTTTGTATAAAAACTTAAATTTGAATAGTATGAAATTCACGTGATTAGAAAACTGGGAAACCAGATAATCCTAAAGGACTAAGAATTTTTTTTGAGGGCAGACAATCCACCACCCCTGAAAATGTCATTTTATCTTCTTCTCTTAGACCAGATTTTGTCTGATCTCTTGGGCACTGTGGTACACATTTTTCTTCTTAGTACTTGATCTCAGTTTCCTACCCTTCCTCCCATATTGGGTCTTTTTCTCTGTCTTAGAGCCATTAATTAATTATTTATGTCTCTGATTTCCACTTTACTAGCAGATACTCAACCCCCTCATTGTACTCATCTCCTACAAGTCTGGATGAATATCTTAGAGGTCTTCCCCAAGTCCAGCATATATCTATCTATCTATATATCTCACATTCACTACTTAGAACTGTCATCTGCTGTCCCAAAGCCTAATTGTACCACAAAGTGTGTCTGACCGAATCTAGCCAATGAAGTGAGAGAGCTCCCTTACACTGTAAAGAAATGGCCTTTGAAAGAGCCATTCTGAATTTTTAACCCCACATCCAATGTTTAGGTCTGTTTCAAAAGTATAACCGCGATTTGTTTCTTACTTTGAAATAATGTGCATAATGTAAATCAGAGATAAATTCACAGTAGCCTATTTGACAACATTGGTCATAATGACCGTACCTGTGCTCGGACAGTGCAAGCAAAGCCCCACATAGCTTTGTCTGGAGTGTTGTGCTCACGGCCACTCCTCATTTCAAAGGAGAAGGTAACTGTATCCCCTTCCACCTTAAATTTTAAAGGGAGGGGGAAAAAGACAGTTAAAACAAGACAAACAGACTTTTAAAATATAATTCTGGCTTATTTTATGGATTAATTTTTAAAATAATGACAGTTGCTTTATTTTAAAAAAATCTTTTTATTTCCAATTATGTATGCTAATTAAGCTCTTCCCCTTTTCATGAAAATATCCATTTGTGATTATACTTTGGTTAGATTTTGTTGCTCACTATCTATAGTGGGCAAAAGAAAGACTGTGTCGTGATGGCTACAATTATAGCTAACCCAGGCAGACAAGTTTCCACTAAAATATTTTATTTTTTGAGAGCACAGGCAATAATCACCAGTTCCTTTCCTGTGGCCAAGAAGGTAAGCTAGCTCTTCAAGTAGAGGAACCCAGTGAAATAACTTAAATAAACAGCAGTGGCTGCTAACATAACTGTACTTTCTGCAAAACAACATTATCTACACTAATTTGAGCCATTGGAACAGAGTGTTTCCAAGACTAGAACTTCCACGTTGCAAATCAGTACACTGCTTGTCTAACTGAACAACCACCTCTCACTTTCCTTTTTGATAATGTCATACATTTTATCAAGTATATACCAAATTTTAGATAGGACAGCACTCGGGATTATGCTTTACCAAAACTACATAAGGGAAGTGATCTTTTACGTAAATCAGAGAGAACATACTGAGTTCACCAATTCTGATAGAGATTTCTGAGAATCTCAGATTTCTACTTCTTGTTAAATGTGTGTTCCCTAAAATTCCATATTAACTAATTTTAAAAACCAGATAAATGGATAGAGGAGAAACTGTTATATTTAATATTTTTAGTGGCTTGTGTGTGGTCCTAAAATTATGTCCCTATGGCCCTCAAGACCATTTGCACAGCTTCAGGGTCAGCAGGAACCTTCAACATATTTACTCCTGGGGAATGATCATCTCCTGAATATCTTTCCTGCTTCTCCTACAAAATACTGATCATGGAATGTCATTACTTGCTAAAGTAAGTGCCATGCTGCTATAAAATATAGGCAGCTATCATGTTGCATGGGATAAGAGTTCCTTCCCCAAGGATATAAACACCATCTTAGCAAGTGCTCTCAAAGATAAACTTACACTAAAATATTTGGGCTCCACTGCTACAAAAATAAGAGTTTAAAATAATCTCAACACAGTTTTCAAAACGGGACTTTTCTGTGTGAAATATTGTTGGATTGTAATACTGTACCTTCACTAAGTCTTTCGGCCAACCCGTTCCTAAGACACTACGGCTGCCATATCCCAGTGTATTGCCTCCATACTCAGCAACCTTCCTACTGTTTGTGTTAGGACCAGCATAGATCACCAACTTCAAAACATAAAATACACTGTTAGACTGTAAAAGAAAAACAAAAAATCTAATAATAATAATACTTAGCACTTACAGAGCGCTTTACAAAGTTGAAGCGCTTCAAAACATTAAGAAACAAATCCTCACAATAGCCTTGTGAGATAGATAGGCAGCCTGGCAAGTATTATTACCCCCATTTTACAGATGGGGAAACTGAGGCAGAGATGGCTAAGTGACTTGCCCAAGGTCACACAGGAAGTCGGTGGCAGAGTAGGACTCAAGAGGTTCCTAGCTCCCAGAGTCCCATGTTCAGCCCACTAGAATATGTAGTTTCTAAGTAAAGGGCCAGATCCTGCTCCTTTTGAAGTTAATGGGAGTTAACAATTTGTAAATTAGTTCAACGGAGACATGATGAGACACAAAGTTTTAAGTGTTTAAAAGTTACTGGTGACAACACCAGTAAGACCTAGATCTAGAAGTCTAAATTAGGTACCAAAGGACTCAAACTAGAATATTAAAGAATACACAGAAACAATTATTAAGCAGGACAAATTGCTCTTAGATTACACAGAAAATAAGGTTGGTATTTCATTATCTATGTTATTGAAATTGAAGAAGCATATTCATATTAATCCATGTAAACAAGCCATTTATAATCAGAAACTTTTCCTTTCCAGTTCTGCCCAGTTTAAACAAACTGTGCTGATCTACAAAGGAGACAATTAAATGGAAGTTAAATAAATAAGGAAAACTGGGTGACAGGCAAAAGGAGAATGAACTCAGCAAGTTCTACAATAAAAGAGGAATAATCTAAGGAGTCATGAAATGGATGTCAACAGGAAATGCTGGTCTGGGTTTGTAGGGGAGGTAACTTTTCTGAGGATTATTACATTTCTCCTACTGGATTACCACCACCACATTTGGGCACCTTAGGAGAAAAGTTCTACAGGGAACCTAATTCTTTAAGGATCCATAAACTAAGTTTCCTGTTAGATAACAGTGATATTCACTGGACATTACATTTCAAAAGGGTCCTTTGTAAATGTTTAGCCCATATCTGACTGTTTCTTAACAGAATAATAGAAATTATCCCCGCACAGAAATCAGAAATGAAAAAAGATCTATTAACTCATCCAGTCACATTCCCCTGCCATTTCAAAATAGATCCCCCCGCATTGTATATTTTCTTGTACATAATCCATTCTAATTTTACAGGTGCTAAGAGAGGAGACTGACATCCCTGAGAAGTATTCAAAACCACCTACTACTCCAAAATTTCTTTTCATCTCTAAAATCTAGGATCCCAGGGGCAATCAGCTCTTGTGAAATTACAGTATGTTAGTGTTGCTGTCGGTAAAAACCTCCCACATCATCCTCATCACTAGTGATAAGGTGCGATGGATGAGGAGATGAAACGAGAAACATTAATGAAAGACTCACAATAGAGAAGTTTCTGTACTGGCTCTTCCTTACCTTATCATAATCGTATTGTGAAGAACATCTGCTATCAAATCTAAGATATAAACAGCGGGCTCCTGGGATATGTACAGTTTCTTTAAACTTGTAATTGTCCCTGACAGGATGCACTGTTTCTACAGTTTTCCCAGCAGCCCAGGGTGCTGGGATCTTCAAGCCAGTGAGAAAACCTGGCTCCTCTTTCTCTTCCAGCATTCTGAAATCACAGAAAAAGCTGAAGGTAGTACTGAAGATGTAAACATACAGAGGTTTATTATATATCCAACCACCAACATAAGATGCTTTGAAAGCCTAATAATTATCTTCAGGTTATTAACAGCTAACAAAATATTTGTCTAAATATTCACTAGAAGCATGTGTGTTGAGGGCATAAAAGCATCTTAAATAACCTGAGCTCTTTACATTACAAAGAAAACATGTCAAGCTAGAACAATAAACTTGGATATTTTAGTTTTAGAAATCTAAAAAGACCTGGAAAAAATTACATCCAATAAGTAATGTACTGTACCGCACAAAGGTTCCAGTCTCTGAATGTTAATACATAATCCCTCTTGGGGGGAGATAAAAGATAAAATCATAATAGACTATATATGTAAAATTTTATCCAAATCTGTTTAACTCTGGAGTGAAAAGGAAGTTGTTGCATTTGATATATGTCAAAAAATTGCTTTCAAACCTACCACTGCTTAAAAAATGAAAATCTGAAAAGCTGAAATTATGTGAAATTAAATAAAACTTTCATGTGATAACTGGATTTAAGTTGAGATGACAGTCTTTACATTTGTGACCTAAGATTTAAAACAGGGATGGGGAACCTTTTTTGGGTTAGGGCCGCTGACCCACAGAAAAAAAAACAGTCAGGGGCAATGCACAAGTGAGAAGCAACCCCCTCAAACCCTCAGTAACCTGGCCCCCCAAGAAGGAAAAAGACACTCCCCATATCGCCTTATACAACAGAGCCTTGGGAGCCCCAGGCTAGTAGATTTTGTGTGCTCCAGACCTACAGAGGACTGGAGCACCATCGTGGGCTCCCCAATACTGGGGGGGGAAGCTTCGGGAGCTGGATGCAAGCAAGCTGGGGGCTACATCTGGTCCCTGGGCCTGAGGTTCCCCACCCCTGATTTAAAACCAGGACTAGACATAAATTACACCGTACCCTTTTACTACTCAAAAAATCACAATTTAAAATACCCTACACTGCTACAGGAAATCACAGTTTGTTATAAAGCTAAGAGTTTATACATTGACTTTGGCTCAAGCATGAAGAAATTCTTTCCAAAAGCTAGAGAGAACACACATGTATACTTATACTTCATCTAAGCTTTCTATTAGACTCATCTATCAACTCTTTATGGAATTTTTCTTCCAAAAAGTTAAACATACTTTCATAAAGTCTTGTTATGTAAAATTGCTTTGTAGATTCAGACTACTGTAATGCTGACCTCTCAAGATCCTTGCTTCTATGAGTCACTCTAGCAATGGTCAGGCCAGGAGCAACATAATTAAAAAATGAGGACTTCCTTCTTTTGTTGCTGTTATATATACCCCTGCCTCTAACTTCTACTCCAATTCATCTGATGAAGTGGGTTTTACCCACAAAAGCTCATGTCCTAATAAATCTGTTAGTCTCTCAAGTGTCACAGACTCCTTGTTGTTTTTAATAGAAAAGTAGTAAATATTGGGAGTAAGGGGCAATCACCTCTCATCAGGGAACAGCTTGCCCTTTTGCTCTGATGTACTGCTGGGGGAACTGCCCACCTCTGAGAAAACTGGACACTGGGTTTTAAGCAACAAGGCCGTCTGCAACAAACACAAACAACTTTAGCAGCACATAAACATCATATTTCACTGTAAGAACCGTGTACCTTTCTGAAGCTTGTTAATATTAACGTTGCATAGTTACTTATGCTGAGTGGGGCACAAGAGATAGCCTCTGTTACTAGTAGTAGACAAGCAGCTGTTCTGGAACTGTGATCCATGGACCACTAGCTGATGGTTTGCAGAGAAGTGACTGGAAACATGCCACCAACTCACCAGATTGTTTCTAGTGGCTAAATCACATTTAAAAAAAAAATTAAATATTTTTCTTTAGGGACACCAATGAGTAGTTGAGTATACAATTAACCAATGAGCGAAGGCTTATCAGTTAATCTTGTCAACTACTCGCATTTCACCCCCTTGATGCCTCTGTATCAGAGGCAGCAAGTTGGGGGTAGAAGCAGGAGCTGGTGCTAGAAGGAACCAGCTTAAAAGCTGGTTCCCCCCTGCAATGGCTGCATGGTGCCCCTCCCCCCCTGCATTGCTGCCTCTATCAGGGATTCAAATACCCGATATCTAACATCCCTAGCTTTCCTGTTATTACTTTTCTGTGTAAACAACTGTGGTAGTTACTATAGGGACATTGTGAAATTGCCTATGTGAAAGGGAAGTGGGCATATGAATAACTCTTGAAGGATACGGTCCTCACCATGAATGTTTAAGAATCCCTGATCTAACAAATTAAAGGAAAACTTATTTTAGTTAGTGTACCTGTGCAAACACCATCACAAATCAGAAAATTCTCTGTGTGTTAATTTGGAGAAATTTTCCACTAGCTAGAACAGGGGTAGCCAACCCATTAGAGACGAAGAGCCAAAATAGCAGTGGACAGAGCGCGAAGAGCCACATACCAAGGGGGTGGGGAGGGGGAGTTGTTGAGAGAAAAAAAAAACCCACACTGCACCAGGGAAAAATAGGTGCCGGTACACCATCCTGGGGCATACCATCACAAAAAAAAGCACTGGGAAGTGAGAGGTCTGGCCAGGGGGAGGGGACAGAGACAACTAAGGCCAGTACCTGTGGATCCCAGGTCTCAGGAAGCACGCTGGCTGCTCTTCCCCTCCCCTGCCCCAGGCACCCCCCCTGCTCTAACCCAATCCCCCTCCACTTCCCCAGGCACCCCCTCCCGCTCTAACTCAATGCCCCTTCCCCTCTCCAGAGCCAGGCGCACACACCCCCAACCCAATCCCCCTTCCCTTCTCCAGAGCCAGACATAGCCCCCCAATCTCCTTCCCCAGAGCCAGGCACACACACCCCCCCAACCTAATCCCCCTCCACTTCCCCAGAGCCAGACATAGCCCCCCAATCCCCTTCCCCTGAGCCAAGCACACACACCCCCAACCCAATCCCCCGCCCCTTCCCCAGAGCCAGGCATAGCCCCCCAATCCCCTTCCCCTTCCCCAGAGCCAGGCGCACACACACACACACACACACACCCACACACAAGCCCTCCCTCCCCCCCCCCCCGAGCCAGGCACCCTCCCCCACTCTAACCTAATTCTCGGGTCCTTGAGGTGGAGCCACCGCTGCTACAGCCGCACGCGCCTCCCTCCAGGCGCTGGGGCACGTGTGCTGAGTGGCCAGCCTTGAGATGTGCTGGCTGGGACGCCATGTGCACACCCCTCCACCGTACCCAATCCCCCTCGTTTCCATTCCCCTCCCCTCCCCCAGAATAAAGCCAGGCACTCCCCACTTCCTCACTCTAACCTAATTCTCGGGTCCTGAAACTGCCGCCGCTACAGCTGTGCATCTCCCTCCAGGCGCTGGGGTGTGTGCGCTGAGTGGCTGGCACGCCATGTGCACAGCTCCCCCTCCCCCAACCCAGACACCTCCCCTCCCCGTTCTAACCCAATCCTCCTCCCCCACTAACCTTATGCCCAGGTCCCAGAACTGCTGCTGGCGCCACCACCCGCCGCTGCAGCTGCCTGCGCTCAGTGGCCGGCTGTTAGCATGTGCAGGCTGGGACGCTGTGTGCGACCCAGCCTGCACATGCAGGATAAGATGCAGTGTGTTGGGGGCCGTAAGCGAAATGGCACGGGCCGTGAGCATGCATGCGGCTCACAGTGGCTCAGCCGTGACAGCAGCTGTCCTGAGCAGTTCCGGGTTCTGTCCCAGTTCTGTCAATAGCCAGTTCTGTCAGGAGCCGCAGGTTGGCCACCCCTGAGCTAGAAGATATAAGGACTTGAGCCTTTCAAAACTTAGACCTTAATTTGTTTCCTGGTAGGTGAATAGCACAAGGACCCCTTTGATTCAAAACAATAACAAGCGATTAGTTCATATAACATTTTTTATCAGTATTGGTACTGTGGAAGAATGCCACCAACAGCATAGCTCCTTTTGGGGAGCTATCAGAGATAACATCTACAGGTGGCCCCTAATTTGTGACGAGATCAGTTCCTGGGGAAGCGTCGCAAGTCAGGGGCATAACAACTCAAACCCTCATATACGACAGGCATCGTGCGCCATCGTAAATGCGGGCAGAGGACGTAAGTTGGAGGTTTTTAGCCCCTTCCGCACTTACAAAAATGGTTGTAAGTGCGGGAGGTCAGAACTCGGGTGGTCACATCTCGGGGGTTTCCTGTAATCATTATTCTTTAGTCTTGTTATTTTACCCTCGTATTCTTCATGAGAATACCACTGGTAAGTTCAACATCAATATGTCCAATTTTATTTTAAAAATCTATACTTCAATCCACAATGTAAAGGCCATACCTGACTGGTATAAAGTACCAGCTGTACCAGCTGAGGCATCAGCGCATCGGCCATAGTTAGTGTCTGTAAATTTGGATGCATCAGTGATGTCAATAATACCGGAAGCAGGTGACCAAGCATAGTGGCCTTAGTAACTTGTTCCAGGCCTTTTAACCTGCAACAAGAGTCAAAAGTCCACACTAACAATTCATTTCATAGAATGCCATTACTATTTGTATTTAAAGAAGTTAGTTTAATATAAAATTAGACTGCATAAGTAAATAATTCAAGAGCAGCAGTACATTTTTATGTGCAAGTGTTCTGAGAAAAACCTTTCTATGTTAATATCTACTGAATGCACAATCTTTGCTAACATATATGATTCACCGTCTTTTCTAGAAGTCTGTTTGCTGAATGATAATTAAATTGTTAATTTACTACAGTGCCCAGAGGCCCTGATTGGGATCAAGGCCCCATTCTGCTATGCATTGTACCAACACAACAGTAAACACAGTGCCCCAGTTCACAACTCCTTACAATATGAAAATATTATAGGACATCTAAGTCTCCAAAACTATCTATGAGCAAAAAACCCACAAAAAAACCAAGCCTGTAAATATGACAAGACAGCAGCCTGCCCCTCCCCTCCAAACGGAATATATTCCAAAAACATGATACAGACCCTATGTGTGGAAACAGAATATATACCTGAAAGCCTAGAATCTAAAACAGGACTTTTTCTAGAAAAGCCTTTTTTATTCCAGATATTTTAAATTTTAGTTTTTAACTCTTTCTTTTTCAAAATGGAGACATTTTTAAAATCCTCAATAAGATTTATGAGTTTTTTTGTTTTCTAGTCCCAGTTTTCACTTCCTCCCTGAAGCAAGCAAGCAGAGGTGATGCTTTGATGATATATGATGGATATTAGAGTATCACCAAGGAATGTGACTGATACAAATACTGCTTACAAGGAGATCTTCAGGAGATAAAGACCCTAACCCAGGGCTACTCAACTTTGGAAGCCCCAGGGGCCACAATGATACTCAAAGCACATGCCGAGGGCTGCAACTTAAGTGTAGTTGCAAGTATCTGCAAATATATGTGCAAATAGCTTTTTTCACACTGATGGGCTTGAATACAAAGATTAAGGCAAGACTACACAACATGGAAGCCTCATTTAAGTCAGTTCTGCTGATATTAATAAAATGCAATATTTACCCAATTTCCAACCATATGACAGCACTTTTAATGAGCAATGACAGTCCAGGAATTGAACTACTAAAATGCATATCAACAGAAGACCATTATATTGACTTGCCATTATGGAGCATGTTCCCAGTGGAGGCCATGTTCAAAGGATCCCACCTGTGGGCTGCGTGGTGAGCCCTGCGTAAACCCAAACCACACTGCAGGCTGCAAACAAGCAGGCCACGGGACAACATTTTGAGTAGCCCTGCCCTAACCTACAGAATTTCTCATGGGATTGATTCCCAAAGGGTGCTGGTGGATAAGGTTGTCTCTGTTTATTATAACGTTTACTTAGCCAAGTAACTGGATTAACTAAAGAGCTAAAGGGACTTGTGATTTTGAAGAGTTTCGGTTGGTCTGTGTATTTTATTAATAAGCCTGAAATCAATTTATGGAAAACCTGATTCAAAGCTCTCAAAGGAAGACTGCCTTAGGGATACCAAAGAATAACTGATATTAAGAAATAGTTCCTAGCTCTTCAATACTTTGATTATTAAATTAAAAAGAAAAAGAAAGGGAAGTTAAGAATTCTGATAGTTTTACCTTCCCTTTACTAAGCAAGGTGGTTCATAGAGTGGGCAGCAGCTCATATTTTTCAGACTAAAAGTATGAATTCAGGTCATCTTACCTCTGCTCTCTGTCAGAAATGTCGCTGTTTATAAGAGCTGTAGTGACTTGTTGCAGCATTTCTAAAACTTCATCACATCCAGTCAGGATTTGTGTAGCAAGAGCCAAAATACTGGTCTTTAGCTCCTAGGCACAAAATGTTATAAAATAATACTTATATTCCTAGAGAATAAACAACTGACAACTGAACTAAACTACGGGTTTCCAAATTAAATAATGACAATGTGACCTGGCATGCCTATGATACCGGATTCATCAAAGACTTAAATTTAATTTGTAATACTGAGGCCTAAAGTGCTGGAAAAAACTGGGTGCATTTCATAGGATGCACATGCAGTTTCTAGGGAAGGAAGAAGTCCCCAGTTCAGCACAGGAAAGTAGCCAGCCAACGCACTGCAATGGTGACAGAATGTCCTAGAAGGTATGATGACAACTGTAGAGAGAAACTGAACAATGAAAACATGAATAGAGAAAAAGACAGACAATAGTATTGAAACATTTATTACTCAACAAGCTTGAACATAAATGGCATTCTATAACAAGCTTACAAATGCCTATAAAAAGCAGCAGACAGAAACAGCCCAATGATATTGGCAATACAATTAGCGAAATAACAATTACAAAAACAACCTGAGCTTTGGGACAAAACTGACAGTTATCTACTGACAGCATTACCCCAGCTATAGTGTTCATGTAAACGTCAAATCAATGAAACCATCATAATCCCTTAATCTCACATTTCCCCAGTTCCTTATGGCACAGAGAGAAAAGATGGGGGCCTACAAGCAGGTTCTGAAGATTAGCGAAGTCATGCTATTGGAGACCGGAGGAAAGACCATTCCCCCACGTGAGTCTTGTAGTTAAAAACCAGCAAAAATTTTATGAGCGAAGTCAAAAGTTATAGGAGCACAAATAAAAATCTCTAATGATGTGATGCTGGCTAAAATTGCATTTCAAAGCTAGTCTAAATATGAAATGAAAGAAAATACATAAAGTCCAGAAGACACCCTACACTCTTTCACAGACAAGTACAAAATGCTTTCACAAATTTTAGAATGGACATTCTGGCAGACTGTAATAATACAGTGTCAAAGGAAACTATACAAAGAACAATCACAGATTCTAGCTGAAGTATGGGACAGTATTGACTTCCACTGTACAGCTTCTTGAACACAACAAAAAAATGACTACACAGATTCTATCAGTAAGTTGCACTGCTGAAACACAACAACTGTCAGCAGAACACTGGCCGCAGAAAACAGTACTAGAATAAAACTCGGTGTTTACCTGTACCTTCAATGTCTCTCCCTGCAAGGAGCTGTCACTGTCATCATTCTCATCAGGTTTAATCAAAATAGTATTACTCAGAAGGTGGTTCTGTACCGCCATCAGATATCGCAAGCATGAAGATGCAGCCTTTAATATAAATAAGCACGTTTTACATTATCTGAACTCTTTAAATCAGACTGGGCACAGGCAATCCTTGTACATTTTTAAAGTGTGAAAAAGGAAACAAGCAGGGGAAAAAAGTATAAGAAAGATACAAAATTCCTTCTAGTGAACACATTATTGGCACTGAATTACATAGTTCTTTTTGAAACAGCAGAGTCTCACTAATTCATAATGATGGCAGCTGGGACACTTTGTAAACTAATAAGTGTGTGAAGCATTTAAAAAGAATGAAGCATCAAAAACACTACATTTATTTTTAAAAATGAGTTATAATTAAATACTAAATGTATATGTGTATAAATGTTATGTGGTGTCTATGGTAAAGTAATGAAGTCTTAACGTGTCTTTACTGCAGAGCTCAACCATGAAATCTTTGCTGAAAGGAGACGCAAAGTCTTTGGTGTGAGATCCGAGGAGGGCAGGTCAATGAGACTGAAATGAGAATTAGGGACTTTACTAACATAGTGAAGTACTATAGTAAATCTCAAAACAACAGATCCCCAAACCTCATCCCACTTATTACACCCTCACTGCTGCAACCTCATGTTCTCCTACTCATTAACTGTTGGATAAGAATATCTATGTGAATTTTCACTCCTAATGGTTTCAGCTCTTGACCCATCTCCCAACACTGAACACACAGTATTCCCCTCTCCTTGAATGCATAACTAAGCACAACTCTAAAGGGCTCTCACTACATTCTAATCCATCTTGTTAATCATTCTGTAAAACTTTGAATATAAACTGTATGAAAGTAAACATTAAAACTGAAGCAGTATGCTTGCAAGGTGTCAGGGAAAATGTATCAATTTTCCCTGCTTTAATTCTGCCCCCCTTTCTCTTCGTGAGCATTTTAATTCACGAATATTAATCGGATTTAATTTTTGCAACAACATACTCTAAAAAACCCCCGTACATATTCTTTTTCAAGACTACATTATTGGATTCATTATACTTCTTAAGAAAACTTGAGAAAATTGAGTATTTTCAAAAAATACATTTTACTTACAGGCACGGTTGAAAGAAGTCTTTGAAAGTCATCTTTAGATACAGTTTGGCACTTGGTGATTAAGATGCAAGATTCTCGAACAACAATCTTGAGAATGTAGTGCAAAAGCTCATCGTTTAGTCTTTAAAAATGCAGGAAAGAAATTAGGAGATGTTCATGATTTATAATTAAAGAAAATTCATGATTGACACATTCAAGACACCTGAAAAAAGTCTTGACAAACCGTATTACAAATTAGGATACACTGACTGAATGACTGCTTCAGAGATTTTCAAACACAAATAGGCTTAACCAAAGCACTCTCATAGCAAAGATGTTTGAAAAAATATGCCTCTTACCACAATATAATAGAAGATAGATATAACTCTGGCTTGTTTAAAATATCAGTATACTCTGCATTAATTTTGCTCACTGTACCTCCAGAGAGTCCACATCAAGTGAAGCCTTCTTTTTTAATAAAAAGAAACCCCTTCCGAACTTCAATCTTTAAATAAACATTAGAGCTTCTCCAGGATGATAGTCTTAGTTCTGAAGAGTGACACTTAAAACACAGTAACATGGAGAGCAGTGTTAGATTATATAACATCATCTGCTCTCATTTAACTATCTGGCAATTCATGACAATCTCCTCCAAACCACGTATGTGGTTCTACAGAAACTTCCAAAAATTTCATTGTGTCTCAAACCACCAAAGGAATTCAGTATTCTTGAAAAAAAGGTACAGTATGTACACAAGGCTGGCATTAGCTCAAAGTGCAGTAACAAAGGGAACAAGTTGTTTAGGAAGCAAGTAGTTCAGTTTACCAAATTGAGAGCAACCATTGTGTTATTTCACTTCACCTGTAATGATCATCATCTTCACTTCCAAATCTGTTGTTTTGAAGCTGTTCACCTAAACTATTGAGGATCACATCACGAAGTTGGGAGAGCCCACTATTTCTTTCTCCTACAATGGCAGAACAGGTTGTTTTATAACAATTTTCAGATATAATTTTTTATTTGTTCATAAGAAATGTTGCTGAACCTATACTATCAACAAAAAGTAACTATGCCTACAATTAACTGTAATTCTCCACAGACATTCACGTATTTTGGGAGTTACTGCATATGCATTACTACTAAAAATTCTGAGATGACTGATTTTATGTTTAGTGGCAGATACTACCAATGCAGTCAACAATGTACCCTCTGCGTTTGCATATATATCCAGCCTAATTATATCTACTTTTAAAATAAGGTATGATTGGCATTGTCAAGTGGTGCCATTACCACAGAAATGGAAATAACCAATAACACCATCAACATGTTAATATGATTACTTTAAATAATAAAAATGATTGAAAATACTTTTAAGACCCTAAGTATTATTTCAAGACATAACACTGAATTTCTTTGTGACATGAAAGCATCACAAACAATCTAAAGGCTAAAACAAAATCTAATAATACATTTGTACAGATGACATTGAAATGTAATCACTACTGACATTTTTAGTTATCATCCTCATCACTATGGTCCCTGTTGAGAGTGAATGGGTTACAATAGTCTTTACTGCTTTGGCACGTACATAGGTCCATGCAGAGAAGGTGACAGCTACATATAGACAGTTGTCTGTGTAATGATCCCTACTGGTAAAAATAAGGTCTTATAGAAGCTCAGATGCCATTAGGCCCATGACGAATACAGGAGGAATTCATCATCCATGTTTTTCCATCCATGTTGCAGTGATCCACCATCTGGTTACTTATGTGCATACATCAAATCTTTGTTTGCCAAGATGTTCTTTTGACAAGCTCTTCAAAACTATCCTCATATGGTGAGAGTTTGGTCAATAACTTGTCCTTTTTGACAACTAGATTGAGGCACAATTCAGGACTGTGTGTGTCTTTTCTTTCTTATTCTGACCATAGCAAAGCTATCAACTTCCTTGCTGCAAAAACTGACCTGTCCAATATACTCTTCCAATCTGGCAAGATCTCTGAAATGTAAGCTCCCTTTGTTTTGACCACATCGAACAATTTTTTTTTCCTGAGCATCATACAGGGATGACACAGAGTCATCCTGTTAATGAGTGTATGTGCATCACAGCTTACATGCACGGATATGCTGCAACACTTCTCAGTTGGGCTCAGTATGTGTTTCAATCCACAAAATATCTATGTGTTCTCTGTTTTTTGGAAAGTAGAAAACAGCCAGGATGAAAATTTCTGTATCAGGTGACCCAATTGCTATGGTTTCTTTGACACCAAGAGATTCAAATATAGGTGCATGCAGAAGCATCCTTGTGTCTATTTCCACTTGAGTACTTTACAAGTCCTGGGCTTCTTCAATACCTCTACTGAAGAGGGACTTGGCTCCTTCACCACTGGAAAAGTCTCAGTCAAGAAGGACTGTGTGTGTGATGTGCTCCTACATTCTCAGGTAGATTTTGAGCCATACAAAATCTTACAAGTGATGCTTATTGGATGCAAAACTTTAGAAACTTTTTTCAAAGAAGCACAGGATAGCCATTCACCTGGGATTTCTTGCAGCAATCCATAAATCCTGATCAGCGCTGTCTTTCTGCAATTTGTACAGAGTTACTGTTGTCCTATTTGTCACACAGTTCAATTACAGAATTAGCTTTGCCAAATCCTTTTTGGACTTGCCTCATATACTCAGTAGTCCATTCATCCAATTAGTGTAATTTGTCTTCAGTCATTTGCATTACACCTATGGCATCTTGGATGTACACTATCGTTTCTTCGCTGCATACTCTTAAGGTCATTCTAGCTTGATTTCACAGCTGATACCCTAATTCAGCTTTGTAAGTTCTTTTCATTGTTCCATCAGCAGGACAAAGGCACAGGCTTCAATAAGTGATTGAGAACAGTTGCTGTTGAAACATCACTGCATCTTGCTACAGACAAGGGGGTCTATGGAAAACTGATATCTGCTGTGATTGCCCCTCCTTTGAATTTGTTCTTCTTAGCCATGGCAGCAAGTGTTTTGAAGCCAGATTTCTTGATTGGGCAACTGAAGAAGCTGTCTCTCTCCTTAAAAGCAAGTGCACCTCTCAAAAAAGCTGTTTGCTCTTCATCAACATCTGTTATTTTCAGGAGCTCCTATACAACTGATATGATGGGCGATCACTCGTTGCCACGTATGATCATCTTCCCAGGGAGTTGTGGACCCTCAGGTGGCTGATAGGGTCTATCCTTGAACCACAAGTTCTATTAGAGTGAGGACAGATGTTTTCAGGTACATCAGAAGGCTGCTGACCATGACTAGAAGCCAGTCTCCCCTGCCTCATGCACCTCTTCTCCTTTTCAGCTTGTTGTGGGCAAATTCAAAATGCAGGGAGCCATTGCGCAGGACTTATCTCCATTTCAAGCGATCCTGGGCAAATGTTTCCCAAGTGTCAATGTCAATGTTGCACTTCCTTATGTTATCCTTTAGCAAGTCCTTCCATTTTCCTCTCACGTTACAGTATCCTTCTTTCAGCTGAGAAAATAGGACCTGTTCTGGGAGGTGATGGTCTGGCATCCAAACAATATGACCAGTCCAGCAAAGTTGCTGCCAGATTATCATTGTCTCAATACTGATGGTCTTTACCACTTCTAGAAGACTGATGTTAGTGCATCTGTCTTCCCATTTCATCTTCAAGATCTTGTGAAGGCAGCATTGGTGATACCTCTCAAGAAATTTCCAGTGATATCTATAGGCTGTCCAGGTTTCAGTCCATACAACTGTGCTGGGAGAATAATGGCTTGATAAATGAGAAGCTTGATGTCTGTTTAAATGTCACAATCTTCAAAAACCCTGTGCCATAAACGAGCAAAGGCTGCACTGGCACAGCTCAGATGATGTTGGATTTCTACATCTGTCAATATCTGCCTTGGATGAAAAATAACTTCCAAGGTAGAGAAAATGATCAACATTCTCCAGTGCCTCTCCATTGATTTTAATAGATGGGTCCCATGGTACCTCATTTGGAGAGGGCTAATGGAGCACTTTGGTTTTCTTGATGTTGTGAGTGAGACCAAGACATGCGTAAGCATTAAGAAACACATTCAGGATAGCCTGAAGATCTCTCTCAGAGTAGGCAAAAACTGCATTGTCATCAGCAGGGCTCAACAAATCAAGCAATCTACTCGCCCGTGGCGAGTAGATTTTAGCCCGGCAGGGCTGCGCAGTGCGGTCAGCGCATGAGTAGCATGTGCTTCCGCGCGGCTGGTGAGTGGGGCTCACCGCCGCTTGGCAAGCCCTGGTCATCAACATACTGAAGTTCTACAATAGATGTGGTGGAAATCTTACTCTTAGCTTTCAGTCTGCTAAGCCTAAATAGCTTTCCATCTACTCTGTAGAGGATTTCAATGCCAGCTGGGCGCTTCCCAGCAATTAGGGTAAAAATGATGTCAATCAAGACCACGAACATGACTGAAGCGATGATACAGCACTGTCTGACTGCTGTTTGTACTTTGAAAGGTTCACTTTGGGAGCCAGTGCTGCTCAGAAAAAGAGGTTACTCACCTTGTGTAGTAATGATGGTTCTTCGAGATGTGTCCCCGTGGGTGCTCCACTCAAGGTGTCGGGTCCCAACCCGGTGCCGCTAGTCAGAGATTTCCAGAGCCATAGCCGGGCCAGACCGCGCATGCATGAGAGCAGCACGCGGCGTTCGCGCCTTTGCAACGTCTCGCGGTCCGGCCCCCCCCCCCCACCAGTTCCTCTCACCACTCAGTCTCTGAAAGAGAAAATCAGAAAAGACCCAGGGCAGGCAGGAGGGCAGGATGTGGAGCACCCACGGGGACACATCTCGAAGAACCATCGTTACTGCACAAGGTGAGTAACCTCTTCTTCTTCTTCGAGTGGTCCCCGTGGGTGCTCCACTCAAGGTAACTACAAAGCAGTAACCCAGAATGCGCTCCGGGTCAGTTATTTTCTACCGTGGATAAGACTGCAGACGCCACCGTGGTATCCGAAGCCCCCCTCCTACTTATGGCATAATGACATGCGAAAGTTACACTAGAGACCCAGGTAGCCGCGCGACAGCTATCAGTGAGGGGAACTCCCCTAGCAAAAGCTGTAGAAGTTGCAACTGCTCGCGTATAGTGAGCACGAGGTAAAGAAGGAAGAGGCTTGTTCTGGATCGAATGACAATTTGTAATACAAAGCGTAATCAATTTGACAATGCGCTGGGTGGAGAGTGCCTTGCCCTTGGATCTCTGTGCCGTTGATACGAACAGCCTGTCCTTCTGCTGCCATTGGCAGGTTCTGTCTATATAGAAAGATAGTGCGCGCCGGACATCGAGCGTGTGGAAAAGAGCATCCTTACTTGAAGAATGAGGCTTGGGGTAAAAAGCAGTGAGGACAATAGGCTCATTAATGTGAAAGGGAGAGCAGACCTTGGGGATAAAGGCCAGGTGTAATCGTAACGTTACCGTGTCTTTGGAAAAAACGGTGAAAGGGAGGTTTGCCATCAAAGCCCCCAGCTCACTCACTTCTCGCTGATGTAATTGCAAGTAGAAACACAGTTTTCATGGTTAGCATATGCAGGGAAACCAACGCTAGTGGCTCAAAAGGAGGGTACATGATGGTGTCCAACACTAGGTTGAGATTCCAAGAAGGGGGAGGTGCCCTTCATGGTGGGTATAAATTCATGAGCCCCTTTAAAAAACCTCTTTGTAATTTGATGAGAGAAGAGCGAGGAACCCTCTACTGGATGGTGGAAAGCACTAATAGCTGCCAAATGCACCTTTAAAGACGACAACGCAAGTCCTGAATTTCGTAGATGTAGGATGTAGTCAAAAACGTGATGCAGAGGAGATGGAAGCGGCTGTACGTTCCTCTGAAGACACCACTTGGAAAATCTCTGCCATTTCGCAAGGTAAGTATTTCGTGTAGATTCTTTTCTGCTATGCAGCAGTATCGCTTTGACCTGTTCAGAACACAGGTTTTCGTCTCCTTTTAACCATTCAGGAGCCATGCCGTCAGATGTAACGACTCGAGTCTGGGATGTAACAGCAAGCCTTGTTCCTGAGAAAGAAGATCTCGGTGGAGAGGAAGGGGGTATGGTGGCTGTATCGACATTTTGTGTAAAAACGGATACCAGGCTTGCCTGGGCCAGGCTGGTGCTAGCAAAATGACAGTCGCCGCCTCTGCTCTGATTTTTTCCAGTGTCCTGGAGATGAGGACCGTGGGAGGAAAAGCATACAGGAGTGCCTTCTTCCAGGCGACCAGAAGCGCATCGCCGAGGGAGCCCTTGCTGAGCCCTGCTCTGGAGCAATATAGGTGACACTTCTTGTTGTTGGTCATTGCGAAAAGGTCTACCAGGGGCATACCCCATTTGCAAAATAGCGCCCGAATCACGTCTGTCCTTATTTCCCACTCGTGGTCCGTGGGAAAATGCCTGCTGAGGGAGTCCTCAATTACATTGGCAGTGCCAGGTAAGTACGATGCTATTATGGTTACGTTGTTCGGTATGCACCAATTCCAACACTGCACCGCCTCGGCGCATAGGGAGTGTGATCGTGCTCCTCCCTGCCTGTTCACATAATACATCGCCGCTATGTTATCCGTCAGTATTCTTACTGTGAGACCTTTGATATGTGGGAGAAAATGTTTGCATGCATAGAAAATTGCTCGGAGCTCTAGTCGATTGATGTGAAGACGCCTCTCGATGAGAGACCATTTGCCTTGTATTCGTTTGCTGGCCATGTGAGCACCCCAGCCGATGAGTGAGGCATCCGACGTTATCTGTGCCGATGGTTGTTGTCGGTGGAATGGAACTCCCAACAAAAGATTTCGCGCTTTTGTCCACCAACGCAGAGATCTTTGAACATGCAAAGGTAGCCATACTGTCTTGTGAATGTCGTGCTTCACGGGAACATAAACCGTCGACAACCAGTGTTGGAGTTTCCTCAGATGGAGTCGTGCATGAGGAACTACAACGGTGGCAGCAGCCATGTGTCCCAGGAGACGGAGGCAATTGTGAACAGAGACACTCACATTCCCGTTGAGTATGGTGATGAGATCTTTGATCGCCTGAAACCTCACCTGCGGTAAGTATGCCCTCGCTGTGAGAGAATCCAGGTTCGCCCCTATGAACTTTATAGTTTGCGTTGGGGTAAGTGTTGATTTTTGTTTGTTCAGAAGAAGACCAAGGGATTAGAATGTTCGTTCGACCGTCGCCACCATCTGTGATGCTTCTTGCTCCGTGGAACCTTTTATTAAGCAATCGTCCAGGTACGGGAATATTACCACCCGTAGCCAACACAGATGAGCCGCTACGACAGCCAGGGTCTTCGAGAAAGCTCTGGGCTCTGAGGCAAGACCAAACGGCAGAACTCGATACTGAAAATGATCGTCGTTTATCACAAATCGGAGAAAACGCCTGTGAGCAGGATGTATGGCGATGTGAAAGTACGCGTCTTGTAAGTCGAGAGCAGCGAACCAATCGTTGTAATCAAGGGACGGGATTATGGAATTCAAGGTCACCATTTTGAAGCGCTGCCTGCGGAGATAACGATTTAGGCGGCGTAGATCGAGAATGGGTCTCCAACCCCCCGTTTTCTTTTCCGTTAGGAAGTACCTCGAATAGAACCCTCTTCCCTTGAACTGATCTGAGACCCTCTCTATCGCTCCGATAGTAAGGAGACGATGGGCTTCCTGCCGTAGGAGGCCTTCGTGAGATGGGTCCCTGAAAAGGGACGGGGAAGGTGGAGGAGTGGGGGGGATGGAAGTGAAGGGGATGGTGAAGCCGACCTTTATGTTCCAGTACCCATCTGTCCGATGTTATTTCAACCCATCAGTGATAATAGGGTCGTAAACGATGGTGGAAAATGGGATCTGTGTGCGCAATAACGACTGGCGGAGTTCGCATGCCCTCGACAAAGAAGTCAAACTTGCTGTTTTGAGGTGGACGTGCCGGACGCTCTAGGCGGTGGTGGGCGCCTTCGCTGAGGCTGCTGTCTAGGGCGGGATTGGTCAAACGTGCGGTTTTGCTGTCTACGAGACTGGTAATCATACCGTCTCTGGTACGGAAAATAACGACGACGACGGAATGGTGGGACGTACATTCCTAGTGTACGGAGTGTCGTTCTTGAATCTTTGCCAGTATGAAGTACCTCATCGGTCTTTTCCGCGTACAGTTTTACCCTGTCAAATGGGAGGTCTTCGACCTTGGAGTATAGCTCCTTGGGTACCGCCGCTGTGGCGAGCCAGGACGAGCGTCTCAGACACTGCTGTTGCTACTCCTCGAGCCGCCGTGTCTGCCACATCCATAGCTATCTGGAGATTCGTTTTCGAGCACACGTAGCCTTCCTTGAGGATTGTCCGTAAGAGCTCTTTATCGGCCTCCGATGTTCTTTGGGCCAACTCTATAAGCTTCGCGATATTATCGAAACTATGGTTTGCCAATAGGGCTGCATAATTCGCGATGCGAAGAAGTAAAGTGGCTGATGAGTATACTTTGCGGCCAAATATGTCCAATTTCTTGGCCTCCTTATCTGCCCCTACATTTTTTAGCTGCGGGTTCTTAGCCCTTTGGAGAGCTGCATCGACAACCATGGAGTTTGACTGAGGATGGGTAAAAAGAAACTCTGAGTCTTCAGATGAGACAAAATAACACTTTTCCGTCGGTTTCGAAGTTGGAGTGGTCGAAGCTGGGGTATGCCAGATTTCTGCTGCTGACTGGAGGATTGCCTCATCAATAGGGAGAGCGACCTTAGATTGTTGCTTGGGATGTAAATTTCTCCAGAGTTTGAATTGCTTCATCGGGACATCTGATAATTGGACATCCTGCGACTGAGCCACCCTCCTAAAAAGATCCTGAAATTCTTGTGTGTCATCAGGGGGAGAGGAATCCCCCGCAAACACAGCATCGTCTGGGGAGGATGACGAAATATCCTCCGGAGATATAGGATGCGGGCGATCATCGGTATCAGAAATTTGCCCTTCCTCAGGCTCCGACAGCTGAGCTGGGGCTGAGGGGGTCTCCAGACGAGATTTCGCCCTTTGACAATCCTGGATTGGAAGTGACTGTCGTGACCCATAAGAGGTATGGCAGCAGCACAGATGGGAACGGGACTGAGATCTACCATGCCCATAGGATGAACGGTGACTCCTGTGGTCAATGTGCTCAGAGGACGATTGTTGTGAGGAATATCTGCTAGCATACCTCCTGTGATAAGATGTCGGAGCGGAGTAGCTAGGTGAGCAAGACCTATATGATGATCCCCGGTGATAACAGGGATACCGGTCGTAATGATCAGAGCGACGAGACACTGATCTCCATCGCGGAGAGGGCACTGCATGACTATGAGACGCTGAATAATCCCTGACCTCCGCTGAATGACGCGGTGAAAGCGAAGGTTCAGGGGAAAAAACTGGTGACGGTGAAATTGAGTGCCTTGGCATTGATTTCCTAGCTGCCTTTGTAGGGACCTTAGCTGCACGAGCAGATTCACGTTCTTCTGATGGTAAAGAACGGGGGGAGAGAAGAGGGGATTGACCCTCCGTCAGGTGCACTGTGCTACCGTGCCGCTGTGCTGAAATCCCACATGGCACCGTGGGCAGTGCCGACTCAATGTGCTGCAGGGCGCTCAGCTGTTGGGCCCATTCGTGCTCCTCCCCGGGCTCGTCCCTCATTGCCGACTCCAGCGCCGGTTCCGGTGCCAGCTTGTCGCGGCTCATCGGTGCCACTTGCGGTGCTGCTAGAGTCTGCGGCTGCACGGACGTTGCCGGTTCAAGCACTTCTGGCGGTGCCGATCGCTCGCGGTGAGACGCCGAGCGCTTACAGGGGTGAAGAGCCGGTGCCGATGCTGACCGGCTCGGAGGTGCGGGCATAACCGATAGCGCCCGGTGTGATCTTTCTGGCTGTCCCATCACTCCGGACGTACCCGGCTTGTGTCCCTGACTGATATGGGACAGTGAACCAGCTGGAAGAGAGCGCGTAGGAGAAGCTCTCTTCCTTTCTGGCACCATCACCGCAGGTGATTGCGCTCTCCTTTTCTGCCCTGTGGGAGGTTCTGAGCCATGATCATCAGAAGGCTGTAAAGCCTTATCGCACAGCAGGAGTTTTAACCGCATGTCTCTCTCCCTGTGTGCTCGCGGTGTCAATTTCGCGCAATGGGCGCATTTCTGTGGGACGTGTGATTCCCCTAGACATCTGATGCATGTCGCATGCCCATCAGATGCAGGCATCGCCTCCTTACACTGAGTACATCGTTTAAACCCGGGTGACATGATGCTCGATCAGTGTAACTATATACAATGACTAATCTAATAAAACTAAGAACAGTAACTAGAATTTTTTTTTTTCTTTTCTGAGGAAAAAACTAACTACTAATAAGTACTAGAGTTTAAAAAAACAAAAAAACAAAAACCACAAATAGTTTAACAGAATGGCTTTTTTTCTGAAGAGATAAACGGCGCTCCGCCAGCAACCACAGGCGGTTGAGAGGAACTGGCGAGGGGGGGGGCCGGACCGCGAGACGTTGCAAAGGCGCGAACGCCGCGTGCTGCTCTCACGCATGCGCGGTCCGGCCCGGCTATGGCTCTGGAAATCTCCGACTAGCGGCGCCGGGTCGGGACCCGACACCTTGAGTGGAGCACCCACGGGGACCACTCGAAGAAGAACAGTCACTTTCATGTTGTCAAGAAGCAATTTTAGAATACTGATGTATTTATCAGTACATCCAATCTTCGAAAGTACAGTCCAGAGGGCACAGCAATTTACTGAGTCAAAGGCTTTAGTTGGATCAATAAAAGCCATGTACAGTGGCTGGTTTTGCTCACGACACTTTTCTTGCAGCTGCTGTGCAATGAAGATTATATTCGCAGTTCTGTGACATGGTCAGAAACCACCCTGTGACTCCAATAAAATTTCTTCCGACAGGGGTGAGAGACAGGTTGCAAGGACCCAGGCCAGAACTTTGCCTGCAACAGCGTGGAGAGATACACCACAATAGTTTCCACTGTCTGCTTTATCCCCCTTTCTTAAAGAGAGTTGCAATCAAAGTATCCCTCATTTCACTGCACATCTCCTCTTTTGTCCAAATTTTATGGATAAGCAGGTTGAGCTGCCAAATTAACTCTGGTCCACCATCTTTAAACATTTCAGCAGGGATATCATCTGGACCTTCTGCCTTCCGGTTCTTCATCTGCTTGATAGCATTGTATGCCTCAAGCAAACTAGAAGGGTCTCCAAGCTCATCCATAGAAGGTTGTTGGGGGATATGCTCAAGAACTTCATTTGCAACCATGGAGGTACTATTAAGAATATATTCAAAATGTTCTTTTCAGCAAAAATTATTGGCTTTGTTGTCCTTCAAAAGTGTGGTTTAGGGATGTTAAATATTGGTTAATTGAATAGTCGAATAACCTAATGAATTCTTATTAGTTACTCTACTATTCTATAATCCCTGTGGGTGAGGCTGGCAGCCAGTGCGCTCTAGCCCCACTCCCGAGGAGCCCCCTGCCACTCAGAGGCAAAAGCGTGGGATGCCAGGCGGAAGATGGTCTGCGAGGGGAGCCAGTTTGAAATACAGCTCCTCTTGTGGACTGGCTGCCTGTTGCCCCGCTCTATGGTCTGTGATAGAGAGGCAGCAGCGCCGAGCGGCAGCAGTCCCTATCCAATGGGGAGGGGGAGGGCTGAGCTCCTGGACCCAGTACGAGCTGGGCTGCCTGCCCACATGACTCCTACTACACTTTAAATGCAGAGATGCAGCATGGTTATGTCCTGGATCCAGTGCAAGCCAGGACTGAGTTGGGGCTGATGGCTAGCCTGCTAAAAAACATACTGGTGGGGGGAAGAAGGGAAGAATGCATGTAGTCTATAGCATTAACTATTTGCTTATCGGTTAATCAACTACGCTATTACATCCTTACTGTGGTTCCATTCTCAGAGTGAAGGGGGTTCATGCCATGACAAGCTGGCCCATAAAAAGCCTTAATGGCCTTAAAGAAACCAGTTGTATTATGGATATCCATAAAATGTTGGAGTTCTTGCGTTTTCTCAGTCTACCATTTGTTCTTGAATTCTCTGGTTTTACATTGGCCATCCACTCTTGGCTTAGCATGGGCTTCTCTCTTTGTCTTGCAATTTATATCATTCTGCCAAGCACGAAATGCCACTCTCTTCTCATTGATGAGTTGCTTGTTTGCAACATCATTCTTCTCATCAGACGAGTCCTGATGTTTTCTGGTTTGGGAGCCTATGGTTTATTCACAGGCACTGACGATTGCTGCTTTCCGCTGGTTCCAATGTTCCTCAGTTTCTTCCAGAAATTCAGATGAAAGCTTTTTTTCTATGAATGCTTGGAAGTGGTCATGCTTAATGGGGTCCTTTCGATCTTGAACCTTCAGCTTGCACCTGATCTGCTTTTGCAGCCTCCATTCGGGGATGATCTTACTTTTCATTGTGGATCGAACAAGGTGATGATCAGTCCAGCAGTCATAAGCACATGCCATTGCTCTTGTGAGCATGAACTATGACAGAGTCAAGAAGATGGCAGTGATTTGAACATGGGTGTCTCCAAGATGTTTTGAACTTGTCCTTTTGTCGAAAAAGGATGTTTGTGATAAGTTCATGTTCAGCACACTTGGTCAGGAGCAGGATTCCATTTGAGTTGCTTTTGCCAAATCCTTCTTTCCCAATTGTTCCTTTCTACAGGTCAAAGTCTCATCCAACACGTGCAATAACATCCCCCAGAAGAATGATCTTATCTTCTTTAGGGGTCTCTGATAAAATGGTTTCATCTGAGAGTAGAAGTTTTCCTTTACATCTTATGCTCACAATAGTTGCCTGTTGGTTTTTGGTGAGCCTCAGTCAGAGTGACATAAGCTGCTCATTGATGCCAACTGGCACCTCAGAGAGGCACTTTACAAGCTTATTCTTTACAGCAAAGCTTACTCCATACAGTCGAGGTTCATTCAAAGATTTTCCCTTCCAGAAGTAGGTGTATCTTTTCTCCTCCCTCTCCTGTCCATCATCTCTTCTAGTTTTGGACAAGGCAGCAATACCGATGGTAAACCATTTCAATTCACGAGCAAGGATACCTGTATATCACTCTGGTCAGTCACTGTTTGAATTGTTCATCAGGGTACATAAGTTCCAAGTTCCAAAGTTGAAAATTTTCTTACATTTTGACTGCTAGGATGGTGATCCTGCTGGATGCAGTTATCCAGCTACGAGGAAGAGAGGCAAACTATTTTTAGGGCACTTTTTCTAACCTCCTCCCCATATGGGGTGAGCAAAGTGGGTCCTAAAGAGGAACACTCAGTCATGGGTGCAGCTGCTAAAATGCTCAAGCTGCCTCAGTCCTCAAGCAAGACAAATAATCATACACCCAGCACCTGCGTATTGGTCAGTGACTAGGAACTTCCATATCTCATTGTCCTATTCCTGTCACCACTCGCTGATCGCCACCGGACTTTTGACTTGTGCAAGTGATGTTTTCCCAAAAACTGGAAGGTGCCTATGCGGAATTCTTTTGAAGTGGGTAGACTGGTGCACAACAGTCACCACACTATTCTTGACAAACAGAGGACTTGAAACCAATGGCATAGACACCACAACGACTGGAGATCCTCTATCTGCTGCAGCCTTCATCCACTTTCACAGCTGTTGTAACATTACAGAACAGTTTCATCTCCATTGTGCAGTTATCCTCCATCTGCTCTGCCGTTGAGGACTTCTTGGATCACACTTTGTCTGGAACCTTGCCTTTGACCATTCTGCCATGGGTGAGCCTAAGGGCATACATGACACTAGGCAGCATTGCTCTTGGGGTCACTGAAACATGCAAGCCTCTCCACCACTACAAGGTGATGATCCATGGAGAGGAATTTCATGCAATTCAGTAGATACATTGATAAACACCCTGGATGTTCTTCAGGGTCAAAAAGATTTGTCATATTGTTGGTGACATGGTTGGTAAGAGCTGTAATATGCTTTTCCCCTCTTTGGTGCAAAGGCAAAGACTTGTTTGCGGACCTAGTCTTCATTAATACTTGTTAGGCCACTTCCTTCTCTCATATCTTTTGCATATTCATAATATGAAGCTGTCACCTCTAACTCTAATTCTGACGTGCATACAGGTTACTGTTTTAAATGTTAGTTTATGTCAAAAGCTAGTACTTCATGCACAGGGAATTACAAATTAAAACCTTCTAGCAGACACTACATTGTATGTATAAAACCTTACAAATGGCGAAGCATTATATTAGGACATTCACATACATTTATATCTATTCACTGCAAACTATGGGCACACAATCTATTGTTACTTGTACACATCCTGTGGTGAAAGACTGACCTGGTCAGCAAATTTCATTTGAAAATATAAAGAACTATTAAAATCACTTATGAGATACTTTGACAAGTAAGAATATGTAACGTGAAAACACTTTATGTTAGCCTATTACAAAATGTTGATATTTACCATTTTTGCCACATGCTAAACAGCTTCATAATTTTGGGGAAAATCAATATTTGCCCATGTAATATCAATACAAATAGTTTACTACTTTGTCATTTGATAGCTCTGACGAATAAGCAACACATTAAGATGTTGACATTAACTTCAACAGTAAAAACTGTATGTAGTCAATCATGTTGCAGTGTTTCTGGAACTGTGGGGGGAAAGGACACTTGATTTGGATTTCAATGTTTTACCTCACCTACAGGTTACACACTGTCCCTTAATGGGGACGTTTATGGAGTGAGTAAATTAAATGCCAAAAATAGGGCCCTTTCTAAGGAATTGCTGAGTTCCTATTAGGTGAGATATTCAGGTTAGACAAAGTACATTATAAACAGTGTCAAAACTGATTTGTAAACCTTTCTAATTTTAATTTAAACCTAGCTGTTATTCTGATACAGTGTTCACCATCCCCTTCACAAACTCCCTCCCACATTCAATAACTTCCAAGGAAGTGTTAGTTTACGATAGTCTAACATTCAGCAACTTCTCTGAATTTCTTTAATCCCGGAAATAAAAAGTGCTAACAGGAAAAAAGACAAAACCACTCTTGCTTTACTTAGTTTTTAAGTGTAAGGGTTTTTTCTCCAAAGTTTCCATAAGAACTCACCTTCAGTCAAGACCAACTTCAGTAAGTTATTAATTTCCACTTCAGTGGGATATAGCATAGTTAAGCCCGAGCTTAAAAAAAAAAAAAAGAGAGAGGGGGAGACCAAATGTCAAATTTAAAACTTGTTTATAATGAGTGAAAGGAAAATAGTTTCATTATAATAATGGGGAAAAACATTAAAAAGCAGAGCTTACAATTGTATAGCTACCATTTTTGGAAATATTCCATATGGATACCTGAATTTTTATTAAAAGATATTTTTATACTAAGGAAAGGCATCCAACATGTCTGAACATTTAGATTAAGATATCTGTCATGTTTTCTTCCTGTGATTTCTGTTAATCAAATAAGTTTTACTATATAAGCAGAGATTTTTCCCTTCTTAGAGCCAGCTGCTCCCTCCTGACAAATCCTACAGTGAAATCGTCACTGTAACATACGATAGCATAGTCATTTCTGTAATAAACAAGCATCAAACACAGGATGATGGCTTTACTGCAAATCCAAGCAGAATAATGATGGTAGAGAGAGGGGGGAAAAGCAGCAACTCAAACATCTGGAGTAAAAGCTGTAGGAAATGAAAGTCAGTAGCCAAGAACTTTTACTAATATTAACACTTTAAATTCACTAACCTTTGATCCACTACAGAAATACTTCTTTAAACTAAACAGAAATCCAGAAGTGCGGTAGTATTACAACAGCACTACTATTCATAACACTTCCAAAATAAACAGCCTTCTCTCTGTTTAATACTTTGTCCCCTCTGCACAAATTGTTCACCGTATCAAGGATAAGAGATCACCCTTGAGCACTGCTTCTGATTTATAGTGTTAAAGGAGCTACTATATGGACATATTCTACTGTATTAAGTGTGTCTCATACCAAACATAAGTGTGTTCATCTACTGTTCATTTTACAAGAGTGAACCGGACCCGAGAGTTCTGTAATTTATTCCCAACTCAGTCACTGATTCCAAGACTGATCAGTCAAGTCACTTTGAAATGAAGACTTAGAATAGTCATTGCCACATGGAGAGTCTACATTTCTCAATATCTTACAAACACAATTTAATTCAAAATTTAAGCCAGAAAATCTGAACCTCAAAGTTAACTTAGAATTATTTTTCTACTATACAATGAAAAGAAATCCTTCCTGATCTTTACTGATCTGTTCCTTTGCTTACATAAACGACAATGTTCTAATATATATGCTGACCAAAAACAATTAATCTGATCAAATACTGTAACAACTACTTAATTGTTCTGTCCCTATTTGTAGTAAACACAAACAGCATATCTAAAACCCAAAAAAACAGCCTTCAAACCAAAGATGTACTACTATTCTGTTGTGCATTTAAAGGACTATGTACATTTTGTAACTTACTAGTTTATAAGAAAGGTATACAGATTGATCTTTGGAAGATTTTGTTCTCAAGCTTTGGAAAAATTCCCACTTTAAGGCAGATTTACATTAGGACATCTGCGATAACATTCTATCTATGCCCTTGAGATGCACATTTTCTGATTCTCTTGATACCCAATTGAATTTTTCTACTTTATTGTCCTCTGCTTGGTCAGCCGGCTCTCACGACAAAACACATAAATGAGACAGTGGTGTCACTGCTCCTTCATCATAGTACCTATCCGCTTGGCCTCAGCCTCAGCACAAGCACACTGGGCTCACTGCTTCCCAAGACACCTATATAACCACAGGTCCTCAACCCTGAACACAAGTCTCCCACCATCCCAAGACACATAGACATCTCTGTTACCCATTTCATACTTTTCCAAAATCATCCTCAACTTATAGCCACCCCAAACCCACTCACTCTACTCCTCACACACTGTTCTCACCCCCCGCCCAACTCAAAACTGCTTTCTGAAACACTGCTGTAACCATCATTTACATAGCTTCTTTCACCCCAAAGCGTATATAAACCACACACGCACACACTGCAGTGCCACTGAAATGCAGACAACTCTTGGGTGAAATATGACAGCGAATGATCATCATACTCTTTATTAGTTTAAAAGTGTAAAAAAGTATAGTAGCCAATAGGAACTGCGACAGCAATTTAAAGACATAACATAGTTTTTACATATTTAATTACCCTCCCCACTTAATATAATTTCCTATATTTTTCTTCCCCTTCAAACCAACAGAATGTGCATGACCTGATCATATTTATCTAAAATTTAATCGCTAAAGGCATAGTTTACACACAAAATACTGGATTCTTATTATAAAGTTCAGATTAGCTGCATTTTTAATTTGAATGTCTCAGTAAACTAAGAAATTAAGGTCATAATTATCATTAAGATCTTAAATTCACTTTGTTCTAACAAAGTAACACTGTTATTTACCTGATTGCTAGACAGACCTCCTTCTGAATTTCAGGGCAAATCTGGCTCTTTGGTGCCATCAGTAACTGCCAGAGTAAAAGGCCAGACCGTCTAACAATTTCTCGGTTTCTCTCAGTTTGGGGGCTGAAGAAAAATTTAAAAACCACCTACAAAAACAATAAAATACACCAATATTAAAAACACATTTCTTCTAGATTCAAGGAAAGTGCTTCCTACAGGAAAGAACCTATAACATAGTGCTCAAGTAGGAGCAGAATTAGGCCAACTTTAAACATATTTGTGGCCAGCTCTCTAAAGTAATTTCCCTCGGCTTGCTCAGAGTCAAAGGTAGTCAGGAATTGAATCCAGACCTACCAAGTCTCTGATAAGTGCCTTAACAAAAATTAAGCAAATCACCCTTCTTCTTGTCTTTGAGCAAACAACTTTACCTCTCTGAATCTTATCCAATTCATGACATACAAATAAGATACCACATGGGGTCTAATTTTTGGCTGTAATGCATTCTAGAAAAGCAAAATAAGTCATCTCTAGGTTGATGTCTATTAACTCTTATCCACTCAATACAAAGTCACCATTTATTTAAAATAATTTTTTTGTCTGCATTCTTAAAGTCTCCTTTATAGAGCTGATTTTAAAATGTACTTAAGATTCATGTGTACCTGAAAGACAACAAGGATGCAGCGTATAATGCAAGTATCTCCATTCACCATAGCCTTCTCCATAATGTCACAAATACTGCTGAGATGGTGTGCTTCAATTGGATGTTGTTTGCCCAAAAAATTTGATATTGGGAGATTGTTACTAGCTGCAAGTAAATTAAGTTGGTGTATGCACATGGCACCAACATGGTGCAGTAACTGGTTGATAACCTCATTTGTGGTAATAGCATCTCCTGAAAGAAAAATATAAATGTACATAAATCTCTCGATGAACACAGATGTGCATAGATCAAGTTTACATTTATTTTTAAAATGTTATGAAACCATCATTAGCATCACTGAAATTCTACAACACTTCAGAGCTATCTACATTAAAAGGTGAGAGATTTCTGTTCAAGTTTTTGTAAGTGTTAAAGGCAACAGAAGCCTAAAAACTAACAAACATGCACAAAAAAAGCTTTTTTCTTGACTGCAATAAAGATCAAGTAATTCTGTAATAGGTTGTAACTAATCTTGTATTTTGTGGCTTTCTGAAGAAAATAAGTTCAGTCTATGTTAATCTCATATTTTACTTATATAAAGAGTGTATAGGCTTACCTCTAGGCTCTGTAATGATATGACTAACTCCCAGTCTCTGACAGACATAATGGAATGCTTGGTTTCCAGGATTACACCATTGATCAACGTAGTCATTAGAGCATGTCCAGATCATGTTATTCACTGTATCATAACATGCACCTGAAGAGAGAATATAGAAAAAAAATCAAAGTAGCTTTTATTTATTAAAAAGTTGTCTGATGATAGTATTTTCTATTAGAATTATTTTTCTTAGAAAGCACTTCAAACATTGCTATATCAGATGTGAATATAATGTGTTTTAGAAAGTTAATTAATTTAATTATGCAACACATCAAGCTTCTTAAAGATAAGGGTTAAGAATAACAATCTTTTAAAGCAAATTTCTTAACGTGATTAATGGAAATCCTTCATGCACCATCAAACAAATGCCTTAAGTGCTATATTTAGTGTTTCTTGGTGTTCTTATCAGTCAAATTGCTTGCTACCAATTAGAGTTAACTGGCAGAAATGCTGGGGCTGGCATTTTATACTGCTATTCAAGAAAAACAGATAAACCCATTTCAAGTACTTTAGCTATTTCTATTCACAATTAATTGTACTTGTTTTTAATTTAATTGCCTTGCTGTTACTACTTTGCAGATTATATATAGCACTGGTGGCATATGAGGAGCTATACAAATAGGCACAATACACTGAAAAAACAAAAGTGCTATGAGGGCATTTGAAAACATGGAGGAAAAGTATGAATTTGGCATTAGCCGCCCAACATGGGATTGTAGAAATTCTTCTATAGGCTGGTCTAGACTAGCCTAGAAGATATTTAAACACATTTCAAAACTCAAGGATAGACTGGACTAGTTTTATTGCGATAGACGATAAGCTGATTTAGGTGAACCTTCACCTTGATTAACATGTGTGCGCTACAGTTTCAAAACATGTTGTCTAAAGTGTTTTAACTAACATTTTTAAAAGATATCTTTTTAACATTTTAATTAAGTGTTGTTTAATATTTTGTTTGTACCTAGTTTAATAAATTGTTTTTTCAACAATTTATCCTATTCTGTTTTGTAATGTTTGGACTACTGAGCCTGGTAGAAGTAATCCAAGTCCAGAATGCACATGCACATGCATGTGAATCATATGGAAGTAAGAAAATAAAAGCAGAACATCTATCTTCCTTATTACTGTATCTTTTTTTTCCCCCCAAGTGAAAACAGTTCAAATCTTCTACATGCTGAAACTTTCTTTTAAGAGTTTGTAATACAGAAGATATTTTTAAAAATCTAAATTCTCTCCACTTACGGTCAATACCTCTTCTCACTCTCTAGAAGAGCAAATGTAAATTCAAAACCTTTAAGCCAAAGCATAAGAAACCAGGGAAAAAAATCTTGCCTTTAGAAATTTCACATCACATCATCTAGGTGGTACTTTAATTTAATTTTACTCCCAAAAAAGTGCAAGTCTACTGGAAATTGAAAGAATTAATTTAGAAAATAAAGATCATTGTCTCCAATACAGAATGCCCCTAATAATAAATGTATTTCTTACCAAGTCCTGGTATTAGAGCACCACGTCCAAGCGAACTTCCTGCGGCATCAATGAGATCTGCTCTGCTTGTGAACTGCCCATCCGAAATATTGTATACCAAGCTAGACGCAAGAACTTTAAAAAAAAAAAACACCTCCAATTAAATTCTCAAAAGTTTAAAATAAGATAAAAGAGAGTCTCTGAAATCCACTGAAAAAACAACAACAAAAAAAAACAACTTACTTTTCAAAGATGACAAACCGCTTGTCCCACCAAACAGTGATCGTGTTGCAGAACTGCCTGACCCTCCTGGAGGTGGGACCAGCATCACCAAATATGTTCCACATGTGTACATTGGAGTCTTTCGTAACATTTTTAGTGGTAGCCCACAACTAGTATTAGCAGCTGAAATGTTAAATAAAGCTATGATTCAAACACGCTTTTTTCACTAACCAGTCAGAAAAATATAAACAGCAAGCAAGGTATACTACATATAGGACATCTGTATTGGAGCTAAAATAAATCCATCAGAAATGCTCATAAATCTAACTTTTTTGCAGCCATTGGAAGTCACTTGTGGGGCTGAACGGGTGACTTTAAAATGCCCGCCCCCCCCATTCACTGGAGTTAATTCTTAGGAGGGCATGTACTGTTTCAGTGGCATTTTAAAATATAATTTGAATAAAATGTTCTTTAAATATGAATAACAATGATATGCCCTACTTCCTATAATGATGATGATATCATCAGAACAAAAATCCCTCCCTCAGAAACCTAAAACCTAACAGAAGGTAGAATTCATGGAGAGGCAAACAGACATCCCTTGGACAGAAGTTTAAGAGGGTAAAATATCATACCCAACATTTTAAAGCCCAAGGAAGTTTTAAGACAAGAGGCCCTCCGGGATGTACTACCACTTTTTACTCTCTTTAAATGTCCCTACTTGTCAAATCATGGTGGTCTAGTCACAATAAGGAATAATGATCCCAGCTTTAAAAAAAATCCTTTTGGATTTCATGGGAGATTTTTAACGCCTCTTGTATTGCCTCAATGTACTACTGGTGTCATTTAAAAATTCTTATGAAATCACTTACGCATCTAGCTTCCCCTCATTTTTCTTCCTAGTTTCATCTCATTGGCAATTCTGTTACCATCCCTGGGGCACAGATTCACAATTCTGGAGTTATTTTTACTCTTTTTCATTTTCTCCCTACATCAAATCTACCATGAAATCTTGTCCATTTTCTTTTTACATCATCTCCAAAATCAAAGTTTTCCTCTCTGTATCTCCAACCAGAACACTGGCCAAAACTCTGATCATCTCACACATAACTACTCCAATGTCATTTCTTGTCTCCATGATGATCATATGATGCGCCTCAAATCAATTCAGCATATATCTGCTAAGTTCCTCTATCTTGGTTGCCATTCCAACAACCTTCTGCTTCTCCTCAAATCCCTTCATGGACTGGTCCCTCCCTATCTCCATATCCAAGATAACATCTTGGTCGTTCTAGGACATAAAACTACAATCACTTCACTACAAAACTGACAAAATTAGTTTTCTGGATTAGTAATCAAGTCAGTTTTATCTGACACACCAGTCCCACAGATTAGCCATTGGTTTTATTCTTGGATATTCAGTTTTCCTATTTTTTTTTCCAATGTAGAATTAAATACAAGAAAGAAGCTACTTGATTAAAATCAAATCATTAAAAGATTTTGAATGGAATAAGTTAGACCAAAATGTAGGAAAACTTTGTAATTATGGCTGGTGATGTTTTTTAAGTCCAATTAAAAGAGTTTATAAGGATGCCAGTGACAAATACTGAATAGTACATTACTCTTGAAATACATTTTGAATCTCTCTACTCCAGCACCCTTGGGACTTAACTAGTGCCAAACCAGAGAGTTTGCCATACTACGGGAGGTCAATATGGTCTAGCAGCATCACCAGCACTTCCACTGCTCACTGGGCTCTTAGAAGACATTTAGGGGTAAATTAGAGGTAAATAACACAGAACATTGAAAGCCAGGACTGGTGGCTATAAACAAACTTTATAGGACCATGAGAAACTTAGCCACACCCTATGATAAGTGGACATCCGGCTAACTAAAAATCATACCAGACCACGGATACTGCCCGACCAGCGAGCACAGGACTAGAGAGGTTCAACCTAAAGTCCCACTGAAAGCTAAGGAACTATGAATCAGAATAAAGGGTAAACTTAAAAAACAACAAATAGTCTGGTAGCACTTTAAAGACTAACAAAACATGTAGGTGGTATCATGAGCTTTCATGGGCACAGTCCACTTCTTCAGATGAACAGACTATTTGTTGTTTTTTAAGTTTATGCTGCACAGACTAGCTCGGCTACTCCCTGAAGCTTCAGAATAAAAGTGGCAGAACTGAGCTGTAAGATAGCTACAAAAGGGGGCAGTGTTTATGACAGCTACTATTTTTGCGTAATCAATCTTTTTTCCTTACATCAGTGTATTTTACATGAATATGAACTATGTTAGTTTGTTTTTAGAACTTTGAGTGTTAAGCACTTGGACTCAGGTGTGTATTTGTATGAAGTATTCCAACACAACTACCTTTATGAGAAATTCACACAATTTTAGAGAACTTTAATAAATCTTAAGAAATTAGTCTTGTGGCACCTTAGAGACTAACAAATTTGTTAGTTTTTAAGATGCCACAGGACTGCTCATTGTTTTTAACATTAGAGACTAACACGGCTACCCTTCTGAGACTACAAAATTAGTAACAATAATATATGTGAGAGCAGTTTAAAGAGCATAAATGTAAAGACATTATACATACAGGTATATAGGATTTTCAGAGTTCTATACTTAGAGAAATAATTTTGTAAATATGCATCACTGCAAACAAAATGGAAAAATAATTATAAAGGAGAACAGAACTCTTCTGACCTGCTTGGTCTTCTTTCAATGTATTGGAGATTGTAGAGCCAGTCAGAGCAGCCAGTGTTGCTGATGGGGAGGCTCTGTACCTTGAAAGCCTACTCAGAAGCATCTCATTTATACTTTTTGCTGATTCCCCCTCTTTCCTCATTAGTATAATGCGCTCCTGTAGAGGACTTGCTATACATATATCATTTTCTTCCTATGCAAATGAAAGGAAAAAAATGGTCCTTAGACATAAGTGTCCCTCAGAGATTGAGGATTTTATTCCTACATCTCCCGAAGTGAGAAGAGAAGCAAAAAACAGATCCAGAATTATGCAAAGAAGTCTCATATCAAGGTGATTGGTGTGACTGAAATACCTAGAAACCTAGTTTATTAGATCATTGCCAAAATCGTATCATGACTGATCATCTTTAGACATTTTTTAAGTTGAAAACCAGAACTGCAATAGTCTGGTTGCCATAAATAAATTTCCAGAAATAAAATTAAAGCTAACATTATACAAAACCAAGTATTTAGATGTTTTAATTATAACACATATATTAACAATTATTTTAATTTTATGAGTAAGTTTTGTAAAAGACTAAGTCACACAGCTGAAAAACTGGATGAAGATTTTCCCTACATAATGCAATTCTGGAAAGGTCTAGGTCTTATCCACATTAAGAATATTTTACCAGTATAGTTATATTAATATTATGTTAATCAGTAGGGATGTAAGCAACTAGTTGACTACCCAATAAGCCTAGGTTTATCTGTTAGTCAAGTCACTACTTGACTAGTCACTTCTCCCCTCTCCCTTGCTGCCTCTCATACAGAGGCAGCAAGGGAGGGAGCAGAAGCTGGAGGGAGCCGGGTTAAAAGCCGGTTCCCCCCAGCACTGTCTCCACAGGGAAGCAGGGGAGGCAGAGACACAGTGGGGGAAACGGGATCAACAGGGACTCAAGCAGTCCCCGCTCACCCCGGGTCCCAACTGCTGCACCTCAAGGCAGAGGTGCAGCAGTCAGAACCTGGTGCAAGCGGGGACTGCTTGAGTCCCCACTCTTCCCAGGTTCCCCACTGCACCTCTGCCATTGAAATGTAGTAAGAGACATGGAAATTCCATCAACTACTCGATTAACTGCTTAATCCCTAGTATTCAGAGAACAGATATAAGTAAGGCTGCATATCTGTCATAGAAGCCTAGAGTCCATGACTTTCCAGGCCCTTTGGGACCTCCACAGTGGCCTGAAGGCTCAGGCAGCCCCTTGACCAGTCACACTAGCCACTGCTAGGAGTAAGGATGTTAAGTATCAGGTAACTGACTAACTGAATAGTCAAAGCATTTTTACATTGACTATTCGATAGGGCGCCTCCACCTTTGAAGTGTAGCATCAGTCCTACACTGGGCTGTTGCTACACTTCAAAGGCAAAAGCGCTGAAGTCCCCAGCTGACCCCAGGCTCCATGGGGCACTGCTGCTTTGAATTGCCACAAGGAGCCTGACGCCGGGTTCCCTGTGGCATTCAAAGTGGAAGTCCTGCACGGAGCAACTAACTCCAAGCTCCGTGCAGCACTGCCACCCCTCTTTTCCCTCCGCTTGCTGCCTCTATCTGACAGAGGTAGTGGGGTGGGAGGTGGAAGGGGACAAAGCAACTAGTTGACTATGCTGTTGACTATCCCATAAGCATTTGCTTCTCAGATAGTCATCTAGTCCATCACATCCTTAGCTGGGACAGTCTCAGGACACTATCCTCCCTCCTATCAGCAGGAGTTTGGGTATGGGAAGGGGCCCAGGGTTGGGGCAAAGGGATTGGGGTATAAAAGGAGTTTTGAGGTGTGGGCTCTACGCGGCGCTCACCTCGGGCAGCTTCTTGGAAGTGGCAACATGTCCCATGAAGCATGGTGGAAGCATGGTTAAGCAAGCGCCGCATGCTGTCTCTCTGCCCATAGGTACTGCCATTGCAGCTCCCAATGGCCATAGTTTCTGCCCAATGGGAGCTGTTGAGCCAAAGCTTGGGGTGGAGGCAGTGCACAGAGTCCCTGGGCTGCACCTCCATCTAGGAGCTGAGGTATATGTCACTACTTCCAGGGCCAAGTAGAGAGCCTGCCTGTCCCAACAAACCCCTCTCCCACAGAGCACTGGCAGTGCTCTTCGGCCACCAGCCCCACCCCAGAGCATCCATGGTGCCCCTGCACTGCCTGCCCCACAGAGCACCCAAGATTTAGTTAGGAGTATATAATACAAGTCATGGAGAGGTCATGGGCCATGAATTTTTGTTTACAGCCCATGACTAAAACATACCTTAGATAAAAGTTATATATTACTATAAGCACTGTTATTGCAATGTCATTTAAAAAAAAAAACCCCACTCCCCTAACTAACATAGCTATGCTGGTAAAAGTATTTAGTGTAGATGAGACATTTAATAAATTTAATATTTTAACTAATAATTCCACAAAAAGTTAAGACAGTGGCTGTGTTCTCAACAGGAACGAGTGAAAGCTTTTTCTAAAGTGCTTTCTGTTAGGAAGGTCTTTCACAGCAGAGAGCCAAGGCCAGAAACACCCGCCGAGAGTGCTCACATTCCAGAGGGACCCATCTGGAGGTCATTCAGAAACTGAAATTTGTTTTTTCTAGTAATATACAAAGGAAATGAATCGGAGAATCCCTTACCTTAAAAATGGAAAGACCCTTCTGTTAGATTAGATTGATTTTTAAAGTCCTCAACTCCTTCCCAAGATTCCATGAAAACTGGAGAATAATAATTCAGGGAGCCAGTACAATGGGAGTTTGCAACAGGTTAGGGAGTCAGAACCTGCACTGTCGCCCGCAGCTGCATCGTGTCTAAGTACCTACTCCTGCCTAAGTGCAGGGGACTGGACTAGGTGACCTATTGAGGTGCCTTTCAGTCATAGCTTTCTATGATTCTTGGTCATCATTTCAACAATTTATACTGCTTCCAATATACTACACAAGTCTATTGGTACTGACAATACTAAAAGTTGTACCAATGCCAAAAAAGTTAATAGATTCATGTGGTTTCAGTCTCTATAGAACTGAAATTGTTTAAACCAGTGTTTCTCAACCAGTGGTATGAGTACCCTTAGGGGTACTCAAGAGAAGTTGGGGGCGGGGGGTACATCAACACAACTGAAATTTGGAGAAAACTGAATTTTTGTTTTAAGTTTTAGAGCACTTTATTATTTTTGTACTTTTTAAACCCAAAAATGTCATCGCCCGCCCGGCTACAATTAAGTTGTTTGAACAAATGTGTTGTACTGGTAGAAAAAAATTCTGAGTGTCTAAAAGCTGTAGGTACTGGGGATACTTATAATTTTTTTAAAGGGGTACTTTATGAAAAAAAAAGGTTGAGAAACATTGGTTTAAACTACTGGAGACTGTGCCATTTAGAAGCAGCCATTACGTGCAAGATTTAAACTTGAGTTACATTTTTAACATTTCTTCTGCACCTCAAGAGAACTAATCAAAGATGTATAGAAGCTATTGAGAGGAAAGGAATCCAAACTGTTGTCATGTATATCTCCAAAACTTAAATTAAAAAAAAAAAAATCAGTACAAAATTTACAGACTTGCGTGATAAAGAGCATTTTTTTACCCTTATACACGTAACTTCTATTAAGCTGAACAGCTTATTGCATTTTAAAACAGTAAACAGTCTCCACTTAGTATATGGCATTTATACTAAATTACTGATTCAGTAAGAAAAAGAGAAATATAATTTCATACTAACATAACATGGTACAAGCTTGCTATATTAGAACGTCCTCTGGAAGTACAAATTTTATAGTATGGCTTTGCATCCTGTTAAATATTATGTCAACTGCTTGTAATGTTTTGACTTTATTCCTGAAATAATATACTGGCACTTCTATGAACAATTAACATATCCGGTAACTTTAATAAACGTTACTATTTTAAGAAACATTGTTCGCGTCACTAAACTACATCTACTACAAAAAAACCACCCAAATTCAATTGAAAATACACTTACTATAAGTTCAAAAATATCCATAAAGACAGAGTGTCCCTTTGGTGTTTTTTCATTCAAGCTTGCAGGAGACCAAATCCAGTAGAAATAGGTACCATCTGAAGAAAGATGTACGGTAGTCATAGTACTGCCAACTGGGAAGTGATTTACTGGCATTGGAAGTATCTGACATACCTACAGATCAGTAGGAAAGCAAGAAAGAAGGAGAGTCCAGTTCACATTTTGAAGTTGCTCTTCAGACTATAACTAGATAACCTAAAAGTGAGGGGTTTTTTTAGTTATTACAGCAAGATTTATTAGGGTTTCGTATCTATTTATAATTTGCTATGATCTGAGGGAGAACACAGTTTGCAAAACAGACATATCACATACTAACAAATTCCATGCTAGCAAGACATAGTTATCCATCTAAAAATAGACAAAATAGACAGGTTTCAAATTCCTGAAAAATGTATACACTATCATTAGAAATATAAATATTAATATAATTATCTGCTTTACACTACTGAAATATCTGCTCAAAATTCTGCAAGGAAACTAATATGAGGAATCCAAACACTTAATTTGAGGAAACATATTGTATATGGCTGGAAACAATAGCCTTGCTCTTTATTCTTCAGTGAAACTTCTTTATACCGCAATGGGAAAAAAAGGCAAGAGGGATAGTTGCTATCTGCAAAACACAATTATAGTGAGAAGTGAAGGTGTCAACCATTATAGTACTTAAGAAAAATGGAGGCATCAGCAGGTAAGTGAGCTCTAAAAATATTTGGTGTAAAGATAAAGATGACTGTACTTTGTTCTTAACTATTCATTTGTCATATGTGCGCATGGACACTGTAGCACAATATAACTTGTAAAATGGTTTGCAAGGCATGACACACAACTCTATCTGTGGGCATCTGCAGAAGCAGTTTCATTATCGAAAAAAAAGCACATAGCAAGCACGAGAGAATCAATTAAATTTAACCTAGAAAATTTGCTTGAAAGTACATCAGTATTATTTTTTGACAATTTAAGAACGTTTCTTTTTATGAAATAAAGGAAAAAGGTTTTGTTTGTTTGTTTTTTACCTGAAGGGTATTCTGGTCAATGACCTGGAAAAGGGAGTGAGGCTTATTATCAAAAGAGACAGGCCGATGAAGAAGTTTGCCATTGCCAAAAGCAATCCATCCAGTCTCCAATTCCTCATTACGACAGTACACAAAGCCTCTGGAGAAAAAGCAGGACATTACAACCTTAAAATATGCTGTACCTTCAAACATTTCTTGAGCTTTGTTTGAACCTAGTTACAAAGCCATGTATCTACAGGCGACCGCCGCACTTACGACCTAATTGGTTCCTGGAGAATCGTCGTATGTGGAGCCATCGTAAGTCAAACCCTTATTTCCCATAGGCGCAATGATATAAATAGGGGTTCCGTTCCTGGTCCACTTTGCCTCCTGGGAGTTGTAGTCCCCAGCTGTTCCAGTGGAAGCGGCTCCACGTAAGCTGCTCCCATAGCCAGCTGGGGCTGTGCCGGTTGGAAGCGGTGCTGCATGAGCTGCTCCCATAACCGGCTGGGGCTGTGCTGGGAGGAAGGAAAGGACCCGCGCTGGAGAGCTGGTGGAGCAGCCATAGCCAGCTGGGGGCTGTGCCAGGTGGAAGTGGCGCTGTGCGACCTGCTTCCATAGCCGGCCTGGGGCAGGTGGGCTTGAGAGGCTGGGCTGGAGAAGGGTGGTCGTAAATGCAGGGGGTCGTAAGTCGGGGGTCGCCTGTATTTAATGTAGTAACTGTGTGATGTGGCATTCCTTATGCTTATGATATAAATATGACACAACTGAGATATGTTTGATGCAAGCGGGCTGATGAAAGATATCACTGGAAATGTTATGATTTACTGAATATGATTCTCTAATTCATATACATGTATCACTTTTGTAAATGCAGTTAGGAATATTGACTTCTGTGTCTGTATTTCATATCTGCTACTTTAGGTCACTGCTGACACTTACAAGTGCTAAAATGGAATAGCCACACTGGGCTTAATGGCCCACCAGATAGTACAATGGACTGAACTGGCTTGGCCTTCCTGGAAAATTCCATGCTATTGACTTATGGACGACAGAGTCAGGTGATCTGGTCACCTGATCCTAACCAACTCCTGGTCTGCTGAGCTGTTCCATGAGAGGTGAGGGAGAATCAAAGATTTCCTACCATACGGAAATTCTATATAAGGGGGAGAAAAGCAATGATGGTCTTCAGCATCCTTTACCTCTTTCTCCCCAGCCCAGAGATTCTTGAAAATACTAGGAAACTAAAGAACTGTAACTGAAAAGGGTGGGAGGAGAACTGCTGGACTCAGGCCGTGGGATACCTGGCCTGTGAAGGACTCTATTTAAACAAAATCTAGGGTGAGAAATTATTTGTAACCAGTTTTTAGCAACTCTAGATTAGACTGAATACTCTTATTTTCTTAGCAAACTGTATTGTTCTTTTATTACCTCCTTGACCACTTAAAATACACCTTTTCATCTCTCTCTCTCTATATGTAAAACTTTTCCTGCAGGACAACAGAGTGACGTTATCACATCACTCTGCATTCTGCCTGCCTCCTCCTTCCCTTTCCCCAGCTCTTGGCAGCTGCGCAGGGCAGCCCTCCACCCCCAGGCAGGCAAGGGGAAAGCATGGTTAGGGTTAGGTTGCGGCCGGAGAGAGGGTGGGGGAGGAGAGAAAGGGCTAGGGATGGCGCAGCTGGGGGGGGGGGGAGGAGTGGGAGGGAGAAAGGGTCCAGACTGGCATGACAGGGGAAAGAAAAGGGGCCCGGGTGGCACAGCCGGGGACGGAGGGGGAAGGATAAAGAGGCCCAGGAGATTGGGGGGGCAGGGAGGCAGAAAGGGCCTGGGCTGGCACAGCAGGGGGTGGGGAAAGAAAGGGTTGGCATGATGGGAGTAAGGAGGGAGCGAGGAGAAAGGGCCCTGGCTGGTACAGCAGCAGCCTGGCCCTCCCCAATGGCCGGGGGGAGTGGAAGGGGGGAGTTGAGTTTGCCTAGTGCCCACAAAAGGGGGTTTGGAGAGCATAGCAAGTAGGGGGCACAGCCCCCTAGTAGTTAATAAAAATAAGGAGTCCTGTGGCACCTTAAAGACTTGCAAATGCATTTGGGCATAAGCTTTCGTGGACTGGTGCCCACTTCGTCAGATACATGTAGTGAAAACTTCAGTTTGGCAGGGATGTATACTCAAGCAAAGACGGGAGTTAATAAACTTATTTCTGGTTTATAATATAGTTTATGTAATTACTAACTGGGAAGGTGGCAAGAGGCTGTTCATACCTTTCTTCACACTGAGGAAGGAAATTAACTTCGTGTAATTTTGGATTTGTACCCCAACATCTAGGTACTATGTTGAACATCTAGGTACTATAGTAAATCCCTTGAACTGAGTCCTCCCAGGGCTGACATCAGCGTCTCCATCAGAACTGGGTGTGGCTCTGACTACATACTTTGCTGGAGGAGGCTTGAGAGCTTAGCTCAACAAGACCAGGTAAATGGGTGCCCAAGCTGCCAAAGAAGGCTGGCTCAATGGTATGTTAAGCTCCTCAGTTGGCATCCCAGGGGTCCCAAACCATCCTACTCTGGCTTTAAGCATGTAAAGACTGAAGATTCAAGAATCGTAAGCAAGGAAACAATAAAGAGGTAGAACAAGTCACATCTGTACTAACAGCTGAAATTTGTAACACAGGCAATATAAATTCCTAACTTCCAAGGTTTGATGTGGATGCAGCAGTGTAATGAGATGAATGGATTTTAAGCAACAGGTTGCAATTTTATTAAACTTACACACAGGAAAGGGGTACCACCTGTCCATCACCGATTCTCTCCTACTCCAGGCATTCAACTGGTTGCAGTGTAGGAGCCTTGTAACCCCCACGGTATAAATAGTATCTAAGGGAAGGCTCTTCTCAGCTTACCACACAAGGCTCAGCCTGTTCCTATTCCAATCACCCACCCCTCCATGAGGGGCACGGAGGGTATAGAAGAAACAGGACTTCAAATCACGAGAGACTTGCTCTATCCCAAGAGCCTAATCCCATCACCAAATCCAAGGTTTTTACCTCTGGGAACTATTCTTTCAATTCAACTGGAAAAAGGTCGCAAGTTACAATGAATTCATAACTCAACCAAGTACCTCATTTAGGTTCTAGCACATTCTTACTCAGCCTACTGTGCTTGAAGATGCTGGGAAAAAGGAGAAAAACTCCATGGTCCTCTGCCAATTTGTTCATGGAAGAAAAAAATCCTTCCCGACTCCCAAACAGGCAATTGGCTAGTTTCACAGTATCAAATCAGGATGGATTCCCATGCCTCGCTCAGCATGGGGGTGCTGGAACAGAGTCAAGTGAGCTCCACAAGGCCGCTGACTCACGTTAAATCCTGGGAGTTGGGGAAAGCTGGTCAATCAGCACCCCTCACTCCATCTGGCCAATGGGTATCAGAGAGTCCAAAGAGAGTCTCCCTCCCACGCTGAAAAGGCTGTTCCACCTGCCACTGTCAACCGCTCCCGAGGAAGAATAAATTTATGTCTACAACATTCTATAAAGGAAAACAGCTCAAAATATGTTAGATGAGGAAGATAATTAAGAGAAGTAATTTTCAATATAAGAAAGGGAAAATCAAAGTACTGAATCTGAATCACGGAAAAATGATTTAGTGAAAAAAACTAGCTGCTTCATATACATATTAGGTCCTTTGACAACAAAGATTTATCTAAATAGGTTAACAAATTTGCGAAGGCAGAAATATCACAATACTGTGGCTTACCGTAGAGTACCATGTAATCCAGATCCTAATTTGCTTATTCCTTTGCCTACTGAATTAGAGGTATAAAGATAAAGTCCATCTGCTGCAAGACAGCGCCCTAAATCTGCATCTGAAATAGGAAGGAAGCATTCACCTTTTATGGACAGCAAAGCTACAGTGGTTATTTACAATTATCATGTTGCAGCTGCTGTTAAGGACAGACCCTGAAAACAAATGAGAGTTCCTCTTCTTCCCTAGTTACCAGAGGCAAAATTTATCTTTTATATATAAATTACTATTTGAATTACAGTCACTTCTCAAATGACCAATCAAGGACCAATGCCCCATTTTGTAGTAGGCATTCTACCTTGCTTATATCCCATTATGGATAACTGTATATTTACAATCTACTCACATTGTTAATGTAAATATATTAAAATATGAAATAAATTATACAAAAAATGTGAAATGCTTCCAAGCAAATTCAATGAGAACAGTGTAACATACAGCCAGTTGCTCATTCAAGTATGCAAAATGGCATTAGGTAACGATTTTTTTTTCTCAGATATATGGAAGATATACATTTGAGAAGTTCCCTATTTCTGTATTGGTTTCTTACCTCTTACACAGTATAGCTCAGAGTTTAAGTTCTAATTTTACATTCCTCATGTGTTCTGGCTCAGAGTTCATGATATGATCAACAAAGAACACCTACAGATTTTTGGCTGCACACTCAAATCTGACTATGGTGCAAGTTAGAATGTTTCATTTAACTGTGTTTGGTAACAGGACATGCACAGCACAACAGGACTCATTTAAGATGAAAATGCTTTACTTTCACAATCAGAATCTACATTATTTTTTATAATACATTTTAAGCCTAATTTTCTACTAACTGTTTTTAGAAGATTTCAATGGAACAGAAGACCACTTTCTTTTATTTTGTTTGAAAAGAAAAGAAAAGGATTTAACTCCTTTTTCTAGGGAATGAGGAAGAGGCTACTGTTGCTCACACATCAGCATACTAGAAGAGTAGATAATACACAAAATATGGCAAGCTTTTCTGCTCAAAACCACCACTGTTACTTTAACATAGTGTTTGGTAACTGTGGAAAAAAAATCTAACTCAATGCATTTATAAAATATAACTGCTGGTGCCAGTAAATGCAGGTGGAATTTAGTATTGCTCTTACATTGAGCCATTTGTTTCTCTGATCTTTGTTAACTGAGGGAGAATAATCTTTGGTCAATGAGGACAAGGTCAACCTTTTAATTAACCTACATCAGAACTAGAAAACTACCAAGCAAGCAAAAAAGGTTTGAGATGGAAAAATCTGGCTGCTATAACATACATATGGCACACAAGATTAACCAGCCCACTTAAAGTACACTGACAGTTCATTTTACATACTCAAATCAGAAAAATCAAAGCTTTCTTTTTTTTCAGAACAACTTGTTTCATAACTCCATGGCAGCAAACATGTTACACACGTGCAGAGTGTAAACCAATATATTTGTCTTCCTGAGTCTGCAGGCCAGCTGAAACAATGACTCAGAAGTGTGAATTCCTTTCATCTGCAGTGATCTCACTGTGAGGTCAATTCAAGTCTGATGACATATCAACACTAACATTAACTATTTCATTGCTTGCTTTTGTAGCAATAAAATTAGGGAAGTGGTAGAAATTGGGAGTAGCTGTAGGAAATACAGCAGGAAGAAAAGGAGAGGCACAGAAAGAGATAAGGGAGAGCAGAGAAGAATAGGTAAGGAAAAGAAAGGAAAGAAACATTGGCGGTTCTAAAGTTAAGCACTTTTCCACTAAGACGGTGTTTCTCAAAGTGGGCTGTGGGCCCACTAAGAAACCTGCTAACGGGATGCTCTGGTTTGTTTACTTACTGGCTCCGCAGCCACAGAGCATCACGGCACCCATCGGCTGCGGTTTGCCATTTGCAGCCAAAGGGAGCCACAGGAAGCAGCGGCCCGGGCCACACCACTTTCCACAGCAAACACTGAACTACAGCTAATGCGAACCAGGATGCTCCATGGCTACAGAGCCAGTAAGTAAACAAATGGAAGTTGCCCATTAGTAGCTTTCTCAAAGTGGGCCGTACACTAACAGGTGCTTAAGGTGACAATAATGTATTAGATGAAAAATAAGAAAAGTTAGTTATAAAAGCTATTCTCAATTAAATCTTTGTGTAAAACACACACTGAAATCAATGCTTCTAGTATGCATATTGTCTTTGATGGAATCCTAAATTTATACCTTAGGTCACTGGCCATGATTTAAAATGGCATTCAGTCTACACCAGTAACTAAGTTATATCCATGCATTGAAGCCAACAGTTAGTGTTTAGTAAAGTAATATAATCCATTGCACTAGGTCATTGGTGGGCAACCTGAGGCCCATGGGACAGACAGATGTGGCCCATTGGGGTTCTGAGAGTTGCCCATGAGACATTTTATTTACCATTGCACACGTGCAGGACTACCAGATTCCAGTGTTTTCTGTCCGCATAGTTTTTTTTTCCCTACTAGTAAAGTGACATGCACATAAATATCTAAATGAATATAAAGGAAAGGCACGAGAAGTGAGATCTGTGCTGACTGCACACAACACTGACTGTGAGAGTCATGTGCTTCATCTATATTCCATCAAAACACTGCTGTGAATCGGCACTCCCTGCAAATTCTAAGTACGCAAGTGCAGATAGCAAAGTTACCCAGGAGACCACCTTCGTTACAAGAGTCTTGTAGCCCACAGATGAAGGAGGACCACACATGCATCCCATTTGCTATCTGGGTTGCCCATTGCTGTACTACATCAATATGCAGATTTAAAACATACCGTTAGCCAGCTAAAATTTTATTAACTTTAATACAAGTGGACTTATTTCTATAAGTTAATGACCTACTATAAAAATGGCTACTAAAGCAAGCACTATTCATTCATGTACACATCTCTATCAAGTTTACATGACTGTGTACATGTTTATATTACAATGATGGCCCAATGAAAACAGGCTGCCTGTAAAATTAGGTCCTCGCCCATCGGGGAAGTTAAAAAGTATGTTTTTTGGGTAAACCTGTAACCACTGAAATTTTCAGCAGGTACACATTTACATCCGGGGGGCAGTTCCATGGGAGCCAGTGCGCACTTTAAGCCAGCTTCCTACGAGCACCACTTCCCCTCCTCTGCACTGCTGCTTCTGTATCGGAGGTAGCAGCAGGGGAAGGGGGACAGGTGGCAGTGCTTGCAAAGACCCTGCTTAAAAGCCGTCTCTTCGTGAGCACTGGCTCCTGCCTGCCTGCCCCACGCTGCTGCCTCTGTATCAGAGGCAGTAGTGCGGGTGGGCAGGTGGCTTTCTGCAAGCCAGTGCTTGCAGGGAGCCTGCTTAAAAGCCAGCATCCTGTGAGCACCAGCTCCTGCCTGCTCCCCCCACCACTGCCTCTGCTACAGATGCAGCAGGGAGGAGAGGAGAGGCACGCTTGTGTGTAACTGTGAAGGTTAACCAATGAGCCCAGGCTCATCGGTTAATCATGTAAATATGTATATTAACACATCCCTAATGCACATTAGTCTGTATTTGAATGTGCATGCTAGAAAATTGGTTGCTTACATATCTTGTTGCACAAATGTGGGGATTTGCAAATAATAGGTACTAGCAGGTTCCTATAGATGCCCAGTTACACTATCTTCTGAAAAACATGGCCCCATGTGTTCTCTTTGTTATGCATTATGGGTACAGCTACACTGTGGGGGGGGGGGGGGTTCGGAAGAGGTATGCAAATAGCGCTCGCATCTGCATACCTATTTCCATTTTTTTTCCTGGAATGGCTTTTCTGCCATTTGGCCCCGTTTATACGGGGTCAAATGTCAGGAAAAAAACCCTCTTTCGAAAGCCCCTGTAAGCCTCATTTTACGAGGACGAAGGGGGCTTTTGAAAGAGGGGGGGGGGTTTCAGACATTTGGCCCTGTGTAGATGGGGCCAAATGGTGGAAAAGCCTCTTCCGGGAAAAAAAAAACTGAAGAAGGTATGCAAATGTGAGCGCTATTTGCATACCTCTTCCGAAAACCCACACACACTGTAGCTGTACACTATGACTGCTTTTATATTATTTCCAACGGAAAGAAAAAGAACCTCTCAAATTCTAAAGCTTTAGATAAAGAATAAAATACTCTGTACTATCAATGAAAAAAATATATCTGATGATCCTAAATGATTTTGGTATACTCATAAAATAAACAGTTCACCTTTGTTTTCAGAGTTAGAGCCACTGTTAGCATCAGGCGCAGGTAACATATCTTCAAATCCCCAAGATACCATGTGTTTTCCCCCAAGCAAACAGGAGGGAGATCCAGGACCACCTTCCAGAAGCAGCAACCTTTAACCCCAAAAAAACAGAGTAAAATACATAATGAAAATGTTTTCAGTGTAATAATAAAAGCAACAGTTAACCAGCTAGAAAATTAAAATTAAAGATATTTTTCCAGAGGGAAATTTCTTATCTCTGTTACAGTTCATAATTAAGCTATTTAAAAAAAAACCTAAATATACTAAGAGTTAGCCTTTTATTAGTATTCTACCTCAATTACCAGATGGCCAATTTTTCCTAGGGCTTCCAAATTTTCATTTTAGTAACTATAAAGTCTTGGATTTGTCAATGGCGCACGTATTGAGACTAATCTTTTATCTTTAATACTGGTGCATTTTCAAGGTCGATGCAAAAGGGCTACAATTAGAAAACTTAATATCTACCTGTATAATACATCAGCCACAGGCAGGGATCCCAGGTCTGTCTGTTTTTGTAATAGATGTACTGTGTGAACAAAAGTTTTCAGCGATCCTCTAGGACAATAAATAAAATAAGAGTTACAAGTCTTTGTGAAAAATAAGCACTGATTTTTACACAAGAATAGAAAGCACAGCAGGTATTCAAACATAATATCCAGTAACAACTTGATGAAAAACTTTAATGATGTTCTGTCTCTCAATGAGCCAACTTCTCTCCTGTTTGCATCCTTGTTCTGAATTATTTCCACTCACTCTGGGGTAACACAAAGGGTACGTCTACACTGCGGGGGTTTTCCGGGATACCAACTCTGCCGCATCCAGGGAACACATTTGCTCTTCCGCTTTTTTTTTTTTTTTTTTTTTGGCGGAAGTGCAAATGTACTCTTTCAGAAGCCTGTCTTCCTCATTCCATGAGGAAGAAGGGATCTTCCGAAAGAGGGGGATTTATCTAAATTTGGCCCAGTGTAGACGGGCCAAATTTCGGAAAAGCCTCTTCCGAAAAAAAAAAATCGGAAAAAGCTGTAGGGTAGATCTAGCCAAAGATGAGGCACTGAGAAGGAAATTATCGAACTGCCAGACCTGAGCCTACTTATTTTGGGCATCAGCTGCCACAGGCAGCTCGATAAACGAAATGCAAGGGAAGGGAACTGGGACTTTGAGAGCATCTTAGATTTCTTTTATTCATTGTTAAAGGACTATATTTGGTTTAAGTGTTGCAAATGAAGACTTCAAAGGGATAGTCCAATGCTTTCCACAATTGATTATCCTTAAAAGGAATTTAAAAATCTTAAGTCTAGGGAATAGAATTGGAGAAGTTGAACAGTAGAAATCTCTTAAGTGTTTTTTAGGCCACTACTAAAATGTGTCTTTTAATGGGTTCTTCCCCAACTGAAGGTTATCTCCTTCGTAATTTCTACAAAATGTTTAACTTGCAGGTTCATATAGAAACTTAGACAGCAGATTATGTTAGTTTTGTACAAACTTTAAAGGCGTCTTTCTTTATAAATGATGTCCAATGCATGGAGGAGTGCACAATTTTTGTAGGTAAACATACAACTCAAAATACTATAAAACTGTAGGTAGCATTATATAGGCAACTTTGTAAAGACATAGAAGATGACCTTTAATTCAATGACTTTATTTAATTTTAGTTCCTTTAACCATTTATATTCACAAAGAGAATATCAATGCCTTTTGACAATAAACTTAGATATCCTAGATAGCAACTGACCCCCAACTAGAGTACAAAACAGTATTAATTGTCACATACATATTAACAGATTATAAACCCTAAAGATACTATTATGGTAATCTAATCTGATTGCCTGTGCAACTCTGCATAAGAATTCTCTGAATTAATTTCTGTTTCAACTAGAGCAGTGTTTCTCAGCCAGTGGTACGAGTACTCTTAGGGGTCCTTGAGAGAAGTCTGGGGAGCTATGTCAACACAACTGAAATTTGGAGAAAACTGAATTTTTGTTTTAAGTTTTATAGCGCTTTATTATTTTTGTACTTTTTACACCCAAAATAGTAGAAAAAAATGGTGTGTCTGAAAACTGTAGGTACGGGAGTGTGTGTGTATATTTTTTTAAGGGGGTTGAGAAACACTGAACTAGAGCATATCTTTTAGAAAAAGATTCAATCTTGATTTTAAAATTACCAGTGACGTAGAATCCACTAAATCCTTGGTGAGGCACTGCAATGGGTAATAACTAATGATTAAATAACTGTTTATTTCTAATGTGAATTTGTTTAGCTTTAATTCTCAGCACTTGATCTTGTTATAACTTTGCCTGCTAGACTGAAGAACCCATTATCAGAAAGTTTTGTTCCCCTTTTAATCGAGACTGGAATCAAATCCTCCCAACCCCTAAAATCCTCCCAACCCCTAACCTTCTCTTGGTTGAGCAAAACAGACTGAGCTTCTGGAGTTTGTCACTATAAAGCAGGGGTGGGTAATAATTTTTGATGGGGAAGGTCACTAATAATTTGGAAAGTGGTCAAGGTCCCACACCCCACCATGATATTAATGGAGGAGGTAATGATATTAATGGAGGGTCTGGGATGGAGGTTGGGCAAAGAAGGTGGTTGTGACCCAGAGCAGGGCTCTGGGATGCAGGAGGGGGTGCAGGGACTTGGGCTTTGATCTAGGGCAGGAGGGGATTGTTACTAGGGATGTTAAAAAATGTGTAATAAGATAACCATGTAACCACTGAAAACTGTTTACCTGCACTTCAGGCTCTGCAGTATGAAGTTGAGTAGTCGGCAGCCCTTGCCTACCTGGGTACTGGGGAAGGAGTTTTGCTGACTGTAACCTAACTTAAGAACGGCCATACTAGGTCAAACCAAAGGTCCATCTAGGCCAATACCCTGTTTGCTGACAGTGGCCAATGCTAGATGCTCCAAAGGGAGTGAAAAGAAACAGATAATCATCAAGTGATCCCTCTCCTGTCATCCATTTCCTGCCCCTGGCAAACAGTGGCTGGGACACCATTCCTACACATCTCGGCTAATAAGTACTGATGGACCTAACCTCCATGAATTTACTCTTTACTGATAAGAATCTGCTTATCAGTTCAATGGTTAGTAGTTTACACTCAAACATCCCTAGTTGTGACTTGGTGCAGGGAACTGGGGAGGAGGTTCTGGGAAGGGTATGCGTGTAGGAGGTGGGCAGGCTCTAGTCAGGAGACCTCCCTAGGTGACTACTGACCAGCAGCCCAGCATCTTTCTCAGGCAGATTCCCTGACTACCCTGCCCTTGCAAAGGCTGCAGGGACCACGTGCATCTGTGAATAGCTATGAGCCAAAAAGGAGGGGGGAAGTGGTGCTTCGAGTGCTGTCTGTGCTTCAATCAGGTAGCTGCCACTGGCCAGAAACCAGCTAATGGGATTGTGCTAAGGGTGGGGATGGCATATGTTTTCCAATCTTTAATCACCCTCAGAGCTCTTCTCTGAACCTTCTCCATTTTATCGAATCCTTCCTGAACTGTGGACACCAGAAAGGAAAACAGTATTGCAGAAACTGATGTATCAGTGCCAAATACTGAGGTAATATAACCTCCCTACTTTTACTCAGAATTCCTATTTATACATTCAAGGATCACATCAGCTCTTTTGGCCATTGCGTTGAACTAAGAGATCATGTTCAACTGACTATCCACCATGGCTCTCAAGTCTTGTTTAGTGTCCCTGCTTTCCAGGAGAGTCTCCCATTCCTAGATATATCATTTTACATTGGGCCTTATTAAAAAACATACTGTTTGCTTAAACCCAGTTTATCAATCTGTTCAGATTAAAGTAATTTAAAAAAATACTATGAGTTTACATCAGTTAATCCTTCCTTAAGCTGGCCAAATACACTTAGATAAAAGAAACAATGAGGAGTCCTGAGGTACCTTAAAGATTAACAAATTCATTTAGGCATAAGCTTTTGTGAGCTGGTGCCCACTTTGTCTGATGCATGTCGTGGATACTATATTTTGGCAGGTATCATTACTATGGGGAGGACCAGTGCTAACGAGGTCAATTCAATCAGGGTGGCTGGTGCCCATTCCCAACAGTGGATCAGAAGGTGTGAATACCAAAAGAGGGAAATTACTTTTTTGTAGTGAGCTAGCCACTCCCAGTCTCTATTCAGACCCAGTGTGATAGGGTCATGTTTGCACATGGATTCCAGCTCTGCATTTTCACACTGCAGTCTGGTTTTGAATTTTGCTGAAATGTGGCAAGTTTCAGGTCTGTTACTGAGTGTCCAGGGAGACTGAAGTGCGCTCCTATTGGTTTTTGAATGTTACCTTCTTTGAGACTGACTTGTGTCCATTGATTCTTTGCATAGAGACAGTCTGGTTTGGCTGGCAAAGGTAGCACATGATGGCACAGATCACATTAGAAGATGTGCAGGTGAATGAGCCCCTGAAAAAGTGACTGTCGTGGTTTGGTCCTATGATCATGTCACTTGAATAGCTATGCGGACAGAGTTGGCAATGGGGTTTGTGGCAGGGATTGGTTCTTGGGTTAGCGTTTCTGTAGTGTGGTGTGTAGAAGGCAGTCATCCAGAGCAGAGGAAACTGAAAGGTATGTACAGTGGCAACTAAATAAAAAGCATCTCCTGCAACTGACGACAGACAGAAGTACATCATTCTCTATGTAAACCTCTGAGGAGAAATAAGCTCCTCAGGGAAACTGAGCACAGGGAGAAGTCAGAACTCTTCCCCATTTACTCAAAGAAAGATGATGAAGAGAATGTTTAGTATCCTGTGTCGACCATCCTTATAGACAGGTTCAACACAGTAAAGGAAACCACATGCACAAAGGTCAGTCTTAACCTAAGTCTTTCCACTTCCACGTGAACAAAGTATTTATATTTCGCATATTGGTTTCACCTTTTCCAACAAGTTTTTAATATAAAGAGACTAATGGTATTGTATAATGAAAATCTTTTCCACAGCACCATCACATTATAATTTCTGGCATTCTTTAACACAAACACATCACCACTAACCATGACATATGCCTAATATAGACTCTTCTTACCTTGCACAGGCCAAAGCGACAAGGGCAGCAGCAGCATTCTCTTTTTGCTTATATGGAATCTGTTGGCCTGAGGCAGATGTTTCCTCCAACCAGGAGCAGAGCAAAGATTCAATTCCATTAAGACAGTCAGCTGGTTCTTTAGTCAAACTCAAAGGCTGGCAATCACGAAGGCAATTCAATAGTACCTCAGCAGTTATGTTACAGAGAGAGGGGTCTGTTCTACTTTGAGACTGAATAAGAGGAAAGACCAACAGAAGCCCCATGCGTGAAGTAAATGGTGCCTGCTCAGGTTGCTGTAACAGTCCCTGACGCTTGAGCAAGGCCAATGTTTCTTCATCCCCAGAATTTTCCCGTTCATGTTGCTCTTCCAAGGCTAGCTGGCGCTGGGCATTCCAGAGTCCACGCAAAGCATTTAAACGGTATTCAAGCAGGCGGGCATACGCGTTGCTCTGGTTTCCGCAAACGGAACGCAAACGCTCAGCTAGTTCCGTTGGATTCTTAGTCTCAAATGTTAGAATCTAAGAAGAGAACGTGATCACATTTACTAGTGCAAACATTTCTTTTATTAGAAATGATTTTAAAATAAAATCCAACAAAATATATGGCACATAACTTCTAAATATTATACGGAAACACAATGCCAACCTAAAGCACTAGAATATTTTTACATAGAAAACATCTCATGCCCCAAGGAAATCAGGATTGTTCCTTGACGTACATTTAGAAAATTGCAAATGACAGTGCTTTCCTCAATCTGCTAATTTCAACAGCTTCTTCCCACTGTGATTTTTTTTCTTGCAGTAACTCTTTGTTACATATGCTTCAAATGTTTGCAGTTATATCATGTTATCTTCCTTACTGATAGCTGATGTCACAGCAAACACACACATTATGATCAAATGTTTCTATGAGCAGAAAAATGTCTGTATCTTGGCATTTCCAAACAACATGGGAAACCAAGTGGGCACAACAAAATCAAGTGTCGCGGCTAGAAAGCAATGTTTTGAAGAATTTCTGCAAAGTACTAAGGCAGAAAACTATTATTTCTGAGACAGATGATAGATCTTTCATTATATGAAACAGTACCACATCTGAAATCAGCAGAGTCACCTGGGTTGGTATTCGCACAGAACATTTTCTGATATAGGTCTTTGGAATTCATTCCACCAACTTGGGGCACCCAAATACATTTTGTATATCAATATCTCCAGGATAAGAATATTAGTTACTAACCTACATATTACACTGAATAATACATTCACAATAAATGCTGTTTATTTTAAATTGCTCTTTAAAGTGCTACACTTTGTGTAGTCTCCCCCCTTTTGTGGTAAAATATAAACTCTATTAATTGGTAGTAGAGGTTGTCGGACTTTAAAATCTTATATGCAGGAAATGTGTTGCTTGCAATTAGAGACCTGCAAATCTGTGTATCCACAGACTACATTTGCAGATCATGGATTGAATACAGATACAAATTTTGTATCTATACCAGGATCACTACTTGTAACTCACTAAGTTGGATTCTCAAATAGAAAGTAACAAAAAGAGGCAACAAAGAGGAATAATTAATGAAGATTAATTCTAAAACATATTTCTAAATAGTAGGTCTTTCAAAGAAAAGGTGGCTTCCCATAAGGTTAAACACCTAAAACATTTTTGGGGCTGGGGTTTTTGTTTGTCTATTTCTTTGTTTTTTATATGTTTGTTAGACAAATGACACAGGCAACACCAAAAATAATCACCTGCTTACTATTTGGGTTCTCCTTTGATACTGTGACAAAGGCTAGATCATTTAATTTGTTTTTCTAATCAAATATGTTTTGCTTTTTTTTCCACTGCAAACATAATAGTGTCTTTACAATGTATGTCACATGAGGTTTAAACAACTAGTGTGCCTAGCTAAGTTATAAGTTCCTATATATTATTGATTCAGAGCTCTCTTCAGCTTTCTTTAACTATAAATAAAGTCTGTCTCTAATTTTAAACAGTTACCCACTTAGTGGACCTAAATCATGAGTTTTAAAATGAGAATGCTAGAGTACAGGATTGCCATTCTGTTAACAACTTTCATGAAATGAAAACCGAAGAGGAAGAAGAAAGGAAGTGAAAGAAGACGAACTGTTGAGACTGACTGAGTGGAACTTTCAAATCAAAGTTCATTTCAGCGCAAACTCTGTATGTTGTCTTAGGTCAGATAAAATGCTGTATACTAATGAATACATTATATAGCACTGATAGCCTTAAACACAGGGGAATAGTCTTGAGCATAACTTTTACAAGTGGGATCAGTAGTGCAGCTCAGTGATACCATGCCATATAATGGATAGCAAAGGCTCTCCAACTTTTTAATTCTGAAGACCAGTGTCATGAGGGGAAAGATCTCTAAAGACTTGTGCAAATATAAAACCTGTGTCCACATTGATCCACTACCTGCAAACATGATCCATAGCTGTAAAGAGAATATCCACAGATTTGCAGGGATCTAAAGATCTTCTCATGTACCATAAAATCTCCCAATCCAACAATCTGTCACAGTATAATCTCCACTCAAATGTTATATTTAGCACACCAGAAAGAAAGGCTCTCTGGACTGCTGCTGAACAGGAAGCCATGTGCCTCAAATTCCATTCCACCCCTAACCTGTGAAAAATAAGCAAAAATTATGCACCCTATAATCTAAAGTCTCCTAACTAAAGTCTGAACACCTGGAAGACAGTTTAACTTTTTCATCACAGAAGAATGTTTTGACCATTGATTCTGTAATTTTTTGCTTTAGTAAAACTTTCTGATTTAATGTGCGTATGTGCAACACAAAAATGTCAAAAAGCAAAAAGGGATGTATTAAAAGTGTTAATCAATTAATTTTACATGAAGAAACCATTGGAAAAAACACAAGCTTTTTCCAGATGAAAGAATTAGAACAAGTATTGCTGCTCTGTATGTTTATGATCAGAATCAAATATTTAAGACACAATTTCTTCATAACTATTCTGACACTTATGATTAGATATTTTTAACTTTAATTCCAAGTAAACTTTACATTTCAATTTTAAATATTTTGCAGACAAGAAACAATGTAATTAAATGTCTTCATTATTCTTGAAAATTCGTGATTTTGACATTGTATTCCATTTACAAGAGTACATTTTCAGTATTCCATCTACAAACAACAAAAAGGATTATTCTGAAAGGATCTGGGAGATAATTAACAAAATAGACATCCTATCGTGCATACGCCTAAATGACTGCTATATATATTGATTTAGCAGTGCCCATAGATTACCAAGCTTTCAAAAATCCTTTTGATTATTCAGAATTAGCCATTTTAAATGGCACCTTATAAGTACTATGAAGTCCATTTATGAATAAGGCTAGATTGTTCCTCAGATACTGATTACTAGAGTAAAAAAAAGTCAGCCTTAAATCTTTTTATAAGAATTATTTCATGCTTTTTCTTCTTAGCAAATGTTTGAGTATCATTTCTTTTTGTAATCTTTTCTCATGCATATTAAGCATACATAGCATGCAACAACATTTAAATCCACAAAATAAGTTTCATCCTAGACTCAGATACATTTCCTTATCATTGCAATCAGCTAATGAGGCCACAAGCAGGGGATGTGAATGATTAACTAGTTAATCAGTAGGGGCTGGAGCAGCCCCCCAGTCGCTACTGGGAGGCCTCTCTAGGCCCCCCCCCACACACACACACACCTGCTCCTCTTTAATCAGTTAACCGATTAAACATAATGTTTAACTGGTTAACTAAATAAGCGGGATTTTACATCCCTGCCACAAACATCTTACAGAGGAAATAAACATTAATAATTTGTCATTGTAAACAGGCAGGTAAGGGAAGGATGCATAAGTATTGATTACAAAGGTACAACTCATCATCTCTGCAAACTGATCAGATCTTCCACTGCTCAGGAGAGGGATTAGGCACCACTGTACAAGTTGAAGGAGCACTTACCCTCAAATTATTACGTTTACTAATTTCTTTTAAAACCTGATTGCAGCTCAGACATATTAAAGAAATGATAACTGTGAAGCCAAACCTGAAAGACTCTAATAAAGACATGTTTTTTATCCTTCTAAGGAAAAAACACACAGGGTACGTCTAGACTGGCAAGATTTTGCGCAAAAGCAGCCGCTTTTGCGCAAAAACTTGCTGCCTGTCTACACTGGCTGCGAGAATTTGCGCAAGAACACTGACTTTGTAATGTACAAAATCAATGCTTCTTGCGCAAATACTTTGATGCTCCCGCTCAGGCATAAGCCCTCTTGCGCAAGAATACTTGCGCAAGAGGGCCAGTGTAGACAGGAACGTTAATTTCTTGCGCAAGAAAGCCAGATGGCTAAAATGGCCATTGGAGCTGTCTTGCTCAAGAGAGCGTCTATATTGGGCACAGATGCTTTTGCGCAAAAGCAAATCTTTTGAGCAAAGGCACATGCCAGTATAGACTCTCTCTTGCGCAAATACTTTTAATGGAAAAACTTTTCCGTTAAAAGTATTTGTGCAAAATCATGCCAGTCTAGACGCAGCCACAGAGTTTTGGTATTTGAGCATGAACATTAAAGAGGTATACCTTGAGGTGACATCCAAAACAACATTTCACTACACAATCAATCAAGAATTCAAATGGCAAAGTAGCCAACTGAACATTTCCAGGGATGCAAAGATCAATCTAACAATTAAAATTATACTTGTCACTGGAAGATTTACCCAGTGTTGCTTGGATACTTAACGCAAGTAAGTCTTGTTTTTCTTCATTTAAATCATTGTTCTGAGGTGGGGCTGGGGATGCGGGGTTCAGTATGTAGGCTGCCCGTAAGAAAGAGGACAACTCCTGCAGCTTGGCACCAGGAGACATGCCTCTCCATGGCCGCTACAGCTGCTGGGGGCACAGCCCAGGGATGGGTGCATGTCACCCAGACTGACACACACAGACAAACTGAGAAACAATAGAATTCCACCTACATCCTATTGTCTTGGGAGACCCAAACCCTGACCTTACTTTAAGTTATAAGAGGAAGCTGTATACCAAATTTGGTGGTCCTTGCTCTTATCACTTAGGAGGTCTTGAATGAACAGGCTCACTGACGGACAGACAAATATATAGTAAGATTAAGATTACAAATGCAATAGCACTGGTCACTAAAAGTGACCAATCTAAATAATCAAAAACTAAATCACTGGATTCCTCCCCTCTATTTACTTTGCCTTTGGTTTTTAGAAAAGTCTCTGTGTAGGAAACAAGGGGAAAAATAGGATTTTGAAAACTTTTATTTATTGCTTGAATAATAATACCAAAATAAACCATTTCATTTTAAATGGGAATGGGAAGTGATGCTTCCACAGACATAGCGATTTTTCAGTTCCATTTAAGGGTTTTGGTAAACTCTGGATCCTTTGAGAACAATGAATGATGTTTACAGGCACTAAAATATTTTATTATATATTTATATATTCAATAAAGGTTATCTGTTCAAATAACTGCTGGTAGCAGTATTTCTGTATCATGTATCTTATGTTCTAAAAATATGAAAGCCTGTTTTTACAAGTTATTGCTTTTTGGGGGGGAGGGGGGATTTATGGCTCACTTAAATGGATTGACCAAATATGTAACTGAAAAGCAAAATCTTTAAACAAATGAGAGGAAAATGGCAAGTACTGAAGCACACTGAATTATTTTAACTCTTTGAACTTATACTAAAATTTACCAGAGAACTACAATCAATGTTTCCTTGGAGATCTGCAAACTACATCAGATTCACTGTATTAAAATATAGGATTTCAACCTCTTAATAGAGAGATTGCCTGGTGGACTCTTCTCCTTTCACATTTAGAAGCTCATGACATCCATGCCAACTACAGTAATCACTTAAATAGAAAAGAAACATGCTACTGTTCAGATACTGCAGGCCACAATTTTCCAGACATGGTTTTTAATGCTGGATGCCCACTTTAGATACTGAAAGTTGGATTTCCTGTGGTGCTGAGCACCCACAATTCCAACTGAAGTCAATCAGAGATACAAGCATACTTGAACAAAAAGCACACTAAGTTCGAAGAACCTCTAAAACGGAGTTCATGTTGAAATTTCAGTCTGGCCGGTGTGTCAAGTGCTTTATCATTTTTGAAAAACAGAAAATTTGTTAAACTTCCTTTCTGTGGCTGAGCTCAAGAATTCATCTTTTGTTTTTTCCTCTTCTTAGAAAGCTAATAAGGTTTTATTCTTTAAAAAATAATTCAATTTGATCAAATATCATTCCCTCTTTTAGACAGCAGCACATCTCAAAAAAAAAAAAAAAAAAAAAAAAAAATCTCTCCTGAGAGATTCTGAATGCAAAAGGAGCACAAACAAAAAAGAGGTTATCTGGAGGAACTGTATTGTGGATTCTCTGCTGGATTTTAATAGAAGATTATGCTATGAAGGAAATAAGATTAATTCGTAAAGAGATTTTATAAATAAAACAATGCGTCTGAATCTGTAGTTGCCATCCACCTGCAATATACTGACTTCACTGGACTATATATGGACTTTGCTTGTTAAAAAGAACATATAAGGATGACACAAACTGGTAAAAAAAAGGACGTGCTATGAAAGAAGTCAGAAAGCAGACTAAACCCTGGATGCCCCACAATACTTAAGCATGACAGGACAAGATAGTAATAACTTTGCCTGTAAGCTTGAATTTGCTCAGTTTTATGTAAGCTTGGCCTAAAAAGTTTTTGTACCAGTATAACTATTTCAGTTAGAGTGTGGGTTTTTTCCCCCCCACTAAATAGTCCCCAACAAAACTCCTAGGACACATTTACACTAGTATAAAAAGATACCTTATGCTGGAATCACTTACTGCCTTTCCCATATGAGACTAAAAAGCAATGTCAGTAGAAGTGCATGCAAACCGGGGGCACGTCTACACAGCAGGGCTAAAGCCAAAATAAGCTATGAAACTTGAGCTACGTCAACTGTGTAACTTAGGTCGAAATAGCTTATTCTGGCTTTTGGCACTGTCTACACAGCTGGAAGTCTGAGAAAGGACACTCTTCCTCTGACTTCCCTTACTCCTCATATAATGAAGGTTACAACAGTCAGAGTAAGCAGTCTTCCAGCTCAACATTATTTTGACATTATGTCAAAATAACTGCTTGTAGTATAGGCATGGACTATGTTACTTCGGAATAACATCAGTTATTCCGAAATAATACTGCTGTGTAAACATAGTCTGGAAGTAGGGAGCTGCACCAGCTATACCAAAAAAACCTGAAAAAACTGCTCATGAAGCTCCCTGATGCTGCTCAGGAACAAATTTACATTAACACGCCCCCCTTAATTCCCGACGAGGGGCTTTCTATCTGCTACCCAAGACACACAAACCTGGAAATCCCAGACAATCATCATCTCAAACATTGGCACACTTACTACAGGATTATCTGGCTATATTGACTCCCTCCTCAGACCCTATGCTACCAGTACTCCTAGCTACCTCAGCTACACCACTGACTCCCTGAGGAAACTTCAAAACATTAGTAATCTACCTGAAAATACTATCCTGGCCACTATGGATGTAGAAGCCCTTTACACCAACATTACACATGAAGACGGAATACAGGCTATCAGGAACACCATCCCCGATTACAACACTGCACACCTAGTTAGAGAGTTCTGTGACTTTGTCCTCACCCACAACTACTTCTGATTAGGGGACAATTTGTGTCTCCAAGTCAGTGGCACAGCCATGGGCACCCACATGGCACTACAATATGCAAACACCTTTATGGCTAACCTTGAACAACGTTTCCTCAGCTCTCGCCCCCAAGATTCTTACATTACTTACGCTACATCAATGACATCTTCATTATATGGACCCACAGAAAAGAGACTCTTGAAGAATTTCACAAGGATTTCAACAACTTCCACCCCACCATCAACCTCAGCCTGGAACAGTCCACACAGGAAATCCACACTACAGTACAATTAAATAATGGACAAATTTCCACCACCCTATACTGGAAACCCACCGATCACTACACTTACCTTCATGCCTCCAGCTTCCATCCCAGACACATTTCTCAATCTCTTGTACACAGCTAAGACATAAGATACAACTGAATTTGCTCCGATCCTACTGACTGAGACAAACACCTACAGGATCATTATAGAGCATTCCTAAAATTGAAATATCCACCTAGAGAAGTGAAAAAACAGATTGACAGAGCCAAGGAAGTACCCAGACATGAACTACTTCAAGACAGATCCAAAAGAGAAAACAACAGAAATCTACTTGTCATTACCTACAGTCGACAACTCAAACCCCTCCAACGCATTATCTACAATCTACAACCTATCTTGGAAAATGATCCCTCGTTCTCAGAGGCATTGGGGGAAAAGGCCTATTCTCGCTTACAGACAACCCCCCAACCTGAAACTAATGCTTTCCGGTAACCATGCTACACAGCTACATCATAAACATCCAGGAACCCAGCCATGCAATCAGCCATGGTGCCATCTCTGCCCACATATCTATACAAGCGAATTCATTACTGGAGCCAACAACATAAGCCACCAAATCAGAGGCTCATTTAACTGCACATCCAGTAATTTGATCTATGCCATCAAATGCCAGCATTACCCCACTACAATATATATTGGACAAACTGGACAGTCCTTACGGGAAAGAATTAATGGACACAAATCAGATATCCGTAAAGGAACATACAAAAACCTGTTGGGGAACACTTTAATCTTCCTGGGCATGAATTAAGAGATCTTCAAGTAGCTGTTTTATTAATGTAGCATGATACCATCTACATGTTTTGTTAGTCTTTAAGTGCTACCAGACTATTGGTTGTTTGCTAATTAATGGTCTTTATCTGCCTCTTTTGACTATCCAGTCTTACGTACTTAGAGACTATTTGTTTTTCCTATTACATTCCAGCTCGGCTTTCCCCTTGGTATTTTTTATCCCTGCCTCTTCTTATTTCCCCCCACCTCCCATTTTTTCCTCTTCTGTGTATAAACTCTGAGACCGCTGGGCCGTACTGTATATTAATTCTGTGGCTACTAGACCATGTTATCCTGAATGCAAGGGGGAATGCTTAGACTTCGTTGCTGCTAGGCCATACTGCCTGGAGCACAGGTTGCAGTACATAGACTTTGTGGCTGATAAGCCACCTTCTCTCAAACAAGAGTCCAAGGGGCCACAGTGGATTTTTGCCACCCTCTCTGATGGGCGGACAAAGCACCCCTCAACACCCCTGTTCTAGATAGAGGAACAGGGAACTGCAAGGATAGACACAGCCAAGGTTGTGTTTGCAACTGATGGTAATCAAAAGTAACCACATAACATGGTATCACCTTAAGCATCCTCAGGGCAGAGGAAGAAGATGGGTGAAAGGGGCTAGGCAGGGTTAGAGTTTTCCAGTAACTGCCTAGTTTACAGACCCTCAAAGCAGAGATCCAAGAATTATCCTCTCTTCCCTAATCTCTCTACAACAGGGCAGCGTGAGGAAGCTGCATCCCAGGAGATAAATACCGAGGACTGTTAATTTAGCATCTTTCACGACCATAAAATTCACTTAAGGAAGCACAAGCTTCACCAAAGGTAAGAAAACAAGCAGTGCAGTGGGCCAGGCCCAGCTGCAGCAGCCCTCCACCTACAGTACAGCAGGCTGGGTTCAACCAGAGCAGCCACTGCTTGTGGGGAGTATGCATAGGTGTAAGCTAGGCTTGAAGGCACTGGTAATGCAGCCTGGTCATGGGTTATTACAAATAGAGAGGCTGCCATATGGCCCAGGAGCTGAAGGAAGGGTTTTGCTGTAGTTTGGAAATAAGATAGGACATCACGACAAAGCTGTCTTTGCATAAGTATACCATGGTGGTTATGGACTCCAGGCAGTCACTGCTACTAAAAATTTCTGATTTAACATGCATAGGCACATGCACACACTAAAAATTAAGCATTCATAGGGACAACCACTAGAAATAGTAGTATGCATTTACTTGCACACTGAAGTAAATAAAAGAATGTCTTTCCATGACTTTAACTGTCCTTGACTATATTTTAAACTCTCAAGTGACCCATAAACAATGGGCAGGAAAAAAACACCCCAAACGCTACAAAACAGACACTAATATCTCACCAGAGAGCTGATGTAACCTAATGTAACTTTCTGAATAGCTGAGACACATTGTGTAATACTGATGTCAAAACACAATACTCATGCACAGAACAGAGATCCGCTATGGTTTAAAATGCCAGTCATGTTTTTATTAGGGATGTAAAATCCAGTTTAATTGGTTAACTAGTTAAAAATTATGTTTAACTGGTTAACCTATTAAAGGGTGGGGTGACGGCCACTCCAGCCTAGCTGGGCTTGAGTGCCCCTCCCAAACTCATGGACAAGGGTGGGACCTGAGCGGTTGTGAGGGGGCAGCCCCCTGACCACGGCAGGCGGGGAGCTGTTATACCCCTACTCGTTAACCAGTTAACCATGCACAACCCTAGTTTTTATATGGCACTGTGGTATATTTTTAATCCTCTTCACTACCAAAGAAATCACAACTTGCTGAATGGTGATTTGAGAGTGCAGATCTAGAACCCAGGGCTTGGGGAGCCCTGGTTCTCTGATACTCTCTCATCCAATGGGTATGAGCAAAGGAGCATCTCACTAATCCTGGAACATCAGGCTCCCCAAACCATCCAGTCAGAGAACAAAAGGCCTGCAACCACCAGATTGGCTCACAACAACTACAAGAAGTGACTTGAATGGGCTGTCTGAGCAACTCTGTATCTGCCTGCTTCCTGAAATCCACATCCAATCCTGTTCCTGATTCATATGCTCCTTCTGATGCCTGCCTCCCACTTTGCTCTGGCTCTATGTCTGATCCTTGCCTCTTCTCTGGTTCCTGCCTTTTCACCTCACTCCTCACCCTCAACTACCAATCCTGGCTCTAAACCCTGGCTCTGGTTTGACCCCTCTGCTATCTGGCAGATGACTTTGGTTCCAACCTTTGGTTCCATTCCCTGACCTGAAAGCGAGCACCATCCACTATCCTGACTACTAAACTAGACAGACCTCCTACAGTTTGGTCCCTTATATTTCAAGAAAGTGAACTGTAGCAAGACTGGATCCCATAATTCAGCAGACAGAAGTACACTTCTATGTCCATATAACCATAGATACATTAGTTCTACTGCAGTGCAAAAAATATCACCAATTTTTCTTATAAACTGTGCTAAAACAGACACACTCGATTCTCTAAACTATGCAGGTGAATTTAAAGGCCTATATATCATGACGAGATTAAATAGTTTAAAGTGTGCAAGAATTCCAGATACCTCAAGAACAATGGTATTTAAGAAAGCTTCAAATAATACTTCTAGGAGAAAGTAAAGCAGACGTAGCTTAATGCATATTTATTCAACTTGCCATAGGGAGTCTTAACTGCTTCCTTAGGTGTCTTATCACTAGATTTGTCAATCTTCTTGCAATTACAGAAGAGAGATTACAGAATATGATAAAAACCATAGCAAAGAAAGTTAACTTCCTAAATGTATCAAAGAATATATTAAACAGGGGTCATGTGTGTGTGTGGAGGGGAGAGGTCTACAAAAAAACCTAGTCATATAGCCAGAAGAGAGACTCTAAATGCAATACTACGAAAAAAACCTAATAATTAAATCAAGTATGAAGATTGTCCATATACTGAACTCTAGTACGTAGCAGAATATATATGTTTAGAAATATTTCTGCACACCAAAGAACTAGAGTAAAACCATTTTAAACACAGAAAATATATAAATCTAAAACTTTTTAAAGAAAAATCCTGTATTCTGAATTGGATTACAAAATATTTTTGAAGTGCTCTAATGATGTAAGACTATATAGCTTTAATTATAACATTATAGCCCACTTACAGCATATTTTGTCTTCTTTAAAATCTGTTAAAGCTTGATATGATATCACCACTAGTGGTGACTCCTTACACCTTCACAAGCCAAATACTTCACAGGTTAGTACCTGGATATGAAATAGAGTTGTGTAGGAAGTAACCATTTAGCAGATAGCAAAGTTTCTTCAAGTAAGCACTACATGAATGTGTAAGCACAAAAAAATGCATACAGTGCTGCTAGAGACGTCATCTTTTGAATAACAACAACAGACTCCTCTTCCACTTGAATATATTAAATATCTCCTGGCACATTTTTCCTGAAGAGTCAGGGTGTTAACTTATTTCAACTTTATCTACATTTCCAATTTCTGAATTGGAAGACTGGAGGTTCAGACTTAACAATGTGTTAAGTAAGATGTTAAACATCACTTGGTATTAGCCAAATACTTCCCTATTAAGAGGCATTTTTGTTAATACACTATAACCTCTGTAGTCTGGATGTTCCTAATTCAGGAACACCCATGGTGCAGACCCTCGCAGGCAGAGATGAATGCTTCTCTGTGTGCTGCCGCGCGGAATGGCACCTTAGCAATGTGCTCTTTCGGAAGCTGTTCCCCGTTGATACCATAGCGATGGGGTGGTAGTGACTGGGAATGGCAGGGGACATGGAACACCGGGAAAGTGCCCTACTCTCATCCCCCTCACTCCTTCTCTGGCTCAGCAAAATCTTCAATCTGGCAAACCGTTTCCCAGGATTATCTGATTAAAGAGGTTCAGGTGTACTGGTGTATCTAAGCAACCATCAAGACCACTCACTATCATTATGCTGAAATGGTTTATTTGTAGACATCCCCATAATGTAACTGTTCCAATGTAGTGCATTTGAATTAGTAGCATGTGCTGTACATACTTTATGGAGCGTTTCATGCTCAAGAAATTAGTTTTACTGACCTACTTAACCTAGAAAGGAAGTGAGAAATTTGTTACAAAGGAATTTTATGGATTTGAAAAAAGGTGTTAATTAAAATGTAATAGAATGTAGAAGTACTAGGAAAAATAATCTGATTATGTATTTATTGCCCACTCAAAGCACAGGTATTATAAACAGAATTGATAAGAAGAGCGTCCTCTTCTCTCTGTTGAATTATAGCCCTATAGTTTTTGAAACGTCTAGATAGGATTCACTTATTTCTCCACATAATCAGTTTAAGAATAGAATCCTTACTCCACTTACATAGCACAATTCCTTGGGAATTGTAATGCACTTCACAAACACCCTCTGGATTAAACACATTTTACACAGCCAAGTAAAGAATCCACCTTCTTAACTTCCAGCTCCATCCCATTATCATTATCCCATCACCACCCAGCACATGTAAGATATATGGACAGTTGCTTTCTTATGTGGTTCTTATTCTTTAACCAAAAAGCTAGTGGGGGGATAAAATGGGGGAGGGATTCAAAGTTTCCAAATTGTTCTGTGATAGAAATATCAGAATTTCTTAGATTAAGATATTCTTGCAAAGTAAAATGGATAGCAAGATACCAACATTTCAAATGCTCCAAAAAACCTATATTGTGTATAAACTCTCAACCCTCAGCATGGTGGATGTGTCACTATGTTATGATCTAGCTATTCTATTTAACACAATTTCTGAAGAGATCCAACAAGAATCACACTAAAGCCTTCTAGGGTAGTAAGCGATAGCTCCCACAAACACTACAGAATCAGCTCCATACACCATTTACTCCAAGCATATGCCAAGCTCAATAAGTAAAGGATATGTTCTTAAAATCTGCTCTTAACAGAGATGGGAAGAAAAACACAAACTGAATAAGAGGATGACACAGAAGTACACTGGTGTTTCACTACCCTGCATCAGCTACTTTTATTAAGCCTGACATACTCACCATCCTTAATATACTTTGTCATGGTATTTATTTAAAAGGTGACATGCAATATACCATTTGAAATCTATTAACACTGATCAGTAATATCACGTGAAATGTTTGTAAAAACATTGCAGTGAAATTATGAATACATACTGATATTACTATAAATCGACAAAGGAGACAATAGAATTTTCTATATAAAGCAAAAATAAAATATGGTGGCAGATGCCCAGACAAGAAAAGAGGGTTCTGACCTGCTGGCTCTGGATCAGTCAGGGACTAACCGTGCTGCAATTTTGTAAGGGGTGGCGTGACCCTAACAGCACCTCTGTGCCAGATGGTAAGAGATGCCCTGATATGTAGCAATGAGTTCATGAGCCTGACCATCTCAGGGTATCTCATCAGTGTTGTCATAATCTGTATCTAAAATAGGTCATATAAAGTATCATATGCAAACTGGAGACACACTGGCAATTAATATCATTGTGAAATGTCTATCTAACACTATATGATGAATTATGGATACTAATAATATGCTTTAAAAATCTGTGACCAAACAAAGAGAGACAGGTTCTCCCTCACACAGAAGACAGCAATATTCCTGCTTCCGAGGAACGTAAGCAAGATGTGACCCACACCCAAAAAAGAAAATCCTATTTACATACAAATCAACAGAGGGATGAGATATCCATAAGACGACAATAGCACGAGGTCATCTTGAGATGGGGCGGAGGGGAAGGGGGATAAAATGGTGAGTTTGGGAAGATAAAAGAAACTATCTTGACAGACACAAGGGGTCTTTCAATTAAAAGATGGGTCTTTCAATTAAAAGATGGGTGAAAGATGGGTCTTTCAATTAAAGTAGTTGAAGAGTTTGGGAACTAGATATAGGTGAGAAACCTGCTTAAATAAAGATCTTTCACCTAGGATTACAAAGGAAGCCAGTACCTTGTATTTTTGTAGATCATCCTGATGGAAAGAAAGTTGGCCATGGTTGGAAAGAAAAAGATTTGTTGGAAATCTACCTTGACCCCAGGCTGTAGCTTAAGTGAATTTTACTTGTATTTACTTCTAAACATTGTGATTTATCCCTTGTACTTGAAATCTCTCTCTCCAATTAAATAAACCTGTTTTATTTTTATGCTATATCAGTCCAGTTCTGTGTTTGACTTGCAGTTAAAGAAAAAGCTTTAACTTTTGTCTCTTTAAAGAAGTGGTGCCCCTTATTACTCCTCCAAGCATTCCCAGAGAAGACTAAATATGACAAAAATACAGTATGTTTTTGGCAGTGTCTGGGAAATCAGGCATGCAACTCCAATAATTCCAGTAGTATATCTGTAATTCCACACTAAACAGCTCTAAAAAGTACATGAAACTGGAATGTGGAACAGCATCCCACATATTTGATTTGTTTATGATCAGAAAACTTGTATAATAGGTAACATTTTTAGTGAAAAGCACTATTTAATTTGTCAGCTAATAAGAACATAAGAATGGCCATACTGGGTCAAACCAAAGGTCCATCCAGCCCAGTACCCTGTTCTGCTGACAGTGGCCAATGCCAGGTGTCCCAGAGGGAGTGAATCGAACAGGCAATGATAAAGCGATCTCTCTTCTGCCATCCATCTCCACCGTCTGACAATCAGAGGCTAGGGACACCATTCCTTACCCATACTGGCTAATAGCCATTTATGGACTTAACCTCCATGAATTTATCTACTTCTCTTTTAAACCCTGTTATAGTCCTAGCCTTCACAACCTCCTCAGACAAGGAGTTCCATCGATTGACTATGCGCTATGTGAAGAACTTCCTTTCATTCATTTTAAACCTGCTGCCCATTAGTTTCATTTGGTGGCCCCTAGTTCTTATATTATGGGAACAAGTAAATAACTTTTCCTTATTCACTTTCTCCACACCACTCATGATTTTAGAGACCTCTATCATATCCCCCCTTAGTCTCCTCTTTTCCAAGCTGAAAAGTCCCAGTCTCTTTAACCTCTCCTCATATGGGACCCATTCCAAACCCCTAATCATTTTAGTTGTTCTTTTCTGAACCTTTTCAAATGCCAGTATATCTTCTTTGAGATGAGACCACATCTGTACACAGTATTCAAGATGTGGGCGTACCACGGATTTATATAAGGGCAATAAGATATTCTCTGTCTTATTCTTTATCCCTTTTTTAATGATTCCTAACATCCTGTTTGTTTTTTTGATTGCCGCTGCACATTCTGTGAACGTCTTCAGAGAACTATCCAAGATGACTCCAAGATCTCTTTCCAGATTAGTTGTAGCTAAATTAGCCTCCACCATATTATATGTATAGTTGGGGTTATTTTTTCCAATGTGCATTACTTTACATTTATCCACATTCAATTTCATTTGCCATTTTGTGGCCCAGTCTCTTAGTCTGGTGAAATCTTTTTGAAGTTCTTCACAGTCTGCTTTGGTCTTAACTACCTTGAGCAGTTTAGTATCATCTGCAAACTTTGCCACCTCACTGCTTACCCCTTTCTCCAGATCATTTATGAATAAGTTGAATAGGATTGGTCCTAGGATTGATCCTTGGGGAACACCACTAGCTACCCCTCTCCATTCTGAAAATTTACCATTTATTCCTATCCTTTGTTTCCTGTCTTTTAACCAGTTCTCAGTCCATGAAAGGATCTTCCCTCTTATCCCATGATAACTTAATTTACGTAAGAGCCTTTGGTGAGGGACCTTGTCAAAGGCTTTCTGGAAATCTAAGTACACTGTATCTACTGGATTCCCCTTGTCCACATGTTTGTTGACCCTTCAAAGAACTCTAATAGATTAGTAAGACATGATTTCCCTTTACAGAAACCATGTTGACTTTTGCCCCACAAATTATGTTCTTCTGTGTGTCTGACAATTTTATTCTTTACTATTGCTTCAACTAATTTGCCCGGTACTGACATTAGACTTAGATTCAGATTTACAAGTTTTAGAGTTTGAGACTTAATTTTTACTAAACACCCAGGAATTTAGGAAGAAATCAGCAATAATCAGGTTTGGGACAAAGCCTCTACATTTAAAGAGGAATTAATATAATTCAGAAGCAAATATAAGCTTTGCACCAGCTTGCAGAACTCAGGCTCCAGATTCTGTCAAAAGCCCCAGCCCAGTACTGAACAAGGAATCATGGATCCCTAATACCCATATACAGAAACTGGTCTTCACTAAACATAGTCAATAGACATGCCAATGGGATGAACACACAGACACGTAGGAGACAGCTCTTTAACTCCACCCTGATATCTTCCCCTCTGGTGACAGTCCCATTGTGACCAATTGATCTAAAAGGAAAAAATGTGTATGGAGACGGGGAGGATAGGTTGTTTTTTGCCAAGATTTTTCTAACATGTACTTATTGGCTCTGGTCTTTCATCATTGCACTCAGCTCTGTAGAAATATCACTACCTGCACATGACTGACTTACCATGTTTCAACATTGCTAAAGCCCTGTATAGTAAAAGTGCTTTTATGAAGACTGAACATATGAACATCTTTATGTTAGATGAATGAATCTCACCATTTGTCGTTAACAAGCCGTTATGCACCTTCTATTGGCTAAAGACACTTCATCATGAGTGAACAAGTTACATTTTAAGCAATGTTCATTTATTATCTTGTTCAACTTTACTTAAAGCAACAATATGAAATTAAGAGATTTCTAATGAGGTGTCTCCAATGGGTTACTCATGTGGCCAGTATGCTCTGGGTTTGCCTTTATGTAAAAGAGCAATCCTACACACGTTGCATACCAACAGTCTAAGTTACAAAAGACTAAATGTAATCCTATCTTCATATGTAGATTCTCCTTCCCAAGTCTAGTAGCATCCAATATTAAAACAACAAACAGACTCATTTAACCATTAGCCAGTAAATGGCATCATTCCATAATAAAAATAACAGAGGGGCAAGATAAATGACAATATATTTTATTGGACAAACTTCTGTAGGTGGAATATACAAGTTTTAAAGCTACATGGAAATCTTCACTCGTGTAAAAATTAATTAGCCAAGAGCCTTCTAATTGTTTTAATTTAAAAATTAAGAGAATGCATCACTCAAATGTTCTCATGTACAGTATACCATGTAACCTAGCTTTCAGTGTAATTTCCACAGACATGGAAGCCTCTTTCTACCAAAAATTATAATGGTGAAAATATCTTGGCAGGAGATACTGGAATACAATCCACTTCCCCTTTCACTCTACTGAAAGGACCTTTATAGCCCTATACATATACAAACCAATTTTATTAAAAAAAAAAGTAGATCAGCAAGATATAGAAATATGTACCAAAAATTTCCAGGGTAAACATGTTTGTGCAAACTACATAACATTTAACTGAAGACAGCCTGGGAATACTTTCCTGATCTCTTTCTATTACTGACCATGCATCTTTAGCTGGATTAAATACTTTTGCCCTTGCTAAACATATTATGCTTAGATTTTTCATGAAAACTTTTTTAGGGATGAAGAATACATGGGATGCACAATGTTGTTTCTTTTTAGCTACCCAAAGACCTGACTATGAAGTGGGTTTTTGGGTGTTGTTTTGTTTACTCTCCTCCTTGTAGGACAAACAAAGTTCTCACACCTCTCAGCCCCAGTGTTCCTTGGGTCCATCTGCAGAAAAATAAAAATCCTATGGCTAAAGAACTTTTCACATTTTTTAATCACTTGGAATAAGCATAGCAAAGAGCATGGCCTCCCTTTTGCCACATGGATCTCTTAGAGAAGACTGGACTTCTGGATTTTAAAGTTTAGGTTTCAAAAATCTGGATTTCATCTCCACGCACATTTGAATAATCTCCAATGCTCCACAGAAGCAGTTAAGACAATGAGAAGGGAATGGCTGAGTTGGTCCAATAATCTGGACTAGAAAACAATTCAGTTAACTTCAGCTAGAAAACCCCAACAGGAGAGAAAAAAAAATCTCTCTGGTGCTTTCAAATAAGGTTCATTGTTATTTCATAATTAAAGTCTTCAAATACCTGGTGAACTAGCATTCTAAAACTTTAAAATAAGTATACGTCCAGATTAAGGACATGAATGGTTTACTGGTTATGGTTAACCAGTAGGGTTGCCAGGTGTCCGGTATTTTCACCTCCTGTCCAGTAAAAAAATTCAGAAAATACCGGACACCTAAAATGTCCAATATTTTCTGATTTTTTCCCAGCTAGGAAGCGAAAATACCGGGTGCTTACTGGGAGAGGCAACTTGGCGGGCGGCCACCAGCAGCCTGTTAAGGCCAAAAAGCTGCAAAAGCGTTTCTTAAAGGGGCCACGCTGTTTTGGTTTTTGTTTTTGCTTAACAACTCTCGGGGTCCTTTTTTTTTTTTTTTTTTTTGGTTCAGTATTTTTTCAGAAACCATCTGGCAACCCTATTAACCAGCGGGGGTTGGAGCCCAGTGGCAGTAGGGGGACAGCACTCCAGGTCTGCCCCCATTTAATAGATTAACTAGTTAAATGGGATTTTACATTTCTAGTCCAGATAACAACCATACCTGCTTTACTGAACAATCAGAAAGATTTTGCTTTGCTATAGTTATTTTGAAAAATTGGCATCAAAATTCTTTTATACCAACTAGTTCAAGATATTTGTGGTCAATCACATCTTCAAACCAGTTATAGCTTCTGTTAAAATCAAACAAAAAATAATATACATGGAATTGAAATAACTCAACAAGTTTAATGTTGCAACCTTGCTGTAATTTTTCAACTAGCAGTCTGAAGTCGTATTATGCCAATTATTATATTGAAATAGCTTGAGGCTTTGCCTTGTGAAAGCAATCAGTTTTCTGGATATCAGGAATTGTAGTTATCTCAAAAAGATAGAAATCCTTTGCACAAATTATACCCTCCAATTTTCTTCCATTTGTGAAATATAATAATTGTTGTCAATTTAATTTATTTTAGGTGCTAGATTACTTCCCCATTTACTATCTGCTACATTTTTATGAGGATGCTACTGCACAAAATTCAGGTTGCTGGGACACCCGAATAGACTGGACAATTTATACACCCTGCCTAAGTCACAATGAAGAGCAATACCAAGAGAATCAGTACGACTCATCTTCATAAGCACCAAATTCAGTGTAACAATGAGATTTCAAATGATTTTATAGAGAGATTCTCCTAAAATTAATGCAGACAGCTTGAACTGAATTTCTCACATTTAGTCATACCAAGCAGTACTTTGCTCTGCAAATAATCCCAGTGAGTCTACTAAAAAGGGAATACTCCTGGAGTAAGATAATACTCAGCACAAATAAGAGGGGGTAATGTGGAACCTTTATTAGTAAACACATTGCCTTGACTTTTCTTTCTTTCTTGTATTAATCCAAGTAGTTGTATATCTAAATTTTTCCTCCTGCCCCCATAGAAATTATTACTTAAAAGTGTATATAAATTATGGACTCTCTAGAAAGCATTACACAAATGAATTTCTAGTTACAAGACAGTGTTCATTTTATCTGCAAATACTAACCATCTTTATATTTCATGTTCTTCAATCAGTAGTATTGTGCATGAAAAATACTACTATAATATTGATTTTATATTTGATGTATATGTACATACGTAATATTTGGCATTTGTTTCAAATTTTAAAAATACAGATGATTTTAAAATTGTTACATAATACTCTTGCTCTATGCCATTTCTCCTAACTATATAACTAGTCTTTCAGCTCTGTAACACAATACATAACAGGATGCACTTTCAATTTATAATCAGAATTCTGGTATTGTTCTAGTTTTTCTAACTATCTCAAGTAATTTTAATCATATCTCCTCCTTCAAAATCTCTGATTCATATTATACTGTATATAGAAGCATGATTAACAGTTAAAAGCATGAACCATGTTTCCCTGGTAGAAGCACTATAAATTGAATCACTTACTTTGAAACATGCCATATGAGAAATAAGAAAAAAATTAAAATGTATGCATACAATCTAATATTCAAAATATCCTTAGTATCCTTCACAGTATAAAAAAGAATACATAAATATCCTAAATGTAATATAGCTTTTGTACCTACACTACTTTTGCTAACAATCCTACTGTCTCTCAACAAAGGTTTAAAATATATAGATAATAATAAAAGAAAAATTTACATAGGAAGTTTTAATTTATATTAATATGAAAATATTGATTTGGCTTTTTATTATTTATTTGTTTGGATTTAGATTACTGAAAGGGGGAAATATCAGACCCTCATCCTGCAACCACTACTGAGTAAGTAGGTAGTAAGACAGTAGTAGTATCACTGAAGTTGGTGATAGGCAATATGCTTGGTAATAGATGTTTGCAAAATCAATCCAGAAAAATGCTTTAATATTTTCCAGATGTGGTAGCTAGATTATTATTTTAAATGAAGTTGTGAATGCTGCTGATCTATAATTTGGACTAGTGCCATTCAGAGGATTTTTTTAATGTGACTGAAATCTGAATAAAAGTAACTGGTGATACAAAATATTTAACAGTAGAATCCACACTGCAGAGCAAGTCAAACTGTTGGTCAGATGGGCCAACACTGCAGGATTGCTTTCAGAAGAAAGAACAATAATGGGTTAAAAAATTCACTCAGAAAACAGATAAGTAATTTGTCCTGATGAGCTAAAGTACTGTCAACTTCTTCAGAATTTAAGCTTTCATTTTTTAATGATTACACTTCATGCCCATATGGTGGAAAAGATAACCTTCCAAATGTGAATGAGGTAGCAAACTGATGCAGTGTCCTCTTTTTAGGCAGCACTGCTACTTTCAAGATTCACGATGATTTCATACAGCTGCTGCTTAGGAAAGCTCTGTCTACTAGCAGAGACAGCAGCCCGTGGGGGGTCCAAGCTGATTGCAGACAGAGGCTGCTGCCACAGACCAGCCTCTTTCCACGGGAAGTCCAGAACCCTCCCTCTGCCGCGGACAGGGGCTGCTACCACCTCAGGCCGCTGCATCTGTATCAGAGGCAGCAGTGTGGGGTGGCAGGCAGCTGGTCTGCGCAGGGAGCTGGTTTTTAAACTGGCTCCCCTGGCGGACTGGCTTCTGCCCGCTATCCCATACTGCTGCTTCTGATGCAAAGGCAGCAGCACCGGGTAGAAAGGGGACTACCCAAGAGTGGAGCCAGAGTGCACAGCTGCCAGCCCCGCCCCCAGGGACTATTGATTTGTCATGTAATCTCTAAGATTTCATGCGATTACATGACTATTCAACTACATGATATCTACCATCTCTAGTGGAGACGTGGCCTAGCTAGCTGGCTGCAGGTGAAGAAGCACTTCTAGCTCCAAGTACAAGGTCCTTAATGAAGGCCATTAAGAGAGGATGTCCAAATGACTACTGTTTTTCTTAGGCAGAAACGTAAAGTTTAAAATATTTAAGAATTTAGGATACAAGTGGAACCGTGATTCACTTTTCACTGAAAATACAGACATTTTATAGAGCATATACTTACTTTGTATGTGCACAGACATCAAAGTTTAAACAGCTTATTTATTAAAACACTGAAATTTGGAAATTAATCTTTAAAAATGATACAAGGTAAGAGCTAGAATAATTTTTACAGCGGTGTTGCTGATAATGGAAACCATGTATTAAATTGTTACTATTACTTGAAGTCACGGGGTACACTATGGCATCCCCCGCACACTTTGCTTCAGCACCACTGCAATAAGAACTATACTAATCCAATTTTTAAAACTAAGGTATCTCTTCCTTGGTGTCTTAGTGCTCCCCAATTACAAATCAACAAAACAAAAATATCATAGCAGACTGCTATTTTTAAGTTTCATACTCAATGCACACACAGCACTCAAACGCCATCCTTCTCATTTCAGAGTGTTTTGGTTGTTATTTTAAACCACACTCACAGCATGCTAACAACCCCTTACACAACTTGCAATAAAACACATGATGGCCTTAAACTTAATTTCCTGCTCTGCTCCATTCCTTTCCCTCTAAATAACGTGCCCTAAAATTAGAGACAAATAAGGTTCCAATACCAAGACCCTTTATGTCAAGTTTCATTTTAGAGCAAGTTTTTGATCTAGTTTGTAAAATCATGAAAATAAGATAAACTTAAAAAAACAACAAATAGTCTGGTAGCACTTTAAAGACTAACAAAACGTAGATGGTATCATGATCTTCCGTGGGCGCACACATCTGAAAAAGCGGGATGTGCCCACGAAAGCTCATGATACCATCTACATGTTTTGTTAGTCTTTAAAGTGCTACCAAACTATTTGTTGTTTTTTAAGTTTATCCTGTACAGACTAACTCGGCTACCCCCTGAAGCTTATGAAAATAAGAAAGTATCAAAGAAAAAAATTGGAATCCTTTTGTAGTGTGAGAGAGAACAAGCACACTAGAGATCTAAGCATGCCCAAGACATTACTACAGTACAGTAACTAGATGATTTGCTCACTACTGCCTCCACAAGTATTTAGTGAGGGTTAAAGCAATTTCTGAAAACATGTTTAAAGTGCATTCAGATCACAAGAGAGGAGTCACAGCCTTAGAGATATAATAAATCAATAGGAGATATCACACAAATAGGGAGAGCCTTGTATGGTAGGTGACTTGTGCCAATATACATTTCATGATAACCATACAGACCCCCCTCAATGACATTTCACAGAGCAAAAGGAGTCAGTCAGCAAAAAATAATAATAATAATAGTAACCTTCCTTTTTTTAATAAAGCTGGGGGAAAATCTCAAACAGCAGATTTAACTTCTTGTCATCAGAATTTAGCAGTAATATTGTCAGGACTGCAGACTTCTGCATCTACTGTGGCTTATGGGTTCTTGGCAACACCTGGGTTTGCAGCCAAAGCCTCACTAGAGGGGCTGCAGCTTGAACAAATGCCTTTGATCTAACAGGGCAGACAACTAAAGCTCCTGCTGAACCATCCCCACTTAGATAACACTGCTCTGCTTCTCTGACAAAGACTCTATGTCATTGCAAGGCACAGTGACAGGGAGAGAGGGTGGGGTGATAGGAGGAGGAGGAGAAAGATATCCAGTAAGAGACAGACTACCGAATCCATGCAATCTATACACAGTCACAGGAAACCCCACTGGAAAAAAATAAAGATGCCTATTTTACATAATGCACAGATTCACACAGCTGTCTGCACAATTCATCTTTCACCAGAGCTAACAACATTTGTGGGAGGAGCCAAAGCAGTGATGAATAATCCAGCTGTTTCCCTTGCTTTTTAATAATAATCATTACAAGAGCCTATATACCTTACCTAGATGACCCAAGTAACCCAGACGCTTTACACAAAGACAAATAGATGTAATTACTAAACATATAACAACCAATAAAATCAGCAAAAACCATGAATAAAAATCAATACATCAAAGGCCATTCTAGAATTCACTGATTTGTTTCATCCCTACCGATTCAAACCAAGGGGATTTTGCTTCAATCCTTCACCCTCCATCTTCACTCCCTCTCCATCCCACAACTTCAGACACCATCACCATTCAGTTAGGGGCTGACTGGTTCAGGATATTTTTAGAGCTCTGGTTTTTAGGACTCCCCCCAAGTCATCCATCACCTTCTTGCCTCCACCTTTCTTCACCCCATTTTCCCCATCCTCCTTGTGTCAATCCCCCCTCCCGGCTCCTTATCAACACCCTCCCCACCTCCATCCTCGCCCAGTCCTTCACCCCCCCCCGCCAGCCTTCCTCCCTGGGCATCTTTCTCTTCATCCTCTCCCTACCTCGCCCCTCCCCCCCAAGCTTTGCCCATGCAGCAGCCCCCTCCCGGCAGGGTGCGGGGTGGGGGAGGGGGCTCACCTCCAGCTCGGTGTCCGCGGGTTCGGCCACCCCGATGATCTCGCTGGGCAGCTCGGCCAGGTCGGTGACCCGGATCAGCCCGTCGTGCAGGAAGATGGTCTCCTCCTTCACCGAGAGCCACTGGGCCGAGTCCGCGGCCGCAGCCGCGGCAGCCGCCGGGGAGCCCATGGGGCAGGCAGCGGGCGAGCCTGGGGCAGAGGAGAGGCGGGTCCCGCTACGGCCCCATGGCGAGGGGAGACAGGAAGGGCGAGAGGCGCCGAGCGCCTGGGGGCCCTGGCGGGAAGGGGCCGGGGAGGAGCCGGGGGGCAGGGATCTCCAGCGGCGGCCGTGCGCAGGGCGCAGCGCCCAGCTCCTGCTCCCCTCCTCACACACACAGGTGACAGCACGACGCCATGTTGCGGGCTGCGGCGAGCCCGGCATGCCCCGCGCCGGGAACAATGCCCCCTCCCCCCGCGGCTCCCAGCGCCCCGCCCCCGGCCCGGAGGCGCCTCCCACTCAAAGCTGGCCCCTCAGGCGCGCCCTCACCCCCGAGTGGACGGCAGCTGCCACACCCCCCCGCCATGGCCCCTGCTGTGGCCCCCGCCTGCCCCCCCGTTCCCCTCGCCCTGTTGTGCCCCCCCCACGCTCCCCGTCTGCCCCTTTGCTCCCCAGCCCCTGCTAGCCCCCTCCCCTCATGCTCCTTCCCTCCCCCAGCCCCTCTGCTGCCCCCCACTCCGACTGCCCCTTTGCTCCCCAGCCCCTGCTAGCCCCCTCCCCTCATGCTCCTTCCCTCCCCCAGCCCCTCTGCTGCCCCCCACTCCGACTGCCCCTTTGCTCCCCAGCCCCTGCTAGCCCCCTCCCCTCATGCTCCTTCCCTCCCCCAGCCCCTCTGCTGCCCCCCACTCCGACTGCCCCTTTGCTCCCCAGCCCCTGCTAGCCCCCTCCCCTCATGCTCCTTCCCTCCCCCAGCCCCTCTGCTGCCCCCCACTCCGACTGCCCCTTTGCTCCCCCAGTTCCCCCCTTCACCCTCCCTCACTCTGCTCCCGTCCCCTCTGCCTGTCCCTTCACTCTCCCCCAGCTGCCCTCCCCGTACCCTGCCTGACCCTGCTCTGGCCCTACAACTCCTCTCCTGCCCTACTAACCTCCCCTGCCCTTCTCCCAGCTCCCCGCCAACCCCATTCTGGCTCTACAACCTCCTGCCTATACCATGCCAGTCCTCCAAGCACCCCCCCCACTTCCCACCTTCCTATGCTCCCCCTTGTCTGCCCTTTCCCTTCACTTTTCCCACCCCACTGCAGCCCCTGCCTGTCCCATTTTGCTCCCTTTCCCCCGTCGTCCGATGCTCCCCACTCTACTCCCCTCAGTCCATGCCTCCCCCCACAACTCTGCTCCCTGTCCTCCAGCTTCCCTCCTGACCCACTCCGGCCCCCCAGCTATGCCACTTTGCTTCACCCCACGTGTGCCACTCATCTCCGTTCACCCTGGCTCCTTGTCTGCCCTACTCTGCTTTCTCCAGCCCCCACTCTGGCCCTCCTGTTTCCTGCCCTTCCCCGCTCCTTCCCCCCAGGCTCTCTGCCTGCTCCACTTGGCTCCCCCAGGTTCCTCCCTGGGAGAGGGAAGCTGGAACAATTTGTATAGTGGAGAGGCTGAGAGCCATTGAAAACCACTTCATGCCAGGGGGTGTAGCAATACTGCCTGCCCATACTCCTTAACTGTGTCTAGACTGGCCACTTTTTCCGCAAAAGCAGCTGCTTTGGCACAAAAACTTGCCAGCTGTCTACACTGGCCGCTTGAATTTGCGCAAGAGCACTGACGTTCTAATGTAAGAAATCAGTGCTTCTTGCACAAATACTTTGATGCTCCCATTCAGGCAAAAGTCCTTTTGCGCAAAACCTTTTGCGCAAAAGGGCCAGTGTAGACAGCTCAGTTTTGTTTTGCGCAAAAAAGCCCTGATGGCTAAAATGGCGATCGGGGCTTTCTTGCGCAAAAGCACGTCTAGATTGGCCATGGACGCTTTTGCGCAAAAAGTGCTTTTGCGCAAAAGTGTCTGTGCCAATCTAGACACTCTCTTGCGCAAATACTTTTAACGGAAAACTTTTCCGTTAAAAGCATTTGCGCAAAATCATGCCAGTCTAGACGTAGCCCTTGTTCCAGCACATATTACCTCTTTTATCCTTGCCTGCTCCCACTGTTCTACTCTGTGTCTACCTGCCCCACTCCACGTCCCTTGAGATTCCCTGCCTGTCCCACTCCTGTCCTATCTCCTGACTCCCTGCCTTCCCCACTTTACTCCCCATTTCCCTCACCTGGACTCCGAGGGATTGTCACCTAGGGTACCGGTATGTCTAGACTACATCCCTTTGTCGCCAGAGGGATGTAAATTAGACATACCGAAATTGCTAATGAAGCGGAGATTTAAATATCCCACACTTCATTAGAATAAAAGTGGCTGCCGCTTTTTGCCGATGCGGCAATTTGCCAGCAAAAAGCGGCAGTCTAGACGGGGATCGGTCGATAAGGAAAGCCTTTTCTGACCAATCCCTTATGCTTCGTGCAACGAGGTTTACAGGATCAGTTGGAAAAGGCTTTCCTTGTCGACCGATCCCCATCTAGACTGCCGCTTTTTGCCAGCAAATTGCCACGTTGGCAAAAACCGTCGGTCATTTTTATTCTAATGTAGTGCGGGATATTTAAATCCCCGCTTCATTAGCAATTTTGGTATGTCTAATTTACATCCCTCTGGTGACTAGAGGTAGTCTAGACATACCCCTAGAGTTATCATGACCACATGCAGATGTATTTAGATTTCATTCCTATACAGTCTCCATACTAATGGGCACCTTCCAAAACTCAAGCTCTTTTGACATGCATTTAAAAACACAAAAGAATCCAAAATTAAAATTGTCCCTGGGTGAAGCACTTCTTCCTTTTATCCCACCATACTTTATTTCATCACCACTTACATAACCAATACAACTTCAAAAAACCCCATTGGGCTCCCACCATTTAAATTCTGGACTTAACTGCTTCAACCATTTGCGGATGCTAGTTCAGAGATGCGTGCACATGCACACTCAAAAGTTCAGAGGCAGATGTGCAGGTGTCAGCAAAAATATGCACATATCCAGCCATGATTGTAAGTATTGTATACTAGCAGAAATACCCCGCATCGCCTGGGGAAAATATAGCAGAAGATGTGATGAATGAACTACATCAATTACATTAACATAGCATATTTTATTGGAAATACTTTTCTCTGATATATTACTTTAAGAAATTAACATAGCTAGTGATGTGCTTGACAAAACGACAAATCCCATAGGGTCTCTTTTCTCAATCCCCACAAATCAGGAAGGCCCATCTTCCCTTAAAGACTCTATGCAAACCGATGTCTGCAGCCTCCTTCCCAGAAGCCCTGAGAAATGGAGGGGATGTCTCCTGGGGTCTGCAGCAGCAGCAAATCGCTGCTCCCCAAGTAGCCACTCCCAGGGGCCTTCAGTGCATGCTCCATGGGGCAACCTGAATGGACTTCCTAGCAGCAGCTGGAGTGGTTGCATTGATCAGACAAAGCAAAAGACTTTCAGACCAGGTGCAATTAGTGATATCTAGATGATCAGAACGTGCAGCGCCTGAATGTACCTGTTCTAATGAGAATAGGCTGTTCTGAGTGTACCGTGTCCTCCTCAGGCTCCACGGTGCTCAAAACCCTGTCCTCCTACCCACCACCTCTTTGTACTGTGAGCCAAATCCTGCAAAGTGCATAATGCCTGTGGCACTTGCTGATAACGCACACAGCCCTGCCAGGAGAACGCACACAGACCAAAGGAGGGCAAGGAGTGGGATGGCTCGTTTGGGTGTGGGGGGAGGGAAGCAACTTTAATTTCCAGAAGGGGTTCAGTCGGAACCCAGCTGCGTGAAGATGTTGAGAGGCTGTGATAGCTGGAGGCCTCTCCCAGCCACAATTAGCAAGGCTAGATCCCCGCCAGCATCAGCCACATTTGGGTCTGTCCTGGAGACCTGCTGGTGCCCTAGTATAGGGGAGGTTGCTAATTCTCTGCCCCACTGCAGCCTCTCCCCAATTGGGGCTCTGGGGGAAACCGATTTCGAGATATAACCAATCCAGTGATTTGAGTTAGGAAATCAGGAGTATCCTTGGAAAATGTTGTGTTTCTATGATCAGGCGCTACTAAAAGCTAATTATCAGTGGGCCCAATTGGGGCTCTGGAGGAACTAGGGGAACGTTTTGGCTATCTTCCGTTTCGGAGATCTTTTGGAATTATTAGTGGACCCAGTTGGGGGAACTGATTTCGAGATATAACCAATCCAATTATTTAAGTTAGGAAATCAGTAGTATCCGTGCAAATTTTGGTGTTTCTAGCTCTTACCGTTTCAAAGATCTTTTGGGAAAAACAAACAAACAAATTTTCAGAAATATTTATAAGATTATTACATCACAGTAAATGTTCTGTAGTGTTTTCAAAAATCTTAGAGCCATAGTAATATGCACAGCACTGTATCATAAAATCTTTGCTGAGAGATGATGAAAGCAGCCGAATTGTGTATGGGAATTGTGATGTATCAGATTTGCATAGTTAAGTTAGTGAGGGTCTGCTGTGTGTGTGTGTATGTATGTATAGATATATACACATACATACACATAGACGTGTATATATAAAATAGATCAGTAAAGATAGGCTTCAGAATTACAGGCTTCTCTCCACTTTAAGTGATCAGTGTTTCTAGTTTCTAGGTATAATCTAGGTATAATCTAGTTTCTAGGTATAATCTTTCTATACCTTGCATGTTCAAAAGTTTCAGAGGCATAGCAATGTTAGTCAGTAACTGAAAAAAAAATTAAAAACAACAAATAATCCTGTAGCACCTTAGAGACTAACAAAAAATGAAGAACAAACCACTTCAGATGAAACTGAAGAAGTTCATCTGAAGAAGTGGGTTGTGCCCATGAAAGCTCAGGATACCATCTACATTTTTTGTTAGTCTCTAAGGTGCTACAGAACTATTTGTTGTTTTCTATACCAATGAGCTTGACCAAGAGAGTGGGGCATAGTGTATAATAGGGATGTAAAATCCTGTTTAATTGGTTAACTGGTTAAACACGGGACCAGGCAGGAGTAGTCCCTACTGCAGCATGCCTGGGTCCACAGTGGACAGAAGCTGTTCTAGATCAGTGTTTTTCAACCAGTGGTACGAGTACCCCCAGGGGTACTCTAGAGAAGTCTGGGGGGTACGTCAACACAACTGAAATTTGGAGAAAACTGAATTTTTGTTTTAAGTTTTACAGCGCTTTATTATTTTTGTACTTTTTACACCCAAAAATTTCATTGCCCACCTGGCTAAGAGTAGGTTGTTTAAACAAATGTGTTGAATGGTAGAAAAAAAAATTGTGTGTCTGAAAACTGTAGGTACTGGGGGTACGTATAATTTTTTTTTTAAAAAAGGGGTACTTTATAAAAAAAGTTGAGAAACACTGTTCTAGATGACTGGAGCAGCCCCTGTCCCTGGTGAGCCCTCCACCAGGCTAAAGCAGCCGCAACTGGAACTGGTAAGCATCACTTGTTAAGGGTGATGCTTACTGGTTAATCCGTTAACCATTCACATCCCTAGTGTATTGTATTGCATTACATTACACACACTGCTGGTTTGAACACAGGTTGTCCTTGAGCTTTGTAAAGAGAAACTGGGGTTTGCAGATTCAATTCAACAGTTGAACACTGAGGGTATGTCTACACTTGCACCCAAAAAATGAGGAGTAACATTAGTTTGAACCAAGGAGTTTGGTTCGAACTAACATGTCCCGATGCGCACTTTCACTTTTGAAACAGCTGGCATTCGGAGTAACGCGCCGGCGAGATCATGCTAATGAAGCACAGGATATTTAAATCCCCGCTTCATTGGCTATTTCGAATGCCTGCATTTGCATCCCTAATTCGAACTAGGGTGCAAGTGTAGACATACCCTGACTGTGTTAAAGCTTAATAACTACAAATGTACAGTATTTCAGATCACCCCATTGATGCATGTCTACTATATATTTGAAAAAGTTTGTCTGTTTTTTTTGTCTGTTTGTTCAAAAACTCCTCCTAAATGGTAAGAACTATAACCATAACGTTTGGTATGCAACTTCCTATTATCATAACTTAAAGCCAGGTAAGGGTTTGGTTGTGCCTGGAATGGGATTGCTTCTTATAAAACCATACAGAAAAGAGAATCACCACTCAGATGAAGCTAACTGGCTGGGGGCATGCCCCCTCCTCTCCGGGTCTGCTGCAGTTAGGGTTGCCAGATGGTTTCAACAAAAATACTGGACACACTTGACATGACATCACAATCTACATTACATCTGATTTAGAAAATACCGGACATTTATATTTTCTCATTTATATCCTCTCAATTTCTGTTTCCGGAACAGAAAGCTCAAATACTGGACTGTCCAGTTCAAAACTGGACACCTGGCAACCCTAGCTGCAGCCCCAAGCCTCCCACTTCCCAGGTACCCTTTAGGGAGAGTGTGGGGGAGAGGCTGAAGTGTCCTCCCCCAGATTTGAATGGGGACAGTGGCTGTTACTTCCCTTTGTCAGGGATTGAGGAGAAAGCGCACAGTTTGTGGCAGTCCTCACCCTGGCTGGGGAACGCAGGGGGCAGACAAGCTGTGCATTTTGCTCTCACTCCTTGTTAGAGATAGTAAGGGGAAGAGCAAGCCCTCCCCATGTACAAATCTCAGGGGGAGGCTTTGACCCCCTCCACCCTCCCTGTCCACCCCCATAAATACACACATACAGCTCCTTGCCCAGAGCTTCTCCTCACCTCCCCAACTCTCAGCTCTCTTCTTTAAGCCTCTATTTAAGGACCCGAACAACACCTAGTTAATGTGCTAGTCTGCTCATAATAGGGGAGGAGAAGAAGCTGCTGCAGAAGTAATGAGTTGATATACAAAAGGGGATATATGAGGTGCTTTGGAGCGATGACCAGGTGGTGGCCTCATATAGAAGGAAGTGGTGGAATGTGTAGTTGGAAGAGTCTGTTGGGGGGGGGGGGCTCTCAAGGACATCCTGACTGATTAAATAAGCTGCTCCAACAGCATCTCCCTGGAGGAATAGAGAAGCTAATCAGGTTAGTTTTATTCACAGTATTTGGTTACAAAGCAAAATAGTAAGTGAGCCCAGGGTTTTATTACCAGGAATGGGATTTTACTTTTTTCATTCATTTCTAGAAGACAGGAACAAAGGAAAGGATCAGAAAAAGAAATATGTGTATAGTGTAATGGAAGTAACACTGGACGAGCGAATTATGACTAGCTTACCTACATACCCTTCCACCTGTCAGTTTAGTATCTGAGTGCTTTCCTTGGAAAATCCATAGTAATAGCAAAATTCCTAGGAAATTAGATAGAATTTATGGCATGTCTTCCTTTCTGGGATCTAAATTCTGCTTGAGGTATCATTTACATATACACATAATTTTTGGTGTTTGTTGGGGAATGGGAATAGAAGACGATGCTTGTATGGTAAGTATCATCTATGGTGGAAAAGCTTTCTTAAAAATGGTGCTTTTGCAGTGTTTTTCAAAAACAGCCAAAGTAGATTCCCTTGATCTCTTTTGGAAGACTGTTCTGTAGCTGGATCCCCCAAATGAGAATGGTTTGTCCCCAGCTCTCATGGGTTTTATTCTGCAACTAGCTTCAGAGATGTAGCCAAGTTAGTCTGTAACAGGAAAAACTTAAAAAACAACAAATAGTCTAGTAGCACTTTAAAGAATAACAAAACATGTAGATGGTAGAATCATAGAACCATAGAGCTGGAAGAGACCTCAGAAGGTCATCAAGTCCAGCCCCCTGCTCTAGGCAGGACCAATCCCAACTAAATCAACCCAGCCAGGGCTTGGTCAAGCCGAGACTTAAACACCTCTAGGGATGGACACTCCACTACTTCCCTAGGTAACCCATTCCAGTGCTTCACTACCCTCCGAGTGAAATAGTTTTTCCTAATATCCAACCTGGACCTCTCCCACCACAACTTGAGACCATTGCTCCTTGTTCTGCCATCTGTCACTACTGAGAACAGCCTCTCTCCATCCTCTTTGGAACCTCCCTTCAGGAAGTTGAAGGCTGCTATCAAATCCCCCCCTCACTCTTCGCTTCTGCAGACTAAACAGACCCAACTCCCTCAGCCTCTCCTCGTAAGTCATATGCTCCAGCCCCCTAATCATTTTGGTTGCCCTCCGCTGGACCCTCTCCAATGCGTCCACATCCTTTTTGTAGTGGGGGGCCCAGAACTGGACACAATACTCCAGATGTGGCCTCACCAGAGCCGAATAAAGGGGAATAATGACATTTCTGGATCTGCTGGCAATGCTCCTCTTAATGCAACCTAATATGCCATTAGCCTTCTTGGCTACAAGGGCACACTGTTGACTCATATCCAGCTTCTCATCCACTGTAACCCCCAGGTCCTTTTCTACAGAACTACTACTTAACTGGTTGGTCCCCAGCTTGTAACTATGCTTGGGATTCTTCCGTCCCAAGTGCAGGACTCTGCACTTGTCCTTGTTGAACTTCATCAGATTTCTTGTGGCCCAATCCTCCAATTTGTCTAAGTCACTCTGGACCCTATCTCTGCCCTCAAGCGTATCTACCTCTCCCTCTAGCTTAGTGTCATCCGCAAACTTGCTGAGGGTGCAATCCATCCCCTCATCCAGGTCATTAATAAAGATATTGAACTTAATAAAGATATTGAACTTTCGTGGGCACGGCCCACTTCTTCAGATAACTGGAATGTTGGGTAATGCCCACTAAAGCTCATGATACCCTCTACATGTTTTGTTCATCTTTAAGGTGCTACTAGACTATTTGTTGGTTTTTTAGGTTTTATTCTGTGCTTCGTGAACTGCATTTTGCGAGAAGTGCTCTCTGTCACTCTGTTTTATATACTGAAATTCATTCTTTGCTGTAGCTAGATCTTAATCCATTAGCTGCCTTGAAAATTAGGCCCAAAACATTAAATTGTCACCAGAAGTTGAGTGGGAGTCATTAGATGGATTTGCATATGCCCTGAGATGCTAACGGCATCCCAAGCCAGGGAGAAGATGAGCAGCCACATTCTAAAACAGCTGATTCCCCTGCACTATCTTCATTTGACAGGGGATTAGCAGACAGGTCCTCATAGCACTTCTAATCTGTAGACTTCATAACTTCAAGTTTCCATATAGCAGGTGCTCAGGGTCCGGATTTCCATCCCTACAGTGGACCATTCTCCAGACAGCCTGATGATGTGCATCTCTGCAGGAGGTAAGTAACCTGACCTACATTTTGGGCAGTAAAAGGCCATTTAACTGTAAATGGAAAGCTGTGTTAAGTTTGTTAATGCTACAGGATTGCCCTGGAGTCTGCAGGAATTAATCTTTAATTAAAGATTGTCATGCTATGAAACTTCCAGGAATACTTCCAACCAAAATTGGCAATGCTAGACAGTGCAGAAATTTTAGATATCCCCTTTACCAAAAATTGACTCAGTACTTTGCTACATGAACACTAGGGGTAGTTGGTATTCATAGCTATATATTTGATCTTTGAGGAGAGTTTGGTTTAATAGAATGTGTGAAGAGCTCTCTGGTTAACTATCAGTTATAGAATTAATATATAGAAGTAATTTATCCTTTGTTAGTCCAGCTCTGCCTAAGTGCAAATTAATAACAAGTAAATAAAATTAAGATTATGTTTTCATGTGTTCTACTGTCTTGACTGTCTCCCATTTCTGCATGGGGTGGAAAGAGGAATTATTTTACATATCATTGTCTGACTATGCCAGATGTAGGACAGAGCACACTGGATGTGGTTTCATTAATCTGTAACTTATTCTTATATGTCTGGGAGTATATGGCAGATAAAATTGTACATTGCACATAATTCCACAGTTATTTACATATATTCAGATGCCTGCTTGCAGCCTTTCCCCTTGCCCATCCTGGTTCCCAGCCAGTCCAATGGTGGGACCTTGCCATCCCCACCTTGAAGGTGGGTTAAGGGGAACAAATAAAGAAGGGAGGGTTGTTTCCCTACTATACTAATCACAGAACCTTGATCCTTCTTCTCCCTATACCATTTCTATTACTATAATTACTATAACTATAAAGAATACCTCAGAGAGGCATGCGTAGCATAATGCCCTCAGTAGGTCATGATAAAACCTAGTATTTCAACTACTTCCCTGGACAGGAGAAATAAAACTTCACATATTAGGTGTGTTTCACCAAAATCCATTAGTAGGCTTATGAAAAATGTCAGAATGATTGTATTGCTTTAATTGTCTCTCATCTGCTTGGTCATCTACTGCCCACTTTATCTTTATTTCCATAAAATAACTTCTGAAAAAACTGTCTCTTGATGTTTCTTCGGTTGTGTCTACACTGATATTCAAAGTCTGGAATGAAGGTAGCCAAGCAGCGGAATCCCCAGTGCCATAAGTGGATGTGCAGTGTGTATGTTGAACACATCACCTTCATGATGCACTGGCAGCAGCACACTCTGTGCTGAAAGTGGAACCTCACTGCTCTGACCTAAAACTCACCCTTCTTTTATTTTGTAACTTTCTTTAAAGGAACATTGTCTAGGCTTCCAGGTTCATTTACTTTAAAATTGCTGTACCCTGACGAAAATACTTTGGATTCTTTAAGTGTTTTTTAATATAACATTGTGGTATTAAAAATGTTCAAATCAAAAGTAATATTTGCTGGTTTTTTTGAGCTGAAGTAAATGGTGTTTATTCTACTTCCTTGCTCTTCATCATGTGGCACCTACTAAATATTGCTTATAGAACATACTGCCATCACTAATAACACAGTCTTGCTGCTCAAGAAAGACTACGCTTTTTCATTGTAAGGTGTCACATACATGAAAGCAACTTTTCAAAAAATTAAACAAATACAGCCTTGTCACTTTTTGTTCCATTTCAAACAGAGAGAGAATTGGGGTGGGTTAATTAGTATTTAACAAGGAAAAAGAACAAAATAAATCGTGGAAAAAATAGGTTCCACTATTAATAGTTTCAGACTTCTCACAGATGACTGCAATAAGGAAAAAAAACATCTGTTTGGATTTAGTAATGATAAACTGTAGGTAATGCTGTGCTTAATAACAAGGCATGATGGAGAAAGGGAAAAAAAGATAGAAAAACATCGAAAGAAGCAAGACAAGTTTACTATAGAATTTAGTCATGAATGATTTTCCTGGCAAACATTTCTTTACTGAAATGTGCATTTGACACAGAGTTAAATATGAGAGGAACTGGAAGCCAGTATATTTTAGTGCTTTAATAAAGCTGTGGCATTTCAAGATAGCATTTTACAAGTGTAACCAGGCTAGAATGTGAGAAAGCAGGTATTTAACATTGCCTTTTTTATTTTCATCTGCAATTTTCACATTCAAAGAATTCAACAAAAATGGCCCTAAGGATAGAGGTGTTTAAATGCCACCCTGTAGTTCAGGAGGAGTGTACGGAAGGTGAACAGATCCCTTAAAATGTAACATGAATTTCAAAATCTGTAACGTCCCTGAAGACTTTTTATTAATATCCAGAAATAGGTAGATTTGTAAATACTATTGTTTGACGCAGTTTATAATTCAGCCTTCGTGTAAGACTGGTGAAATGGAATTTAAAAAATTCCTACAGATTCTTCCACAATAATCTGCCAGTTATTATAGAAACAATTAAAACAAGAGGAAGGTACTCTATTCATATTCATTATTGCTCAGGCCACTATTAAAAGACATTTCATGGTTTCTTTATTGCATGAACATTGTTATGTCTGTGCTCTAAAGATCCATTGTAGTTTAGCTGAGATGTGAGAAGGATATAAATTGCAGTTTCCAGGATTCATTGCAATAATATTGTTTGGTTAAATCCATGTATGTTGCAAAATCAGCACAGTTTTCCTTCCTTTTATGGAGTAAGCAAAAGACAATTTGGCAATACTGGAATGATGCTGAAAAGGTCTGCTAATAGGCAAGGTTTAATATTTGTACACCAATCCAAAGTGAATCATCCACTAGAAATATCTGGGGTTCATAGTTAGTGCTTATTTTGCATTAGTAAGTGTTACATAAAATCATTGGACAGAAAACAGCACCACATGCTGATCTTCTGTTAGCATCTCAAGAAATAATTCAGCTTTTCACATTCTTATTTCTCTAATTAGCCTCAGAGATAGGTGGCAATGTTAGCTGACATAAGCCTAAACTAAAGCCTCTGTGTTGCAGAGAGGAGAGAATTCCAACTACTTGTTCACACAAGGTAATCTCTTAATTTTTCTTGCGTCATTATTGCCTTTGTATTTCAGAGATAGCTTTTGTTCTAAGTGGAAGACATCTAGAATCAATCATTGCAATATATTTTATCCAAGACCTTGTCTTTGAATTCAGTTAAACTTGTGCAATTTTTTGTGTAGACCTGCTCTACGTTATGGATTTTAGGTCTTTCCTCTTTTACCCTACTTTCTAGGCATCAGTCAGCTAAATACATTAAAGCTCCCCTGAGCTATTTGAACTTGAACACCTGTTAATAAGTTTGTCTCTCTGCATGATATAAACTGAAATGGCACAGGACAGAGACTGCTTGAGTTGTTATTTGTGTTTCCTTAGAAATTGCAGTGTCAAAGTCATATCTGCCACACCATACAGAAAATTAGGCTTATTATCCAATTTCATGATGTTGCTGTGACAGGGTGTAGAGCCATTACCTGATTTAGATAGGGAGTTAACATCCTGTTTGCCTGTTCTCAAACTCTCCTAGAAGTGAAGGGTAGAGTGAAGGATTTGTGTCTTACTCATTATGTTCACTCAGATGCTCAATCAGAGCAAGTTCTAACAAGCTTTCAAACCTGCAGCTAGAGGTCCTAGACTGAAACCAGAGGATATGCCCACCACACCAGTACTAGTGTTCTGTTGCATTTGCTTGCTTCACTATAGGTGTTTTGAGTGTAAGTTTTGTGCTGAATGAGTAGTATGTGGTACCAGAAGCTGGAGCCTTCAGGAAAACCAGGATCGCTCTTGTCCCTCTCTGCTTGTGTGTATACTGGCACTTTAAGAAAAATGTTGAGCCGACATTGCAACTGAATGTTTTTCCATTGGAAAATACTAATTTATCGGGAACTGGAATTTCTGACACATGGGAAACAGTTGTTCTGAATTAGAACAAAAGGCCAACATTTTCCACTAAGCAAAATTTTCACAAAAAAGTTTTAGGCCAATCTTAAATATTATATTATTTTAGTTGTACCTATATAGATTGATTTTATATTGTAGTCTATATTTGATTTCATATTTTATATTATAACTAGAAGACTTACCCAGCCTTGCTCAGATGCTTTGGGGTAGGGGGCTAGTGCTGTGAGGGGTACAGGAGTCAGGGAAGGAACTTGTAAATGTTGGGAGCTAAGGCTGGAGGTGTGGGGGGTGCAGGAGTCAGGGTTGGTATTTGAGGAGGGGGTCATGGCAGAGGACTGGGGAAGTGGAAGGAGTCAGGTCACGGGGTTAGGAGGAGGGGGGAGTATGGAGTGGAGAAGGGGCTCATATGAGGGAGTGGGAATGGCTGTCAGCTTCTCCCCAAGGCCGACCTGGAGCGGTAGGGGCTGTGCACCCCACCCACCAGCTTCTTGCCAGGATGGAGTGAGGCTGCACAAGCTGCCTACCAGCTGTGCAGTGGCCAGCAGCTGCTCCCTAGGGCAGGCTGGGGTGCTGCTGGTCAGCAGCTGCTCGTTGGGGCACTTGCTGCATGCGGTCATGCATGGGTATAAATGTCTCTGCTCTCACTTCCCTCCCTTTCCATTTGATATGAAACAGTTGTAGTCTATGCACATCCTATTATCCTGGAACAACCAAACCCTGACCTTGCTTTAAGAGTTATGATAAGAGGAAGCTGCATACCAAATTTGGTGGTCCTACCTCTTACTGTTTAGGAGGAGTTCTTGAACAAACAGACTCACAGATGGATGGACAGACTGATGCACATTTCTAAAATATATAGTCAGATTTATAATATAAAATCCATTTTTGAACTAAAAGGCATTTTAAAACCTTCCATTTCAGCCTTATCAGAACTCTTTGTTTTGTTATAAGAAATGTTATCTGAATTGGCAAATTAACATGGAATGTTTTGATTTTGACAAGTAGGCATTTTCTGATGGAAAAGCATTCAGTTGCAAAATATCCAATCAGGTCTACATTTTTCTTCAAACTTCCCACTGCTACACCACCCATAATTCAGCTTCATCAATTTTAGCAATGACATGAACACAAGAGTAAATTGGATGCGGGATTTTTTTATTACCATGTTATCAAACCTTGCTCAAAGCACGTGTATATAATACAGCAGTAAAATACTCATTTCTGCTTTACGTTAATGCTCCCATTCTTACTACCACTGCAGAGGTGAAGAGGTGCCAAGGGAGATGTTAACGAAAATGCCAGTTTTGGTAAGGCATTTGTCATGGCTCTAGCTACAGAATGTCATTCAATCCATCAATTTAATAGAAGAACTTCACCCACTGTTAGTCTAACAAACCCATATGCCACTTCTGAATTCTTTGTTGCCTTTTCCCAAACCCTGGAAGATCTGAACCTCTCTGACAGCAGAGCGAAACGGCGTGCAATAGGGTTGCATCTGAGAGGAGGTTGGTGTTTTGAATATTGGGTTTTTCAGTAGAGGGGCCCTGATAAATGGTTTTGCTGAAGTGTCCTAGATTTGCTAGAAGTGTCCTAGATTTGGACCATCTCTGAATTAAATCAAGGAGCTCTATAAAACCAGATGCCTGGTTGTGAAAGGAAGAGAGCTTGTGTGGAGGTAGAGTTCCATATGCAGGAACAGAAGAGCTGAGTTGTTCTGTAGCTTTCCTTTTTTCTACTTTTGTTTAAAAAAATATTGTTTTCCCTTTTTCCTTTCAGCCTGGGAATTCTAAGCACTGTAAATAATTATAGAAGAAACAGTTTGGCAAAAGTTGTGTTTCTCATTGGAGAAGGTTGGCCTTTAGAATAACAAAACTCTCAAAACCAGGGTGGGATGTACCTACATATTTTAAAAAGTCCACCTTGAACGGACTGCATCTCCCTCTGATAAGTACTGGAGGGGGTCTGTTGCTTTGGCAACACTTGTACAGCTCATCATACTAATAAAGACTTCTGAATTGGGTAATTATCACAATTAAATGAGAAGACAGATTAAGGAAAACATCCATTGTCTGGTATGCTCATATCATTTGTATTTTAGAACTAAGGTTTATTTCTAATGTTTCCTAAAAGAAGACCAAGGAATTTACAGATTAACCACTAAGATTCTGCTGTAATTTGCTTTTACTATTTAAAAAGCCCCAGCACATATGTGTTTCGGCTACCTAGTTTTATCTCTCAGGCAGCTCAGCATTTTTCTGTTGCACTGAATAATTATGATCACCATAACCAGATTTAATGGAATTTCAATGAAGAGGCAGCTATTCGCAAGTAACAATGTTAGTTTTCCTCTATTACACAGCAGAACTAATCATGAAATAAAAATGGATGCATCTTGGCTTTTTCATCCTTGTGACCAAATTGCTGTACAAATCTCCAAAGAGTATGCTGATAAGAGTCTTGTTTCATTACAGGACACAATGCAAAGGTAGAATAAATTACATATTTTCAAGACAATTTGGAGCCAGGAAAGTCATAATGTCTAAGAAAGTATTCATACAATTCAACATAATTTAATTTTGTTCATACTTCTCAGAGAGGATCCATCACAAGCTAAAGGCCTGGAAGAATTTAGATTTAAGATACATATAATATAGTGAAATAAATACAGAAAAGTGAAACCTGAGTGGCATGGCAGGTTCAGAGATATGATTTCTACTCCTCCTGACCAGCTATCAATAGACACATCCTAATGTATTTATTTGAAACCCCTTCTCCCCTTCTATGCCTAGTTTTTTATTGTAACACCTACATGTTATCTCTTGTCTTTGAGGCTGTAAACTCTTTGGAACCAATCTGTCATTTATTATATACCTATACAGTGTCAGCAAAATGAGACCTAACTTAGTTATAAACTTTAGGTGCTACCATAATAATACATGTTCAGAAAAAACAAAAATATATTTTTTCAAAGGGAGCAAAGGAAAATATTCCAGGTATCCCTTAAGCAAAAAGAACAGTTCTCCAGCCACATTCCATGCTCACCCTCCAAGTGAGAAAGGTCTATGAATTTTACTTACAACTGTCAAGCAACATGTAAATCAAAACTAAGGGTACAAAATGTATATTGTTTACAAAATGCCATTTATATTGAATTAACTTTAACATTTACTTTTTTGAATTACTGTATAGGGAATAAATGTTTATGGTTTACTATAAAGGGCTAAATTTTGCAGCTGAAATTACTTTAAGGTAAAAAAGTTACTCATCACCCTTACCGTGATAATGATAATTGGAAAAACACAACTACCGTAGTTATATTTTATGCATCTAAAAATTACTTCTGAGTGACTGGGAGAGTGGAATGAACAAGATTACCTAGTGATTGGGGTTTCTGAAATAACAAACCCAAAAGGGAGGAATTAAAATGTAACTTCAAATGAGTGACTTAGGATATTTTAGCTTCAGAGGAGTAGCTGTGTTACTCTGTAACTGGAAAAACTTAAAAAACAACTGATAGCCTTGCAGCACCTTAGAGACTAACAAAACATGTAGATGGAATCATAAGCTTTCATGGGCACAACCCACTTCTTCAGATGAATGGAGTTATTAAAGGTCTAGTTTCTAAATAAATAGGGGATGGAGTGGTGGTGGGGGGGGAAGAGAAGGAAAAAGAAGGAAAATAAATAAAAAAAGGGAAAAGAAATAGTCAGAGTATCCATGCTAATTGAAGCTGATAGAGAATGTACTAACTGTTGTAAGTACCCTGTTTGGTTTTTTATGTCATTAGGACGTGAAATGTAGCGGGCCATCCAGCTAATGTCTTTATTCACACCTGTTATAGGAATCAAACTTGTAAATGAAGTTAAGTTCTAAGGCTTCCCTGTGGAATTGGCTTGTGAAATTGACCTGAAACAATACAGTGACTTTGAGATCCATTAATAAGTGCCCAGGCAAGTTAAAATGTTCCCCTACAGATTTAAATTGTGGGCTGTAGATGATAAGTGGTGTCCTGTAGTTTTCTTTTTTAGGCCTGTCTTGAAGTAGCTTCCACCCCACCATCAACCTCAGCCTGGACCAGTCCACATGAGAGATCCACATCCTTGACACTTCAGTACAATTACCTGATGGACATATTTCCACCACCTTATATCAGAAACCTACAGACTTACCTTCGTGCCTCTAGCTTCCATCCAAGATGCATTTCTCAATCTATTGTTTATAGGCAAGCCCTAAGGGTATGTCTACACTACAGCACTAATTTGAACTAACTTAGTTCGAATTAGTTAATTCGAACTAAGCTCATTCGAATTAGTGCATCTAGACCTAAAAACTAATTCGAATTAGCGTTTTGATAATTCAAACTAGCATGTCCACACTGAGTGGACCCTGAACCAAAGTTAAGGCTGGCCGGAACCAGGACTTAAAGTGTGGAGCTGCTGCCTCAGGCTAGCCGAGGGCTGTGCTTAAAGGGACCCGAGCCCCACCCCGGACAGACAGTTCTCAGGGTTCCCCACTTGCTTGTCTACCTCAATGAGGGACAGCAAAGGAGTCCTGTCTTAGAGTGCCCTGAGTGCCCACACTCGGCACATCACAGCACTCGGCCATCAGCCCGGCTGCACTTGCCGCAGGCTGCCATCCGGGGGTGTCAATTGGGGGGCTGTCAGGATCCAGGAGGCCCTGCAGGAGAGCTTCCACCCCGAGGAGCCCACAGAGCCACCCCAGTCCTCCCCATCGGGGGCTTGTGCCCCATTCCTCCCTCACCTCCTTCCACTTACCCCTCCCCAGCCCCCCTTCCTGATGTAAAAAATAAAGGACATGTGTTCAAAAATAGAAACTCTCTTTATTTAACAAAACTGAGGGGGGGGGGGATTAACCTCTGGGGAGACTGGGAAAAGGAGGTGGGAGAGGGGAAGAGAGAGGGTGGGAGAGGGGAGGTGGAAACCTGGGAGGAGGGAGCTGGAAGGGGGAAGCCAGGGGAAGAAGGAGGAGGGGAAGTCTGAAACTACGGTACGCCATATCTTCAGTACTGTGTACAGATGTGGTCTCCTCACCTCAAAAAAGATATTTTGGCCTTGGAAAGGGTTCAGAAAAGGGCAACTACAATGATTAGGGGTTTGGAACAGGTTCCATATGAAGAGAGGCTAAAGAGACTCGGACTTTTCAGCTTAGAAAAAAGGAGGCTGAGGGGGGATATGATAGAGGTCTGTAAAAGCACGAGTGGTGTGGCGAGGGTGAATAAAGAAAAGTTCTTCATTAGTTCCCATAATAGAAGGAGTAGAGGACACCAAATGAAATGAATGGACAGCAGGTTTAAAACTAATAAGCGAAAGTTCTTCTTCACACAGCACATAGTCAACCTGTGGAACTCCTTGCCACAGGAGGCTGTGAAGGCTAGAACTATAACAGAGTTTAAAGAGAAGTTAGATAAATTCATGGAGGTTGGGTCCACGGAGTGCTAGTAGCCAGGGGGTAGGAACGGTGTCCCTGGCCTCTGTTTGTGGAAGGCTGGAGATGGATGGCATGAGACAAATTGCTTGGTCATTGTCTTCGGTCCATCCCCGCCGGGGTACCTGGTGTTGGCCGCTGTCGGCAGACAGGCTACTGGGCTAGATGGACCTTTGGTCTGACCCAGTACGGCTGTTCTTATGTTCTTATGTTCTAAGCTCAGGGCTCGGGGTCAGGGGTCTCACTGGACCAACTTGATTTTCATGCAAACCTGCTCCTGGGTTCGCATGTGGCCTTTGGTGGCCAGGCTGGCAGCTATCCTGCCCTAGACGGCCGCATTCCTGTGCCTAGTGCGGAGGTCGTGGGCGTTGGGGGCTTCCCCCCAAACCTCCATGAGGTCCACGATCTCTGCACTAGACCAGGCGGGCGCCTGCCTCTTGCAGCCCCGGGCAGGCTCCTGGGAGCCGCCAGCCTGGTCCTGGGAAGAGGCGGAGGGCTGGGTGGCAATGGGTGGCTGGCTCATGCCGTGCCAGGTGCAGGGTCTGCTGGCTGGGTACTGGCAGGCTTGCAACTGGCACGAGCATTGTAGCCGGACCGTGCCCCTTTAAGGGCTCCGGGGCCGGGAGGGGGGCAGAAAAGTTTCCCTGGTTTGGCCCAGAGTGGCCACCAGGGCAAGCTGGGAAGGGCTAGCCTCCAACTAGTTCGAATTAAGTGGCTACACAGCCCTTAATTCGAACTACTTAATTCGAACTAGGCGTTAGTCCTCGTAGAATGAGATTTACCTAGTTCGAATTAAGCGCTCTGCTAGTTCGAATTAAGTTCTAACTAGCGGTTTGTATGTATAGACACTATGAAAGTTAATTCGAACTAACAGCTGTTAGTTTGAATTAACTTTGTAATGTAGACATACCCTAAGATACAACTGGATTTGCTCCAATCCCACAGACCAAGACAAACACCTACAGGATCTATATAGAGCATTCTTAAAACTGAAATATCCACCAGGAGAAGTGAAAAAACAGATCAAGAGAGCCAGAAGAGTACCAAGACATCAGACAAGACAAGCCCAGAAAAGAAAACAGAACATCACTTGTCATTGCCTGCCTCTCACAACTTAAACCCCTCCAACACATTATCAACAATCTACAACTTATCCTGGAAAATGTCCCTTCATTCTCACAGGCCTTAGGGGACAGGCCAATCCTCGCCTACAGACAACCCCCTAACCTCAAACAAATTCTTTCCAGTAACCATGCAACACACTTTCATCATACTCATTCAGGAACACACCCCTGCAATCAACCCCAGTGCCAACTCTGTCCACATATCTATACCAAGCTATATCATCACAGGACTTAACCACATAAACCACCACATCAGAAGCTCATTTAACTGCACATCCACTAATGTGATCTATGTCATCAAATGCCAGCAACGCCCCTTTGCCATGTATATTGGCCAAACTGGACAGTCTCTGAGAGAGAATGGACACAAATCAGATATCCAAAAAGACAACACACAGAAACCTGTTGGGGAACATTTTAACTTGCCTGAGTACTTATTAATGGATCTCAAAGTCACTGTATTGTTTCAGGTCAATTTCACAAGCCAATTCCACAGGGAAGCCTTAGAACTTAACTTCATTTACAAGTATGATTCCTATAACAGAAGTCTGAATAAAGACATTGGATGGATGGTCCACTACATTCTACGTCCTAATGACATAGAAAAACAAACAAAGGGTACTTAAAAACAGTTGGTACCTTCTCTATCAGCTTCATGTAGCATGGACATGCTAACTGACTATTTCTTTCCCCCTTTTTCTTTCTTTTCCTTCTTTTTCCTTCTCTCCCCCCGCCCCCCATTTATTTAGAATCTGGACCTTTAATAACTCCATTTATCTGAAGAGGTGGGTTGTGCGGATGAAAGCTCATGATACCATCTACATGTTTTGTTAGTCTTTAAGCTGCTACAAGACTATTAGTTGGTTTTTAGTTTTTTCGGGTATTTTGTTAAGCTTTTATTACTTTTATCCAGTCCTTGAAATTCAAAACTTTTGACAAGGTCTTGTGAGGTTTTAATTGACGGAGTCTTGCAGGACTACTTTTTAAACTGATGCACTGCCTTATTCTTGCGGAAAATTAAGCCATGGTGGTGAAATGCCCCGTGACATCGTCTATGTGCTTCATACTTTCCTGATGTTCTACTCTTTGGTGGCACATATTTCAATCCTAAAGTAAAAACTGAAACCACTTTAATGACAACTGAGCAGTGTGACATAGAATGTGTTAGTTTCTTCTGGAGAGAATGATTAGTCAGTGCATGGGGTTGATTTGGAATTAGATGCCTAGCATTTCCAAAGTTGTTGTCCCATCTAGGCTTGTCTCTTACTCCCTGTTCTTCCAACTCTTTCCACTATCTTCCTCTTTTCTTTTCATATAATCTCAGTGCAATAATGTGGGTGCAAGAGAGAATTGAAAGCTACAAAGCTATGATCTGAGGACAAAATAACCGCAGGTGAGCAGCTTAATGGGGTGTTAAATGGGGAGCAAAGAAACAAAAAGGAAGGACAGAAAGTGTATATTGGGGATTTATTGATGAAGGAACTGTACAAATGATGAATTCTGTATCACAGACAAACTGACCATATATCTGCCGTTTTTTGTTATGCTCACTATGAGTCACCTGTTTTTTTTCTCTTGTTCTTTTCAGCCAGATGGTATATGCTAATACAGTCCAAATGATTCATCACACTACAGATCTGTGATGTAATGGCATCCAGTCTAGTCTATGGTGGATGAGAATCGTCTTTCCATATTTCAACAAATAGGACAGTGTATCTACTGGCATGATGTCATAGACCTGGAATAGAGAGATGCTCAAATACTGAAAAACTGTATTTTAATTTTTAAAAAAATCTGAAACCATGTAGCACTGTCCTTTTAAAAGGTACAATTTAGTAGTTAGTATACCGTTCTCCCCAAAAAGAGCTATGAAGATTGTCCTTCAAATAAAATAAATGAGTGCAATGATCAATCAATTCAGCAAGTGACAAGAATGTCATCTCTGTTAGTTTTCCAAAGCCAAATGTTAAATGTTTGAAGGACTGTACTAGCATCATCTCCATCACTGAGCTATTTGTGTACAAAGTAATATTGCTTAACTTGAGCATTTCACATTCAATGCAGAAAGAATAATGCATGCATTGTGTTAATTCCTGTGCTTCCAGATTGTTGTGACACAGGATAGCTGTTGATTGTGCATGACAAGCACATATGAGAGATGTTTTCTATGCTTGGGTATCTAATTTGCTCAGCTTATGCTGGCTGCTAATCAGATGGCATGAAAAGTTGCAGCACAGGTTTAATGTGCAGAATCAGAAGAACTCTAATTACTTTTTACAATTCTTCAAGAGATACTATACTTCCTGTGTTAATCAAATTGGGCCACTCTTCTCACGTGCATTTCATACCACCTGTTATTTACTGGATGAACTATACCCAACAAACTTGTTTCTGATTGTATTATTATCTGTTTTTGACCCAGATGTAAATGAAAATTTGGGGTGTCCTGGGTTGTTTCTGTACCTTCTGTAGGAGGAAAGGTATTTATTTAATGTAATCCTGTTGGTTTAAAAAGAATACTATATGAAGTTGTGTTCCCCTGCCCACAGGAGGAATCAAACAGGAGAAAGTTCCTTTCAGTCAGCACTCTTCCCCAAAAGCCCTCTCACGAGGCTTTTTCTCAGGGCCATGTCCGCAGTGGTAGTTGTGCTGTCTCCTTAGATTTCTCTGTTCCTTCTTTCTGTATTTCTGTGGTGTTTCTCTCTCACACAGACACGTGGCTCCAAAACCAATTAATCCACAAACACCAAATTTTCTATATCAGTTTCGAGAGAACCCTTTGGGACACATTCCTCTTCTACTCAAGCCTTGCCATGTGCTTATATTTTGGGTGGTAGCTGTTATTGTTTCACCTGTCTGGTTCCATAAAGAAGCCTGATAGTTTCTTAAATGGAGCCTAAATGGGGGTGGGGGTGGTAATGTCCAGCAGCTTCAGTGAGAGATTGCCTGCAGCATTATAATGACTCCTGGCCACAGGCTGAGGGATCTTTGTCCTTGGTTATAATACCCTTTAAAAGCATTCTAATATTAAATTGTCTGGAAAAACAACCCTCCCCTTTATATACAGCAGGGACATGAGTCTGTTACATATGGATATTTTTGTATCTTTATCTTTATTTAATACCTTGTGAGAATGGAAATTTTGAACAATGGATGCCAAGTGAAGCACCTTTTGCTATCTGAAAGCTTTAATTTTAAGAACAATTCCATCCTAAGTGTATCTATCAAGTAAATGAAAAACTTGGTATCCAAAAATATAAACTATTCTTTTATTTTATTTTCATGTTTTCTTCATGAATACAATAGAATGAGCAGTAAACTGGGATGGAGATCTAAAATAGTTCTATTTCAAGCACTGCCACTGCCTTGCTGAGTGGGATTGTGCAAGTCTATTAACATTTGTGCCCCAGTTTCCCAATGGAGCTAACCACAAGTTTTACCCCAGCTGAGTGTTGTGAAGCTGGTTTAATTAGCATTTGTCAGCAGATTAAAGGTAGAAGCAAATTACAATTATTAATAAATTCCTTATGCAAAGAATCATAGTCAATCCAGGCCCTGCTAGTTGTGAAAAGAAGCTGAGGTCTCAAGCTCCATCATAGATTGCCAATGTCTCACTTGACTGTTCTTGACTTCTCTTTACAAATCTAAATATGGACAGCATTCTGCAAAAATGGACTTAGTTACCTAAGTTCAGTGTGAATTGATAATAAAGAGGATTTCTAAAAACTTTAAGTTCCCCTTCCACATAAGCACCATTCTTCCAAATCTTTCTTGTCACATTTAATTTATTTTTTGTAGTATTAAATACTGGCATTTAGATAAATACTTTGACAATGGAGAGGAGGCCTTGTGAAATAATGGGCAAAATTTGGCTCTCAGTGATGCCCATACAAATGCTTTTTAGTTCTTTTCTTATTGATTTTCAGGCTTTTGTCTGACACCTCTGTAGAATCTGAACATGTTACAATATGAAATAAGTTATTTTCACAACACAACTTAGAAGTAAAAAAATATTATTTCTATTTTATAGGTGAATAAACTGAGGTACAATGAGGCTATGTTTGTGCTTGGTTATAATACCCTTTACTTGCTCAAGCTTATATGGAAAGTCTGTAGCAGAGCTAGGAAAAGAACCCATATCATCTTACTCCTAGTCCTGTTTCAGTCACCCTCCTTCATGAACCAAGATCTGATCTTGAAGACAGGGCTGGACTAAGGGGTGGGCTAGCCAGGCGCCCTACGGGGGGCGCCCCGGCTCCCAGCCGGCTGCAGCGGCCGCCCGGGACGGAGACCGTGTTAACCCCCACAGCACCAGCCAGCAGCACCCTTTCCTCCACGGCCGCAGGCCCAGCACGGCCAGGCGCAGCCCGCCCTGGGCGGCCCCAGGCTGCGTGCCATCAGCAGTGGCTGGGCTGACTGGGCAGCGCATGTGCCGTGTGTCCGCCCACATGCCCCAGGGGTGGGCCCGCGCATACATCGTACGCCCAGAGGCGGGGCTGCGCGTCCTGGGGGCGGGCCCGCGCATGCGTTGTGCACCCAGAGGCAGGGCCGCACATCCCGGGGGCGGGCCCGCGCATGTGCCGTATGCCTGGAGGTGGGGCTGTTCGCCCCGAGGGCGGCGCCACGTGCCTGGGGCCCAGGGCGCCAAAATGGCTCGGGCCGGCCCTGCTTGAAGACACTGGGTTTGCATAGAAATAACTGAAGGCAGAATTTGGCTGAATCAGGGTAAATCTTATTTAAGTACTGGAAAATTTAGTAGAACCCCAGTAATAACAATACCCATTTGTTTAAACTATTTACATTTGGGTTTTGAAGCACCAAACAAAATTGTAAAGAACTGTAAAAGTCTAGAGCAAAAATAATTTATTTTTTAGGCTCTCAAGGGTTTGTGAATTTCCATATAGAAGGGTTTTTAAAAAATTCTTTAAAAGTGTGTCATTTCTGGGGAAAGGCTTTACTGAAACGGTATATCTGGCTGAACAGGGTCTGGTATATTTTAGTAGGGGTTCCAGAGCTGGGACCTGGTGGCACTCAAAACATAGATCCGACTCCTAGCTCATGGAAGTCTATAAATGAGTCTCTCTCCAGCAGTGTTGATTTTATGCAGTGCAATTTAAAGGTAACAGAAAGTGGGCAATAGGGATGTGAAGGACTAGTCGACTATCCAATAAGCAAATGCTTATCCGATAGTCGACAGGCTAGTTGACTAGTTGCTTCCCTCCCCCCCTTGCTGCCTCTATCAGAAAGAGTCAGCAGGGGTGGGGGAAGAGGAGGAGGTACTTCAAAGTGGCAGTGCCGTGTGGAGCCTTGGGCTAGACCCTGGGCTCCATGTGGTGCTGCCACTTTGAAACACCATGTGCAGACTGGGGCCAGCTGGGGTGTCCCCAGGCTGCATGCGGCATTTCAAAGCAGCAGCGCTGCGTGGAGCCTGGGATCAGCTGGGGAGTCCCCCGTTGATCCTGGGCACCATGTGGTGCTGCTGCTGCTTTGAAATGCCATGGGGAGTCCGGTGTCAGGTTGCATGCAGCAATTTAAAGTGGCAGGGCTGTGTGGAGCCTGGGATCCGCAGCTGATCCCAGGCTCCATATGGCACTGCCGCTTTGAAATGCCATGAGGAGCCAGACGCTGGTCTCCCCTCAGTGTTTCAAAGCAGCAGCACTGCATGTAGCCCGGGGTCAATGTGGGAGTCCCCCACTGACCCCAGGCTCCATGCAGCGCATTTGCCTTTGAAGTGTAGAGGTGCCCTATCGACTAATCAAACAGCTGTTGCAATATGCATCGACTAATTGATTAGTCAATTAAGAGATATTTGTATAAACAACAAGGAGTCCTGTGGCACCTTATAGACTAACAGATTTACTGGAGCATAAGCTTTCATGGGCAAAGACCCACTTCATGACATACATCTGACGAAGTGGGTCTTTGCCCACGAAAGCTTATGCTCCAATACATCTGTTAGTCTATAAGGTGCCACAGGACTTCTCGTTGTTTATGAAGATTCAGACTAACATGGCTACCCCTCTGATACTAGTTGATATATAACATCTGTGGTGGGCAATATCTGAATATTCTAATCCTCAATCTATTATTGTTTTACCAGATTAACACCAGGGATTTGAATTGTATTCTGAAGTGAAGAAGAGCAGCCAGTGCACCTCATGAAACTCAGATATGAAGCATTTATGGGTTGTTTTCAGCAGAGAAGTTTTTGTTCTTCTTAATTTACTCCCCCTTACCACTCTCCATTTAGATATGCACGACAGGGCAAGAGTTAGCTTGCCTGGCTGTTTACTTACTTGATGTGTCCCCAGTGAGAACTATGAGATGCACCGCAGAGCTATGTACTAACTTCATCATTGTTGTTGAGCAGGGGTGGGCAAAAGGGCTTCCACAGACCAGATCTGGCTCACTGAGGCCCTGCCACTTCCCCTCGCCCCCAGGCTAATAAGTGCCACATGCACCTTGCAGGGCAGGGGTAGGGTGGAGGAAACTTCACACACTCCCCCCACCCTCAGGCCCTAATAGGCCTGGGGGCAGGGGAGCACACAAAGCCTCCTCCAGCCCTGCCAGGAGTGCACGGCACTTCTAAGTGCCGCGTGCTCCTTGCAGGGTGGTGGCAGGGCAGAGGAAATTTTGCGCGCTCCTCCCACCTGTCAGCCGGTGGTCAGGGCAGTGAGTGGTGTGTGTGTATTATACACCCGAGACTTCAACTGCTAGGACTGGGGTCCCTTAGCAGCGGGCAACCTGGAGGAGGTTGACGGGCGCCCCAAAAGTTACAGGGAGAGCTTTACACCTCAGACTTTAACTGCTATGACACAAAGTCCCATTGCAGCGGGCAGCCTGGGGAGGCTGAGAGGTGCCCCAACGGATCTGCCCCTGGAAGCAACATGATCCAACGCTCAAGCTCTCCCTATATCTGTCCCTTATGACTGGCTGGAGTTCTTTTTAAAATTGTGCTTGGTTCTGTTACAGCAACTGAAGGAGTTAGGTCACAGCTTGAACAGTTACTATTTTATTGTTACAGGGTAAACTTAGCTGTTAAATGTTACTACTGTGTTACAGATAACACAGCCACTACAAAGGACAGGACAGAAATTACACTAATAAGTCACTTACAGGTACCATGAAACCCTTTTGGTTCTCTGAGCTCTTATTAAATGCATGCAAAATAGACACCTAGCAGGTATATATTCTCACCCCTGCGTTCCAGACTTGGCGTGGCCAGCGTCTTTCTCTCAATCCCTCGGGAAGAAGTAGGGCGAGGTTGGGCGTCCCACAGACCTCGGGAGACAACCAATACCTGCCAGCAGGTGTAGATGATTGGAGCTCAAATGGGGTGGGCTACGAAACCCCTCTTTATACGCCTTGGGTCACGTAGGCTTCTTCCTGGTCTCAAGTGGCCAATTAGGGAAAATGGCTTTGAATGCCAAGTTTCCCATGAAGGGTGCAAAGCATAATTCACACCTGGGAAATTGCAGACAATGGGCACCTCTGGTATGTGATGGGCGAAGATTCCTCTCCTGGGACAGTGCAGGTGCGTCAATTACTGGTACTAGCCATCAGGGCGACGGGAGGCCCCCGGGTCGTCAGCTAGCCCATTTACTGTCTGGTTTCTGTTTATTAGAGTCAGGGACAGGCAGCACACCTGCGTTCCCAGGGCATCAAAGGCTGACTGCCTTTCTCTTGCTCTCTGGGGGAGGGGGGGAAACAAGATGGGGTTCATGTCTGGCTACACCACCAGGCAGGGCGGGGTTAGGGTGGAGGAAGCTTCATGCACCAATCAGGGCCTGGGGGCGGGAAAGTTTCCTCCGTCCTACCCCCGCCCTGTGAAGAGCGTGGCACTTAAAAGCACCATGTGCCCCTTGCAGGGTGGAAGGAGGCTTCACGTACTCCCCCGCCCCCAGGCCCTGATTGGTCTGCGGGTCAGGGAGCACAGGAAGTCTCCTCCCACTGCCAGGGACATGAGTGCTTAGTGGAAAGTGGGAGGCAAAGGGGTTCCACCACCCCCAGACCAATCATGCTATGAGGGTGGGGAAGCCCGAAAGCATCCTGGCCCCACCCCTTCTGGTATAGCTTCCCATGGCATTTCAAAAAAATTTTGCCCACTCCTGTTGTAGAGGCTGTGTTCTTAGCACTTAGCATGTTTTGTATTCAACAAACCCCCTACAAGACTATTTATTATTAACAATTTCTATTGTGTTAACTATAATGTAAAAATGAGAGTGTGCGCCTATAATGGTTCCAGTCCAGCTTCCACTGAAGCTAATGAGAGAGCTGGGTTCAGTGAAAGCAGGACAAGGACCAAATTTCAAAAGGCCAGATTTTCAAAACTATTTAGGTAGTCTGTATGTAGTGGTGGAGGAGGGGGTAAATCCCTATCTACATTAGTCAAGGAAACCTTGCCTGCAGTTACCATGTTGAAATGTGGTGGCTGCCACAGTTCTGATTTTAGAGAGGATAGAGTTTTAGCATTATCATTTGACTAGTCACTTTTCTTTTGTTTCTGTGAGCTAGGGGATTAAAAATAGAAACATATATTTGTGGTTCAGCAAGATCTTCTCCTCTAGAGATCATAAGAAAGTAAAGTAAGTTAACATAAGCAGAAAAGGAAATAGAATTATGCCCATCTTGGGGTTCATCCCAGGACTATGAGCCTGAGGCAGAGCCTGGCCATTCCATGGCCTACACATAGACACTGCTGGCTGTGTGAAGGAAGTGAGATGGCTAAAATGCTTTTTCCTGTCTCTGTTTATTAGTGGCTGTAAATGGTCTGGCATAAGAGAACATGACAAAACAACTGAACAGGTAAGAAATTATCATTGCAGGTGTATGGTAAACTTGTTGTGTTAAGTACCACATGCAGCAATCAACCAGCCCTCTCCCTGATGATTCAGTCTGGACAAATGTTCATTACAGGTGTTGGGACTGGCCCACTTTGCGCAATTAGTGTCTTCCTGAGCAATAATAAAAAAAGCAATAAGGACTATTATGACTCAAGTCATCTGGGAAAAAACATGTCTCTCTTCCGCAGCATAAAAGTTTGAACTGTGGCATGTCTAGGCTGACCTGGAAACACCAAACTAACAAATAAAAGTTGCCCCTTTCAAGTCTGCTCCTATTTCTGCATGGCCATACTGGGTCAGACCAATGGTCCATCTAGCCCACTATCCTGTCTTCTGACAGTGGATGGTGTCAGATACTTCAGAAGGAACGAACAGAATGACAATTATCAAGTGATCCAGAACAAGGGATTGCATCAATGATGTTCTTGGCTAATAGCAATTGAAGGACTTATCCTCCATGAACTTAACTAATTATTATTTAAAACCAATTAATTATGGACTACACATCCCCCAGCAATGAGATCCGGAGATGGATTATACATTGTGTGAAGAAGTACTTCCTTATGTTTATTTTAAATCTGCTGCCTTTAATTTCATTAGGTCCTTATGTTATGTAAAGTGGTAAATGACACTTCCCTTTTCTTTTCTTTATTTATTTTATAGACCTCTGTCATATCTCTCCTTAGTCCTCTCATTTGTAAACTGAATTGTCCCAGTCATTTTAATGTCTCCTCATATGAAAGTTGTTCCGTACCCCTAATAAGTTTTTTACCCTTCCTTGTATTTTTTCCAATTTTACTATATCTTTTTAGAGATGGGGCAACCAGAACTGGATGCAGTATTCAACATGTGGACATATAATGAATTTAAATAGTGGGATTATGTCTTATTATTAGAGCCCTACCAAATTTATGGTCCATTCACACTTGTAGTATTTGGAAACTGGTAAATTTCAGGTTTTCAGCTATTTAAACATGAAGTTTCACAGTGTTTGACAATGGGGTCCTGACCCAAAAGGAGGTTGTCCTGTTGTAGACTGGTCATGGGATTGCCACCCTGACTTCTGTGCTGCCTTCAGAGATGGATTCTGAAGATAGCAACTGCAAAGCTTCCACAGGGGATTCCAAAAGGTAGAGGTGGATCTGTTCTGGACCCCACTCCCATTGCCAGAGCAGTTTGCAGGGGAGGAACAGGTCCTGTCCTTCTCCTGCCCAGCCAGAGATAGGATGCCCCCTTTGACTGGGTGCTCCTAGGAACAAGGAGACATCAGATTTCATGAGGAAGGCCTTATTTCACGGTCTGTAATGCTTTTTTACAACCGTGAAATTGGTAGGCCCTTATTTTTTATCTGTCCCTTTCTTACTGAGCAGATGATTTCAGAGAACCATCTCTGATGACTTCTAGATCTAATTTTTGGGTGATAATAGCTAATGTAGACCCCACCATTTTAGCCATATAGCTCATTTATATTTTCCAACATGCATTACTTTGCAATTAACAACATTGAATTTAATCTGCCATGTTGTTGCCCGCTCATCCAGGTTTGTGATATCCCTTTGTAACTGTTTGCAATCAGCTTTGGCCTTTGGTACCTTGAGTACTTTTGTATTGTGTGCAAACTTTGTCATCTCACTGTTTACCCCCTTTTCAAGATTATTTATGAATATGTTGAACAGCACTGGTCCAAGAACAGATCCTTGGGGGGCCCTGCTCTCTATTTCTCTGTGAAAAGACACCTTTACTCCTATTCTTTTTTCCTGTCTTTTAACCAGCTATTAATCCCTTAAAGGACCTTCTTATCCAATTACTTTGTGTAAGAGCTTTTGATATGGGAGCTTGTCAAAGGCTTTCTGGAAATCCAAGTACACTATATCAGTTAGATTACTGTTGTCCAATTGTTGACCCCCTCAGAGAAGTTCAACAGATTGATGAGGGATGGTTTCCCTTTATAAAAATCACATCAACTCTTCTGCAGCATATCTTGTCTAATCATTCTGTTCTTTATTATAGTGATAACCAACTGGCCTGGAACTAAACTTAGGCTTACTGGCCTATGATTGTCACAATCTCTGCTGGAGCCTTTTTAGAAAATCAGTGTTACTTTAATCTTCAGCCATCTGGTACAGATGATAGATTACATATCACAGTTAATAGTTCTGCAAATCCATATTTGAATTTCTTCAGAACAGTTGGATGAATACTGTCTAGTCCTGGTCATTTACTGTTTCAGTTTGTTCCAAAATTTCCTTTACTGACACCTCAGTCTGGGACAGTACCTCTGATTTTCCACCTAAAAATGACCCAGGTATGGGACTCTCCCGATCTTCTTCAGTGAAAATCAATGTGAAGAATTAGTTTCTCATAATGTCATTGTCTGCCTTGAGTATTCTTTCAGCCCCTTGATCATCCATTGCCCTCAATGATTGTTTGAAAGGCTTCCAGCTTCTGACATTCTTTTTTCTTCATTGTTTTGACTTCCAATTTCAAAGGACTTTTTTTGTTATTGCTTTTGATTCTTACTATTTAGCCATGGTGGCATTTTTTGGTCTTCTTACCTTTTTTTTTATATGGTAGTATGCGTTTAGTTTGAGTCTCTGTTATGATATTTTAAAATAGTTTCCATCCAGCTTGCAGGCATTTCACTCTTGTGACTGTTCCTTTTAATTTCTACTTAGTTAGCTTTCATAGTTTTGTGTAGTTCCCCTTTTTACAGTATAATGCTACAATGGTGTATTTCTTTGATATTCTCTCCCTCCCTCTCTCCAAATGTTATTGCTATTGCTGAGTGTTGTGCAGCTTCCTACTCTTAATGAAACTCTAAAATAATCCTAAACACAGTCTTCATGGTGAGATAGGTACAGAATAAGAGGACTGTCTGGCAGATTCAAATGGAGAGGGAAAATCATTTGCACAGAATGTGTAGCATTGGTTCTAGAACTTATTATGTTGAAAAAGTCTCTACATGACAAAGGAAGTGTAGTTAGATGGATTTACCGCTGTGGTGTCCTCACAGGTCTCTGGCTCTGTCGATGATGATAACCAGCAGGCTGCTTGCTCAATGATGTGGGCCCAATGACCACAGCAGACCTCAAGAGAGCCCCCAAAGACCACAAACCAGATAAGGATCGAAGGTGCCAGACCAGGTTTACTGTTAAGCAAAGTACAGTAACAGTTGTCCATAGACTCTACTGACCCTCTACACACATGTACTTGCCACAATGGAATGACTCAATCAGTGGGAAATTTCCACTGCCCCCTGGTCATACAAAGATTGTCCCCCCAAGACACCACCTTATATACAGGTACAAACAAATCACACCTCACTACTGATGTTGACAGGTTACCACCCTCTGATACTACTTAGATACCACCCATCACAGTGTACCTGGTGGTTTGATTAGATCATCTCTATCCATCATTCTGTCATTTTAGTTCATTTTCCTGAACCTGGGTCTGTATCTGTGAGGAGTGGGTACCAAGGTCTTTTTTAATGAGCTGGTGGTACCATGTGATTTCAACTTATGACCAATACCAATTATTGTTCTGCACCTGGGCCTATTGCCAATTAGTGTTTTACACACTCAGCCCTGTTTGTGCCAAGTTCTGTGAGCTGGGGCCTGCCTCTTGTTCACAGCTTATCCATGTTTTGTCCATTGTTAGCTAGGCCTCAGCTCCTCAGCCCAGACCTGTGCTGCATGGGCTTATGTTTTAGGCCTTCATCTTACTACAGGAAGAAGCCCTTGTGGCTGAAGATATAAAGCACAAGGAAAATTAACAAGGAACGAATAAAGAGTATTAGAAATGTTTGCCTTAGGTGGGGAATCTATCATTTGAATCATTTGAAAACTAGATGAGACTAAACAGTTGAGAACACAGTAAAAGAAACTGGCTGGGGGAAAACTGTGAGCTAATAATTCTGTAAAAAAAAAAAAATAAAAAAATAACAGTATGGCTATTGGCCAGTCATGCCTATCTTTCCTACACTGACCTAGAGCTTCTTTCACATGGTGCAGGCAGGAAAATATGAATTGGATAGGAACTCTGCTCTCTTTTGCTTTTATTTGCTAGTGGGGAGAACCAAATACATTAATATGTACTGCTACAGAAGTATCCAGTACCCTTTGTTGAGAGCACATTCATTCAAAATACTGTTAGCACTTAATTGATATATGTTTTTATATTTTAACTGAATTTTAGACTTTTTTGTCTTTTTATTTGAAAATAGGAAAATTTAGTGCTGGTGATGAAAAGAATTGCATTTGCAACACTGAAAACCTGTCTCCACCAGATTGATACAGCATAGGAAATGGCATCTTCTCCATACCTTCTCCTGGAAATGTGTCTCAACCCTGATCAAGACTTCTAGTCATGAAAGTATAGCTAAACTCTGCCTCTCTTCTGAAACTGCCAATAAAGATGACTGCTATAATGTAGTTATCTAAGAATGGACAGATAAGAACATACGAACATAAGAATGGCCGTACTGGGTCAGAGCAAAGGTCCATCTAGCCCAGTAGCCTGTCTGCCGACAGTGGCTAGCGCCAAGTGCCCCAGAGGGGATGGACTGAAGACAGTGATCAAGCGATCTGTCTTGTGCCATCCATTTCCAACCTCTGACAAACAGAGGCCAGGGACACCATTCCTACCCCCTGGCTAATAGCCTTTTATAGACCTAACCTCCATGAATTTATCTAGCTTCTCTTTAAACTATGTTATAGTTCTACCCTTCAAAGCCTCCTCTGGCAAGGAGTTCCACAGGTTGACTATGCGCTGTGTGAAGAACTTTCTTTTATTAGTTTTAAACCTGCTACTCATTAATTTCATTTGGTGTCCTCTAGTCCTTATATTATGGGAACTAATGAATAACTTTTCTTATTCCCCCTCTCCACACCACTCATGATTTTATATACAGTAATTCCTCATTTAACATAGTAGATACGTTTCAGAAAATGATTGTGCTAAGTGAAAACGTGTTATGCGGGGTCAATTTTCCCATTGAAAATAATGGAAAAGGTGGGAGTTGCGTTTCAAGCGCACGTGTGCTCGCAGCTCCAGCCTGCACTTGTTAGAAGCTGGGACCGGGACATACGGTTGGGGTAGAAAGGGGACTGGGTTATAGCACGGTGGGGAGGTGTTTGGCCCTGGAGAAGGGAAGGGAAGGACAGGGGAGGGGGCTTGCAGCTGGTGGCTGGGTTTCCTCAGCTGGGCGGTCACCGGCAGCTGTACGGGGCTTCCTCTGCCTCCTTACAAAGCGGCGGAGGTTTGCCGCTCGCGTCCGGCCAGAGGGGTTCACCAGGGAACGGTGCTGCGAGCGGCAAAACTCTGACGCTCTGCAGGGAGGCAGGGGAAGCCTCGCGCAGCTGCCAGCCACCGGCCGGCCCTAGGGGAAATCGTGTTATTGCGGGGACGGGGTCGTGTTGTTTGAAAAATGTTCCCTAAAAAAAAATTTGTGCTATCACAAAAATGTGTTAAGCGGGCACATGTTAAGTGAGGAATTACTGTACCTCTATCATATGCCCCCTCAGTCTCCTCTTTTCCAAACTGAAAAGTCCCAGTCGGTTTAACCTCTCCTCATATGGGACCCATTCCAAACCCCTAATCATTTTAATTGCCCTTTTCTGAACCCTTTCCAAGGCCAAAATATCTTTTTTGAGGTGAGGAGACCACATCTGTACACAGTATTCAAGATGTGGGCGTACCATAGTTTTATACAGGGGCAGTAAGATATTCTGGGTCTTATTTTCTATCCCTTTCTTAATAATTCCTAGCATCCTATTTGCCTTTTTGACCGCCGCTGCACACTATGTGGAAGTTTTCAGAGAACTGTCCACGATAACTCCAAGATCTCTTTCCTGATTTGTCGTAGCCAAATTGGCCCCCATCATACTGTACGTATAGTTGGGGTTATTTTTCCCGATGTGCATTACTTTACACTTATCCACATTAAATTTCATTTGCCATTTTGTTGCCCAATCACTCAGTTTGGTGAGATCTTCTTGGAGTCCCTCACAGTCTGCTTCTGTCTTGACTATCTTAAACAGTTTGGTATCATCTGCAAACTTTACCACCTCACTGCTTACCCCTTTCTCCAGATCATTTATGAATAAGTTGAATTGCCACTATAGTTCCCCAGATATTTCCTTAGAATTTATCAGCACAGTCTAAACAAGATTCTCAATCTGGTGCCTTTCAAGGAGCATATACTATTTCTGAATGTGAAAAAACTAGAACAGTGTTTCTCAACCAGTGGTATGAGTACCATCAGGGGTACTCGAGAGAAGTCTGGAGGGTACATCAACACAACTGAAATTTGGAGAAAACTGAATTTTTGTTTTAAGTTTTACAGTGCTTTATTATTTTTGTACTTTTTACACCCCAAAATTTCATCGCACATCTAGCTATGATTAAGTTGTTTAAACAAATGTGTTGCAATGGCAGAAAAAAATTTTGTGTCTGAAAACTGTAGGTACTGGGGGTATTTATATTTTTTTAAAAAAAAGGGGGGGGAACTTATATTTTTTAAAGGGCTATTTGAACTAGAACATTGCTTGTATGTGATTTGTCTAATGAAGCCCTTCCCTGAAAGAGTTCTTTCCATCATTTAGATTTATTTTACTTGAAAAAATTTGGAGCAAACCAAGTTTTTCTATGCTAATAACCATATGCTTTGCCCTTTGCACATTAAGTTCTTCGAGTTCTACCCGAATCACCTAATTTGTGATCGACAATAGGATTAAAGTGAAATTTTGTTATTTCAAAGTTAGATAGGATTGTATCCCATCTAGTAAAATCATAGAACAGTGATTTTTAACCTTTCGTTTATGGGCCCTAAATTTCAAAGAGAGATATGGACTGTAGACTTCCCAAGGGTCCACTGACTACAGGTTGAAAGCTCCAGAATTAATGTAAATAGATAACACACAAGACAATCTGAAACAATGGATGGCAGGACCTAAAGTTTGTGCCCCACCTGCTGAATGGTGGTTGAAAACTGCTCATCAATGCCCCCTGCTGTACATCACTGAGCTTGATGCCAATACTAAAAGAAAAACATTTGAGAAAGCTAATTGTGCAGGTAGTATTTAAATGTTTTTTCCTCTGTAAGTTGGCAGGGTAGTTGCAAATCTGTGTACACAACTGATTTTTTGAGAGCATGGGATATCTATCACCAGTGCCACTCTCTTCCAGATATTTCTGTGCAACTTGATGGAAAACTATAACGAGTCCGGGATGACCTTTCATTTTAGAGCAATTTTCTTCTGTTAATAGACAAAGATTGAATCCCCCTATAAATCTCCTTAAGTACAGCTGATGTGCTTATGTTCATAGGAACCCAGAATTTTAGCTATTTGTAAAATAATGTATCCGGTTACAAAATAAACAGAGCTATATGAGCCAAGGGCTTTGCTCAGGGAGAAAGCATAGAATTCTAGATCTCAGTGTTAGTAAGTTGGTCAAGGGAGAGGTGCTATTTAGGCAGCTTTACTACTTAAATTTTGCATGATTCCACTTGGATAGGATGTCCTATTTTAAATGGTTAGCATCGATTGGAGCCTGGAGTCATTGGTATATCTATTAAAACATACTGCTTTTTAATGGGAAGGTGCCTGCCTCAAGGCAAAGAGGCAGCTCTATAGCGACTAGAACAGGAGGGTTATTTTGTGAAGAACTGAAATCCAATTTTTAGTCAGAGGGCCGGAGGACAAATTAAAACTATGTAGAGCCTTCAAGCCATAGATCCTTTTGTTAAATCTTAGGAGCTACAGTAAACTCAGTTCATGTTCAATCTGCTAAAATGGTCAGCAATGAAACAATGTTTCTGACTCGGGGGGGGGGAGGGGGGGGAGTCACTGCATAGCCTGACTTGAGTCATATGAAGTTATTTTTGCAACCCCGTGGGCTATTCTATAAAAAAGATTTTCTAAAATTTTGCAGAAATCAATGTCAGCAATAGAAATATGTTGACTAGGCTGCCATTTCATAGGTGTCTCCAATTTGACAGCAGATCAGAGTATTTTGGTAAGATGCCAAGGTGTACATTTTTGGACTACTTTGGTCTTAACCTGCCATTGCAGTACACTACTTTAAGAGCTCCATCCACCTTTGAGGCTAGAAACAATACCTGCCTAATAGTCCCATGCTTCAGATACCAAGCACTTTTATGCTTAACTGAACACCTGCAGTAGTCTTATCAACTTTTGTGGGAATACTTGAATGCTTAAGTGGTTTGTTGGATAAGGACCAGAGTGCTCAGTACTTTGCAAGATCAAGCTTTATACACAAACAAATGAAAGTAGAGTTCAGATGATTTGTCCAACACCCCCTCAGTAAGACCCCCCTTGCCAGAGCCAGAACTTGAAACCAGGACTCACCCCTCCCCATCATCAATAAGGAAATTTAATTTTACTGGTGAAAGCAAAAATACCATGGAAGTTTAATAGTCTGTTAAGACAATTTATGACAGGACATGGAAAATAGAACAGTCTAAATCCTTGAAAAAGTTTACCCCAATTTATCACTAGAACTAGCCAGATGTAGGGATATTCTTCAAATAGTGAGCACAAAGCCCACCATCATTTGGATTTTAAATAGGATGAAAGTGTTCAGAAATGCACTCTTGTAAGAAACTGCTATTGTTCAAAATGCAGGGCCACATTCCTCAAAATCTAACTAAAAAACACCACCAGTTTTCTAATTGAATCCAAACTTTAAGATATGCACAATACATTACAAAGTGAAATATAACTGGAATAAGACAAATCTCAGTTTTCCCCCCAATTTTAATGTGAAATTTTCAAAAAAATTTAGAACACCAATTTGTGAGGGTAAACTCCATTGGAGAGAGAAAATACAGAACGCAGGTAGCCACGCAGCTGGGGCACCTTCTTGATCATTGGCAGGATTTGCGAGTCCACCGTCTTCTGGTCTGCCTTGCGTTGTTCTGTTATCTCGTATTTCTGAAGAACAAAAAAATCAAGAGTTAATCTATCAGTTGTGTTGAAAAAAAGCAATAAACCTTAGCTAAAGAAGCTGCTGCTAAATTTAAGCAGCTCATACTACGCTGCAAATGAAATCTCTAAAGATCATAATACACAACAGATATGCACAAGAGACCATGAAATGCCCATTAAGAAAATTCAGGGCCATTTTATAACTCAGTGTACAGAATAAGATTGTGCCCATGAAATAGGAGACACTGCTTCCATAACTTGTGTTAAAACACCTACTTAGTATGGAGTTATTTTGATAAAAGCAACATTAAGATTTTTCCCTCCTGGTGTGGGAGAGAGAGTGTGGGAGGTGATGTCTGAAAAGCTCTGTATCTCAAATGTTTGTCTGTTTCAACAGAAGTTGATCTAATAAGATTCTCACTCATTTGTCTCAAATATCCTGGTAAACCAACATGGCTGTAACACTTTTCCAAATGTAGTAATATTACTGCATTTTAGTGGATCTAACCTTTCTTCTCAAATGTTCTCAGAAATTCTTAAACATTGTGTTTGTTTCATGGAAAAACAAACTCTCAATCTTACTTCTTTCTCAGTGTCAAAGATTTCGCCTTCTTGATGTTTGGGCTTACGCAGCCTCTTCTTCTTAAAGTATGCATCAGTGAGATGTTTTGGAAGTTTTACCCCAGAGATATCCACCTTGGTAGATGTGGCAATAACAAATTTCTGGTGAGTCCTGCGCAGGGGGACACGATTGATAACCAAGGGTCCTGGTGGCACAGGAGAGAGAGAAAAGAAAAAACACAAAAACTTAGAATGAGCTTAATACTGGAGAAATAGTACTTTCTTCTTGTGATATGGACAGACTTACAATGAATTCAACAGGAATTAAACAGACTTGGGTGAAAGAAGATTCTCACCTGTTACCAGCAACAGGCCACTGGCAAGCTGCTTCAGAAAGACCACACGCTGAAAGCCAAACACAATAGGACATTAGTCTCAGCCAACAATGTTAAATGCAGTTTGATGTCTGGGAAAATACCAGGACCTAATTTTTGTCCAAAGCTACAAGGGAGACAAACTTTGGCCACTAAGGCAAAAGGCACAGCATATCAAATCCACACTGTTCCAAACTTGGGACCCAACAATTGCATTCCTAAGCAGCCCCTTTTGTAAAGTGAATGGATTTACATTAGGTAAAGCCTAGCAATCAACTTGCAAGTCCTTCCAATTTTTAACCTATTGGAGGTATAAGCAAGGCATTGTTTACACTTAATTTATAAAATGACGTCTACATGCCAGTCAAGGAAATGGGGAAACCCGCCGCTCCTACCACTGACTGACACAGCTAAGCCAATAATCCCTTTGTTCAAGGAAGTGGCACTCCTTCCTACACAGAAGGGGGCTATGCCATCATAGGCTCTGTATAGTATACAGACACTTCAAAGCTGTATTTTTCTGCTTGAGTGAATGTGGCATCTTGTTTCTAGAAAGAATCACAAAAGTTTTGCAACTCAATATAAAGCATTGATGATCAAAACTAACTTTACAATAATTGGGTCAGGATGTACAATTGTTCATTCTGTTTTGCACTGGTACAAAGTTCAAACTTATGGCCTTATGCTCTGCAGCTAGTAGAGGTACGTCTACACTGCAAATGGATGCCTGCAGCTGACTCTGCTTAAGGAGCTATTTAATTACCATGTACACATTATAACTCTGGCTTTAAGATCCTCCCAGCTCATCAGATCCCAGAGCTCCAGTTCCTGCCTGAGGTTGAATGTGTGTACACCGCTATTAAACAGACCCTTAAGCCTGAGCCCTGCACATGTAATCATAGCATAGAAGACCAAAGTGCATAAAGAATTAGGTAGACCAGGGCTACTTAACAAACGGCCCGTGGTGAGGTTTGGGTTTGCGGCCTGCAGATCGGAGCCAAAACAAAAAAGTGGTCAATATAATGGTTTTCTGTTGATATGCATTTTAATAGTTCAACTCCTGGACTGTCATTGCTCATTAAAAGTGCTATCATTGGCCTATATGTTGTGTAGTCTTGCCTTAATCTTTGTATTCATGCCCGTCAGTGTGAAAGAAGCTAGTTGCATATATATGCAACTATACTTAAGTTGCAGCCCATAGCACATGTTGTATCACTGTGGCCCTCGGGGCTTCCAAAGTTGAATAGCCCTGAGGTACACATATGGCTCAGCACATTTCATAGTATGGAAAAGTCCCTTTAACTGGTTGTGTTTCTCTTCCCCCCCCCCGTGTAACAAGATAACTTAGAATACACTGCCTTACATATCGCTGTGTGCATGTGCTGAAGGTAACTACCTCCCTCATAAGACCGCTAGGATAACTGTACAAGAACGCATTGATACAACTATCTAAACAGAATGAACTACATGGATTTGCAAGCCTGGTTCCAAAGCAAAAAAAGCTGAACCATGCATTTTAAGATTATTTCCAGTGCTCCCTCTAACATTTTCTATTCGTGAGTGGAGTTTCATCTTGTGCACCCATTTTGAGGTCATGTGTGCTTGTTCAGATGGATGCCACAATGGCACTCAAGTTATTAACAAATAACATTTTGTAAAAAGATATGGAAGAAAGAACACTAAAACAAGGGATAATTAACAAGGTTCATGACTTTAAATGTTTATTTAATATGAAATAAAAAAGAAAATATTGCAAAATTTTCAGTAGCCAACTTCCTGTTTATAGCCCTCTCCCTGACCTTCCCCCGGATAGGAAGTTCATCTATTCTAAATCTTCCAGTCCTATGATTACTGTTGGAATTCAAACATCAAAAGGATGTTGGAGGGTTTGCTAGCAATATCAAAGTATGAGATACAGCAGAAATTTGAACTACAGCATCTCTCAACTTTTATTAGGATATTAAGGCATGACCACAGTGCATCAATGCTGAAAGAGTGAAAGGTGTATCTAAGACTATGTCTACACTACAAAGAAAAATTGGAAAAATATTTGCAAACTGCAATTTTGCAAATTTTCCACTTTTCTTCCAAAAGAATCTTCCGACATTTGGCCTGTCTACAAAGGGCCAAATGTAAGAAAAATACACTCTTTCGGAACATCCCTTCTTCCTCATAGAAGAAGGTTTATAGAGATGCCGAAAAAACCACATCTGCTTTTCCAAATTATTTTTTCCAGAAAAACAAATGTGGTTCCTTGGATGTGGCAGAGCTTTTCCAGGATACCTCCTGGTTTTCCTCAAAAATGCCCCTTTTGGGAGCTGTATCAAGAGGGGCACTATAGAGACATTTCACTGGCTCTAAGATAGGGAGTTTCTTACCTACACTGGAGAGAAGTAAGATCGCTGCCTTCAGGGTAGCTTTGTGCCACTTGAGTGCAAAAAGGCCACACTGCATGACACGACACAAATAGCATGGCACAGCCAGGCAGAATCCAGGGCAGGCCCAAACTCCAGGCTCGGCAGCTGCCTTGTCTGCCCCAGGAGCAGCTACCATGCAGCCGTAGCCCAGCTCTGGCCCTTCCCCAGGGCTGAAGGCAAAGTTGCATGGTGACTCCCCAGCTACTCTTGGGTGGCAACCCGGGCCACCTGAGGAGCTGTGCCACCGCGTCCATGCAGTCCCGGTCCCAGAACAGCTGGGGAGTTATGTGGCCCTGGCCACAGCCCTGGGGAGTCAGGGACAGCAAAGAGCTGTCCAGCTGAGCCTTCCCTGCCCCCCCCTACCATCAGAAGCTCACCTCCCCTCAGCACACTGCTGTGTTGCTCTTCAAAGGATGTGGGCGGGAGGTTATAAAAAAAATGGTGTTAGTATGGCTAGGCCTAAAGGGATTTAGCCTACTAAAATGTCATCCAGTATGTTGAAGAATAGTTGTAGCATGGAAGAGTATATGAAAGAGACAATTATCCTTTACCTTGCCTCTGTGGCGACCAGTGAGAATGATCAGAACAGTTCCTGGAGTAATAGAAGCCCGCAGTTTCCTCTTGTGTTGGCAGAAGGGCTTTTTGCCATGACTCAAGAGCTTGCGAGGAACATCTTCAGTTGGATAATATCTAGGCTAGGGGGAAAAAAACCCAGCAAATTATTAACCAAAACTGTACTTTTACTATTCCATCAGCCAACTTAGCTAAAATAGTTTCATCTGAGTGCTGAGCCTCCCCCCCCCGTTAGTGGATGATTCATTTCTTATTTCATAGGAAGACTATCTTTCCTGAAAAACCAGTTCCGTTCTATTCCTCTTCAGATTTTTTATGGTGTGCACTGAATTCGCTTTCCAGTAGGCCACAAGTGGGCAATCTAAGGCATGATGCTGGATGAAATCCCCAGCTTGCCTGGATCCAGCCCTCAAGGGTTAGGGCTCCCATCCCAGCCTGCTCCTGAGCTCTTCTCAGACCCCAGACCTCAAGCCTTCTTCTCAGCAGCCTCCAACACAGTGAACCCCTCTTTCTGGCCCCACACTAGACTAGGGGGCTCCACAAAATCTACTAGGTGAATGTGGGGAGTGTCTTTCTCCTTAAAAAAAAAAAAAAAAAAAGCTGTTTTTTTTTGTTTCTGTGCAGTGCCAAATTTTTCAGGGTGTCAGTGGCCCCCCCAACCCTGAAAGGTTTTCCACTCCTGCAGTACACTAACATTTTACATCAAGTAGATAATCAGTTACATGGTACAGAAAAAAGTTATTTGTGATTGTTTACAATTCACAAGAGAGGAGATGCCAGAAGAGCTCTACTATGATTCTCATTCATAGGCCTATGCCCATTCAAACAAGGACCTAGTCTATCATGGAGGATTGTTAGGGTATTCCCATGGGAATCTCCTTAATGGTGAATGGAGTAGTTTCCATTACATATCAAAAGACAAGTCAGTAATATTCATCCAGAAGCCAACTGAACTAGGGATGTAACAGTGTAGTCAATTAACCGATTAGCATAAGCTTATAGGTTAATGCTGCAGACTACATGCATTCCTCCTACCCTCACCAGTAAATTTTTCAGCAGGCTGGCCAGCAGCCCAGCTCAATCCTGGCTCACAGCAGGTCCAGGACCTACCCCCGCTGTGGTTCTGCATTTCTTTATCCAAGGCAGCAGTGTGGGGCAACAGCTAGTCCATGAGGGAAGCTGTTTTTTAAACTAGCTCCCCTAGTGGACCAGTTCCCACCTGGCATCCCATGCTGCTACCTCTCTTACAAAAGTAGCAGTGCAGAGTGGCAAGGGGCTCCTTGGGAGCCCCACTCCCAAGTCTATAGAGTAACCAAATAAGAATTCAGGAGGTTAATCAACTATTCAATTAACTGGTATTTAACATAATTAAACTATTCATGTTCTCTGACTCAGGCTATGTTTACACTGCCACATTTTGCATTAGAGAGTAGGATTTTAGCGAGTAGTGGACTACCCGATAAGCATAAGCAGAGCGGCCCTTATCAATAAATCATGTAGGCAATACAAATTATGTTGCCTACATCAGCATTTCTCAAACTGTGGGTCATGACTCCTGGAGGCGGGGGGGGGGGGGTCACAACCAACTTACGGGGGGGTGGGGGGTCCACAGCTGGAGCCATTTTTTTTCTTGAAAAAAATTCTCCCCCTGTGGGCTCCGTCTGATAAAAAAACCCATGAAATACTGGGCAGAAGGCCAGCAGGGACAATTTTCCCCTTGCCGAGCGCCAGAGTGCGCGCTGCTCTGGCCAACGTGAGCAGCAGAGACCGGCAGCTGGCCATGTGATACCTCCCCTACACGCTGTGAGCTGAGGCAGCCGAGCCGGGTTTCAAGAGCAGCCACTTTAAAAGTAACAGTTTCCTCCGCGCCTGGCTCTGCGGGAGCGGGCGGGTGGGAATATTAGATTGGAGCAGGCTCCCGGACACTGAGGATGCCTGTCTCAGGGGGAGGGGGTAGTGCACTGGGAAGCAGAGGGGGCCTGGCTCAGAGGGTGGGCTGGGTGCAGTCCCAAACTGGACAAAGTGGTGCCACTTTTGCTTAACAACTTTAGCTCCCACCTCCACCCCCCCCTTTTTTTTGCTTAACAACTTTGGGGGGGGGGGGAGAGAAAGAGTCATACAAATTCATTAGCATTTTAGGGGGTCACGGTGTCACAAAGTCTGAGAACTCCTGGCCTACATGATTAGTCAGATAACCGCAATTTAACATCCTTATCATAGGTGTGAATAGTAGTGTACACCAAAGTGCAGTGCTGTAAATCCCCATGTGAACACTAGGCATGAACAAAAAGTTCATGAACACTCACCCTGTGATCCACAGTATTCCAACTCTGAAATGTACAAGAGCCCCAGTGGGGGCTCTTGTGCATTTCAAAGGGGAAGCACCTGCATGGAGCCCACAAGGGATTCCCTGCTGGCCCCAAGTTCCACGCAGCGTGCCAGCTTTGAAATGTACATGAGTCCCTAGCAGGGACTGTTGTACATTTCAAAGTGGATGCACCCACATGGAGCCTGGAGTCAGCAGGGGACTCCAAGTAGGCCCCGGGTTCCACACAGTGTTTCAATCTTTGAAATGTACATTTCAAAGAGGAAGCCCCACCACTGCGCCCCTGCTCCACCCCACGGAACTGGGAGAAAACCGGCTCACCCCATAGAGGCAGCAAGGGGGGGAAGAAACTAGTCGACTAGTCGCTTAAATCCCCTCTGCAAACATCTGGAAAATAATAAGGTGATAGGTAACAGCCAGCGTGGATTTGAAAAGAACAAATCGTGGCAAACAGATCTGACAGTTTTCTTTGATAGGATAACAAGACTTGTGAATAAGGAAGCTGTGGACATAGCATACCTAAACTTTTGTAAGGCATTTGACATGGTCTCCCATGACCTTTTTATCAATAAAATAGGGAAATACAACTTAGAAAGAGCTACTATAAGTTGGGTGCATAACTGTCTAGATAACCGTTTGCAGAGAGTAGTTATTAACAGTTCACAATCATGCTGGAAAGGTATAACAAGTGGGGTTTTATAGGGGTCTGTTTTGGGACTAGTTCGGTTCATTATCTTCATCAACAATTTAGATGGTGTAGTACAATTATGAAGTTTGCAGATGATACCAAGTTGGGAAAGGCTGCAAGTGCTTTGGAGGACAGGGTCATAATTCAAAATGATCTGGATAAACTAGAGAAATGATTTGACATAAATAGGATGAAGTTTAATAAGGACAAATGTAAAGTACTCCACTTAGGAAGGCTCAATCAGTTTTACACATACAGAATGGGAAATGGTGGTCTAGGAAAGAATACAGCTGAAAGAGATATAGGGGTCATAGTGGACCATGAGCTAAATAGGAGTCAGCAGTGTGATACTGTTGCCAAAAAAAGAGCAAACATGATTCTGGGATGCATTAACAGTAGTGTTGTGAGCAAGACACGAGAAGTCATTCTTCCGCTCTACCCTGATTAGGCCTCAATTGGAGTACTGTGTCCAGTTCTGGGCACCACATTTCAGGAAAGATGTGGAGAAGGTCCAGAGAAGAGCTACAAAAATGATTAAAGAACTAGAAAACATGAGTTATGAGGGAAGACTGAAGGAATTGGGCTTGTTTAGTTTAGAAAAGAGAAAACAGTGGGGACATGATAGCAGTTTTCAAGTATCTAAAAGGGTAGCACGGGGGGGAGGAGGAGGAGGAGGGAAATTGTTCTCCTTGGCCCCTGATGATAGGGCAAGAAGCAATGGGCTTTAACTGCAGCAAGGGAGGTTTAGGTTGGATATTAGGAAAAGCTTTCTAATTGTCAAAATGGTTAAACACTGGAATAACTTGCCCGGGGTGTGTGTGGAATCTCCACCACTGTAGATATTTAAGAGCAGGTTGGATAGACATCTATCAGGGACCTACTAGATCGGGGTAGGCAATAATTTTTGGCTGGGGGCCACCTCAAACATTTTTTAAGTAGTCCTGGGTCACCCCCGAAGGGGTGGGGCCAGCACGTGTTTGGGCTACCTCACCCCCAGATCATGATTGCTCTAGGGAGGGGGGAGCCCCTTTGCTCCCCCTTCCCTTGAGGCACCCATGCCCCGGGCAGGGCAGGAAGAGGCTTAGCACACTCCCTCACCCCCAGGCCAATCAGGGCTTGGGGTAGCTGCGCAAAGCTTCCTTTGCCTTCCCCCTGCCCTAGAGTACAGCACTTCGAAGTGCCAGGCGCTCCTTGCAGGGCAGGAGGAAGTTTCATGCGCTCCTCTACCCCCAGGCCCTCTGTGGGCTGGATTCAGCCCATGGAGGCCCCTTCCCCAGATACAGATAGTGCTTGGTCCTGCAGCGAGGGCAGGGGACTGGACTCAGTGACCTCTTGAAATCCCTTCCACTTCTATGATTACAGACTACTAAAAAGCACATTCTGTTGTCTCATACATCAATGCAACTCTGTAGTTCAGCATTTAGCAGGACAAAATTCTTGTGTAATTCACTTTTTTCATTAGTTTATTCTTACCATTTTACGAACTTTCACCACACGGTTGCCTCCATTCTTATCTCCACCAACTGATTTTGTGAGGGTAGCAGGTGCTTTCTCCCTCTTTTTCTTCTCTATCTATAGACAACAAACAATAAATTCCAAGCAAGTTAACTTGTGAAAGTTTGAGATACAATGTAGTTAGTCCAACATGGAAATACATTCCCTTTATACCTTTGTTTCTGGTGCCTCATACTTGCGCTTGTACATGGCTTTTCTGGCATACATTGCTGATCGGGAATATTTCCCAATTCCTCGGGCCAACACCGGGTTACGACTTGCATGGTGCTTTTTAGGCTTCTTTGCCTTCTTCACACCTGCCTTTTGCTCGCCTGCCATCTAACAAATATCAAAATAAAGCATTAGCAATGTGTTAAAACAAAGTGCACAGGGAAAAAAATGGAATGGCTGCAAAGAACAAAAGCAAATTATACTTTAACCAGATATGTCCATACGAGTGCTTTCAAAACCCATCATGTTCCTACAGTGCTCTTGAAGCCATTTGGCTCTATTTACTATTCCTTTTCCCATAAAAGCCACCTAAACTAAATGGAGCCTAATCAAAATGCACAGGCCACCTTATCCACTGCACCTGGCTCGTAACATAGGTCCATCTACATTATAAATTCCATGTACTAATACTGAAGTCTCAGAGAAGAGGAAAATGCAAACACAAAATGGGGGGTGCAGCTACATGATAGCCCATCAAGGGAAGTGTTAGAGGCCATAGCCATATAGCACCTTGGGCTTTTACCCACTCTGCGAGTCCCTGGGCTAGGCAAGGCTCAGAAAGGCTTTTACTGGCAGGGAGCAGAGCCTGGAGGCGAAGGGAGGAGTCCCCCTCTCTGGGCCCACATGCGATCTGCTCTGGCTGGATCATTTTTAATCGCTTCGAACCAAACGGCTGTTGACCTGCGGGGCTGGGGCTGCGCTTTAGAGGCTCCCAACCAGCACGCCGGCCGCGGCTGGTCACCGCCGCGGAGGGGGACTCCAAGGATCACCTTCCCACCCGAGGCCCTATTCAATCTGTTGCGGTGGCTGCCGGCTCCACAGTCACCAGAGCGCGCAAACCGCGGCCTACACTCCCCGGAGTCACCAGGGCCCGCCGGCTCCGCGCATACGCGCCCCTTGACATCCATCCGGGGCCCCCAGAGCCATCTAGCAGGCCTCGCCGGCCCTGTAGAGCCTCCTCAGGGCGGATGGCTGCGGATGGCGGCGGCGACTCCCCAGCAACAAGGCCGCCACTCCTCCATTCTTACCTTCCCAGAAGAGAAAGGGAGCAATATCCGGGAACCCGGCCCTAAAACGAGTCCAGCGTCTGGCGTCACTCCGTACACTCCGGGTGCACGCTGGGAGATGTAGTCTGTAGCCTGTAGAGGGCTGCTGGCTGGCCATAGGTCTCGCTACGGAGGGAGTGTCAAGCTCTGGGTCAGAGGGAGGACTCTCATCATCTAGTTACAGAATGGGGTAAAGGGAGTTGGTCCCGAGGGAGCCTCAGTGGATTTTGGCCGGGGGATGGAGAAGAAGGTATGTGTTCGTTACAGAGCTTATGGGTTCTGTTCTTGGGTGTGCAGATGACTTACATTCTCTCCTACCATGTTGCAAATAGCTAAGTATTTAACTTCACTAGCTGGAACTCGTAAAAGCTAAGTTGTGTAAATCTGCAGAATTGGGGCCTTTGATTAATAATAAACCTAATTTTATAAAGGTTACTTAAGGTGACACCATTCACTTAAAACACAATTGCAGACAATTGTACCCACTCTAATATTTAATCCCTACAAATGAAAGAGATCGGGGGGGAAAACTTTCTTGCTAAGTTTATTTACTTTCGAGAGCATTTTGAGTAGAGTATACTGGGTATTTTGTTGATCGTTAGTTATGGTTCCTCTCTTATGCAGTACGATGACGCCAACCAGGCAGCAGATAGATGCCTTATATTTTGGAAGAGTTTTGTTTTAAAATAGCACCTTTTAAAAAAAAAGGATTTGTCAGCAAACTGACAGATTTTAAAACTCATTACAATCAAGTTAATAGTATCTCTAAATCATCCAGCCATCATTGCACGCAGGTGCCTCAGGCCAGCAGAGCTCCGTGCATAAGGATATGCAGCCACCAGGGCAAGCAGGCAGATCCCTCATGCCAGCAGAGCTCCCGCGCTGTGCAGCCCTGGCTTGCCCGCTGCCCGCGAGGCGGGGTGCTGCGAGCGCGCGAGACAGCGCCCCGCCCGCACCCATGGAGGCTGGGCCGGTCGCAGGGAGATGACGTCGGCCAGGCTGCGCCGAGGCTCTGTGTCTCCGCGGCCTGGCGGCGGCTGCTTTTCACGCTCCCCGCAGGCCGCGTCCCGCCGGGCGAGGAGTCGTCCCCCCCTCCCCCTCCCCCTCCGTGAGAGGCTGAGACTCGGGGGGACGGGCAGCTGCAGGCGAAGATGACATCGCGGAGGTGAGGCGGGAATCGGGGCCAGCTGCCCCTGCGGGGGGGCGGGGTCCCATTTGGAACCAAGGGCCCGGCGGGGGGCGGCAGAGACCCCCCGAGGTGGGGCGAGCCCCCCTCACCTGCTGCGGCTAATGAGGGGGCGAAAACACCCCCCGGTGTTATCCGGGGTAGGCCGGGGCTCGCCCTGTCACATCACAGTTTAATGTATCCCGGGGCCCCCGGCCGCCTGGCGCGCCAGGGCAGGGGGGGTTCGTGCCGGGGGGCAGCGGGCGTGAGCAGCAGAGGCCTTAGGGAATGTGCGGCTCGGGGAATTAAAGGCTGAATCCGTTTTGACAGTTATCAGCAGGCGAGCTGATGCTTTAGGGGGCTCCGCCTGTCGCGAAGCAGCCTGTAGTCTCCTTCCAAACACCTGCAACATGGTTAGGGTTTAGAATGGAAAAAACTCAATCTAATTTGGCGTTGATGTGTGTGTCTTCCCCCCCTCCACCGTCTCATTTTTACTTTGCAAAAGGTTCTAGTTTATCATTTGCAAATACATTTTTCCGTGTATTTTATCTACTCCCTCCCCCCCCCCGGTAATCTTATTACAGTAATTGAATTCAAGGAGCACTATAAAGAGAAAAATATTTGAATTTTTACCTCTATTTGAATCCTTTGATTATGAAAGCTGGCAGTATTTTTAAAAATATGATTTGCTTTACTCTGTTTACTTTTTAAAAAAACAACAAGGAGTCCTGTGGCACCTTAAAGACTAACACATTTATTTGAGCATCCCTTCCTTGGTATTCACACCTCCTCATCTGCTGTTGGGAGTGGGCTACATCCACCCTGACTGAATTGGCCTAGTTAGTACCAGTCCTCCACTTGATAAGGTAATTCCCTTCTTTTCATGTGCTAGTATATTAATGTCTGCCTCTGTAATTCCACTCTAACTTATCTGAGGAAATGGGTTTTACCCCACAAAAGTTTATGCCCAAATAAATCTGTTAGCCTTTAAGCCTAAGGCTAAGGAAGCTAAGGCTCGGGGGCTGGATGCTCCTCCCAGCATTGGGGAGCCTGCGCTGGTACTCCAGCCCCTTCTCCCCCCACATCCCACCACAGAGGAGCACATAAAAATCTAGAAAGGGATCTAGAGGTCAGAGTAGACCAGTAGCTAAATATGAGTCAATAGTGTGACACTGTTGCAAAAAAAGCCGTTGTGATTCTGGGATGCATTAACAGGAGTGTTGCGAGCAAGACAAGAGAAGTAATTCCTCTGCTCTACTCTGCACTTATTAGGCCACAGTTGGAGTATTGTGTCCAGTTCTGGGCACCATATTTCAAGAAAGATGTGGAGACATTGGAGAAGGTCCAGAGAAGAGCAACAGAAATGGTTACAGGTCTAGAAAACATGAGCTATGAGGGAAGACTAAAAGAATTGGACTTGTTTTGTTTAGAAAAGAGAAGACTGAGAGGGGACATGATAGCTGTTTTCAAGTATCTATAGGGTGTCACAGAGAGGATGAGGGAAATTGTTCTCCTTGGCCTCTGAGGATAGGACAAGAAGCAATGGACTTAAACTGCAGCAAGGGAGATTTAGGTTGGACATTAGGAAAAACTTCCTAACTGTCTGGGTGGTTAAACACCGGAATAAATTGCACAGGGGGGTTATGGAATCTACATCACTGGAAATACTTAAGAGCAAGTTAGACAGACATCTTTCAGGGATGATATAGACCATGCTTAGTCCTGCTATGAGGGCAAGGGACTGGACTTGATGATCTCTGGAGGTCCCTTCCCGTTCTAGTAGTCTATGATCTACTAAGCTGGGCCTCTCTAGGCTCTGTTGTGCAAGGGGAATGTGGGAAGTGTCTTTTTCCTTCTCAGTTAGCCACATCAGTGAGTGGTGGATTTTGTTTTTGGTTTGGTTTTTTTTGGGGTTTTTTGGGTTCTTACTTGTGTGCAGCCCTCAATTGATTTTTCTGTCGATCAGTGTCTCCCAACCCTAAAAAGGTTCTCCACCCTTGCTTTAAGGTGCCATTGGACTCCTTGTTGTTTTTGCAGATGCAGACTAATATGGCTACTCTCCTGATACTTGTTTACTTTTTGTTTTTCAGTTTAGATTGATGTAGCTAGATTGGGGTGGCCACTTCACAAATTTTCAAAGTGGTTATGGGCCTCTGGTGGAAGGGGCGGGGCCTTTAAATAGAAATAAATGTAAGGGCTTGCACCTCCCCTGCAGTTTCTAGGTAATGCGGCAGAGCCGGGAGCTATGACCCCTTCAACTGCTTCTGTTTAAAGGGCTTGTGCCTTAGCAGCCTCTGGGAAGGAGCAAGCCCTTTAAATAGAAGCAGTTGAAAGGGCTCCTGTGCTTGTGCCTTAGGAGCCACTGGGAAGGCGAAAGCCTTTTAAATAGAAGCAGTTGAAAGGGCTCATGTGTCCCCGACTCCCAGGCTAAGTGTTAAGGGGTGGGGCTGAGAACTGCTGCATGGGCTAGATATAAGAGCCTAGGTGAGCCGGATTTGGCCTGCTGACAGGCTCTTGCCCTGTCAATTTCATTTCAGGGTTCCCTTCCCTCCTACCACTATGTTGTTGTGTCTGGATCTCTAACAGCTTGGATGGATATTTTAAGTGGGAGGGAAATTTTAAAATTGAAATTGGGGGAAGGAATCATAAGTGTTTATTTTTATATTCATTTCAGTGACCCTTTCTGACCTTGTTTTAAAATAAAGCCTAAATATATCTTCCTGTGTTAAGTGCCCATTTTACAGTCTTTTCTTACTATCTGACTCTTGAGAATTAGTCCATTAACTTATTCAAAATTTGAAATTAAAAGGAGCTCATAAGAGAGAGTGAACAAAAACTAGATATGCAGACAGATCAGTGAACATATAAGTAGGAATAATTAAACTGAAAGTCACTGTCTTCCTGATGTGTCTAGGTGTCAGCCAAAATCCTGAAGCACTCTAATTTGTTCTGCAATCAAAACAGAGATCTTACTCGCCCAATTATGAAAAGAATAAGCATATTGATTTTGTTTTTCTTTCAGGATGGTAAATTGGTAGTTTGCTCCTCTCACTTCCACTCCCCAAATTGTGCTGATTAATAAGAAAAGAAAAATATACTTTTAAAGTAGTGTATAATTCAAGAATGCCCTAAACCAGGCTTGCTTGGATCCATCCCTCGAGACTCCAGGCTCTCCCCCCAGCATTGGGGAGCCTACGCTGGTGCTCCAACTCACCCCCTTTCCTGCGGGGCCGGAGCACACAATCTACTGGCCTCTCCCACCCCAGGCTCTGGTGTGTGAGGGGAATGTGGGGAGTGTCTTTCTCCTTCTCAGTCTGCGACCACATCAGTGAGGGGGTTGTATTTTTTGGTTTTTTTGCTTCTCACTTGTGTGTGGCCTCCTGTTGAAGTGCCTGTGGGTCAGTGGCCACCAGCTCAAAAGCGGCCCCACCCTGTCCTAAACCTTCTAATCCCTGCTTTTCTTTATCTAAAATGGACATATTTAACCCTTCCCATATACTCTTGGGAAGGGCCTTCTGCTTATCTGGTAGCCCATCGTTCTTGCTGTAATTGATGTTTGACTGTCTCATTGGTTATCTTTCCACTAACATTTTTGCCTTCTTGTAAAATAATAACTGAACTAGAATGCCATGTGGTTGAAACTATTAAATCATGATTGATTTGGGGAACATTAAACCATCTGTTCTCACCTGTGGGCAGAAATAGAATATTTTCCTATGTATTGGTTTTGATTGCATTATAGGCTTTTTGTCAGTTTTACATTAGGAGTAACTCTGGAGTCTGCATAGACAGAGCTGGAAAAGGAAAGTAAAAAAGAATCTAAAATGCATTCCATTCCTATTAAAGGAAAAGTAAGTGAAAATCCTTTATAGGGTTTATGCTACTCCTATTTGTGTCTGTGCAATCCTCTCTGCTCTCCTCCCAGTGTTGGAAAGGATGTGGCCACCATGGTTCAAAAGTATAAATATGGTGGCAATATGCCAAATGAAGTAATCCTGATCGCCGGTCCGGAACCATTTACCATAGATCACTAACACCCCCATTTCTTTCTATTTGGGGTGGTTGACAAATGCATCTTCCTACTCAACGCCAAAAATACAAGGATGAGAGGGCAGGAGAACCAGTTACCATTAGAACAGAAGTTACAACATGTGCAAAAACTTAGTTGCTTTCCCAGATGTACTGTTTTTGGTGAGCTACAGGAAGGAAGATACTCCTTTGATAATCTCTTACATGATTCCATAACAAACTTTCAAATATGTTTTATTATGGCTTCTTCTATTCACCGAGATATATTGTCCTTGGCATAACTTTATATTATGTCTCTAACTAGTAATGCAGTGGGATGTATATTTGTGTATTTGTAGGACTGGATGTTGCAATTACTCAGTGTGGAAACTCACAGTGAAGTGAATGGAAGTTCTGCATGGGGTATGCTTGTACCACTGATTCCAGTATATTCACATTCCTGTATCTATACTTTTCTTTTTGTAATTATAACTTAAGTTCAATACAGTCTTCACTTAAATCCCACATATATTAAAAACTCATGCATGGCAATATTTTAAAGTTATTGCTTCTCACAGACGTTATCTAGTGGGATGGGTTTGTGGGAAAACTCATAACTGTTTCAGAGTATTGCCCATTCTCCACCACCCAGTTGTTCCTTAGAGTATGTTTCCAGTGTCCAGTCTAACTTAGTTATTAAAATCCCAGGCAGTGGAGTTTACACTGCTTCTTTTGGCATGTTATTCTAAAGATCAATACATTTCCCCATCAGTAAACTTTTCTTGACATTCAGAAATTTTTTCCCTTTCTTAAATTTCATCCTAGTTCTGTTCCTGTGTCTCTCTGTATACCACATGCACTTTCTCTCCTTGAAATTTACATTTTCCACGTACATGTAGAGTGTTACTGAGTTCTACACCTGTAAGCTTTGCTTGGCTGTACACTATTAGGCCCACATGTTAAACATCGCTAGTACAGATGCGGCTACCAAATTTCTTAAGTGCCCAGGGCTCTAGGAATATGGAATATTATATTATTGGAATAATTATAACAACTCTTTCTCAATTTAAGCTGTTTTTCAAGAATTGCTGAACCAATCAAAAGAGCAAAGTGGCTGCCCTCTGTTTAAACATGCACTTAGTTTTCTGTTATCCCAGTTTTCTCTTATGGCAGCTTACAGCAAAATGTAGATTTATGTTCAGAGTAATCAGAAAAAACTGTGTACATTTTTTTGTTATAGTATTTTTATAAGCGTGACAGAGTAGATTTCTGTAAAGCAGCCAAGTGTCTGTTTTGCTATACTCAGCGAAAAACTCACTGGGTTTTTCAAGATCAGTGCATTCTTCTGCTTTCTCAATAAAGATAGTGCATATGTCCCATGATGCATGATTTATAGTAGTTACAAAACGAATAAAGTCTTTCAAATGTCTAGGAAGACTTTTAATTTGAAGAGTTGAGGTGAAAATAAAAACTCAAGAAAGTAATCTGGCAAAGCCACTATAGACAAATTGTTGTACACTGTTCATCATTTTGCATTCTGTGACAGTGCTGTATTTTGTTTTGTGTTCTGTTTTGACCATCTGGGTGGCAGTGGAGACAGTCCTGCTTTTAGTTTCCCAGCTTTTAAAACATGTCTGGTTAAACGGGGAGTTCCCCTCAGACATCCACTTGGGTATTGTTTCTTTTATGCCACAGCTATGCCATGGGAATCAGAGTTATGCTTTAATTAAAAGGGTAATTGAAGTAGTAGATTTACTAAGGATGTGAAAGTGTAACCAAGTAAATGGCTAACCAATGTGTCTGGGCTGGTTAATGGCCACAGTTACCCGCAGGCTCCCGGTACAGTAATTCCTCATTTAACATGTGCCCGCTTAACACGTTTTCGCAATAGCAGGATTTTTTTTTTTAGGGAACGTTTTTTGAATTACACGACCGTCCCTGGAATAACATGATTTCCCCAGCCGGCCCGTTGCCGGCGGTTGCATGGGGCTTCCCCTGCCTCCCTAGAAAGCGGCGGAGGGTTCGCCGTGCCGTTCCCCGCTGCCTCCCCTCGCCGGGTGCCTTGCCCCCTCTCCTCTGCCCCTGCTTGCAGGCCGGCGGCTGGGTTTCCCCAGCCGGCCCGTCGCTGGCAGCTGCGCGGGGCTTCCCCCGCCTCCCTGCAAAGCGGCGGAGGATTTGCTGCTCGCCATGCCGTTCCCCACTGAGTCCTCCTCACTGGACGCAGTGCGAGTCCTGGCACACCCATCACAGGGGCTTACTTCCAACCCAGTCCCCCTCCCCTCTCCTCCACTTCCCTTCCCCAGAGCCAAACACCTCCCCTCCCTGCTGTAACCCAGTCCCCTTTCTCCCCCAACCTTATGTCCGGTCTCAACAGATACCACCGCTTGAAACACAGCCCCCACCTTTTCCATTATTTTCAATAGGGAAATTGACCCCGCATAACATGTTTTCACTTAACACGATCATTTTCTGAAACATATCTATAGTGTTAAATGAGGAATTACTGTACTGGCTTAAAAGCTGGCTCCCGGCATGCACTAGCTCCTGAGTAGCTGCCCGCTGCCCACACTGCTGCCTCTGGTATAGAGGCAGCAGTGGGCGGGGAGGGGAGAGGCAGATGGGAGCCATTACATGGGGGGGAGCCAGCTCTCTGCACACACCAGGCTCCTAGGGTGGCAGGCGGAAGCTGATATGGGTTGAGAGCTGGCCTAAAAGCTTTTGAGCTGGCTCCCCATGTGCACCGGCTCCCCACGTGCACCAGCTCCCAGGGAGCCAAGTGCTGTCCTGCATGTAATGTCTGAAATTTTCAGCAGTTACATGGTTATTTAATTGCATGCATTTTAACATCCCTAACATTTACAGCTATAATTTAGTTTCTGTTATAGCTTTCTGGAACGCTTTTCCTTTGGTAGAGATTTTCCATGCATAGTCTCTGCATGCAGGGGAACTCATCCAATTTTTTTTATTATCTCAGTGAATTTTAGACAAAAGGGATGCTCTTATTAGTATGTGTGCAATTTTCATGTGTCTTTAACCTACACATCTGTATGTATCAACTTCCACCTACATTTCCCTAGGCCTGTTCCTTGTGAGAGAGCATACTTTGGCCTGTACAGGAAAGCCACAAGTGAAATAATGAATCGTGAGGGCTGATACAAACCTCACATTTTCTCTTAAATTGATAGTATAATAATCCCAGTCTCTCTTTGGTTCACAAAACATGTGCCTGGAGATCATTTCTAGTTTCCTGAATCATAGGACTGGAAGGGACCTCAAGAGGTTGTCTAGTCCAGTCCTCTACACCAGTGGTTCTCAAACTGTGGTCCCCAGACCACTAGTGGTCTGCGGCTTGAGCTCAGGTGCCCCCTTCCAATCTCTCTCCCTATAGCAAGTAAGTGCCCCTCTCCCCCATGCCCAGACCTTGCATCCCTCCCATGCTCCTGCACTGCCCCCTGCCAAGACCCTATACCCTGAGCCCATTCCTGAACTCTCCCCCTTGGCCAGACACCACACCCTCACCCTGCTCCTGCACCCTCCTCCCGGTCAGACATCCTCCCCCCAGCCCTCTCCTGATCCCTCTCTCCTGGCCCCACATTGCACCTTCCATCGCTCTTGCCCCCTCTCCCCTCACCAGACACCTACTTCCAGCCTGCTCCTGAACCCCACTTCTCACGCAGGCCTTGCACCCTCACTCCCTCCTGCACCCTGCCTCCCCACCCAGACCTCACCCTCTCCTGCACTCCGCCTCCTGCCCAGATCCTGCCCTCGCCTCCCTATCACACTCACTGGGAGCCCTGTCCTGCACACAGAACCCCTCATTTTTGTCCCTACTTCGGAACCTGGTGGGCCCACAAAATCCACTAACCCCAAAACCCCAGAAGAGTAAATCTGGCTCATAGGAAGCCCGGAAGCTCAGTCCTCCCTATTCCTCCTCCTTCCCTATAGAGCTGCAGTGCCAGAGGAGTGAGGTGTCTCAGGAGGCACATCAGTGAGGGTTGAGGGGTTTTTTTGCTTCTCACTTGTCTGGTCCCCAACTGATTTTTCTGTGGGTCAGTGGCCCCGATCCAAAAAAGTTTCCCCACCCCTGCCATAAATAAAGAAAACATTGAAACCTTTTGTGTTGGACATACATTAATATTTTATTTTACTTAAAATGAAGTTTGATAAACTAACATGAGAAAGTTAAAGCACTTAGTCTGTTTATTAATAATAATATTCCCTTTCTTACTGATTAAATTAAACTATTCTCCCTAGCTGCTGCACTAGCAAAATGGCTCGGGCATAATTATGTAACTATTGGTGAGTTTCCATTAGCAGGTGGTAGTCCACAGAAAGGGTTGCATTGAGCCAGGTGGGCCACCGGCCAAAAAGTCTGAGAACCACTGATCTACACTCATGGCAAGACTCTTATCTAGACCATCCCTGGCAGGTGTTTGTGGGTGGTAGAGCTGCTGGTCATCTTAATATTGCATTACTTCTTTATGGCAGCAGTGGAATAAAACTTGTGCGGTGATATGCAAAACATGGACTTGTTAACTAAACCCCTAAGAATAAGTCTGCTTAAATGTAATGCCATAGGTGGTGAGGCAGGACTCTTCAGTTATAAATAAAGGCCATATATGGCTCTCCTCCGGTGAGATGCACTGTTTGTCATTCAGGAGGCTGCTTGTGGGTGGTGAAAACCAATATGATGTTCCTCTGTGTTTTGTATTTAAAGAGTGTGATATTTTAGGACCACAGGAATTGATAGACCAGATCAGAGCATTGCTCCATCTAGTTAGGTAGCCAATCTGTGACAGTGGCCAGTACCAGATGCTTCAGAAGAGGGTGCAAGAAAGCTATATTTTGGACAATTGTGGAATAATTTGTCCACAAGGGAAGTTTCTTCCTGACCCCTCCCGCCATCAGTCGGTGATCAATTAATGCCCTGAAGCATGAGGTTTTGTTTTATTTTTACTTTTAAAATAAAACTGTCTTAATGTTACTTGGGAGGTTTTCAATATTGTTATATATGTTTTTAATTTTTTCTTCAGTCCTAGTAAACTTTAGGTCTCCATGGAATCCAGTGGCACCCAGTTACATAAGTTATGTGTATAATGATCATGAGGAGTGTGTGTATTTGTTCTTACTAGTTGTCTTTCAGTTTCACTGAATGTGTCTTCACTGTGTTATGAGAGGTAAACACAAGTGCTTGACTTCCCCGCTCTATGCCATTTTGTTTTGTATACTTTTTATCATGTCTCTTCTGAAATAAACAGTTTCCAGTAAAGTGGCTATAGTATTTTCACTTTTATGACATCTCTTATGAGAGGGTCTCAGTGATATGTCAAACAAAACCTACTTTTAACTGGTGATATGAAAAGTATGTTAGGAATACTCTGAAATTTTTTGAGAGAATTTTATTGTTATTCTTGAAAAAAAATCCTTTAAAATCCAATATTGCAGCTAGCAATTTTAATGTTATCTGATATTTGTGTGTCAGTGTGGCATCATCTAAAGAGAGATTCTGTTTTTAAATTTTTCTTCTTTATCTTGTGTAGATGGTTTCACCCAAATATTACTGGAGTGGAGGCAGAAAATTTACTGCTGACAAGAGGTGTTGATGGCAGCTTTCTGGCCCGGCCCAGCAAAAGTAACCCAGGAGATTTTACCCTTTCTGTTCGGTAAGTTAAGTGTTTGAGAGGCTCTGTCATTAGTAACCACTTGGCCCAAATGTACAGAAGAGGCCCCTGTTCTGTGGAGAGAAATCCTGTTAGTTCAGGGAAAGGAGATTTTTGTGATCTACAAGTTCTTCTCCATTTTTGTCTTCTCAGTCAATCATGTTGATATTTCTACATTTTCTTCTTCATAGAAACCCAAATGGTTTTCCAAGTTGTGCATACCTTGGAAGGCTGTGGATCCAGCCTTACAAGTGAGCCAGAAAAGTGATATTTCAGCCAGTTAATAATTTCTCTACTTGCTACCCTTTAAAAGAAATCCATTAAGGGTCCTGTACAAAAAGTAGTAGAGGTGACAGCGTTAGTAAGATTGTGCATGTAAGATCTGTGCTCATTTATACTGCATTCTTGTTTCTCTTCTCCCCCTTGTCACACTGTTAGCTACACTGATAGTACTTAAAAACTGACCCATTACCTTAGATAATATTTGCAGTTAAGTTGCTTTGCTAAGAATGTGCGTGGCACCATATAAGATAGCATGCAAATATGGTCTTTGCTCCAATGACCCCACCCCATAAACTCGAAATAAGAAAAGGTTCATAAGAAAAGTCCAAAGTAGGGAATAACCCTTTTTCTTCACTCCACTTCTTAGGGATTGCAGAAGTGAGAGGGATTTGAATGAGAATAGGATGGTAACTTGTCAAATAGAGATAAAGAGATCATTCCATACGCTGTCTAGATACTTTCCTGTAACAAGAATAAGGAAATATTGAGGTAATATTGTTTGTTAGGAGAAATCATCTAGAGTGTGCCTTCTAAAGCACATGCCCTCTGGGACAATGTGGGCATGGGAAAGGGGAAACAGGCATCTCTGACACTTCATTATTGGTTTAGACTTTAAGGTAGTCTTAGTGGAGCTCAGTCAAGGGAAGGAGACCCTATCAAAAATCTATTCTTGGATGTGGGACCAGAAGGTTCCTGACTGAGAAGTCCATTTGTTAATTCTTAGTATGGTCTTAGGATGGCCATTGAGCTCTGCTCTTCATTGATACTAGTGCAGGTAGAGGCAAATTGCTTACATAAGTGGCTGTCCGTGGCTGATTGAAGGGAGCAGATCTGTCTTTAAGGGAAATCCCCCAACTGGGAAATCATTTTAGAATGCCTGGGTTGCTCTTTGGAAGTGGCAGTTGGAGTCTGTCCAGTCTTTCCTAGAACCTGACTGCTCTATTGGGCAGAGCTGGACTCCACTTGGAAGAAAGAGATATCACAGAATTCCAGTGAGGCGTCTTCTGGCTGCTAAAGACTTCCCTCCCTCATGAGAATTGTGTATAGAGAGCAGGAGGTTTGTGCAGCTTCTGTTGGAGAATGTGGGTATATCTATACCACAAAAACAAGATAACCCCATGTCAACAAGTCTCAAAGTCTGGGTCAACCGACCAAGGCTTGTGAGGCTCACACAACAGAGTTAAATGCAATAGTGTTTGGGCTCTGAGATCCAGGAAGGAGGAGAGTCTCTGAGCCTGGACTTGAGCTCAAGCCCAAACATCTACACTGTTTTTAGCTCCCTAGTATGAGCCCTTGCAAGCCTGAGTCATTTGACCCTGGGCCCTGAGAATTGCTGCCATGGGTCATCTTTTGCAATGTAGATTCACCTTGTGGGATCATGAAGACTGCTTTGATTCAGTGGAGCCATAACTAATTATGGAATCAAATAAGCTTTATTTTAGTGCTAACTGTTGAACAGCCACTTCCTCTTCTTGTAGTCCTTGATGCTGTTTCATAGTTCTGTTGTTAAGATGTATAGCTGAAATAAATTAGATATGCTGCAATTCTTCTGCTGGAGCGTGATTTGCATATAAAGCTGAACTACCAAAAATTCTAAACTAGTAGAGTGGAATATTTAAGTTGATTGATTTGAAACTGACTAACTTGTGTAAGTTTCTTTTTTCTTTTTCTTTTTCTTTTTCAATTAATGTAATAAACATTAGGCGGAATGGAGCTGTCACGCACATCAAGATCCAGAACACAGGTGACTACTATGACCTGTATGGAGGAGAAAAATTTGCCACGTTGGCTGAGTTAGTCCAGTATTACATGGAACACCATGGGCAGCTCAAAGAAAAGAATGGAGACGTAATAGAATTAAAATATCCATTGAATTGTGCTGATCCTACATCTGAAAGGTTAGAGAGATAAATAGTGGTGAAAAATAAGAAGGAGCCTATTCTCCTTCCAACATGCATGTAATTCCTATTAACTTTCAGGATTTGCTTTTACTCATTAAGGAAGGATGGCAGTGCCTTACCTTGCAAGTAGTCCAGCTGATTTCTGTGACATTATTTGCAAAATAAGTTTTTACTTGACGTGAGTGAGGGTGATAGGAACTGGATGGAAGAGAATTGGCTCTATAACTTGGCTCTATGTCTCATGAATGTTGCTGTAACTAATACAATAAGAAAGTAAAATGTGCAACCCATTTTCTGATTCTTCTTGGAAAATTTAATTGATTGCAAAAACTTCAAAAGGCTTCAGAGAATTATTTGTTACTGCAGTGACTTCAGTATATATTTCAGAGTATATTTTTATTCTTGTAACACTGTATTGTAGATGGGCTTAAGAAAACAAAAGTCAAATGCAAACACACATTGCTGAAACTGATATTTTTAACTGGACAGTAATAGTCAGTAAGATCTCAGACTTTGAATACTTGCTAAGGAAGTACAGCTAAGGAACTCTTCAGAAATAAATGTAGTTCTCTTTGAAAACTGGAATTAGTTAGTCTTGATCCATTATTCTGCATTATGGCTAGTAAATGTCAGTTTATTCTAACAAGTGGAAAAGAAGGGAAAAATAATAGAATCACACCTTCACAAGGTCTGATGAAACTGTATTCCATAGTGTGTAAGGAAAACATGAAAGCACTGAAATCATGCACGTGCATAAAATAAGCAGTGGCAAAAATACATGACAGAACCTGAAGTGTCTTAACTGCAGTAACTGAAAATTTTATTAGAACTCATTTCAGCTCTTGCTGATTTTTCTATTGGTGGCATTCTTCTAAAATTTACAAGCATAAGAATTCAAGAATCTTAAACAGTTTTCTGAATATGAAAGTTCTGTTTTGTGAATTGTTTTGTGCATAATGTTTTATGGCTTCTGAAGTATTTCTGTACGGGTACATGCCCAGGCATGCGCACTCAGTACGTATTTTTTTCTAAACCTGTGCTATGCTGGGCTTTTTGAATATCTTTAGCACCATTTGTGGCCATTGAGACCTCAGTTTAGGATGAACATTTTGGCTTGTGATAGCTGTTTAAACCAGATGGGCTCAGTCCTGGGTATTGTGTGGAGAAGGACAACTTTATTTATCTATTTTTATCTTATTGTACATTTTAGGTGGTTTCATGGGCACCTTTCTGGAAAAGAAGCTGAAAAGTTATTAACAGAAAAAGGAAAACATGGAAGCTTTCTTGTGCGAGAGAGTCAAAGCCACCCAGGAGACTTTGTTCTTTCAGTCCGGACGGGAGATGATAAAGGCGAAAGTAATGATGGGAAATCGAAAGTAACCCATGTCATGATTCGGTGCCAGGTACAACAAAGCAGGAACTTACTGATTTTTTTTTTTTTAAAGGCATCTTTTCTGGTTTGCATACTTATTGTGTCAGCAGCAATGTTCCCTCTAATATTTTGCATCTCTGTGTGGAGTTTAGTTATGCACGCTGAGGCATGTGTGGATATGCACCACCAATAGAGACACATGCTGCCAGCTATAGTGCTCTACTAATCAGCTGAATGGTACCTGAATCTGTGTGGCCATCCAAGCACACAGCTTATGGGGAACACTGGTCAAGAGGGGCATTACAGACTGCTCAATACTATTCAGTCTGCTGATTTGGCCAGCTGCTGCTGTAGGTACAATAAATTTGTTATTTGCTTAAATTTGACTTCTTTGCTAGTTTCAAGTATTTTGTTGGCATTTTATTTTTCTGACTGAATCGTGCCATAACTATCTGGGTCAACGCTGGTTATATACTGTATATATTTGTGACTTTTTAAGCGAGACTTTTAATTTTAGATAATCTAAGCATGAACCCACATGTACAAAGTCTTTCCTCTAACCCTGTGTACTGTGTGAATTTTTCATTTCAAATGTTAATTTTAACAACGTTTGTATCTATATTACTGAGGAGCTTTGACAAAGTTTCCATTTGATTATCAAAAGTCTGTCTCAAAGCCTCTGCTGATGCAGCTTTTCACATTCATGAATCTTTCTTAAATTTGTTGCAGTCTTGTCTTACTACTTCTATTTTTATACAACATATCTGGGAAACTTATCCTTTAATCTTTTTTAGAAAATACAGTTCTTGTAATAACTATTTATCTTATAAAAAAAGCAAAACCAACCTTTCCCACATACCTAATATAGAGAAATCAGGAATTTGGCGATTAAATGATACAACTGAATGGGAATGCCCTATAGATGTTTTGTGTGTGTGTTTGGATGTGCATGTAATAAATGCTGTCCGTATTTCAAGATAATTTCCTACCTTTATTCATTCATGTAATCATAATATTATAGGACTGGAAGGGACCTTGAGAGGTTTTCTGGTCCAGTCCCTTGCACCCTAGGTAGGAATAAGTATTATCCAAACCATTCCTGCAGGTATTTATCAAACGTAGTCTTAAAAATCTCCAATGATGGAGATACCACACCTTCCTAGGCAGTTCATTTCAATGCTTAACCACAGTGAGGAAGCTTTTCCTCATGTCCAGCCTAAACCGCCCTGTCTGCAATTTAAGCCCATTGCTTCTTTTCCTATCTTCAGAGATTAAGTGAACAATTTTTTTCCCTCCAATTTGTAACAACCTTTTTATGTTCTCTCTCAGTCGTCTTTTCTCCAGAATAAACAAACCCAATTCTTTTCAACCTTCCCTTATAGGTTATATTTTTGTTGCGCTTTTCTGGAGTTCTTCTAGTTTGTCCCATCTTTCCTGAAATGCAGTGCCCAGAACTGGACACTGTATTTTGACTGAGGCTAATCAGCATGGAGTAGAGCAGAAGAATTCCTTCTTGTGTCTTGCTTACAATACTTATGCTAGCTTTTTTGCAACAGTGTTATACTGTTGACTTGTATTTAACTTGTGGTCCATTATGATCCCCAGATCCCTTTCTGCAGTACTCCTTCCTAAGCAGTCATTTTCTTTTTTATATATGTGCAACTGATTATTCCTTCTTAAGTAGAGTAGTTTGCACTTATCCTGAATGAATTTTATCCTGTTTACTTTGGACCATTTCCCCAGTTTGTTCAGATCATTTTGAATTACAATCCTATCCTGCAAAATACTTGCAATCCCTCCCAGCTTGGTATCAACCACAAACTTTATAAGTTTATTCTCCATGCCATTATCCAAATCATTGATGAAGATATTGAACAGAGCAAGACCCAGGACTAACCCCTGTGGAACCCTACTTGATATGTCATTCCAGCATGACTGTGAACTACTAATAACTATCCCATGGGAACAATTTTCCAGCCAGTTATGCACCCACTTTATAGTTGCTTCATCTATATTGTAATTCCCTAGTTTGTTTATGAGAAGGTCATATGAGATTGTATTAAAAATCTTACTAAAATCAAGATACACAACCTCTGCTGTTTCCCCTCCATCTACAAGATTCTGTCAAAGAAAGCTATTAGGTTGGTTTGACCTGATTTACTCTTGACAAATCCAAGCTAAATGCTTCTTATTATCTTCTAGGTGTTTGCAGATCTTTATGTATATTTATCTTTATATGTATTAGCCTTCTTAACATACTTAATTATTTGAAAGCTTCAGAGGTGTAGCCAAGTTAGTTTGTAACAGGAAAAACTTAAAAAACAACAAATAGTCTAGTACAGTGTTTCTCAACCTTTTTTTTGCTCATGGGCCCCCTTCTGAGCCTCGTTTACCTCTATGGCCCCCCTCATAGCCGCTGTTAGTTGGAAAAAAAGGTACATAATTTACCTAATGTTCCGTTTTTTCCATGTGGCCCCCTAGAAGTAGGGCATGGCCCCTAGGCCATATGGCTCACGGTTGAGAACCACTGGTCTAATAGCACTTTAAAGACTAACAAAACATGTAGATGGTATCATGAGCTTTCGTGGGCACAACCCACTTCTTCAGATGACCGGAGTGTTGGAAGTCCAGATCCAAGAATAAATAAGGGAAGGCGAGAGGGGGGGAGGAGGAAAAAAAATTGAAGGGGAGGAAGAAAAAAAGATAGTGAATAGATAAGCTTCAGAGGGATAGCTGAGTGAGTCTGTAACAGGAAAAACTTAAAAAACAACAGTTAGTCTAGTAACGTCTCAAAGACTAAATAGTTAAAAGAGGCTGATAAGCAAAAGTTTGGGAAGTAAAATTACTGTTAGAGTTCTCCTCTGTGTCCTCTACTTATCTGCAGCTAATCCCATAGTTTCTAATGGTAGATGAGTTACTATATATTGCTGACTTGCTTTTAAAACAAGGACTATAGTTCTAACACCTGTGTTCCAGGACCCAATGGTAGACTCTGTGGTACTTTGGTTTTTATTTATTCACACTTAATTCTCTGATTATATCCCTCAGTGTTCTACTTGGGCTAAATATATCAGATAGGGGCACTGTTACCCTAAAAAAAAGATAACATTAACACATTCTAATCAGAAATGCATTGCTATTTTTTAGTGGGATTTGATCCTATTGAGTCATCTATTATCATTTCAGTATGGGATGGCAGGGGATAGTTTGTTTTTTTTTAAATACTCATTTAAGGGACCTTGTGATTGGTGGAACATTCTAAAAAGGTAGTTAACTCAGACTTTATTTTGATTATTGCATACATTGCTATAAATAAGCATATTCTGAATATCTTTCTTGAAAGGAGCTGAAATATGATGTTGGCGGAGGGGAAAAATTTGACTCTCTAACGGATCTAGTGGAACATTATAAGAAGAATCCCATGGTAGAAACTTTGGGCACAGTACTACAGCTCAAGCAGGTGAGCTTTATTAATAGAACTTTGATTATAAACATGAATTACTTCAGGACATGAAGATGGGAGGGGAGGACGGTGGCAGCTCATCCTTTTTCTTACATTTTGTAAGGTGCTGGAAGACATTGATTCAACACTTAAAAAGCAAAAGTGAATTTACCCTCCTCCTCTACATGAGCATCCAAATCTTTCAGGGAGGTCCAATGATTGCACCTAAGCTGCTATCTATAAAGCTGCTATCTATAAAGGATCTAATTCTTTATTTCTGATGCATCTAGAACTCTGCTGAGCTTCATTGAGAGCTGTGGGCCTAAAAGAATTTTAAAATCTGGTTAGAAAGAGAGGAGGAAAGTAAGCTTAATGTATTGAAATTGGAATCATGAAACTATATTACTGCCACCACTTGAATCTGATTTTGTTGTAATTCTGTTTTTAAAAGAATGTGCTTCTAAGTCTGGAGTGATGCTCGGGTCTTAATGCAGGGTATGTTTACACTGCAATGCTATTTCGGGATACCGGAGTATCCCGAATTAGCTATCCTGCATCTTTACAGCAAGCCTGTTATTTCAGGCTCACTATTCCGACCTCACTGTAATCCTCATTCTGTGAGGAGTAAGGGATGTTTTGGAATAGTGCTTTATTTTGAAATTTGGCTCTATATAGGCAGCACCAAATGATGAAATAAGCTATTTCCAAATAGCATCAAAATAAGAGAGTCAATTTGCATGGCTCAAATGATTTCTAATTACAGTGCACTATAGACACACTGTGAGTGGTATCTACATGCAACATATTTGATACAGGAGAGCTGTGTAAGCTAACTTTTTCTTGTTCTTATTGCTATGCAGTGATTTACTATAAAATATCTCTCTCGATTAGCCCCTGAATACAACCCGTATTAATGCTGCAGAGATTGAAAGTCGGGTGCGAGAACTAAGCAAACTAGCAGAGACCACAGATAAAGTCAAGCAAGGCTTCTGGGAAGAATTTGAGGTAATTTAATTATTTCAAATGTAAAACAGGTATGTCTTAGTTATTGAAATATAATTGCTATAGTTTCCCAGCTGCTTTGGGGCCCTTTGCCCCTCAAATCTTTATTCTTACTCTCCAATCCTGTGACAAATATTGCACCTTCTGCGATTTGCCAGTTCAATTCATGCGTCTGCAGAGAGGAGTGCTTGGAAGGTGTGCCTTGTCTTTTAAGCCACGGACTGAGCAAGTTCTTTGTCAGTGCTAGCACAGTACCATTGTTCCCTACGCCGCTTTGAACTGATGTGCTGGGCTAAGGAAAACCATGCTGAAAAGGAATGGCTGGGATTTTGGCATCAAGTCTTGTTTTTCAGTGGGAAATCTTGTAGACTCTCTTGAAAGCCCCAGAGGAGAATAAGTTTGCATTTCTTTAGTTCTTCCCATGAGAGGATTTCAAATTATTTTGCAAAAAAAATTAAACCTTGCATTCCTGTGGAGTAGGTAAGTTGTTATCTTTGATTTTCTGATTGACGGAGAGAGGCAGGGGTGCTGTAGTATGTCAGTGGCAGAATCCTGAAGTGCTGATGACCAGTTCCCCACTGTACCCACTAGATGGCACTCCCTGCCTCAAAAGTTAAGTACTAACAAGTCTGGTATTAGACATCTGGTTAGCAAAGACACTGCACGTAGTAGTCAAAATAGTGACTTTTGTTCATGCTGTTGTAATATTTCACTGACTTTTCAGAGGTGCCTCTCGGCAATAGTGTCCAACTTCTAGTGAAATTTGGTAGGAATTGGACGTATGAGGCCCGGTATGCACTAGAAAATGAGATCAGTTGGTCAGGGGTGTGAAAAATCCCCACCTCTGAACAGCATAGTTAAACTGGCCTAAATTCCATGTAAATAGTGCTAGGCTGAAGGACAGATTCTTCCATCAATTTAGCTTAGTGCCTCCTGGGGAGGTGTATTACTATGTTGATAGGAGAACCTGTACCATTAGAGTAGGTAGCAAACTCTCTCTAACCATACACAAATATTTAATTTGCAAGAAGCTGGGAAGTAAATTTACCGGGCACTAGTTTGCCATGGTCTAGTTGTCTGTGTGAACCCTACTGGCCGCTGTTAATAGTTGCACTTTGATCTACTCCAATTTCAAAGAGAGCTAGATAAGATTATTGATGCATGTCAGCAGCGCAACTAGTGGCTGGCTAGCATAGGGTAGATTCACACCCCAGCTTGCCATAAGCTAGGTTTTCATGTAGACACAAGCCTTTTTTTCCCCCAAAAAATCCTAGCTTTTCTCTGTTGTTGTAGCTGCACTTTGCATGGAGAAAATTGAATGGAGTTATTCCCCAAGGACACTCTGCTTGAATTGCCAGTTAATTTACAAAGATTTTTTTAGATCATGTTTGATAGCAGTAAACATTTCCAGTGGTTTTAATTGAAGACTGCATTCTTTTTACAATTACATGGTGTTAGCCAATGCATATATGTTAGGCACAGGGTATACCACATTAATATTGTATTACATCCAGCACGTGGGCAATTAATTGAATTGTATTATGCCTTTCGCACAGTTCTTTCCACTTTGCTCACTTATGTCAAGAAATGTATGGCCCGCAACACTGCAAAATTAAATATAGTTTTTGGCATTAGTACGTATAAAGCCTGCCAAAGGCAATATATCTTTTTCTGTTTCCTAGCACAAGTATCTTTATAGGCGACTGGTTTAAAATATGGTGTCAAAAGTAGAGATAAGGAAGGATACAGAACAACAAATTAAAGACTTGGTACAAACTTCTGGGTTGGATCTTATGTGACCTATAAAGTGCTTTAAGGTCTCAGAGGGGTCGCCGTATTAGTATGTAACTTTAAAAACAATGAGCAGTCCTGTGGCACCTGAGAGGCTAACAAGAAATAAATAGATATAGATATATAATTATGAGCTTCAGATGAGTTTGAGTGGAGAGAGTGCTTTGTAACTTGTAAGCAATTGTGCTATAAATGTAAGAAGGCGAAGGATGTATTTCTACAAAATGTGACCTGAATATGAGAAACTGCTTCCCAGAAGGATTGATACTGAATTCATTTTTTTCCCTTTCTATACTATACAGATTGAACTTCTCTAGTCCTGCAACATCCGTGGCTCAGCATGATTTTAGTTAGCTGGATGTCCACTTGTCATGGGTGTGGCCAAGTTTCCCATGGTCTCACCAATATTAGCTCTTAGTGTTCTGGGCTGTTGCCTAAATGTCTTCTTAATAGCAGAGGAAACGTTGGTAATGCTGCTAGACAGTATTGACTTCCCATGGTTTGGCAAATTCTCTGGTTCTTCACCGGTCAGTTTCCAAAGGTGCTGTACTAGAGAGGTTCAACCTGTACTATTATTGACTAAATTTGTGTAGTCAAGCAGTTGACTACGCATTTTGTGCAACAATGGTCTTGTAAAAAGAGAATCCAGGGTGATTTTTCACATAACTCACCTTGCTAGAAATTTCAGAATAATCACAAATGTGAGTATGAATTTTTTGGGTTTTGGTTGTTCTGTTTAGTAGAACAAAATCTCATACTTGAATTTATGCCCAGAAAATACTAATAAAGTTTTCCAACACAGTATGTTGCTTTTTCAGTGTTCCTTTTGGTGGAAATAAGAAATGAATGTGTGGATATTGATATGGTTTTAAATAGGGAAGATAATCTATTTAAAAGCTGGCCCGATAATATTATATTTATATTTTAAATTGAGAGGAAAGAGATAAGCAGTTTAGAAAACAAAACTCCCCGTGTATTTAGTGTGCTGCTCATAGGAGGATGGTGAAGGATAACTGGCCAAACATAGTCACTGTAATACAAATCTTCCTCCCAGCAACACTCTCTCTTTTGCCCTTTTTAGAAATTCCCATGTTGGGAATGTTAAAATAAAACTACTACACAGAGGGACCCTTTGAGCCATTTTCCAGGTTAATTTTCAGTAGTGTTAGGATGACAGCTGTGTAATCTGTATGCTTTCCTAGAATACTTTCTTAGGGATTTATTATTATTTTGTTTGGGTGCAGTCCTTCCATCTGGAGCTAGTATTACCATCTTTTTATCAGAAAGCATGTAAGGGAGGGTGCCTTCTCTCCTCTCTGTGATGCTGTATGTCTCTTTTACATTTTTAATAGCACCTGGTCCTTGTTTCTTTCTTTAAAAAAATACTGATTTGAGTGTTTTCCTGTGTGTAAATTGCCCAATTTCAACCGTATTCCTCATTTTTTCTCTCTCTCTCTGTATATTGTGTTTTAAACCACAGTGAGGTGCTCCTGGCTCCAAAACTTTCTTGTGATACAGGACCAAAAAGGAATAGAATGAAGATGATAGCCTCTTCCAAAGGGCCTCAAATGGTTTCTGTAAGACAGATTTATACTGAAGAACTTTCTTAAATGATTTTGGAATATATATTATACCACCAGCAGATGGAGACAGGAAATCAAGGAATCCTGTCATATCTACTTCTTTTATAAAGAGGCATACTACCATTTGAGAAACTTCTTGAACACTGTTGGGGTTTGAGAGTGAGTGAGGAGAGTAACTACAGTTTGTTAGGTAATGAGGAAATATTTGAAAATGTATTCATTAGCTGAGTAAAGTCCTCATGATTATTATTCTGCCAGTTGGGTTTCATGGGATAATTAAACAAATGAAAAGCACAAAGGAGCATCTCTAGCTGAGGTAGGAAATTGCTCTCTACCAGCATGAGAGGGAAATAAACAGTCTCTTGATCTTGATCAGAGAAAGACAAGAAGAAGATGGAAACAAGAGTTTCTGGTCTGTATTCTGTCAGAGTTGAGTGGTTTTTCTCCCCTGCAAATTATCTGCCCATTGACAGTCAGAAAAGGGACCATCAACAGAATTATCTCAGCTGATCACTGTCATGAGGGAATGTGGAGAAAGAGGAGGCAGCCTTGTATAACTAGGGCCCAGGAGATTTAAGAGTCTATCAAACTAGCATCCCTTGGCTTCCACACAGAACATGCAGATATGCTCCATATATCTCATGTCAGGCAGCCACATTCTGTCTAGCTAGAGTTTCCATGCGGATGTGAACAAGAGCCTTGTATGCAGAAACCATGGTCTGTGGCATACTTTAATAGTTGTAATATTATGACATTTAAACTACGATGCATGTGACCGAGTACTGCAGTTAGCATCCTTTCCTGGGAACTGGGAATTTATGCTTCCAGGACTCAGACTTCACTAGCAAAAGTCCTAACGGTACTCTTGATTCCCCCCTCCCGCTTTTCCCCTTTTGTAGTTGTTGCTGGCTGGTGAAGTGATTTTGATGGCCTGTGGACTAATGTTTAGCTGCCCAGGAATGGAAGAGACTGATTTCCTCCCTATGTGCCAATATTCATGTCAGAGGGATGTAATGTAATCCAGAGGGCTAAGCATTCCCATACGGTTCCCTTCCAAATATATTGTAGATTCATATATGTACACACAGAGCTAGCATTGTTACTGTACCTCTTGCTTCCCCTTCTGGCCTGGCCTGAGATGATTTGTGGCCTGTTGGAGTAGTGGAAGAGACACTCATAATGTAGCTGATATCTGTCCTGTTTCAACATGGCCCAGCCACAGTCTAAATGCTCTGACTTTCCTGAATAATATATTCACTGGGAAGCCAGAAATTTAAGAAAGGAGGAAAAGTTATGAAAATAGAAAATCTTTCTTGTGAGCTGTTTTATACTTCCTTCCATTCACCTTCATTGCCTTTCGGAAATTGCTGCATTATTCCTAACTGTCTTTTTACAGGTGGTGGCCTCTGAAATGAAGCCATCTTATAAAATGTTAATTTTGCTATTATTTAGCTCTGACAGCCATTAGTTGTCTATCTCTGTGGAAGACTCTGGGTGTCCATGATGCTTCACATTGTGCCATTTATGGTCTTACTACCCAAATTACTTTCCTTTTCAGTGTATTTAAAGATGCAATTCCTCTTTTCCTATGAGCTACTTGATAGAGATGTTGGCAGTGTTCTTTATTCTTTTGCTTCAAAAAAAAAAGGTTTTTGGTGAATTTAGTGCTTGGCCGGTGTAGTGAATTAACAACCACCATCTATTATTGCAACCAGATTTATTGTTGTACTATGTACAACTTTAATGGGCTCTCTACATGTCGCTGCAGCTCATGAGTCATTCCTCAGGGATACACAGAGCAATAATAATTGATTGTATGAAGCAAGGACATTTCTGCAGTCTTTCCTGCTTGAGTCCCATGCTGAAAGATCCCGAGGGCGAACTTTGCTTGCAGATTATAAAATGAACACAGTTAAACATGCAATGCTAGTAGCTTCAAAATGCTAATTACATACAGGGTGTTCAGTGTAATTGGCTTATCCAAGCACCTGAAGCATCATGCAGTATGGCAGGCACATGTTGTTAGCTGAAGTGAGCCTTCTGTAGAACTTTGCACCATAAATGATTACTACTACTAACACTTTATACTAATAGAGCATCTTCTGTTCTTGGCACTTAGCAAGCATTCACACATACTCTCAACTCCCCTATAGATATCTTATCTTCATACTAAATATGGAGAAATGGAAAGGTAGAGGAACTCGGTAAATTATCCAAAGTAACACAGGAGTTTTGTGGGGGAGTAGGGAATTGATCCATGTTTTCCAGTTCCAAAGCTAGTGCTGTAATTATGAGATCATCCTTCTGCTCAGTTGTAAAAAAGGGGTATAATACTTGCCTCTCTTCAGAGGAATGCCTTAAGATTAAACATATACAGAACTTTCCATGCAAAAGTATAAGTCCTGTTGCTGTTATGGTTGCTAATTTTACTTTCTGGTCCTATTTTGTCACATGTCTGCCTTGAATATTCTTATTCTAATGTGACAAGTTTTTATCTAGAGCTGCTTATAGAGAGTCTTTTTTAAGAGAAAAATCTAGCAGGTAGGGATGTAAGTGACTAGTCAACTACCAGATAAGCCTTTGCGGGGGTGGGGTAAAGGGGCGGGGGGAGGGCAGAGGAAGGCAGAGGCACAAAGGGGGAAACAGTGCAAGCAGGAACTGAAGTAGTCCCCGCTTCCACCAGGTCCCAATTGCTGCGCTTCAAGGGTGGTGTTTTATGAAGCTACGTTTCCATTTGCAAAAGTATTTCTGAGTCTCTGGTTGAACTGATTGGAAAATCCTCGCCCAGCTTCTTGCATCCTATGATGACACAAGTCTTTGGGTGTGCTTTGTGAGGACTCTTAACTTCAGTTGTGTCAAGGTTGAGAAGCCACATATGGCACACTTCTTCATTCCTGATTTCGTTGTAACATGGCCACTACATAGTAGGGATGTAATAGTGTAACCCTTTAAATGGTTAATCAGAAAGCCTGAGCTTGTTGGTTACCGTAATGGTTACACACTGGCCCCAGCCCCAATTGTGGGGAGCTGGCTGCTGCCCTGCACTGCAGTCTGCAGTATAAAGTTTATAAACTTTATACTGCAGAGCCTGCAGTGCAGCTAGCTCCCTGGGAGTGGGGCTGGCAGCTGGGACCAGGCTTCCAGATTTTTCACAGTTATACAGTTACCTAGGTAACCGCTTTTTAACATCCCTACTACATAGTGCATTTTAGGAATTAGACTTGAGTCATGTTTTAATGCTTACCTTAATTTAGAAATCTAGCCGGAAGATGTAACACTTGGAAGATCTGGCACGCTGTTCAGTATGTTCTCATTCAGGCATTCACTTTCATTTTGCAGCTGGCTTGTTTGGGTTTCCTTTGGATTGCCAAACTTCTGTATAAACCCCCCCCCCCCCCAAACCAGCAACCCAACACATTTTATGTTGAGTTTATGTAACCAAATATTGGTTTTGTATGTAAAGCTCCCTAGGAGGTTGAAATTACAGCCATTTGGATTCCTTACGTAAACCTTTGCCTTCAAAGCTGTCAGATTATTTCTTGTAACTGCTGTTTTGAATTTCCTAATTCAATGTGTTTAACCCTTTGGACCAACCTTATTAAACCAGGAGATTTTATTTTTCTAATATGTCTCATCTGATAATCAAAAGTCAGATTTTTTCTCCAGAGTCACTGCTATGTGTGGTGTGTCTCCTCATTGCCAACATGGTATAAGTTTTAGTGAAACCAGTTGTTTATGCCCTTTTCATCTAGACATTACAACAGCAAGAATGCAAACTTCTATATAGTCGTAAAGAGGGTCAACGGCAAGAAAGCAAAAACAAAAATAGATACAAAAACATTTTACCTTGTAAGTAGTATTCACCTTTTCTTCTTTTTTCACTGTTAACATTGGGTTGGTACTGGTATGTCATTTCATTGGGAAGCTGATCATTATTGGCCAGTAAGTACAGTGTTTTAAAACACCAACAAGCTAAATGGGTGTTGTGATCAGCACTAATGCTCAGTATATTTAAGAGGATTAATTTATGCTGGAGTGGTGCAGGGCAGAATAACTATATATACTTTTTATATATCTCATATTCAAATTAATTGCAAATATTAAGCACTGACTAAAAAGAGAACACAAACAACTTGATGTTTGATTTTAATTTCTTCAGAAATTTGAAATTGTCCTAGAGAGCAGGGAGAGAGGAAAGGTTGAGTCTTCTGGCCATTTTCTTAGCTATTAGAAATGGTAAGTTGTCAAGAACATGCAAAACTTGGCCTTTATGTCATTTATTTGGTACGAAGGAAACAATTACAATTTGGCTAGATCATAACCACAGAATGCAGGAGTTTAATATGCTGTTAACTTATCCTTCCTCTAGTTGATCATACCAGAGTTGTTCTACATGATGGAGATCCAAATGAACCAGTTTCAGATTATATCAATGCTAATATTATTATGGTAAGTGTGTTACTGTGTAGTTCAAAGCCTGCTTGCATTTGCATCCCTACTAAAGCAAATTATTCTTTACAGTCACAGCATTCATTGATGCTTGTTTTGATCTCTAGCCTGAATTTGAAACTAAGTGCAACAATTCAAAGCCAAAAAAAAGTTACATTGCTACTCAAGGCTGCCTGCAGAACACAGTGAATGACTTCTGGAGAATGGTATTCCAGGAGAACTCTCGCGTTATCGTTATGACAACAAAAGAAGTCGAAAGAGGAAAGGTAAAATGGAACCTCAGGCGGGTCCCAGTAAATTAATTATTTTTCAACACAAGTTAAAGACTAACCGGTCTTTAGTCACACTGACTTACAAACTTAAAGATGATGACATGGTGCAGATGTGACTCCCATTGGAGGCCCAAGTCCTGACCTGCAAGATGCAGAATGCCTTCTCCTCTCACTGACAGTGATAGGAATCAAAGGCGCACTCATCTCACAGGATCAGGCTCTTGTTTGATAGAGCTTGAATAAGTTACCCTTATATGTATTGCTATGCTGCCCTTAGATCTATTACTTAAGGAGAAGGAATAGTGAAGAAACTAGTAAACTTGCACAGCGAGGCTGGCATGCTGACTGCCAGAATGTATTTCTCTTCTTCCTCCTTTACTTCATTGCTTTCCATACTTGGCAGTGACAACACTCTTTGGGCTTGTATGATGAGCAAGTCAGTTGGATCGCAACTGCATCCAGCTGAGAACCCCCAAAACAGGAATGATTTAGCACTTTTATTTCTAACATTCTGTCTTCTGCCTGCGAGTGCAGTCTGTGTGCCATGTTCTGCGTGAGCACAGCTGCTCACTCAACCCTAGTGATCTGCAAGTCTCTAGTGAAGTGCTCTGGCAATGCCAGCATGTTTATTACTTTGAAAGCAAGAACTTTTACAGTAATGTATCCCAGAACCTTGTCTTGTTTCTTTAAAGGAATTGAGATCTTGTTTGTTCTCCCCTCCTGCAATCTGGGGCAATTACTCTGTTTCTGAATCCTAAACTTGCTGGATGAGAAGAAACAGAAAGAAATCTTGACAGTGGCAGCAATAGTACTCCACTGCTTGTGTGCAGCCTGGGTTTCTCTCTCAGGAGTGCTTTGCCTTGGATGTCTGCAAACACTTTTGCTAATGGTCTGTACCTATGCCTTGTCTGTGTTCTTCTCTCCATCTCTTGGTAAGAATGATACTTTCTGTTTGAATCTTATACTTCATCTCTTCAGTAAAAAGAAAATATTCCACTCAGTGTGAGGAGGACTCGAAGAAGACTAAGTAAGAAAATAGCTAGTGCTCTGTTATTTAACAAATAATTGACCATTTTTTCCCTTTGCTTGACCGTATGAAGCAGTGAGAACTGTTAATACACTTAGCATGGAAGATGGATATTTGTAGCTTTTGTTGGCATTTTCCCCCGCCTTAAAGTCTCCAGCATGCCATGTACAGGGCTGTGGGTTGGTCCTGGTTTTGACTTCTGAGTTGTTAAAATCCTGCCTGCCCTTTATTAAAAAAAAAAAATCTGTGACTTCTACCTGGGTGGCTTGATGAAGGAGTGTATGACGGGTTCCGTCTGTTCAGAGTGCAGTGAAGAAAGACCAGCTGGCCCATTGGCCCAAGAGCTGTGCCTTGGCACTCTCACTCCTGGAACAAAATGAAGAGATTTTGGGTGTTTTTAAAGGAGTCACACTTCAGAGCACCCCCAGGACCCTGTAACTTCTGTGATGTTTTACCAACCAGGCAAGGCTTGTCTTGACTCATTTTTTGCTTTGTTTTTTGTCAGTGATTGCTAGATATGGCTGACACTCTAGCAATAGCCCTTTTTGCATTAACTTCCTTCCTTGTTCCTCCAGTCAACACCTCTGCTGTACATTCCCCACGTTTCCTGGCACTTCTCTGAATCGTGCCAGTCTTCTCTCCACACTAAAAACACAGCCCTTTAAAATGGTTCAGTATTTTTGAGAGATTCAGTGTGCCTTTTCTATTTCAGTAGACACAGATTGCTGTCCTGGTTGGATATGAAAGCTTATACACCCCAGCTCGAAGTGCTTTTTGAGGTAGAAGGAAGCATCTGTCCTAGAAAGGATGACTTTAGGACCAGTTTACTTCAGGCAGTAGGGATTCCTGAAACTCTCAGATCCATCTAAGACTGTTGAGACTACAAAATATGCAGTTAGAGAAGCAAACGAAGGCACATCATTACAAATTAAAATAATTCTCTCTCTCTCCCTCCCTCAATAATTGTCTCCACCCTGTCTCTCTCAAATTAAAATAGTGCAGTCTTGGAAGGGATCCACTGAGCTGATGTACAATGCATAACCTTTCTCACACTGATGACTCTTTAATGTTACACATTACCATTGAGACTCTTTATGCCAACAGCTGCCTCCTTGTTCAGTATCCTGCATTAAATTCGCAAATTGTTATCTCTGTTGATTTAAATACAAAATGTGGGTTTCAGTGCAGCTTATGCTTTTTGAGGAAAATACAAATAAACAAAAGCTTAGTTCCAAAGCATCCTGGCAAATGTGTATACATGCTTCCCTCATCTAGCATAATAGCTTCTCATGTTGGCAGCAAGATACTTTCCCTCTGTCATGTTTTCTATTGCTGTTGAGTTTTGGCAGTGAAATTACTGACCTTCAGATGCACATTTATGGGGAAGTTATTCTCTGCAGTAATCTGTGGGTGGTCTGCATTTGATATTGCTAGAAAATCTGTCTGTATGTCTGCTAGAAATTGTTCATTCCTACAGTACGTAGACTAGGTTTGCATTTGCAGGTTCTCAAGGATCAGTGTATCTTGCTATTTCCTATTACTGTTTTCACTTGGTTTTGGAGGACTTGTTTTTGTTATATGGAATACATTACCACAGGCTCTAGAGTAGTCTTCTAAGGAAAGTGGGACACTCTGAATCAAGCTTAAATATCAAGTGAGATGCGTTCAGTACTCTGTGGAGAACAATTCCTCATTGTTTGAGTGAAGGCCTGGAGGTCCAGTGAGCCTTCTCTGCTCTGATTTCCAAATGAGGTGAAAGGCAAATGTCTTCCAAGATGCTTCTGTATTAAAAATGGCTCATTTCTTTGACTTATATTTATAGCTTTAAATTCAAGGTTTTAGAGCTATTTTTTAAGTTAATGTAGTCCACTTGAAGTTCTCCATGTATTAAAACTACTTTTGAGGTGGGTGTGGCATATGCTTCTAGGCTTTCCTTTTTACTGTCACAGTGATGTGATTTTTATTTATTTAGTTAGTTAGTTTAATTTTGGTATCTATTGAAGCTAACGAAATCAGGAACATTTCTGGAAAGCAAAATGCTCCCACTCCCAAAGCTATCCTGGGGCCCTTCAAGCTTCCTTGTAGTCTCTTTTCTCCTCCATCTTGCACAGGGAAAAGAAATATCAACCATTAAAGGACATTGGGTGATACAGGCTAACCTAGTTTTCCCTGCTAAACTAGCCTTAGCCAGTTTGCACTGTGCTAGTAACTGTGAACTCGGTATTTATATAAAATATGTTTAAATCTTCAGAAAACTGCATTTTAAAAAACAATCTGACTTGTGAAATCAGATATTAAACTGTTTTTTTTCTTCCATCTTCCAGAGTAAGTGTGTCAAATATTGGCCTGATGAATATGCGTTAAAGGAGTATGGAGTTATGCGTGTTAGGAATGTTAAAGAAAGTGCTGCTCATGACTATACGCTAAGAGAACTCAAACTTTCTAAAGTTGGTCAGGTAAGTATGTCAGTAGTTTTTCCTTGGTTGATTGGTTAGTCCTTTTAGAGTTTGTAACAAATATTAATTTTTTAATTTAGGATGCAAAAAATAATTGCAGAAAGGACTAAATCTTCTGCTGGTGGACATAGAGTTTAGGAACAAATAAGCTTTAAGTTTTAATAAATCAAGCCCTAACCTTCACTTTGAGACTCAGGTTCTAAATCAAGTGATTTTGGTCTTTTGAGCTTGGGATAACGTCTTTACCCTCCAGACTCTTGTAGCTAGTAGTTAAGCACTGCAAAGAGTGTCTCTCTCTAGATTTCTCTCTAGATTTATTGGGAAACCTGATGATAAAGTAGTCTTGTCCGTAAATGCAAACCTAATCAGCCTTTGCTCTATTTAGGTGCTTGCATGTGCCACTTCATTATAGCATCTGAGGGCCTTACATCATCTTGGTTAAGATACCTAGTTCTGACAGTTATTTCTAGGCTCCTTATATGACAGCCTCCTTGTTCACCAGTACCAGAGCAATTTGCTACTGCCATGTTGCCAGGTTGAATTGTTTTACTGTTCTCATTTGTTCTGCAGTACGCAAAAGCATGCGAAGTTTGAGTGTGTTGCACAGGGTTGCAGCCCTAAAGAGCTTAGTCTGTGACCAAAGGAGCTGCATCACAGTGGGGTGGCAATGGGGAAGGAGAGAGCTTTGGATGTTATGTGTGGTTACTCAGCAAAAGCATGTGCATTTGTGCTTGACTTACATGTGGATGAAAAAGAAACTGACTCTTCCTGAAGGTGTTAAAAGTGATTCTCAAAGGAGAAGTTTGAAGGATAGGAGTGTGTTAGGTTGGCAAACCAGGTCGTGCAGTCCAATCTGTGTATAGCGGAGAGTGTAGAAGAAGGTGCAAAATCTGCTGAGGGATAAGCCAACAAGCAGGTTGCTTAGGCTGATGTCACTGGCCCAGTCAGACCATAAACAGTGAATAAGAGACTAAGGCTCTGACTCAGCAAGTAGGAAATTGTGCAAGTCATCCTACTGAAGCTAGATTATGTTCTAAGGGGCAGAGTCCTGAAGGTGAGGACAAGAAGCTAGAGATGATTGCAGTGGAGAAGCAGGAAGCCATGAAGGGATTCAAGGAATCATAGAACACTAGAACTGAAAGGGACCTCGAGAGGTCATTGAGTCCAGTACCCTGCTTTCATGGCAGGACCCAGTATCTTCTAGACTAGGGGTTCTCAAACTTTATGATACCACGACCCCCTAAAATGCTAAATGAATTTGTGTGACCCCCCCCTCCCCCAACCCTCACTGCCCTGGGTCACTTCCCTTTTCACCAGACTCCTTGCCCTCCTGGGGTTCCTTCAAGGCATTTGTGGTCCTCAATGCCCTTCTGCCCTTGCAGGCTCCTTCCCCCCGTCTCTTTCTCCTCTGTGCCTCTTTTCCGCTCTGCATCCCTTTGATGTGGTTTTTTTTCCTCTCCTCTCCTCTCCTCTCCTCTCCTCTCCTCTCCTCTCCTCTGACACCCACGCGCCCATATTTACCTCTGGGTCCTCTGCCCTGACCCAATCCCCCAGCCCACTGCCTGAGGGACCCCGCCCTCTCCCAGCTGGGGAAGTGTTCGGTCGCCTGGCAACTGTGCCCCGGCCGGCCCTTCGCTTGTCTGCTCCTTTGCCGGCGCTGGCCTTACTCTCCTGCTGCCTTGCCTCCTCCTGCAGCTGAGCCGTGCTCCTGGAGTCCTGCGGCCCTAGCCACGCTGCGCGGCTTGCCGGCGGCTGCCTTCCGCCACCCTGCCGCTCTTCGTAGCCCGGGGGAGAGGGGTCACAAGTGAAAAACGAAATCCAGCTGCGACCCCCCTCTAAGTTGCTCGCGACCCCCCTGGGGGTCGCTACCCACAGTTTGAGAAACGCTGTTCTAGACCATCCCAGATAGATATCTATCTAACCCGCTTTTAAATATCTCCAGAGATGGAGATTCCACAACCTCCTTCGGCAACTTATTCCACTGTTTAACCACCCTGACAGTTAGGAAGTTTTTCCTAATGTCCAACCTAAACCTCTCTTGCTACAGTTTAAGCAGATGATGAGGTCCAATTGCCAGGATGGGAAGAAATATCTTGGAGGCTTGTGTTCATCTGGAGTGGAAGCATGTGTGTTGAGGAAACAAGAGAGAAGTTACTGTAATAAAGAGGAATGCGTGGCTTTTTTAGGTTTTGATGGTGTTAAGAAGTCTGTTGTGTTTTCCTTTTATAAATCAACTGATCCATCTGAGTAAATGTATGTTTGTGGCTGGGAGTCTCTTGATATATTTAACTTTTTCACTTGTATGTTTGGTGGGGGTTTTTTTCAGGGGAACACTGAGAGAACAGTCTGGCAATATCACTTCAGAACCTGGCCTGATCATGGAGTACCCAGTGACCCTGGTGGTGTCCTGGACTTCTTAGAAGAAGTCCACCACAAGCAGGAAAGCATCACTGATGCAGGTCCTGTTGTGGTACATTGCAGGTACAATAATGTGACATATCTCCTAGCTTCCACTATAAGCTTCTTTAAGAATTAAACATTTCATTCTGAAAAATGCCATTTTTTTCTTGGGTATTTGGCTACCTGAGAAAACACTTGAAGTTTGATGGATGAATAACTTTGCACATGTTTCAGAATTTGGGAGATGATGCATGCTAGCTGCCCTTATCACAGGGTGAATATTAGTATTTATTTTTCAGAAGTGTGTGAGTCTGTGTCTTTATGCGTGCAGGAGAGGGTTTCTGTATGGGTTTATAGGAAGAGGGATGACTTTATGCTTCTCTATAAATCGAGAATGTTTACTAAATCCTAAATTGAGTTGGGCTGTTCCATTGTATTACTTCTGTTTTCTCCAGGTAAATCACTCTTTGTTTCTAGTTAGATAAGAACTTGTAACTATTTTGTCAGTCATAGCTCAGTTCCATTTGTTTGTTAATATCATCTGGAAGTCCAGTACATCTTTATATTGGACACTTGTTGGGCTACTGTGACTTTATTGCCTATTCAGAAAGGAAACCATAATCACTTCCTTTTTTTTTTTTTTTTTTTTTTTTTTTGGACAGTGCTGGAATTGGACGAACAGGGACTTTTATTGTGATTGATATTCTTATTGACATAATCCGAGAAAAAGGTAGGTCCCCAGTTTAGTTTTTTCACAAGTACTGTGAACAATTGGTAAAGATCAGGCAGAAGTTGTACAGTGTATGTTTGTGCCTGGGAGATATCACATCCCTAGAGATGTGTTCCCATTTACTTCAATGGGAGTCATATGGCCAAAGCCCGGAATGAGGATTTTGCATCTCACCTTCAGTGATTTTGTAAATTTCGTGGGTTTTTTTGCTCACATACCTGCTTTTTGCCAACATCGTTATTTTGCGGCTATCCATTTATACCTACCGTTTGCCATATTTGTTGTCCAAAACATTTTAATGATTTTGGTTTCCTATTTGCAAGGGCAACTTCTAAAGTTATAGTGGACAGACAATGCAATGTTCATATTTTTTATGTTGTTCAACGTAAAATTAATACTATACTCAGGGCTCAACGATCGCGGCGAAAACCACTCGCTAGCTCCGCACTGCGCATCTGTGAGACCCGTACTGCGCGTGTGCAAACCGCCAGTGAACGGGGCGACCGGCTGAAATCTACTCGCCACAGGCGAGTAGATAAGCGGATTTGTTGAGCCCTGACTATGCTAATATAAGATCTTTCCTGATTTGAAGACAGCTTATCACTCATCTCCTCAGTTATGGTGGGATGCACTATTTTATTTAAGTTCCAAGTATTCCACCTCTACATTGGTGCCTCTATATTATGATGAATATTTTCAGTTGTAGACTGCATGTGACTTCATTTGGAATCTAATAGGGCAATGCTGAGTGCTGGCTCTTTCCTCCTACAGAAGAGCAGGATAGCTTGTCTTTACTGCAAGTTGATGTACAAATGGCTAAACAAGGGTCTCAGATTCAGATTGCCACCCCAAATCATTGTTATAGCAACCAAATGTACTATGTGTCTTACATTCACTAGGGGAAAACACAGTCTGTCCCAAAGAGCTGACAGTCAAAACAACCTGTGCTAGTGCAGCAGTGTAATATGGGTGGTTTCTTCTAGGTGTAGACTGTGATATTGATGTTCCAAAGACCATTCAGATGGTGAGATCACAGCGGTCTGGGATGGTTCAGACAGAAGCACAGTACAGATTTATTTACATGGCAGTACAGCACTATATTGAAACTCTACAGCGTAGAATTGAAGAGGAGCAGGTACGTTGGTCCCAAACCTACCATGGTCTTCAGCGATGATGCTGATTAGGAGCTTGCTGTGATGCTGGGGAAAAAGCAGAATTGCCTGACTCTGAGGTGTATTTATAGTATGTTGATTGTATGCATCATGAAAAGGCTTGTTCTGTTACAGTTTGTTCAAAGAGCTTTGCCATCTATTTCAAGCCACTGTCTTAAAACACTTGCTGAAACTGAAGGATTTAGACAGATCTAAAATGGTGAAAATGCTTAATTTCTGCCATCTAGGAGGGGAAAAGGTTCTTCCATTAACGTTCCTACCTAGACTGATTTCCTGGAAGGTGCAGCAATGTCTGAGGCCCAATCCTACATTCCTTGTGCACTCAGAATTCCCATTAACATCACTGATTAGGTTAGGATGTGCAAGGAATGAAAAGTAAGGCTTTCAGTCTTAATAAAGAAAACTCCTGTATGTGTCATTGTACGGCATATGGATTTGAAGTCTGTCCATTATATCTGTATTGAAAGTGTAGTAATTGTATTCAAAAACAGAAGTTACTACAACACCTGTTTTGGATGCCTAACATTTTAAGTTTTAAGTATTAAAAAGTAATTACATTGGGCATAGTTTAAATTTTTGGAAAGAAATACTTTTAAAGAATGGAGCCAATGTCATTACAGCATAATAGCCAAGGAAGAGAGAACATTTAGAGCGGAAACTCTCATAACAAGTCAGAGTGGCTGCATTGGAATGAATATTGGCTGGGTCAGGATTAGTTGTAGTAGAACTGCAGAGGTCATTCCTTGCTCCGGAAACCTCCACTACATCCCAAATGCCTTTGCCAATTATTTGTATTGTGCTGTGGTGGAGAAAAGGCTCATTCTTTTTCTGTCCTTTTCTTCCTTGGTTCTTTCAGCTCTTACCCTACATGACTGCCATCCTGGGTTCTTAGCCTTGTCTGGAATGGCAGGGTCTGTTCTCTGAAGGTAGCTGTAACCATTATATAGCTAACACTACTGATCCCTTTTCTCAGACCATTCACATCATCTATTCCACACCTAATCTCGTCCATCTGCAGAACAGGACATCCTGGGTGTGTCAGACATTTTTCTTTTATGGCTCTGCTGTGTCCTACCTTGCCTTAAAGCTGACGGAAGTTTGAAAATACATGGGAGTGTCCTGCAAAGCTCCGTCCCTCAAAGATTATATATTGTTCATTTCACTTGCAGCTTTTCACAAAATTGCCTTTACTGTTTCTTGGAGTTTGTTTTCTAGATCTGATATAGTATTTCCAATACATATGGAGCTAATACAGTTACATTTGTGTCTGATATTAGAACAGAGGAATCATTCTCTCCTATAATGGTCAGGTGAAATCTGTGGTCATGTAAAATGTATACTGCTGTGCTAAAATGGTAACAAGCCTTCAACTGGGTTCTGTGCTTTTCTTTGCTCTAGTACAGTAATAGTGCTTCTAGTTTTGGAATAAAAAGCCCTTTGAAGCTCTTGTAGGAAGCTAATGTAATCCTGAGCAGCCTTTTGATGGCCTGACGGTGATCCACATAGGCAGTGAGAGAGAGGAACAAAAATGGATGGAAAGGAGTTGGGAGCATCGGTAGAATGAAAGAAGCAGCTGAATGTCTCCTATCCCCCATTTGCAGCTTATTTTGTGGTGAAATGTATTGTTTCAGTCATCCTTTTTACCAGAGGAACACCCACTCCCCTCAAAAAATAGTTTTGGAAAGAAAAGCTTTTGGGTGAAGCAAGGTCAATATCTTATTCTTAGAGCCCTGCGTGGATACAAAATTTTCATCTGCATCCATATCCACAAAAATGATCCATGAATATCCGCATCCACAGATGTGGATAGCCACAGATATAAAGTGGATAGCTGCAAGTTTGCTGGGTTTTAGATACAGAATTTGTACCCATGTCCATGTCTATATAATGAACCGTGAATGTCCACAGATGCGGATACCCGTGGGTATAAAGCAGATACCCATGGATTTGCAGGTGTCCACTTATTCTTGCCCTAATTCAGACAGTGTCCTAAGTTGTTTACCCAGCTCTATTCTAGAAGTATTCCCTATTGCCTTTCGGCATTGAGAGCCTCTGAAGTCTTGATGTAATCAATATATTGTGTTCAATATTGCCTATCTCTTCTGAATGTATGAAAACTACAAAGTTAAACCTGTTTGATTAATTTCCTTCTTGGAAGCAATACTTATTTTTTAGTAATACTGAAATCACTTGAATAATTATTTCTAATTAGGAATAATAAAAATGTGGTAGGAATAATTACACTGAATAATAGGAATAATTATAACAAATCAGTGAACTCAGAGGAAGAAAGGTCTTAGATTTATATCTTCATGGTTTGTTTCCTCTAATTTAGTCAGATCAAGGAACAACAAAGCTGACTTTTATTCTGCTTCTCTGCTGCTTTTTACACTTAAAATAACCCTGGTGGTTGAACTGTCATTTTTCACATAGTTAGAAGAATTTAAAATACAATTTTAGTCTGCAGCATAAAATTGACCTTTACTAGCTGTGTCTAGGTGAGAACGTGTATCTCACAGATTCTAAAATTGGGGCAGGGTCTGAACCTTTATTCCCCTTCAATCTGATTTTTGAAAATTTACAACAATAAAATAATTGGTTTTGACTAGTGGTCCCTGTAAAGTGATTTGTCAGGAGACAATGGGAGGCAGAAGTGAGAGAACATTGCATTTCTAGTGGCAGCTGCAGTATAGCAATATAGGCTGAAATTTTCAAAATTGCTTTAATGTGAATTAGGAATCCAAGGCTACATCTTGTGTCGTTGTTGCAGCTGCATTCCTGTAGCACATCAGTGTAGACACTTAGTACAGCAATGGGAGGGGTTCTGTCATCATTCTGGTTAATCTACTCGAAGTTAGGCTTAGGGAAGAATTCTCTCATTGGCCTAGTGCTGTCTATACCAGGAATTAAGTTGGCATTGCTACATCTCTCAGGTATGTTTTTTTTCAAACCGCTTGAAGGACCGTAGCTGTGACAGTGTAATTTTTCAGTGTAGACCTGTCACAAGTCTCTGAAGGGGTTTTGAAAATCTCAGTCATAGGCAGTGTGCCTTCCAGGCTTTTCCATCCACATATGGATTTTTTCCATCCATGTGCAGAATAAATTTTGTTATATTCACCAAGGCATATGTGAGTGTGCACCACCAGGAGGAACACAAACCTAGCAGTGGGCCCTCTGTTAATCATTTGGGTGGCACTGGAAACTTTTGAGAGTGGCTGTACTAGTGCACAGCTTACAGGGACGACTGGTCATAACAGTGTTTCCCAATTTTATTTGGCCACGGAACCCTTTTAAAAAAAAACGCCGGGAGAAACTGATTGACAAAAAAAAAAAGAAAACAAAAAAAAAGCCCACCACCACCTCCGGGGGGAGGGGGAAGGAACTGTCAAGCAAAACCCCCCACCCCCCAAAAAAACAAACAAAATGCTGGCCCACCCCTAAGACTGGCTCGTGGGAGTGATTGGGTTCTCGCGAACCCTTACTTTCACTTTGTGGAACCCTGGGGTTCCACAGAGCACTATTTGGGAAACACTGGGTCATAGGATTGATTGGCTCATTGGTGCATTTGGTCTGAGCCCTACAAACTTTTTCCAAGATGTATTGTTAGAGTGGAACTTGTGCATGTATTTGACCTTTTCAACCCACTGGCTGACATTGTCTAGTGTACACTGAAGGATGAATCTTTTGACCGGGTTTGGATAAATTCACAAAGTTGGCATATCTCATTTGAGATCCGGGGGGGGGGGGAGGGGGAAGAAAGGGGGGTGGGAGAGGAAGAGAGAGGATGGATGGGCTAGGACCAAGGGTTCTGTGAAGATTTTTACCAAAAGCTGCCAATAGTCAAAGATAACCTCTACCTCTAGTAATAGCCATACGGCATGTTGTAATTACAGAAATGAGATCTTTCATGCTTTGACTTTTACACAAAATCAAAAACTTTTCTAAAAAAAGTAGGTTTGGCTAATTTATATTTAATTTCTTCAACTTAACTATTACCTTTCACAAATATAGATTTCTGTTATTATTGGCAATTCTAAACCTGTTTAATTTTTGTGTTCACTCTCTTTTCAGAAGAGTAAGAGAAAAGGGCATGAATACACAAACATTAAATATTCTTTATCGGACCAGACAAGCGGGGATCAGAGTCCACTCCCACCATGTACTCCGACCCCAGCCTGTCCAGAGTAAGTAGCAGTTTCTGACAGTAGTAAATAAGTTCTGAATGGCCTGCTAATTCAAGTAGGTGCAGCCTTTGAGAGCTTTGTTGTGGGCTGTTTTCCTTGCAAGAGTTTATTTCTAATCATATGAGAGGAATTTCCTGAGCAAACTCTTGCTGTCTTTCTCTACTCAGTTTCACTTGAGATCTTATTAATTTTTTCGGGTGTCTCCACAAATGGAATTTTTCAGGCCTGCAATTATTTTTCATTTGATACAAAGGGGACTTTGGTGAGAAGGGTCTTTAATTCATTGAAACAGTGGTTCTCAGCCAGGGGCTTGGAGTCCCCTGGGGGGTCATGAGCCGGTTTCAGGAGGTACTCTGAGGAGGGCCAGTATGAGACTTGCTGGGGCCCAGGGCAAAAACCCGAAGTCCCACCCCCCAGGCTGAAGCCTGGAGCTCTGACCCTACTACCTGGTCCTGAAGTCAAAGCCTGGCCAACTTAGCTTTGCGAGGGCTCCTCTGCCATGGTGCCCCAAATAGCTGGCCTGCTTGCTACCTACCCCCTAATGCCAGTCCTGGCTTTTATATGCAGAAAACCAGTTATTGTGGCACAGCTGGGTCATGGAGTTTTTATACCATGTTGAGGGGGAGGGAGGGCTCAGAAGGAAGAAGGTTGAGAACCCCTGCGTTAAAACATATGAAAAGGATATCTTGGGTTGTGAAGCACTGGATATGAAATATATACTGGTTTTTCTATTCATAGAACACAAATAGTGCATTGGGTCCCTGCAGCTACCAATGAATAGAACAACTGTTTAGCAAGAATATAGCAACATTGCCTAACAATAATTTGGGACAGGAAGTAAAGACAATACTATATTCCATTTAAATGATCTGTCTTGTATTTCTACGCTGACCATCACTATGGTATCTGAGCTAGGGAAAATGTAGGTTGAAAGAATTCAGTGACCTAGATTAGAATTTAGCTAGGGCACACTGAAGTGAATACGTCTGTGCTTGGAGGTGCAGTGAGATGGAGAACAGCTCCTTTGTTTAAAAAAAATAGTCCCTAGGTCTCAAATCACTTAACAATTTGCCATTCTGTTTTCCCTATTGTATTGGGTTTTCTTGTTAACTTTCTTAATGACAGGAATTGCAGTAGAATGGCAGTGCCACTCTATTGTAATCTTGGCTTCATTCTGTTCCAAGTTTTGTGCTGACTTAACTCTATACAACCCTTTAGATGTTAAAGCAGGCATTGAGTGGAGTTGTCGCAGAATTTGCCCCATAGACTGGGTCATGCAGAAATCACCCGGTATTCTGAATCCAGATACTCTGTGCTTTCAAGAGAACTGAACAAGTTATTAGCTGTCTTCATTGAATTATGCAATGTGTATTTATTTTCTAGTAAACTTGACTTTATTTCTCTATAAAAATCTGTCATTTTAGAATGAGAGAAGATAGTGCTAGAGTATATGAAAATGTGGGGTTGATGCAGCAGCAGCAGAAAAGCTTCAGATGAGATGTACAGAAACTTCCATGCAAAGGAAGGTATGCACGTTGGAAATTCTAGTGTGAGCTTAAAGCTGCTTTTGTTGCACTGGCATATTTTAACATAACCACAGTTTAGCCACGAAATATATTTAATCCAGCAATCATTGCTATAGTGTCAGTTGGTTTAGCAGCTGAAGTATTCAACCTCATTTTCATAGCCATTTGATTTACCAACTGAGGTGAGTAATATTTTGGACTGAGTGGAGCCAGATCTGACACAGTGCTTTTTGGGCTGCACCAACTGAGACTAAATTTACTCAGTTAAAAAAAAAGGATAGAAGCATTTTACTTTCTAGAACATTTAAAAAAATTAAAAGAGAATGAAAGGCTATTGACATATACCTTCATCTTGCTCCTCTTCCCCCCCACCATGGTTCAATATCCAAGGAATGTAATTTGAGGGGAAATGATGGTGACTCAGAGAAATCATCAGAAATGCAGGTACAGTCTGAAAAGTGACTCTCAGAAGGGCACTTTCTCAGCACATGTACTTCCTAGTGGCTTAACCCTCTAACCTCTGGGGTCAGATCCTGCAATCCTTATTGATGTACAGCAATCAATAATGTAATAATAGAATGTTTAAGTCTTCAGGGCTGTCTCAATAAACACCCAGTTTACTTAAAGGAAAGAATTCCAGTACTTACACACACAAGTCAGGCCATGCAGAGCAAAGAGGAGAGATCAGAGCTAACACTCCATCTTGCTTAAAGTTTGAAGGCAGACTCCCATCACGGGTTATTGGTTTTGATTATTACACATCGGTAAAGGCTGCAGGATATGATTGAAACTTTTAACTGCTAAACCAACCATTGTGGCAAAGATTCTTGGATTAAATACATTTCAGAATTGAGACTGTGGCGCTCAGTGAGTCTTTAGGTATTAATGAGGGTTGTTGTGTTGGACTGTAAGTGGTTTTTAAATCCTCTCATTTTGATGTGTTGACCAAATATGTTTTTATGCTCATGTTAGCACTGCTAAGTCAATACAGCTATGGGAGGGTGGGGTGAATGCTGTTCTGCATCTCACTGTAGAATCTCTATTTGCACAGATCTGAAAGGCAAGAATCAGATAAACTTTCAGATCTCAGGGAGAGTTTGTGACACCAGCTACTTTTGTATTGCACTGAATAATTCTAAACTCATTTGCTCTGGAAATTAGTGATAAAACCTTAAAACTTTTTAAAGTAAAACTTTGTACAAGATTTTAGCATGTTGGTATAATGTGCTTATGTGATAGAACATCTCTGCTTCAGAGATGGCTGGGCCAGTGATCTGCAAACATGATTTATGTAGACCTTTATATGATTGATTGCATCAGAGCCATTATGGCATATAAAGGAAATGGCATTCACCCTGACCCAATAGACTGTAACCCACATCAGAGTTGGAATATGGCCCATAGACTAGGCATTTGTTAAATAAGGCATGGTCTGAAGATCTGTTCAGTGTTTTTTTGTGGTATATCCTGTTTTGAAGTCTAAATTTCCATAGCTCCCTAATTAGTATTCCCTATATCCAGGGAACAGTACACATCTTAAAATCTCTGTTTTGCATTGCCACTCACTTGGCCCTCAAGGGAGTTTAAACTACTAAAACCAATTTTAACTTATAATGGGAGTTTGCCTTCCAACTTCAGAAGCAAGACGGAGTATTAGCTCTGATCTTTGCTCTGAATAGCCTGACTTTTGTGTTGTAATTGGAATTCTTTCCTTTAAATTGAAGTAAACTGGGTGCTTATAGAAGATATTACATAGACGGTCCTGAAGACTAAAACATTCAATGTCTGGAAACAGTCCAATCTAGACAGCTGCACTGTAAGCTTGCCCATGCTGCTTTGCAAGTATGCTTTGATTCTGGCCTACACTAGGTACTTGGAGACTACTGAAGGATACAAGGCAGCAGTCTGTCAAATCCTTGGCCTCTTACTGACACTATCAGAAAAGTGCCAACTGTGTGTGTATGAAGTGAAAAGGTGTCCACAAGAACTAAACTAAGAACACTGACTGACTTCAGGTCCCAAATGCGTATAAATGACTTTCAGTCACTGCCAGTGCAAGGCAGTTTGGAACTAAGACTCTGGAGTAGAAAGTGAAGGGTCTTTGTCCTATTATTCATATAATATCACTAAACTAAGGCCTTACCATCACTCAGATAAGTACTTGCATTTTGCCTTATACTATATTTAAATACCTATAATCATTTCTCTGCTCCCCAGTCAAATGTAATTGAATATATTTTTTTCACTCTTGCTGGTTCTCATACACAAGCCCAGTACTTCAGATTTCATTTGGAAATATGGCATCTTGAATTTAAGTTTTTAATGAATTGTCTCTTGAATTTAGGTTTCTATATTCTTTTGATATATTCTTACATTTTGGGCCAGAGTTACCTTATGCTAATCCTTTCAAGAATTAAAAGTTTAGGCTTTTTTAAATTGTCCAGTGCAACTGAAATGCAAAATGAACAGTGTAAATGATGAAAAGTAAATTACATCTCAGTTCTTTTAGCTATTGCTCTAAGAAATTGGTAATCTTTATTTTGTTTTGTTTTATTTTGTTATAGGATGTCAGACCTGTTACTATACCTTTGATAGAACAAGTTTACAGTTGTAAAGTGATCATGAAAAATAGCCACTCCGTATATATGGGAGAAGACCAGATTATATTTCATTAAACTGATAGAGGGCTATAGTTGTTTGAAATTCCATCTGATATTTTAGATCTAAGATCAATCACTGCTGTTTATGTTAAGTGTAAAAATTAAGTATCTCCATGTACGTTCACAATGGTGAATTATATGTTTCTAAAGGACTTACAATTTTTTTTACTTTCACAGAAATGAATATTTTTTTTAAAAAAGGTCAAGAAAGAGATGGAACAAGCTCCGTATGAAGAATGAACTTTGAAGGCTTGGTACCTTTTTATTTATGGTTGTTTATCCCTTCAATAATAAGCAAAACTTAAGACCATCTAAAGATCATTATATCCTTTCTCTCCAATACCTGATTTACATTTGCTCATTTTTCACATAAAAAGAAATCCTCTCTACAATGTAGAAAGATATTTTGTAGAATTTTAATCGTGAATCCAGCCAACAGTTAGACTGACATTCATCTGCTTCAAATAGCATTTTTGTTTCAAAATCTAATTATTAGCATTATTTCTTGTCAGAGCAGTTCTGGGGATTTTTTTTTTTTTTTTTTTTTTTTTGTGATCGGGAAGCAATGATGTGGGTAAGTCCATTACATTAATATCAAATAGTAATGGGAACAAAACTTGATTGTTTGAAGACAGTGGATCACCCACATTCAGAGTTTTAATGCAGTTCAAACTTGGTCTTGGTTTGACAGGGTGAACAGTTAATTTTTTTATATGAAGGTGGTTTTTTTGTAATAGCTGATGGCTTTGATTACTTCTCAGCTGTGTTGCTGGATGGGCTATTTTTGAGTAATTACAAAAAGTAGCCTTTGCATCAGACTAGAACATTCTCTAGATGATTTGTATCTAAGATACCAATTTACAGCCACTCTGTCAAAAAACACAGCTATAGGGGCTGCTGCCTATGTTAGTTTGTCAGTGATCATGTATTAAGCAGGAGAGTTGAGACATTTTAGGAAGCTCTGCAGTAGCACTTGACATCATATTAAAACAAACGAGTATCTGCCAGTGTTCCCTCTAATTTTTACCATCCATGTGCAGAATAAATTTTGTTATGTGCACCCAGGCATGTGTGGGTATGCACCACCAATAGAAACACATGCTGCTGGCTGTGGGCAGCTGTGGGTGCTCTGCCTTTGCCAGTCAGCTGAACAGAACCTGACTCTCTCCTGGGCAGCCACCCACGCGCTCAGCTGACAGGGAACACTGATTACTGCCTGTGCAAACTGTTATCTTAGGCTGGAGTGACTCCCTTCTTAAAAATTATAGTTATTGGGCCATCTGGTTCTCAGTAAGGCCTTACACTACTGCAGGTGGCTCATTCAGAGTTGCCTGGGGAAAAGGACTATGTGGAAACTAGCTATCACCTATATTGCCTTAGTGAAAAGGGCAGTGCAGGTAGCGGTCAACAGCAGCTTGTTCTGGTCTGTTTCATCAGGCAGGAGTTTCACTAACATTCTGCCTAAAGTGCCTTTCAGAGCCACATCCAATTTACTGTCCATGTTTTAATTAAAAAAAAATACTGCATCTGTTTCTAAAAACACTTTTGATTATTATTAATGAAACAAAATCCTCCCAGAGTGATGCCAGCAGTGAGAGATGCTATTATCATGCCACAGTTTCTTGAGTTTCTTCATCTGCAGAAGGCCTATAAACACATTAGAGAAACTTTGCCCTGTTGTGTTATCTGACTCTAGATCTCCCATTGGAGCCTAGAGCAGCTGACTGTGCTAATAGCAGGATCTGGTTCAAGGCATAGGTACCAGTGGTATCTTAGCAGCATCTTTCCCCTCCCTGCTGGTGGAGAATTATGGTGAAGCCACCAGGTGGTATTGAGGTGTTATTATTTTTATTTAGAGTATGCAGATCATGGCAATCACTGCATTGCATTGTATGTGCAGGAAGGGTGCAGGAGTGATGAAGTTACATTATTAATCATATTAGTGAAATTACACATAAGCCTGGAATGTAACTTAGCGCAACATTTGTGTCCCTAACGTTGATGTGGGGCTTGCATTAACTTTCCCTGAGAATGCTTTGCAAAGTCAAATGCTTCACATTTTGTTTTTGTCTGAACTGAATGAAGGTGCATCTTAACTTAAGCTGAACTTTGTTACTTTGCCTCTTAATACCTCTTATCTTCTGGTCCTGGAAATCCTGTCACCAGCAAACCATAATATTTGTGTCTTAATGTCATAATCTATAGCACAGTCATTAATATTGCCACCCTCTGTAGATCTAAAATTCTTATGGCTTTATGAAAGAATAATTTTCATCTATTTTTGTTCATTTAGTCACGAATAGCATACAGTATTTGCTTTATATCACCTTCCTTCCTCAGTCTCCATATACAGTTTCATCCTGTTGACTTTTTCTGCAAAGATTAAATAGGGATCATTTAAGTGCCGAGTTGTGTTTTTGAATACTTCCCTGGATGCAACCAGCTTTTAAATCAGGAAGAAATGGCGTGCATGTTCAGGATTAGAAATACTTTGCACCAAAATGAAAATTCAAAGGAAGATCCTCTAAGCCGTAGCTTATGAACTGCACTAATGTGACCTGTCCTAAAGATTGACTTGTGAGAGCTGCAACCAATAATATGCTGATGTATTCAGCATAAGACTATCATAAGATAGAATTTAAGCTCTGTGGAACTTACCTTTGTATTTATTTGTTATTGGAACTGAGGGAATCTTATTTGTCTAGAATGTGTGTTAATTTTTAGGAGCACATGATGGATGAATGTTTTTTTTTAATTAGAAAAGATTCCAAAAGATTGTATGTTAGAGAGAGCTGTTTCTTTTTTAACTGGAGTGTCTGGCCCTGCTGAAAACCAAAGGGGAGGGAGATCTCACAAGTTACAAACCAGCTGCCTTTCGAACATAGTCAACAAAGGGGTAACTCTTTGTATGTCTTTCTCTTTTACTATTATTTTAAACATCAGTTGTTTTATTACAAATCAAACAAGAGAGATAAACCTCCTTTGATACAGGGGAAAAATGGACACTTGGTTTCATGTATTTTAGTGGGTTTTTGAAAACTAATTTAACATCATGTTAGAAGCTATTGCTGTAAGAATGGAATGGAAAAGGGATGCAGTTTTGAAGCGTTCTATAGTAGAAGACTATACCACAAGGGAAATTTAAACCAACTCTGAAGGCGCAGTATTATAGGCTAGCAAGAAACTGCTGCAGACCTAATTTACTGAATGTTTTATAGCATACATTTTAATTTCAGGTAACCTTTAGTAGGACTGATTAGGTCTTCTGTTGACCGAACTTTGTTTTCTCTTGAGGTATATGTATTGAAAAATGCAACTTCATTAGTTGTATCCCTAGCTATAAAACTTGTTTCCTTTTTCATTGTAGGGATGGGATAAATCAAACAGTTGGTACTAGGACAGTTTTTTTCATAATTTCACTATTTCAAATTAATTTTTAATTTTTCAATTTTTAAATAGCAAAATGTAATTATTAATTACAGATCTGGTTATTTATGACACTATTGTGATTTTTTTATTACAGTACTAAAGGCTAATGGAAAAAAATATCCTTTATTAGGTGGACTAGACCGTACATTTATTTTTTTCCTGCAATGTATGAAGTATTGTACCAGAGTATTAAATGAAATGTAATATTTTATTGAAAATCTCTATCCTTTAAAAGGAGGACGTTTAGGATGTCATCAATTTGATGTGAATCATGTAAATGTTAATAATGATGCGCTGTTTTATTATACATTTAGTGTTTCAAAAGACTCACTTAATTCCTTTTGCCCACATGCATTCTGTAGATCATTTACAATTGTCAAAATGTGACATTAAAAGAATAGATCATGTATAGAAATATTAGTGGTTGTTCATTGTTTTCCCTGGTGGTATTTATGGGTGTTAGTTCAGCTGCTTTGCAAGCTGTGCTGTGATTTTAATTGCTGCAAGGTTATATTATCAGTATAAAAGCATATTTGTAAACAGCAGAATTAAAAATTAGGAATAAAAATAATTTTTCTTATAAGTTTTTGACCATTACTCCAATTCTTTTTCTGTAATATTTATATTAAAGATTTCTTTTATTATGTAACCTCCACACTAGACTGGGAAGCATTTCTGATCTAATTACATTTAGCTTCCCTCCACGGTGTAGCTCTGTGTTGTGTCTGCTCCCTTCATCAAGAGTGTGAGCATAGCCAAGCTTTTTTTTGTAATATATGGTATTTCAGTGTTGTTAAGCTGCTGCTTTTATTGCCCACTGCAAATTGGATAGCTGTGTAGCAAAGCACTCCACTCTATTTCAGTACAACACATCTAGTTAACTTCCAGAGGCTTGTGATTTTTGTATGTGTGCGCCTCATTGGACATCTACAGGAGATTCTGGTTTCCTTCCTCTCCCTATGTGGAGACTTGCCTGGAGCTATGTAAGTCTGTTGCCATTTGTATTTGCATCCATAGCCACAAAAATAAGCTGCAGATAGCTGCACCCACATCAACAGATGTACGTACTTGTGGGTATCTGCAGATTTGCAGGGTTCTAAATACAAAATGTGTATCTGCATCCGTATCTTCAAAAATGAGCTGCAGCTATAAAGTGGATCTCTGCAGATTTGCAGGGCTCTAGCTGCTTGCATTCAGATAGCGCAGGGCGAATCTCTAAACCCAGGATGGGCAATAGCTGTCTCTGCAACTGAATGTTTAATGTGTTATTGAACCCTTTGAAAGGGAGAAGGGAATATAAAGTTTAATGGGGAGAAGAGGAGAGAACAGCATTCCCACCTCTCCCTTCATAAACTATGGGGACTTCATTTGAGGATCATAGGGGGAGGAAAGCTGCTGCTTTCTTTTATTTCTGATGGTTTTCTCCTTCTAGCTGCTTTCTTGTTTCTTGGAGAGATGTCAGCTGTGTCGGTCCTATCTCCAGGGCTGTAGTGGCTCCTGAGTTCCTTGTGTGCCAGCCCCATGCAGTGAGGTGCCAGTGCTTTTGGGGCACTATACTGACCTCAGGCTCCTTTCTGCCAGCTGCTACAGCAGCACTTCAAAAGCTGCTGAAATCCTTGGATTGGTGAAGCACTTGGAGCCAGGATGCTTTTAAAATCCAGTGCACTGCGTGTTCCCTAAAGTGGCGCAGAGTGCACAAGACCCACAAGTCTAAACACAGCAGTTCAGTTTAGTATTAGGCAGAGTCACACCGTAAAGGCAACTGGGAACTAACTCTTACTAGGCCTTTTACTGCCATTATTGGTAATCCAGAACCAAGCGGCCTGCAATACTGAGTCTGTTTCACAGTCATATGAACTAGCTATAAGAAATGGAACTGTGACTGAGTCAAACCCCTTGGCAGATTGTGCTCATAGATGCTGAGCTGCAGAAATATAAAGGAGCCAACCTATGCTCTTTAAGAGGCAGGTGTTGTGTTGCTATACAGCCAATTAAACACAGAGCAAATATCAGCTACGTTTTTTTGTAAAACAAGCTTAATCTCAAAGCAATGGAAAGGCATAAAAATAATCTCCTGAAATGTTGTGAAGAAAGCATATCCCTACTGTTGGAGCCTTTGTGGATTTGAATACAAACTGAATTCAAATGAGCACACTGGCTACCTAGAACATCTCCATTTTAAGACTATAATCCTGTAGTTTAAGAGGGTATGAATGTGTCTAACAAGGGCGTGTTGGGTTTGGATCCACTTTTGTGTATTGCATGAGAAATGTATACCATGTAGGCTGGTTGGAGTTACTCAGCCTAGTTTGAGATCTGTACTTCAGAAATCTAAATCAGCAAAGGAACAATTCTTCTTATGTCAGGGTATTGGGCTGAGACCTAGGCTCAGTCTACGCTGGCACTTGAGAGGACTGTAACTTTCTGGCTTAGGGTGTGTGAAAAAACACCCCCTGTCTGGAGAGCAGCAAGTTACATTGCTGTAAAGCACCACTGTGAACCAGGCTACAGCGCTGGGAGCCAAGGTTAACAGCGTTCATGCCATGGCTACACTTTCAGTTTAAAGAACTGCTGCAGCTGCTTTTTAAACCATTAAGTGTGGACAAAGTCTTGGACTGCTATAGGTTCCTATCCTTTTCCTCTCACCCTTGTCCCATGACTTACCTGGACAACTTCTACTAGTACCTTTCCTCCCACACTTATTGTCTCCATCTATTTTATAATCTTGAACCAAACTCCTTAACACACCATCCTGTTGTTCACATGTTATACACCCTGCTGGTCTTTTGACTTAGACCACCCTACCAATCTCCACCCATTTGTATTATCCACTACAACTAAGATTATGAACCCTGTTGTCAAGCAACTGTTTCTTTACTGCATGCTTGCAGTCACATTGTTCAATGGGGCCTGCTCAATGAACCTTTTAGGTTTTACCATGGTACAAGTGAATCATTATATATCTGTTAAAAGTTACAGTAGAATCTCCAGAGGTCCATTTTGTGTTCCAAAAACGGTGATAAATGAAAACACATATCTAGATGGGTGGTTAACTTGTTAATGAAAATATTGCTATCTTTTCTCATGAAATCTGGACACTACCCAACAGTCCTGTCTTTGGATGAAATCATATGATAGTAAATTAGGGCCTGATTTTTAAAGGTATGAGATGTTAACTGCACTTTGCATTGCAATACTTAACTGAATTAGGAACCAAAAATCTCGTTTCCAAAAGTAATTTGGGCACTTAGTGGCCAAAATCCCATTGACTGCCAATGGGATAATAATAAAATAGTGAGATGTGATTAGTGAAGCTTCATTGCTTTTATTAATAAGTTGCTTTTATTGTTTGAGACTAAGGTATAATGAGAGAGATTGAGTACCCAATCCTTATGGAACTACATTTCCAGTGGACAAGTCTGATCCCAGTTCTGTTTGCTCTGATCAATGACTCAAACTGTCTATAACTTTTCTCTTTTATCTTACGCATGACAATTATGCATGGTCCCCTTGTCTGATAATATTGGCACATTTTTCATGCTTAATAAAGGCTACATAGTTTAAATTTATTAGCATACTAGACTTACTGGGAATTGCCTGGGTCCTTGAGAGCAGGGGGCTAGCCTTGTGAGAGGTACAGGAGTCAGGGCAGGGCTTTGTGCGTGCAAGAGTGAGGAGGATTGGGAGGTGAGGAAGGGAGCAGAGGTCCCATTTGGAAGGACATTCTCTCCTCCCCAGCTGGTGCGGCCTCCCCCCCCCCCAGCCGGTGGGCCCTTTTTTCACCCCTGGCCTGCAGAACCCTTTTCTCCTCCCCAGCCCCTCTGACCAACTAGAGGCTTTTTCTCCCCAGCTCCCCCCAGTCAACCAGAGCCTTTTCTCCCTCCTCTCCCCCCTAGGCAGCAGGGGCCTTTTCTCTCCCCACCCCTCCCCCCAGCACCTCTCTGGTTGGCCAGGGGACTTTTCACGTTCCCTGCTCCTGGGGCCCGCCCCCCCCCCCCTCCGGCCATTAGGAGCCTTTTCTCTTTCTGCTGGCCATTCTGCCCCCAGTGACCATACAGACCCACTGCCCCTAGTGGCCCCTCTGTGTCGCATCCCTCCTCTCTGAGCCCATTCCTTTCCATGCTATGGTAAACAGTCCCATCTTGGCTTTGCTTTAAGTTAGAAGAGGAAGCTGCATACTGAATTTGGTGTCCCATAGTGCTAACCATTTAGGAGGTGTTCTTGAACAAACAGATTCACAGACAGATGTAGATTTCTGAAATTCATAGAATTTTGTTTAGTTACTAGGCCTTTACTTAGCAGTAGGCCTTTTGGCCTACTAATCAGTGACATGCATACGACTGTATAAATGATATTTGCTGTGCTGGCCCGAGGGTAGGAGACATCCATCTTGTATCAATGAGAATTATACAGCACTTCATTACTTTAACTGAAACAGGAGAGAGAAGAAATATTTAAGAAGTACAAGAGGTTAGGTCTGCTCCTTCTTTCCCCTTAAGGCTCTTCCAGGCAAAGCAGTTAAATATTCTTAAGGAAATGGCGACATCTTGGCTGCTGCTTTCTGAGGAAGTATGCAAAGCTGTTCTCCCAGCTGGCTATCTTAGATGTATTGATTGTGCCCCCTCTCTGTATGATCCATTTGGTTTAATCCTGCCCAAGAGTAGCAAATTTTGGGTTGGCATTTGGAATTGTCTCCATGTTGTAGAGCAAAGTTTATAGAAAATGTTCAGCTTTTAGTTGTTGTTCCACTGTAATATCAAGAAGCTACTAGGAAAACATAATGTCCCTAATAAAATTGTAAGAGACTATGTCGTATAACAGAAGAATGTTTTCAGTTGTATATTACATAAAGGATAAGCTTTGAAGAAGTGAAATCTCCAGGTTTGGATATTAGTTAAATTTTCTGGTTTTTTCCCCTTAATTCAATACTTGCTGCCAGGGCTTGACAATTAGTGTAATATACTCGCCTGTGGCGAGTAGATTACAAGCCGGCGCAGTGCGATCAGCGCATGCGCAGTGCGCCGAACCGCACGGCTGGTGAGCAGGGCTCGCCGCTGCTTGGCGAGCCCTGCTTATTGCAATTCTGTGTGTGTGTGTGTGTGTGTGTGTGTGTGTGTGTGTGTGTAAAACAAACACATTTTAATTTGTTTTGTGCCTCTGGCTGGACATTGTGATTCCAGCTGTGCATCATTAGTAAATGAAACTGACTCAGTGGCGTACATCTCATGCATTTGGGATAAAGCATTCCCGTGGGGCTCCTACTTTCTTTCCTAGTGCTGTGTATGTGATGCTCCCTGCCTGAAACTTTGCTGCAATGAAGATTGGGCACCTGTGACCTCTGAAAGTTTGATGATGTCCCAAAATACAACCTGATTCCAAAGGCAGGAAAATGAACGTGAGAAATGCAATGCCTCTGCAGAGCTCTGAGTAAGCTCAAAAGCTTGTCTCTGTCACCAACAGAAGTGGCTCCAATAAAAGACATTACTTCACCCACTTTGTCTGACACACCTTGGTTTGGCTGGAGACGAAGAAGCCAGACAGTCCCTCCTGCTTTCTGATTCCTACTCAGGGATTGACTCTTCCCATGGCCCTGGGCTACCCGTAAACCTCTGTTACAGCAGAAGGGGGATGAGGAGACTCTTCTGTTGCCCTGTTCCCCCCGGGTGCGGGGAAGATTGACAGTGTATGCAGCCTGCAGGTTAAAAGGAAGTACATGTGACTGCCAAATGCTTGGGCGGGTGGGCAGCTTCTGAGCGAAGGGTGTGAATGAAAATGGCTTATTGTCCTCTGTGGTCTGGCTGCCTGAAAGCACCCGTATCAGTGGCAACTGGCCCTGCGAAGGAGAAGTGTGATTGGGTGCACTGGGACTGATTACTTGCTGACCCATTCGGTGTAAGGCAGGAATGAGGAAACTTTCAACCTTTTTTGGGTCAGGGACTGCTGAGTCACAGAAAAATCAGTCAGGAGCTGCACAAAAGTGAGAAAACAACAGCAAAGAAAAAAAAAGCCACAAAAACAAACAAACCCACCAAGCCACTTAGCTGATACCACATGGCCCCTGACTGAGAAGCAGAAAGATAGTTACCACATTTCCCTATCAGCCTAGGGAGCTCTGGGTTAGACTCTGGCGTGGAGCCAAATATGAGGGGTTCAGCATGTAGGAAGGGGCTGCTGAGAAGTGGGTTTGAGGGGAGGTAGGGTGCAGGAGGAGTGGGGGATGCAGGAGCAGGCTAGGGTAGGGGTTTGGATGGAAGTAGGGTGCAGGAGTGGAGTAGGGATGAGGGGTCTGGGAGGGAGGATGCAGAAGTGGTCTGGAGGTGGGAGGGTCCAGGAGTGGGCTGAGAGTTGGGGTTCTGGGTGGGAAGGGGAGGGTCTGGGTGAGTAGGGGGTGCTTACCTGGCGCAGTTCCCCAGGGATGCACATGGATGTGTGTCCCCTGCTGCCCCCAGGCACTGCCCCTTGCTCCCCTATTGGGCATGTTTATGGCTGCACTGTCATTTTCTCAGGGAGCCACTTCTTCCTCCCACCAGACAAAGCCCATGGGTTGGATCTGGCCCCAGCTTGCCTGAATTCAGCCCGCAAGGCTTGAGTCTCCTTTCTACAGCAGGGAGCCAGCCCTGGCACTGAATCCCCCACACTGGGAGGTTGTGTGTGTGTATGTGTGTGGGGGAGGTGCAGGCTCCCTAATGCTGGGTGGGGGGGAGCCCTGAGTGTGAGGGTATGGATCCTGATAAGTAGGGGCTCCTAGGCCATAGGTTCCATATTCCTGGCTTAAGGAAAGGCACCTGTACTAGGGACATTAAATATCAGTTAATTGAATAGTTGATTAACCTAATGAATTCTTATTGGTTACTCGACTATTCTATGGTCCCTGGGGGTGGGGCTGGCACTCAGTGCTCTGGCCCCACTCCCGAGGGGCCCCCTGCCGCTCCACACCACTGCCTCTGTATCAGAGGCAGCAGCGTGGGGTGCAAGGTGGGAGCTGGTCCGCAAGGTAAGCCAGTTTAAAAATCGGCTTTCCTCATGGACTGGTTGCCTGTCACCCCACATTGCTGCCTCTGATACACAGGTAACAGCGTGGGGTGGTAGCAGCCCCTGTCGAGGGAGGTGGGGGTGGAGAAGTTGAGCTCCCAGACCTTGCACAAGCTGGAACTGGGCTGGCTCCTAATACACTATGGCTATGTCTATACTGCAGGCTTCTTGCACAAGAACTGTTTGTGCAAGAGTTCTTGTGCAAAAAGTTCTTGCGCAAGAGTGCGTCCACACTGCCATATGCTTTTGCACAAGAGATGTGCTTTTGTGCAAGAGCGTCCATGGCAGTGTGGACGCTCTCTTGCGCAAGAAAGCTCTGATGGCCATTTTAGCCATAGGGGTTTCTTGCACAAGAAACCGCTGTTGCCTGTCCACACATGCCTTTTTGCACAAGAGCTCTTGCACAAAAAGGCTTATTCCTCGTGGGGAGAAGAATAACTCTTGTGCAAAAAGCCCTGTGTTCTTATGCTTTACTGAACTTTTTCTTGCGCAAGAATGGGCTTGTAGTGTGGATGCTCTGCAAGTTTTTGCACAAAAACTCTGCAGTGTAGACATAGCCTATAAGTGCAGAGCCACAGCGGGGGTAGGTTCCATACCCTGCGCAAGCCAAGACTGAGCTGGGCTGCTGGCCAGCCTGCTAAAAAATGTACTGGGGGGGAGAGGGGAAGGAGGGAAATGCGTGTAGTTTATAGCATTAACCTAAAAGTTAATTGGTTAATTGATTGCACTATTACAACTCTAACCTGGATCTTAGAAAAGGTGCTGCCAGAAAAGCTGCAGATAGCAGGGGGCTTGCGGAGGAGGCCTGCGTTACCAGGGAGACAGAGTGAGCTTGTATGCTGACCTTTTCCAGCCAGAGAGAGCTGAAGAATGCTCAGCTCTTGCTAGGAAGGCCTGGGTGTGACTGCTTGGTGACTTGTGGGCTGGGACAGAAGAGCTCCAGGACTAGCTCAAGAAGCCAGAGCTGAGCAGGAGTGTTTATGGTGTGGATGGGCCATGTTTTTGGACTTTGAACAATGGTGGGTGATACATGGGCACTAGAGTTTGGAGATGCTTGTGAGGGAGGCAGGTTCAACCTATTACGGTGAATGCCACCACTCAGGACACCTCACAGGGCCTGCTTCTGTTGAAGACCCACTAGCATCTGGGAGCAGGGCTAAGAGTGGCTTTGTGCTCTGCTTTGTGCCCCTCCTGTTAGCCCGGAGCAAGAGACACCGCCTCAGCAGTTGGGCAAGAGAAGAGTTCCTGAAGCAGCGAAAATGCATACTCTGCCCTTCACAAATCCCACCATACCATGTAATAGCTCTGTGCAACATAGTATTGTCATTCTTCATCTAACAGAGGGGACTATCCTACCCTCCTGGAGCCCTGCAGGAAGGGCAGAGGGATGTTTAACTCTCTGAATATACGGACCTAGGGAACAAAAATGCGTTTTGCTACTTTACACTGCCTGCACTCTTGGGCAGACACAGATACTTGCTGAAGGAATTATCCTGGTTGAACATCGCAGATAGCAGCTGCTTTAATTGAGGTATTCTTTGTGTAGTCTTGTGGGTAAACAGAGCTAGCTGTTGGGACTTAGACACAAACTCACAACAACTCCCAGGCTCTTTCCCTGTGTAATGCTATCTTGTTCTAAGTCTGTGGTGTCCAACATGCTAGCCACGAGACATATGTGGCTATTTGGATGGTTGAGCGTGGCTAGTTGGACACTATGGTTCTAAGTGTATAATACTCACTCTTCATGAGTGCATTAGTCACTGGGCAGTGCCCTCAGGTTGATAGCAGTGCAAATTCCCTCAGTGTCTTGGACTTGACTTTATTCCCAGAGGATCACAGGAACCTCAGGCATAGTGATGACTGACTTTTGTCGCTGCCACACTCCATTCACATACATCATGCAGTGTGGGAGAATGATTCTGGAGTATTTACAGTGCTCCTGTCTCTATTGTATTCAGCCAATATGTTGAAGGTGCTTTAAAATATCTGACAGTACTTTTTGCATGTGTAAATGAAGCCCAAGAAGGGTGGGGATTAAGGAAGGCAGTGTTGCCTAAGGTATGTATCGCATATATTGTATATGATCTTTAACAGTCAGGATTCACATATTTATATAGCTCAGAGCATTCTCTGCTATTTACATAGACACAGTAGCAAAGTATTAGCAAACTGGTAAGAGTGACAGCTACTCAAAATATCTGCACAAACCTGAGTTTTTAGAGAGCTGCTTGCCGTTCAAATGAACTTCCCAGTCACTGAGGAAGATAGCAATGCTGGTAGACAGGTAAGGGCCATGCATCCACAACTCCTGGGGTAGTTTGCAATAACTGGTTCATGGATCAGTAACTGATTAAAGATAGGAAATAAAAGGTAGGAATAAATGATCAGGTTTCAGAATGGAGAGAAGCAAATAGCAGGGACCTCCAGCAACGTTTCTTTGATTTTTTTTTCCATCCATGTGCAGAATACATTTTGTTCTGTGCACTGAGGCATATGTGGATGTTCCCCACCAGTAGAAACACAGGCTGCTCACTGTGGGTGCTCCGCTAATCAGCTGGGCAGCATTTGAATCTCTCCCAAGTGGCTGCCCAAGCGCACGGCTCACAGGGAACAGCCCAGGGATCTGTAGTGGTACATGTGTAAATCAGCATATTCATAAATGATCTGGAAAAAGGAATAAAGAATGAATTGCAAAGTGTGCAGAGAATACAAAACTACTCAATATACATCCAAAGTGGGCTGGAAAGAGTTACAAAGAATCTCACGAACAGGGGTGATGGGGCAACAGAATGGCAGATGAAATTCATGTTGGTAAATGTGAAGTAGTGCACATTGGAAAACATCCAACTTATACACAGTGATGGGGTCTAAATTAGCTGTTCCATCTCAAGAAAGCTATCTTGGAGTCACTGTCTGTTGTCCGAAAATATATCCCTTGAGCGTGTCTTGGGAGTCAAAAAAGCTAACAGAATATTAGAAACCAGGAATAGGGCCCGATAATAAGACAGAAAATGTCATACTGCCACTATGTAAATTCATGGTATGCCCACATCTTCAACACATGCAGTTCTGGTTGCCCTATCTCAAAAAAAGAAATGGGAAAAGGTATATTGAAGGGCAACAAAAGTGATTAAAGGAGGAGGGAGGAAAAATGTTTTCCTTAACCTCTGAGGATAGGACAAGAAGAAATGGGCTTAAACTGCAGATCCCATTGGCAGGGAACAGCCATCCATGGGCCAACAGGAGCTGCAATGGCCCCTGCCTGGTTAACCCTGGCAAATTGGATCTGGCCTGCAGGCTGGTATTTGCCCACCGCTTGTCTAGATGGCATTTGGTCCTGCCATGAGGGCAGGGGACTGGACTTGATGATCTCTTGAGGTCCCTTCCAGTTCTGTAATTCTATGAAAATCATGAATGGTGTGGAGAAAGTGAATAAGGAAGTGTTATTTGCCCCTTCCCATAACGCAATAACTTGGGGCCACCCAATGAAATTATTAGGCAATAGGCTTAAACAGAAGGAACTACTGCAGTGCATTTTGTAGAACGCATTGGCAGGGGATATTGTGACGAACACAACTATAACAGGGTTAAAAAAAGAATTAGGTAAGTTCCTGGTAGGTAGGTTCACCCCTTGCTGTTAGGTATAGTCAGTGCTTTTTTTGTAAGAAAAACGGTGCCGGTGCTCCGGGGCAAAGTTGTTGAGAAAAAAAAAAACCCTCCCGTTCCCCAGTAAACTTCTGTCAGGAGCTGACCTGCCCCAGGAAAACAGGTGCTGGTACGCATGGGAGAAATGCCATTCCTTTTCTGTGTGCTGGGAAAATAGGTACTGTCACACAAAAAGCACTGGGTATAGTTCAGTGCTGGTGGAACTAGATCCATGTTCTCCAGTATCAACTGGCAAGGGAGAATTCTCTGTAGCAAACGTACAGAGCAGAGATTTATTAACTGGGACTGTAGTAGGGAATTCATATTCCCTGAAGGTAAATCTGATTTTTAGATTGTATCTCTGGGCTCCTAGAGAACACCACCCATCACATGGGCCAGAAAGGGTACTCATTTTCATTTCTGCTCCAGCTTCTTTTGCATTGCTGCTCTATTCTGCATCTCATAAAGGCCCCTCTTTACACTGATTAACACTGAGTTCCAGTTCCAGCTCTCCTGCACTAATTTTCTATTCCCTGCGTAGCCTTCTGAGCTGTCATTTACATAATGCCATGACTACGGTCTCTGTGTAATAAAGAGATTTGGCTAAGCACTGTATGAAATTTCAGAGCAATCTCTGAGAATGCTCCGGCAAGATTAACCTTTTGATTCATAACAATTCATAATAGTACTATTCATTGGCAACTCTAAATTTCTGTTGGCTTGGTCCATTGCATAGGCCTAGATCTGCCAAATATTATAAATTTCAGGACAACGTGTTCTTGTAACACAGCAGAGGAAATTTAAGGGTTCTGTCGAGCCTTGATTCGTTGATAGAGGACTTAAAATTTCTGCATAATTTAGATGGGAGGTGGGGGGAGAGCTGGGCCATGTACTATAATTAAGCATGTTATTTCCCATCGGGATCAACAGGCATTGCCTGGGCTGTTGCTTTTAGCAGAGGTGGAAAAGAAGTACAGAAAGTTGCCTTCTCACAGACAGCCCTCACTTTATACCTGCTGTTGATGCCAAAGGAAGAAGCAAGTGTTGGGCGTGGTTGCATACAAGACAATTGAAATAACCATGTATCTCTTATATGTTATCATTGTCCAACTGCATGGGAGTTCCTGCCCTCTTCCAAACAAACCAGTAATTTCTGAGAGTTGTTTAATGCAGACACCCCATCAGACACACTTTGCTTTCAAAACAAGAAGCCAGTTAGTGGGGTTAATTAGAATAGGTGGAAATTAACATGGGACAGAGACTGCCCACTGCAAGAAACTCCCTATAACTATGAATGGAGAGGCCTTGGCTAAGCAGGGCCAGTGTGATTATTTGTGGGGCTTAGTTCGAATGGGTCGCTGTGGCCTGGGCTATTGGTGGCTGCACACTGGGCCCAGGGCTCCAGCTCTGCCTATGTGTGGGGCTGTGGCAGCTGCTCCCCCAGTGGTGTGAAGGGCTCCTAGGCCGGCAGCATGTGAGGCTGGGCCACCCTGGGCACCCTCACACTGTCTCTCACTGCAGCCTCCTCCTCTTCTCCTGCTGGGCAGGGGGGCCACCACCATGCATAGCCCACAGCTTCAGGACACGCCTCAGGTAGGATGTGCCGCCCAGGTAGGTGGGGCAAATAATAAAACACAAGGGCACATGTGGGGGAGCTGACTGTACACCCCACACACCTGTGGCCAAGAAGCCAAGTGGGTGTTGTAGCAGGGCGTGGGGTGAGAGGCCGCCCCTATGTGGGGCTCCTGGCTCCTCTCTCTCCTGCAGTGTTAATGTGTAGAAGGTGAGGGTGTCACTAGATCTAGGATTCCCTTGAGGAAGTAATGATCCATTTTGGCTGGCACATCACTGGAATCCCATCTTGCTTGCAGTGTGGCCAAAGGCAGAGGATCATTCACACCAAACAGAGGCTGTGTTTAAGCTTGCACGGTGCTCTTAAAATGGGCTGCTGGTACATGATGTGGATTTTGAACCCTGTGTGACCTTCCCAGAAGAATGCATGGGGATCCTCCAGATTCCTCCTGACAGAAGACCCACAAATACACATTTGAAACACTCAAATAGGCCTTCAAACCTGCCTGAAGCACCAGAGATGGCTCAGGAAGGACTGTGAAAAGCACAGGGAGCCGACCTAGCATTTCCGAGTTTCTATGGTAGCTCAGTGGACAGTGGGCATGTCTTTTTCTTTGAGATCAGTATGTGTAAGTATTTGATTCAGTGAGAAAGAATTCTGAGTATATCCTGGTGTGGCAAGAGAGGACTCTTCCAGCCAGGGCCCGGTTCTGCTCCCCTGAAACTCTCTAGCAAAACTCCAGTGGCCCTATGTGGGAGTGAGGTGGTAACATGGCATTTACACTGCTAGGGCTGACCCGGTAACAACCAAATGGAACCAGCTCCAGGAAGTGTCATGCTGTTGGATGCCTTCAAACCAGTTGCAACTTGACATGGAGACTAAAGCCATGTGGCTAATAATTTCCCAGCGGAGGAAGAGAAGGGTGAAATGAATCAATATGGAAAGTGTCCACTGGAAAGTCAGCGACACGCTCTATTATTTACATTGCACTGACGCCCCAAATCTGCCAGAGCTGTACAAGCACATACAGAGGCCTGATTCTTGGCCTGGAGAATTTACCCCTTAAAAGACAAGAAACAGGGTGCAACGTTTGAGCAGATAGACAGGCCGAGGGTAGTTCCCTAGGTTTGATGAGTGTACGTTTGTGTCCATAGCCCTGTTACTAAATAAAACTACCACTGAGAACTAACAGCTGGAAATGTCTCTGGGTGATTGTCATGAGTGTGCGTATTCTACACTGGTCCAGAAGGGGCTAATACCCTGTGAGCAGAGGAAGTCCTGCCCCCTCAGTCATACTGAGTACACTCCAAGTACTGAGGCAGTATAAAAGGGAGCAGCTCAGCTCAGTCTTGACTGGATGTTGGAGAGGAAGGATTTATTGCAGGAGCTCCAGAATGTCACGACTCTGGCCATTGGGCCATGCTGCCCTGCAACATTGCGGCTGCCTTATAGACTCTGGCCATTAAGCTATGCTGCCCTGCAATCCAGGGACTACTGTTCAGATTCTAGCCACTAGGCTGTGCTGCCCTGCAATCCAAGGATGAGTATACAGACTCTGGCCATTGGGCTGTGCTACCCTGTGACATAGGAGCTACTACACAGACTCTGGCTGTTAGGCTGCACAGCCTTGGAGTGACAGACCGACTTAGGTCACTGGCAGACCAGCAGCAGGGCAAGTGGTGGCCACACATCCCTGTGATACCCCCCTTATGGGACAGGATGTGCATTACCATGAGAGTGAATGTGACTTTGCCTGACAGCAGGGACTGGAGAGAGGCTGCTCAGTACTCAATGTGTGAGTTGCTCTTGCTTGAGCTAACACACCAGGCTCTGTAGCATGGGGTTGTACTGTGTTCCTGACAGGAAACGAAGGAGAGGAGTAACATGCGTTTGCCAGGGGGGTTACAGTCTCACTTAAAATGAAAAAATCATCCTTTGTATTATTGAAGTGCCCTGGGTGAAGATTAAATTTCTTGTAGGTTGAAACCTGTGACTCCAGAGATGTGGGCTTCCTTGTCTGTGATGTGGGGGTTAACATCATTGCTGTACCTCACAAGGAGGTGTGAGGTCACAGAGGGTGAGGGGCTAGCACAGTATGGCGCTTGGCTGTTCCTCACTGCTGAAGGAACCACTTGTGCTGGTCTGCCATGGTGCCTAGTTTCACTTCTGTCTCTCTCAGAGCCTCAAAGCTGCACCTATGCCAGAGGTGGGCAATAATTTTTGATGGGGGCCACTCCAAGAATTTGGAAAGTGGTCAAGGGCCGCATTCTCCCATGCTATGAATGGAGGAGGTGTGGGGTCTGGGATGGAGGTGGGGTGTAGAAGGGAGCTTGGGGTGAGGGAGGGAGTTTGGGTGAAGAAGGCCGTTGTGATCTGGGGCACTGGACTGGGGAGCAGGTGGTTGGATTGTGACTTCGGGCAGAAAATTGGGATACAGGAGGGGATATAGGGGTTTGGGTTATGAGCTAGGGCATGATGGGACTGTGGGGTGGGCAGGGAAGTGGGATGCCAGATCTGGGAGGGGATATGGGTGTAGGAGGGGGGCAGAGGATTTGGGTATGTGGTATAGGGGGGCAGGAGTGGGGGGCAGAGGGTTGGGGAAGGGAGGGGCTGAGGTGTCAGAGGTGGGCTCTGGCCAGGAGACTTACCAGCCAGCAGCACCTTCATGAATCAGCCTCCCTGCCCGCCCCCGCCCCTGCCCCCGCCCAGGCTGCAGCCATGTGCTCTGTGAATAACTATGAGCCCTTTGTGCTTCATGGCTGCCTGTTATTGAAACAGGCAGCTCCCACTGGCTAATTTCTGTCCAGAAACTGGCCAATGGGATTGTGCTGGAGGCGGGAGCAGCTCCTAAAGCTTTCTCCCCTCCCCTCTGGGCTCAGTTTTTAAAGTGAAACTGCCCCACAGCAACGTTTTTGAGCAGTGTGTGGGTGGAGCGAGGCAAGTGGGGAGCCTGCCTGGGTCTCCCCTCAGTGTCTGCAGGCTGGATCCAATGGCTTGGCAGGCTGGATTCAGCATGTGGGCTGTACTTCGCCCAGGCCTGAGCTAAGCTATCACTATGTACAGCCACATGCCTCCTATTTGAGCTGTCCATGCAGGTCAGTGTTCTGTCCAGCAGCATTCAATGGGAAGAGACAATTTCTCGCTCCTCCTTTAACAGCCAAGAAACAGGCTGGTTCCAGGACAGGACTAATCTGTATTAATCCAAACATAGCGCTGCCCAGTGGTTGGGCCAAAGTCTGCATTCAAAGTACACTTCTAAGTTACTCACTCAAGGGTCCCTCCAGCCACGAACCCTAATGGGGTCCTCACTCCAAGTCCTTGCAGTTTCTCATCTCCCTGTGTCATGGGCCCAGGGAGGCAGAGCCATGTGACTAAGGGCAGAGCAGCAGCTTGCCAGGATGGTGAGACAACCATGGAAAATGACGGCTAATCTTCTCTCGTGAACAGCACAAAGAATCATTACATAGCATCTCCGTGTCCTTAAAATAACTTTGCCTCCTTCCTCATGCGTGATTAACATTCATTCTGGAAACGTGTGTATGCACACGGAGTCTTTCTCTCACACCAGGACCAACAATATGCTAGACAGCTGCATGGTTATTATGATTTCAAATAAAGCATTTTAAAAATCACTCAGAACTCAGCAACAATTGCCATGGATACCAATCGCTGAAATCCCTCTGTTACCATGGCAACACTTTCCCTATCTTGTCTATTTACCCTGGAAGTGAACACATCATTTATCGTGAACAATAGGAAGGGAATTTGAGAGCCATCTTACAAGTATGAGGAAGGGTAAAAATCCTCATGGAAAAACATATGGCTTAGACTTAGGTTTCGATAAATATAGTGTGTGTGTGTGCACGCATAAGATGGTGTGATATATACAAAATATAATCCCCATCCAAAATATGTTGTCATGAAAATTGGCCAGTCAAAACGTTTATCAGAATGTAGCAAAATATATGTCAATGCTGAGTGCTGACAGCATACATGGGGATGTGACATACTTACATGCCAGTGATAACTTACTCAGTTCCCTATTTTGAGCCTGTTTCAGATTTTAGCACACTTAAAATGTGAGCCATCAGTGTTACAGCACAGGCAGATTCATTCATGCCTCCAAGGGACGCTGACCAAAGAATGCCTCCACACTTGTCCTCCATGAAGCTAGTTCTGCCTGAGTTACCAAGGACTCAAACAAACAAGATAACGCATCCTCCCAGAGTTTCTCTAGAAAGGTAAGCGCGGATGGGCCTGAAGGAGAACACATACGAAGGGCCATACTGGGTAAGACCAAAGGTCCATCTAGCCTGACAGTGTCCAAAGCCACGTGCCTCAGAAGGAATGAACAGAACAGGAAATCATCATGTGATCCAGGCCCCTGTCACCCATTCCCTCCTGGCAAACAGGGTTCCTTTGTAGTTGCAGTGAACGTTCAAGGTTCTAGTGGGACAGCATTACAGACGGGCTGTTCATGTGCACCTTGCAAAAACTGTTCTAAGCTGTCTCGATGTGCCTGAGATTGTAGAAGTCTGAATCAGGCCTTGCACCAGATAGAACGGCCACAAGGTGGCTCTGTATTGGGTCACCTGGGATGGTTGCCTGGCGGCTGTTGCATCCGCCAGAGAGCAAAACAGATCCTCGCCCGCTGATGGAAGAGATCCCTGGGCCCTTCAAATCGCCACCAGAGGGCTGTGCAGCGTGCTCTGGGCAGCTTTGAGGGCTAGGCAGTGGGGCACAGTGCTCTGGGCGGTGCTGAGGGCTGTGGGAGGGGAGCATGGTGCACTCACTGCCCTGGCCCTTCCCCTGTCACCTGAGGCCCTGCCCCTTCCAGGAGCACAGAGCCAGCCCCCCCCTCACCTTGCCCAGGGGGTCACTGTGACTGTCGGATCCCCTGAACAGAGCACATTGCACACTAGCTCCAGGCAGCCCTTCTGCACTCCCTGGGCTAGGAGGGACTGATGACTCCAGACTTATGCCCTTCCAATGCTAGGATAACCCTCAGTCTCTCTTCCAGGGCAGGGTTATAGTACCGGTACCTCACTCCATGGCACAGAAACATGGCCCTGACAAGGATCTGCCCTTTGAATTGCTTCCTGCCAAATTCAAAGATTTGCTCGTTGCCAGGGAACTTCTCCAAGTTTTTTGCCAGAGTTTGAACTGGGAGGGTCCAAGCAAAGTCACAGTGGTTTCCACCCACACCCATCTCCTTGCTGATGGGCGCTTTGTGCAGATTCACCAGCTGGCCTGTGAAACTTCTGGCCCGGGTTTCCGGTTTTGTTGCTGCAATGTGGTGGGGCTCTGCCACATACCGATTCCTGACAGCCCAGGTGAGGTGTATGGTGCGTGCTGTCTCTCTGCAACCTGCCACCACTGTGTTTCTGTGATTTATTTTGGTTTGTTGGCAAGCCATGCCGTGGGCCATCTAAGCAGAGTACATACATCATCTGATGAGTGACAGAATTAACATGTTAGGAGTGGAGTGAGAATAGGCAATAGAAGGAAACCAGCAAGTTCTTGCAGCGGTCTTTGCTTGTGGTTCATTAAAATGTATCTGTGTTTTCTCCCCTCTCCCGGCTTATTTCTTATGCTGTGAGCACAACGGAACAGAAAACCAAGGGAGGGTGAATCCTTTCCACTGTAAAGACTGTTGCTAAATTGTGAAGGTAAAAGGCACAGGCTTCCTCTGATTCATGTCTGAGATTCAGGTAAATAACATGACACATGGGTGAGGTGTCTGGTGTTCATCAGGACAGGTTTTGCAGAAAATGACATGTCACAGCTTTGATGGCACTCATGCTAAGGGTGTGACAATTCACTGTGACTTGAGATACATATATATTGTCAGAGGTAGCCCTTGTTACTCGATGCTCAGCATCTCCCGAAGTCAGCCCAGTTTTTTCTGTGGAGCATTCTGGTGGGGGCTTCCATGTCACACAGGAAGAACCGGCAAAGAAGCAAAAGGACACTGAGAGAGTGTAAAAAGCAGGAAGTGCAGAAAAAGGAATCGCAGCCAAAGAACAAAGAAGACAGGGAAAAAGTAGATCAGGAAGCAAAAGTCGAATGTAAACTTTGCCAGAAATATCAGAGCCCCATGCATGTCTGTCCAGTATTTGGTCTCTGACAATGACTAGATGCTTAGAGGAAGGTGCAAGAAACACTTCAGCATGCAGTTGTGGAGTCATCTGCCTCCCCTGCAGGCCTGAACCTAACTCCTAATACTTAGACATTGGCTCAAACTTCTGCCATATTGGATCTCATAACCTTCCCATACATTGTGCTTGGTATCTCTGTTGTAACAGAACATTCTTGTTGCTTGTTTAAACCATTAACAACAGGTGCCCATTTATTATTAGTAACAACACGATGTCTCCTGGAAACTGGGTTGAGAAGATGCCCTGCCATCACAGGAGACAAAAAGGAAGGGGTAGTAATGATTATGAGGCTGCTAGGGGATCTGGATTTGCAAGCACATTATTAGATGTCTCAGCTTTGTATTCATAAGCAAAGCAGCTGCTGCTGGAGTTGAAGTCTGTTTCATTTAACGTTCCCTCCCAGCAAGAGGGCTGCAAAGATGCCTCAATGAGAGCCAATTAAAGAGTTCATTGTAATGTTCCTACAGGCCAGCCTGTGCCTGTTTTATTAGCAGGGATGGAAAGTGATAGAAACTTGCTCTTTAGGGACCCTGCTTGCACTTGTTCGTTCTTTTATTTTTACTCGCGATATAAATATTTAACTCTTAGTTTTGGAACAGCTTTGAAGTTGAATTCGGGGCTTGTGAAATGGGTATGATTGCTCTTGAGAATGAAATCCCTTTTTCTTCGCCCTTGGAGCTGGTCCAATTGCAGTCAGGAACAGGGAAAGCTGGGCAGGCCAGCTATTGGAGCTGACAGGCTGGCTGGCTCTCAGCTGAACTCTAATGCATTTGGACACCAGTCCAGCTGGGACTGGGACTGACACCAGCAACTCCTTTTGCCCAGGCTACTCAGCATTAGATGAATAAGATTTTTGGTCAATAACTACCATGAATTGAATCCGAACCAGCCACCTAAAGGTGATCACATTCTGTAGCCCATTATCTATGGCCTAAGCAAGTCTCCTGAGTAAAGATTTACTTTAGAAGAACCCATTAAAGAAACGAAACGACTAGTGATACTGATCAGTCCTTTTAATGGCTCTACTTTTTTATTCCTTTCTGATCTGGACTGAGGCAGTCCCAGACAAAGGTGGGGGGGGGGCACCCACAGCCAGCCCCTTTCACCTATCTTGGGGAGGCGTGCCTCTGTCTCTTTTATGTATAGTTTTATGAGAAGCAATCCTATTCCAGGCACATCCCATTTGCTGCTACCAGTCTTTTCATACTTCCATTTAGCAACCATTTAAGATGGTTGTCTATCTTTTTTATATACTTATTTTATTTTATACTAGAAGACTTACCCTGTCTTGCTCAGATCTTTAACTCAATTTTCGTTTTTTGGAAATTAAAATGAAAAATGTACATTTGAATCATTGCTGTGGGGTGGGGCTGGGGATGAGGGGTTCAGTTTGCAGTCTGCCCCAGGGAGAGAGGGTTATCCCAGCCCTCTCTCACTGCAGCAGTTTGGAATCAGGTGAAAAGTGGCTCTCCATGACTGCTGCAACTCCAGGCAGCACCCCCAGCCATCCCCTTTCACCTGGTGATTCTGTCTCTTTTCTGTATAATTTTATGAGAAGCAATCCCATTCCAGGCACAGCCCATTGTCCTGGCACAACCAGACTCTGACCTTGCTTTGAGTTATAAGAGGAAGCTGCAGACTGAATTTGGTGGTCCTAGCTCTTACTGTCTAGAAGTTTTTGAACAAATGGACAGGCAGATAGACAGACTCTCTCAAATATATAGTAGATAGCACATTATTGTCCCCAAACAACTTTGTTGGTGTCAGTTTAACCATCTGGTCCCTTGCGAGCTCTGCAGTAACAATAAGACAAGTACAAAATATTTGGTAGGTCCTACAAAAAGCATGGCCTTGTTTGATTACTCTTTTAGACTGTGATCTTGCAAATACTCACATGCATTATACCCAGTATTAAAGGGCTGTTTCTCCAGTATTTAACTGAATTTGGATGAGATAGTTACTGTTCTTATCACTAAATATACTCAGTGTCCTTCCATTATTATGCAATTATACCAGTCGTAAAAATAATGACATTTTGTTGACTTCTATTAAGACTGTGTGTAAAGCCATTTTTTCATATAATATTTTTATATTAACCTTTTAAAATTTGGGTTTGTTTGTTTATAGAGGTTGGATCTCTTGCAGTCTATCATGATTGATGCATCAAGTATTTTATATTATGATTTCTGGCTTCTAGATTGATATAATAGAAAATGATAAGAAATGAAATGGTCAGTTTTCAGAATGGAGAGAGGCAACTAGTGGTGTCTCTTAAGGGTCTGTATTGGGACCAATCCTTTTTAACCTGTTTATAAATGATCTGGAGATAGGGGTAAACAGTGAGATGGCAAAAATTCAGGATGATACTAAACTGCTCAAGATAGTTAAGACCAAAGCAGACTGTGCAAAGCTGCAAAAGGATCTCACAAAACTAGGTGATTGGGCAACAAAATGGCAAATGAATTTTAATATTGATAAATGCAAAGTAATGCACATTGGAAAAAATAATCCCAACTATACATACAAAATGATGGGAACTAATTTAACTATAACCAGTCAAGTGAGAGCTTGGAGTCATTTTGGATAGTTCTCTGAAAACAGCCAGTCAGTGTGCAGTGGCAGTTAAAAAAACAAACAGAATGTTAGGATACATTTAAAAAGGGATAGAGAATAAGACAGAGAATATCTTATTGCCTCTATATAAATCAATGGTATGCCCACATCTTGAAAACTGCATAAGGATGTGGCTGCCTCATCTCAAAAAAGATATATTGGCATTGGAAAAAGTTCAAAAAAGGGCGACAAAAATGATTGGGGATTTGGAATGGGTGCCAGATGAAGAGAGATTAAAAAGACTGGAACTTTTCAGCTTAGAAAAGAAGAGACTGAGGGGATATGATAGAGGTCTATAAAATCATGACAGGTATAGAGAAAGTGAATAAGGAAAAGCTATTTACTTGTTCCCATAACATAAGAACTAGGGGTCACCAAATGAAATTAATAGGAAGCAAGTTAAAAACATACAAAAGGAAGTTTTTCTTCATGCAACACACAGTCAAGCTGTGGAACTCCTTGCTAGAGAATGTTGTGAAGATCAGGATTTTAACAGGGTTAAAAAAAGAACTAGATAAATTAATGGAGATTAGGTCCATCAATATTTATTAGCCAGGATGGGTAGGAATGGTAACCCTAACCTCTGTTTCTGAGGGGCAGGAAATGGATGACAGGAGAGGGAATCACTTGATGATTACCTGTTCTGTTCACTCCCTCTGGGACACCTGGCATTGGCCTCAGTTGGGAGACAGGACACTGGACTGGATGGACCTTTGGTCTGAATCAGTAAAGCCATTTTTATGTTCTTATGATTCAGAACAGGTTTTGGATGAAGAACAGAACTTGAAAATACATCCTGCTGAGTTGTTTCATCAGGCGCATTTATGAAGGGTGTATTAGACTACAACTGCAAATATTTTCTGTAAACAAATTCATGTTTGAGGGACTATTATTGTCATGTAAATCTGCTGTTTGTGTTTGCAGCCGATGGTTAGTTGATCATCCACTGAGCCACATCACCTGATGCCTTTATTGAGCAATTATCACCAAAGGGACTATGTTGTACCTAGTTTGAGATGATAAATTCTTTCCTGTTTCTGCTGATGGAAACACAGCCCTCAGAGTCACCAGGAATGCATTGTGTAGGGCTCCGGCAGTGACTTAAAGGGCTTGGAGCTCTGAGCATAACTGCTGTTGCAGTAGTGGCGGCGGTGGCTGGGAGCCCTGGGTCCCTTTGAATCACTGGCCCTGGGGCAACAGTCCCCTTTGCCCCCCTAACCCAACCCATTGGTGGGCCTGGCACTAAGGTACAGAGGTCTTCTGGTTCACCAAATGGAGTCATATAAGGTCTCTACTAAATGCCTGTGCCACACTGGTAGTCATAATCATTGTGAGATGTATGCATGGCAAATATGGGATGAGTTATGTCAATAGGCTAAAACTGTTCACTAGGCTTTGTAGTGCAAAGACCAGACACCCAAAGGTAGTGTGGTGTGAAACCAGCTTCTTCAGACAGGAGGAGGGAATTGCTTAACTCTTTGGTGAACCATTGTGTGTTAGGTGCCTGGGCACTGCTGAGAAGCATCTGGACATGGTGTGAAGGATCAGTCAGTGTTAGTACCAGGAGAGGCGTGGTCTGTGTGCAATGCTAGGAGCCCAGTTCTAATACGGGCTCTACCACTGATTTGCTCTGCAACTTAGTGCAGTCACTTCATCTCTGCCTCAGGTGCCTCATTGTGAAAAGAGGACAGCAAGACCCCACCTGCCAGGTGAATGCTGCCAGGTGAATCCCTCACTGTTTGGAAAGTGCTTTGCAATCCCTGTGTGGAGGGTTCAGGTGCTGTATAACTAATTCATAAAAATCACCACGGGCTGCTGTCCATTTGCTGCGTTGCTGGGGCTATGTCTACACTTGGGGTTATTTTTTGGAAAAGGAATGCAAATTGCAAAGTGCAACATAGCAACCAGTGAATGCAAAACCAGAGTGGATCCAGGGCCACAAGAGTGGAGAGCTCCCCCACTCTGACACATCATAGCCTGGGAGTTTTGCATGAGGAAAAACTGTAGGATCCCCTGATATCAAAGCTACATCTCTGATGACCCCCCACAGTTTTCTTCTCTGAGAAGGGGAATTTTCGGTAGCATGTGCAAACAGAGAGCTGTGTCAGAATACATGTGAAGAGTACAAATCTAACTCTAAACTTCTTTTCACAATCCACTTGCCAATGTCCAAACAGAATATGAATCTGCAATAAACCCAAGCCTGACAGTCAGAAAGTCTCTGCTGAGCTTAAGGGAGATGAAATAAATGTTGAGCTAATAGGTACTTCTGAGCTCTGCCTTAGGAATAAGACATGGCTACTTTTTCCTGAACATTTTATCTAGCCTTGGAATACCATTTTTGTCCTTTCTGCGCATCTGAAACAAGGGGACAGTGTAAATTCTACTATAACACTCAGACAAAGCAGCTGGAGCAGATATAGTGTGAAACATGCAAGATTTTCTCACTGACAGATTAGCCTTGCTTCTTGGATCTAAAATCTGTGAACATTTTAAACTAAGAGATGGGGGAAAGCCGATTGGTGCGGAGATGCACGTAAATCGGAGGAAGACTTCTCTTAGAAGAGAATCCATTGATAGAGATTCTCTAAGCTGTAGTCAGAAAGAGAGGAGGGGAGAGGGCAAACCATGGGCCAGAGCAGACAAACAACCGCATACAAAGGAATCCAATGCACCAGGGAAGGGCAGACAAATAAGCAGTGGCAAATTTTTAAAGTGCTTCTACACAAATGCTAGGAGTCTGACTAATAAGATGGGTGAACTAGAGTACCTAGTATTAAATGAGGAGATTGACATAATAGGCATCACTGAAACCTGGTGGAATGAGGAAAATCTGTGGGACACAATCATACCGGGATATAAATATATCGAAAGGATAGAGCAGGCCGGGTGGGTGGTGGAGTGGCACTGTATGTGAAAGATAATATAGAATCAAATGAAGTAAAAATAAGTGAATCAACATGTTCAATAGAATCGCTATGGATAGTAATTACATGCTCCAATAATAAGAAATTAGCAGTAGGGATACATTACCGACCACCTGACCAGGACAGTGATACTGACATTGAAATGCTGAGGGAGATTAGAGAGGCTACCAAAATAAAGAACTCTATAATAATGGGGGATTTTAATTATCCCCATATTGATTGGGTACATGTCACCTCAGGAAGAGAAGCAGAGATAAAATTTCTCAATGGCCTAAATGACTGCTTCTTGGAGCAGCTGGTGCAGGAACCCACAAGGGGAGGGGCAATTCTCGATTTAGTCCTGAGTGGAGCGCAGGATCAGGTCCAGGAAATAACCGTTACAGGACCTCTTGGGAATAGTGACCATAATATAATAACATTCAACATTCCTGTGGTGGGTAGAACACCTCAGCAGTCCAGCACCCTGGCATTTAATTTCAAAAAGGGGAATTACACAAAAATGAGGAGGCTAGTTAAACAGAAATTAAAAGGCACAGTGACTAGAGCCAAATCCCTGCAAGCTGCATGGAAATTTTTAAAGACACCATAATAGAGGCCCAACTTAAATGTATACCCCAAATTAAAAAACATAGCAAGAGACCTAAAAAAGTGTCACCGTGGCTTAACCACCATGTAAAAGAAGCGGTGAGGGACAAAAAGGCATCTTTTAAGAAGTGGAAGTCCAATCCTAGTGAGATAAATAGAAAGGAACACAAACACTGTCAAATCAAGTGTAAAAATGTAATAAGAAAAGCAAAAAAAGATTTTGAGGAACAGCTAGCCAAAACCTCAAAAAGAAATAACAAAATGTTTTTAAGTACATTAGAAGCAGGAAGCCTGCTAAAAAACCTGTGGGTCCCCTAGATGATCGAACTATAAAAGGCACAATCAAGGACGATAAAGCCATTGCGGAGAAACTAAATGATTTCTTTGCTTCAGTCTTCACGGCTGAGGACGTTGGGGAGATTCCCAAATCTGCACCGTCCTTTGTGGGTGATGAATCTGAGGAACTGTCCCGGATTGAAGTGTCATTAGAGGAGGTTTTGGAACAAATAGAAAAACTTCATGTTAACAAATCTCCGGGACCGGATGGCATTCATCCAAGGGTTCTAAAAGAACTCAAATGGGAAATTGCTGAACTATTATCTGTGGTTTGTAACCTATCCCTTAAATTGGCTTCTGTACCTAATGACTGGAAGGTAGCCAACGTGACACCAATATTTAAAAAGGGCTCTAGAGGCGATCTGTGCAATTACAGACCAGTAAGTCTAACTTCAGTACCGGGCAAATTAGTCGAAACAATAGTAAAGAATAAAATTGTGAAGCATGTAGAAGAACATAATTTGTTGAACATGGTTTCTGTAAAGGGAAATCCTGTCTCACTAATCTATTAGAGTTCTTTGAAGGGGTTAACAAACATGCGGACAAGGGGGATCCAGTAGATATAGTATACTTAGATTTTCAGAAAGCCTTTGACAAGGTCCCTCACCAAAGGCTCTTGTGTAAATTACATGGCCATGGGATAAGAGGGAAGGTCCTTTCTTGGATTGAGAACTGGTTAAAAGACAGGAAACAAAGGGTAGGAATAAATGGTAAATTTTCAGAATGGAGAGGGGTAACTAGTGGTGTCCCCCAAGGGTCAGTCCTAGGACCAATCCTGTTCAACTTATTCATAAATGATCTGGAGAAAGGGGTAAGCAGTGAGGTGGTAAAGTTTGCAGATGATACCAAACTGTTTAGGATAGTCAAGACAGAAGCAGACTGTGAGGGTCTCCAAGATCTCACCAAACTGAGTGATTGGGCAACTAAATGGCAAATGAAATTTAATGTGGATAAGTGTAAAGTAATGCACATCGGGAAGAATAACCCCAACTATACGTACAGTATGATGGGGGCTAATTTGGCTACGACAAATCAGGAAAGAGATCTTGGAGTTATCGTGGACAGTTCTCTGAAAACTTCCACGCAGTGTGCAGCGGCGGTCAAAAAGGCAAATAGGATGCTAGGAATTATTAAGAAAGGGATAGAAAATAAGACCCAGAATATCTTACTGCCCCTGTATAAAACTATGGTACGCCCACATCTTGAATACTGTGTACAGATGTGGTCTCCTCACCTCAAAAAAGATATTTTGGCCTTGGAAAGGGTTCAGAAAAGGGCAACTAAAATGATTAGGGGTTTGGAATGAGTCCCATATGAGGAGAGGTTAAAGCGACTGGGACTTTTCAGTTTAGAAAAGAGGAGACTGAGGGGAGATATGATAGAGGTATATAAAATCATGAGTGGTGTGGAGAGGGCCGATAAAGAGAAGTTATTTATTAGTTCCCTAAATAGAAGAACTAGAGGACACCAAATGAAATTAATGGGTAGCAGGTTTAAAACTAATAAAAGAAAGTTCTTCTTCACACAGCGTGTAGTCAGCCTGTGGAACTCCTTGCCAGAGGAGGCTGTGAAGGCTAGGACTATAATAGAGTTTAAAGAGAAGCTAGATAATTTCATGGAGTTTAGGTCCATAAAAGGCTATTAGCCAGGGGATAAAATGGTGTCCTTGGCCTCTGTTTGTCAGAGGCTGGAGAGGGATGGCAGGAGACAAATCGCTTGATCATTGTCTTCGGTCCACCCTCTCTGGGGCACCTGGTGCTGGCCACTGTCGGCAGACAGGATACTGGGCTAGATGGACCTTTGGTCTGACCCAGTACGGCCATTCTTATGTTCTTATGTTCTTAACATCTAGGGCTGATCCAAAGCCCCCTGAAGTCAATAGCAGGATGTCCTTTGGGTTCTGGTTGGGGTGAACTTGGTACCCAGTTAAAACCAGTGCATTCCCAGGCACTAACATCTACCTGTGCACTTTGGATGTGGCAGGATGTAACTGAGAACAGAATGTGTCCTGCTAGGTGGGATGTTTTCTATGCCGTGTGTATAACCAGGAAATTTCTAGCCACTCGTGTGCATAACTAAGCTGCCCTATCAATGATAGATACTGATTGAGCATTTCAGCCCAAAGAAGAGGAGAGGTAACTGGGGAGCAAAATCTTTGTCCTTGTGTGATAGTATGTAAGTTAAAGGCAAAACACTCATGCTCTTGCCTGGCTCCATGTGAGAGAGCTTTGGCTGCTGTCTGGGCTGAGTATATCCAGGCAGATTCCTGACCTCTTTTGATGCTTGGTCCATTGTCTGACATACCTTGTGGATGAGCACACACCTGGGATCCAAGAACTGCTGAATACCAATCCCAGCACTGCCATGGACTCCCTTCTTGACTCAGTTCCCCTGTACTGCAAGGATCCATTAGGGTTTGTACAATGCTTTGGAATGACAGAGCACTGTGTGGGTACTGAGCCTTATCATTAGGTTCATCAATGGAAGAAGGAGTTGGTTTTCTCAACCAACTCTGGTTTTGTAATCGTCTGCAGTAGTTTAACTTTTGAGCAAGTAGGAAGCTAGTTTGTGAAATTCTGGCGCAGGGAATGTCTTCGATAAGAACGTGACTTGAGCCCTACAGCATAACTGTAGTATCATGTAATATAGGATGCTACAATCACCTGGGTCTATTCCTTCCTCCAGACAGGAATAAATCCATCCCCTCTGGACTGCACAGAGGAAATGTTGCAGGCCCTAATTTTACTGTTGGAGAAATTTTCTCTTTCCTCTTTGCATCAGCCTCTCATGCAGAGGCTGTAATTAAAGTGCGTGTAATATTCTATTAAGTGCAGCATTTTAATTCTTTGGGTTAATTGGTAATATCTGTGTGCAGAGTTTTCCCTGGGGATATTTTCAATCACCGTAATTAACCTCCCCATTTGGCAGCAACAATGTTAATCATTTGACTGCTCCAGATCCTGGTGAAATCTCTCTTCATTGGCTCCTCTTGACTATCAGACCCAGGTAAAGTAAGGAGATTGACAGAATAAAACTCTTTCACATGAGTTAGGATGCTATTTAAAGGGAGCATATGCAACATACTTTAGGAATAGCATGTGTGGTATGGAAATGTAAGTCTAGGGGCTTCAGAAAGAGCCATAGGAGTCAGAATTTTATTGCAAAATCTGAAGAATGGTTGACTGTCTGTGAATATAATGGTGACAGTTCCCTCATGGAAAAGCCATGAAGATTCCATGGAGAATGTTGGGACCATCCTATGGAATCCAAGGAAGAATTCTATCATTGCTACAGGATGGTTCCAAGAATGTATAGAAAGGAGATAATTCTCTGGTTTTGGAGTAATTTCTATTAAATTTCTCTAGGAATATGTTGATTTAATTCTTCATAAATGCTATAGGAATTTCACATAAAGCTAAGCCATGGAAGCCAGCGAGACTGAAGATGGAAAAAAACAGTGAATAATTTTTTTCTCCAGCATGAGCCCTGATAGGAATTACTGTGGCAGCAAAATTATTTCCCTCTTCCCAGAGCCCTGGTTTATTTCTCCATTCCTCTCCTTGGCAGCATGAACCCTGGAGACCCAGGGCTGCTGGTCCTTCACGCACTGCCAGGCGCTGCCTCACAGCATTTCTCATTGCACATCAGGCCAATATCCAAGGGAATCACCATAGCAACTGGTTGGGGGAATAGTGTGAAGAAACAGGAGCCAGAGGAGAGAGAGACTTTCAGCCACTGATCTTCTTTCCTAGCAGGCGTTGCCTGTGTAATATGGCCTTATGCAAGTATGGGTTTATGCTTGCAGCAGAGATCTGCTTGCCACACTTTACTCAATATTTTCTGTTGTATCTGTCTCTGTTGCAGGGCTTGTCTGCTGTGGTTGACCCATATACAGTTCGACACTCATGATGAAGACGTTATTCATAATGCAGCTTCATTATAGCAATCAGAATTAATAAACTGTACATAGATAGTCCCAACTCACCACAATGACACACTCCACTGCCTTTACAAAGGAGGAGTTTTCAGGGGGACTTGACAGAGTATAGTCTAAAATGGTCCTAGACCTGGCCTACTCAGTCAACTATGCACTCAGGTGTATGAAAAATCCACACTGCAGAGCAACGTCATTAAGCCAGCCTAAGTCCCCCAGAGACTGTCTTAGGTGGACAGAAAAATTCTTCCATTGATTTTAGCTACCATCTCTCAGGGAGGTGGATTACCCATGTGGACTGGAGAACCCTTCCCCTCGGCATCGGCAGAGTCTATGCTAAGGTAGTAGAGTGGTGTGGCTGTGCCGCTGGAGTATTTTAAGTGTGGACAAGCTCCGCATGGTGACTTGACCGAGTCAAAGCTACAAAGAACTGGCACCTTCTTCAAAACTGGGAAATTGGTTGGGTGAAGCTCTGGAACCTTTCCATTACTTGGTCAGGGTGACCAGTTCCAAATACAAAGTTCACCTGGGGAGGAGGTGGAGCTGTTGAGGATGGAATTCAGTCCTCAGTTTGGTCTTTCTCTTCCAGCATTTAATATCAAAGATCCCAAGTTTGTGTTTTGCACATGAGGTTGGTGGCTGTTGAATCAAAGAGGTAGAAATAAAATGAAGATGGGGGAGGGGCATTGAATTTTGTAAAAAGCTAGCACTGAATTCAGAGGAGATCTTCAGTAGCTTACAGTGGTTTTAGTGCATTCAGACTGGTTTGGCTGAAGCCTTTTGGAGAGTGGGTACTTGGCACTTCCTGAAAGTCTGCCCCTTTAACACTGTCGGGTTGGGTAGCTCAAAAGGGAGGCCCCTAAAAATCACCTGCTCTGTTGGAAAATTCAGCCCAAGCTGTGTGTTTAGAGACAAAATTGTAAGCTCCTCCAGATGCCAATGTCCACCTTCTGATTGTGCTCGGGTAAGGGGCTGGATTATAGGCGGATGAAGTGAATCAGATAGTGTATTTTGCATTTCTTTTTTTTTTAAATCTTTGAATGTCTCTCACTTCCCTTCCCCACGGGCTTGTTCAACAATAAAAACAGTAAAAGCGGCAAGGAGTCCTGTGGCACCTTATAGACTAACCGAAGTGTTGGAGCATAAGCTTTCGTGGGCAAAGACCCACTTCGTCAGATGCATGTAGTGGAAATTTCCAGAGGCAGGTATAAATATGCAGGCCAGAATCAGGCTAGAGATGACGAGGTGAATCCAATCAGGGAGGATGAGGCCCACTTCTAGTAGCTGATCTGGAGATGTGAATACCAAGAGAGGAGAAGCTGTTTTTGTAGTTAGCGAGCCATTCACAGTCTTTGTTTAATCCTGAGTTGATTGAGTCAAACTTGAAGATGAACTGTAGCTCAGCAGTTTCTCTTTGAAGTCTGGTCCTGAAGTTTTTTTCCTGCAGGATGCTACCTTTAGGTCTGCAATAGTGTGTCCAGGGAGATTGAAGTGTTCCCCTACAGGTTTTTGTATATTGCCATTCCTAATATCAGATTTGTGTCCATTTATTCTTTTACGTAGGGACTGTCCAGTTTGGCCGATGTATATAGCAGAGGGGCATTGTTGGCACGTGATGGCATATATTACGTTAGTAGATGTGCAGGAGAATGAACCAGTGACGGTATGGCTGATCTGGTTAGGTCCTGTGATAGTGTTGCTGGTGTATATATGTGGGCAGAGTTGGCACCGAGGTTTGTTGCATGGATTGGTTCCTGAGTTAGAGTTATTATGGCGCGGTGTATAGTTGCTGGTGAGAATATGCTTCAGGTTGGTGGGTTGTCTGTGGGCAAGGACTGGCCTGCCTCCCAAGGCCTGTGAAAGTGAGGGATCATTGTCCAGGATGAGTTGTAGATCACTAATGATATGTTGGAGAGGTTTTAGCTGAGGACTGTAGGTGATGGCCAGTGGTGTTCTGCTGGTTTCTTTCTTGGGCTTGTCCCGTAGCAGGAGGCTTCTGGGTACATGTCTGGCTCTGTTAATCTGTCTCCTCACTTCCTCGTGTGGGTATCGTAGTTTACAGAATGCTTGTTGAAGATCTGTCTGAGGGGTTGGAGCATATGCTGTTGTACCTCAGTGCTTGGCTGTAAACAATAGATCGTGTGGTGTGTCCAGGATGGAAGCTGGAGGCATGCAGGTAAGCATAGTGGTCGGTAGGCTTTCGGTATAGGGTGGTGTTTATGTGACTGTCACTTATTTGCACCGTGGTGTCCAGGAAATGGACCTCCCGTGTAGACTGGTCCATGCTGAGGTTGATGGTGGGGTGGAAGCTGTTGAAATCGTGGTGAAATTCTTCCAGAGTCTCCTTCCCATGGGTCTAGATGATGAAGATGTCATTGATGTAGCGTAGGTAGAGAAGGGGCGTAAGTGGATGAGAGCTGAGGAAGCGTTGTTCCAGGTCAGCCATAAAAATGTTGGCGTATTGTGGGGCCATGCAGGTGCCCATAGCAGTGCTACTGGTCTGGAGGTATATATTGTCACCAAATCTGAAATAGTTGTGTGTGAGGATAAAGTTGCAGAGTTCAGCCACCAGTTGTGCTGTGGCATCATCAGGGATACTGTTCCTGACAGCTTGTATTCTATCTACATGTGGGATGTTTGTGTAGAGAGCCTCTACATCCATGGTGGCTAGGATGGTGTTTTCTGGAAGATCACCAATGCATTGTAGTTTTCTCAGGAAATCAGTAGTGTCACGGAGGTAACTTGGAGTGCTGGTGGCGTAGGGTCTGAGTAGAGAGTCCACATATCCAGACAGTCCTTCAGTGAAAGTGCCAATGCCCGAGATGATGGGGCGTCCGGGATTTCCAGGTTTGTGGATCTTGGGTAATAGATAGAACAACCCTGGTCGGGGCTCCAAGGGTGTGTTGATTTGTTCCTGTGCTTGTGTAGGGAGTGTCCTCAGCAGATGGTGCAGTTTCTTAGTGTATTCCTTAGTGGGATCTGAGGAAAGTGGCCTGTAGAATTTGGTATTGGAGAGTTGTCTGGCAGTCTCCTTTAGGTAGTCAGGCCTGTTCATGATGACAACAGCACCTCCTTTGTCAGCCTCTTTGATTATAATGTTAGAGTTGTTCCGGAGGCTGTGGATGGCATTGCGTTCTGCATGACTGAGGTTACAAGGCAAGCGATGTTGTTTTTCCACAATTTCTGCCTGTGCACGTTGGCGGAAGCATTCTATGTAGAGGTCCAGACTGTCATTTCGACCCTCAGGAGGAGTCCACGTGGAGTTCTTCTTCTTGTGCTGTTGGTGGGAAGGTATCTGTGTGTCAGTGCGCTGTTCAGTGTTGTGTTGGAAGTATTCCTTGAGATGGAGACGGCGAAAGTAGGCTTCCAGGTCACCGCAGAACTGTATCATGTTGGGGGGGGGGTGCAAAAAGAGAGTCCCTGAGATAGAACAGACTCTTCTGCCGGGCTGAGTGTGTAGTTGGAAAGATTGACAATATTGCTGGGTGAGTTAGGGGTACCACTGTTGTGGCCCCATGTGGTAGGTAGGATTTTAGCCAGCTTACCAGTCCTTTTTCCTCTGTAGAGAAGTGAAGTGTGTAATGTAGATCTCCTGTCTTATTTTAGTAAAGTCCATTTGTGGGGAAGGTTGGTGTTTTATGAGAGACTCCAGATTGGAGAGCTCTTTTTCGATGTTCTCCTGTTTGCTGTATAGGATGCTGATCAGGTGGTTCCTCAGTTTTTTAGATAGTGTATGGCATAATCTCTCACTGTAGTCTGTGCAGTATGTAGATAGCAATGGATTTTTCACCTTCAGTCCATTTGGTATAATGTCCATCCGTTTGCATTTGGAGAGAAAGATGACACGGCTACCCCTCTGATAATAAAAACAGTGGGACCTTTGGGATCTGGGAACCTCAAGTTAACACTGACCATATCTGTCCATATACAATCACATATCTCCCTCAGCTACCTCTGGATTTTCTTGTATTCTGTACGTGTACAGAATCAAGTGGGGCCCAGTGGTTGGGGTGTCTGACATGACTCTGTCTATGGCCAGTCTGTTGCAGTCCTTATAATGGTTGGCTCTTTAGCTACAGCTGTAAAAACTCCTGCTTTTTGCTCTGCACAAGTGTCTGGTTCAGTTCCTGATGGTGAACCCTAGCATAACAATGCCAATTTGTTTGTGGCCTTTAGGTCCCACTGCAATATAAACATTATATTTCTAAGACTCTAAGCCTACCTCCACACGTCCTGCATTTTGTGGCAGCCTTTAATGCTGTCATTTAAAGGGAAGCTTTCCTTTTCTTGCCCTCTTGTAAATGCGATAGACGTGAATAAATTAACAAGGGAGAAGGAACCTTAAAGCTCTCTGGTCATTTTCCAGCGGGGTATCATCTTACACAATCAATGTCTAGCAGTACTAACTAACTCATGTAATTAGGCCTTGGGTTGCTCCGAAGGAGAAGTATCATCTCTGGACTAATTAATCCAATGCCCTGCAGCGTAAACTAGAAAACTGTAGCTAAGCTCCCTAATTGGGTAAACTTGGGAATTAGTTTAAACAAAAGTCTAGATCTTCAATCCAACTCCTCGCTGGATGGGTGCCTGGAAATGGAACCTATGGCTTAGGGTTGAATAGTGGGCTTCTGATTTAGGTGGCTTTTCCCAGTGTTTGTCACAATAGTTTGCTTTATGTACCTTTGTTTGACATCCCAGATTTGCCCTTTTAGGGTGCGTCTACACTGTACCCATAGCTTGAAATAAGCTACACAATTTGAGCTACACAAATTGCGTAGCTTATTTTGAGTGTATTTTGAAATATCTTATTTCTTAATTTCGTGCCACAGCACCAAATTGCTAAATAAGGCTACGTCTAAACTGCAGGCTTCTTTCAGAAGAAGCTTTTCTGGAAGAGATCTTCCGGAAAATCTTTCAAAAGAGAGTGTCCACACAGCAAAAGCGCATCGAAAAAGCGATCTGCTTTTTCGAAAGATAGTGTCCACAGTGAATGGACGCTATCTCGCATTTAAATTGTGGTTACCATGGATGGAGTGGCCACCAGGGCACCTGTGCTTTTTCCTGTGGGCCTCTTCTTTTGAAAAAAACCCTCTTTTTCTCTGTCCACACACACTGTGATGGTCCAATCCTGGCCCGCACTCAGGGGGGAGCCGCGGCTTCACCCCCCCCGGGAAGCTCGGGCGGCGCACCGCGGTGGGGTCCCCGCTGGGACGCCGCATTCCCTGCGTCTGGCGTGGGGCAGGGGCAGGCGGCATTTTCCGGCCACACCGGCAAGTCCAAGCGTGCCGGAGACAGGGCCAGACGGCGCATAGCCGCCCCCCCACGTCACAATGTAGGAAGGCCGGCCACGCCGAGGGCGGGGCGGACGCCGGAGACGCAGGCCCCGGAGGGCCATTTAAACCCAGGACCGGGGTCAGAGCAGGGAGGAAGATGCCAGGCAGGCAATCCCTCCTACCCTGGTTGAGGAGCAAGCCCCGGACTCCAGAGGAGGACAGAGGCAGACTGGCACAGGTCACCGCTGGGGAGGTAAGCACCCTGAGGCCGCGGTCTCACCAGACCGGCGGGGGGGAGGCTAGGAAGCAGCCCAGGGCAGGGCCATTCTGGCGCCCGTGGGCTGACGCGTTACGGGGTGGGATCCCGTCAGTCGGGTAAGAGCTAAAAGACCTGAAGCCTTAGGGCCCCGGGCTGGGACCCGGTGGAGAGGGAGGGCCCGGGTCCCCCTAACCCCCATTCCCCTCCCGCACTTCCTGGACTTAACTGAACGGCACACACCCCGAATTAACTTACAGGCGGCGGGCTCGCAGGGCCGTGACCCCTCCGTGGGAGGGTTGCGCGCTCGCGCCCGAACTAGAGGCCGCCACACCCCGAATTAACTTATAGACGGCGGGCTTGCAGGGCCGTAACCCTGATGTGGGAGGGTTACGTGCTCGCGCCTGAACTGGGAGCTGTCACACCCCGAATTAACTTATAGACGGCGGGCTCGCAGGGCCGTAACCCTGACGTGGGAGGGTTACACGATCGCGCCCGAACTGGGAGACGTCACACACACCTTTTTCTGAAAGAGGTTTTTGGAAAAAGGCTTCTTCCTCATAGAAAGAGATTTACCACTGTCGGAAAAACCTCTCAGTTCTTTCGACTTTCTGTCAAAAGAATGCAATTGCACTGTGGACATAAGTGTAGTTTTTTCCAGAAAAACAGCCATTTTTCCGGAAAAACTGCAGTGTAGACATACCCTAAAGTACTATTCCGGAACAACCCTTACTCCTTGTGGAACAAGGTTTACAGGGACATTGGAATAACAAGCCCATTATTTTGAAAGCTATTTTGAAATAAGAGGCTTACTGTCAAGATGCAGAATACACTATTTTGGGATACTGGAAGTATCCCAAAATAGCCCCACAGTGCAGACGTACCCATAGGGAGCTAAGCTATAGTCTGCTAGTTCACATGGCAGAGAGCTGCATTCATGAGCCTGAATGTGATACTTGTGCGTCTGCTCTTTCCAGGGCCTAATGACACGCGTGGACCAATGCTAATGGATGTGGACTGTGTAAACTGAGACTGTCCTGAGAAACTGAGTAAATTATTCTGGCCAGTTGCTTTTACATGGGTGCAAGGAAAGTAACACAACGGATTTCTTTAACTGAGTGAATGCCACACTTTGGACACCTGTCAGAAGATCTCTGGCCCTGACATTCTCTCAGTGGCCTCTTATTGCAGTGGTTTTCAAGCTACGGGTTGTGCCCCAGAACTGGGCCATGGAATGCTGGGCGCTGGGTCTCGTTGCTGCAGGGGGTCAGGTGAGCAGTGGGGGAGCTAGAGCAGCTCCCTGACTGTCCTGGTGCTGCAGACTGCACTGTGCCCCACAGTGCAGGCCAGGCTCCTAGATGGGGCCTGCCCTAAGCACTGGCTCCGCACTCCCATTGGCTGGGACCTGCTGCTGGCTGCTTCTGGGCGCAGCATGGTCTGTGGTGCCAGGAAAGGCAGGAAGCTGCCTTAGCTCCCCCACTGCACTGGGAGCAACTCAAGGGAAGCCCCTCCTGCCCCAGCCCTGATATCCTCAAAGCCAGAGCCTTCTCCTGGCACCCCAAAGCTACCATCCTCAGCCCCACCCCTGAACCCACACTCCAGTCACATGATGTTGGGTTGTGGCATTAGCAATTTTCTTAAACTGGGTCATAAGACAAAAAGTTTGAAACCCTCTGCCCTGTCGGGACTGGACTTCCAATGGCAGATAAGCAGCTGTGGAGTCATGTGGCTGGATTCAACCATTGAGGGGGTAAGGGGGGTTAGGACTTTTTAAGGCTCTCTGCCTGTTTCCCCTACCATCCTTTTCTTGTCTCTTTAGATTGTCCCAGCACCTAAGAGCTTAGGGTATGTCTACACTACAGAGTTAATTTGAAATAACAGACGTTATTTCGAATTAACTGTAATAGCTGTCTACACATACAAACCGCTATTTCGAAATAAATTTGAAATAGCGGAGCCCTTATTTCGAATTTGATAAACCTCATTCTACGAGGAATAACACCTAATCCGAAATAGCTAATTCGAAATAAGTGCTGTGTAGACACTCTTATTTCGAATTAGGGGGCCTCCAGCCCTTCCCAGTTCCCCCTGGTGGCCACTCTGGGCCAAACCAGGAAAACTCCTCTCCTCTCCCCCAGCCCCGGGGCCCTTAAAGGGGCAGACTCTGGCCACTGGGCATGTGCAAAAGCCAGCTGCCAGCAGCTGCAGACTCTCAGTCAGTGGCCACAGGATGGCAGCCAGTGGCAGCCGGCTCTCCCCCGCCCAGTTCCCCAGCACCCAGGGGAAAGCCAGGGGCCGTAGACGGTGCACGCCCTCATGGACTAGTGTGGAGATCATGGACCTCATTGAGGTTTGGGGGGAGGCCCCCAACCTCCATGATCTCCACACTAGGCGAAGGAACGTGGGCGCAGCTTGCTGAGGACCGAGCGCTGAACTCTAACCTGCAGGCCCTGCTGCAGAGCATGGTGCCCCGGGCAAGTCCTGCGCCTGCTGCCCCCCCAGCTACTGTTCCTCCTTCAACTCCTGCCCCCCCACCTCTTCCTCCTCAACCTCCACACCCTCCTCCTCAATCTCCACACCCTCCACCTCAACCTCTGCACCCTCCTCCCCATCCCCCCGGGGATGCCGAGGTCCCCTCCCCCGCCGTGCTGGGAGGCGGTTGGCCCGGCGAGACCCCCATCCCTGAGCTCTGAGCTTCCCCTCCCCCTTCTTCCTCTTGCTTCCCCCTTCCAGCTCCCTCCTCCCAGTTTTCCCCCTCCCCTCTTCCACCCTCTTTCCTGTCCTCTCCCGCCTCCTTTCCCCCGTCTCCCCAGAGTTTCATTCCCCTTCCCCAGTTGTGTTAAATAAACCCAGTTTCTGTTTTTGAAAATACGTGTCTTTTATTTGACATCAGGAAGGGGGGCTAGGGAAGGGTAAGTGAAAGGATGAGAGGGAAGAATGGGGCACGAGCCCCCGGTGGGGAGGACCGGGATGGCTCTGAGGGCTCCTCGGGGTGGACGCTCTCCCATGGGGCCTCCTGGATCCTGACAGCCCCCCGATGGACCCCCGGATGGCAGCCTGCAGCAAGTGCAGCCGGGCTGATGGCAACAACCCCACGAGATGCACCGGTGTGCCCAGGGACAGGTCTGGTTCCATGTTGCAGAGTGCCGTGGTGTCCCAAGTGAGGGCAAGCAGAGCACTCTGAGACACAAATGCTTTGCTGTCCCTCAGCGAGGTAGACCAGCAAGCAGAGAAATCTGAGAACTGTCTGTCCGGGAGGGGGGGGTCGGGTCCCTTTAAGCACAGACCTCGGCTAGCCTGAGGCAGCAGCCCCACACACTAAGTCTGACCCTGATGCCCTTTTGGCACTGGTTCCGGCCAGCCTTACCTTCGATTCAGGGTCCACTCAATGTGGACGCGCTATTTTGAATTAGAAAAACGCTATTTCGAATTAGTTTTTGGGTCTATATGCGTTATTTCGAATTAGCTTATTTCAAATTAATTAAGAATTAGCTTATTTCGAAATAAGTTAATTCGAAATAGCGCTGTAGTGTAGACATACCCTTAGTCTTTTAATATCATGCCTACCGTGCTCTAGTGCAAACATCGCTAAAACCTGAAACGTTTTATGGTGAATGGGCTTGGTTCTGTGTCAAACGCAGTGCCCCCAATGCCTGAATAGGAGCTAATGGCACTCACCACCTCTCATAAAGAGCTCTCAATCTTCCCGGGTTGGGCTTTAACGACCACAGTGGATGTACTGCATCACATAAGTGGTAAGGAAAGAGTTTCTGTCTTCACTTTGAATCCTCTGCCTTTGGTTTACTTTACAACTCCAATCTTGTGACCAGAGCAGCTCACACACACCCCTGTCGCAACTTCAGCTTCAGATGTGAAATGATGCAAGTAGCTGGCTTACAAACAGCATCACGGGCTTGATTCTGATCTCATTGACACCGTTGGTAAATCAGGCCTTTCTGCCCGGGGTTCAACAGTGACACAGATATCAGTGGGGAGAGAATTGCCAATTGCCTGCGCCTAGGCCTAGTCAGATTAAACCAGGCCTGGAGCTAAGTTCGCCCATGTTTCACCCAGTTTCCTGCTGGTGTGACTGCTGAAATCAATGTATCGAAATCACAACTGCTTCAATGTGGAGTGAGGCCCTTGGTGAATCCCGAGATTTAATTAGGGTTGTCAGATACTTTCACAAAAAATCCTGAAAAAAAAGGTCTTTAAATATACCTGGGCTCCTCGCCGGACGCAGCAGGGGAAGAATGTCCCTGCCGGCCTTCCTTACAAGAGAAACAGAAAATACTGGTTTTTTTTACTTGACAGGGGCCAGAAATAACGGACTGTCCAGGTGAAAACGGGACACCCGGCAACCCTAGATTTAATGATGGCCAGGGCAGTTGTGCTCACCATGGACCTGCAATGGGGAGCCCATCCCGCACTGGACTGAAAGTGGTTAAGGCAGCCAGGCAGGCCAATTAACTCCGTAGGCTGCACCTGGGGGAAGAGCCAGGGAGCAGGGGAACTAAAGGGAGGGTAGCTCTGCAGGAATAAGGAGGGCTTTTATAAAGCCAGGGAGCTGGCAACTGACGGGGGCTGCTTGGAAGGCTGCAGTCACTGCCTGGGAAGAGGGAGGAGGGTTCAGTGCTGGTAGAACCAGAGGGAGGAGGGGACCCAGGTGAGGCAGGTAGCAGTGAGGCCTGAGAGAGGAAAGCCCAGTATTTCTAAGCTGAGGGTCTCTGGACCCTGGTTCCAGTCTGGAGCAGAGGACTGTCCCAGGTTTCCCTATCAGCCACTGGAGGAGTATCATCACAGGCCATCAGAGGGACTGCTGTGGAGAATGGGCTTTTTTCCACTGGCCTGGAGGACCACTAAGTGACCCAGCTAGAGGGCTGAGGCCACATCTCCACTTACCCAAGGATCAATGCTCTGGTGATCAATCTTCCAGGGTTCAATTTAGCAGGTCTAGTAAAGACCCGCTAAATCAAATGCTGAGGGAGCCCCCGTCAGCACCACTACTTCTCACTGTTGTGAGGAGTAAGGGAAGTCAATGGGAGCATTCCCCTGGCGACCTTTTGCTATGGGGATAGTGCCAAGCTAGGCTTAAGATCTATAGACTTCAGCTATGTTGTTTATGTAGCTGAAGTTGTGTACTGTAAGCCAACCTTCTGGGTGTAGTCTAGACCTGGCCTGAGTCACAAAGAGGATGAGGCAGTGCCTGGGATGAGAGTGGAACAGCAGACCCGTGAGAGAAAGTGCAATGGTGTGCAAGCAGCAGAAGGGGATGTCACCCTCAAGCGTGACCAGGAGGGAGTGCTAGACCAGTTTGCCCTTTGCCAGGACTCTGCTTGAATTCACAGGAGCAGGTGCTGCATCTTGGTTTCCTACTCTTTCCCCTAGGTGGGTGTGATGGGGCCTTCCAGCAAGAGGTCTGGTTAAGGCAGGAAGATGGATAGCAAGGGCACGGAATGGTGAGAATTGACATGCTCTGAAATACATAATGCTGGAGCTCCTGCTGCTCCTTTCTAGCCATGTAGGAGGAGAGATTTCTGCTGAGGAGCTTGGCTCAATATATGCATGGTTCAATTGGCTGTCAGTGAAAAGAAATAGAAAGCTCAGAACAGGGGAGAGGGGAAGAAACAATCAACACAGGGCAATGCTTGCCTTTCTCCCTCAATTTTAATGATCCCTTCCGAAGGCTCTCTGGATCAGAGGCTAGGCTGACTTGCCTTTTGAATTTGCAAAAATACCCCCCCCCCAGGTGTATTTTCAGGAAAGACCTGGCACTCTGCAGCTAGCTTGCATTTCTTCTTCCCCTCCTATATGCCACAGGAGGATATGTTTGTGGGCTGCCTCCTGTGTTGCTATCACACCACCAAACACTGTCTAATTATGAGGACATTCCATTTTCTGCTCTTCTGCTGTTCTTGTTGAAAATGATGGTGAATGTCTCACTTTGGTGGCAGGCTGGGGGAAGAAAAAGGTCAGCATAAAATTTTCCCTTCTCTGCAATGTCTTCTCCCCTTATTTACACTGAATGTTGTATGATACTTAAAAACTAGTAGATTTACACTTCTGAAAAGCCTGCTTTTGACATTTGTTTTTTAAAGGCGCCTTTCTGTATGAGTTGGATTATTGCTGGACTGTTGCTTCTTCTTTAATATTTTCTCTTGTGCCTAAGACCTTGTTTATACTACTGCAGGCTGTCAACCTAAGTTACGCAACTTCAGCTATGTGAATAACTTAGCTCTGCGTACTGTGGAATCTTCATAACGTCAAGTTGACAGATGACGCTCTCCTGTCAACTCCGCTTACGCATCTCATTTTGATGGAGAATTGGAGTCAATGGGAGAGTGCTCAGTGGTTGATTTATCATGTCTAGACATGATAAATTGATCCCTGCTACATCAAGCGCAGCCCATGGATTGAGACTGCAGTGAAGACATGCCCTCAGTACAGCATTTGAGCAGAAGAAATTTGAGACCACAAGGATGCCTGTTAATGTTTGGGGTACAAAGTCTTCCCTGGTGTAACTTCACTGAAATCAGTAGATTAATTTGTGCTCTTCTATCCAATCTGCTGGAAATAATCATCTTGTACTGTAATAGCACCGTGAGATGAGATTGCCCTCCCATTGTGCTAGGCTCTGTAAGCCACATGAATCTGTCTGCCCCAGGAAGCTGACAGTCTAAACAACCATGGCAGGCAAAGGCTAGGGAAAACAAGTATTGTTATAATCCCCATTTTACAGACGGACAACAAAACCACACATGAGAAACACGACTCCTAGGTCGTGCGGTGAGGTTGTGGCCTTGCCAAGAACTGAACTCTGATCTGCCAGGTCCCAGTCCAGCGTGTTAATCACAGCTTGTCTCCAGTGTGAGGGGAACTGGTGAGCTTGTTGAACAAACCATACAGGCCTGGAGTTGTGGCTCTCTGGTGGCTCTCAAGATTTGGCCTTCCTGTGTTTAATGATAAGTGACATGAAGCTCTGGGGCTAGAGGTTGGCTGTCAGCACTGAACACTTTGGTGGTGTTCTTATGAATGTTGCAATTTTTGGAGTGCTTCTTCTTAAAGTCACAGTTCCTGCGGTCAAATGATGACATAAAATCTCAGCTTTCATTACAAATAAATGTTACTAGCCTTCATGGCTGCAAAGAAAAGCTTGAAAAGACGATCTGATCATCTCATAAAGACAGAGCCCAGAAAGCAAAGAAAGGACCCAACCAGTGTTCCCTGTACGTTGGGTGCATATGCGGCTGCTGCCCAGGTGATTAGCAGAGCACCCACAGCTAGGTTTTCTTTTTTACCAGTGGTGCACATTCCCACATGCCTCAGTGTGCATAAAAATGTATTCCACGCATGGACGGAAAAATCTGCACATGGATGGAAAAGATTGGAGGGAACATTGGACCCAACATGTATGAAGGGGAAACAAAACACAACAAAAACTCTCATGATTTTTAAGTCAATCTCATAATTTTGGGGCTCTTTACTCATGATTCTCCAATTCTTGGGGAGGGCCATATTGTTAGTTCTGCAGCTTAGTTGAACTAACAAATAATTGAAGCCTAGCAGCTTTTAAAGTGAGCCTAATTTTCATGGAGAACATCACTGCACTTAGCACTGAGTGCTGTGTGGACCAAATTCAGATGTGATGTAAACAAAGGTAACGTCTGTATGCTTCAAAATTCTGGGAAAATATTGATGAAGTCATCCTCCTAACCTGCACTTGCCCAAAGCAAGGGAGGATTATGAACCCCAGCTGGGGAAACTGAGGCACAGAGGTTGGGTGACTTGTCCAAGGTCACCCAATGAGTCAGTGGCAAAGCTGGGGCAGGTTTGTCCATTCCTAATGCCCACCCAGCACTATCTGAGGATAGAGGAGCAGTTTCTCACTGCTCGGCTATTTCCATTCACCAGATCAGAGACCTTTTTCCTGTCGTGGGAAACTTGCAGCAACTTCTGTGTGTGAATCCTTCAGGGAATTGGTGGTTGAGAGCTAGCTGTCTCAGAAGAGGTTCTGTCAAGTTGTGTTATACACTTACACGCTATAACAAGCACAGCAAATTAGTGCTCTGATAATTAGTGCCATGCACACCAAAGTGACTGCTAACCATGTTGCCACCCCAGCCTTGCCTTTTTTCAAGTGGATTATGGTTTGACTTTGTCATTGATAGTAATCTAAAAATAACAACCCCCAGTGAAAACAGCCATCCCTTCCCCCAAGAGTACAAAGATTTTACCCCCTAAAGGGGTTAGCTAAAACCCACAGGCAATTATTTTGAAAGCCATTTTTTCAACTATGGGGCTCCCATTATTCTCCTGTCTCCAGTCTCTTCTCCCTTCTCAGTCATTATCTGTGAAACTGGCAGATGTGATCATTGTACAAGAGCTGGTGCACGTTGCTATCATGCCATACAGACACCCTGCCGTGTATACAAATGCTCACTGAAAAGCAAGGAGTAGGGGCTTCCTGATCCTTTACTCATGTGAGTATCCTTGTTTTGGACCCTAGTTTTGTAACATTTGTTTTTAAAATGAGCCCTGTTTTAGCTGACCAGGGGTCAGGTGCTTTCTCTCAAAAAATGATGGTAATTAAACCATCTGTTTTTGTTGCTAATCCCGGGACAGGATGGGCTGATGTTCTGAAGCAGTACAGAGAGGTCTCTCTCTGGGGCTTGGCTGCCTGGTCACATGTGTATGGTCTAGTATATTATCATTTTTGGAGTTAGGAAGGAAGTCTTGCCCCACCCTCCCCTGCGGGTCAGACTGGCTCCGACCTCGAGTTTTGTTTTGCCTCCCTCTGCAGCATTGGGCTCAGGTCTCTTGCAAGGATCATCTTCGTATATCTCACCAAATCTCTGTTATATTGCTGTGGCCGCAGGCATGTTGCTCCCTCCTACTCTGCTTTTGGCACACATAGGTAGTCTCTGGACAACACCCAGACTTTATTCCAGGTGCTCTCTTCTGGCCTTTTATACTCTAGGGCTTTATTTAAAATTAAGTAGGGCTAAAAGCTCAGGCTGAAATTTGCAACTGACTTTAAAGGCATTAAGCACCCAACTCCTGTTGAATTTCAGTGGTATTTGGGCACCTAACAGGTTCCTTTGAAAGTACCAGCCTAAACAGATATACAACAAGGATGGTTTATTTTCAGCTGGCTTTCACCCTTTTTTCTACTTTAAAATCCAGCCAATAGCTCCTTATGCCAGGTCAAAGAAAATTGAAGTGGGAGGAGTAAAACAGCTCAAATGTTCTTGCTGTTTAGAGGAAACAGGGCCTGCTCCCTTAAGTAAGGGGTGTAACTGGGTAGAGATCAGACTGGGTCTCATTTCCTCCAAAGAACACAAGCAGAAATAAATTTAATTGTGCTGAATGTCACAGTGGAGGAATCTGCAAAGAGGAGCCTCTTAATCTGAAATGTAGTGAGAGGGAACATTAATCAAAACACTTCTCTGTTTGCTTTTGAAACGTGGCATGCTTGAAAAATATGTCCTGGTATTATTTCTGCCCTAGGAATGAGTTTATTTAATCTTCACACATAGTGTCTCGTTACCCACATCAGCTTTAAAAGCCTCTTGGATGGGCATACAGTGAACAGATTTGATGGAAATCCATCAAGAGACTTTTGGGGAGATTATCCTTCATAATCTCTTTTAAAATGATGCAGATAAACATTGTTACTTCGCAATTTTGCCAGCACAATGGGGCTATGATCTTGCCTAGGGCATCTAGGGGAGATTATCGAAATGGAACCATCACTGAGAATGGAAAGCACTTGTTGGGTCACACAAATCTGTTATTAATGCACCTGTTTATGCATTCCTCATCCTAAATAACTAACTGACTCCAGCAGGTGTCTTCCATCTCAAAGCAAAGCTCATATTCTGTTCTCCTCACAATGGGGCCAAAAAGTTTGTGTCTTACTGAGATATAATTGCAACTTACACTCAGCAGGAATAAGTGATTATGAAGTGACTGAAAGTAATTCTAGGCTGTGGAAAAGTTACTTACTTTGCAACGATTCTGTGATTACTTTTTTTTAATGCTACAGATATGGGACAGGTTTGCTACACGCTGACTTCAGAGTTATACTCTTCTAAGAGCCTTTTTAAATAACTTATCTTTTACCACCTTGGCCAATGGTTTTCAAACTTTTTTGAAGCCCTTGAGCCAACATAATTCTATCTTTTGACTAGAGTGCAGGCTCCAGAGTGGGGCCGCAGGGATGAGGGACTGAGGGTGTGGGCGGGGAGAGAAGGCTTTGCCTGGGGGTTTGGGCTCTGGGGTGCAGCCAGAGATGAGTGGTTTGGGGTGCAGGTGGGGGCGGGGACAGAGGAGCTCTGTATGTAGCTCTGGATGAGGTGTTTGGGGTGCAGGAGGGGTTTCTGGGTTGGGGGGGTTCGGTGCTGGGACATGGGATTTTTGGGGCACTGGTTTGTCTCTGGTGGCTCCTGGTCAGTGATACAGTGGGATGGTGAGGCTGGCTTCCTGCCTGTCTTGGCACAGGCGACCACACTGCACTCTGGAAGAGGCCAGTAGCAGGTCCAGCTCCACAGGCCTCCCCCGCCCCAGGCTCTGGCTCCTGATTTGTCGCCGGGCATTGCCGAGCAAAAATGGACAGAGCTCCTTTTGGGCTTGGCTTTCAATGGGATCGGCACCATTTTGGGGCTTGTTGTGCTTTTTCATCTCATGAGAATTGGTGACCTGCCTCCACCTAGGAGCCAGGCCTGCTGCTGGCTGCTTTCAGGGTGCAGCACAGTTTGCGGCGCAGGACAGGCAGGGAGCTGCCTTAGCACCGCCACTGCTCACCCTCCAGCAAGGCAACCCAGTGCCTGACTTCCTGTGCCCTAGTACTGGGTCACACCCTGTACTTTGAAAACCATTGACCTAGGCCATTAAGGAGATGTGTGGGAGAGCCTCACATATTTTTCCATTTTTAATTTTCTATTTTAAAACTTTCCCCAATTCAACTAAAACAACACATAATTATCAGTGCAGATTAATACAGTTTGCCAGGAGTACTTCACTTCAAGGAGACAACTGAAATAAGGTCAGTGGTCAAAGGCTGTTAGAGTGAACTTGCCCCAAGGGCCTGTGAATAAGTCTTTGCTTTTGAAGGTGAAGGAGCTGAAGAGAAATGGGGTGCGGATGGAGAGGAGGGAGAATAAATAACTGGAATAAGTCTAAAATACACAACATGGGACAGAGGAATTGAAGAGCCGAGGAAGGGCTCATCTTGTCTAGTATCTTACTGTCAAGAAAGGCCCACACTAGAGGAGCAGCTGTTACTACAGGGTGAACCTCTCAAGTCTGGAACACTCTAGTCCAGTGTTTCTGAAAGCGTTCCATGGGAACACTTAGAGAAACACTTGAACTGGCTGCTCCAGTTTGTTTACTTACTGGCGCTGAGACCATGGAGCCTTGTGGCTCCCATTGGCTCTGTTTGACTCTTTGCAGCTCCCCTTGGCGGCAAAGAGCGAAATGTTGCCAATGGGAGCTACAAGACTCCGTGGCCTCAGCGCCAGCAAGTAAATAAACCGGGGCGGCCAATTAAAGTGTTTCTCTACGTGTTCCCGTGGAACACTTGCAGAAACACTGGTCTAGTCCATCAACGTTGTGGTCTGGCATGACTGTAGTTAGCTGGAGTCCACTTATCATGGGTGTGACCAAGATTCCTGCAGTCTCATAAAGTTTGTTTACAGCCACCAGTCCTGGGTCTCAGTGTTCAGTGCTGTTATTTAGCTCTAATTCACCCCTAAATGTCTTCTAAGAGCCTAGTGAACAGTGGAAGTGTTGGTAATGCTGCTAGACCATATTGACCTCCTGTGGTTCGGCAAATTCTCTGGTTAGGCACAAGTCATGTCCCAACTGTGCCAGACTACAGAGGTTCAACTTGTATTGGAAAACTGGATTCCTGGCTGTGCTGGAACTGTCCATTAATTGCACTGGTGAAATCTTATCATCCATAGTGTTTCTAGGGGACAGACTTATGGAACATTGTCTCAGCTTGGAGGTACCATTGCAGCCAGTACCTATGTCTGACATCCTTTCCAAGCCTTTATCCCTTTGATCACTCCCCAAATGGAGTCTCATTCCCTCTGCAGTGAATGCTTAGGAGCAGCAGTTACTACTTTTACCTCCCAACTGCTGCCTGCCTAGGAGCAACCAGATAGAATGGACGAGCCCGGTGGGGCACAGCTAACCCTGCATCCTGCTAGTGCCAGATGCTTCATAGGAAGCTGCAAGAAACCATCCTGGAGGAAAATTTTCTTCTTGACTCCCATTGGTTAGAGGGCCTCTCCTATCCTGTAGCATGCAGGTCCACTTGTCGGGCCTCATCATTTTGCATTGCTCACTCACTGCCCCCTTATGTCATGCTCCCCCACTGATCTTAGCACTTTCTTCCATACACCCCAAACCTCTAGGAGCCCCCTTCCTATCATTGTCTGCAAGGCCATCATCCTCTTTTCCTTTAAATCTCATCTTAAAACACATAGCTGCCAGGATGGTTATAAGGCCAAGACCTGCTCATAAAGACAAAATAAGTGCAAAAACACCAGAGGAAATTAATAAGATGTGAGCCACCTACCTCCATTCCCCAGAGCTGTCTTCCTACCTATCTACTCACATCTGAATTTCCTCCTATCTTGGCGCTTGCACCACATTCATCCACACAGTAAATTTCACTACTCAATCACTTTGCGTTCGCATGCCTCCCATTGCCCCCATCTGTGAATTGTCTAGGTAGATGCTCTGACAGTCCCCTGTTCACTGTCTGTAATGTACCTAGCTCACTTTGGATCCCACATCAGTGGCAGTGGCTCAGAATTGTACACCTAATACACATGGCATTCCTGTTCCTTTCTCCCTACCATGCTTAAGGTAAGAAACCGTTGTCACATCCTGACATATTTATCATCCTTTGTGATGTGCCAGCTCTCACCATGTGTTCGTTCTGTTGTTCATAGCACTGACTGATTAGCATGTCTCATTCAAACCCGGAAATAGATTGCTACTGCAGGTGCCCATGGAATAGGGTCATCTCTGGGTTGTGTGGGAAGAGAACCAGAAGGAGCCCAGAATGTGAAACAAGGAATCTTGAAATATTCCAGCTGCTTCTAAGCATTGACATATTTCTTTCCCCAGGGTGCTAACAGCCCTTTTATTGCCAGGCTTTGTTTGGTGCAGGTAATGACTAAAGCAAGGGTGGGCAAGATATGTCCCCGGGAGGAGGGAAGGAAGATCTTGTCTGCCAAGCTTTTCAATCCGCCCCGCAGCCCACCCCACTGGACCCATAAGCAGAGAGCAGCCCAGGACTCAGAGTGGCTGGCTGCTCCATCTGCCTCTCTGTGCCAGGCAGGGAGGAAGGAGGAAACTTCATGCACTGCAAACCCCCTTGTTCACCCAAATTCCCTCTCAGATCCTCTCCTGTACCTCAGTCCCCTACCCTAAGCTCCCGTCTACACCCAACATCTGTCCCAAAGCCCACATCTCCTCTGTAGAAAAATGCAGCCCTTGATCACTTTCCAAAATTTTGAAGTGCCCTCCCCATAAAAAATTATTGCCCACCCCTGCACCAAAGCAACTCCTCCTCTCCCCTCCTAGGCAGGGGAGATACTGTTTCTGTTCAGGTGTGGTGCATTCTCTCTGGCCTGATCTGCAATACCTGACTGAAGGGTCGTGACCTGAACACACATGTCTGAGGTGTGCTGGACAGGGACACATCCTAACATGTGAAAGTTGTTGTGTATTTAGGATTCTTTGGCTTGTCACGTACTTCATGGCACAGAGCAGGGGCTGGAAAACACCACAGGAATTTTGAGCACGGCTAATAACTTTCCTCTTATGAGCACCTGGCTGAGAGCCCTGGAGACTTAAACAGCCTACTGCAGATCTTGGTCATTGCATTGCAGCAATCAAGTAAAATTTGTACAAGCACACAGCCAGCTTTTTACTGACTCATGCCACAGCTGTTGATGCCTCTTGAACAAATTACAATGATGCCCCTGATCTGGGCACTGATTGGGAGACTCTTAGGAACAAGTGCATCTCATTTGGGCTCAAACTGCAGCAAGGAAGGTTTAGGTTGGACATTAGGAAAAAGTCCCTAACTGTCAGGGTAGTCAAACACTGAAACAAATTGCCCAGGGAGGCTGTGGAATCTCCATCTCTGGAGATATTTAAGAGTAGGTTAGATAAATGTCTATCAGGGAGGGTCTAGACAGTGCTTGGTCCTGCCATGAGGGCAGGGGACTGGACTCGATGACCTCTCGAGGTCCCTTCCAGTCCTAGTATTCTATGATTCTATGATTTGGCTAGTGCGATTCACTCGGAGCAAGGAAAATTGCAAGTCCTGCCTGCACAGAGGCCCCAAATTGTTCTCCACAGAGTTCTGTGGTCGAGGCCCCAAACTGAGATGTAGCCCACAAATATCACATTCCGCTTCAGGTGCTCAGAAGGAGATGGGTCTGTCTTCTGCACTCTCCATTCCCCCAGACTGGTGTAAAGTACAGTGTGCTCAGGGCTGTAGAAGATCGTGATGCAGGACAGTACTTGCACCAGAGAGCTGGCCTTAGGGAACCCATGATGGAGTCCCTGCTCCTTTGACCTTTAATTGAATCTGTTCATTTTTTTAAAATGCAGGGGCCTCACCCAAGAACAGGGCCATTATGTGGGATTTGAGAGAAAGTAGGGGGTTGGTGCATCTGATGGAAGTGTTCCCATCCTAGCTGCTGGATTGGAGGCCATTTCCCCTTCTAGGACAGCATATGTTTCCGAGATGGCTACTGTAAGGGTGAATGTTGATTCTTCCCCCCAGCGTTGCTAACCTGCAGGTCTCACATAGTATGCATTGCTTCCCTGCACCAGGCTTTCTCTTAATGAGTCCTCACCTTCCTCAGCCATAGGTTGTATGCAAATCCTGCCTTATAGATGGGGAAGTGCCAGAATGGAAGGTAAAGGAGTTGACAAAGGTCACAGAAGGAGTAAATAGCAAACATCAGACTGGAACTTTTAAGTGCCTGTTGCCCCATCCTAGGTCAGTCTTGCCAACTCTTGTGATATGTGATGTTTTTTCTACAAGCTTCAGCTCCTGGAGTCATGTGATTATGCGTCTCTCAGATTTCCTTTTTTTTTTAAAGTAAATTCATTCGATTGTGAGTTCCTTGAAGCGTAGCCTATCCTAAGTGTTGGGAAAGTAGCTGGCACGTAGTAGGAACACTCCCTGACTATGACCAATAAAACATCCATCTCCAGCCCTCATGATTGTGAAGAAAAATATGAACTTGTAAACCCTAAAGACTCAAATGTGAAAATCGAGGGACCCAATTACATTATTTGTAATATGTCATGATTTTGGGAGCTTAACTCATGACTTCAGTGCTAGAGGTTGATGATATCCTGGACCTCTCAGCTCTTCCATGATAACAAAAGGTGAAAATTTTGTAGCTCTGCCTAGCCATGATTCCCTTCACAAAATCCATTTCTGATCAGTCTTGTATCACTTCCCACTTCATTGCAGCATTTCCCCTGGGCCCATAGGTGTTGTACATGTTGTATCAAAGCCTAGTTGCTAATGAAAGTAGAGCACATAATATAGCAGTACATCTTCAGGAGAAGCAGAAACATCATATTTATGGCTTCACTGCAGCAAGAACGCTTATTAGTAAAACCATTATGTTTATCCTTCAATGTCCTCCAGTTTTAATCATTATCCTATTGGCCCAACAGTCAGAATCTTCATTTCCAGACTGGTCTCTTGTATTTTTAGAATCCTTTCCCCCCATCATTCTACTCTACTGATGTAGGATGGAAACTTTTTTCCTGAGAGCAATATTTAACTCGCCCTTAGTTTGACCATCTTCTATTTAACTGGGTTGTTATTTAATTACTATTCCTTTCTCTCTGTTTTATTCATAGAGGTACTTAGCCCCGCTCAACACTCTATTATGCATGAAGTGATATGATTGACATCTGTCATGCACAGTTCATTCTGTCTCTCTTATCCTCTTTCCTTGCAGGGGCAAAGGAGGAGAAATGGGTTCACAGTGGAATGTTTTGTTTGGGTAGGATTTCAATTCATGGGGACTTAATAAAACACCCACACAGATCTGTGCCTGTTAGAGCAGCAAACCTGAAGAAATGTGCCTTGTGCTTGGAGTGGAAGACAATGAGGTTTGTGAAGGTTTTTAGTTCCTGTGGTAGTTCATTCCATAGTCTAGCATTGGCTTCCAAGACCACTCTGTCTCCCAAACAGGTGACTTTTCCCTTCATGGTAGAACCCATTGTGTTCAAGGAGAATTGTTGTCTGGGCAATCTGATGGCTTCTTACTCCCAACAAAAGAAAATCTGTCTCAGCTCACAAACACTCTGCTAATTGAAGAGGGTCAACGTTTGTAACAGTTTGCATTGAATAATTTGATCTTTCCTTTTTATTTTAAAAATTGAATCCTGTTGTTTCTGTCTCGTGGAGGAGTTAAGGCTCTGATGATTACCCAGCACATCTTAGGTCACAGGTCCAGTAAAGGCCAAAAATAATTTTCCTCTGGCTGCAAGGTGGCTTAAGTGGGATAAATTGGTTGGTGTCAGCTCAGTCCTTAACGGGGCACTTGTGCATGTTCCAAAACCTGCTGACATAAGTGGCACTGAGTGGCTTGCTTGCTGGGAGCCTTACCGTAATGGGTCAGTCATGAATGGGCCATCTTGCTCTTTAGGTTAGGAATGAAACTGCCTGGGGCCTGTCCTTGGGATTGACGAAGGAGTTTGGCACCTTTCAGGAGTAAATCACATTTATTATTAATAATTATTGACCAAGAGCTAGTGGAAAGCAGCGAGGACACAGGCTCTCTATGGCCATCATGCCTTCTCTTCTTTAATAGCCAGTCAGCATGGATTGAATTAGGAACTGCTTCCTTATTCAGTGCTACTCATTTTGTTACCTCTTCCTTACACCCTGTTGACTTGTCTCCATGTAAACTGTAGGCTCTGTAGGGGCAGAGACTATCTTCTTTATTACATATCTTTATAGCACATGGTGTAGCAGGACTGTGATCCTACATCAGGGTGCCAGGATGCTACCATAATGCAAATAATAAATACCTGCTTCCAGGATATACTAATTTCACTAATGGCCTGCATTCCTTAGGCAATCTTGACAGGGCTGTTGTGTGGTTTGGGGTCATTGGGAGTCTGGTGGAAATGGTAGGGTTTATCCCTAATTAAGATGCATGTAGCTAGAGATGATAATTAATACACTTGTGTGATGGCATGGCACCCACCTCTCATGAGCCCCCCCCCCCCTTGGGTTGGATGTGTGTGCAGTGTTTAAACAGTTCTGGCCCTGATATAGGGCTATACCCTCAGGACTTTGCCCTCTTGGTCTGTTCTGGCCCTACCTCTCCAGCGGGGCCTGTGTTTATTGCTATCTGATTGTAGGTCACTTCTCCAGTGTCCTATGCATGGGACCTCAGCCCACCTGCTACTCCAGGTCAGTGAGCCTAAGAACAGGAACTATGCACCACTGTGTCCCTTTAATAAACTGATTTTGGTTCTCTGGGGCACTTTCCCAGGGCCCCAGCCTTCACCAATGCCTCACCCTTAGCTCAAGGCTCTTTCTCACCCTCCCCCAGTCCCTGACAGAAAGGAGCTGTCCGTGGTGCTGCAGTTCTCTTTGGCTAGCCAGAAGCACTGGTCTACACTAGGATGGGCAACCTAGGCTTGTGAGGGGGCTCCATTCACCTCAGCAGGCTGCAAGATTGTTGTAACCATGTCAGTCTCCTGGGAGAAGGTACTTTTGCTCACTGTGTTTGCATATCTAGAATTGATGGGATGTGTTGACTGAAGGGTAGCAGCGCTGGGATTGGATGCGGAGGGAGAGTATGGCTCTCACAGTCAGTGCTGTGTGCAGTCAGCATGCATCTCACTTCACCTGCCCTCACTTTGTGTGTGTGTCACTTTAGCAATACTGGCAGGAAAAAGCTATGTGGTCAGAAACTAGTGGAATTGCAACCCTGTGCATGAGCAGTGGTAAATAAAATCTCCTGGCCCACACACAGAAGCCTGATGGACCACATGTGTCCTTTGTCCTGCAGATTGCCCACCACTGATCTGCACTTCTCTGCCTCCAGCAAGGAGCGGCCTCTCACTAGCTGTGCAGTTCCTTTTTATGTGACTCTCCTGGGTTCTGATTGGCTGATCCCTGCAGCCTCTCTGATTGGATAGCCCTTTGCAATCTCCCTCCAATTGGCTTCTTCCTGCAAAGTCTCTCTGGACTGCTTGGAGGACTTAGCTTCACTGTTCCTTTCTTCGGACAGGTGTAGCAGAAGCCATCCAGCATGGGACCTCTGGGTCTAGTCCACCCCATCATAGTTTGTTTATATGCAGAAAGTACATGATAGGCCCTTGCAATAAGAATTTCCATGTGCCATATGAGTGACTCAAACAGTGCATTAATTGATGAACAACAATGCAACAGTGACCGCAAGGGAATAATTCTTATTTAACAGAATATACCTAGCACAAGACAGTTTAAAAAAAAGAATCCCAGGGTCCCCATTACCTCCTGCTCCCACTCTTTATGCTGCTGCAATCATGCAAGGGAAACAAAGGAACTGATGTTTCAGTTGCTGAGAATAAAGGGAGCTGTAGTGAGAAAGAATTCCCAGTCAACCATCATGTTGAATCCAAATTCATTGCCCTGACATGCTGCAAAACAGCAATGGTCTCCTTTTGTCAGCAAAGAGGAGACATGTGCAGCAGCTGTCTGGTATAGACTGTCCTTTTATTGCTGCAAAGGTGAAGATGTGTGCAGATTGGTCACCAAGGGGCTCTTCTGTGTGGTAGGAGCCTTTGAGGATGTGACAGCTTTGCAAATGAGTGAAGGCTTGGAGTGTGATTGTGTGCACATGAAGGGTTAGGGGTCACCAAATGAAATTAATAGGCAGCAGGTTTAAAACAAGCAAACGGAAGTTTTTCTTCACTCAGCGCACAGTCAACCTGTGGAACGCCTTGCCAGAGGATGTGGTGAAGGCTAGGACTTAACAAGATTCATAAAAGAGCTAGACAGATTCATGGAGGTTAGGTCCATCAATGGCTATTAGCCATGATGGATAGGAATGGTGTCCCTAGCCTCTGATTTTCTGGAGGTGGGTGACAGAAGAGGGATAGCATGAGGATTACCTGTTATGTTCCCTCCCTCTGGGGCATCTGGTATTGGCTGCTGTTGGCAGACAGGACACTAGGCTAGATGGACCTTTGGTCTGACCCAGTATGGCCGTTCTCATGTTCTTATGTGCGTGCTGTTCATTTATTTCTAGTACAAGTCACAAACTTGCAAAGACTGAAAAAGTGCATCCTGCACACACCCAGCACAGCCCAGAGGAAAATGTGCCATGAGTAGTAAAGGAAGTTTGATTTTTCCTCCCTCCCTTGTTCAAACACAGAGCCTCCCCAGCTTTGACCTCTTTGCCCCTGGCTCCTGTAGCATTATCTGCCCTGTCCACTCCGCATCTCACCTTGTACCCTCTTTCTTAGTCTGGACACCTCCACAGGGAAATTACATGGGTCCCTTCCACTCTGAATTCAGAGCTGCCCCCTGTCTGTTCCCCCACTACTGAGTGCCATGTTTCTTCCCTCCTTTATACTCTGTAATCTGCCTCCTTCCTTCTCTGTCCACGGCCTCCTTGCCCTCAAGACAAAGAAAGACAAGTTCTGGTGTGACTTTCTCCCTCCTCTCTCCGTTCTGCCCCTAGTCACTGAGATAGGCGACTTTTACCCCTACTTGCCACCATCCCACCTGGATCCTTGTCTCAGTCTTAAATGTTAAGACCAGAAGGAAGCATTATGGAGCCTAGGGCATCCACTGGTGATTCAGGCATCCCAGTAACTTGCTGCTGAACCACTGTGTACACTGTAGGCAAAACATCCAATCTCCCTCTTCCCACAGATACTTACCTCCCTCCTTCCCCTCAGAGCACTTGGTATTGTGCTCACAAGCCAACCCTAGGGGCCATTATATCTTCCAATTTTTGCGCCATCTGGTTTAACCTTGGACAGCTTCCCATGGGCTGTTTACAACTGCTGCCACTCTAGCTCATTCGTGGACCTCCCACTTCATGCTACTGACATAGCTCTTGCACTTGCTAAGGTTTCAAATGGCTTCCCCATGTTCAAAAATCAAGGGCCTCTCCTCATCCCTAATCTCTGCTCGTCACTCTTCTGAGCTTCCCTTTGACTTCCGTGGCTTTCTTTTTGTCCTGACTCACTCTCCCAGCATTTCCTCTGGTGGTTCTTCCTCGCCTCCATTCCAGCCATCAGAGGTCTATAACGGAAGGTTGTTCCGATTTCTCCTGGGCTCTGTGGAGAAACAGAGGCCTTCCCATTTCTGGGCTGTCAGTCTAGCACCTCATGAGCATCAACTGACTTCATCAGTCGAGAGCAGGGGTGGGCCATAATTTTTGATGGGGGCCACTCCAAGAATTTGGTAAGTGGTCAAGGGCTGCACTCTTCCATGATATTAATGGAGGAGATGCAAGTCTGGGATGGAGGCTGGGTGCAGAAGGAAGCTTGGGGTGAGGGACTGCGCTGCAGGAGAGGTTGTGGGATCTGGGAGGGAGTTTGGGTGAAGGGGGTGGTTGTGACGTGAGGCAGGGAACTGGCTTGCAGAGTCTTGGAGGGGGTACAGGGGTTTGGGTTGTGACTAGGGATGTCAGATAGTGGGTAATAGAATAGTTGACTAATTGCATGAATTCTTAGCAGCTAGTTGATTATTCTATAGTCCCCAGAGGTGGAGCCAGCAGCCAGTGCACTCTGGCCCACTCCCGGGGAGTCTCCTGCTACCGCATACTGCTGCCACTGTATCAGGGGCAGCAGTGCAGGGTGCTAGGGGGAGCCAGTTTAAAAACCAGCTCCCTGCACAGACTGGCTGCCTCTGCCCTGCACTGCTGCCTCTGATACAGAGGCAGCAGTGCAGGTTAGCAGCAGCTCCTGTCTGTGGGTGATCCGAGCTCCCCACAGGCAGAGGCTGTTCCAGCCTCTGTCTGTGGGAAGCTCAGACCCACCATAGACAGGGGCTGATGCCACAAAGTAGCTTCTGCCCACGATAAGCCTGGACCCGCCGTGGGCAAAGGCTGCTTCACAGCAGCCTCCCCAGCTCCTTCTTCCATCCTCCTGGTGCTGCGGCTTCTGATAGGTGGCACCACAGAGCCAAAGCTGGGTGAGGGAGTCCATCTTTTATGCTGGCTTCTCCCCTTGGTGCCTCTGATACTGAGACAGCAAAGGTGGGGGGAATACGAGTAGTTGACTAGATTAACTGATAAGCCTAGGCTCATTGGCTCATCGTCTAATCGACTACTCTTTGACATCCATAGTGGTGACCTGTGGCAGGGGATTGGGGTGTGTCTGGGTGGGGTATAGGTGCAGGAGTAAGGGTTGTGGGGTATTTTTCCCAACCTTGGTCTAGAGATACATATGTGGAAAACAATTTCAGACAGCAGAGGTCTCTAATCTAGAAGTAAAAGGCATAACAAGATCCCAGGGTGGGAAGCTGATGTTGGACCAATTCAGACTAGCAATAAGTAAATTTTTTCCACAATGAGGGTAATTAATCATCGAGACACATCTCCTAGGGATGTATTGCATCCTCTACCACTTGAAGAGCAACATGGATGTTGTTCTTGCTCTAGCTCAACCAGAAGTTATATGCATGACATAGACTCCTTCAGGCTACGTCTACATTGCAGAGTTTTTGTGCAAAAACTTGCAAAGTGCCCTACAAGTGCATTCTTGCGCAAGAAAAAGTACAGTCAATTGTAATAACACAGGGCTTTTTGTGCAAGAGTTATTCCTTTTTCTACGAGGAATAAGCCTTTTTGCGCAAGAGCTCTTGCACAAAAAGGCATGTGTGGACAGGCAACAGGGGTTTCTTGTGCAAGAAACTCCTATGGTTAAAATGGCCATCAAAGCTTTCTTGTGCAAGAGTGTCCACACTGCCATGGACATTCTTGCGCAAAAGCATATGGCAGTGTGGATGCGCTCTTGCGCAAGAACTTTTTGTGCAAGAACTCTTGCGCAAAAAGTCTGCAGTGTAGATATAGCCCCCATGAATTCTATGGCTATGCAGGAGGCCAGATGATCTAATCGTTGGTCCCTTCTGGCTGTAAAAAAAAAAAAAAATCAATAAATCTCTAATGACCTCACAGTGATTGTTACCACCTAGAAATCCCCTGGAGTTTTGGGTTAGGCTGTTAGGAATCTCCTCTTCACTGCTCATGGTAGTAAGGGTCTAGACAAAACTTCTCTCCTGATTGTAGTAAACTATTCTGATCTAGTGCTAGTGGTAAATAAAGGTCTTTCTCCCTAATGAAGGCTGTGAAGAGACAAGGAGACTTTGCAAGGGGAAAGGGATGGCAGTTCGCCAATGACTGCCAGTGTGGCGGAAGGTGTCTCCTGCTTTCAATGTGTCCTTCCTGGTAGATATTCCTGGATGACTGGGGGAGGAGAGCAGAAGGTGCCCTGTGGCAGGTTTAGCAAGGATGAAGAGTTAACAAAACAGCAAAAAACTCCTTCCACATCTTGCAACTGACTGTTTTCAGCCTCTTGCGGGCCTGTTTGATGCTAAGGATAACTCTGGCCACACCTTTTCCCTTTTCACGGCAGTGTTACACAGTAACCCTCTGACCCTTTCAAAAAAAAACCCACTCCAAATGTAATGCATGGGGAGGGACATTTAGTACAAGCCTCTTAAAGTAACTTGCTCTTCAGCAGGAAAAGTGATGGCTGGATTCCAAGCGATTTTAAACAACTGGCTTTAGGAAGCTCCAGGTAGGGTCTTGCCAATGCCACACCGCTGACTGCTGTAGGGGAATGTCTCCATACAACTGTCATGATGGGACAGGCATGTGATCTCTCCCTGTCACATTGCTCAGTGCTTCCAATGGGAGCCCTGGCTCCTGTGACCTAAGGGGATCCAGCTACATGCTTTTCCAAGGTTCCCAGTGCTCCCAGAATAAAGGCACTCTCAGATTCATTGAGCACAGCTAGCCATATACCTGGTTACATGAAAACTGGCCAAGCCCTGTCCTGGAATGGACTTGTGTAAAATTACAGCGGCATTCCATGGGGATTGTCTCCACCACCATGGTTCCTGAGCTGCAGAATGCGACAAGGACCCACTCCTGGAACATGTCACCTCCTGTATGCTGGGATAGACCAAATGAGAACAGTATTCCCCCTCAGTGTAGGCAAAAACTAGGGCCCTTGGTTGTTGGGTTTTCAAAGACTACACTTAATCAGCATGGCTACAAAAAACAAAAGCCAACTTTAGTCACACAAGGTTGGATCAGCCAGTTAATCTTGGCCTTCAAAATCCTCTGCTCTTGTAGGGTGCATTCCATCAAACAACAAACATAGTTTGCCTAAAAGAAAGATGCATCCTTCCTGTAGGACTGGATGTACACGTGCTACCAGAAATGGGCAGCAGGTATTCCTTTCTTCTCCCCCTAGCCTCATATTTGTGGCTTAGGTTATACCCTGACACATCTGTGTTCAGTCAGCTGGAGACCAGTCACCCTGAGACTGCCTCCCACCTTAGATTTATATATGTTTTTTCCTATTATATATGTTTTTTTCATTGTTTTTTGACAATGAAATACATTAAATCAGCCATGTGTTGAGTTTATCATTCCGATAATATTTTGGAACATCACATACACACACACAATGTAACCTTATTGCAGCTACAGAAAAATGTCCAATGAAAGCACGTTTTCTGAATGCTGTACAACCTCTACATTGCAGGCAGACTACAAAAAAGATGGTTACTATCAAGTCTTATTTTCAAATAGGCTAAAATATTCCCTATGAATCTTGCTTGTTTGAAAGAATGTCTAATTTTCATCTGCTAGTTTTGGCCTAAGATGAGGTTTTACTTGCTAACCCTTTGAAATTAATGAACAAACAGCTACACAAGCCTTGTCAAGTTCTCTTAGAATCATAGATCATAGAATCATAGAGACCTCAGAAGGTCATCAAGTCCAGCCCCCTGCTCTAGGCAGGACCAATCCCAACTAAATCAACCCAGCCAGGGCTTGGTCAAGCCGAGACTTAAACACCTCTAGGGATGGAGACTCCACTACTTCCCTAGGTAACCCATTCCAGTGCTTCACTACCCTCCGAGTGAAATAGTTTTTCCTAATATCCAACCTGAACCTCTCCCACCACAACTTGAGACCATTGCTCCTTGTTCTGCCATCTGTCACTACTGAGAACAGCCTCTCTCCATCTTCTTTGGAACCTCCCTTCAGGAAGTTGAAGGCTGCTATCAAATCCCCCTTCACTCTTCGCTTCTGCAGACTAAACAGACCCAACTCCCTCAGCCTCTCCTCATAAGTCATATGCTCCAGCCCCCTAATCATTTTGGTTGCCCTCCGCTGGACCCTCTCCAATGCGTCCACATCCTTTTTGTAGTGGGGGGCCCAGAACTGGACACAATACTCCAGATGTGGCCTCACCAGAGCCGAATAAAGGGGAATAATGACATTTCTGGATCTGCTGTCAATGCTCCTCTTAATGCAACCTAATATGCCATTAGCCTTCTTGGCTACAAGGGCACACTGTTGACTCATATCCAGCTTCTCATCCACTGTAACCCACAGGTCCTTTTCTACAGAACTACTACTTAACTGGTTGGTCCCCAGCTTGTAACTATGCTTGGGATTCTTCCGTCCCAAGTGCAGGACTCTGCACTTGTCCTTGTTGAACTTCATCAGATTTCTTGTGGCCCAATCCTCCAATTTGTCTAAGTCACTCTGGACCCTATCTCTGCCCTCAAGTGTATCTACCTCTCCCCCTAGCTTAGTGTCATCCGCAAACTTGCTGAGGGTGCAATCCATCCCCTCATCCATGTCATTAATAAAGATATTGAACAAAACCGGTCCTAGAACTGAACCTTGGGGCACCCTGCTAGTAACCGACCGCCATCCTGACATCGAGCCATTGATCACTACCCGCTGGGCCCGGCCTTCTAGCCATTTTTCTATCCATCTTACTGTCCATTTATCCAATCCACATTCCCTTAATTTGCTGGCAAGAATATTGTGGGAGACCGTATCAAAAGCCTTGCTAAAGTCAAGGTAGATCACATCCACTGACTTTCCCACATCCACAGAGCCAGTTACCTCATCATAGAAGCTAATCAAATTGGTCAGGCACAACTTGCCCTTTGTGAATCCATGCTGACTATTCCTAATCACTTTCCTCTCTTCCAAGTGCCTCAAAATGGATTCCTTAAGGATCCCTTCCATGATTTTTCCAGGAACCGAGGTAAGACTGACCGGCCTATAGTTCCCTGGATCATCCTTCTTCCCTTTTTTGAAGATGGGCACTACATTTACCTTTTTCCAATCATCCGGGATCTCTCCCGATCTCCACAACTTTTCAAAGATAATGGCCAAAGGCTCCTCAATGACATTTGCCAACTCCCTCAGTACCCTTGGATGCATTAAGTCCAGACCCATGGATTTGTGTACGTTTAGCTTTTCTAAATAGTTCCCAACCTGTTCTTTACCCACCACGGGCTGTCCATGGGGGTGGGAAGCACACAGCCTGCTGTTCTCTTCATGGGGGGTGGGGAGAAGAGTTTGAAAGCTTTCTGATGGAGTTGTGTCCAAATGCCTCATCTATTTTGCATTCTTGTATTTTCTCATTTCAGTAACACTTGAAATCCTGTCACATTGGAGATACCCCAGGAACCCTCGCATCTTTAACAGCACAGATGTGGCATGAAGGAGGTCAGGAGGAGAATGTTGATTGCTACTTGCTATAGCAAGGCTGGCATGGAGAATCCCTACAAAGAGCGATCCAGACCTGCACTAGGATGGTTCTGAGGCTTCTGTTGAGTGTCTCACCAAAGCTCCCTTGAACTGCAGTACTGTATTCATCACTGACATGATCTTTGCAAGTATGTGCCACGTAGGACAGCTGTAGCTAGGTCAACTGATCAGCACGGTGCCCCCTGATGGCCTCTTTGGGAGTTAGCTCTTCTAGCTGTGGAGCACCCAGGGTACATCTAGACTACATGCCTCTGCCAACAGAGGCATGTAAAATAGGCTACCCGACATAGTCAATGAAGTGGGGATTTAAATATCCCCTCTTCATTAAAATAAAAATGGCCGCCACGCTGTGCCGGCTCAGCTGATCGTCGGCACAGCGCGCGAGTCAAGATGTGGATCAGTCGACAAGGGAAATCTTTGTCGACCGCTCCCTTATGCCTCGTGAAGCCTGAAGCCTGGGAGTTGGTTCAAGCCAGAGTTCCACAGCTCTACCAGGCCCTTCCTGGCACTGCTCTGTCTCAGGGACTCTCTGTAGCTTCCCAGGCAGCCAAGTCCTTCCTGCTCCACAGCTGGAGGAAGACTGAACTCTTCTCAGGCCTTGCAGCCTTTTATAGGGCCCTGCCTGGCTCTGATTCGCTGACTGCTCCCTGCCCTGATTGGTCATGGTTGCTCAAGCCTTCTCTGGCTAACTTGTAACCCTCTCCCTGCTGGTGTGGACTACCACACCACTGCAGAGTCCACAGCTCTTTATGACTCACCTGCCAGATCACTGTTTGCTGGGCTCTTTGAGAATTTGGGTGCTATAATTTCTAACCCTTTTTTTTGCTTATGAAAATATATGTCTGTGGCTTGCTATTGATTTACCCGTAGAGAAATTAAAACTCAGACCACAAGTAGGAATTAGGGGAGATAATCCACACTGGGCATGTCATTTGTCTTGTAAAGGGAACCCTGTTTGAAGCCTTAGAAATATAGCAGGAAGTATAAGAACCTGAATTGCTTTGCATAGATCTCAGACTAGTAACCTTTCAAGTCCTGGTATGTATGGCAGCATTCGTTTTGCTGTGGTTTGTATTGCCGTATTATTGCCTATTTGTGAGTATTCAGACATTTGCCAGGTTCAGCAGAAAATGTTTGCCCTTTTGGAAAGCATCACTAATTTTAGCACAAGAAAACTTCTGTACTGCACATTTTCTTTGTGCTATTTGTTCTCCTGCTGAAAAAAAAATCCAGGCAGTAGCAGCAAGTCCACCATGTGACTTTCATGTTCAGCCATGCTACATGGAACATGAGTAGATGAGCCCAAGCTCCAAACATGTATTTATAAAATGCCCTAAACTTTGAGGAATTTTAAAACTTTTCTCCTCTCCCCCAAACTTCTCATAAATTTCTTGCTTGAGAAAATTAAAAAACAAAAACCCACCAATACAACTTTCTTGAAAGCTCAAAAAATAACTGACTTTTGGTTAAAACAAATAAGTTTTTGAAAAGAATAAAAAAATCACTTTTTGGCTTTTCTTTGAAAATTTCAACCAAAACAAATTTTCTATAGTTTTTTTTTAATTTGGTTGAAATGCCCTTGTAATTTTGTTTTCTTTTTTTAAAGAAAGCTATAGGCAGGTCTAGTGATGTATTCAAATGCTCTTCCTACATTCGTTAAACCCTTCAAGATATTCAGAGGAACTTATTTGACTGAAGCTGCAGGGGGTAGCTGAGTTAGTCTGTATAGGATAAACTTAAAAAACAACAAATAGTCTGGTAGCACTTTATAGACTAACAAAACATGAAGATGGTATCATGAGCTTCCATGGGCACAGCCCACTTCTTCAGATGACCAGAGTGTTAGATGTCCAGGACCAAAATAAATAGGGAAGAAGGGGTAGCGGGGAGGGGGTGTGGAAGAGGAAAAAATGGGAGGGGAGGAGGAGAACAAGAAGAAGCAGTGGGTAAAAAATATCAAGGGGAAAGCCAAGCTGGAATATAATAGGAAAAACAAATAGTCTTTAAGTACCTAAAGACTGGATAGTCAAAAGAGGCAGAGAAGAACCATTAATTAGCAAACAACAAATAGTCAGGTAGCACTTAAAGACTAACAGAACGTGTAGATGGTATTTAGTCTTCTCAGTGGTGTGGCCCTCTAGTGGTTGGTCCTCAGGGGGTGAGTCCTGCTACTTCTGCATGTTAAGGGAGCGTTCCTTTAGATCAGCTAGTACAAGGCTTTCTGTGGAGTTGCAAGTAATGGCTTAAGTCTCTGCCCCGCAGGTCTATGGATTCTTTACTACCTGCACATAGTATCCCCCACAGGTGGATTTTATATATTTTCCTCTATGTTTCTAACTAGAAGCAAGCTCCTTTGGCTCCAAGTTTATGAATTTCCAACTCCCCATCCCTTTGCATTCTTTTTAAATCATCCCTTTGTTCTAAGATACTCTGAGGATGGTTGGGTACCGTTCTCTTGTTGATCTTCCTATTTTATATTTCTCTTTTGATCCCAGTATTTTCCTGTATTATTTTCACATGCATGTAGGTGGGCTTGGATCACCATGAGTCTGTTTCTCTGACAGCTTCAGAAGCTTTTCATGAGCCAAGACAGTGATACTCCAAGGCACTGCGGCACTGTCTGAGTTTGCTGATTCTTCTTGCTTCTTTCCTAACCTTCTGATGAGCTTTTGAATCCTCCCTGAGCTGCTGGGCTGTCACTTTCTCCTGGCAGAGAAGGGCATATGCTCCATCTTCTGTGAATTTCACATCACCCCATGTGGCTGGAATCCCTGCCCTGAAGCTGAATCAAGGATCGGTGTTGTCAAGAAACTGTGGCAACTGCTATTTCTCACTGTCTTAGTTTGCCTTTCCTTAGAGGTTTGTAATCAGGAGGATGACCGAGACCTGCACTACTAATGCAGATGAAGAAAATCTGTCTGCCCCAGCCCTTTTAGAGGTGAACAAAATTCCAGCTGGCTTCAATGGGGATTTGATGTGAGTAGCACGTCGGGTGCTGGGACATGGCACAGAGGATCAGAACCAGGGGTGGAATGCAGAGTCAGAACCAGGTTAATTGGAGTCAGGGAAAGCAGGAGCAGAGTTGGGACTGAGGCAGGATCCAGGCTGGGACACAGGAACAAGGTGGGGTCCATTTCTGTGGCAGGTCAGGGACCTACCTCATTCCACAGCCAGCTTCATATTGTTTGGGCTAGGGCTAGGCACACTATTTAAAGCTAATGGAACCCATGAATCTGATAGGCTCTGTCACTCTGGGTGGGACATTCCGTGGCACTTGGCATCTCCACCAGACCCACCAACTGGAAAGGTGGGGGAGCAATTGCCCTGGGGCTCAGTGATTCAAGGGCTCCTGGTCACCATGGCTGCTAGTGTGGCAGCTGGAGCCCCTGGCCCTTTCAGTCACCATTGAGAGCAGGGAGCTGGCCCCTTTATCTTACCCAGTGGCCAGCAGTGTCTGCTCCCCAGCCCTCTACCACTCATTGGACATGGCTATGGCTATGCGAGTGTGGCAGTCACTCAGGGACATGCCATTCTAGGGTCTAACCCATAGCTCCTCATAGTCCTCTGTGGGGAGGACTTTTGCTTGCATATTGAAATGCCAACAGACCCAGGTCATCAGCAGGTGGGATTGAACCTGCGACCTTTGTAGCTAAAGCCATAAGCCTCCCCTGCATGAGCTCAAAGACAGCAGCCTCTTAGCTAAAGCTATAGAGCAGCTGTCATTCTCTCTTGTGATAGTCCTGGTGCCTCGGGGTTGACAATACTTGGCATGAAAATACTTGGCCCTGAACTTGGGGTGAAAGGAAAGACTTCCCAAAGAAGGCCTCAGTGTAAGGTCAAAGGCTTGTCTCTCCCCAACAGAAGTTGGTCCAATGAAAGATGTTTTCCCATCCATCTTATTTCTCTAATATCCTCCAGCTGGCATGGCCGCATTACTGCGTGTTGTGAAGAGACAAATACACAACAAGATGACACCAGCAAGTAACGATCTAGTGACCTACGAATTGCCAGTCTCATTTCCTTTTTACCGAGGTGGATTTGTCTCTCTCTGTCTTATTTACACCTGGCCACTGCTAATTGATGTCAGTTACTATTCAGCATTGGGAGTAATAGAATAACTTTTTATCATGTCCTGTCACTAAGATATTGTCACTCCTTTCATGATGGGGGACTTGGTCCCCTCAGGGCAGAGATTAGATAGGCGGAAAAACATTGGCCATTCTGTCTCACTGGGAGAGTTTATATGAAAACTTTAAATGGATGAAAAAGAGCTGGTGCCAAAAAGGCAGCATCATTTCCGCCAGTGATGTAATAGCTTCCAGTATTTGTTTTGATGGGATGAAAAGGGCTGGGATAATTAGCTTTGCTTCATCTTAAAATAAAATATAAAATTAGGCTCTTGGTGTCTTTTTCAAGCAGTTGCTTGTTTTCTTTCATGTTTTGCTTTGCACACTCTCTGCTCTGATGTCCTGGCTGCAATCCTGAGCTTTGCTGAAGGGATGCAGACTTCAGTGAAGTCTTCCCCCCTCCCGCCCCCCGGTGAATTCTAAGCACTTTCCTCTTGTTCAAAAGGAAACAAAAGTGGCTTTAGTGATATAAAGTTGCCAAAGGCAACCCTGGCCAAAGTCAGCTTTCTTTAGCTTCTGTGACTTGTCTAGCAGATCGGTACAATAAGTAAGTATAATTAACATTTCCCGATGGGGCAGGCAGAGGGACTGATTGCACTGCAGCAGGGAGAGGAGCTGTCCAGCCTCCACTGTCTTTGCCTTCCCTGAATATCAACTTAGCTCTGTTTGTTTTTTTGGAGAAGTTTAGAAAGGGGACAGACATGGAGACCTGACCCAGCTCTGTTGGCTGAGCCTCTCTTTCGCTGGGATTTATGCTGCCTAGCGGATGCCAGAGGAGCTTGTGGGGAACGTAGTGGTTGTGAATTTCCTGTCCCTTCTCCCTTGGGCTGCTTGTAAGTCGTGGAATTCACAATGAGAAGGCATTGGGATGGTTTTAACATGTCAGCCTGTCTTTGTCTGGTATCAGGAATTAATCCTTCCCTTGTGGGATATTAGCTGGCCAAACCAAGCAGAAGTGTGCCCCTCTGGGTATGTCCAGAAGTAGCTGAGAGCGGCACTTTCCAGTGTGGAGAGACAGACATGCACTAGGTAGTGGGCTCAAAATAGCATGGTGGTCATGGTGGCACAGAGGGTTGCTCAGGCTAGTGGTCAGGGTACAAACTCATCCAGTCCCCTGGGTGTGCACTTGGGTGGCTAGCCCTAGAGCCCAACCCTGCCACCCTGCTTCTGGAGCAGAGCTAGAACATGGCCCACTACTGGTGGGGGGAAACATGTTCCCAGATGCTGTGTAGACATATTGTGGGCCCAACTGTACGAGGCTGCAGGGGAATGCTGTGGAAAATCTAAGGCTGCTTTAAAAACTCTCCCTCTGTGCTGCAAGTGGGAATGTCACTGAAACGAAGTGGCTGGCACATCTGCTTCAAAGCCCAGGCCATGAGCGCTTCTAGTTTTGGGAAGTCTGATTCCATTTGGTAGAGGGTAGTGGTGTATATGTGCATCAGCGGCTTCATAGTGATCCCCCTCCCACCTCCTTCACCCTGCCCAGAGCAGATCCATGTGGAGCAGCTTGTGACTGCAGCCTTTAGGTTCCTGCAGGGCTGCTGGCTGGGAGCTGCCTAGGTAAGTGCCTCCCAGCCAGAGCCTGCCTCTGGCACCCCCTCTGCTCCCCAATTACCTGCCCCAGGCCACCACCCAAACACTCTGTACCCCTTTCCCCCAGGTCACAACTCCCTCCCAGACCCTGCACCCCCCTCCTAGAGTCCTTCCCTCAGGCCAGAATCCTCTCTTGCACCCATACTCCCTCACAGACTCCACACCCCCACCTGCACCCCGTCTCCTACCCCAAGGTCCCTTCTGCACCCAATCTCTGTCCCAAACCCCAAACCCCCTCAGTAGAAATGAGGCCTTTGACCACTTGCCAAAATCTTGGACTGGCCTCCCATTAAAAATTATTGTCCACCCCTGATCTAGTCCATGTTGGGCATTTACAGTAGGGATGTTAAATGTCAGTTAATTGAATAGTCAAGTAACCTCATGAATTTTTATTGGTTAGTTGACTATTCTGTAGTCCCCAGGGGTGGGGCTGGCAGCCACTGTATCAAAGGAAGCAGCACATGGTGCTAGGAGGGAGCTGGTCCATGAGAGGAGCCAGTTTAAAAACCAGCTCCCCTTCTGCCTGTTACCCAGTGCTGCTGCCTCTGATAAAGAGGCAGCAGCGTGGAGAGGCAGCAGACCCTGTCTAAGGGCAGGGATCTGAGCTCCCAGACCTGTTGCAAGCTGGAAGTGAGCTGGGCTGCCTGATCACCTGGTCCTAATACACTTTAAATGCAGAGCCAGAGCAGGGGTAGATTCTGGACCTAGCCCGAGCCAGAACTGAACTGGTCTGCTGGCCAACCAGCTAAAAAATTTACTGTCAAGGGTGGGGGGGAGGGAAATTCATGTGGTCTATAGCATTAACCTACCAGCTTTTGCTTATCGATTAATCAGTTAATCAACTACATTATTACATCCTTAGTTTACAGTTTTAACAGTCCCTTTATCTCCTGTCTTCCTTTGCTGTAAGTAACCTTTCAATACACCTTTAATTTTTCTCCGGTCTGAGTTGTATCTTGACTGATATACCACGGGGAACTCAGTAATGAGCCCTAACTAAACATCACTCTTCTCCTTTTCCAGGAGACAGGTCCCCAGGAAGCAACTTATCTGTTTCTGGCTGCCAGTGAGATGCGGAGACTGCTGCTTGCACTTGTAGGAGATGGCGTACGGCATCGTGCGGAGACAGCGTGGGTGCAGAGTGATTCGTTTTAGAGCTGGCATAATGGATTGCACAGAAAAGCTGCATTTGTAGTTGCACAACAAGAATTTTTACTTGGTTCTACAACAGCTAGGAATGATGTATTCATGTGCGTCATCTACTGGCACCTTATGCATTAGCTAGCTATTACATATGGATATGGACAGGGTGCCCTCTTGTAACAGGGCCACGTACTCTGAAGGGAATACGGTCTCATCACGATATGGCGAGTTTCGAACAGACCCTTTTTACATTTTAGTTAAAATGCTGCCTGCCGCTCTGGCCTGTTCAGAAGCACACGGAAGGCCAGGTGCAACGTGCTCTTGGCTAGGAGGTTGAAGGGGCACCTGCAAAGCAAGATTGTTTCCTTTGCACCCAACTACATCCATCAAGGCACAAATGGGCTCAGCGTAGTTTGTCTCTACCTGAACACAGGGGTCTGTCCATGCAGTGGTGAGGATTGCTAGAGCTTTTTCCTACAGGGGAGAAGGGGACAAATTGTGTGTCTGATGGGAAGCATCCAGGCAAGAATGGCTCAATATGGAGGTTGGAGACACAGATGCCCTCAAAGTTCAGGGGTGGGTTGTGCTCAGTCCTGGCTCAGGCTCATCACTAATTTAAACTGGGGGGGATTTATTTCAGGCTACAGCAATCTATTAATGGTTGCTTCTGATTTACATAAATAATTGACTGCTCATTAATAGCTCATTAGGAAGATTGAAAGCAAGGTGCTTAGAGCAAATCCAGAAGGAAGAGAAGGGGGCAAAGTCCCTGCTTGTCAATTACACTGTGGATTCACAGTGCAGGAGCCGGAGACCTGATTGCTTATCAATGGACTGACAGAGCTAAGCATTCATCTGCAAACCTCTCTGGAGACCAGCCCTCGAATGCGATGCCAAGAGGAAATTAGCAGAGCCCTGCAAATCTGCGGATAACTGCTTTATATCCCTGGGTATCCACATTCATGGATATGGATGCGAATATCTCTGGCTCATTTTTGTGGATACAGATGTGGGTGCAAATGTTGGACCCATGCAAAGCGCTAGAAATTAGGAGAGGCTCTTGGTGGAGGAGTGCTCCCATGTGGAGAGGACAGAAAAGGCTCACCGTGCACACCTTGATGATGGATGCCAGGGAACTGGGGATGCCAGGCCTGGGCTGGCTGCAGGTCAGTGGGAGAACTGCTAGAGATGAATGAACAAGTCTCTTCGGAGGGAGATGTGATGTGGGTCCTGAGGAGGCAGCCCAGCTAACCAAGCTAATCCAAATGCAAGCCCAGGTCTCAGAGCTCCACAGGAAGGTGTGGGTGGCAGATTCTGCTGTCAGTCCTTTGTTTTTATTCCATCCCACACTCCCCATGCTCCTTTCTGTGGGCTGGCATCAAAGCTGGGCTTCTTTTGTGTCATTGTGGCGGGACCTGTGCCAACGCTTTGTGGGAAAGAAAGGAATGGGCAGCTCTTTATCTACTAGAAACAGTCTTTCTCCAGAAAGAGTCCTGGGTACTATGCTGCTCTCCCTCCGCCCACCCCCAACTGCAGGAGCCTCAGGTAGTGAATGAATGAGGCAGAGATGACAGCCCTGGAGCTACAGACCACTGGGATTTGGAAGGATTCAGAGAAAAGAATGGAGAAGACTGGTGTTGTCTCTCCTCAGTCCAGCTTGCGAGGGGCTGTCTCAACCCTGAATGGCAGTAGAGCTCCCTTCTTTCCCAAGACTCCCCATCCATCTCTCTATGCCAGGTCAGTCTCCACCCCATATTGGTCATTTTCCTTCTAGCCCTGGAGGGGGCAATAATTTTTGATGGGGGGGGGCCACTCCAATACTTTGGTAAGTGGTCAAGGGCTGCACTCTACCATGATATTAATGGGGGGAGTGCAGGTCTGGGATGGAGGTTGGGTGCAGAAGGGAACTTGGGTAGGGTACTGGGGTGCAGGAGGCATTGTGGAGTCTGGGAGGCAGAGTGGGTAACAGAGAGGCTTGTGACCTAGGACAAGGGATTGGGGTGTAGGAGGGAGTCCAGGGTCTGGGAGATGGTTGTGACCTGAGGCAGGGGTGCAGGAGGGGGTGCAGGGGTTTGGGTTGTGACCTAGGGCAGGGGATTGGGGTGTAGGAGGGGTGCAGGGTCTGGGAGGGGATTGTAACCTGGGGCAGAGAGTTAGGGTACAGGAAATGATGGGGTGCCAGAGGCAGGCTCTGGCTGGGAGGTGCTTACCTTAGGTGCCTCCCAGCCAGCAGTCCAATGGGACCCTCTGGCATGCTCCCTCTCTGCTGTGCCCCCGAATGTTGTGGGGCCCATGTGCAGTCTGTGTGCTGCACACCCTTTGGGGGAGGGGCCCTCTGCAAGCTGCCCACACTGCAAGCATAGCTCAGGCAGCTCCAATTGGCTGCTTTCAGGCCAATGGGAGCTGCAAGATTGTTTCTGGCCAATGGGAGCTGCAAGCAATTGTGGGTGGAGTCAATGCATGAACTCTTCTCCTGAAGGTGTTCTGAGCATGATGCACATAACCCATCAGCTGGCTCCTTTGAGCAGCATGTGTGGGTTCAGCAGGCAGGGAGCCTGTGCGAGGCCCCCACTGGGCTGCAAGATGGTGGTGGGTTGGATCCGGTGTCCACCCCGTTCTACTGTCTAGTGCCTCATCTTGCCTCTGCGCCATAGGAGAGAGATAATATGGCCAGGGTAAGGGGTGTGTGGCAACCTGAGAGCCCCCTCCATACAGCCCATCAAAACTGTTCTCTCCTAGGGTTCCTAAAAGCTTCCAGGGCTCCAGGACTGGTCTGTAGCTACCTCCTACTTCTGTAGGAGACAGAGTCCCTTGGCATGTGTGCGCGCGTGCGCACGCGCGCGCGCGCACACACACACACACACACACACACACACACGGGCTCTGGCCCGGGACTGAAAATGTGAGCTGTAGGCTGGGGCTCTGGTGGCATCTGTTCCACGTTCCAGTAAGAGGCTGGCAGGGCACTGCTCCAGCTCTGCAGGGCCTGCTGTGGGTAGGGGGGTGCTCCAGCCTGGACAGAGCAGCCCCTGACCCAGCCTGGCATAGGGTGCTGTAGCCTGGCTCCCCTCCTGCCATCATTTAATCAGTTAACTGGTTAAACATAATGTTTAACAGATTAACCAGGATTTTACATCCCTATTCCACAGTGAGGTCATCCTCAAGGACCATAACTGGCTACAGGAAATCTAGCTGCACCAAACCTTATTTTGCTAAGATGTGGCCAAATCTAACCTTAAACTCTAACCCATGTGCCCTTCTCCTCTCCCCTTTGGGTGTTGTTTCTGATAGTGTGAGAAGTTTGGTGCAGACCATCTTCACTGTCTGCAGAGCATCTACCATGTTGTAGGTACTTCTAGAGGCACCTACATGACAATAACACTCATGGGAAGGAATACTTGGTGGGAAATAGCCCGCTCAATGTGGCAAACTCTGAATAGAATGAGTCTCTTTCCTTTTGTGACAAAGCATCATTGACTGACATCCTTGAATTGTGTCTGACGCCCTTGAATTGTGCATGTCTGTAACAATATCAGTGCGATGTGATGAAAGGAAAAAACAACCCTGTGTAATGTATCACTTGCAGAGAACCTACTTCATCTGCCATTAACAGTCAAGCAATAATTTTTGCTTGTCTTCAGTTTGACGAGGTAATAAATACAGCAGCCTGCTATGTTAAGCCTATTTGTGGGAGCAGTTTATTGATATGTACTTGGAAGCATGATGAATGACAGCCTACATTGAGCTTTACAGGCAGAATTGTTCAGTCTTTATTTTTGCTCCAGTACTACTCCTTTCTTTTATGAGATTACATTATTTTTCCTGAAAATTGGAGTCAGTTGGGGTGCGTCTACACAGCACCCTAAACTCAAAATAAGATATGCAATTTGCACTACGCAAATTACATATCTTATTTCAAATCTATTTCAAAATAGCTTATTTTGAAATTAGGCACATCTACACAGCACCAAATTTTGAAATAATGTGCTATTTTGAGACATCCCTTATCCCTCGTGCAACGAGGTTTACCGGGATGCCGAAATAGCGCACCTGTTATTTCAAAATATATTTTGAAATAATGGGTGGCTTGTACAGATGCACGGTAGTTATTTTGGGATACCTCCAGTATCTGAAAATAGCTGTGCGGTATAGACATACCCTGGGAATGAGGAAGGGAAATAAACCCAGCCTCCTTGACTATTTAAATTGGAGAGCACAGTGATTCACAGAGAATATTATTTTTTAAATTGATCAGCACATCAACTGTTAACGGTGTGGTGAACCAGACTCATTGTAATGAGGCTGGAAATGAGAAGAGCTGTTATTGCAGGAAAGTCTCTGGAAGGACTGATAGTAAAAGGAGCAGTGCAGTGGAAAGGCCATTAAAAGACACTTTACTAGGTCAGTTTTCAAAAGCAAAAGCTGATTAAAGCGAAGGGTATATTTTTTAAAAAACCAAAAACCTGTTTTGATCGAACGAGATGCAACATGCACATTGCACAGTAGCTGATGGTATCTGCAAGTTCTACTATAAATGATTGTTTTGTGAAATGAGTCTTTATCGAGAGTATTATGTTTCTGCAGCCCAATTGCCTCCAAATTCTGCCATCTGTTATGCATGAGGAGCTCTACTGTATTCAGTGTGGTGAACCAGAGGAAGCTGAAGGAAGAATTGGTTTTAAGCCCTTAGAAATGAATTGTTGCTGCACAAATCAATACAGAATCCAGCTCCTTCTCTCAGGGCTGCGATGGCTCTTGCAGGGCTACTGGGGGTAAGATGTTGTTGGAAATTCCTTTGTTGCAGAGTTTTGTAAACGTAGCTTAGGAGCAGATCTCTTTAGCAAGAAGCTGTATTTACAGAACATTTTATTTCTTATCCTAACTGAGCTTTTCCATTGAATTTCCTAAAACACTACATTACTGAAGTTGAGGGAATGTCTTTTTGTTCTGTGTTTGTGGAGCGTGGGTTGGTGACTGGGCCTCCTAGGTTCTACCACAAAATTATTAATAATTACATAGTCTGGTCCTGACATATTAATTGTAGCATGATGAATTCCAATAGCTGTTTACATTGGAGGAAACCCTAATTTCCTTGTGAAAAATCCCCATTCAAATAATGAGTAGATTTCTGCGTCAAGTTTCCTTTCTAGACACATTTCCAGTCTTTAATCCTAAGGCTGACCCACCTCTCATAGACCTGGTCTACAATGGACCTGGAAGTTGGCAAAGGTATGCAACTCCTGCTATGCAAAAAGCACAGCTGGACTCGGCTTACCTTAAGCCGAGCTGTGGTGGTGTCCACGCTGCGGGAAGCCAACAGAAGCTTTCTTTAGTCCTTGCAAAAGGAGTACTGGACACTGGTGGGAGTTGCCCTTAGTGTTTGATTTATGGTCAATACTAGTCCTGCTAAATCAAACTCTAGAAGATCGACTTCCGGAGTGTTGATCTTGCGGTAAGTATAGATGTACTCAGTGACCAAAGGAGCCTCTTAGATGATGAATTCATCCAATTGTTTTCTAAAGAAAGGTGTTCTGGAGAAGAGAGTTAATACAGTCACAGAGCTTGGTAAAGATTAGTAAATGACACGTGTTAACCTATTCAGTCTAAAAAGCAAGACCTGAGATCTCTTGATGTTAAGACATTATTTAAATATGTTTATAATGGGGTGGACTCAAAAGAGATATTTGTCTTGACCAACCTTTTGATGTAGCTGCCCCTGCATTGAGCTCTTCCAGGGATGACTAGTTGTGTTTCATGTTGAATTTTGCTAAAATGCTGGATACACCCAAGTTACGAGCATTAACTTTCTTGATGAGCAGTTATATGAATTGAATTATCTGCCCAGGAGCTGAATGAGTGGTGATGGAATCTGTTTGGAAATGTGTAGCACTACACACAGGATAATTCTTAGAGCTTGCCTTTTTGGATGCTTAGTGCTCAGGAAGCTGAAGTGTGAATCTTTGGCGCTGTAGCTTGCTGTGCTCTTACTGGCCACACAGGGTCTGTTACTGCACACTAGAAGTTTTGTGCACTTTGGAACTTGTGAATTTTAGGAGGTTTGGCATCGCCAGTTAGCGACCTAGCCTGCTAAGCACTGTAGATTTACATTGCAGCTTCTTGCACACTGACTCTCCATCTAGACCAGCCCTTACTTTGTACCTAGCTCCCTGAGCTCGAAACATGTGAAGTGTCCAAATAAATACAATGTTCACACTAGGTAAATAAATTTGGCAAATGTAAATTTCTCTGACCTGCTTTACCAACTCTAGACATTACTTAGGACCATCTTGTACTGTTAATTTCACTGGAGAGCTCAGCTTCAAAAAATGAGGGTGTCTGATCACCAGTTACTTGTAAAAGTTACACTATTAACAAAGTTTGGGGGAGAAACTCTTGCCTGTGTTGTGCAGGCCTATGAAGACCCATGGGAAAAATATCGCTGCCTCCTCTAGTTCTTCATTTAGATGCCTTCCCCCATCTAGGGTCCCAGTAAATCTCCATTTCAGACATGCCACTGACATCTTGACACCATTACGCACTTCATACTCCAATGACAAAGAACTGGAGCACTGGTTAGGAAGGTGCAGGAGGAAGTGCTGTGTCAAGTGTATCTCAATTTATTACAGACTGATTCCCCTCTGCACTGTAAAGCAGATGGAAACTTATGGTTCTTCTTCGGGTAGTGTCCCTGTGGGTGCTCCACTGTGGGTGTCGGGTTCATCCCAGTGCCGCAGATCGGAGATCTTTTAGTCGTTGTCTGTCGGATTGCACATGCGCGGTGGCCATCTTGCGGCTTTTCGCACCATTTTCAGTCGTGCGGTCTGGCTCTGCCAGTTCCTCCTAACTGTCTTCGGGCGCAGATGGAGAAACCGCTCCCTCTCCCGTCAATCCTGACAGGATCTGAGAGGAGAGAGAAAAAAGTTATATTTAGTTAGTTAGTTGTTAGTTTACATATTATTCTAGTTAGTTTGTTAGTGCGTTTAAAAAAATTAATTAGTTGAATTCGTTAAGATGCCTGGATCCCCAGGGTTTAAGAAGTGCTAGACTTGCAAAGAGTCCATGCCCGCTTCAGATGGGCACACATCTTGTATAAGATGCCTTGGTGAGGGTCACATTCCCCAAAAGTGTTCCCACTGTTCCAAGTTGACAGCCTGGGAACATCGAGACCGTGAAATGTGGCTTAAAATGTTATTCTTTGACAAAGCCCTTCAGCCACAGCCGGACCCTTCGACCATGCCGCCGCTTTACACTTCTCCAAAGGTGGCGCATAAAAAGACCTTGTCCCCGTCCCACTCTCTACCACCGCCCAGAGTGAGTACGTGGGACAAGCCGGACACCTCAGGACTGATGGTGACCCATGGACCGTACAAGGACAAACAGTGCAGCACTTCAGCACTGAGTCCAGTAGTGCGTGCTGCACCTTGACCGAAGTCGGCACTGATGCCATCGGCACCCTCAGCACCGACGTACTCAGCACTGAGTCTGGCCACAACATTGGCACCGGACCGAGAGCGCTGACACCGAACATGTCGGCACCCGCTTCATCGGCACCGACTTTCTCGGCACCGGTAGCACTGATGCTGATTGTCTCAGCACCAAGCCACTACAAAAACTCTCCGTTGGCACTGACGCACTCCTCTCCGGAACTGACTACTAGCGACCCCTTAACGACCCCTACATCGATGCCTCCTACATATCCAGTATACCACTCACCGGCACCGATCGGGGAAGAAAGAAGACACACAGGCTTTCTACTTCATCTCCTAGCTGTGAGCTAGAGGTGTTCTCTCCAGAACCACCATCTCCATCTTTGGTATGGCCATCCCATTCAACTCATCATTCCTCCGGACCACAGTATTTGCAGCACAACGTATCTTCGCACTCAAAATATCACCGGTATCATAGTCACTATTCCCCGTCACCACCTTACTCATGGGGACGCCTGAGATCACCTCGGTCCCCCTCATACCACAGAAGTTCTAGGTATAGGGAGGACTATAGATGTGCACGCAGGTATTTGCCATACCATGATGATCGCTGGTGCAGACATTACAGTCACCAGGAGTATTCCCCCCACTCACCTGCCCACTTAAGAGGCATATCACCTTCACCTGCTCCTTCATATACTGCCTCAGACAAGAGCAGATCTGTCTCACCATCTACACACAGACCACCGACACCTACTGGCGACCAACTGCTGATGGTCCAGCATGTCACGGAGTGGAGCATGCATTTATCAGACATGGAAGAATCTCAACGACAATCCCCCATGGATGTGGCATCCTCCTCTCTGGATGATGCGGTATTCCAGGGAGATACCTCACCTACGGATGATATGAAAGACTTCCAGGAACTGTTTAGAAGGGTCGCTGAGAGTCAAAACGTCCAACTGGGAGAGGTTCAGCAGAAGTAACACCATCTGCTGCAGAATCTACACCCATCCCAGTCATCCAAGGTGGCCCTCCCATTGGACAAGGCCATACTCGAGGTAGCCAATGACATCTGGCAAACTCCAGCTTCCGTTCCGCCTACCAACAAAAGAGCGGACAAGAAGTACTTCGTCCCAGCCAAAGGAATGGAGTTTCTGTTTAACCATCCTCAACCCAATTCCTTGGTCATGGACGCAGCTCAGCAAAGAGCCAAAGTGCCACATTATAAGAATGCCACCGTGGATAAGGACAGCAAGAGGCTTGACCAACTAGGCAGAAAAGTATATTCGTCGGCAATATTAACACTCCGCATGGTGAATTACTCTGCCTTATTGGCTAATCATAATTTTGATAATTATGCCAAACCCCCCTCCTTGAACATCTTCTGGAGGGTAAACGTCAAGTCTTGAAAGCTATCATTCAGGAAGGCTATGCATCCTCCCGTTCTGCACTACACATTGCGCTGGACACGGCCGATGCAGCAGCCCGCACCAGAGCCACATCCGTGATCATGCACAGGGCTTCATGGCTACATATGGCGGCAGTTCCCAAGGAGCTCCAGAATAAGGTGGAGGACTCACCTTTTGATAGGCAAATGCTGTTTGCAGATAAGACTTACCAAGTCCTCCACTCTGGCAAAGACTCATGCACAACATTAAGAACCTTGGGCATGTATACACAACTATACCGCTGGAGGCGATACGCACCTTATCAAAGGCAGAGACCATTCTCCTTTGCACCATCTCAGCCACGCCGCTATGATCCTCAAAGACCAAGGCAGTATCCCCAGAGGCAACGGCCACAAGTCGCTAGGCCAACCCACCAGGAGTCAACCAAGCAGCAGGTTTGACGTGAGCATTGAGGGATTTCAAACCATCCAGTTGTTGCACAGTCACAATGTCACCAGTGTGCTTTCCCATCATCGCTTGAGGCCCTTTCTCCATCGCTGGGCTACAATAATGTCAGATTGATGGGTCATGCAGCTTATAACATCAGGCTACGTGATCACATTCGCGTCCCCCCCCCCACTCCGCCCCCTCCCTCCCTCTTCAGGGACCCATCTCATTAATCTCCTCTCAAACAGGAGGTAGTTCATCTACTCAACATAGGAGCAATAGAGAGGGTGCCGGAGGCATTTGAACGGAGGGGTTTTTACTCCCACTATTTCCTAACAGAGAAAAAATTTGGGGGTTGGAGACCCATACTCAACCTTCGGCGGCTAAATCAACACCTCCTCAAGCAGCGCTTCAAGATGGTGACATTAGCAACAATCATACCTGCACTGGAACAGGGCGACTGGTTTGCTTCCCTCGATTTACAGAACGCCTACTTTCGTATTACCATTCACCCAGCTCACAGACGATTCCTTCGCTCATAGTAGGCACCGACCACTACCAATACAAAGTTCTTCCATTTGGACTATAGTCAGCCCCCAGGGTTTTCTCCAAAATGCTGGCTGTGGTGGCGGTGTTCCTTTGTCGACTAGGGATCATTATTTTTCCATATCTGGATGACTGCCTCCTCAGGGTCCCTTCTTTTGAAGAAACATTAAGAGCAGTCAACATAACAAGGTTCCTGTTCAATGCCTTGGGTCTCATTGTCAACATCCAGAAGTCTTCTCTGATGCCGCAACAGTCCATAGAGTTCATAGGCGCACGCCTCGACTCCACCACGGCCTGTGTTTACCTACCTGCTTCCAGACTTTTTGCTATACAAGACCTGGTACAGGTCCTTACTACGAGCCTCATGGTTCCCATAATTACCTGCCTGTGGCTTCTAGCCCACATGGCAGCGTCGATGTTCGTTGTGGCCAATGCAAGGCTCCATTTCCGATGCCTCCAGCACTGGGTATCCACAATATGCACCCTCTGCAAACACGACATGCACAGAACAGTGGTCGTACCCACCATAGTCAAACAATCGTTGAAATGGTGGACTGTTCCACACAACATGTTGGCTGGTATTCCATTCCACCAACCTCAACCCATGGCCCAAATTACAATGGATGCATCCCTTCTCGGCTGGAGAGCTCACATGAGAAACAGTCAAGTCCAAGGTTGCTGGTCTCCTGAGGAATCCCTCCTCCACATAAACCTATTCGAGCTCCGAGCTGTATCCAGTGCCTGCAAACATTTCCTACTGCTTATTTGCAATCGAGTGGTGAGGATACTTACAGACAATATCACAACAGTTTATTATATAAACAGGCAGGGAGGAGCTCGCTCTGCATGGAAGCTATCCGTCTATGGAACTTCTGCAACAAGCACCATGTCTCTCTCGCAGCAGCCTACCTTCCAGGAGAGGATAATATTACGGTGGATGCGCTCAGCAGGCAATTCGCCCATCAACACGAATGGGAACTACACCCACACGTCCTTTGTATCATATTTGAACGATGGGGCCACCCATCCGTAGACCTCTTCGCCACACAGTACAATGCGAAGTGTGTACAATATTGCTCGAGGGCAGGCATCAACCAAGCATCCAAAGGCGACGCTTTGCTCTACAACTGGGGCCATCGTCTCCTATATGCATTCCCTCCCATTCCCCTAATCCCCAGGGTCCTGGAGAAGATAATCATGGAAAAGGCAAAGGTGATTTTAATAGCACCATTCTGGCCACACCAGACTTGGTTTCCTTACCTGTTTTGAATGTCTCCTTGTCGAGGGGTGGCCCCCGTTCTGGGATGTGCCGCCCAGGTCCAGGGCATACTTTAGGCCTCCCGGGTCTGGTCCCCAAAGTAGACTGCCCCTATCTTAGGGGAAATAGAGCCCGCTGGCCTAGTCTCAAAGTCCAAGGCCCCTGTTTTAGGGGAAATATGGCCCACTGGCCTAGCCTTAAAGTCCAATGCCCCTGTCTTAGGGGAAGTACGGCCTGCTGGCTTAGTCTCAAAGTCCAAGGCCCCTGTTTTAGGGGAAATACAGCCCACTGGCCTAGCCTTAAAGTCCAATGCCCCTGTCTTAGGGGAAATATGGCCCGCTGGCCTCGTCTCAAAGTCCAAGGCCCCTGTTTTAGAGGAAATACGGCCCACTGGCTTAGTCTTTTATACGTAGGCTCTGAGGCCTAGTCCTTTACATGATCCCCCCACCTGGCGGGGAACTGGGAAGCAGGGGTAGGGGAGCCCGGACCCTCCCTCTCCACCGGGCCCCGACCCAGGGCCCTATCAGTGGCAGGTGGCTCCCACCACTGGCTCGGCGGGGAGTCTTTCCTGAAACTTGCTGAGCCCGCCGGGGATTTTCCAGCTCCCTGCCCTGGGTTGCTTCCTACCCCCTTCCCCTGGCCGGCAGCGCTCCCACCTGTAGGCGTGAGTTGGGCAGCAGTAGCAGCGTTTCCCCACCTAGTGTCCGGGGTAGCAGTGGCAGGTGCAGCGCCTGTGTTCAGGGAGGCTGTATGGCAGCTCCGGCGTTGGGGTCGGGCCCGGCCTGGGCTTGGCAGCGGTGAAATCAGCTGGCCTGGTGCCTCTCTCTTGGGCTGTGGTGGCTGTGACTCTGGAGGTTGTGCCCTAGCTCCTTCTCCTCCGGAGGTCAGCCCCAGTTGAGCAGTTCTGCAGCCCTTTATACCTGGGCTTCACTGAGAGCATGCCCAGCAGGGCTGCGGGGGTGGGACCCTCTCAGCCACCGGGGCCAGGTGAATTCCCTGGGCTTGAGTGCGGGGCGGTGCCGCCCCGTCACACTCCTCATCCTCCATACCATCTTTCCAGTTGACCTGATCTGCTGACACAAGACCACAGGCAAATACTACCTCCACAACCGGATCACCTCGCTTTGTCCACATGGTTCCTAATTGGTTCAGACAGAGAGAGATAAGTTGTTCCTATGAGGTCAAGGATGTGCTCTTACATAGCAGGAAATCCTCAACTCATAGTACCTACCTCCATAAATGGCGAAGATTCCAAGAATGGTGCTCGGCCAGAAACTTAGACTCTGCCGAATCACCATTACACTCCATCTTAGATTATGTCTTACACCTCAAACACCTTGGACTGGCCCTCTTGTCACTCAAGGTGCATCTGGCTGCTATTACAGAGTTCCACCAGCCTATCGATGGATACACTGCCTTCTTACATCCGACTATGAAAAGATTTATTAAAGGCCTCACCAACCTTTTCCCTGAGCACAGACAACCTCCGGGCCCCTGGAATTTGAAATTGGTCTTAGACACCTTAATGCATCCACCATTTGAACGCTTGGCCGCATGTGATTTCCGTACCTTAACTATGAAAGTCGTATTCCTTCTAGCGATTACATCGGCTCGCAGAGTGGGGGAATTAGTGGCCCTCTTGGCTACTCTCCCTTACACCATCTTTACGGCACAAGGAGTCATGTTACGTCCCCAACCACCATTTTTGCCCAAAGTTAACTCTTCTTTCCACATAAACAAACCAATTATTCTCCCTATATTCTATCCCAAACCACATACTTCGGAACATCACTCGAGACTACATTCCCTCGACATTCATAGGGCCTTAGCCTTTTACATAGAAAGAACTCATGATTTCTGGAAGTCCCCACACCTGCTAATTTCATTGGATGACCATTCCAGGGGCCGCCCACTGTCCGCACAGCGAATTTCCAAAATAATCGTTTCTTGCATTATGCGCTGCTACGAATTAAGGGACCATAATTCCATGAACCATAACGGCCCACTCTTCTAGGGCAATGGCTTCTTCAGCAGCTTTCCTCAAGGGGGTTCCCCTAAAAGACATTTGCCAAGTGGCTACCTGGTCGTCTGGCTACACTTTCGCAAAACACTACACACTACAAAACATTTGCGTGACGGACGCAGGGGTAGCCACTGCAGTACTTTCCTCAGCAGTAACTCATTGACTCCGAACCCGCCACCTTTAGTCTGGCTACTGCTGTGGAGTCACCCACAGTGGAGCACCCACGGGGACACTACCCGAAGAAGAAGAAGAAGTTACTCACCCTGTGCAGTAACGATGGTTCTTTGAGGTGTGTATCCCCATGGATGCTCCACGACCCACCCTCCTCCCCTCTTCGGAGTCTGTTGTTTATATCTTCCAGGCTTCGATGATCAGGAGAAACTGGCGGAGCCGGACTGCGCGACTATGAAATCTTTTCGTAGTTGGGCGTGAAAAGCTGCAAGATAGTCACTGCGCATGCATGGTCCAGCAGACAACGGCTAAAAGATCTCCGATCTGCAGCGCCGGGAAAAGCCTGATACCCACAGTGGGGCACCCACAGGGACACATACCTCGAAGAACCATCATTATTGCACAGGGTGAGTAACTTCTTCTCCTTTGCTTTTAGACTTTTACACACTCAATTCTTTTGCCTTCTGTCCTTTGAGTGATGATGTTTGAGTGAATTTTAAATAAATTCTTAAAGTCATGCAGCCAGAGCCATCTGTAACGTTATGCCAAATTGAGGTGACCACTTTTTAGGCCTGTGTTTTGGAAGGACTTGTGGGCTGGTGTGATTGGCTAGTGGGGTTGGCGTCAGAAGTGACATATTAATCATTTCTGCCTTGGGTCCTACACCTTGCGTGCAGCTAAACACAATGAACTGGAGTGTGGACTCATTTATTCTGGTGCAAATCTGGAGTAACTCAATTGGCTTAAATGGTATAACTCTGGATCTACATTGGTGTCGCTGAGCTAAGAATTTGGCCCACTGACTGATGTGGTACTAAAAATGCCTAACTGTAGCAAGTTGGGAATCCATGAAGCACAGAATAGACTTAAAATATAAGGTAGCTAATAAATGACCAAGACACCAGTGTTTGAGAAACAGATGGAAGAGTAAGTTTGGACTACGTTAGTTAAGAACACATGAATTAGTGTACTGAATAGCTGCAATAATGTGTCTCCTCTAGGATTCTGTTGGACAATAGTCAGCAGCAGCTACATCAAAGGGCGAGATAGGAGCCCTGGCACTGGACAACTCTGGAATAACTTTCTAACAGAGGAAGTTTTTCCCTAATGACTATTGGTTCACAGTAGTCATTGTGAACAGAGCAGCCATTTCTTTAGCACATTTGGCTAGCTATTCAGTCTTGTGCCCATAGGGCTCTTTCATTTGTCAGTTTGTTTCCTCTCCACTTGTTTGTGCACCTCAGGCTCTGACAATGCCTTGTCTTGAAGATCTAGGAAAAATAAATATGTCCCCTCCTATCTCTGGGGGGGAAGACTGATGCAAAGAAATCATTTAACTGCTCTATAATGTCCTTATCTTCTTTAACTCCCCCTGGGTGGAAAAATGATCTGTTTCCCAGGACTATCTGGAAGTGCCCAAGAGAAAAGGAAGCTAATGGGGATCATTCCTCTTACACTCATGAAAAGAAATATAAGTCCAAATTCTCCTTTGACACCCCTTCCCCACCTGGCTATGACTTCTTCTAATCATAGAATCATAGACTATTAGGATAGGAAGAGACCTCAGGAGATCATCTAGTCCAACTTCCTGCTCAAAGCAGGACCTATCCCAACTAAATCAGGGTTTTGATTACAGCCACTATCCTCTTTTGCTCTTCCAACATGATGCTGAGAGCACAACTCCCTTGTGTCCTGAACCAAGGTCTACATAAACACATGGGGTGGTTCTCACATTACAATAAGTAATTTCCCATTCAGGTACACTCACCTTTTCACCTCTGTTGGGCTACGTCTAAACTACGATCCTCTTCCACAAGAGGAAATGCAAATGGAGCGCTCATTTGTATATGCCGTGCTCTCATTTGCATTTCCTCTTCCTTTCCCTTTTGCGCAAGAATGAGGAAAATGAGGAAGAACGGCTCTTGCGCAAAAGGGTTTTTTGCGCAAAAGGCGCTGTCTGTACAGTGCTTTTTTGTACAAAAACCTCTTGAGCAAAAGAGAAAGGAAGAAGAAATGCAAATGAGAGTGCACCATATGCAAATGAGCACTCCATTTGCATTTCCTCTTGAGGAAGAGGATCGTAGTTTAGACGTAGCTTGGAGATGAGCCACATCCATTCTGATTTAATTAGTACTGATGTCATAGTCCCAACCCTGTAGTCTTTCTTTCTTTCTTTCTTTCTTTCATGAAAGCTTATGCTCTAATACAGGACTACTCAAATTTGGAAGCCCTCTGGGCCACAGTAATACTCACAGCACATGCTGAGGGCCACAACTTAAGTGTGGTTGCATACACATGCAAATATATATGCAAATATATGCAAATAACATCTTTCACACTGACGGGCATGAATACAAAGATTAAGGCAAGACTACACAACTTGCAGGCCTCATTTAAGTCAGTTCTGCTGATATTAATAAAATGCAATATTTACCCGATTTCCACCCATGTGACAGCACTTTCAATGAGCAATGACAGTCCAGGAATTGAACTACTAAAACACGTATCAACAGAAGACCATTATATTGACTCGCTGTTGTGGATGGTGTTCCCAGTGGAGGGCATGTTCAAGGGATCCCACCCGCAGGCTGCATGTTGAGCCCTGTATGAACCCAAACCATGCTGTGGGCTGCAAACAAATGGGCCACAGGCTGCATAGCCCTGCTCTAATACATTTTTTAGTCTTTAAAGTGCTACTGACTCCTTGTTGTTTTTGCTGAAACAGACTAACACAGCTACCTCTCCGAAACGTATGTTCCCTGACTCCTTTGGCAACTCAGCTAACACCATGGCTGCCATCCATATTCTCATACTAACTCAGGTTTCCCATTGCCTGCCCAGCTACAGGAATGTGCCAGAGCCAAAGAAGGCTCCAGGCTTCCAAAATTCAATACCATACGCCTGTACAAAATTAATCAAGCTGTTTTCCCATCACGATCGCTAGGTTTCCAGATGTTCCCTTTGCTTCTGACATATTTTCTCACTCAAACAGGCTGATTAGCCTGAGTTCTGAATCGGTAACAGAACATAGCCAGAAATCAACTTGTGACTACAACGTGGAAAATGTGATCACACTCTGTGTCCCTCACCTCTATGCTAAAGAAACTGTATCATTTTTCCCTTCCTCTTCCTCACTCCTGGACTGGCTCACCAAATCTGTTATCCAGGGTTTTATAGGACCCAAAACAGTGCCACTTAACTGGGTTTAGGCTTTTTTATTGGTGGTGTCAGGAATAAATTAACAGGGGACACAGTTTGGTACAAGCAAGTACATGTTTATTTAATACTGTTTATTAGATTCTAAGCATGTACATAAATTTGCAATAAGTTTAGGACATTTTAGATACAGTTACCATTTGGAGGGCTTTCAGGAGCTCTCTTTTTGCTCTGCTAATGGGGAGTTTAGGTGCCAGCTTTTTGCCTGAAAGAAAGCTTCCTTCAACTATTTTGAGGTATTTACTTCTACCTAATTTCTTATAGCTAACTTTAACAAAGCACATAACCCATCATGACTTCTAGTGGGTTAGAATAGTAATATTTCATGGGTTACCAGTTTTTGAAATATTAAGAAATGATTGTACAATATTTAGAATATTTTTAGTTGTAACAATGATATGCCAGGGCATTTAAAACCTGGGTTATTTACTTATTTTTATACATTTTGTTTAATTTATTTATTTAGTATAATTAGCAAACTGCAAGTACAGGTTGGCCCTCTTGGGATCTGAGTGGTCCTGAACCACAGAGTTTGCTGGACCAGGGGAGGACAAGGCTCCTCTCTGGGCTGTGGGCGTCCCTGGAGCCTGGGCTTCCTTCTCTGGGCTGGAGATTCTTCTCAGCCAATGCCAGGGCTCCTCAGTGTGGGGCTCCCCAGGGAGCCACTGCAGGACTAGCTCCTGCCAGCACAGTTGGGGCTCCCCAGCACCCACAGGACTCCCAGCCGGCTCGTGTGCCTCGCTTCCAATATCTGTGGTCCTTCCTTCCAGACCACGGATATTGCTGGACCAGATAGTCCCAGATTTGGGAGGTTCAACCTGAATACAACTGTTTACACTGGCTTTACAAAGATCTACCTTTTTGTAGCTGTGTAATGTTTGGGTTTTAACTGGCAATGGCTGAATGTACAACATTGCTGACTGCAGTACACTGTCACATTCTAAAATACATGCAAATGTGGAAGTGAGGGGTTGATGGCTAGATCCTACCCCACCTCCCTACCTTCAGCGAGTCCCTTATCCTGCTGTCCTAATGTGGGAGCCAGCTCCATCCCGGGGGCAGCTGGTGTGAGCTGCCTGGCAGTTCCCAGGCTGGGTAGGGCTTGAGCCCACCACTCTGTGCTCCCCAAGGGAATGCCCCAACCCCTAAGCCACTCCAGAACCCACCCCACCTCCCTACCTTCAGTGCCTCCCTTATAAACGTAACTGATTTCTTGTTGGCTGTTCTTATCTTTGGCTACTTGCTCTTAAAATGTCCTTTTTTGCCTTCCATTTGCATTTTGCCTTCCATGATACATACATTGGCTTCACTTTTGCTGGGTTTCCAGAGTGCAATTTTAATAGCTATTGATTCTTTCTTCTGCAGCCATTAAAACATTAAATGTGAACACATATGCAAACTAGAAGACATGCCCAGCATTGCCCGGGTCTTACAGGGCAGGGGGCTGGTGGTGTGTGTGTGTGTGTGTGTGTGTGTGCGTGCGCGCGGGGGGCGGGGTGTTCAGGAGTCAAGATTGGGCCTTGGGGATGTGGGGGACTCAGAGCAGGAGGGCTGGGTGAACGGGGGTGAAGGAGTCAGGGTGGGTGGTTGAGGAGGGGCTTAGGGCATGGATCTGGGGATGTGGGGGTTGGGGCTGAAGAGAGGCTCATGGTAGGGGGTGGGAGTGCAGAAATCAGGGCAGGGGATGAGGAGGAGGGGGAGCAGAGGGAAGTGGGTGGGGGCCTCAGGACAGGGCAAAGTACGAGCAAAAGCAGCTGCCCTCAAGTACCTGTCTGTGGAACGCAGCCATGCTCTGGTAATTGTGTTGAAGATGTGGCAAAGTCAGACTGTTGCATCTTCAAGATGGCCAAACCAAACTGAATGAGAGAAAAGGCTTGGGATGCAGCCCTTGTGTAGGACTATGTTTGGCTCTAGATACCTTTGCGGGAGGGGGTTACTAATCATTTTAATGAATTTTGAAGGAGTTCTGGGAAAAAAAGTGAAGCTGAGTTCAGTGAGATTGAAATAAATTCCTGGGATAGTCCAGATTCTTGGGGACAGACAAACCTGTTCTTAACTCTGCTGACTTAATTCTGTCCCTTCCAGTGCTGGCGAGGAATAGATCTGTTACTCAGCATCCATTAGAACTACGTTTCAAATATGATCAGTTTTCCTTCTTGCTGATCCCTTGTCTTTTTCATCCTCATGGAGCCCTTGGTTAATTGTGGTTTGCCCAGCACATAGCCCTGGGAAGAGTTGGGACTGTCTAGTCTTCTTTTGAGCAAGTGACCACTCATGGATTTAAAAGTAGCCATTCTTCTATAAAGGAACGTTTACACCCAGTTACAGAGAGAGACTGTGGAGCTGGAATTCATCTACAAATTTAACACTGTTACTCTGGGCTTAAATAAAGACATTAACTGGTTAACTCACTGCAAAGCCAGTTTTCCCCTGCCTTTGACATCTGTATTTCCACATTAAAAGCTATGTATGGGATGCAACCCAGTCCCCCAGGGCCTCATTAACAGGGGCCCACCAACTGACATGTACTTCTTTTGCTGTTTTATATATCTTGGATTCTGTTATTTCCACTCCAGCTCATCTGACGAAGTGGGTTTTACCCACGAGAACTCAGGATCCTATATATTTTTGCTAGTCTCTAAGGTGCCACAGGACTACTCCTTGGTTTTTTTTGTTTTTTGTTTTTTTTAGTAGATGTAGCCATCAGAATCTCTCTATGGTTGGGAGACCCATCAGTGCGGAGGGAAGGATGACATGGATTTTTCAGGACCATGGAGAGATCACACCAGGTTAAATGTCTCAGGGGGGGAGCGGTATTAGTCTGTATCTGCAAGGACCAAGAGTCCAGTGGCACCTTAGAGATGAACAGATTTATTAGGGCATAAGCTTTTGTCAAGTGGGTTTTACCCATGAAAGCCTATGCCGCAATAAATCTGTTAGTCTCTAAGATGCCACAGGACTCCTCATTGTTTTTACCAAACTAAATGACATTTATGCTGCTTGTTTCAGGAAGGGCACAGGGCATGATTTCTGACCTCTGGGTGAAAATTGAGAGCAACTGTACTGAACTGGAGTTAAACTGATATAAACCCATTCTGAGATAAGAACCAGGCCATTTAAATGTATGCTGCACACTACAGCACTTGAAAAAAGATGTCTCAAAAATGTACCTCTTGGCTGTGGTTTTAATAAGAAGTGTTCAGCTTCTCTGTCATATATATTGAGCTCCTGGGAATATTTTTATTACTTAATAGGGCTTCCAGCCATGGATGTCAGCATGATGGTACCTTTATGCCTAGTTAAATGACAGGAAAAGCGCAACACTTAGGGATGTCATCCAGAAGGACATTTATTGTTTAATCTTGCACAGTCCTGAATGCTCTAGAGTCCTACTGATGGGAGCATGTCATGCATTCTCAGAGAGCATCCTGCAATGTAGCTCCTTTCCGGCTCTTCCCCATTGTGTCAAGATCTGACCTGCCTGGGTGTAATTCAGTCACCTGTGACTTATGGAGCATGGAGCACCATTGTTTTGCAAACCAAGCTCTGCCATGATACAGCTACCTCTTATCCCATTTGCAGGGGCAGTTCTCCTAAGCTCCCAATACCCTATGGAAGGACAGTGAAATGTTCCATGGCACAAATAAATCTGAGAGACAACACCATTTGAATACTGTAATGGGGTGGCACTCACCTCTCAAGAGCGCCCCCTCGGGCTGAGTACGTGTGCCTGCACTCTCTCTGTTCATCAGCTGAAAGCCTCTTCGGCAACTCAGCCCAGTGTGAATCAAACCCCTTACAGAGTACACCTTTAACCAGAGTCCATCTTGGTGGCCTCTTGTCTGGTGTCTGAGGCCATGTTTATACTTACCATGCTGGAGATTGATTTTTTGGCATTCGATTTAGCAATTGAACACTGAGTGTGGGTCTGGCTGGTGCTGGTATTTCTGTCAGTTGCAAGGAGTAAGGGAAGCCGAGGGGAGTGTTTGTCGCAGGGTCTCTCCTTTCTCTGTGAACCTGGCACCAAGCTCATCTTAAGTTACGCCAATTCCAGCTATGTATTTTACATACCTTAACCCAACCTTCCAGGTTTTTTGTAGGCTCCACCCTTGATGGTTCTCTCTGCCCTTGCCTATGGAAATGGGGCAATAACACTTTGAGGAGATCTCTTTCCACACAGAAGATAGGTAGCTCCCACTGCGGAGTAGGAATGTGCCTTATGCCACCTTACTCTGCTGTTCCTTGGGTGTGCAAGGTGAGATCTGTTGATGGCAGGGAAGGGCAGCTGCCAGCCCTAGAGGACCATAGAAATGGGCTCAGTTTCCTGCAGATTCCGTAAGATTTTTTTTTGTTCTCAGTGGCACTCTGTGGGCTTGTCCAGCACAGCACAATGGCTCCATGTTGGCCTATTCAGCAGCAGCATTTCAAAGCATTTAAAAGGTAACGTCTGAATGGTCTTTGCTTTGTATGAACCTAGTGAAAGCCCCACTGGGAGGTAAATGCGCTGGAACTTCAATCTTATTCTGACGTGGTTAAGTTTAGTAAATTGTCTTTGGCTAATAAGAAGGGGAGTTAATTTCTCGAAATGTAGTATTGTTGTGTTAATGGTGTCATCAGATTTTTTTAGCCCTTGTGGCCTCTCCCATGACAAATGTACCCTTAAAATGGGTAACATTTTATTTTATATGGTGGAGCAACAAGCAACAGGGCCAGACAATGATCATTTTCCTCTTGACAAGACTAAATCACAACTTTCTAAACAGGATTAAAGTCATTTATAATCTCAAACTTACTAGACTGTCAATGGGGCTCCCATCTGCAATTTCCAGGGGGCCAGTTGCATATTTTGCTGCCTCCACACTCAATATTGGGCAAGTCTAGTGTTTATATTGGGGCTCAGGAAACATAGCCCCAATCTGTACTTCCTACTGGCTCAGAGTGGTCTTGGATAAGACCTTTAGCCTCTCTGACTCCGCTCTCCATCTCTAACCTGCATTGTTGACACCCATCCAACTTTGAAATCTTCTGAGAAGCACTACCTGCTTCAGTGTGGCCACTGATCCTGTGTATATTGAACAAGGAAGCCACATTAGCATCTTCTGCAGAAGGAACTTTGTTAGAGCATTGGTCTCTTGGGAGGGATACATTTGTCTTGGCGCAAGACGGATAGAGGTGCATCTTGGGGACCAGCAGTACAAATACTTGCTCTAATCTCTCCAACCTGATACTCAGGGGTAAAAGGATAATTCTGGTTCCATGTCCATGCAGTTCCTTTCTGATTCACTTGCCAAGCCCAAGAACAGGAGCACAGATTGATCACCAAATGGTCAACAGGTGGTAATGACTTTGGATCACTTATTAGATTATTTGAACCAGTGACTTGAAAGATGGAGCCTTTTACCTTCAATTCCAACTAGTCTCTTTTTTTGTTTTGTTTTTAGGTTGTGAAGCAAATATAACCAATGAACCCCAAATCATGCTCAATTAACTTTGGTTCAGACCAGGCTGCAAAAATCTGGTGTGATGGGGTAGGCCCTGGTCCTAGAGCGGATTCATCTTGGCTCTGGGAACACACAACCTATTGGCCTGTCCCCCAAAGTTCAATGCCCCTTACTTAGGGGAAATACAGCCCTTTGGCCTAGTCCATAGAGTCAAGCCTTTTTCCCAGTCCTGGAGGCTGGACTATGGGGGGTCTTGGGGAGGTGGGGGACCCAGGCCCTCCCACTCCACCGGGTCCCAGTCCAGGGCCCTATTGGCAGTGATAGTATCCACTGCCTGGTCAGTGGGGGTGCCTGCCGGAACACGCTGACCTCCCGGAGGTCCTTCCTCTGCCCTGGGCTGCTTCCTGCCTCTTCCCTGACTGAGGTGAGGTCCAGGGGTCTGTGGTTCGGGCTGCGGCTCCAGAGCGGGGTATCAACAGGCTTAGCTCATGAGGCGGCCGGTCTGGCTTCGGGGATGGCTGGGGCAGCCCAGAATCTCTTCCCTGTTCTTCTGCCCCTTCAGCTACCTCCTCTGACTGCCTGCTTTCCCTGGCTTTTATCTCAGGCCTCACTCCTGAGCATGCCCCGCAGGGCTGTGGGGGTGGGGTCTGCCCCGCCCCCGGAGCCAGGTGAACCCTTTTAGCTTCAGTGCAGGGTGGTGCTGCCCCGTCACATCTGGTAACACACATTCATACCCTCTGCACTCAGTTCTCCCCGCAAGAGTCCATAGATTAGTTTCCTATGTTCAGCAAGTAGAACTGTAAGGCACACAGGAATATTTTGACCAAACCAAAATGAAGTTGGCAGAGACTGGAAACAAGTGCTCATAAAACAGAAATAAATGGCCTTGGAATATTTAAGGGTGGTTAGTAAGAAAAATTACTATGATGATCGTTGCAGAATTGCACATCCATTTTCTAGGTACACCCCTGAAGGTGATCATTCACCACAAACATTGCCTAGTAGTCAAGCAAGAGTGTAGCAGGGGCTCTGTTTTTTTTCTGTGCTCCCTTGAAAAGGGGCTTAGAAGACAGGAGTCTCCTTCCTGCATTAAGTGAACCAGTTATTTTTCTGCTCCACCTAGTTACTTACTCCTTGGAGGAAGGGAGTGGGAAACAGAGATGAGTGTAATAGTTTGGTGAATAATTTCTTTTTCAGTTTGGCCAGCTATTAGTATGGGTTTGTGTTTGAACCACAGTGATCTATAGAGGGATATTGTGATCATTAGACCACTGTGATCTGAATTCAGTGGAGGTACCGTGAAGTGCTGCTGTTTGATCAGTGTTCTCCATGGCTGATTTATTTCACTGCAAAGCAGTGCACATAAATTGCTGAACTGGTGGCAATGGGGACTGCTGCCACAGGCAATTATGACAATTGTTGCCCCCTTTTTTCCCACATGTCTCAGTCCTGTGGGTGACAAGAAATCTGAAACTTTGGAAATCAGCCAGCAACACTAGCAAAATCTGACATGCTTGCGGGCACACAGCAGGGAAGAGGGGGAATCTTTATGAAATCAAAAAGAAGATCTCTGTTCGGTAATTGGCCCCTTGGAGAGGAGATGCTGTTGGTCGGAAACAAAAGCAAAACAGCTCCAAGCCCAGCTTGATTTCCTCTAGAACAGACACATAGAGAAGGAGGGACCTCTCTGGAGTAGAGAGCGGTGGGAGCCCTCTTTCCAATTGTTTCCTTTTTGGGGCTCTGTTAAGCTTTTTCTTCACTAAACAAGTGGAGAGGAAGATGAAGCACCTGCATATGATTGTGATCCTGCAGATACAGCAAGGCCAGTCTCCCAGACAGGGAAAAATTAAAATACTTACCATTCTGTTGTAGAAATGGTTACATAAATTAACCAGGAGAGTTGCCTTCTAATGGAAGGAGACACTGTGACAGAGTCCCATTGGCAAAGGGCCCCTGGTTCTTTTCTAGCATCTCTCTTGCCTCAGAACTGACAAACTCACTACACAAAACACATCTGGAAGGGTATTTACCTACAGAAAGCGCATCACTTGTCAAGATTCATAATCATGGCAAAATGTATGTATGGCTAATGCTTAAGGAATAATCTACTATATATTTGAGAGAGTTTGTCTGTGTAGGTATGTCTACACTGCCACCCTAGTTCGAACTAGGGTGGCTACTGTAGGCATTCGAACTTGCAAATGAAGCCCGGGATTTAAATATCCCGGGCTTCATTTGCATGTTCCCGGGCGCTGCCATTTTTAAATGCCCCGTAGTTCGAACTACCTGCCCGCGGCTACACGCGGCACGGACTAGGTAGTTCGAATTAAAGCTCCTAACTCGAACTACCGTTAAACCTCTTTGCAGGAGGAATAATGGTAGTTCGAATTAGGAGCTTTAATTAAAACTACCTAGTCCGTGCCACGTGTAGCTGCGGGCAGGTAGTTCAAACTACGGGGCATTTAAAAATGACGGCACCCGGGAACATGCAAATGAAGCCCAGGATATTTAAATCCCGGGCTTCATTTGCAAGTTTGAATGCCTACAGTAGCCACCCTAGTTCAAACTAGGGTGGCAGTGTAGACATACTCTGTGTGTGTGTGTGTGTGTGTGTGTGTCTGTTTTATTCAAGAACTCCTGCTAATGGGTAAGAGCTAGGACCATCAAATTCAGCATGCAGTTTCTTCTTATTAGAATGTAAAGCAAGGTCAGGGTCTGGTTGTGCCAGGACAATGGGCTGTGCCTGGAATGGGATCGCTTCTCACAAAACCATACAGAAAAGAGACAAAATCACCAGGCAGGTGAAAGGGGTTGGTGCCCTCTTCCGTCCAGGACTGCCTGAGCCCCAAGCTTCCCCCACTCCAGGCTCCCTTTAGGGAGGGTGAGGAAGCTGAAACTTCCCCTCCCAGATGCATATGGGAACACTGCTGGATGTTCCCCTTTCTCAGGGAGCGAGGAGAAAGTACATAGTTTGCTGCATTCCTTGCTCTTGTAGATTTGTCCCAGCCAGGAGACATGCACCGTCTCCCCCAGCTGTACCTGCTGGAGCTGCAGCAGCCATGGAGAGGCATTTTCACCTGGCCCCAAGTTGCTGTGGTGAGAGAGGGCTTCGGCTGTCCTGTCTTCCCAGGGTAGCCTGCATACTGAACCCCTCTTCCCCAGCCCCACCCCAAAGCAATGATTTAAATGAAGCCTGGACCTTTCCATTTTACTTTGCAAAAAACAAAAAAGTATTGAGTTAAGGACCCAAGCAACACTGGGTAAATCATCTAGTGTGTTTATATTGAAAATGTGCTTTATGGACTTTGTGTGGAAATTACCCATCAGGAGATAATGCATCTCATAATGGCCCATTTGGGCAATGGGAAATTCTCATCCTTTTTGGCCAGTGATATAATGCAAGGCTTAATCATTTAGCCTTGTATGCTTTTCAAACTCTGAAACCATCAGTGGCAATGACAAACAACTGAAACCACTTAAAGGCAGGAAAGAAACTTTACAAGAAGAGGGAGGTTTGCCCCTGCTGTGACTATAAACAAAAAGCTGTTTTCAATACAACATAGACCAGGGAGAAGCAATGAGTAGTCTGTCACAGCTGTTTGAGTTGCTGAAACCCCTTGTGAAGGAGGGTACTTTCAAGAACATTTAGATCCTGGTTCTTGAGAAACCAGCCAGTTCAGGAACAAGACTGTTTTTTTTTCCAGGTGTGGGAGGGAGGGGAGTGGGAGCGACTTTGTTAGACAAGAAATGTAACTATCGATAAATATAGACTCAGGTTCATCTTTTGTGGATTTGTTTTGCATTGTAACCACTTGCTTCTGCCACTCTTGGTTCTGGTTACGTCTTTATTCTTTCTTAAACAATCATTTTTTTGTTAGAAGTGTTCACAAGTGCTGTGTGGCTTACAGCAACGGTAATTTAAGGGAAAACTGGTACATTTGGTTACACCGCACCTTTGGGTGCATGCAGAAGATCAGGAGTTTCTGGGAGTAACCAGTATCAAGGGCTGGCTCTCCCAGGAGAATGAGTCAAAGGGATTTGGGGGCTGGGTTGTTAACCTGGAAGGTGAAGAAGGGGCTGGCATAGCCCAGAGGATAGTGCCTGAGTTGCTGAAAAGTTGGTGGCGAGAGAGAGCTGACAGCTAGTTGGGCCAGCCAAGACTCCCTTGTGCAGGGAGCATGGGGTAGTAAGGTGACTCTCACAGGCACCTTGAGAACTGTCATCTCTGTGTGAGGCCTTTCTGAATCCTTGTTTTCTCATATCACAAGAGAATGAGCTACTGTATCTGGGTGCAGGCCTGCTGATGTGGGGAGAAGGGGGCAATTGCCCTGGGGCTTGGTGGTTCAAAGGGGCCCAGGGCTCCTGACTGCCACCACTGTTCCTATGGCAGAGGCTAGAGCCCTGGGCCCTTTAAGATGCTGTGGGATTTCTGCTCCACCAGCACCACCTACCCTACCCCACCCCTTCCACCTTAGGCCCTGTCTCTTCTGGGAGCATGGAGCCGACCCCTGCACACTTTGCCCAGGGGCCTGCAGAGGCTGTCGGGGTCACTATCTGGATGTAACCATCCATCCCACCCTCCCCTTTGGGAGTATTCAAATATGCTCCTAACCTTATGGCTTGTGTCTATGGCAGCAGCATAGCTTCCTCACAGTCTAGGATTACAAGCAAATTAAATAATAGTGCCATAAAATGTAAAACCCAAAGCCAACAAACCTGTGATTTCACCTCCTGATCTGAGTGTGCCTCTGACAACAGAACCGTGTGTGTGAGGGGCAGGCAATAATTAATCAGCGAAGTCTGTTAAACAGTTGGGCATATGCAGATGGGCTCTTAATGCAGTTCTGGAAATCAGGTCACATCCGTCGTCTGTTCCTGGAAGAAATAATTTTTCCAAATTATTTCTCGGTTAATGAGCTAGAACAGACTTTTGAGTGGTAAAATACAACCAGATTCATATGAAACACATGGTACAGGCCAGAGGTCACAATGGAAGAAGATTACAGTATGCTCTTTATAAGATTCAGAAAGATTATAAAAGTGATTTGTTGCGTGTGTGTTTATTACATACACTAAAGCCTCATCTACACAGGGAATTAATCAGGAATAATTCAGTGTGAACAAGCCATAAAATCTATTTGACTCTGGTGCCACTGCATGACAGGCAATGAAACCTGTTGGACTCAGTTCTGATCTGTTATGTAGGAGTCAATCCAAAGTAACTCAGTTCCAGGATGGCTTTATCCCCACATGATGGAGATCAGAATTGGCCTTTCTTTAGCTATGCAATTCAAACTCCACTTATCTTTGTTTTTCTTTCCTTAAAAAAATGGAAATTCAATTCAAATGGTTGGGCAGGCTGGGCAAACACAACATTTAATGCTGCGAAGTCAGGAAATGTATTTTCCTGCAGCTGTTCTAATTGAGCACATACAAAGTAAAGACTGATGGACCATGCAGGATGCCACCTGCACAGGAGGGGCAAAGTCTTAGTGAATAGGAAGTTCCTGCAGACTTTGTGTTCCATGCCAAATCTTCTCCTTCCTGTAGAGTTTGAATGAACCAGGGGACTGTCTCCTGCTGCATTGTCAGGATAGGACCTGCTTCTGCTGTTGTGCCCAACATTGTGTATGTGGAGTTGGGGAGGAAGTGGACTGGAACAGATTTCCAGTTGTGGAGCCATCCATCAGCAATGTTCCCTCTATTTTTTCCCCCATCTATGTGTGGAATAAATCTGCAGTTAACCCACAAGTTTTGGAACGATGGCAAATCATCCCCAGACTTAGTTAAAAGTGATGGGCCCAAGAATTGCTCCCCCTTGACTTCCACTAACAGACTGCTTCATTTCAGATGGACCTTATGCAGTTAAACACAGTGCTGGGAGGCGGAAGGCAGTGAAAGCACATGGAAGCAAATACAGGTTCCTTTGCAAGAACAAGATGTGCAGCATTATTCAGGTGGTGTGGATAGGGGAGCTACACAGGAGCCAGGGGTGCACTTTGGGTCTCGAATACTTCTCACACCAGTAGTCAGTTCCATGTTTTCCTTGCCATTTAGCAACTCCCAGGACCATGGATAGGGGTGGTCACAGTGTTGAGTAGCTGCACTAGCCCACTCTTTACCCAAAGCAGGTACTCAACACAACTGCCCGTGATAAACGCAGAATGAAAAGTAAATGTTACTGGGGGACAAGGAGGCCAGCAAGCTAGATTCTCCCATTGATGAGATCAACCCACACAATCCATTTTCACTAATGGTGGAGATACTTAGACCAAGGATTCCACTTTAATGTGCACTAGAAGGTTTTCCCAGTTCTGCTCGGGTCCTTAAATTTTGTTTTTCTTCATGCAAATCATTGCTCTGGGCTGGGGCTGGGGATGAGGGGTTCAATATGCTGGCTGTCCTCGAGAAAGAGGACAGCCTCAGCCCTCTCTCACTACAGCAACTTCAGGACAGGTGAGAAGAACCTGTCCATGGGCACTGCAGCTCTAGTAGACACAGCTGGGGGAGAAACAGACAAACTCTCTAAATATATAGTAGATAGCTGTCCCTTTTCCCACCCCTGCCCTCTGATGGCCCAATGGTGTTATAGCTGTCCCAGTCCCCATCTCTGGCCCTTTGCTGCCCCCTTGTGGTCATTCTGCAGTGTAACTCCCTCCTACTACACCCCCCTTTCCATTTTATGAGAAACAGTCGCATTCCACACACATCCCATTATCCTGGAACAAACAACCCCTGATCTTCCTTTAAATTATGATTAGAGGAAGCTGCGCAGCAAATTTGGTGGTCCTAGCTTGTACCGTTTAGGAGGAGTTCTCAAACAAATGGACTCACAGACAGACAGATATACATTTCTAAAATACATAGCACCAGGTAGAAATGTTAGCCCTTGCCCCTTCCCTGAAAACTATGCCTTAAGGCCAGATTTCTTCAGAACTGGTGCTTTGCCCAGAACGTTCATCTTCCTTGGAGAAAGAGGGCCAGATTCTTGATTGATGTAAACCAGCAATTCTCCATTGACTTCAATAGATCTGCCGTGATTTATACAAGTGAACAAACTGGACTATAGATTTTGCCTCGATCTCCAGCAATTCTCTGATTGATGCTGTGATTTGTAGGTCAGGTGAGTTCTTCTGCCTAAAGCCAATATCCCCTTAATGTGTCAGGGGGTCTACTGTGTTTGCCAGGCCACTCTCTCTTAAATAACCAGCATTTAGTCTCTTGTTTTACTTGTAAACTAGCTCTTTGGTGAGTGATGGTGGGAGGCTATTTATGATATGTATAATGATCCCAGGCAACACCATGCAGTTTTAATGATATAACTGGGGCTGTGGTTATCCACACGAATCCTTTCTCTTGACATTCTTGTATGCTATAAAACACTGGCTATAATTGAATCTCCAAATAAAATAATTCCAGGGGCACAGTCAGTCTTTGAGATTAGTTCCAACAGGCCACACATCTAATAAAGGGCATTAGTGTCAAATGTTATGTATGAGCAAAGCAGACTAATTTTGGAGTAGATGAGTTGGTGAATGTCCTCCAAGCCTAATATGAAGCACAGAAGCTGCTAAGAAAATCTAGTAAAGCATTGGAGTCAGCAATATCTTTGGGCTGCATCTAGGCCAATCACAAACTATCTGTTACTTTTATGTTTCCTTCTTCAAGGAGCAGTTACATGCACAAAATGTTGTTTTAAAATTGTTTGTTTGGACAGAATACAAATGGCCTGAAATTAGCAGTCTCAGGCACAATAAGTTACCCATCATAGCATTACAACCTGACAGAGATTTGGTATATCTAACATTAGCAAAACATACAAGACTCTGCTAAAGGCAGTGTAATTCATCACTCTCTGTGGTGTGATTTCATTTTAACTGCAAAGGCAAAACTTCAGATTTTTTATATCTGTGTGTTGCATTTTACACTTGGCTTGCAATTAATTTCAAATACATAATATGACAGGGTCAGGCCAAAAGGGTGCAAGAGAGTACAGAAGGGAACTAATTAAGTAGGCTTGCAAAGTGAAGTGAGCCAAGGCTAGTTGGAACACCTGGGGCCAATTAAAGAACCAGTTGAGTCTGGTTAAAGAGAGCTTCTCTTCAGTTAGTTAGTTTGCAGGGAGATGAGAGGATGGAGGGAGCTCTGCAGAGGTTCTGGGAGGAGCAAGCACAAGTGGGTACTAGGGGGTAGAGCCTGTGATAAGGAAGGTGCTGGGGAAGGTGTGGGGAAGTAGCCCAGGAGTTTGTAGCATTTTTCCAGCTGGTCTTAGAGACATTTACAGGCAGTTGCTATTACAGGGCCCTGGGCTGGAACCCAGGAGTAGTGGGTGGGCCTGGCTTCCCCGTCCCACACTCACTTCCCATTTCCACTCAGGGAAAAGACTGGCTGGGGAAAGAAAGGGGTTTACCCAACCCTGTATCACTTGAGGGGTCCACCAAGACTATGGAGTTTGGTTTCCCTCTGTTCCTCATGCTGCCCAATGGTGAGAGTAGCTCAGCAAACAGCTAGCTGACACCCTATGTTTGGTGCCTATATTGAGGGCTGCCATGAACCTCTGAGGCAAGCAACCCGCCTGAAAGTGCAGGCCTCACCAAGTTTGAGTAGGAGCTTTGTAACAATAGGTATCCCATCACTGACTCCATTCCTTATTAAAAAATCATGAGCGTTTTTAATGCTGTTTCACCTGGCAAATTCCTGAGATCTATTTTTTTTAAAGCCAGGCAAATTATGTAGCTGTGCTTCTTTAAGGGCTAGCACATGGGAATCAGCTTCTACAAACAAGGCTATTCACTTCATGAGGAGACTGTTTAAATCCATAGAATGGGAGTCCCCCGCCCATCCCTTTCACTTGTTACTTGCTGCTGAATTATCGATAAATCAACCATTGTTAATTTCCTCAGACCCTTGTCTATGCTCCACTTAATAACAGAAGAAGGAAATTGAAATAAAACACCTCAATCGATTTTAATATAGTGCGGCTAACCATCGACTGTCTAGGGACTCCACTGCCACCTCAGATCTGCTCCTTATAGAATCACAGAACACTAGGACGGGAAGGGACCTCAAGAGGTCATCGAGTCCAGTCCCCTGCCCTCACGGCAGGACCCAGCACCATCGACACCATCCTTTATAGATATCTATCTCACCTGCTCTTAAATATCTCCAGTGATGGAGATTCCACAACCTCCCTATGCAACTTATTGCAGTGTTTCACCACCCTGACAGTTAGGAAGTTTTTCTAACCTAAACCTCCCTTGCTGCAGTTTAATCCCATTGCTTTGTGTCCTATCCTCAGAGGCCAAGGAGAACAATTTTTCTCCTTCCTCCTTGTGACACCCTTTTAGATATCTGAAAACTGCTATCATATCCCCCTCTCAGTGTTCTCCTTTCCAAACTAAACAAGCCCAATTCTTTCAGTCTTCCCTCACAGGTCATGTTCTCTAGGCCTTTAATCATTCTTGTTGCTCTTCTCTGGGCCTCCTCCAATTTCTCCACATCTTTCTTGAAATGTGGTGCCCAGAACGAGACACAATACTCCAACTGAGGCCTAATCAGTGCAGAGTAGAGCGGAAGAATGACTTCTCGTGTCTTGCTCACAACAATCCTGTTAATGCATCTCAGAATCATGTTTGCTATTTTTGCAACAGTGTCACACTGCTGACTCATATTTAGCTTGTGGTCCACTATAACCCCTAGATCCCTTTCTGCAGTACTCCTTCCTAGACAGTTGCTTCCCATTCTGTATGTGTGAAATGAATTGTTCCTTTCTAAATGGAGTACTTTAGATTTGTCCTTATTAAACTTCATCCTGTTTACCTCAGACCATTTTTCCAGTTTGTCCAGATCATTTTGAATTATGACCCTATTCTCCAAAGCAGTTGCAACCCCTCCCAGCTTCATATCATCTGCAAACATAATAAGCATATGCTCTATGCCAATATCTAAATAGTTGATGAAGATATTGAACAGAACCAGCCCCAAAACAGACCCCTGTGGATCCCCACTTGTTATGCCCTTCCAGCAGGATTGTGAACCGTTAATAACTACTCCCTGAGGGTATGTCTACACTACCACCCTAGTTCGAACTAGGGTGGTTAATGTAGGCATTCGAAGTTGCAAATGAAGCCCGGGATTTAAATATCCTGGGCTTCATTTGCATCTTGCCAGGCGGGTGCCATTTTTAAATCCCCTTAGGTCGAACTCCGTGCCCGCGGCTACACGCGGCATGGAGTAGGTAGTTCAAATTAGGATCTCTAATTCGAACTACTGGTACTCCTCGTGGAGTACGATCCTAATTCGAACTACCTATTCCGTGCCGCCTGTAGCCGCTGGCACGGAGTTCGACCTAAGGGGATTTAAAAATGGCGCCCGCCCGGCAAGATGCAAATGAAGCCCAGGATATTTAAATCCCGGGCTTCATTTGCAACTTCGAATGCCTACATTAACCACCCTAGTTTGAACTAGGGTGGTAGTGTAGACATACCCTGAGAATGGTTATCCAGCCAGTTATACACCCACCTTATCGTAGCTCCATCTAAGTTGTATTTGCCTAGTTTATTGATAAGAAGATTTTGCGAGACTGTATCAAATGCCTTACTAAAGTCTAGGTATACAACATCCACTGCTCCATTATGTTTCCTGGCACAGAAGTTAAACTGACTGGTCTGTAGTTTCCTGGGTTGTTCTTATTTCCCTTTTTATAGATGGGCACTAGATTTGCCCTTTTCCAGTCTTCTGGAATCTCTCCCGTCTTCCAAGATATTTCAGAGATGATAGCTAAAGGCTCAGATACCTCCTCTATCAACTCCTTGGGTATTCTAGGATGCATTTCATCAGGCTCTGGTGACTTGCAGACATCTAACTTTTCTAAGGGTATGTCTACACTTACAGCCTAATTCGAACTAAGGCTGCAAATGTAGGCATTCGGAATTGCAAATCAAGCCCGGGATTTAAATATCCCGTGCTTGATTTGCATGTTTCCGGCCGGTCGCCATTTTTGAAACTTACAAGCCTGAACTAACTGCCCACGTCTACACGCGGCAGGGAAACGGGCGTTCGAAATAAAGCCTTATTCCGAAGTACCTGTTATTCCTCCTGCAATGAGGTTGATCTGGCCCGTGGAGGCCCTGCTGCTCTCCTGCCCCCAGTTAGGGCCTGAGGGCAGGGGAGCACCTGAAGCCTTCTCTGCTCTGCCTCCTCCCGTGAACAGCACATGGCACTTCAAAGCACTGTGTGCTGCTCGCAGGGCAGGGGCAGAGCAGAGAAGGCTTCGGGAGCTCCCCTGCCCCCAGGCCTTAATTGGCTTGGGGGCAGGGGACTGCGCAAAGCCTCCTCCCACCCTGCCAGGAGCACATGGTGCTTTGAAGCGCCACGTGCTGCTCGCAGGGTGGGGGGAAGAGTGGAGGAGGCTTTGTGCACTCCTCCGTTCCCAGGCCAATCATGGTCTGGGGGTGGGAGAGCTGCATGAAGCTTCTTTCATCCTGCCCCAGCCCTGTAAGTAGCCCGCGGCACTTCAAAGTGCCACGTGCTCCTCGTGGGGCAGGAAGAGACTTCCCATGCTCCCCCACCCCCTGGCCCTGATTGGCCTGGGGGTGGGGGAGTGTGCCAAGCCTCTTCCAGGGTGTGGGTGCCTAGTGGGAATGGGGAGCAAAGGGGCTCCCCCACCCCCAGACCAATCATGGTCTGGGGTGGGGTAGCCCTGCCCTTCCTGTTTAGGCCCCACCCCTTCCGGGGTGGCCCGGGGCTACTTCAAAAATTTTTGAAGTGACCCCCGGGCAAAAATTGTTGCTCACCCCTGCCTTAGTATCATGAACTCTATTATTTCATGATCACTGTCACCCAAGCTGACATCTGATTTCAAATTCTCAACCAGTTCCTCCCTATGTGTTAAAATCAAATCTAGAACAGCTTCCCTCCTGGTAGCTTTTTCAACCTTCTGAAATAAAACATTGTCTTCAATGTAGTCCAAGAACTTATTGGATAGTCTGTGCCCCGCTGTGTTAGTTTCCCAACATATGTCTGGATAACTGAAGTCCCTCATCACCACCAAATCCTGCACTTTGGATGATTTTGTTAGTTGTTTAAAAAAAGCCTCATTTACCTCTTCTGCCTGGATAGGTGGCCTGTAGTAGACCCTAGCATGACATCACCCTTGTTTTTTTACCTCTTTTAGCCTAACCCAGAGACTCTCAACACGTCAGTCTTCTATGTCCATCTTCACCTCAGTCCAAGTGTATATATTTTTAATATATAAGGCAACACCTCCTCCCTTTTTCCCCTGTCTATCCTTCCTGAGTAAGCTGTACCCTTCTATACCAAAATTCCAATCATGTGTATTATCCCACCAAGTCTCTGTGATCCCAATGATGTCATAGTTGTGTTTATTAACTAGCACTTCACGTTCTTCCTGCTTATTACCCATACTTCTTGGGTTTGTATATAGGCATCTAAAATACTGATTTGATCTTGCCCCTCAGTTCTGCCTTCTCCCTCCTTTATCTCTGCTGTTATAGCCCATGCTCCCTCCCATTTCCAACCCATCTCTCAGGTCTCCATGTTCTTCACTTACCTGTGAGCTTTGGTCACCTGCCCCTGTCGAACCTAGTTTAGAGCCCTCCTCACTAGATTAGCCAGTCTGTATCCAAATATGGTCTTCCCCTTCCTCGAAAGGTGAACCCCATCCCTGCTTAGCAGTCCTTCTTCTTGGAATAGGATCCCATGGTCAAGGAAGCCAAAGCCCTCCTGGCGACACCATCTTTGCAGCCAGGCATTCACCTCCAGATGCACCTGACTTTGCCTGGGCCCCTACCTTCGACAGGAAGATCCGAAGAGAATACCACCTGCAAACTCCTTCCCCCCTTACTCCCAGAGCCCGGCAGTCACTCTTGATCTGCTCAGTGTCACACCTTGCAGTATCATTAGTGTCCACATGGATGAGTAGCATGGGGTAGTAGTCAGAGGGCTGGATAATCCTTGACAAAGCCTCCGTAATGTCTCGGATATGGGCCCTTGGCAGACAGCATACCTCCCAAGATGACATGTCAGGGCGACAGATGGGCGCCTCTGTCCCCCTCAGAAGAGAGTCTCTGACCACTACTACCCTATATTTCCTCCTTGCAGTGGTGGCAGCAGACCACCCAGCCTTGGGGGTACGAGGCTTCTCCTCCTCAGCTGTAGGGGGTGATTCCTTATCTCCTGTATCAGGAAGAGCATAACAGTTTCCCAGTACCATGGTGGGAGGGTTGGGAACAGGGGTGGAGCATTGCCTGCTGCAAGAAGTGACCAGCTGCCAGCGTCCCCCCCGACCCGTCTCCTCCTCCACCAGTGGTGTGCCAGCCATCTTGTGTACTGGGACAGCTACCTCAGCTGTCTCCACAGGAATACTGTGCAGGAATTGATCATGGATTCGGATGCTCCTCAGCCTACTCACCTCCGCCTGTAGCTCTCCCACCTGCTTCCTGAGAGATTCTACCAGCAGACACCTTTCACATAGGACGGTTCCCCCCCCCCCCAGCTTGGATTTCAGTAAGTGGAAATTGCAAGCCACAGTCCCTGCAAAACCACACCAAGATCTGGGTAGAGGCATCCATGGTCAGGTGGTCTGTCTGGTTCTAGGTGCAGGCGGAAGGGACAGAAGCAGTGCTGGCACAGGTGTTGCAGGTCTTCCTGACCATAGTAGGTCTCCCTCTGTCCAACTCCATCTTAAACTCTCCTGTCTGCAGCCGCCTGGTCTCTCTGCCTCTGGCTTTTAAAGCCTGCTTGCCTAGGTTAGTCACACAGTGGAAGGCTGGTTAGTCACACAGGGGAAGGCTGATCCTGAGGCTGATCAAAGGCAATCAAAGGAACAAAGGATCAAACACTCCCAGACACACAATCCCAATTGCCATAGTAACTGAAACTGAAATCACCTAAAATCAGAATCAAAATTCAAATAGTCGAGCAACCTCACTCACACCAAAAGCTAGTCACAGCCACTTGGAATGGCACAGCAAGAGCGTGATGAGAATGCTGTGAGTACAGCTCTGAACACACAGCCTTTTGCTGCTAGAGCTGAAGGAGAATATTCTTTGGTGTGGCCTTGCTCATGCTGTCTCAGAAGAGCTGTGTTCCATTCTGTGAAAGAGTGTGGCCAGCGGACACTTCTTCTCCCATCTGCGATGCTGCAGCCCATCCATCTCCTCCTATGCTCAGTCACAGATTCCCTGAGATTTGTGTTCTCCATTCCATCTCCATTCACCTGTTCCTCTTTTCCTCTTTCTCCACACCCCTGCCTGTGCCTCTCTGTCACTTCGTCTCTTTTCTTCTCCTCTTCCCACACATGCTCTCCAGATGCTTCTCCACTGCCCTGATGCCTTATTTCCAGTTCTCCCACCCACTCCTCTCCTAAAGGAGAGTCAATCAAACCAGTGGCAGCATGACCTTTGAGAAACATTTGCCTTCTCTTCCTCATGGTGTGGCTCTAGCAGAGGCAACTGTACTTGCTGCCCCTTATTTTCGGTGGGTTGTTTTATTTGTCTTTTCTCCAGACCTCTGAGCTCTTGTAATCCACAATTCAGGATCTGCTGCTTTAATTCTTATCTAGGACTTGAGCTGACTGGGATTTTTTTGACAAAATAATAAAGAAAAATGCCAATTTGGTGCAATGGCAGCATCTCTCAGAGGAAAAGGGTGGTTTCTTTGAATTCTGAAAAAAGTTTTCAAATGGCTGAAATGCTCCGTTTTGCTGTTTTCAAGATAAACAGCCCATTTTTCTGGTTTGAAACAACATTTTGTTGTGCAATTTAAGCTACTTATAGTATTTGTTTGTCAAAAAGAAAATATTTGTACCTGAACCAAAAAATGTTCTGGGTTTCCGTTCATGGAGATTTTTTGAAACTGATTCAGGGTGGGAAAATTCCTGAAATCTCAGATATTTGTGTGGGATAGAGACAGTGTTTCCGGACCAACTCTGCCTATGACACACAGTTGAGAAATTGTCATTCTGTCCGGTAGAGGGCAATGGCATACACAGAAGCTAGTTACTGGCAGTTCATATTAATATTTAATTTCCTTGCTTATTGTTAGCTTTTATGTTGCAGTCAGTCTAATGTTATATCTTTCAGAGGAAACCTGAACAGTAAAGTGGGATGAAGTCTCATCATAACTCTAGATATAAATTAAATAATTAAACTAACCCTGATTTTGGTGGCATTTCTTTTAGGGATGTAGGAGACTAGTCACAGGACTAGTCACTTCCCCCACCCCTTGCTGCCTCTGTTAGAGGCAGCAAGGGGGTGGAGCAGGAGCTGGTGCTGGCAGAAGCCAGCTTAATAGTTGGTTCCCCCTCCCCCCCCAGCACCATCTCTGCATGGGGCAGGGGAGGCAGGGTGTTAGTGGGGACTGGGCGAGAGATGGGAATCAGCTGATTCCCATCTTGTGCCCTGTCCCAGACACTGCTGACTCTTAATACATTTAAAAAGCAGAAGTGCAGTGGGGGAGACTTGGCGTGAGCCAAAACAGCTGATTCCCGGCTAGTGCTTCAGCCTTTTAAATGTATTAAAAACATCCTGGAGCCAGGAGCTAACCCTGCTGCTTATTGACTAGTTGATGGAAATTCAATCGACTAGTCGATTAAACTAAATTTAACATCTCTAATATCTTTAGAAGCCTGTGATTTTTTAGCTTCATCTGACACTGTGTTTATCCTGGAATTCTAATTCCACAGGCCTTCCTCCTGAAATCTTAATCTCAATATGTTTCATTATCTAGCATAACATAATTCAGTTTGAATACAGAATTAACTATTGTGGATTTTTTTTCACCTTGTGCATGTGGAATATCAAAGCCCTTTTATTTGTTGGTTTTCTATTAAAATGTTTTCTTAAACACAGAAATAAGACTCCACAGTGCCAGAGATCAAAAATCCAGCCCCATCATCTATCAAACTGCTCTTGCACAGCTGCCTGAAGATTAAGCACAGAGATTGCTTAGAATGTCAGGTGCAACAATATTTCCATTTTTAAATGTTCATAACTCCTAAGTAATAGATGCGTCTGACTCCAACTTAGTTCATTGCATCAGTGAGGGAGTTTAAAGTGGCATATTGCAAGAATGAGCTTGAACTCTGTGGTGCAGAGGCTGAAATGCACTTTCCACAAGAAAAGCATGGTGTGGCTAGAGTGCTTGTACTGGATTCCAGCTTTCACACATGTATCAAAGGACGTCTTGCAAGAACGAATGTGTTTCCTTAAAGCCCCAGCTCCTGCACTTTTAAAGCTAGTTTCTAGCCGTAACAGATTGAGATTCATGGCCATGGCACCTCTTGCTGGTCACTTTTGGAATTAGCTCTTATCCAGCTCCAGAGCACCCTCTTCTGGCTGGTGTCTCACCTGCTGTTACCTGTCCTTTCTCTTGTTCTCCACATTGTGTCAGTCCTCATGTCTCTCCCAGACCATGGTGATCATTTGTCTAGGTATTGCCTCATGGCTGCACCCACATTCTAGGGTCCTCCTCTCTCAGAGAGCCCAGTCACCCCTAAGCCACCACTTGCCTCAGTGACCCACATCCATTCATCATCTAGCTCCTTCCCTCAGGGGCAAACTGCAGTCTGAACTGGCCACTTCATCATTGCCAAGGTGTTCCTGCTGCCTATGCCTGCCCTGCCTGCTCCTCTGCAGCCCTAGTAACTCCCTGGACCCCTGTCATTGGTCCTCACCCTGGGGTTTATTCAGGCCTGAGCTTCTCTGGCTCTCCTTGCCTTCTCCAGCACTGCTCTGTTACGAGGTATCCCTGCTAACAAGCAGCTAGATTCCTCTCGCTCTATAGGTGGATTAAGAGTGAGTGCCTCCTGTCCAGGAGCCCTTCTTATAGGGCCCAGCCAGGCCCTGATTGGCTGCCTCAAGCCCGCTTGTGAGTGGCTCCCAGCTCCAGCCCACTCCAGGGACTGTTTTAACTCCTTATGTGCCAATATGAGGCAACTAACCCCCCTTACACTGGCCTTCATGGCGATGGAGGAAATCCTGAAAATGCCACCCCCATGGCCTGCAAGCACAGGATCCAGAAGAACCCATAAAATAAAAATAACACCAATCATTATTGACATGGTAACTTGTGCAGGTTTTGGTGGTGTAGACACTCAGCATTGGGCTGAGCCTGTCAAATTCATTTTATGTATTGCAGCATTTTTTGCATGATCAGACTATTTAATTCTTTTAGGGGAAAAAAGAAGGGAAAAGCTTCCTTCCCCTGGAAACTTGAAAAATAACCGATAGAGGAAGATTGTAGCTCTTGTTCTTAATCATAACAAGAGAGTGCTACACTGTAATTTCTTGGAGTAGATTTATGAATACCTTAGTAGAAATTGCTCACAGATTTAGCTTGTACCTTGTTTTCTTCTCTCCTCTGTATTTCAATTTAGGGAAAGTTTTCTACTCTGCCACAACCTCTTGAAATTAAGAGCAAAGGAACAAACTGATGATGAGAGTGGGCAAAAAGGAGCTTGGTTGAGCTCTCTAGAAACTTGAAAGGCAAAACAACAAATAACCATAACAACATGAAGTCCAAGATACGACTGAGGCTCTGACCTGGAAACAAACAATATTTATCACTCCTAGACTCGCCAGTGGTTGAGTACATTGAACAAATTGTTCATGTCATTGCTCTGGTTCATAGCCAAGTTTGGAGTTTCCAGTATCTCAATTAAAGATGTCCTTTTATATGGGACACATAACTGATATTTATAATGCTCTACTAGTTCAAATATTTGGTCCCCTTTATGGGACCAAAAGTCAGCTTGAGCAGAATAATTGTTGTCTCATGTATGAAATGCAAAGAACAGATGAAGCCAAGAAGAAAACTGTTTTTAAAGTAAAAAATAAAATTGACACCATAGAAATAAAAGCAGCTGGATTATCCAATACGTAAATTGACTTGGGATAAGCCAGAAAAGGGGTATGCAAAAGGACAACAGGAAGAAAAAGACTGTGTGTTGCTCTGAAGGTATCCAAAATCTCATTGTATGTATTCTTTTGTGTCATGACTGACAGCCTTGATGTTTTGATATCTTGACTGCCCCCACCAAAGTAGCAATCCTGTGGAAACTGCATTGGTCACAAGGAATGTGAGGAAATAATCATCTTTTGGACGGTGGATGAATTCGCTTTGTGATTTGGCAGGAGCAGCAGTAAAGAAAAGAGTAGAGAGAGGACATTATAGCCCAGCCTCTGCTTAGAAACATGGGAAATGGACAGTCCTGACTGAATGAGAGTGAAATTTGCCTGTAACCACAGGAGAAAAGTTTGCAGATTGTCTATAACCACAGGCACAGGTCTGCGGTGTTGGTGTACATGAAACTACTTTCCGTGAGGTAGGTGCCCATGTTTTCTTATTCTGCAACTGGGTACTTTATCTTCATATGTTTAAATTTCACTCACTGCACTTCCACCATTAAGGTCTCTGAATAGAGAATAGAATCTGGCCCATGATTCCATTCTGTTTCCATTAGCATTAGCCTCAAAAGCCAAACCTCTTCTTTGAAGCTTAAAATGACACAAGGGTTGTGCTAGCCTTAAAAAGAGAGAGAGGAAATTAACAGTTCTCTCTGATTGTCAAACCTATAATCTTGAAAAACTGAATTGCGCGTTTGTTTGCTTTTTGTTTTAGTGATGAGGCTTTTGTATTCAAGGACTAGCCCATACAAGGGGAGAGTCTCATCTCAAATCAGTCAGCATTCTTCCCAGAATAGACAGATGCTCCTATATCCAGATTCTCATACATAAGGAAGTAGGCACCTGCATATCTCTTGTTACAATTCTGATTGGTTTCTCTAGGCAGAAATTCTCTTTCCAAACCATTGTATACACAATACAAACCAAGGAAAAACTGGAATATTACTGCCAAAAGAGACTAGGCAGACATTCACATGAGATTATTTCTTGTGTTTCTGGCCAGCCTCTGACTGGGAGCAGGGCCCCTTGCTGGGGCATGAGCATTTGCTGTAAGTTAATGATTGCTGAGTGATTTAAAAAAAAAAATAAATCATTGTTGTACATTGTTGTGTTGTAGGTTAAGCTTTTTTTTGGGACAGGGACTATATTGTAGTATATATTCATACAGTTCCTGGAACAAGAAAGCCCTTGAGTTGAGGCCTTAAGAGGCTACCACAATACAAAGCCTAATGAAAATAATATAGTCTGTTCCTGGAACTCAGCAGTGAGTGTGAAAACCATGATGAATTTGCCCAGAATCTGCCCTAGCATGCCCCTTTTTGGCTATGGGGAGGGACCATTTGCCCCATGCTGCTATGGTGGATGGAGGATAAGTATAAAAAGTAGGATTTAAGACTGTGGTGAGCAACCTGTGGCTCATCAGGGTTCTATGTGTGGCCCACGAGACATTTTGTTTGCCATTGCCCATGTGCAGGGATGCCAGATTCTGCTGAGTTTCATCCACATTGTTTTTTTCCTACTCGTATTACAAAAGTGACACACACTCATTACTGATTTAAATGGTTGCAACGGAAAACAGATCAAAGTGCATTACTAAGCCAAAATAAACAAAACAGGCCAGCTAATCTTCACTTACTGCAAAACTTGTTATCTGCAAATTCTTACATGCAAATTACAACTAATGCAAATTAGTTGTTCTAATTATCCATTTAGGCAACCTTCTAGCTTAGGCCCAGTCCTGCCCCATGTTCAGTATTAAATGTTTCCAGCAGGCATGTTGGGTGGTAACTCGGGGGTCTCCTGGCATCTGGCCATTCCCAATATTGTTTGGTTTCCTCGTTATATCCTTTTTGCCCAAGGTGGGAATTCTTTGTGCTTACTTCAGACTTTTCTCACCTTGAGTGGAAAAGCACCAAATCCAAAATAGATTACAGCATCAGGTGGCCTGACCACATGTTTTTATAGGACCAGCCACAGTTTGGGCTTACAGAAAAACAAAACCATTCACAGGCTATTGACCTGACCACCAACCCATCAAGTTCCTAAAGTTTCACTCATGGCTCTTTCTAGAATATCTGCAGTAATGAAACAGATGTCACAGACAAGAAGGACACATGAACACCAATAGATATACAGATTCAGTGGATTACAACTTTTAAAATGATACGCTACATGATCTGTTTTGCATAAAGTGTCTGAATTATGCATACTCATATTCATAAGCCAATTACGTCAAAGCATGGGGGGCTCTGTGACATCATGCTCTAGCCTTGACCCCACCCTCAGAGCCAGCACCCCTTCTCCTGCACCCCTGAACCTCAAACCCCTGCCCCAGCCCAGAAAAAGTAAATGAGGGTAGGGGGAGGGGAGAGTAACAGAGGGGGATGGAGTGAGCACGGGTAGGGATGTAAGCTAGTACTTGCTTTCCACCCTCCTGGCTGCCTCTGTATCAGAGGCAGCAAGGGGCTGGGAAAGAGAAACTGATGCTTAGGGGAGGTAGCTTAAAAGCTGGTTCCCCCCAGCACCATCTCTGTGGTGCTGCCTTCCTCCCCCTACACCCTGCTGCTGTCTCTATCAGAGGCAACAGCAGGGTGGGCAAGGGAGGCTGCTGCAAAACAGCCTCTGTTCATGGGGGGGTCACAGTGGGGAGCTGGGACCCACATAGACAGGGGCTGCTTCCTGCATGCTTGACTCCTGCTACATTTAAACTGCAGAGCCACAGCGGGGAAGCCCCTACAATACAAATTGTATTGACTACTCAATTAGTCAATTACCCACCTCTTAATATCCTTAAGCAGATCTTTGCAGAAAGGGCGGGGCTTGAGGGACGGGACAGGGCAGAACTTGAGCGGCCCTTAAATTCCAAAAGTGATCTTGGGCATAAATAGGCTGGGGACCTCCGGGCACAAGCTGAGCACAGGGCTGTTGTGTATGTAGATTGTGATACAGACTCTTGAGTGCAGCCTTGGGGTCCATTCTCTGCCCATTATTTCATCAATAGGGGAGGCAGGGAAGGTCAGATTAGATGATCTAACAGTTTCTTCTGGTCTTAAAGTCTGCATATCTCTCCAAAATTGCTCATGGCACTGAGCAGCCATTGATGTTCCCATGTGTAGCCTGCTTGATCCCCAGAATTAACACTGAGTGAGTGAAGGTGGCACAGGAGTGCTTGGCACTGGCCACTGTTGGCACATAGGATACTGGGCTAGATGGACCTTTGGTCTGACCCAGTATGGCCGTTCTTATGTTCTAGGAGAAGCAGGGGTTGGCCAGGGGCAGGACATTAGCCCTGCAGGGGCAGGAGTGGGTGTGGCAGTGACATCACAAGGGCCTTTTGCAGCCTCTTATCTGATTGGCTAAAGGAGGTTGGGTGGTGGTGACTTCACAGAGAGACCATGACAACAGCCTGGTGGGACAGGCTGCAGGGTAGGGGCAATCTCAGAGACCCTCCTGACTTTGCTACAGGAGACTCCTTTTGAGGTCTGCCCTTGAGGTCTGAGAGAATTCAGGGTGATGACATGAGCACAGGGAGGAGGCTCCTTGGCAGTTTTGGCCTTTCCCATGACTAATTGAGCTAGATGACAAACATCCCTGAGGAGAAAGTAAGTCTACAAGAGGTTTGTTACTAATGCAGCCTGATCCATCTGATGCTGCCCAAATTGAAGGCCAGGAAACACGCCAAGGCTACATCTACACTGCAGAGCTATTTCAGGATACCGGAAGTATCCCAAAATAGCTATTCCATGTCTTTAAAGCAGCCTGTTATTTTGAAATAGATTTTGAAATAATGGATGCACTATTCCGACGTAGTGCAAATTGCATAGCTGGTTTCGAGGTAAGAAAGCTGTGTAGACGCACCCTGGGTGAAGATGGGAGAATTTTTTCCCACCTAGGCCTTTGTCCCTCATCACTGGAGGCATCGGGGTTCATCATATTTGGTTTTCCTTTGGTGAGGAGGGGGCTGTTCCTTCACAAAGGGATGGGACAGGAAGAGTGCTCTGAGTGATTCCCACTGGTGACCTGAGCCATCCCTGGGCCATTTGAGGGGAACCCACAACTGCCCCGCCCTCAGAGTCTCAGTGCTGATTGGCTCAGGGGGGAGGGGGGAGGGACAGTGACAAGGAGGAGACTCAGGACTTTTGTTGTTCTCTTTAAGGCCCGGAAAATGAGACAGAACCAATCATCAACGGGGAATTGTCCTGCTCCTCACCATTGATTGTCTCTGATCAGTTCCTAAGCCCCTTCCCCACCACCGATGTTCTACTGCTTCTAAAAGATTTGCTGAATGATCATTAGGAAGAGTTGTGGGTCTGCAGCACCTTGAGATCACTTTACTCTGATCATTCAGTATGTGAAACTCCAGACTGAAAGCCAGGGCTTCTGGGTCCTGTTCCCAGTGCTGCCCCTGATTGGCCGTGTGACATAAGACAAAGCCCTTTGCCTTCCTCAGCCTTTGTTTCTCCCTCTGTCAATTAGGTGCAACTATATTCTCTACCTGTGTCATGGCTGGGGAGCTGTGATGATGCGTCTGAGTGTGTAGCCAGGAACAATATATCATGTGAGGTGGTTTCTCATGTGGAGTCATTACAGATGATGAGATGGTGCAGTAGAACTCCAGCTTTCCATGTTAACCCAGCAACACAGGTTCAGAAGGCAGCTGTTTCTCCTCACACTTTCCCATTCTCTGCATGATTGTCTGAATTTTTGATGATCTGATCTGGCCTCGGTCCAAATTTAATGTGATAAATGGGGCTCTGCTGTATAATAGCTGAAATAGTCAATTTTACTGGTATTTTATTATGTTTAGATCATTAAGAGGAGCAACTCCTTAGCCCAGGCCAAAGCATCTTATTGAGTTTCTGAACCGAAGAGTCTCCTTTCTGTGTGTGAGGAGACAACCAAACGGTATGTGACAAACAGGAGAGGCTTTTCTTTTGTTAAAAAAAAAAAAAACTTTTTGCAAAGAATTTTCATCCATATTGAGTCATGATTTCAAAAACCAATGTGTCCAATGGGAGGAGAGCCACTTCTGTAACTCCCCACAGAAGCGAGGCTGGATAAGATAATGGGCATTAAAGCACTGTATGGAAGAGAAAGGGCTGTTTCATGGTGTTGCATGCCAAGGCATCTGGAATTTGCTAAAGAGTCTAGCCCAAAGAAAGAAGAAATGTCTGGGGACAAAGCCCACTGTAGGGTGTGAATGAGAGAGGCCAAAGTGTGTGTCTGAGGTCTCCCCAGTGCTTCACACACCTCACTGTGCTTTGACCCCTGCATCTTGGCAGGGGGGCCCAGAGAGGAGGAGTGGGAGGCCATTTTGCCTCAACACTGGGTAGGCCTGGAAAGGAGAGGAAGATCCAATTTTCAGCCTCTCCTGCTTGCTGGGATCCCACTGGGCTCTCCTCATTCAGAGCAGTTAGTTCCCCCCACTCCCAGGAGCCCCCTCCCTGTGGCTGGCCCTGAGCAACACAATGCCAGGCGCTTGGTGCATCCAAGTCCATTTCCCAGTGTGGGTGCCAGAGGGAGGTGCAAGGGGTCAGGGATGAAGGTGGCACATGCAGGTGGGGGCCCAGAATGGAAGGACAAGGGATGGGGGCACATGCAGGAAGGGCAGGAGTTGGGGCAAAGGCAGTACCATGCAGAGGTTAGAGGTGAAGAGGGCACAGTGCAGGGATTAAGGGTACAGTGTAGGCATTAGGGTGCAGGAGGGGAGCAAGAGTCAGTGTAATGGAGTGCAGGAGTTAGGGAACCTATCGGTATCAGGGGAAATAAGGGGACACCATGCCCATAGGATCACTAAAATTCAAATTTGCTCAGAGTGCTATTTTCCCTAAGGCCAGCCCTGCCCCTCCACCCTACAACCTCCCTGTCCTGACTCCTGCATACCCACAACCATCCTGTCCTGAGCCCCCCACCTCTGCTTTGATTCCTGTACCCCCCCATGCCACCCTGCATCCTGCACCCCCACCTCCACAACCTCTGGCGTGAGCTACCACCTTCCCCCCACAAACACCTCAACCCCCTTGCCTTTGGTCTCCCCCAATCTCCTGCCCTCCCCTCCTCCCCCAAAGGGGGTTGCAGTACAACAGTACCTGTAAGAAATGCAAGTTACTTTCACCCAATAAGTCTATAACTTACCCCAAAAATCCAGTCTCCTGCATACCATGCCTCACTGTTTCAGCTGTAAGTGTGGTAACCCAGAAGATAAGGAAGAGGAATGGGGCTGATATGGAGTTATATTGACCCTACAGTAGTAAGGCCTATGCTAATTATCCATGGACATCTAAGTTAAAGAGCCCCCCCCTCTTTTTTGAGAATTCCAAGCCATTTTATCTGATAGAATGTGCTAGTTTTAGACTTAAGGGCCCATTCCATTTATCTCTCTCTGAAATTAATCCTAGTTATTCTTGGTAAAATCAGTACTTATCAAAAGCTGTGTTCACCCTCATGGAAAATATGCCAATTAATCACATCAGTAAATAAATTATACTAATCCCATTAGTAAAAAGGGAGTTGTAGATTAAATCTTTCATTGCAGTTACTTAAAAATTAATGCAGGCAATCTTTTAGGAAATGTATTCACATCACCTCGCCAAGGATAATAGTTCTGTAATACATGGCGAGAACATTATCAGAAATGAAAAATGAATGTAAAACTAGCCTATATCTCATTAGAATATTGTAATGAACTGGCTAGTGAGTCTTTTTGATAGAATCTGAACTACTCAGTGTGTGTGTCAGAGGCCTTATACTGCTAAGAGAGCTTCTATTTTTGGCTGAAGGGGCAAAGTTCTGTGTTCTTTTGAATAGGATATTCTAGGTTCTAGCTTCATTGTCACTGTGAGGTTCTGAGCAGATGGGGTGGGCAGCATGGCATGAGCCATGAATTCCCTTCCTGGCCCTTAGATAGGTCTACAAGTCTTGTGGGCAAGGGGGAAGCGGTGGACATGGTATACCTAGACTTTGATAAAGCATTTGATACAGTCTTGCATGATCTTCTTATCAATAAACTAGACAAATGGAACTTGGATTGGGCTACTGTAAGGTAGGTGCATAACAGGATGGATAACTGTTCTCAGAGTAGTTATTAACAGTTCACATTCATGCTGGAAGGGCATAACAAGTGGGGTTCTGCAGGGGTCAGTTTTGGGACCGGTTCTGTTCAATATCTTCATCAATGATTTACATGATGGCATAGAGTACGCTTAATACGTTTGCAGATGATACCAAGCTGGGAAGGGTTGTAACTGCTTTGGAGGATAGGGTCAAAATTCAAAATGATCTGGACAAACTGGAGAAATGGTCTGAGGTAAATAGGGTGAATTTTACCATGGACAAAAGCCAAGTACTCCACTTAGGAAGGAATAATGTTTCACACAAACAGAATTGGAAGTGACTGTCTAGAAAAGACTACAGCAGAAAGAGATCTAGGGATCATAGCGGACCACAAGCTAAGTATGAGTCAACAGTGTGATGCTGTTTCAAAAAAAGCAAACATGATTCTGGGATGCATTAACAGGAGTGTTGTGAGCAAGACACGAGAGGTCATTCTTCCGCTCTACTCTGCATTGATTAGGCCTCATTTGCAGTATTGTGTTTCGTTCTGGGCACCACATTTCAAGAAAGATGTGGAGAAATTGGAGAAGGTTCAGAAAAGAGCAACAAGAATTATTAAAGGTCTATAGAACATGAAGACTGAAAGAATTGGGCTTGTTTAGTTTGGAAAGGAGAAGATTGAGAGGGGACATGATAGTGGTTTTGAAGTATTTAAAAGGGTGTCGTTGCAAGGAGGAGTGAGGAAAAATTGTTCTCCTTGGCCTCTGAGGATAGGACAAGAAGCAATGGGCTTAAACTGCAGCAAGGGAGGTTTAAGTTGGACATTAGGAAAAAACTTCCTAACTGTCAGGCTGGTTACACACAGGAATAAGTTGCCTTGGTTGGGAGGTTGTGGAATCTCCCTCACAGGAGATATTTAAGAACAGGTTAGACAGACACCTGTCAGGGATGGTGTAGACGCTGCTTGATCCTGTCGTGAGAGCAGGGGCCTGGACTCGATGACCTCTCAAGGTCTCTGACGGGGCCCCTGTGCCCTGCATCCCTGTCAGCGTGGTGCAGCGCGAGGGGGGGTGTGTGGCGCCGGAGCCCCACATACCCGCTGACCCTGACCCGGGTGGGAGAGGCAGCCGTTGCCTGCAGACCCCTGGTCAGGCAAACAAGCATGTCCCAGGAGCACAGCTTCTCTGGCCTCCTTCAGATACCTTCTGTTTGACAGCATAGTGCTTAATAAAGATATTTTACAACTGTTCTTTCCCCAGGCAGTCACAGCTGCTGCTCTGTGGCAAGAGAGGAAGGAAAGGCTTCAACGGACTGCCTGGGGGATGGAACTGGTTCAGGTGGGCTTAGCTGCTATTGCTACGTGATGGTTCAGTGGCCTCATTGGGTTCTTTTTGCTCTGCTTTCCTGCCACTCATGTGTAGTTGCCTCAGAACAGAGCTACAGGGCTGAGTTGCTCTTCCCCCTCTCTCCCTTTTTTTCCTGGGCCCTGGCAGGAATGGCCCTTGTGATCGGCCTCTGTCTCGTCTCCCCAAGCAGCAATAAATCATGCTTAAAAAGCCAGCAGAGAACAGTGACACATCATTTAAAGAGCCATCTCTTACAAGGTGCTGAGTGAGGCAGAATTGGCCTGCTTCACTGATTGCATGCTAGCTGAACTGAGCACAGTTATAAAGAGATTAATAAAGAGTGGGATGGAAATTGTTATTACTGAATAATTTTACCTACAGGGGAAGCTTTTCTGTTTCCTCATTAATGGTGTGAATAGATTTTTGTTTGAATGCTTGAGATCTGGATTCTCTTGTTGATTTCAAAATGTCCCCTCTGGACAAATCTGACTCCTGGATTGGTGGAGGTGTTTTAATTGTTTTTTAAAACCACTTCCCCCTGGAACAGGCTCATTGCTGCCTGTTTCCCAGAGAGGAGCAGAAATCTCTCTGCTGCAGTGTTGCTAGCTCTCTCATAATAACTGTCCCCGCCCCCCAATAAAACTCCAGCTCCTGAAGCCGAAGTGATTAGGTGAGAATCTTGGCTTTAATAAAAACAAACAAACAAAAACAGAACCAAACCCAAGAAACACCATCAGTTTCTGGCTCTCCATAGTTTTTAAAGAGAAACTCAAAAATAAGGCATGGGTGCATATAAAGACCTAGAAAGCAAAGGAGAAGAACTCCAATGTATTTTGTAAGATCTCTTGTTTTTTGGCGCCTGACCTGCTTCATGGTTTGTGAACATTTGAGGTTCGCCATGTTGCTATTTCTTATGCTACAAGACTGCAGGCACATGCTTAATACAGGTTGAAACTCTCTAATCTGGCTTGGTGCGGCAACATCTATGCTCTGGCATGATTGTAGTTAGCCAGATGTCCACTTATTATGGGAGTGGCCAAGTTTCCCGTAGTCCCATACAGTTTATTTATAGCCACCAGTGCTGGCTCTAGTATTCGTGCTGTTATTTAACTCCAATTCACCCCTAAATATCTTCTAAGAACCCAATAAACAGTGGAAATGTTGATAATGCTGCTAGACAATGTTGACCTTCCATGGTCTGGCAAATTCTATGATTCGGAACTAGTTAAGTCCCCAGGGTGCCGGAGTAGAGAGGTTCAATCTACAGTAGTCTGCTATGTCCATTAGGCATGAGCTATGGAAAGCCAAGGCCAGGCATCTGTGTCACAGACTGTAAAATCAGAAGGCAACCCTATGATCTGGTCCCTTACATAATCCAGGCCACAGGACTTCCCTGAATGAATTCCTCCTTCAAGTCCAGTCCAGTCCTGCTTCTTTCCTGGTATGCTCACTTAGTTTCACCTGAAACATGAGAACACCCTCTCACTATTCAGGACTTATTTCAGCAATGTGTGCTCTTAAACTCATCACAGAGAAGCAAAAAAAGCCCAGATTTTGTTCTATGCAAAAATGGCATTTGCACTTGTGTGGAATATCCCTCTAGAAATGTAATTCTGTTAATATGGCTTGACAGTCTTAAAGCTGCATTCTTTCCCTGCGGTACTAAAATAGATTCTTTCCCACTCAATAAAGACTTCACAAGAAGATGACTCAGGGGGCTGTAGCTGTTATGAAATAATCGTACTCTTGGGAGGGATTAGATGCTTCTGGGTCTGCCTAGAGGTTTTATAACCTTGTCGTGATCAGTGTAATCAGTTAACGATGGCCACACCCCTTGTTACACTCTGCTGACTAAATATAATCTGGCAACATTCTCTCCCCACTCAGACAACTGATGAAATAAGACATTTGCTCAGAAATAGAGCAGAAATGTCATGGGGATGGTTTGTGTAGGACTAGGAGGGAGCCTGGAATAGCAAAGAAGTTAGGAATCAGGGGGGGCTTTGGATTCTGCTTCTGTCTCTGCCAAACATAAGCTGTGCAACCTTCAGCAAGTCCCAGCACCTTTCTGGATCTCCATTAGCTTTCAACTTTAGAACACCCTGTGTCTGCCAGTGTATAAAACCTCTGACGTCTGAAATACAAGGAGATGCACAGGCAGCCTCTCATTGTGCATTGATTTAGGAGCACTGTTTTGGGGAGGACAGCGTGGAAGCTATTTTGTTTCAAATAAGGAAGAGTAAGGACTGGCCCTCTGAATTGGTATCCACATGGGACAACTGTCCCATGTTCAAAAGGGTATCATGATCCATCTCCAGACGGTGTCGTGAAGATTCATTAATATGTCAAAATCTATTTGACGTTCTTGGCCCTAATTGGCCCATGGTTGAACCTCTTATATCTGGGACTCTCTGGTCTGGCTACATCTGTGGTAGGAAGCAGGAGCAGAGTTGGCGGTACATCAGTGGGGTGAGGGTGGGAGTGCTGTAGGGATGGAGCACCAGCGTCAGCTCCTCAATGCTGGGGTGGAGCCCTGACCCTTGGAGGCTGGATCCAGGCAAGCCGGGGTTCTACTCCACTTATTAGAGTTTCATTCAGCAAAGTAGTTAAGCACATGTTTAACTTTTAGGCAGTGCAGTGGCTCTACTCCTGTACTTAAAATTAAGCATCTGTGCCTTGTTGAATCAGGGCCTATGGTTTTATTTCTCTGTCCCTTCCCTCTCCTTGCTGTGTTGTATCGCTCTCTTAAATGCTCTCACTGCAGTATTTCTCCATTTGGGGTCAAGAAAATGACTGTATCTCTCTGAAACATTGGACATTTGTTCCCCTGCTTCCTTACTTGATAGGCATTGTTGTGGTACTTGGACATTCTCTTATGTGCAAGTCTCAGCTCTGACTGACCTCAGTGCTTTATTTCTTCAGACTGAACTGCGACAGGTGATTGGTGGCACGTTAGCAAGACCACACACATGACCAATGAGGAGGCCATTGCTCAAATGTACTGCATCACAAGATGATCAGGGAAGGAAAACCAGAGTGAGTGGGACATGTGGCTCTCATGAGCAGAGATTGTCTGAGTAAGTTTTGCAGGGACCGGTGCCAGGAGTAGGGACCACCCATGGTGCATGTAGCTGATTGGAGGGGGTTCAGCATAGCACACTCCTCAAAGCTGTTTGAAGACTATGAAACAGGGAGGAAGACTGCTGGTTGCGGTCCCCTGTGTTTGTTGTTCATCGTGAGTTGGCTCTGGTGTTTTGGACTATGACAGAACAGATAGGATTTTTTGGTAAGAGTGTGTTTTGCCAGCCCAGTGCTGTCTCTTCCCTCACTTTCTTGGGAGCAGTTTTGTTTAGCAAAGACGGATGCTCTAAGCCCTCCATCTATTATCCTGGGAGCCAAATTCTTTCAGACACCCTGTACTGCAAGGAGGAAAGGACAGAGTGTCTGAATGCTAATGGAGGTGAAGGAGAACTTAATGGATAGGTTTTAGTATGTGTTTATCATAAGTGATCGAGCCAAAGCTGTATTTAATGAGAGATATGCACCATGACTGTCTTCCCTTCTGCCCTCTGCTTCTTTGTCATGTTCACGAGGGTGCCGGGAGAGCCTTGAATGTTGTCCTTACTCAGCTTAGTAGCTTGTGTTTGAAGACTTGGTGAGATTTTGACATCTATTTCTTGTAACAATCTGTGTCAGTAGGAAGTGGGGTCGGGGGGGGGGGGAAGAGCCCTTACTTGGCCAAGTAAGGGCTCCCCAAGTAAGCAGGGCTCTGCAGGATCCTGCTCATGCAATGGGAACACATTTGGCCTCACTCTGAAGTGAAATTTTTAAAAAGGTATTTAAATCAATTCTGTACCTCAGCAAGATGTACTCAGCTGCTACCACCTCCCATGCCAAAATTAGCTTTGCTGGTGTCACTTACGAAGATTGTGATGCTCCCCTTCCCCCATCTCTACTAACCTAAATAAAAGGTTTGTAGCTATTTTATCTAGGGAATAAAAAGCAAATGGGCTAATCTTCCTCCACACCTCCCACTGATTTTAATGAAAGCTGCAGTCACTCAGTCCTCCTGAAAATCAGGTCAAAAATCTCTTAAGCATCTGCCATGCAAACTCTTATTCTTATTTCCCCCTTTTTTGATCAGTACATTTCCCCAAAGCTTAACTGAATAGACAGAAACCCTGTACCTGTTATTAAGTGTATGACTTGGGAATGGTTAGATGTGGCTAATTTTCATTTGTTTTAAGTGTCAAATTATGATATCAGTATTAAACAGCTTTGTTTTACTGCCATTGAGAATATGTCCTCTGATAAGTTATTGATGATAAGTTATGGTGAGAGCCGTGTCACTTGATCGCTCTCCCATATGGGAGACAGTTTCCCCCCAAAATTCATGTGTGAGCAAGCATGTTGTGTGGTGTGTGACAAATGCAGATTTTTCCTTAAAGGGATCAGCTAACATTTTTAGTGATACAGTGGAAGCGCAAAAAAAAAAAAAAAAAAAAAGCCTTCTCTTGTGTGGCTGAGTTCACATCAGTCATTTTAATTTAACATGGATAGCCATGCTTGCCTCAAAACTACCAATGTAATTCCAAGCACAAACTCAGTTTATTTCTTCTTAGCATTGGAATTAGTTATTTTTTCTCTCTCAGCTTTGATGAGTTTGAACTCTATGGGTTTCCACTGGATTCTTTGAAATGCTTCCATGCTAATTAAAAATGCTAAGATTTTTATAAAAGAAGCTAATGCTGATATTCCTTTTTTTCCCCTGTGGGATTGTCTTTGAATTCCAGCTTCATTCTATTAAACTAAGCACTCCTTTAAAGATATTAGAACAGAATGGTTCAAAACATGTTGCTTAATATTTTGCAATTAAATAGAAGGCTGTTTATGGCATAGGAAATAACAACTGTGATGCTTAAAAAGAAGTTGAACCCCAGTAAATAAAATAGGAGAGATAATTGAGCTCCTCTTGAGTCAGGCCTTTGGATAAGAGGGTCTTTAAATTTGGGGCTTGAGCCTGCAGCAACTCCTTATTCACTTGCAACCCCTTAATTAGCCAATTGGCTAAGGTGCTATTCAGACCCAAATAATGAGTTCAGTTAAACTTAGGCAATTCTCCTTCAAATCATTGATCATGTGTATGTCAGTTATTTCAATGGGAGGTTTGTCTGGTTGTGCTATGTGACCACAACTGGCAAAAATCAGCATGCAATTTCCCTTAAATGAATTGGAGTTTTATTAATTCTCTTTATACTCCCATGCAGGCACATCTGTTGCACAAATAGTAACTCTTCAGGAGCTATATTTTCTTTCTACTTGATATTTGTTGTGTTTTTTTTCTTAAACTTAGGCCACAACTTGCAGGTTTTCATTAATTGTAATGGGAGTCTTGCCTGAGCAAGGACTGCAGTGTTTGGCTTCTTTTAAAGTCCTTGATATATCAGTTAATAGGAAAAGGTCCTTGAGCCCTGAAAAGGATAGCAGTAGTTCTTGAATTGTTGCTATTTGCATTATGTATAACTAACCAGATTAAGTTTAGTTATTAAAAATCAAGCATTAAGTGTTCTGTTTCAAGTCAGCTCTGTTGTCTCAGCAGCATCAGAATTTAGAAAAAGACACAGCCAAATTGTGAACTATATCAGTCATATCACTAAAGTTCACAGAGTGACTCTGGATTTACACCACTGTAACTAAAGGGGTTGCTCCATTGAACTCAGTGGCATGATCTGGCATTTACACTGGAATAGCTTGGTTCAGAAATTGGCCTGTTATGTTTTATGCTTTATTTCCTTACGCATCATTTTGATCATTTTAATAAATGAGTAATTGATCTCTTAATTTTTCATGCTAATTCCTGCACTTAGCAGGAGAATATTATGGCCTTTCAAGAGGCAGAAATAGCTGTGGGTTAGGAGTGCTGCATATGTTGCACTTTAGTTTTAATTTTCCATATGCCAGGTGTGGGCAATGAAACAGTGGCGAAACACCAGGGTTAGCCCCTGGTGGGCCACTGCTGCTATATTTACCTGCACCTCTGCAGGTGCAGGCAATTGCAGCTCCCATTAGCCAGGAACGGTGATCTGTGGCCAACAGGAGCTGTGATTCCCTGGACCTGCAGAGGTGCAGGAAAACATGGCAGTGTGGGGCCCACCCAGGGCTAACCTTGGCAGAAAAGATCCAACCTGCGGGCTGGTATTTCCCCTATCCCTGCCATATGCTAACAGAGGGGAAAAAATTGTGATTCCTACTTAACATTATGCTATTCATGTGTACAAGTTGTTTATTGTTACCATTGGCTGACCATGTACCTGTTGGAACTAGAAATCTTTAAGGAAAGTAGAAAACATAGAAAAGGACAACCTGTGGGATCTTTGCTTCCAGGTTTGAATTTTCCCTTTGAGGTGGAAAATGATAACTCTTGACATATGTTGGTTAATTGCTAGATGTGAGCCTGAACCAAACCGTTGGACATCTCTGAATCAAAAGCTGAACTTTGCATTTTGCCACATGCTTGGCTAGGTTCTGTGTTGGAATATAACTTATTCTTGACAGTTACAGTATCTGAAAAGTTAAAAATAAACTGGGGAGGAAACAAATAAAAACCCCTGCTTTGATCTGCTGCATGAAAATGACAGACTGCCAAAAATGTATTTATGATTCAACAAAAATCAGACAATTATTTTTAGAATATAGCTCTGTCTAAACTTCCTAAGAAAAATGAAAAAGCCAGGTATTTTAAACATATAATTGTAGGTATTCTTTCTTGATTTGAAAAGTAGTTAAAATCAGGTTTTCAAATCTGTGTATAGTTTTTTTTTTTTAAATCTTATAGCTTTATGGAGAGATTGTCAGGATGTATAAACTTCTTAAAACATATACATTTTTGTGGAAGCCCCTGTGCATAAACTGGAAATTCTTTACCCAAATACAATATGCATGTTGAGAGAGGACAATGAAATAGCCATAAAGATTATGTAATAAAGCCAATCAAGATTTAACCTTGCATTTTCAAATATTTTTTTTAAAAAGAGTACATCCAATCTTCAAGCTGTGTCTTTTCAATGCTTGCTTTAAAAAAGCAATTTAGCAGAAGAAACTTCTGTGTGAGTTGCTTTAGTCTTATTGAAGCCAATTTGAAGAAATGAAACACTTTTTATTCCTTTTTCCACACCAAGAAATTATACCAGCATAGTTTCTTCATTGACTCCTCATGAGGAGTTTGTTAAATAGGAATTATGGCTTCTTATCTAACCTGATTTTTGACTTAGTGCTAGAACTGAGTGCATACATCACAATTATTTGGGGGGATAAGAACATAAGAACGGCCATCAAATCAGACCAAAGGTCCATTTATCCCAGTATCCTGTCTGCTGACAGTGGCCAATGCCAGGTGTCCCAGAGGTAATCATCATGTGATCTACCCCCTGTTGCCCAGTATCGGCTCCTGTCAAATAGAGGCTAGGGGACACCATTCCTGCCCATCTTGGCTCATAGCCATTCATGGACCTATCCTTCATGAATGTATCTACTTCTTTATTGAACCCCATTAAAGTCTTGGACTTCACAATATCCTCTGTCAAAGAGTTCCACAAGTTGACTTATGTGTTGTGTGAAGAAATATTTACTTTTGTTTGTTTTAAACATGCTGCCTATTAATTTCATTTGATGATCCCTAATTCTTGTATTATGGGAAGAGGTAAATAACTCTTCTTTATTCACTTTCTCTACACCAGTCATGAATTTATAGAACTCTATTACAGGCTTCCCTTAGTCATCTCTTTTCCAAGCTGAAAAGTCCCAGTCTTATTAATCTCTCCTCATGTGGCAGCCCTTCCATAACCCTAATAATTTTTGTTGCCTTTTTCTAATTCCAATATATCTTTTTTGAGATGAAGCGACTACATCTGCGTGCAGTATTCAATATATAGACATACCCTGGACTTATACAGAGACTATAAGAAAATCTGTCTTATTCTCCATCCCTTTCTTAATGATTCCTAACATTATGTTTGCTTTTTGACTGCTGCTGTACATTGAGTGGATGTTTTCAGAGAGCTATCCACCATGACTCCAAGATCTTTCTCTTTAGTGGTAAAAGCTAATTTAATCCCCATCATTTTATATGTATAGTTAGAATTATTTTTTCCAATATGCATTACTTTGCATTTATCAGTATTGAATTTCATCTGCCATTTTGTTGCCCAATCATCTAGTTTTGTGAGATACTTTTGAAGCTCTTCACAGTCTGCTTTGGACTTATCTTGAGCAGTTTGTACCATCTGCAATTTTTGCCACTTCGCTATTGACTTCTCTCTCCAGGTTATTTATGAAAATATTGAATAGGACTGGTCCCAGTATGGACCCTTAGGGGACACCACTAGTTACCTCGCTCCATTCTGAGAACTGACTATTCCTTCCTATCTTTTAATCAGTTATCAATCCATGAAAGGACCTTTATTTATTTCCTTGATCCGTTGAATTTGCCACCTTTTAAAATTCATTCAGTATCCTTGTTCTTGTGTTATGGGACAGGGAGAACAGAAGTGCCACAACTCCCTTTTCTCTACTATTTGCTATTTTGCAGACTTATTCACCTCCTTTCTCTGGTGAACCATCCCAGAATTTTTAACCTCTCTTCACTTGAGAGATTTTCCTTTCTCTTCATCATTTTCATCAGCTTCTCTGAATTCCCTCTAATTCTGCAATCAGAGCCCACATCTCGCTAGCTCCACCATTTGGGGCACTCATTCTGGTCCCCAACATGTGGCAAGACTTCTACAGAACTTGCAGAAGATCGTCACAATGAAATTTGTGCAGAGAACTTGTGGGAAAATTGCCTGAGCATTTAATTTTTTCCCCCTGCAATTCCACTTTCTGGGCTATTCTCTCCTAGGTATTGCTGTAAATTTCTTTCAGCCAAATCTCTGACATGCTAGGGTGATCACCATTGTGTGATCATCACACATTGTTCCCCCTCACTGTCAATGAGCTGGATGGAGTGTGAGGTACTTTCCCATGGGGTTGGCTCTTATCTGCCAATTTCCGCTCTGAGTGACCTTCTGCAATAGAGCTTAAAACCTCAGAAAACAGAAGTCCTCAGTGGAGACAAGCTGCCCATCTTCAGCTCAGTAAATCGGCCAGGGCTTTCCCTTGCACTGCTGTAGTATTGTATTTTCACCTTTGTGCTGGAGCAGGCCACAATCGGCTTGGCCCCATTGTGCTGGGCTCTGTACAAACACATACTAAATATCCCTAGCCTCTGTTTGCCGGGAGTGGAGTGGGGAAGTGACTGCATGTTGCTGGCCAGAGGCCAGATGAAGGCAAAGGCCTGGCCCAGCATGCACCCAATGCAGCAATGCTGCTCTAAAGCATGCACAGTCTTGGATGAGACAATCAAGCAGACCAGGGAACCAGGGTAACCAATCACAGTGGGCATGAACAATTCTTGGCCAGAGGGCAGCAGTGACTGGTGACTTTCTGCCCTGCTCCATGGCAATGCTCCACCAGCAGATGAGGGATCTGGGTGTCTTCCTCATCTGGGGGCACAGCCAGAATGTAATATTAGCCCTTTCCACCCTCCTCTGAGCCTCATAAAATAAATGACCTCTCTAACTGCTCAGTGCCTATGGCTTTTTTATTAAAGGGGGATTCCCTGAATCGCTCTGGGGAGCTTTTTACCTTGTATCCCTGTATAATAATTCACTTGAAGGGGAGACAGCTTAGCACCATCCTGTATGTTACATGATGACAGCAGTCCTGGAAGAATTGTTGCTTATGTTCATTTAATGCTGCTTATAATTCAAGACTTAATGGACAGTAGAGATGGAAAAGGCCCATTTGATGATCTGGTCCATCTCATAGCCTATTCAGGATGGTTCTCTAGGGTATCTTTTACTAGTGTTTTATGGAGCTCTAGTCTTAAACCTGTCTGGAGATGGGTTTCCACCCTTGGGAGGCTTCTGCAGGTCCTGAAACCTCTTCTTCCATTCCTTAGACTCTGTCTGTTCCCTGTTGTTCCCTATAAACCTCCTCTGGTTTGTATCTTTCTGGTAGCTCTGAATGTGAAACATCTGGCATGACTGCAACAGCACCATGGACAGCACAAGAGACTGTCCTGCATAACACCCCTGCATAGGCTTGGTTCCTAGAGCGCGCAAGACCTCTTTCTTGTCTCCTCCTTTGCTCCGCATTGCTCTCCTATACCTTAAATTTCAGCCAAACTCTTGCACAGAGAGAGAAATATAGACAGAAGCACCGGGTTCAAGTCACTGAGGCGAAAAGGCTGATTTCTTAGGGGGGCAGAGCAATGTCTAGGCAGTCCCAACATTATAACCAGACAGCATATTAAAAATGGCCCAGAACCACTAGCCCAGATCCAAAGAGGGGAAAGAGATGGGACAACAGTGCTCATCTTCTAGGATTTCTTCTACTGGATGGGAACAGCTGTTCCTAACTTAAGTCCATAAGGGGACACTCTTCTTCTGGCACAACAGAGCCTCATTTCTGGGAAACTTAACGTGCTTTGAAAGGTGCTTATGGGGAAATTTTCAGAAGGGCCATGATGTCTTAGTATCTATTTACCTGGGAGACACCTCACTGAATGTCAGCAAGACTTAGGTTCACACCTACCTGTCTCTTTTGAAAAGGAGAATTGGATCTTTAAAAGGACTTTTTAAAGGTTCTTTTGGAAATTTGGCCCTTTGATCTTCTGGGGGCTGGAATAGATGCGACAGAACCGAGCATCACCCCCAACCTTGGAATGTCACATCCAAATTCCAGGGCTTTTTCCTCTCTCCAAGGTAGGGCTACTCAACATGTGGCCTGTTTGTTTGCAGCTTGCAGCAAGGTTTGGGTTTGTAGAACATGGATGGGAGCCAAAACAAAAAAGTAGTCAATATGATGATCTTCTGTTGATATGCGTTTTAGTATTTCAATTCCTGGACTGTCATTGCTTATTAAAAGTGCTGTCATATGGGTGGAAATTGGGTAAATATTGCATTTTATTAATATCAGCAGAATTGACTTAAATGGAGTCTGTGTGTTGTGTAGTCTTGCCTTAATCTTTGTATTCATGCCCTCAGTATGAAAGAAGCTATTTTCATATATTTGCATGTATATGCAACCACACTGAAATTGTGGCCCTGGGGCGTGGGTATGTGCTGTATCACTGTGCCTCCCTCCCCCTTCCAAAGTTGAGAAGCCCTGTTCTAAGGGGTCGAACTCCCTTAGAACAAGTCCCCTCCCTCCACTGTCAGCTGTGAGGGAGCTTCAGGCAGGGGTCTGGGTTGCAGTTTGCTCCCTCCCCCCCACAGGGACAGAGACTCCTGGAAGTCACAGTCCTGCAAAACAAAGAGGCAACTGCGGGGGCGGGGCAGGACTGCGCAGACATCCCACCTGCATTCAGGCAAGTGCTTCGCTTGCAGCGAAAGAACTGCCGGGGCTCTAGCAATTCGGTGCAGGGACTCAAGCAATTGTTTTACCTTCATCACCAAGGCAGCAAGTCCGGAGGCCGCACGGACGGGGCGGACTCTGAACAGCAGAGTTTGGGAGGGTCTGGGCTCAGCCCCGGCACAGAGTAAACCCCGATTCAGGCTGGAGAAGAGTCCTGCTGGACTTTGTGTTTGAAGCTCGGGGGGCTGAGAGGCCATGGGCTGTGCTGATCCGTCAGCTCTCCCGCCGCCTCTTGCCGCGCACTGCCCTGCACCCCCACCTCCAGCAGGAGCGAGGCGGGGCAGTGAGCTCCCTCCCCCCCCCCCCCCCAGAGCTCCGCAGCCTCGCGACAGGACTCGCGGGGTCTGTGCCTGATCCGGGCAGCTCCCAGGAGCAGGCAGGCAGTGCGGATGATCCCCGGCTTTGGGGCACACACTGCCCCCTCCCCCCATGCCGCGGGACTGACTTCCCAGCCAGCGGCTGCGTTTTCCTTGCTGGCATCGGCCGCGGGGTTAGGGGAGTTGCCCCACCCTCCCTTGCAGCCACCCAATCTCCCTCCCCCGGTGGTAGCGGGCAAAGCCCCCTGTCTCGCCGGAGCTCTGCAGCAGGGCTGCTGGCCGCCAGGCGGAGCAAGGGGGGTGGCACCGACCCGCCTCCTCCTGCGCCCCGCGGGCCCCGAGCAGGCTGGTGCCCTGCCTTGCGTGTACAGGGCTGGGCTTCTGTGCGGGGCCAGCAGCAAGCGCCGGGCCAAGGCGGGAAGCGGGCGCCTCCCTGCATCTCCCAGGTAAATGTGCCGGGTGCCCCCCACGCAGCGGCGGGTCGCTGCTGCACCCACCCCGCCCCAGCTCCCCGGGGCTGCAGAGTTAGCCGGCGGCGGGGCTGAAGGCGCAGAGGGAGACGCCGGCGGACCGGGACAGCGGCCGCCGGGGGGCTTTCCTCGGGGCGGGTGCGACGGGGCATTAGTTTGTGGGGAGGGGCGCTGGCAGCCCGCTAGCCAGACTGGGCTAGGAGCTTTTGCATTGTGCCTTTGTGCTTTGCATTCCGCCCCACCGAAAAACGGGGCACGGGGGCACGCCGCGAGCCCTCCTGACTCAGAGGCTGCATTGCCCCTGGCATTTCACACGGGCCCGGCAGTCGCGGGGCTGTGCGTTCGGGACCCTGGCATCTGGAAACGGTTAGACTTGGCGCCTGGAGAGGTACCGTCTCGGGGTCCTTTGCGCACCGTTTGCATGTGCGGTGGGCTCTTTAAAAAGTCTCTCTGGTCTTAACCCTGCTCGCCGTAGCCAGCTTCCCTGCGCTCGGCGAGGCTGGTACTTGATGGCACCAAATGCCTGTTATAGAAAATGCACCTGGAAGCACCCCAGGAATTCAAGGGTTAATTTCCCTCGAATGAATTTGCGTTTGGGAGCGATCTGGCTTTGGCTCCCTATGATTACCCTTTTTTTTAAAGTTTTCACTATTCAAATTCATAAAAGGAGACCGTAGCTCCCAAATTAGGATGGGAGAGGGAGGGAGGAAGGAGGCAAATAATCTCTAGTAGCTAAAATATTAAATACATGCAAAAAATAAAAATCTGGGTTGAAGTGGAAGGAAAAGAGTGAGTGATGGATGACACCTTGATGGATGACACCTTGTCGTCTGTACCAAAACTCTGGTAAGATTTAAACTCCAATATTTTGAATATTCCATGTGTGAGACAGGTGTGAACAAAAATCTTCTGAGGCTAAAGATAGGAGATTCCGGGAAATGCTAGGGGTGGGGCATTAGCCCTTGGAAATGTATCTTTGAAAACTGTTCAGTCTAAGGAAACAGGTGGTTTGATTTTGTACTGGATTTTAAAATTCAGCAGAGCAGGGTTTCAATAGCAATTCTGTGTCAATTTACTTCCAATCTGTAGTTTTTTCTTTAAAGCTTGGGTTACAAACTGGGAAATTCGGTGGCAAAAGTGTAGGGTCTCTGGTACTTACTGGTTGGGTGGAAGATTGTTTCCATGAGGAGAATGTTGCAGGGTTCATGGTATTAAGGGTGGTGAGTTTGGGGGGATGGGGGGACCTTGAATGAAATAGCATAAAGAATAAGAATTCTTGTATAACTGTTGACAGCAGCCGTAGAACACCTTTTCCTTGCACCTCCTGATTCTCTGTTACACGAGGAAACACCTACCAATGGCAGAATGTGGTCAAACTTTAAGAATGGATGCATTTTAAATGGATCTGCAGCCCACAAGCTAGATTACTTTTGTTCTATGAATTTTCCAGGGAGATAAAACACTACAGATGTGGCTAATTGTAACCATTCTGTTTTACTAGCGGACAGGATAGGTGTTTTATTAAAACCCGTGTTTTTGTTTAACCACCACCCCTGCCTTCCAACCCTGTATTTAGCAAACTGGTTTCACAAAGCATGAGATTTTACAAAAGAACAAGACTTGTATGTGAAACTACTATAATCTCTCCAATTGCACAGCAGTTGTAGTGACGTATTCTTGTTTAATGCAGACAGAAGGATATACCGGCAATGAACTATTCTGTCTCAAAGAAATGTTGCTCATTGATTTTGTGGTCATGCAATGATTAGGATGAGGAGTGCAAAATACAATGAGTAGTCCTGTGGCACCTGAGAGACTAACAAAAACATATATTTTTGTTAATCCGTAAGGTGCCACAGGACTATTCATTGTTTTTAAAGTTACAGACTAACATGGTGACCCCTCTAAGACATGCAAAATACAGGGAGGGGAATTTTTTTTTTTTAAATACCCCTAATATCCTTTACCTTCCTATTATAGTGCAAATAGCAAGTGGTGCACTAACATTGCACCAGGTGAACAATAATTACTGGATCAGAGAGCTGATTACTGCAAACCCAACCTTACCCCACACCATTTAAGGTGCTATAATATTGGTGGTGATGCAGATGCCTCATTATCCCTGCTGGAACTGAGAGTTCACTCATCTGATTTCTGTGTTGCAGTATTCCTGGTCTCTCAGCCTCCTATTTAGCCATGACTTTTAACGGGGAGCTCTCAAATTGGTCTATTTGTTCTGCAAGGGCAGCTTCTCTGCAGCACTTCCTGACTGTACAAAATCTTGCACAGGGCATTTAAAAAAAAAAAAAAAAAAAAAAAGACCCATCAGAGTCATTGTCTCCTCACTAGGGATATAATAGCGCAGTCGATTAACTGATAAGCAAAAGCTTACAGATTAATGCTATAGACTACATGCATTTCCCTCCCATCCCCAAGTAAATTTCTAGCAGGCTGGCCAACAGCCTTGCTCAGTCTTGGCTCGTGCCAGGTCTGGGACCTACCCCCGCTGTGGCTCTGCAATTTAAAGTGTATTAGGAGCCAGGCGGGCAGGCTAAGTTCCAGCTTGTGCTGTGTCCGGGAGCTCAGCCTCCCCCTCCCCCAGACAGGGGCTGCTGCCTCTGTGTGAGAGGCAGCAGCAGAGGGTGACAGGCAGCCGGTCTTCAAGGGGAGCTGGTTTTTAAAATGGCTCCCCTTGTGGACCATCTTCTGCCTGGCACCCCACACTGCTGCCTCGGAGGTAGCAGTGCAGAATGGCAGGGGGCTCCCCGGGAGTGGAGCCGGAGTGCACTATCTGCCGGCCTCACCCCCAGGGACTATAGAATAGTAGAGTAACCAATAAGAATTCATGAGGTTAATTGACTATTCATTTAACTGATACTTAACCTCCCTACTCCTCACTTCTCGGGGCAAAATGAAGCTTTCCTAATAATAAAGCAAGTGGAATGTGGTAATGCTGCTATCTCCTGTATACCATAACCAAGCAATTTAAAATTGGGCCATGGTTATCTAACTTCTCTGGGCCTTTTTATTTGTCTTGCTCTCCAGCAGGCAGTACTTAAATCAATAAAATCGAAGGACCAAATGGCTGGGTTTCAACTATTAATGTTTGTTTGGTCTGCCACTTGAAAAAACTGAGCCAGGTGGCTCCTCCTGGATGCTTCTATGCTTTGAACTTTTGTCAGTGTTATGGCATTCCTGAAAACTGAGGTCTGTGCACTGAGTAGACTGCTTTTTTTTTTCTCTCCTCCTTGTGAGATTGTGCTTTCAGAGCTAGGAGGAGAATTCTCCACAATGGATATGAAGAGAAGAGATGAATAATTGGGTTAAATGACTTATAACAGAGCATGTGCTGTAATGTAGCATGGAAATAAATCTTGTTAATGTTTTGATGATGGGATAGACTGTTCAACTGTTGTTGGGGATTCATGGTGCTATTCAGCTGTGATATAAGCAGGGGTGAAAGGAACTTAAATTTCTGACAGTTACTGTCCTGTTGCAACCTGGGTCCCTGCCAGCTCTTTAAATAGCTCCCTGCTGGCTTTTGCCACAGCTCAGCCAGCTCTTGCTAGAGCTGTGCACCAGGGCACACCCGCTTACTGTCACCTCTGGATGTAAGGTTCAATTCATGAGGTTTAGAGTCCTTCCTTCCTCCCTCCCTCCCTGGATAGAGTAAAACAGAGTAAGGGCTTTAGACATGGGCCCTAATTAATGAATTAGAAATTGCAGAAACAGTCACTGAATCCCAAGTTGCTACTAAGCCAGCATAAACACACACAGTTAACCCTCCCTGTTCCCTAACTATGAGCTCTCTCACTATGCTGCTGGGCTCTGATATCTTTTGGCATCTCTGGAAAAGAGAGCCCGTACCAGCAGCAGGCGGTTGGCTCATTCCAACATTGTCTGAAATCGCACTCAGTAGCTCCAGCAATTGGTATTGGGGCATGAGCTCTTTTTTCTCCATGTCACCTGTACACATCAGCAATGGCCTATAACTGTTAACATCTGGTGGTCCTATGCTGACCTGGTGAGACCCTGATGGATACATATTTGTAACACAGCTGGCACCCCGCTGGTAGTTTCAGTAGAGAGTCTGAGGACAGAACGGGCTTGGACAGTAATCTCCCTTTGGTCCAGGTTAAGCTGTAAGGGGCAGGACTGGGGAAGTTTACACTGTTGCTTGGCCTGTGGATAAATAGGGGACTCCAGGCTGGAATCTGACACTTTTCAACAGCATGAAATTCATGTAAAAGAAAAGAAGCAGCCATGTTTGGCACTGGCAAAAATCAATGGAATAGGGCAAAAAGTGGGTAATTAATTTCCTGGATTAGGCCTCAAAATATCACTAAGTCCAGAGAATCTCAGTGATTTTTGGCTCCATTTCTTGGAAAAAGAATGGTGCTATAGGGTGGTATAGAAACCTAGCTGCTCTTCTAACTTCACAAGCCAGTGGCATGGGAACACTTACTATAGTGGGGGAACTGAAAGCAAGTCCTCCCCACCCACCACTCCCTCTAGCATGGGGCAGAGGTGGGCAAGAGATCCAGGTACTCTGGCATGGATGGCCAAGAGCAGAGCCTCAGTTAAAATCTGGGGATGCTGCAGTGTTCCCTGCACCCCTAATTTCTATGTCTATGTCATAAGATGGCCTAGGTTAGAGTGTTTGATATATGCTGGGCACCTTTTGTTCCCACTGACTTCAGTAGGAGTTGAGAACGCTCAACAATATGGCAGCCTTGCGAGAAGTGAGCTGGTCTGGATAAAGGAACCATGCGTTGTACCTGATTTATATTTCCCGGCCATAACTGTCTCTGTAAATTCACAGGCGTTATAAAAAAGAGCCAAGTGGAACTGAAAATATTATTGGCTCTTCCTTTCCATGGTGTACCATTCATCTCCAGGGAGTTTAAGGATGGCATTTGGTTGGCTGTTGCTAGTCATCCGAATATAAGAGCACATATTTGGACCTGTGAGAGTGTATGTAGAGTGTGTGTAAATTTAAATTCTTGCTGATTGTAAATTTGTTAAGACAAGCAAGATGAAAGAAACGGCATGGGCTGTTGGTTAGGAAAGGAGGTGTGTATTTATGGGTCTCTGTAGTTAACTGGGAAAATAATTGGTTTTAAGTTTCCTTTGGGTTTAAAGGAGTGATTTGAGGGGCTGTCTTGGTTAGGAGACTGAAAAAGGCATGTGACTTTTTCAGTGCTTCATCACCACTCTGAATGGGGTGCAAGTTGGTTGAGACTAAAAGTAATGGAGTGCCTGGAGGTTAGCATATCTGATCTCCACCCTCTGTCTCTCTCTTGCAGGGCAGTAATGGTGCCTGGTTCCTGATCTTGGAACCAGTAAGCAATAAATGTGCAAATAAGGTTAAAATACGTATGTCCATTTATAGAGCAAGCATCATAATGAAGTCCGTAATGCATGTGGTTGCAGTGTTAAAATACACCGATAAGCTCATGAGTTATGCACAGTGGGCTAATAGCCTAACTGTAGGCTGGGAGTATTTTGGGCCTTCCCTGATGCATCTGGGCTTTGCCTTTAAATGGGGCATGGTAAGGGGGGACCCAGTCTTCCCTTCCCAGGGAAGCCAGGGTGGAATAAAACTAGCAGTTTTCTTTCTGGACAAAGTCTAAGCCTCTCACCTTGGGTTACTTCCTACCTATGATCTCCGTCAGTATCAGGCATGGACCCTATAGTCCAAACTGTCTGTAACTTCACAAAATGTCCAAAGCAGCAGGACCTGCTGGTTCTCAAAGTAGATGGTGGTCGGGGAAGCCTCTGTGTGGGGACCTCACCTGGCCTGTGGTCCCCTCTCAGACTGCACCTTCTGCTTGGCTTCCTGGGAAAGGATTCTTCTCTGCTATACCTTTTCTTATCACTTCTTGCCTGAGCTCCTCTTAACCTGCTGGTCTCAGTATTCCTCTTTAACCCTTTGGGACCCAGTGTGCGGTTTGTGTGTCCCCCATCAGAGCAAAAAGCCTTGCTGCAGTTATGAAAAGGAACATCTTTCTCCTCCATCCTGCTTTGTGAACAGGGGCGAGGGGCTAGAGATGCTTGAATTAGGATCACTATGTTTTTGTTTGATTCCCTTTTTGTCCTTGGTCATGAATCCTTCTGCAGGAAGGTCAGAGCAAAATCTGCCCAGAATTAACCATTTTTGCTTCTGTGGGTTTTTTTTTTGGTATTGAAAGAGGAAATAGGGATCCTGCCCCTGCCACACCCCTCTGATCCCACCTACCCAGGGGCACAAATATCAAGTGGCCCTGGGAAACCCAGCTCTCATGAATGTCAGCTTGACTGATGTCACTGTCTGATGGACTAGTGGGATCTCTTTTGGCATCATTCCAGCCTCTGATCTCAGGATAAAAAAATGTTGTGGTAACTCCTAGCTGCCAGCAGAGGTAGGTAAACTTCAAACAGAGCTGTATACTGCTGGCTGTTGGATCACCATGGGCTGATCAACCAGATGTTGCCAGCCTTTGGTCTTTGTCCTTTATGGACAGTCATTGCACCCGCAAGCTGTGACTTCTAAGCTAGCCAGGATTATATTTGTGGATTGTTTTAATATCAAACCTAGGATAGCACCCGCCCTGACAAAATTGCTACTGGGCTAACCAGGGAGCTAGAAAACCTGAAAAAAGTCAGTTCCTGGGAGGTACTTGAGGTTTCTTTCTACTGCACCATGTTATGTGTTCTTTTTCTGTGACTTCTCACATCATTCTCCTGGTCCCTGGGGCTGAATGGCAGCTGTCAAGATAGTGATGTGATGTGCACCACTGTAGCGTTTGAGAGTGGCTGCAGCAAAAGGCAGATATTTGTCCAACTTGCCAAGAGATCCATTTTTAAAAGAGCCCCTCTAATGGCACATAGATAATGGGGTACAGTTCCTGCTTTGCAGGTGCATTTATCTGATATGGGTTGATGAACAGAGGTATCTATAAATCCTCCACAGACAGGTAGTTCCCGAGGCTCTCTTGAACATTTGTCTCCAAATCTTTTCACTCTGTACAAATCCATTGTTGACATGATTATAGAGTTTACATTTTGTGGAATATTGTTGTTGTTTTTTTTTTTAAAATAAAGCCAGCGGTTCCAATTAATTTTCACAGCTCTATGCAGGCATCAGATGCTCTGTGAGTAACTCCCCACCTCTTTCCTCTGTGATGCCTCCACTTTCCTGTAGGAGGTAGCATCCAGAGATGTGACAATGCTGTACTGCTACCGTGCACAACAACTTTTATATAAGCAATTGTAAGGCTGCCATCAGGTTTAATAGTATAATGCAGGCTTAAATGACATTGGAGTGTTGTTTTGCTAGATATCCCAAGACCTAGCAATCATGGATAAGTCATATGAACCAAGGGCTGACTTGTTTTCTTCACTATTAATCAACAGGAGGAAATCCACATGACAGCATTCTAATGATGTTTGGTTTGTGAAGGAGTTCCTTGAAAAATGTCACTGCACAGCTTAAATAAAACTTCCTGCTCACCACAGCTGAGCTGCCTTTTGTCTTGAGACTGACAGGAAATTTTAAATGAAAAGAAAAAGACATTTTCTCCATGTCCCATGCTATGTAAATGTAACTGGCTGCCAACAAGAAGGCGTTAGCTAACAAAAGAGATGGGCGCATAGGAAGGGGAATTAGCTAAATCTCTCTCTGGACTTGATTCTGGTCTGTCACCAACATGACTTCGTTAACTTCAGTGGAGCTGGTGGGGTGTGAATTAGATCTCAGTGGAGTTACTTCTGATTTACACCAGCATGAGAGCAGAATCAGGGCAGTGCATTGGTGCAGTGCAGTGATGGAGCTGTGCTGCTGTCATGCTTGAAAGAGAGCTGGCCTGTTGGCATAGTTAATCCACCTCCCTGAGAGGTGGTAAGTGTGTCAGCAGGAGAAGCCCTCCCGTCAGTATGGCATTGTCTATACTGTAGACCTGGTCTGTCAGTCTCTCTTGCCTTTATATAGTCAGCCTCACCCATCAGTGGGTACACATAAAGTCTAGCAGCAGGATTTTATTCCAAAAAGTCTGTTGCGGTAGGACAGCTCTTTAAAACCTCTTGCTGTGGAACTGGGTCTGCAAAATGCAGGAAGATAAAACCCAGAGAGGCAGCAAGGAGAGGACAGCCTACCAGTATCCAAGTAGGTTTATTTTGCAGGGAGAATGTTCTATTGGGCCCCGTGGATCTGGATAGGAATCAAGAGAAAACATAAGGGCAGAAAACAGACAGTGAAGATGTGGATGTACTGGCGGGATATTTAGGGGAGGCGGGCTTGTTTTATTCAAACTGATACCTTTGCACATGTGCTTTCGGAGCCATCTTCCCTTGTGGTCACATAGGAAATATACGCCGGGCAGCGTTCCAGTGATTTTCAGCAAGAGTAGCCATGAAATTTTCAGCCTGTTATTTAACTGAATGGCAGTCACGTTTGCTATTCTTCAAGCTCGGAGAATTGATCCAGCAGTGCCTGCATTGTAGACTTATAATCCCTTTCTTACACAGGGTTGCAGAGCTCATAGAAATGGCTGGGCTTGTACCTGATGGAGACAGTCCTCTAGCCTGCAGGGATTCTGATTTTGCTGATGTCTCGTGATACTTTACTTCTATGCTTTTTCCTGTGGATCACAATTAATTGATTGTGCTGGGATAGATAAGAATAAATGGTCCCATTTTACTGGCAAGCAAACCCGAGGCACAGAAAGATCAAGGACAAAATCTACCAAAGTGGCCACTGATTGAGGTTCTTTCACTTTCCGGGTGCCCATCTTGAGAAACAGAGGTGGGGGGATTTTCAGCTGTGCCGAGCACCCCAACTCCAGCTGAATCAATGTGTGCTGGTGGCACTCAGCACCTCTGCAGATTGGGCTCCGGCTGTCTCAGATGGGATATCTGAAATCAGGGGCCACTGGAGAAAGTTTTAACCTACATGAGAGAATGGAGAGGGCTGAGGTAATCTCTCTTATTGGACCAACTGCTGACCAACTGCTGTTGGTGTGAGAGACAAGCTTCTGGGCTACACCAAACTCTCCTTCAGGCCTGGGAAGGATACTGACTAGGGATGTGAATGAGTAGTCAAGTAGACCAGTGTTTCTCAAACTGTGCTCCGCGAGACATCTCCAGGGGCTCCGCGAGGTTGACAAACTGGAAACATCGATAGGTACAACACATACAATCAGTGGACCGCTGGGGCTCTGCATAAGTACAACACATACAATCAGTGGACCGCTGGGGCTCCGCATACATTTTTACGCATGTAAAGGGCTCCGGAGCCCAAAAAGTTTGAGAACCGCTGAAGTAGACGATTAACTGATAAGCCTAGGTTGCTTATCTGTTAATCTTCTTGACTACTCATGTTCCTCCTCCCCTGCTGCCTCTGATACAGAGGCAGCAGCTTGGGGGTGGCAGCAGCTCCTGTCTTCAGGGAGCTTGGACTCCCCCACTCAGGGGCTGCTGTTGGAGCAGCCCCTCCTCCCCCAGCAGCCTCTGTCTTTGGGGAGCTCGGACCCCTGTGGCACCAGGCAGCCAGTCTGTGTGGAGAGCTGTTTTTTAAACTGGCTCCTCTTGTTGATTAAATGATTAATCGATAAGCCTGGGCTTTTTAGTTGATCCTATCCACTACATGCACTCCCCCCTCCTCACTTTGCTGCCTCTGTATCAGGGGCAGCAAAAGCGGGGGAGCGGGAGTAGGTACCCATGAGGAGCTGGCTGTAAGCAGGCTCCCCATGAGCATTGGATCCACTTGTCTCCCTCAACTGCTGTCTCTGATAGAGAGGCAGAAGCATGGTAGGTGAGAGTGGCAGGCTGGAGCTGATATGTGCGGGGAGCTGGATTTCTGCTTCCTTGCTGCCTCCTGCTGGTTGGTCTGCATCCTTTCCTAGGATTCCCCCCTGCCCACCCCCCTCCCTTTGCTTGGGTTTCAGGTTTCAGATAGTTCCTGCAACTTTGGCTTAAAGTAATTCCTTTGAGTTCTTTAGTCCAGTCCACTTCCCCAACTAGTTCCCTTAAATGTTTAAAGATTTCTTTTGATAGTGTAAAAAAAAAAATCAAACCATTGGACACCTCGATTTCTCTGTTTCCTCTTACACCTTCTGTATCCGAGCACGATCATAGAATCATAGAATACTAGGACTGGAAGGGACCTCAAGAGGTCATTGAGTCCAGACCCCTGCCCTCATGGCAGGACCAAATACTGTCTAGACCATCCCTGATAGACATTTATCTAACCTACTCTTAAATATCTCCAGAGATGGGGATTCCACAACCTCCCTGGGCAATTTATTCCAGTGTTTGACTACCCTGACAGTTAGGAACTTTTTCCTAATGTCCAACCTAAACCTCCCTTGTTGCAGTTTAAGCCCATTGCTTCTTGTTCTATCCTCAGAGGCCAAGATGAACAAGTTTTCTCCCTCCTCCTTATGACACCCTTTTAGATACCTGAAAACGGCTATCATGTCCCCCTCAGTCTTCTCTTTTCTAAACTAAACAAACCCAATTCTTTCAGCCTTCCTTCATAGGTCATGTTCTCTAGACCTTTAATCATTCTTGTTGCTCTTCTCTGGACCCTCTCCAATTTCTTCACATCTTTCTTGAAATGCGGTGCCCAGAACTGGACACAATACTCCAACCAGAGCAGAGTAGAGCGAAAGAATGACTTCTCGTGTCTTGCTCACAACACACCTGTTAATGCATCCCAGAATCATGTTTGCTTTTTTTGCAACAGCATCACACTGCTGACTCATATTCAGCTTGTGGTCCACTATAACCCTAGATCCCTTTCTGCCGTACTCCTTCCTAGACAGCCGCTTCCCATTCTGTATGTGTGAAACTGAGTGTTCCTTCCTAAGTGGAGCACTTTGCATTTGTCTTTTATTAAACTTCATCCTGTTTACCTCAGACCATTTCTCCAATTTGTCCAGATCATTTTTAATTATGACCCTATCCTCCAGAGCAGTTGCAACCCCTCCCAGCTTGGTACCATCTGCAAACTTAATCGTACTTTCTATGCCAATATCTAAATCGTTGTTGAAGATATCGAACAGACCCCTGTGGAACCGCACTTGTTATACCTTTCCAGCAGGATTGTGAACCATTAATAACTACTCTCTGAGTACGGTTATCCAGCCAGTTATGCACTCACCTTATAGTAGCCCCATCTAAGTTGTATTTGCCTAGTTTATTGATAAGAATATCATGTGAGACTGTATCAAATGCCTTACTAAAGTCTAGGTATACCACATCCACCGCTTCTCCCTTATCCACAAGACTCATTATCCTAACAAAGAGAGCTATCAGATTGGTTTCACATGATTTGTTCTTTACAAATCCATGCTATATCCATAGGAATGAGAACTTGAATCCAAAAAACACAGGAGCTGTAAAACTTTTAAAAATGGCGAGAATCCCTGGAAGGCTTACGAAAGGGACACTTGAATGGGTAGTTGAGGGCTTCATGAAATGAACCTGGCTGGTTGGTCCCGTTCCCTCTCCTCATAAAAACCAGTGTCGACCAAAACAAAGTCACCTGCTGTCAGTGTAGTTGGCAAAGCTCTGCAGAGAGGCCATAGAGTCAGTAAATCAAAGCCTGTTTGTACAGCTCTTAGCACAACAAGGGCCTGGCCAATGACTAAGTCTCTAAGGGTATGTCTACACTAGCCCCCTAGTTCGAACTAGGGTGGCTAATGTAGGCATTCAAACTTGCAAATGAAGCCCGGGATTTAAATATCCCGGGCTTCATTTGCATGTTCCTGGGCGGGCGCCATTTTTAAATCCCCTTAGTTCGGACTGACTGCCCGCGGCTACACGCGGCAGTCAGAAGTTAATCCGAACTAAGTCCTTAGTTTGGATTAACTGTTACACCTCATTGCAGGAGGAGTAACAGTTAATCTGAACTAAGGACTTAGTTCGGATTAACTTCTGACTGCTGCGTGTAGCCATGGGCAGTCAGTTCGAACTACGGGCTTCATTTGCAAGTTCGAATGCCTACATTAGCCACCCTAGTTCGAACTAGGGGGCTAGTGTAGACATACCCTAAGGCACCACAGAAACACAAATAACAATGTGTGTAGGATGTTATTAATAGGGTTACCAGGTAGCTTCAGAAAAAATACTGGACACATTTGATGGGGGGGAGGGGGAAGGGACCAGCCGGGAGGGGAGCGGGGCTGGCCAGGAGGAGGGGGGGGGGGCTGGACGGGAAGCAGGGTTGGCGGGGAGGGGTCGGGGGCAGCGGGGCTGGCCAGGAGAGATCGGGGGGATGGCCGGTGGGAAGCAGGGCTGGTCGGGGGGAGGGGGTCAGGGACAGCGGGGCTGGCCAGGGGAGATGGGGGGGGGGGTGGCCGGCAGGAAAAGCAGGGCTCATCGAGGGGGCGGGTAGGGGGCAGCGGGGCTGGCCAGGCAGATTGGGGTGGGATGTTGGGGGGAGCAGGGCTGGCCAGGGGAGATCGGGAGGAGGAGAACTGGCTGGCAGGAAGCAGGGCTGTCTGGGAGCGGGTTGGGGGGAGCGGGGCTGGTTAGGAGGGTTCAGGGGGAGAGAATTGGCTGGCTGGGAGCGGGACTGACCTGGGCACATGCAGATCTCAGGGCGCTGCCTGTCCCGCGCGCGGTCCTGGCGAAGCACAAGCGAGTCCGGCGACCGCTCTACAACGCGCTTGAACAGCACTCAGGAGCACGGACTGGGTTTTTCCTCCTCCCCAAGGCATCACTCCTACGTCAGACGCAACCAGAGGCTCCCAGCGCCAATTGCGCCCCACCTCCCAGCCACTCTCGCCACCCCACCAGGCTTCCGTCCGACGCCCAGCCAGAAAACCAGAAAATACCGGACATTACACATGTCCGGTATTTTCTGAAATTTTTTACCGGACAGAGGGCCCAAAAACCGGACTGTCCAGTAGAATACCAGACACCTGGCAAACCTAGTCATTAACTCCTCCAGAGGTGAGGGGCCTATTATGGGAGTGGGGTGGGCAAGGTTATGTGGCCTGTAAGGTGCCAGAGGTCAGACTAGATGATCACGGTGTTATTTATAGTCTGAGTCTATAAATAATGTTCTCTCCCTTTCTCCCTGCCCCCCCCCCTTGCTATCTGTTAAAGTAAGGGTGGGGAACCTGCAGCCCAGGGGCCAGATCTGGCCCCCCAGCTTGCCTGCATCTGTTTCCTGAGGCTCAGAATTCTCCCCCAGCATCGGGCAGCTGGCATTGGCTCTCCAGCCATGTGGCTCCCTCCCACCCAGATCCTACACCCCCTTCAACTCCTGCATGCTACTTTCTTCCCAGCTCTCCCAGCTCATTCCTGCACCCTCCCACTCTTCCAGACCCACCAACCCCCAACACACTCCTGTACCCTCCCTTCTGCTCAGACCCCACATCCAAGCCAACTTGCCAGCTGCCCCCTCCCACACACTGAACTCCTCATTTTTGCCCCCCCCCAAAGTGCAGAGGGTCCCCGCAAAATCTACTAGCCTAGGCCCCACTAGGCTTTGATGTACAAGGGGAATATAGGGAGTGTCTTTCTGCTTCACAGGGTTTGGAGGTTTTTTTTTTTTGTTTCTGACTTTTTTTGTGGCCCCTGAATGATTTTTCTGTGGGTTAATAGGCCAGCGGCCCCTGATCCAAAAAAGGTTCCCCAGAGGGAAACCTTAGTTTCCTGTGGGAAATGACATTGAGATGCTGCCTTCTGCTGAGAATTAACCATGGAGGCTATTTGTGTTTGTCCCTGCAAGGCGTTTTACCTTTAACTGTGAGTTCCTATAGTGCTGTCAAGATAAAGTTCCCACAATAGATCCATTGAGCCGCATCCTCGTGTGGTGTAAAGTGGCATGGCTCCACTGAATTGGGTTTGAGGTGTCTTCAGCAATTGAATTCAGATTAACAGAACAGATCTGGCTCTTTTTAAAAACAAAAAAACCCCTTCACCATGGCTGTTTCTAGCAGTGTGATCCAAAAGCGGCTTAGCTAGTTCAGCTTCAACTTTCTAGAATGATTTCTTGCTGAGTGGAGACCAATCGTGAACACTGACTTGCCCTAAAGGGCTTTTTAATTTGAGAAAGCTATAAGGGGAAGGAGTTGGAATGGAGTGGTTTTCACAGTCTTAACTGTAAGGTCATGGCTGTGAAGCTGAAATACACCAGGCTCAATAGTCTTGGGTCTGTTCCTTGGCTTGCAGCTAATTCTTACCTTTTAGCTTCCGGGAGGAAAGGCAATTGATACTGGGGATGGGCGAGGACAGCAAAACTTGACTCAAGTTTGTAAACCACTTGTGCTGTGATTTGTTCCCTCTCCAACAAATCATTTAAATTCCCTTCTAGTTAAACAGAAGCTTGTGCTGTGGAATAGGTTTTCAGTTCTCTGTCCATTGCTCTCTTCAAGAAATCTAGGCTGATGTACAGTGCATATGTCAATAGATCTCCTATATATGGTGTCTGCATCAGTTCATATGCACAACTATGGTGTATGTTATAGTATACTTACCAAAGGGAAACCACATTTGCTAGATTTTTGGAGGGGAGCAGTTTGGTCCTTGAAACCTATATAGATAAGTATAACTTGTTTTATTCACACATGTACGCCAGTCCTGGAACACAGAGGGTCAAACAGCGTACAGAGTAATCTTTTCTTTCAGGGATTTCAGGGCCCAGTTCTGAGGGAATCATTTTGGCTCAAGAATTGACTCCAGTCAGAAGCCAAAGCAGAGAACAAATTATCTTGCAGTTTGCACAGTTCTCTCATCAGATCTTTTGCATTATAAAACGAACAGCACCACAAAGCATGTCTCCCCAAGACTGAACATTGTCTTGAACATGAAGAAAAAGTTCTTGGAAGACTATGTGTAACAGCGCCATCTGGTGAGACCTGATAGAACAATATTTTGGTCCATCTGAAAAAATGAGAGAGGCGGTCAAAACCAGAATCTGTTACATAACACCCTTTAACTTGGATGGGTTTAGGTTGTATGGAGCTTGGATCCAAATCGCTTCTCACTCTATGTAATATCATAGGGGAAGTGTGCTGCATTGCTAGCTCTGTCTGCTCAGTCAGATTAGATTTGTATCGAGCCTTCTGTTTCTACAGAGCTATCCTAGAGCCCTGACTTTCTTTTGGTGGTGGGCATAGTGACTTTCATCCATGCGCTATGGACTTTGGTGAGCACACTTTTAGCTGGGCAGTGCCATCCTGATAGTGAAATTGCACTGTTGAATTAAAGCAGGATGCTGTGTTGGTAGGATTAAACTTGTTAAATAGGTTTGTGGATGGACTTGTGAGACAATGGCATATTGAATTGCTAATTATGATCCATATCTTCAGATATGGATTAGAAAACCCTTGGATCAGATAACTGGTAATTGTGTGTGTGCGTGTGTGTGTGTGTGCGCGCGCATGGTAGAATGGGAAGTAACTGTTCCCATCCCATGGCAATATGCCTGGACAGTAAATCTCTGGAAAAATGTTGTCTTAAACCAAAAAACTATGGGCAACACTGTGGGTGAGGGTGGAAGTTTTCAGAAGGAATGAGCTGCATGATAACGTATTTGGTTGCTAGGCTAGGCTGACACCCCAACGTGTGCAGAACTGGCAATTGGAGTGAATATGCACCATCCAGCCCATGGGGAACTCACCAAGGGGAACAATGCTTCAGAGTCTTCCTTTGCCGTCTCAAACTGTTATGCAGCTGAGAGATCTAAATGAAGACCCTCAGGGTGACTAGGGATGTGAAAGGTTAACTGGTTAACCTTAACAGGTGAGGCTTATCAGTCCTGGTTAGCTGGTGGGACTGGACCAGCTCCCTGCCTGCTTCAGGCTGCTTCAGCCCCACAGGGCCTGCTGCAGACAGGGACTGCTCCAGAGCTGGGGCAGCCTCTGTCTGTGGTGGGCCCTGGGGGGCCTCTGCCTGCAGTGGATGGGGGCGGAGATAGGCAAGGGTTGCTCTGGCCAGGCTCGAGCAGCACTTTCCTGCGGCTGGGGGGGCCACCCCCAGGGAGCATCCTTCTCCCCTGCTTTAATTGGTTAACCACCAATTAAACAGGATTTTACATCCTTCAGGCTGACACGAGTACACACTTGCAGGGAGGGGGAGGCTTCAAAATCATCCGCTTGATACAGGAGGATATTTGGGTCTATTTGAGTTTGACAATTCTTCTTTGGCGACGACAAAAGTATTCCACCCAGGACCTGCGTTGCAGTTCGGTGTATTTGTTTGTCAGACAGTTATTAGAAAAAAAAAAAAAAGGAAATCTGCTACTGATGTGGCAGTATCAAGCGTATTTCGCTGAATGCACAGACTTTGAATGCACTCTCTTTAACCAGATTAATGGCATTAGGTTTTGTCAATGTAAACACTACCTCATAATTGGCATTGGCAGGTGGTGTAGGAGCAGCAGGCTTGTTCAATATTTAAGAAAGCTGCATTGCAGAGCTGAGAAAGCTGGGAAGATAGGCTGTCTGTGTCAGTATCTTGGCTGCTGGATCTCTGCATACAGCAGGAAGTGTGAAATGGAGGGCTCCCTGTCGGAGCTTGGCTGTTGAATGGATGATCTTTCAAATACTGATGCAAGAGCTGTAGGGTTGCTAGCTGTTGTTTTGATAATCCATTCAGGGGCTTCTCAATACAGGCTTCGAGAGCGGAGCTGTTAAAGTGCAGGCATTGTGATGTATTTTGAGGAGTCCCGGGAAATCATAAAGACTAACACATTTATGAGGGCACTAGAAGACTTACCCAGCATTGCCTGTATCCTTCAGGGGCGTAAGCGTCATGGCCTTGGGAGGTGGGGGGCTCTGGGCAGGGAGCTAGAGGTGTGGGGGTTGCAAGAGTGAGGGCTGGAGGGTAAGGCAGGGGTTCAGGGCAGGAGGTGGAGGTGGTTGCTGGCTTCTCCTGGGGGGGCAGTCCAGGGTGATGGGTACCATGCCCCTGGCCCTCCAGCTTCTCCCATAGCTGGTCTGGGGTGTGTGCGCACACCCCACCTCTTGGCTTGTCCCCAGAGGTGTGTAGGCCAGCCTCGCTAGCATTCCCTGGGCTGGTCCATTGGGACTTCCCCCCTTCCTGGTCTGACAGGGCTTCCCCCCTCTGCTCCGGCACTGCTGGGGGGAGGGCACTTACCTGGTCTGTTGGCCAGCAAGATGGTGAGCCCTGGCCTCAGCTGGCCACTCAGTTGGTGGTGTGGTTGCCTCCCCCCCAATAGTCACTCTGTAGTATAGCTGTCCTCTGTGCTCACTGCCTCCAGTGGTTTCTCTGCAGTATCACTGTCCTCCAATCAGCCCCCTCCCTTCCAGTGTCACGGAAAACAGTCCCATTCCGGTCAGACCTATTTTTCTGGCACAACCAAATCCTGACCTTGCTTTAAGTTCTGATAAGAGGAAGCAGCCTACTGAATTTGGTGGCCCTAGCTCTGACTGTTTAGGAGGAGTTCTTGGACAAACAGACTCATGGATTGATGGACAGACAGACTGATGAGCATTTCTAAAATATATATAGAGATAAGCTTTTGTGGGATGCAACTCAGTTTGTCAGCTTCTGCAGCCCACAAAAGTTTATGCCCTAATAAATTTGTTAGTCTTTAATGTGCCATGGGACTCCTCATTTTTGCTGAAACAGGCTAACATGGCTATCGCTCCGAAACTTGTGTTGTATTTTGAGTTTGATGCTAAACTTCTAGTGCACCTGGTTGCTCACTCTGAAGGCTTGTTTTTCTGAATCTGTTATTCCTATTTTGGGAGGAACTGGAACTGCTTTGATGCTGAGTTCATCACCCTCAAATACCAGGATACTGGGGGGAAAAACAGCGGGTTTGAGGTACAGTATTTGGAGAACAGCTGTCATTTCCCTTCTCTTCCTCCCCCCCCCCCCGTGCTAGTATTCTGGGCTCCCATCCTGCACAGAAATGAAGTTTATTATTTATGTACAGCTGTTCTTATTAAGTGCTGACCACAGGTTTGGAATTGTTAGACCCAACACAGCCTTCTCTGATCCAAAGAACTGGAAGTGCAAAAGCCACTCCCAGAGAACTGGGAAACCCACAGAAGAGCGGGGCCTTTTTCTTCATTATAACAAATGAACCAAGGGCTAGATCCTCGGCCAGCGTGAATGGGCCTCACTCCACTGCTTTGCACAGCTGGCGAGCTGGTCTTGAGTCCTTAGGGGAGACTGAATGAACACAAAGGAAAAAGCTATTTAACATTTTTCTGTGGTTTTTCTCCCCTTCCCTTGGAATTCTCTTTTTGTCCACCTGGAGTGTGGTTGATATGCAGTGGGCTTGGCAGTATTGCACCCGTCACTGTGCACCTCTGACAGGTGGATGCAGGCATTTCAGCGTGTGGTTGCTGGTGGCCAGCCTTCTGGTTTGGGGAGGGATAGGTGTGGGCTAGCCACGACTGTTTCAGCCAGAGCAGTCACCCTGCTCTGAACAGGTACAGTCACCCTGGCTGCCTCCCTAATCTGTGTCCTCAGGGATACAAGGCAGAGGAGCAGATGAGGAGTTTTCCAGATGATTCCGGGGAGTGGATAGGGGTGAGCTGGGAGTTACACTGAGGTGAACTCTCCCATCGACACTGTTGCTAACAGCTCTGTGCTGTGCTCGGTGTGACTGCTGGACAGGACAGGACTGGTGCTTTTGTGACTTCACAGCACAACACAGCATCATACTGGAGACATCTTTTCCTTCGCCTCACAACAAAGCGGCAAAGTGCCAGGAGGCTGGGCAGTCCTCCAGCAGTGGTAGAGCTGGTCATGGTGGGGAGCTGCGGGCCAATGCCATGGCTGGTGTATGGATGATGGGGAGCATCAGCACCTGAATTGCATGACCTTTCTCCCACAGAGTGCAAGGTAGAGCCTTGGTGGCCAAGGAGGGAATGCAGCTGGTGCCAGGTTGACTTAAGGTATGCTGTTCAAGCTATGTAAAAAACATAGCTGGATATGACGTACCTTAAGCTGAACTTTGGTGCCATCCTCACAGCAGGAGGTCAACAGAGAAACACTCCCATCGACTTCCCTTACTCTTGTGAGGAGCAGGAGTTCCGGCGTTGACGGTGCGCCTTCAGTGTTCGATTTAGTGGGTCTTTACTAGACCCGTTCAATCGAACACCAGAAGATCGACTGCCACAGAGTTGATCTTCTCCATAGTCTAGACATGGCCTGGGAGTAGTGAGGGAGGGGGCTGGTAGCTGGAAGGCCCAGTGCTAGGGTTGTCTGATCTCAGGGTTGAAAAGGGATGTTGGCAGCTCGGTCAGTACTACTGACTGGACCTCTAAAAGTAGGGTTGCCAATTTTGCATGGACAAATTCCTAGAGGTTTCATAACATGACATGATTGAATCTTTAATTAAAGATCAATCTTCAAATTCCTGGAGCCTCCAGGACAATCCTGAAGGGTTGTTAACTCCAACTAAAAATCTGGTCTGTGGCAGAACAGGGCTGCCGAAAATAGCTAGCATGTTTGGCTCCTAGGTACAGAAATGCGCACAGGGCCCCCAAATGCTGGCTCTGCAGCTCCCATTGGCCAGGGATCATGGCCAATGAGAGCTGTGAGGACAGCACTGGCAGGCATAGTGCAAAGCCTGCTGGTCCTTCTGTCTAAGAGCCAGACATACGGTCTGCTTCTGAGAGCCCCAAGGAGCTAGGGAGGCTCCCTTAACTTCACTGTGCCACTGACTGAGGTACGCTCTGTCCAACAGAAGTTTGCACCCCAAACCACCTGCCCCAGCTCAGAATCCCTCCTGCACCCCAAACCCATGACCCAGCCTTGATCCTTCTTCCAAACTTCTTCCCCAATCCTGCACTCCCACCCTAAGCATCCTCCCACACCTCAAACCTTCCTCGTGGACCCCACCCTCCAAGCCCCTCATCCGTGGCCCTATTCCAGAGCCCATTCCCCCACCCTCTCGAAGTGAGTCAGGGTGGGGAAGAGTGCACAATAGGGGGTGGGTATGTGTTGTGCTTATGAGAACCAGCCAGGATCTTTTTCAGGGTGAAAGGCAATACGCTGTGTTTATTGAAAATACAACATGAAAAGCAGTGCACACATTCATTCTCCCACACAAAGAAGCATGCGTGCACGCACCCACACCCACACCCTCCTCTCTGATAGTTTTGAGTCTGTTGTGGCTCAAATCAATCTTATGGCCAGTTAGACTTGAACATGTGAAAGGAGCTGGGCTCTGTTGATCATGATCCAATGTACTGAGGCTCTGCGGGACTGAACCCAGAGTGCCATGGCAAAAGGACCCCATTTTTATAGTTTAAGTTCTCATTTGAGTCTATGGGTTTTGCAGTGTCATGCTGCAATCATTCATCCTTAGGTGGTGTTAGAGTTTTCCACAGTTACCCTTCGACGGCTGTAGTCTGGCTTCCCATCATTATCTCTTCGTTTGTCAGTTCTGATTTGTTTCTGGCATTGGGCACACTGAATGCTTCCTGGTTGGCTTCAAGTTTCTCACTTCTTCTTGACCATCTGGGCATTTGTGATGTCTTTCACACTTCTCCTTAATGATGCACACATCCTCCACTCATGCAAAACAATTTTACAGAGCATTTCAGACGGGATTACACTTTAGAAAGGATTATAGAGCTACTAAAGAAATTACAAAAGAACCTTACACAACTTAGTTTGCAGTGCAGACAAGAGGCACAACTTAATTTGTAATGCTAACAAGAAGCAAGGGTGTCTGGCAGGGTGAAATGAAATATACAGAACTTATAAGCAAATCACTTATTACTATCATTATATTTACATTCTACTAAAATACTATATTTTGGCTACTGTAGAGCCTCAGAAAAGAGGCAGGGCACAGATGTTCAGTTGTGTGCAATAAGGAAGTCAGCACCCCTAGGTCTGGAACCTAGGCCTGCAGAGCTACCAGGTAGTTGGCATCTCCAGGCTGCCACCCCACGTGTAACCAGTTTGCACTCCATTTCCCAAGATCCTGTGTGGACACACATCACAGGAAGTCCCACCTCCAGGATCTGACAGACAGCTATCCCCAGGCTCTCGATTGGCTCCCTGCCCTATATAAACTCAAGAGGCTTTGCAGGAAGTGTCTGGGCAACAAGGTAGGATTTTCTAGAGCTACTACAACTGGTCCTTGAGCTGAAATTCCTGGCTTCACCTTGGCTTGATTTGGACTTTGCCTCCTGACTTGGATTCTGATCCTTGGTAGCAACCTTGGCCTGGACCCTTTGTCTGGAAATGGGTGACTGGAGAGGGATCATGTGAGGATTACCTGTTGTGTTCCCTCCCTGTGGGGCATTTGGCATTGGTCACTGTCGGCAGACAGGATGCTGGGCTAGATGGACCTTTGGTCTGACCCAGTATGGCCGTTCTTATGACTGGACAGAACTCCTGGGCTGCTCCTAGCCTGAGGCTTGCCCTGCTGTGACCCTGGGCCCTGACTGCTTCTGTTGGGGTCCTGACTGTAGCAGGCTTTCTCCTCTCCTGACCCTGTGTGTATTCATGCAGGTGTTAATGCTGCTCCAAGCTGCAGGGCTCCCATGTGTAACCCCTTTGTGGTTTGTACCAGGGTACAGCCTCAGAGCATGCCATGCTGCTAGGGACTCCAGGCACAGTGGGAATGGTGTGCAGTGAGTTTCCTGAAACTTCCCAGTGTTAAAAACTTAGGTCACAAAGCACTGCTACAGTCCCTCTTCTCTCCTCCACCCATTCTTCCCCAAAACCTCTTTCTAAGGAGTGAATCTGTGTTCCCCAGGTTCTATGCTGTTGCCCTAACTAAGGATGTTAAATTGTGGTTTTCTAACTAGTCTATGACTAGTTCATAAGGACCACTCTACAGAGCTGCAGTGGCGGTAGCTCCACAAGCCGACTCAAGCTGGGACTGAGCAGTCCTGGCTTGTGCTGGCTCTGGGTGCCACCTGCGCTATGGATCTGCATTTTAAATGTAGTACGAGCTGCCGCACCAGGTCATCCCGGACCAGCGTCAGCCAGGACCGCTCAGTCCCAGCTTGTGCTGAGTCTAGCAGCCCCTGCCCGCAGCCAGCTCTGTCTACCGCAAACAGCCCCAGCCCACAGCCAGCTCGGGCTGCTGTGAACAGGGGCTCCTGCCAGAGCAGCCTCCCTTATCCCCCCACTACCTTTGACAGAGGCAGCTGGAGTGGTCAGGCAGCACCACAGAGATGGTGCTGGAGGGAAAGCACCAGCTCTTGTCTCCCCCCCATCCTTGTTGCCTCTCATAGGCTACGTCTATATTACAAGCTTCTTTCAGAAGAAACTTTTCCAGAAGGGATCTTCCAAAAAACTTCTTCCGAAAGAGCGTGTCCACGCTGTCAAAGCACATTGAAAAAGCGATCTGCTTTTTTGAAAGATAGCGTCCACATTGATTGGACTCCATCTCTCAATTAAGTTCTGATTCCTGTGGACGGAATGGCCACCAGGGCACCTGTGCTTTTTCCTGGAGGCCTCTTTTGAAAAAATTCCCCCCTCTTCCTCACGTGCCTTTTTCTGAAGGCCGTTATTCCTCGTAGAAAAAGGTTTTCCGCTATTAGAAAACCCCCTCCATTCTTTCGATTTTTTTTTTTTTCCCGAAAGAACACAATTGCAGTGTGGATATAACTCAAGTTTTTTCAGAAAAACGACTGTTCATAGGGCTGCTGGCAACCCCATAGGGCCTGGAGCCCTGGCAGCCCCGCAGAGCTCACAGCATGGCTGGCTCCCTGGGAGTGGGGCTTTAAATCAGTGGCAACATATGGCTTGAGAGCTGCATGCAGCCCATCAGGGTTCTGTATGCGGCCCATGAGCTATTTTATGTACCATTGCCCAGGAACGAGGGTTGCCAGATTCTGCTGTGTGGTTTTTTACCTACTGGTATTACTAAAGTTACCAATGTAAAGCAAGGGCACGTGCAGTGAAGTGCGGCCTGATTGCACACAACACTGACTGTGAGAGCCGTGCGCTCCCTCTGCATCCAGTCACAGCACTGCTGCAGTTCAGTCAGCACACCCTGAAGATTCTAGGTACTCAAGTGCTACCCTATTTTAGGAGACTGTCTTGATTGTGACAATTTTGCTGCCCACTCAGATGAAGAAGGGCCACGAATGTGGCCCACTCCCTAGCCTAGCTTGTCCTTCACTGCTTTAAATAGCCTGCCCCCACTCTGGATTGAAGAGAAAAAGCACAAACCAGTTCCCATGCCATCTGCGGTGTAGAGGGTTTGTTGCTCCTTGTGGTATAATTACGGCTGGCTGCTGCAATCATTTGTGCTAGTGCACTCTCTAGCTCTCCACTGGTGCAAACTGGTGAGTCACCATCATCTCTCTGTCCAGAGCTGTACCTAGTCTGGACACAACAAACTTCTGGTGATCTGGGGGTGAAATTTTGCTTGATTATGCTGGTGGAACACCATAGAAGTTAATGAGGATACTGTGGGGTTGCATTGGTATCATGGAAGGCAGAATTTGAGTATGCTATGGAAATCCGGTGTTGCTTCTGACCTTGAGTCAGGGCCTCCAGCCACACTGCAGTGCCAATACACATCTTTCCTTTAAGCTATGCCAGGGAGTGTAAGACCTTTTACTTGCTTTTGGAAGGTACTGTCTGGTCAACTCTCAACAGGAATAATCCAAATAGTGATCTATCCAAATAGATCCCTCTCCTTTTCCTTTGACCCATACATGTTTCCTGGTCCAAGCTACCAGACTGGAAAGGGACTGAACTATAATCTTTCATCTGGCCCAGGAGTCTGCCAGGCATTGTAGCTGTGAATGTCAACTTCAGATCACACATCTTTCTTCTGCCCGTGACGTGATACAGCTTTGGTCCAGGTGAGTTAGGTGCAGGGCAAATTCAGGGCAGCTACTGAGCCATGTTGCTTTGATAAGGTGATCTCCTCTGGATGGAAAAAGGTGCCAGCTTAAGTTGAAATGGTCTGTGTAGAAATGTAAGTTCCATATTCTGTCTGCTGCAAGTGAGAGAGTAACACACTTTGTACTTGCTCTTCATGACTTGTTCTTTACAAAACCAGGCCCAGTTGGCAGAGAGTGTCCATGCCAGATGACCTACTTTTGAACTACACATGGTTTGCATGTTTGTTCTACTGGTGAACAGAAAAATATGCCCATGCATGGAAGCATCTGTGCTTCCTGACTTGTTTTTTCCCATTTTTAAATGAAGCAAAAAAACCCAACAAAATTCTGATTATCTTCAGACTGAGACTGTGAAATGGTTGGGTCATCATATGGAGTCAATAAAACATTTAGAAAGGTCCCAAATACAGAGATAAGCAGCTAATATGTTTGTGTGAACTTTCCTTTTTGTATTCTAATTGTAATCCTACTATAGCCTTTTATGTGTACAGGTTGAAACTCTCTGGTCCAGCATGATTTTAGTGAGCAGAATGTCCACTTATTGTGAGGCCAAGTTTCCTGTGGTCCCATCGTTTGTTTACAGCCACCAGTCCTGGCTCTCAGTGTTCTGTGTTATTTAGCTCTAACTTACCCACAAATGTCTTCCAAGAGCCCAGTGAGCAGTGGAAGTATTGGTAATGGTGCTAGACAATATTGACTTCCTGTAGTCTGGTTATCAACCCTGTGATGTCAGCAAATTCTTTGGTTCAGCACCAGTCAGGTCCCAAGGGTGCCGGATTAGAGGGGTTCAACCTGTATAATATGAGGTCCTGCTAATGGGCTCTACTGCATTTAACACTAAGAGCTTAGCAGCAGGAACAGCATTATAAACATTTAGGATTTCAGGCTGGAGAGCAGGTATTATACATGTTGCAGTAAATCTGGAGCAACTCATTGAGGAGTTTCTTTTAATTTATGCATTTGCAGACTCATGGGCATATAGAAAGGCCTGAGCAATGTTAGTCTTGTGACTGGCTGTTCCCAAAGACCGGGAGTGAGAACTCAACTCTATTTCTGGCTCGTCTGTGAACTTACTGTGTGACTTTGGGCAAGCCAAAATTTCTGCCTCAGTTTGCCTGTAAAATGGTTGCAATATTATTTAGGGTAGTCCCCATGAGAAGGTCACTGTTTGCCAGGTAATCATATGTCTGGGCCTCATTCTTTCCTGTTCTTAGTACAGGGCAAATCTGTGAGATCTCAAATACCGTTACGTGAGTGATAAAAGCTCTTCTGAATGGTGACCATTGTGCTGATGTCACAGGGTTGATAATTGGATGAGATGCATTTATATTTGCAAAGTGCTTTGAGATCCTCAGGCTTAGGGAGATCTGTATGTGCACAAAGTGTGATGTTAAAAGAATATGCAATAAAGTAGCAAGCTCCAGCAAAAATTACTGGAACAAAAGAGTCGTTTTAAAACTGGGCTCTCTATTTCAGAAACTTAAACTTGAGTAATTATGCAGCTTTGGAAGTGCAACTCTCTCCTAACAACCTAACACAAATCCCCAGCCTCTGTTTCAGAAATAAAGACATTCTTATGGATGGAAAAAGGAGAGTTTTAAGATGTACTGATAATCACATTTGGACAATAATGGACTTATCTGATCTCACTTCAGAGAGTCTATGCTTGGTTATTCCAGTGAATTTCATTACCTCTTAGGATCCCAAAGCAAATACATTATCTCTTTATGTAGCCTAGCCAGGAGTGTGGTTGACTCTTCCCATTAAAAAGAAAAAGTTTAAAAAGCTTGTTTCAATGAGGTCAAAATTCCTCTATTTGCTTGGCTGGAGGATTCAAGACCAGAAATATAGGCTAGTCTGGTAGGTAGAGCACTTGACCGTGACTCCAGATATTTGGGTTTTTCTACTCCTAGCTTTGCCACTGGTCTGGATGACCATGGGCTAGTCCTGTTTCTGCTCGGTGCCTCAGTTTCCCCCTCTTTAAAATCAAAGACTGCTTATTATTCAGACGCAGTAACCAGGACCAGCTATGTCATTTGTATTAGTAAAATGACATTAGCTGCCACCACCAATGCTGTCTTAACACTTTAGGACCTGGTTCATTTAAAGTTTTAGCTTCCATGATGTGGAAAACCATGGCATCCCTTGGTGGGTTTGAGTGTAAAGCTATGTGGACACTTCACATTACCAGTCAGAAAGATTAAAGTTCAGTCAAACTCCATTTTCCCTATTGTCAAATCTTGCTGTCACTGTTGGGAGGGAGCTGGTTTATGAAGGTTCACTGGGGCTAATGGCCGTGTTGTAAAAAAATATCATGTGACTTGTCCCATATGACATTTCCAAAGTAAGCCTCATTGATTTGGGGTGAGGGTCATCCTTGAGACTCAAATTGGGCGAGATGTTCACTAGGGATGTGAGTGTGTACCCATTTAAGCGATTAACTGACGAGCCTGGATTCACTGGTTAATCCTAACAGTTACCCACAGCCCCCTCAGCTGCTTCTCTATCAGAGGCGGGGGGAAGGGGCTTTTTTCCTCTGATACAGAGGCAGCAGCGCGGGGGGTGGAGGAGGAGGCAGGCAGGAGCCGGTGTGCATGGGAAGCAGGCTTCCATCCTCTGATCCAGAGGCAGCAGCGCAGAGGGAAGTGGGGACAGGGGGGAGCCAGTGGGAGCCCTCCCCCTGCATGTAACCTTTGACATTTACAGCAGTTTACACATTTACAAAATTAAACACATTTTAACATCCCTGATGTGTGTGTGAGACCGCTTTGCATTTCTCCAGTCTCACCCAAGGATCTCAAGGCATGTTACAAACGTTAATGAATAAAGCCTCTCAATTCTCGGCAAACTTGGCAAGTATTATTCAGACATCAGCGACAGAACATATTATTGGCATAGCTAGGAATGAAACTCAGGGTTCCTGCCTGACTTCTGTGCCCTAGCTGGAAACCCATCCTTGCTCTCTTGTATATGTTAGTTGATGGGGTAACATAATGCAATGCAAGCACAGTGGATGGATTTTTAAATGACAAAGCAGTTGGGAGCATCTATTAAGCAAAGTCTTGTGATAAAATACTTCAATTTGTTAACTTAAATATTTCATATACTTCACTGGTCAGGACCTGCCATCTGCTCTGCCAGATATTTTTGTTCAAGTGCAAAGGCTTGGACATACCCAAATGTGAGCTGTTGTTTCTCTTTACCTTGTGCTAAAAATGCCCTAGCAGGCATTAGAATGAGCAAGAGTGGATGCTGGAAGTAATGCAATTTCGGTCTTCAGAATCTATTATTTATAGGCACAAGGAAAGGCTTGCGTATTTCACCAGGGATGGTCTCTGTTTTTTTTTTTCAGTGTCTACCGCTGTAGGAAATGCCACTGGCGTAACCATTGCAAGCAGAGAGTTCTAATACAAAGAGCGCATTTTGCTTATTCCTGGCTGAAAAGGCAGTTGGTTTCTTTGACTGCTTAGCTAGACAGACCACATGAGAAGATGGTCCCTCTTTTAGATTTCATTTTGCTGCTGCATACTGCAGAAGGGAAACCAGGTATCACGTGCATAGCAGTAGGGTAAAGAGGACAGATGCTCCAGGGTGCTAATCTGTGACATGAGAAAGCCAGGTTCACTTCCCCCGTTTCACTACAGGTTATCTGTGTGATTGATGGGAAAGTCACTTAAGACTCTCTGGTGAGCTTTTTATTAGATATGTAGCAACTTCTTGTGTTTTAGTCTGTTTTCTCTGTAACCTTACGAATGAAAGTGCTTACTTAGAAGGAGCTGTGGGGTAACTTATAAATGCTGGCAATCCGCTGATCAGAGCGAAAGCAAAATGCAGGCAATGGTGCTGTGGGCAGTCTGACTTGTTAGGGCTACCACGGCGTAAGGCAGGGACCGTTCAGCCTGAGAACCCTAAGTCAGAAGGGAGTGGGACATGCTTCTCTATCCAGGAGTAGTGGTGGCTGCCACGCAGGGACCATGCAGAGTGGAAGGTGGGGGAGAATGAGATGTAGTTCCCCTGAAACGGTGACACCCAGCATTGTGCCTTAACCACAAGACCACTGGCAGCTGTCTTCTGTTCCCTTGTTAGCATGTTTCTAGTACGTGGCGCGCTGGTTCCATGGACTATACCACTCTGTGCGGACTTCTTGGATAGCTTCTTTGTGACCTGTGTGGCTAACAAGGAAGCAGTCAAGGGTGGCTCTGGCTAGATGTGGGGCATGTATCCCCGGAGGAGTTGAAGCCCCCTGGGAGACTTGCATTGTACACAACCTGACCATTGGAACATGCCTCTTTTAGTGCAGGGGGCTGAGACTGCCTGGCCCCATGGTATGTGAGGCGTGTCCAGGCTTCACATTCTGTCTGCGGTCCTCTGGGACACAGCACAACGGGAGCATCCTTAGCCAAGCAGGGAGCAAGAGCCAGAGCTGGAGGATCACCTGTGCCTGACTCATAAATGGGCCTGTTAGACTAGAGCTGTGAAAGTGTAACCTGTGCCAGAGGCAGTGGAAGGGGTGGGCAGGTGGGAGTTGGTACACGTGGGGATATGGCTTTTAAGCCAGCTCCCCATGAGCAATGGCTTCCAGGGAGCTGCCTACCCCCTCCATGCCCCTTACTGCTACCTCTGATACAGAGGCAGCAATGTGTGTGGTGGGGAAAAAGGACTGGCTCCTGCCTGCCTCCATCCCCTAGTGCTGCTGCCTCTGAATCAGAGGCAGCAGCTTGGGAAGGGGAGCAGGCGGCTCTGCAAGAGCCGGTACGCACAGGGAGCTAGCTCCCCACGTGCACTGGCTCCTGGGGAGCTGCTGGCTCCTGGGGAGCTGCCTACTCCTGTGTGTAAACATGTAACCACTGACATTTTTAGCAGTTACACATTTACCTAAATAATCACATTTTAACATTCCAGGTTAGGCTGGGCACCTATGACTCTCCTTAGTTTTGATCCAGCATTGAATCCGCTCATGTAGACACCTGCCGGCTGAAGGGCCAAACACAGACCGAGGGGGTCTGTGCTAGCAGATCTGATCACAGGATCACGGCCTTCGAGCTGTGGGTGCTCAGCACCACTCTGGTTCGGGCTGCTTGTCACCAAAGGCATCTTCAGGCTACCTAGTCCTACATATCTGCAGGATAGTTTAATTTTGCACCAAGGTAAAAGCTCTGCACTTTCTGTATGGTCCTGCTGGATGGCATGCACGTTTGTTTGTTTCTTAGGGGGTGTCCATCAGGAGGGTCACACATTGTCTTTAGGTCAGCATCAATTTCCCAGGAGTTAGTTTTCAGTCATGGGCTTCATTCCTTCAGTCAGGTGCTGGTGGCATCTGTCAGAGCGATAGCTGTCACCCTCAACAAAATTAGCTTGACTTTCTGGGGTTTGCTTGACTCAGACGTTTCCTTTAATAGGGTTCTATCACGCCAAGCCCAGCCTTGCTCCTGCCGGAATGGCATCATTGTTTTTCTCCCCTTTCAGGTGGGCATTTGGGGGCCACCCTGTCGAGCGGACAGTCTCTAGCCATTAATGCTGTCGCAAGCCATACAGGCTGAAAGACAAAAAGAAAACAGTTGAATCGACTGCCCTGCCAGCCAGCAAGCTGTCTCCCTTGAGCTGAAGTGGGTTGGATCTATCGCACCAGGGAAAAACAAACAACCTAAAACAACCTCAGCTTCAGGATTGAAATATCCATGTTTTAAAAGCCAAGGTGAACAGGGGACACATGTTGATTTAATTTTTCCTAGCTGGGAAGCACAAATAGACACTGTGCACATGGTAAATTTCCCTCTCTAAAAACATTAGGAAGCTGATAAGCCAGGGTTTATAACATTAACACTGTAGGGGTTGGCAAGAAATGCAATAGAGAATCGTATTAGTAATCAGTGGTACAGTGGCTCAGAGAAGAAGTCCATTTCCAGCTAACTTCTGAAAGCCCAATACGAATCTCTTTGGCTTGAATATACAAATTAATCCCATGGCTTTTGTAAACTAACGTAGTCATTAGTGGCTCCTGTTCTCATTTGCTTTCTTTTTGCCTGAAAAGCATGGAGTGGGAGGGATGTGCAGGGGAGATAACTTGTTAGCCAGCTGAGCTAGGGGGAGAGCTTTTGTTTCATCATAGTTCAGCTCTCTGGTGCCGGAGTGGAAAGCTCCAGAGACTCTGCCAGCCAAAAGCAATTCCTCTGGAATCCAACCCGATTAATCTACCCCAGAGCAAAGTCGTTTTGGCTGGGAGTCTCTGGAGCTGGATCAAGGAGGTGCAGATGACATCTTTGAGGCAGCCTGGCTTGCTGCACCCCGGTGTGGCGTGGCAGGCTCGAGAAGGCTGTCAGTGGCCGTTGAACCTCTGCTCCCTTGAGGTGCTGTAGGTTGGAAACCCACCTTGGTGCTCAGATGCTAGAGTGAGGAGCACGGTAGAAGAACCTGACTAGACTAGAACACTGGGTGAGCAAAAGCACCTTTGCCTTTCCGCAGAGATTTGGGGAAGTCTTAAATGCTATGCAGGGAAAGCAGTGAATCCCGGGAGCCCCTTTGTGGGCGTGCTCTGTTTCTAGCCAACATTGCTCCCCCTTTTCAGCATCATTGCTCCCAGGAGTGGGGAGATCATGTTGAGTTCCTGCCATTGCAGCTTTTCATCCTGGGTTGGCACCAGCAGCAGCTGGGGTGTGGTGAGCCCCCTCTTTCTCCCCCATCAGGTTTTCACTCCTCTTCCAGTGCTGCACAGTATGAAATAGGTATGAACATGAGGTGCTAACCATAGTTTTGTTTAGGGTCTGGCTTGCTCTCTCAGGACCCTGCTCTTCTCTGCTATATATATTAGAGAGTTGGTCCTTCTGTTTGATCAAGAATGCCTCCTATCGGTAAGAGCTAGGACCACGTAATTCGGTTTGTAGCTTCCTCTTATCAGAACTGAAAGCGAGGTCAGGTGTTTGTTGTGCCAGGACAATGGGATGTGCCTGGAATGGGATTGCGTCTCATAAAACCACCCAGAAATGAAACAGAATCATCAAAGCAAGTACCGTCCTCAGCATTGACAGAACTGAGTGAATGCTGAAAGAGACTGAAGCAAGATGAGCCAGAGAAATAGGATGAACCTGGAATAGGATTGATTCTCTATAAACCTTATACAACAGAATCAAAACAGAGAAATGTGGAGCAGTGCGCTGTTTTGGCACAGCTATATCAATGCCTAAGGTTTGAAAACAAGAAGCAATGTTATTGGAAACCAAATTGACTATAACCCTTTTTTGTTAAAACATAGTGAATTTTAAGAGTCTATAGCAGGGGCTGACAACTTTTCTGAAGTGGTGTGCCAAAATTTAACCCTCCTGCCTTGGGCTGCACCACTCTCCCCAAGGAGTGGGGGCTCTCCCCACCGTGTGCCCCACTTGGTCTCCTGCCCTGGGCTCCACTCTGGCTTTTCCTGTGGGGAAGGGAGGAGCACACTGATGGGGCTTTGGTGGGTGGAGCAGCAGCGGTGCATGCAGGGGCAAGACCTCAATCTCGTGGCTCTGCACAAGGTCCCTGTGCCACCTGGTGGAAGTGGGCAGGGAGTCAGGGTGGCTCTTGGGGGCACTGGGGGCAGACATGAGTGGGGAGCCTGGTCTGGTCGGGGCTTTCATCACCTCCTCCTTTCCTGAACGCCCAAAAGCTGGAACAGGTGCTCCAAGCCGTGTGGCTCTGCAGGCTCCCCAGTGACTGGGAGAGGAGGGGGAGCTGCAGACTACACGTGCCACTCAGAATCGGCTCATGTGCAACTTATGGCGCACATGCCATACGCTGCTGACCCCTAGTTTACAGGGAAGAAGAAATGAAATATACTTGATGGAATTCCTGAATTACGGACCCAAGCAGCATTGGGTCAATCTGCTAGTCCTAAATAAAATGATCCAGCCAGCCTAGAAGCAGCTATGAATCTTCACTCCCATTAATTTTAATTATGTTATTTTCACCTACAGTCCATAACAAATTAACTGGTTTGGCTTGTAGCCAAGTGCAAATACATCAGTCATAAGTTTCATTGTGGCACATACCAGCTGGTGGGAGCCAAGCCTCCATATTTCACAAGTGCGGCCTGCACCTAAAGGTTACATGGTATGTCGTGCAAAGCTCTGAAAAATGTGGTGCTCTAAGCACCGTAGCGAGGTGAACCTAACCGCCAGTGCAGATGCAACTAGCTTGACAATAATTCTTCCATCAACCTAGTTTCTATCTCTGAGATGAGCTACTGTGGTGGAGGAAACCCTCTTTCATTTAGCTGTAGTGGCTTTGTGGTAGACATGCCCACAGATGCAAAATGACGGAGGAGTTTCCCATGAGAGCTGGCAAATCAGAGTAAGGGGTGGCACATGAAATCCCGCAGAGTGACTCACTCTTATGCAGTGTTAGTAGGTACATTGCAGAACTCTTTTCCCAATCAGAACCTCAGAGGTCACCGAGGAAAGTCTAGTTCCCAGGGCAAGGACTTGGCTATAGGATTTAATTCAGCAGAGATCTGGACAACTTCAGAGCAGTGCACAGTCCCACCCCTGACATAGCCCCTAACCAGTCAGTGAGCAGCAGCAGCACACATAAAACTGGGTTAATTCTTGTTGTTATATAAAGGGCATTAGGAAAGCCAGCAGCTGCTTAACTGCGGTGGAGTCCTGTTGTGCGGACTGCGCAGTGGACTAGCTGCATGTGTCCTCTTCCTGGGATGGTCTGTGCATAGGCTCTTACTCACTTGGCTTGGGAAGGCTCTCTCAGGGCTGGCAGGAGCTTCTGGTTGAGGTAACCTGCAAGATGCAGGTACATCAGGCCAGACCGATTCTGTTCCATTCTCCACTGGCTTCCCGGAATGAATCTGTTTGTCGCATTGGCTCAGCTCACGTATCTGGCAGGTTGCAGAGGCATCTGGTGAAACCAGATAAGCGTCATCACCAGTTTCTCTTCCTGTGTGTCTATAGAGTAGGGGTGGGGGTGCGGTGAGAGCATGCAAAGCAACTTGCCTGCTTTAAACAGCATTCTTGTCATGGTCAGGGCTGTCCTTAGGCACAGGCAGTTGTGTAGGTAAATTTGAGTCACTGGGTGCCCCAAGTTCAGTGTTGCCCTTCTGGCCTGGGAATCAATGACCTGGCAATTTGAGTCGAAGTGGATTTGGCCTCGTTCGTTAATGTCATTCTAGGAAAATCCATCTTCTGAAAAGGCTCGGGTGTATGGGGGTCGCGAGTGATGCTGCTCTGGCTGCAGTCTAAAAATCACAATAACTGGAACTGAAAGTCTTTGCTCCGAGCCCTGGCCCTGGAACCCATTGTGGTAAAAGCGGCTTTAGCTTTCCTGTCCACTGTCTTCTGGGAGGCTGAAATCTGTGCTATGAATGTTAGATTCAGTGCACAGCAGCTGCTGCTGCTTTGGGTTGCTTGGCTGTAGGGCTATATTGAAGTCATGGTCTGCGTATTTGGATACAAACTAAAAATTTTCTTGTTTGTCCTAATCATACACCCATTTCTCATTGCCGGCAGGGACTCTCCTCTGCACTCCATGCACATTTAAAAGGATGGAGCTTTCACAGGGACCTGGAGTTTTATGACATGTAATTGTTCTTTGACTTCAGTTTGCCCTGTGAAGGCTAATGTGGCTTGGTTCTCATTTGAGGGGGGCTTTTAAATGGTGTTTTGCCCCATGCCCGCCCTAAATGGTTGTTCTTCATTGGTAAGCAGTAACTGTGCTGCATCCCAGAGAGAGCTGCTGCTCTGGGATGGATGGGATGAACAATCCAGGTGTATTGCTTTTAGCAGGCTCTTTTGTGAAGTACTCCTTTGAGTTGGACTGTGCTTTCTAGTGATCCTGGCTGTGAAATACACTAGGTTATGCTATATACTCCCATAACCTAAGATCCCGCTAAGCTGTGTGGTTGCTGCCTGTTAAGCCCTGCACAAGGGCTCAAGGCTGTGGCAGGGAGAGACGTCCCTGTGCCTGTCCCAGCACAGAGCTGCTGCAGCTGGGGGAGAGGCACCCCTTCCCTCCCCTAGCACTGACCTGCCACAGCCAGGAGAGAGGTGCCTCTTACCTGGCCTTGGGCTGGTGTGGTGAGGGAGGGATGAGGTGAGTTCTTTCTCCCTAGGGCAGCCTGCACTCGAAACCCCTCATCCCCTTCCTCCAGCCCTGAGCCCTCTCCCACACTCAGAACCCCCTCAGCCCCACCCCCAACACAGATTGTGCATGTGCGGAATGAATTTTGTTACGTGCACCCAAATGAAGGTGACATGTCACACATCACCTCATATTGGTGCACATAAAATTCATTCCACACAGGAACATAAAAAATTAGAGGGAACACTGTCCATAATAATCCCTAGTATCTCTGTCCAACTTCATCCCCAAAGTAAACCATCGTTCAGCCCTGGCTTTTCAATAGTTGCCTTAGGATCAGTTGGATTCTGCGCATCAGGATGGTGCAGTGTTTGGAACCTGACTTTCAGCTCCAACCCATATCTAATGCTACCTGCCTGGTACATCCTTTCCTTTTGAAGCTATGGGGCGGTGGTGGGTCAGGGGATGTGCCGGAGAGAGGATGTGGTAGTTGTATTTGCAAGCTTATTGCGTTCTGGGGGCTGATGAGCAACTCTAGAACTGATTAATGCCCTGCAGATTGTAGTTAAATTAAGGATGTGGCCCTAATGGGCCAGACAAGTGGATTGTTCTTACTGGCTCTACAAAGTGTGTGTTTGGCACACAGCGTTCAGGGCTGCCCGGCATGACACTGACTAAAGGAGGCTAAAAGACAGCTGACCTTGCCAGTGCTTGTGGCACATGCACAGGGCGATGTGTTGAGCCAAAGGCAAACTCCAGTGGCGTCAAGGGCAGATGTAGATACAGTCGCTGAGTGATGCCTTCTACCGTGTTCCCTCCTCTGTGCTCAGTACTTTGGCTCAGCTTCCTGCCACTTGACTCCAAGGCCAATTTTTGGAAATGATCGTTCATGGAAGTGGTGAGTGTTTGTTTTATTGGTGTTACGGGGGCCCCCGTTGTGCTAGGCGTTGCATGGATACATGGCAAGAGCGGGTCTCTGCTCTGAAGAATTTACAGTCTAGATGGATAAAAGGTAGGAGGGGAAACTCAGCCATAGAGAGGTGAAGTGACTTGCTTGAGGTCTCTGAGGACAGTAGTTTTTTTTTCCTCATGACCCAGTTGAAGAAAATTGTTGATTACCCGTGACCCAGCATAATTTGAGTAGAGCGGGGGCTCTGGCTTGGGTCAGGAGGGGGTTACCTTGAGCGGCTCCCAGGCAGTGGGGGGAATAGGGCTGCTTCCTGTCTTTCCTGACACCACAGACCAGGCTGCCCCCAGAAGCAGCCAGCAGCAGGTTCCCAGGCAGAGGGAGTGCAGAGCTAGTGCTCAGGGAGGGGTAGTGCACAGAGCCCTGTGCACTCTCTCTGCCCCCAGCACCCAGGGCTGCTGCTGGGGCACAGCACAGGCTGCAGTGCCAGGAAGCCACTTAACACCCCCATTGATCACCCTGCAGCCCCCATTGATCAGCCTGCAGCAATGAGACCTGTGCCTGGTATTCCACAACCTAGTACTGGGTATTTTGAAAACCACTGCACTAGTAAGACACTGGCAGAGTTGGGAACAGAACCTGGGTCACCTGACTTTCCTAGCCAGTTTTGTACTCACTAGGCTACATTGCCTCACTGCTATAGTGTGTCTAGTTTAGCTGATCAACTTTCTGGATGCTGGGAAAGCACTGTATAGAAGTGAGGCTAGATAAAAAAAAAATCAAGAACTGAAGAGGCCATTTACTTGGTACAGGCAGATGTGATGTCAACAGAGCGATGCCAAACCTTTGTTGTAGCAGCTCATCGCGTGGTTTATTGTCTGGATTCTCACCAGGGCACAATAAATGCCTAGAGCCGGCTAGCTCAGGGGAGTGTTGCAGGTTTGTGCCTCAGCATTTGTGTACTCTGTAGGCCAGATGCAGAGATGTTGCATGGGCATCAGGCTGGATCTAGCATGTACAGTTCCTGCTGAGTAACAACGTTTGCAGCGGTTTCATGCTGTTCTGTGAAGTGCTGTCTAAGACCTCTGGAATGGCAACCTGGGCCAGTTTATAAGTAGAGGCCCAGCTTGTTAAGGTTACATGGCTTTTAATAGTTGAGCAGTTTAGCCCCAGCCATCCGAAGAGATGTGGCATACGGGAGCAACCTCAGCTAATTTGTGCTGCTGTGATTCCAGCAGCGATTGCTAAAAGGCTGAAGCTGTGTCGGCCTCTCTTTTGTAACCTGCGGAAAGCAAACGCCATTTGCCCAGAGGGGTGTGGGAATAAAGGGGTTTTCTTCTCTGTCAGTGCATCGTAAGAGGACGTGTCTTTTGGGTTGGACAATCCGATCCCTTTGGAACAGTGGTATCTGATGGGCTTTAGCTAATCCCACTTCTGGAGGCTGGTTCTTTAGGCAGAGATTCATTGACTGCTTGTGCTGTCTCTAAAGAGAACATGGGATCTCCCGGTCCCAAGGGGAGGTTTTGATTCTAATCTAGCTATATGGTGGTTTTCCCATGATTTTTAACATTGCTGCCTCCCCATCGCCCAGTGTAAAAGCAACAAGGAGCGTATGGGGGGGCCCTCTAGGGATGGGAAGCAGATGGGATGAATGGTATTAGTAAGAATTGCCTCTGGGCAGCCCTTGTGCCAGAGCTGGGCCAAAGTTGTGACTGGAGCAGAGCTTGGATAGAGCAGAGCATCAAGCCCCCAGTGACAAATTTGTCTCCCTGGTGGAGCCTCCCACCTTTGGAGAGGTAGAGGTGTAAAGAAGCAAAGCGTTTGGCCCAGACAGCACAAATTCAGGGCTAGATTCTCTGCCATGCTGGAGCTCCACTGAAGTCACTGGAGTTATGCCAGCAGAAGACTGAGCCCTCCACAATGAATATGAAGAGTCAGGGCTGGCCCACAACATTTTGGAACCTGAGGCGAGGAGCTCAAATGATGCCCCCATGCCCCCTCGCTTGGACCAAAACTTTGAAAGGTCTCGATTCTGCCTTCTTCCTGTTCTACTTCTCTCATGGCACTCCACCATCTCTGTGCATCTAGAGCAGAGAGAAATACATATGCACCAGCAACAGACACAATTTTCTACAGTCTTGGTCCTAGTGGCACCCCCCTCCCCCTCCAGTCGGGCACCTGAGGCAGCCGCCTCAGTTCGCCTCATGGTAAGGCCAGCCCTGTGAAGAGTGTGAGAGGCTGCAGCAAGGGTGCTGCTGAGAGCATATCAAGTATTGTCTATGCTGAAATTGATAATGAATGACACTGACTAACCCACCCCAGGGCATATTTGCCCTTTTTGAGTAGGAGGAAAGCCGTGATCCCCTAACTGCCAGGAGAGGGGAATATCTTCATCCCTTTTCAAAGGTGTCTTTATTGCCTCACTGGAGAGAAGGACCTGGTCATTGCCTAGAGCAATGGATGCTGGCCGGAGTAAAATGGATGTGAAGCATTCTTCTGATGGACAGAGGAGGAGAAGTGTTCACGTCCTGCCGTTTCCTAGGTGAGAAATGAGGTTTGAGGAGTTTAATCTGGAGGCCAGAATATGCAACAGCCCCCTCCCTCTTCTTACACTGACTTGGGCTCTGCAGGAGATTCTTCTTTCCGTGGCAGCCAGGAAAAGGAAATTGGAACGCAGGGCTGGGAGTTATGCAGGCATCCACCACAATATGATGAACACACTCCAGAAATCTGATCTGAGCAGGTCACCCTGTGGCAGCAGCAGCAGCACCTCTACCAGTTTGTCCTGAAGGGAAAAGAGGCAGGAAAGAAAAGAAGAGGTAGAGGTGAAATGTCTGGAATGGTAAAACTTTTTTTGGGGATTCATGCTGTCAGGGTTGAGATTTTGGGAGCTATATTTCTGTTGACTGGAAGAAGCTTTTAACGAAAAAGAAGAATTGTAACTTCATTAAAACTGTAGCAAAATGAAAACCTTTAGAGTTCTCGCTTATTTTATTTCCCAAACTACTGATTTTAAGGGCAGTCTAGCTTTTCTCCTAGTAAGTAGGTAAAACCGTTTAGTGCTGCTGAAACTCCAGTGACCCTTATTTTCAGGTTATGTTGCTATTGTCTTTTGATGACTATGAAAAAACATGGCACTAAACTCTCCCAGGTGGTGATAGTAAATATCTGTGCCATGATGCATACACAGATCTAGTAGACATGGATGCCCTACTATGCTAGGTGCTACACAGTTACAGCAGAAAGATAATTCTTGCTTTCTTATTTGGTATTGATCTAATCCATTGTACACCAGTCACTTCGATATTGAGAGATCCTATATGCTCTATAGGGCAGATATGGTGTTAACTCTTTTTTCGGTTAGTTGGCTGTGACAAAGGAATACCATTAGGAATTGTAATTAGCACCCTTTCACTGGAGCTCTGCTGTGGTGACCTTTTTTAGAAAGCTAATGACTTGAGGAAAGGTGGGTAGTAGTCTCTGGAAATGTACAGCTCCCTGATTAACAGCTGAGAGCAAAAAGGCCTTAATAACCTCTCTCTCCCATTCCCATGTGCCCATTGTTTTGTAGCTCCTTAATACTGTTTTCTCCCTGATTGCTTGCACGTATCAAGCCAAATAGAACCCTGTCAGTCTGTTGATTTGCTAGCCTGGGTGAGAATTTAATTCAGCAGTTTTCTTTACACGGATGATTCCTTCTAACTTCTATTTATTTGTGCAGCATGTAAAAATGCCCCTCAACTGGTGTTATCCCCCGAAGAAATAGAATAAGCTGACAAATTATGGGATGGCTTATTCAGTGGTGGTTTATCCCTGCCATTTAGCAGCATCTAAGATTTCTCCAGCAGTGTTTACTTATGCTATTTTCAGACAGAGTTGAGTTCTACAAGCATACATATAGGACATTTGGATGGTTGCAGAATTTCCTAAAGGTATTTGGTGTCCTACTGTCCACCTGCATAGTTTGAACTTGTCCTTTACTTGCTTTTTGGAACATCAGTCAATATTCAAACAGGGCAAGCATTGGTTCTCATTTTTATTTTTATTTTCCTCTTTCCTGGGTGGGATCTGCTGATGAAGCTGAAATAATAAGATGTGGTTTTTTCCGTGGTCTGTTTTTCCAGAGTAGCGAGCATACCATGAATAGATCAGCTTTTATATAGTGCCAGTTCTTTAGGTGGCTCCAAACACAGAAAAAGGAATCCATAGAAATTATGATTACAAATGCCAAGTTCTCTCTAGTGTGCAGCATTGTTATAGTCCTGTCAGTCCCAGGATATTAGAGAGAGAAAGTTCTTTACATTCTTGTGCAACCAGAATTCAAGTTACTTCTATCTGAGTCACCTCTGTGCTTCCTGCCATGGCTTCTGTTTGTTTGTACTCTTTTGGTTGCCATATCCCATGTTTGGTCTCTCACCCCACTGGGCATGGTGTTTGATATTTTGATACTTTCAACTTGCAGGGCCAGTGAAGGCAGCTATAATTGTGGTTTCATGAGTCAAGAGTGCCCCAAAGCTGCTCAGAACTCTGTTGCAGGCCCCACTTCAGATTTTCCTTTCCAAAAATTACAGCACTTCCCCTTGCAGTGATTCATGCAGACCTGTCTCCACCTGGTGCCATGTTCCATTTCCAATAGGAATGCCAATGTGTAGTCGATTATATGATTAACTGATAAGCCTAGGTTTATCAGCTAATCTTGTTGACTTCATGCATTCTTCCCCCCCTTTGCTGCCTCTGCATCAGCCGGCTCACCATGAGCACTGGATCTGCCTGCCTTTCCCCACACTGCTGCTTCTGATAGAGAAAGGCAGCAGCATGGGGGGGGGGAAGCTGGAGCAAATAAGTATGGGGAGCTGGCTTTCAAGCCAGCTCCCCAAGCTTATCAGCTCCGCAGACCCATCCCCTTGCTGCCTCCTACAGAGCCAGGGGTGGGGGAGAGGCTTGTTCTCCCAGCACCAGCTTCCTGGTGCCACCTGTCCCCACATGCTGCTTCCTCTATCTGAGGCAGCAGTGTGGAGGTGGGTTGAGAGGGCAGGGGAGGCTTCTATGAAACAGCCTCTGTCCACGGGGTGGGAGTGTCTGAACTCCTCGCGGACAGGGGCTGCTCCACATCCCAGGAAGCAGCCTCTATCCATGGGGAGCTTGGACCCCTGTGGACAGGAGCTGCTGCCACCCTCCACTGATGCCTCCTTATCAGAGGCAGGAGCCCAAGGTGGCAGGCAGCCAGTCCATGATGGAAGCTGATTTTTAAACTGGCTCCCCTTGTGGACCGGCTCCTGCCTGGTATCTCACACTGCTGCCTCTGATACAGAGGCAGCAGTGCAAGGTAACAGGGAGTCTCCCCGGGACTGGGGTTGATAGTGCAATAGCTGTTGGCCCCGCCCCGGGGACTATTGAATAGTCATGTAACCAACAATATTTTGTGTGGTTACCTGACTATTCAGTTACCTGATATCTAACATCCCTAATTTCCAATAATAACTAACTCAGATGCCAGATAGTTCCTGGAGCTTTGAAGGGTGTGGGTGTGTGTGTGTGTGTGTGTGGTGGGGAGGCACATGGCTGCAGTTCAGTAGAGATCAAAACACTGAGCACAGCCATCAGGGCAGGCATTGTGGGATACTAGTGGAAGCCAATTCTCTTGACAAAACAAGCTTCAGAGTCCATACTCGCTCTTTGTCAACAATAAAGGGAGGGGAAAAGGAGGAAAAGTCTTTCAGGGGTGGAAGTTTATGGTCATCAAAACTTTTTTTCCTGACAGGTTGCATTGCAGTGTGCCATGCTCTCACTGTTTTGCCACCAAGAGGCAGTTTTTGGTGATGAAACTTGGTAGTTTAACAATGCTTTAGACAAAATTTTCTTTGCCAGAACACTTCATTTTGCTCTTTCTGATGTCAAAACAGGAGGTGTTCAACACTTTCAAAACAGTGGTTTTGGTTTTTCATTTTGAAATTGAAATAATTTTTCATATTAAAAATTGTAAAGTTTTTAATAGCTTAAAATTGGAATAAGATGTTTCAGTTTTATCAATGTTTTGATAGTTCTCAAATTATTTTTTTCTGAATTTTATTTTACAGAAAATTAATTTATTTTATTTTTTTATTTCTATTTCAGAATGGAGAAATTCAAAACTGCAGAATTTCTTTTGAAATGGAAAAGAAATCACTAGTTGTTGCCTATGTCTGTGGCAAAGTAGGGTCATTAATGGGAGCTGGACATACTGTTCCTCACACACAACTATCAAAACTTTTGTTACCCTGGAAATACTACCTTGGTGTAGACCAGGGGTCTCCAACCTTTTTAACCACAAGATCACTTTTTCAACTTAGGTGTAATGTAAGATCTACCTCAACCCCAAATACCCTTGCCCAGCTTCTTTCTTGCCCCTTGTTTTAGACCCCACTCCTGCTCCATCCCTTCTACGAGGCCTCACCCTGCTCACTCTATCCCCTTTCCTCCCCCATCCTCACTCATTTTCACCAGGCTGGGGTAAGGGGTTGGGGTACAGGCTCTGGTCTTGGGCCAAGGGCTTTGGAGTGTGGGAGGGGCTCCGGGCTTAGCCCGGGGTGGGATTGCGGTCCAGGAGAGTTTCAGGGTGCAAGCTCTGGGAAGGAGTTTGAGTTCAGGGGAACTCATGTCAGGGGCAGGAGGTTGTGTTCAGGGCTAGGACAGGTTCAGGAAGCAGGTTGTGGCTGGGCACCGTGTAATTGAGACGGCTTGTGGGTGGTGGAGCAGTGGGGTTAAGGCAGGCTTACTCCTGCCCTGTCCCTGCACCGCTCCTGAAAGCAGCTGGCATTTGCAGCAATGACTCCATGGCACCATGTGCTGCCCCTCATCTACAGGCACTAAGCCCACAGCTTCTACTGGACGCAGTTCCCTGCAGAGTTATTGATCTGCAGGAGTGGTGTCTGCAGGCCAGGACAGCATGTGGAGACCCTCTGCTCTGCCTTTCTCAGAGGCTAAAGGGACATGCCAGCCACTTCCAGGAGCAGCAATTATCATAGAGATAATCACTCCAGCTGCATTTAGGCAGCTTAGATCTCACTACTCAAAGAATTATATTTAAGCGTGAGAGAGAAATGAAAATTATGAAATGCACAGAACAGTCAAAAAACAAAAAAACTCCACTTTGCAAGCAGTAAAAGTAACAACTCCCCACATACGTGTTGGGTTGGGGGAAGATAGTGAAGGACTCTGTGTGTGTGTGTGTGTGTGTGTGTGTGTGTGTGTGTGTGTGTGTGTGTGTGTGTGTGTGTAGAATGACAGAGACACAGTGTGTGTGAGTGACAGAGATTTGCATTGTCAAGCTCCTTCCATCCCCTTCTCTCTGTGGAGATGGGGTACAGGAGTGGGGGGAGGAGGACACCCTGACATCAGCACCCTCCCTCCCACACTCTCCACAGTAAGCAGAAGGCTCCCAGAGGACAGCTTTAAGGCAGAGGGCAGGAGCAACATGACAATGGGTGGAGGGGCAACTGAAGTGCCAGCTCTTGATAGCTTCCTGGCCAAACCTGTCAGGATCACCTGTCAGAGGCTTCAAGATCTACTGGTAGATCCGGATCTACTTGTTGGTGATCACTGGTGTAGACGGTTGTGGTGTTGATACATATTACCTGGACTGTGGATGAAACTGATATTCTGTTTCTTCCCCCTTTCTTTAATTTTCAGGAGAACAAACTTAGCCAAAATATTTTAATTGTCTCCCCCAAACTGCCCCTCTTTCTTGGTCATCTATTTTTTAAAATCAGAAACCCAGACATTTTCCAACTTATGAGCGGCTGTACAGCCAAGGGCTACGTCTAGACTGGCATGAATCTGCGCAAATGCCTTTAACGGAAAAGTTTTCTGTTAAAAGTATTTGCGCAAGAGAGCATCTAGATTGGCACAGACGCTTTTGCGCAAAAGCGTCCATGGCCAATCTAGACGTGCTTTTGCGCAAGAAAGCCCCGATCGCCATTTTAGCCATCGGGGCTTTTTTGTGCAAAACAAAACTGAGCTGTCTACACTGGCCCTTTTGCGCAAAAGGTTTTGCGCAAAAGGACTTTTGCCCGAACGGGAGTGTCAAAGTATTTGCGCAAGAAGCACTGATTTCTTACATTAGAACGTCAGTGCTCTTGCGCAAATTCAAGCGGCCAGTGTAGACAGCTGGCAAGTTTTTGCACAAAAGCAGCTGCTTTTGCGGAAAAACTGGCCAGTCTAGACACAGCCAAGGTGTAAACTTTAATCTGGAACCTAAACTGTGCAAATTGAATTCTCATACTATTGTTACAGAGGATATTTAGAACAGGAATCATCCTGTATGAACAAGATCTCCAACTATTTCTCAGATTTATGGAAGAATTGGTAGTGCTGGTGCATTTCAGTAAGGGTCTACATTACATATGAGCTTTATTGTGGATTAAAGTGACAGAAAAGGCACTGGTAATAGCTTAATGTTCAGTGGGAAAACACCATTTATTTTATGGCTCCACTGTATGTATTTCCTGGAACTTCTCACAACTTCTCTGAGTAAAAGAATCTAGTATTTTTATAGGACTCTGTATGTGTTAGGCTGGGCAACCTCCCCTGAGGAAGTGGGTCTGGCCCACGAAAGCTCATCACCTAATAAACCATCTTGTTAGTCTTTAAAGTGCTACAGAGTCCTGTTTTTTGTTTTAGTATTTTTATCTTACTGGTGACTTGCAAACTCTGTTTATTTTTCCAGATAGCCTCAAGAGTCAGCCATGACAGACACAATGTTTGGCAGCAGTACTGATCGGTGGATGTGTCCAAATGACAGACCAATGTCCCTCCGAGCCAAGTAAGGGGATCCCTGTTTGTCAATCTAGACTTGTTTGTGGCAAAACAACATATTGCTACACAAATGTACTTGACACATACATACTGAATTGGATTAATCAATGTCTTTCTAGGGTAGATTCAACTCTGTTATCCCAATGTAAATCCTAAATCTCTCCAGCTGTCAGTCCAGATTCTTATATTGCCTGCATCTCTTTGGTATTGGTACTTTTTGAAAACGAATGGTGTTATTCTGTTACAATTGAGATAGGAAGCTGACATGAGGGCCTTCACCATGGTGAATTATCTGTGAAAATTACCTACTAATTCTATGGAAGGAGCCCTAATGTAGACTGATTGCTGGTGCTTGTACTAGCATGTCCCCTAAATGTGCTCAGAACAAGGAAGCCTCCTAGGATGGCTGAAAGGCACATGCCTGGTCTGTATTGGCACTCCCACCTCTGTCACCAGTGATGGAGCTGCATGGATGACAACAGGGGCATGAGATTTTCAAAAAACCCTCACATTGCAATCAGACCCTCTGTGTCTCTGGTGAGCAAAGTATTTAGACGCGTCCGAACAAGTAAATTCCATTTGTTACTAGACCTTTGATATTTTTTATTTATTAACAACCAAACCAGTCAGTTTGCTCTGGAATTAAATCCAAGTAATGTATTCCTTATAAATATTTGGAGGACTTTCTCCCCTAATGTTTAGACATCATAGAAGTTCACAGGGCTTACTGTGTTCTGTAGCGAGTTCATTAGAAATTAAATTGCTGCCCGAGCAAAGCTCACAGGCATGTAAGTGACTTTGCCCTGCATACCTGATCTCTCACTATCTCCGAAAAGGGAGCCACTCTATAAAAGGAAAAGGTGAATGAGTGTTAGTTATAGCATCCCTAGACTAAGAGATCACATGGAAAATTTTCTTTCTGAGAGACTTGGACTTGTTAGCCATGTTCTTTAACCTTCTACTTTTTTAAAAACAAAAGTGGGGGAGAGGATGGAAGAGAGTTTGATGGAAACTCTGGCTCTTATTAATCTACTGCATTAGAAAAGTGAGCCTTGAAGATCAGTGTAACTGATGTGAATAATTTATAGGACAGCATATTGTGCTAATTGTTTAGGGAAGAATGTGTACTGCAGTCAACAAAATCATGTGCCAAGAGAAAAGAAGTTAAAGGTTGATAGGATTTGAGTCTCTTCAAAAGTGCGACACACATGCCCACACCCTGGATACAGCTTCATTTTTGGGTATGTCTCCACTGCACGGCTGTTTTGGGATACCGGAAGTATCCCGAGATAGCTAACCCGCATCTACACAACCTGCCCGTTATTTTGAAATATTTTTCGAAATAACAGGCGCACTGTTTCGCCATCCTGGGAATCCTCGTTCCAAGAGGGTTAAAAATAGCACATTATTTCAAATAGACATTATTTTGTGTCTCAAAATAGCACATTATTTCAAAATCTGGCACTGTGTAGATGTGCCAAATTTCAAAATAAGTTATTTCAAAATAGATTTGAAATAAGGTACACAATTTGTATAGCACAAATTGTGTTTCTTATTTCGAGTTTAGGGTGCTGTGTAGATGCATCCTTTGTTGGGTTGGGTATTTTCACTTGTGTAGCCCAGGTCCCTGTGGAGCATGGGCCCATGGCTATGCAGAATCTGGATCCAAAGGTTCCCAGAGCTCGGGAGTATTTTGATTCAGGGTTTGTTCAAACACCTAGTTAAGGCCTTGTAGGCTAGTTTAATATTGGAGTTTGAAGCCAAGTCTTAAAATCAGTCTTGCTGCGCCCAGGATTTTACTGGCAGCCTCTCTCTTTAGCAATGACGATCTGTCCCTGTTCCTTTCCTCTGTGGGCTTGCTGCTATTGCTAAGGGCCATGCCCATCTTGTTCATGTGCCTCAGATGCATTTGCCATTTCTTGTGCAGTGGGGAAAGAAAGGAGAGTATGTAGCTTCTGTTGTACGTGTATAGGGCCCAGATAGCCACTCTGATGCTTGGGCTCAGTCAGCAGCCAGCCCTGTTGCATTGGGCTCTCAAGAAATAATGGGAACATCTAGAGAGAGCAACAAACTGTCAGTTCGAATTACTGATGAAACAAGCAGTGCTGTTACTGCTGCTAGCATGAGTTGTCATCACTGTTTTTCTCACCTAATCTTTATTCTCTCTCTCTCTCTCTCTCTCTCTGGTATGCCTTCCTGCAGTGAAAAGGAACAGTAAGTATCCTGCTTTGTATTTTGCTTGCATCCAGAGGCATTTTTGGGCCTCCAAAGGGAAGGCAAGGTGTCACTGAAGAACAATCACTTTTGAAAAAGTTGTCATATGTTTTATGCAACTTTAGGGAATCTTTCAAAATGTTCCCCAAATGTGTCTGCCTTGTCCTTTCACTGAGCAGTGCAAAGTGAGTGTATTGGACATACGCACCAGCTGTAATATGTACAACTTGCCAGGACACTTTACAGCTACAAACACTAATAACAGCGTTAAATAAGAGCGCAGGTGGAGAAAAATGAACACACGGAGGCAAAGGAGAAAGGGAGGGCTTCAGCTGAGATTTGAAGCGAGGTGACAGGCCAGATCCAGGACTTGTCTGTATCAGCGTGACTCCATAGAAGTAAACCGACTTGACTGCCATTGATTTATATCTGCTGAAGATCTAGCCTGCTGCGTTGATGAGAGAGACACAGAGAATCTGTTCCAGGTGGTGGGAGCTACAGAGGAGACTGGCTGGAGGCTGACTGATGAGAATTGCTTAAGCAAATTTTTAGTGTCTTTTTAAATTTTCTTTTTTATCCCCATCTGTATCTAACCCAGAGGCACTGAGACCACTGAATAGGGAGAGAAGTCTGCTCTACAGCTTTAGCTGGAAGCCGGTTGGCATTTAGCTCATGCTGTACAGGCACATGGCTTACATGTATGAAAAACGATCTTGGTTTCTTGGCATTGTGAGATGTACTGATCCTCTGAACTAGAAGGAATTCCAATTCATAGACCTTCATACACCACCTTCTAGTGTTTCTGGAGCACTCTTTTGTGTTGACGCTCTGGCCTGCATTTCTGATGTAGCTGAGTTATAAAGCTGAAAGGGCCAAAACTCTGTTCACCTGTGTGAAAACTTTCTTTGACAGGATATACGTCTTGTGGATAAGGGAGAAGCAGTGGACGTGGTTTACCTAGACTTTACTAAAACATTTGATACAGTCTCTCATGACCTTCTTATCAATAAACTAGGGAAATACAATCTAGATGGGGTTATCTAAGGTGGGTGCCTAACTCAGGGAGTAGTTATCAATGGTTCACAGTCATGCTGGCAGGGCATAAGAAGTGGGGTTCCGCAGGGGTCAGTTTTGGGACTGGCTCTGTTCAATATCTTCATCAATGATTTAGATGATGGCAGAGTATGCTTAATACGTTTGCAGATGATACCAAGCTGGGAGGGGTTGTAACTGCTTTGGAGGATAGGGTCAAAATTCAAAATGATCTGGACAAACTGGAAAAATGCTCTGAGGTAAATAGGGTGAACTTTACCATGGACAAAAACCAAGTACTCCACTTAGGAAGGATCAATCAGTTTCACATGTACGGAATGGGAAGCGACTGTGTAGGAGGGAGTACTGCAGAAAGGGCTCTAGAGGTCAGAGTGGACCACAAGCTAAATATGAATCAACAGCATGACTGTTGGGGGGGGAAGGAGGGTCGCAAACATGATTCTGGGAGGCATTAACAGGAGTGTTGTCAGCAAGACACAGGAAGTCATTCTTCTGCTCTACTCTGCACTGATTAGGTCCCAGTTGGAGTATTGTGCCCAATTCTGGGCATCACCTTTCAGGAAAGATATGGAGAAACTTGAGAAGGTCCAGAGAAGAGCAACAAAAATGATAACAGATCCATAAAACATGACCTGTGAGGGAAAACTGAAAGCATTAGGTTTGTTTAGTTTGGAAAAGAGAAGATGAAAAGGGACATGAGAGCAGTTTTCTAGTATCTAAAAGGGTATTACAAGGAGGAGTGAGGAAAAATTGTTCTCCTTGGCCTCTGAGGATAGGACAAGAAGCAATGGGCTTAAATTGCAGCAATGAAAGGTTTAGGTTGGACATTACAAAAAACTTCCTAACTGCCAGGGTGGTTAAACACTGGAATAAGTTGCCTAGGGAATCTCCATCTCTGGAGATATTTAAGAGCAGGTTAGACAGACGTCTGTCAGGGATGATCTTGATGATGCTTGGGCCTGCCATGAGGGCAGGGGACTGGACTTGATGACCTCTCGAGGTTCCTTTCGGTTTTAGTATTCAGTGATTCCATGTATAAATCAGGAGCTGCTCTACTGACGGCAGTGAAGATTGCCTTGCTCTGCAGTAGTATGAGATGATGGTTCTGAGCCACATCTCCTACAAACACCCAAATCGCTGCAAAAGTGCAAAGGAACCAACCTGATCCAAATGCATTGAATTAGCTAAGATTCCACAGGCACAAGTGAATTTCCGTGATGCATGTGGAGCAGGGAGAGGAAGAAATGCAGCACCCTTTGACTAGGTCATATATTTATTTAAAGCTGCCAACGGTAGAGCAGCTTGATGAGGTTTTGCTGAAGTTAATGCCAGGGGTCGGACTGAAGAAGCTCATGCCAACGGAGCAGAGTTCACTCTGGGTGGTGTGGGGCAGTCTGTCTTAAGGGCACTGCTGCAAACAAATGACTGATGGCTTGGCTCATGCAGCCAAGCCTGGTGTGCAGCAATTTGACAGTGAAACCCCTTCTTCCTCTTATAGTGCAAGTCACTGTTGTATTTGTGGGGGACCTGGATGCGTGAGGAGCAGCCTTCAAGACATTCCTGCCACTGTTTTGTCTTCCTTTTTCCATTGCTTTTCTCCTAGATCTCAATAAAGCCCCTCAAAGTCAATAGAAAGATTCTTCTTGAATACAATGGGCTTTGCATCCACCCCTATCTAATTACTAGCCCCAGTGATAGCTGGGGTCAGTACTCCATAGAACTTCTAAAAACAAAGTCCCCTTTCCTCCATGTTAATACAACACTAACTTTCTGCTCAGTCTGTCATCATTCTGATCTTACTTTACTTTAACACAGCTGGACAAAGACATAAAATGAGCAGAGGGCATTTACTACTTGTGACACCTGTATAACACACTGTTCCTATAGTATGCACACAAGGATAGGTAACTGTCCAATTCAGACGTTGAAAGCAGTAGTGAGAACAATTTGTTATACGGACACAATATTTTGCGCCCTGGCAGCTGTCTCTTTGCTGCTCCAGCTGCTGCTTTTTCATGCTCACTTTCATATTAGGAAGCTGTTGTGTTGCACTCATCTATTTATATGATTCGGTTCAATTCAGGGTGGGTGTATCTGAAACTTAAATTGTAAATCACTGTTGTTTAATATCCTTAGTGGCATGTCGACAAGCACTTGTTTTAAGAGATTCATATCCAAGTCAAGACTGTTAGGAGGAAATCAGATGTTTGAAATCTGGCACAGTTCATCCTGGCAGAGAAGTATATTTATCTCTCAAACAACTTGGATGCTTCAGACATATGTTGTCTATGTTGCACATTTTTGTAGTCACTACACCATCCAGATGCAACCACTAATATATCTACCTTGTATCACACTTTTGTGGGGAGTGGCTCGAGACACGTTAGAATGGAGCTAAGAACAAAAACAGACCTTGGTTCTAGAAATGAAATGTTGCCTGCCCTGCAGTTAAATTAAATGTTGCTTGTGACTTTCACATGGATACAGTCACTGAAGAGTTATTAATTTAAAGCGCACAATGTAAAATGGCCACTTGGGGATTGCTGGATGCTGTCAATGGAAGATTTGTACTCATAGACAATCTTGGGACAATCTCATTTATGATGGTAAGTGAATGCTTGCTGCTTGCTTTGGCTAGTGCTTTGCAGCCTATAAGCCATGAGAATGTTGTTCCAAATGCTGGTCTTGGAAGCCTTGGGTCTCCTTGCTTCTCCTTTCACTTACCCTGGTGGTAAATCAGGAACAATTCTGAGAAGGTGAATGGAACAACCCTGGTGTCAGGGGAGAATGGGGACTCCTCTCTGTTCCCTTTCCATGCCTGGCTCAGTCCTCTCTCAGATGCATGGCAGGAGGAGCTAGACCTACATCTGCCCCAATAATACTCTTCAGGAGAGGCTGTAGAATTAGAGGGCTTACCTCCTCCAGGGGTGGGCAATAATTTTTGATAGGGGCCCCACCAAGAATTTGAAAAGTGATTAAGTACCAGACTTTTCCAGACAGGCCCTGGATGGGAAACTTACCTGGGCAACTCCTGGCCAGCAGCCCAGCTGGTTTCTCAGGCAGGTTCTCTGCCTGCCCCTGCCCTAGCTGTGGGGGTCACGTGGGTCTAAGGGAACTGCTAGCTGTTCAAAACAGCTTGTGGTTCCCTCTAGGCCTTGAGCTCCTGCCAGGGTGGAGGCAGAGGGTGAGAGACCGATTGGCTTGGAGGCAGGACGAGAGTGCAAAGTTTCCTCCTGCCGCCAGAGATGCATGGTGCCTAGAGCAGGGCCAGGGGCTGGATTTGGCCTGCCTAACACTTTGATCTGGCCCGTGGGCTGCATCTGGTCACTTTCTGTTTATACCCTGCTGCCTGTGTCACTCAGTTTCCAGGGGGTGGCTCAAACAGGAGAATCTATTTAAGTGGCCCCTGGTTGCCAGTCACACAGCTACCCCAGAAGGGGCTGGAGCTGTAAGCTTTTTAAGTAGCCACACAATAACTCGGGCGCCTCCCAGGCAATGTGGTAACAGTGGGGCTGGGAGCCATGGGCCCCTTGTTCTTTTACTTTAAAGCCTCTGTCCTAAGACAGTTCTGGAGGGAGGCTGGTCCCCAGCCCCTGCCCCTTCTGTCCCAAGCCCCGCCCCTTCTGGGGGATGGAGCCAGTCCATGTCTAGTATCAAAACTCATTAAATGGCCCCCCGTGAAAATGATTGCCCAGTCCTGGTCTAGAGGAAATTGTGGAGAGGAGGTGCCACAGGAAGTACTGCCCATGAGACCCAAAGAGACAGTACCCTGTGGCCCTCTGACTGGCCAAATGGCCCCTACTTAACCCCATAGGTAGGCAGGCATGGGAGGTTGCCAGGGCAACCAGACAGCTATTTGGATGCTGCAATACCTGACTTCACCTCATCTCCTGATCTCTAGTCTCTGACTCGTGTTTATGGGATCTGGCCTTGCAGTGCCTCCAACTCCAGCCTGATGTTTACTGTCCCTGGAGGCCAGACCTCAGTCCAGCTGGAACAGCTAGGCTAAACTACAATTGGGGAAGTTATCTGAAGATACTTGTTGTAAACTGCTTCCTTACGACAGGCGCTTGCTTGTGGAAAGACTTAACGGATAATTTACAATGGTCTTCATTTGTAAAGCTTCTTCATAAGCCATTGTTTTATATTGGCATGCTGGAGGAGCTCTGGACTTGGAGACTTATCTGAAGTGCAGCCTTCGACTAGAAATGGTTCTGATTTCCTAGCTCTGATGTGGCAAATTTTCATAGACAGCTACCATACTTTTCATGCATGTGCACTCACTTTTTTTCAGGAAGTTGGCCATCCAACTCCCACATTTGGGTGCCAGAATGACTTTTTTTCTTTTGGTGTCCGTATGAGACACCGGTGCCCCACAGGAAGACCCAGATTTGAGACCAGACTTTGGATCGGAAATGCCTGTCTTCACCCTTCAGACCTGAGTTTGAATTTTGCAGCCTGGCTCAACCTCTTCCCAAAGTTGGGGTGGGAGCGTTTCAGTATTTGAGTGTGCCAAATTTTGTGTCCGTCTAGGCTCTGGGTTTGGAGACTGGGACCAACAGCCCTGCATGGAGATGCAGTGAACACACTTCTCTCTGGGTAGGTGAATTTTAGGTGATATAAGAGAGGTTCATTGGACACCTACATGAATGCAGAGAAGAAATCCAGGATTAATAGCATGGTCTGGAGTAGGGATGTGAAAGTGTAACCATGTACATGGTTAACCAAGGAGCTTGGGTTCATCAGTTAATGTTCATGGTTACGTTCAGGCTCCTGGGACACGTGGGGAGCTGGCTTAAAAGCTGGCTCCCCATGTGCACTGGCTCCCAGGCAGCCAACTGTCCTCCCACGCTGCTGCCTCTGTGTCAGGAGGGAGCCGGTATATGCAGGGAATCACCCACTCTCTCTCCCCCTGCGTGTAAATGCTGAAATTTTCAGCAGTTACACGGTTATTTAATTAAACACATTTTAACATCATTAGTCTGGAGTGGCCATTTGAGATGTTTCCAGAAGGCTGTAGTCAAGAAGGAGCTACTTATTTTCCCCTGCCAATGGCCCTGTAAATTCCATAGTTTTATCCTTTTGGTCCTGATGTCAGGAGTTTAGCTTGCTTTGATTTGCCAGGTACTTTGGTAGCACATAGGCAGTGTTTGTGTAATTGGCCTCTCCCACCCTGTTACCTTTTTTTCAGGGTTCATGAGTGTGTAATTTGCTCTGTTTCTCCTGTAATTTGCTCTGTTTCACAGGAGTCTTAGCTGTTCTGCTGAATTGTGCAGCAGGGGGAAAAATGTGTTCTGGGGACCACAGGATTGTAAAGTCCTGGGGTCTTTGCAAAGCCTTTGTTTTGTTAATGAAGTTCAGTGGAATATACACATACAATAATGACTCTTAAAAAGATGTTTTCTGTATTGATTGGAAAAAAAATTCTCAGCAAAATCTGGCAGCTAATGCCACACCAGTATGCTGACTGTGTTGATATCCAAAATGGAGAGGACGTGGCAACTCAGCAAGATTTATGGAAATTGTTGCTGATAAATTGCAAAAATCTATCATAGCTCTGCTTCTGAGCTGGACTAGGAAGAGTGTCGTACTGTTTTTTCTTGCAGCATAAATTTATAGAAGTCTGTCTCCCCTCCCCCTTATGCACCATGCGGATTGTCGGCAGCTGCTCATTCTGCCTCCATTGGCACGGAGGGTGTGAGCAATTTGTATTGCTGCAGCTACCTCACCAGTGGATCCCCCTAGACTGCAGGCTGCTCAGAGCTGAGCAATCCTGCTGCTCTCTCCTTCTGTAATTGGAGGGGACAGGAAGAGTTATTAGACATGTTAAAGCTGAGACAAGGGCTGGCTTGGATATTGTGGCTGTGCAGTAGGAGACGCTAACCATTTCACAGAGACTTGCACCATTGAGACCCTGCTGACAGGGTCTGGAAGGAGTAGGAAATCTAGAATGTTTGGCAGCAGGTTCTGCTCGTGGTTACCAAAGAAATGGGTGGAGCCCAAATCCTGACTGTGGATTCCCCCCAGATGTTCACATTCAGACCTGAGTTCTGTGATCTGGCCCTTCTTTGTAATGTACTGTAACAAGTAACTTGTAATTTGTAATAGGGAACAGGCTGAAGATAAGAGGAAATATTTCTTTACACAATGCACCATCAACCTGTGGAACTCCTTGCCAGAGGATGTTGTGAAGGTCATGACTGTAACACAGTTCAAAAAAGAGCTAGATAAATTCATGGAGGACAGGTCCATCAGTGGCTATTAGCCAGGATGGGTAGAGATGGTGTCCCTAACCTCTGTCAGAAGCTGGGAATGGGTGACTGGGGATAGAGCCCTAGTCTCTTCATCCCTTCTGGGGCACCTAGCATTAGCCACTGATGGAGGACAGGATACTGGGCTAGATGGACCTTTGATCTGGCTGTTCTTATCTTCTTATGAACCGTCCCCAATCCAGACACCCTTGGAATTTGGAGCTGTTCTGATTCTGATCCAGATATCAAAGTTTGGTTTCATCTCTAGAGGGAATTGAAGTCCCATCACAAAGGGAAAATAAGTAGCTTCCAATACATGGCTGTTAGCTACAGTGCTCTGGGCCCTATGTACACTGGTTTGCTGCAGGATGGAGTCCAAGGCTCTGCTTTTTGACCTATAAAGCCTATACCTATCAAAGAATACTAGGACTGGAAGGGACCACAAGAGGTCATCGAGTCTAGTCCTGATAGATATTTATCTAACCTACTCTTAAATATTTCCAGAGATGGAGATTCCACAACCTCCCTAGGCAATTTATTCCAGTGTTTAACCACCCTGACAGTTAGGAACTTTTTCCTAATGTCCAACCTGAACCTCCCTTGCTGCAGTTTAAGCCCATTGCTGCTTGTTCTATCCTCAGAGGCCAGGAAGAACAATTTTTCTCCCTTCTCCTTGTGACACCCTTTTAGATATCTGAAAATGGCTATCATGTCCCCTCTTAATCTTCTCTTTTCCAAACTAAACAAGCCCAATTCTTTCAGTCTTCCTTCATAGGTCATGTTCTCTAGACCTTTAATCATTCTTGTTGCTCTTCTCTGGACCTTCTCTAGTTTCTCCACATCTTTCTTGAAATGTGGTACCCAGAACTGGACACAATACTCCAACTGAGGCCTAATCAGCACAGAGTAGAGCGGAAGAATGACTTCTTGTGTCTTGCTCACAACACACCTATGGGTATGTCTAAACAGCATTTAAACACCCATGGCTGGCCTGGTGTAGCTGGCTCGGACTTGCGGGGCTTAGGCTGAGGGGCTGTAAAACTCTGTGTAAATTTTCAGTTGTGGGCTCGACCCTTTGCCCGGGGACCTTGGAAAGGGGGAGGGCCCCAGAACCTGGGCTCCAGCCCAAGCCCAGACATTTCCACAGACATTTTTAGCCCAACAGTCTGAGCACAGTGACCTTGCAGTGTGACGCAGCCACAGCCATGCAGCAGGGCCTTTCTTCCAGGGTCGATGTACAGGAAGTCCCCAAGGTAGGAACAGGTTGTGTAACAAACTTTTGGAAGCCAGCTGTTTGGAACTCAGAACACATTTTGCCATAGAAACTATCTTTTAAATGGCAGTGAGGTTCCCAGGCTGGCCCACCAAAGCTGGTTTAACCCATTATTGTAGCTGAAATACTGTACGTCTGCAATGCAAAATAGTAGAGAGTTTTTCATTTAACCTTGAATGCTGGTGCTTGAGGAAAGGCAGGTTTAACTGGAGGAGGATGAGGAAGTGGGTGGAGATTCTGAAGGGGACTTCTGGGCGTCCCCTGGCCACCACCCCTCACTATCCTCACAGGCCGGTCCCATCCCCTGGCTGCCACCCCTCTCCCCAGAGGCTTCTCCCATCCCCCTTCCCCCTCACTGGGAGGTGGTGGGCAGTGTGAGTGTGGACAGAGGCGGCCGTGCAGCTGGCGGCTGGAGAGAAGTGGATGGTTTCCCTTCAGAGTGCCACTTCTCTCCAGCCACTGGCTGCGCGACTGCCCCCTGCTCCTCCAGAGTCCTCGGTCCAGCGCTTGTGCTGCTCACCCAGCCTGTGCTGCTTGCCTGCACCCTGGGGGCTGCCGGTGCGTTTTGTGTGTATGGGGGGATATTCGTAAGTCGGATGATTGCAACTCAGAGAGTGCCTGTACCCTGAGTATCTTACCTGTCTGCCTGAGAAGACTGCCTTTTTCTGTGCTGTCACCAGAGGAAGAACTGGCTAAATTACTCTTTTTTTATGTAGTTTTCCCTTAGAAAATGCTGTTTAGTCAAAGCTGAAATGTTTTGCAGAACTGTAGGAGTTTCAACAGGAAAAAGTCCTAATTAATTGTTACAACTTTCTCATTCCAGTTTGGTTGGATTTTTACGCTGAATAATAATTTATAACAGTTTGATGTTATCAGAATGAAACATTTCGACCTTATCAAAGAACCAAAAAAATTTTGGAATTTTTGTTCCACTGGAAAGATCTGAATTTCTACTCTTCAGTTAGGAATGTGAACGACTAGTTGCTTCCTCCCTCCCCCTCCCCGCTACCTCTATCAGAAAGATGCAGGAAGGGTGGGAAGGGAGAGCAGGGGGTGCTTCAATGTTGCAGTGCTGTGTGGAGCCTGGGGACAGACCTTGGGCTCGACATGGTGCTGCTGCTTTGAAACACCATGTTCAGCCCAGGACCAGCTGGGGTGTCCCCAGCTGATTCCGGGCTCCATGTGGTGCTACTGCTTTGAAATGCTATGGCGAACACGGGGCTAGCAGGGGATGGCTTGAGTCCCCGCTGGCCCCATGTTCCCCGCAGCCCTTTTGCCTTTGAAGTGTAGCAACAGCCCTGGAGCTGTTACTACACTGCAAAGGTGGAAGAGCCCTTATTGACTAATCGAATAGTCGATGCAAATTGCATCCACTATTCAATTAGCCAATTAATCTAAATTTAACATCCCTACTTTTGGTTCTGATTCAGAATGGAAAGAGTCAAACATGTCAGAACTTTCCAAGCAATGGGATTTCTGGTTTGTGAGCAACGCTAGCTATAGCCATGGTCAGTGGAAGTGCTTGAGTGGGGTCTCTGTGGTTTGAAGGGGAGGAAGCAGCTGCCAATGCATTGTCTTACAGAACCTCTGAATTAGGGATGTAAAAACTCATTTAATAAGGTAACCATGTAATTGCTTAAAATCCTAACGGTCACATGCAGCGGGCTCTGCAGTATCAAGCTTAATTAAGCTTTGTACTGCAGAGTCTGCAGTGAAGCTTCCTCTCTGAGAGCTGAGCCAGCAAGGGCTGCTGGTCCCGCTCCTGGGGAGCCAGCATGTAACCTGTGGCAGGGGGACAGGACAGGCCTGCCTACAGTGGGCCGCGTGGGAGCTGCTCCAACCCCTACTGGTTAACCAGAACCGGTAAGCATTACCTGCTTAGGGTGATGCTTACTGGTTAACCTTTTACATCCTTGCTTTGAACACGGGGATTCACCTCTTGCCCCCTGGATTTGCAATAGCCCGTAGCTGTTGCCTTCCACAGTGTGCTGCAAAGTGCGCTTCTTTCTCTAGGGCTGTAGGGTGCATTGACAGGTGCTGTAGGTTGGGTGCTTTCGTGCGGCTTAACAGGTTTAAGTTTTGCTTGTGCTGCCTTGGTGGCAAAAGCAATTGGTGCCCTGGTTAAGTGCTCTCTTTTCTGCACGTCCTGTATAACCTTAAATAAGTTAAGGTCGAGAAGTTTGGCAGCTCTAGGCTCGTCAGGGCAAGACTCGGTTAGCAAGCTGGTTTCCTTTGCCAATAAGTGCAAGTGTGTTCTGTATTGAACGTAGGTGTTGCTATGCTCAGTCTCAGAGCAGGCCCTGAGACTGAGTTCAGCCTTGGCTATCTTGCTCCCTGAGCTGTGCACCTCTTATTGACTGCACTTGGGCTTTGAGGGTTGAGTCATTTGCACGGTGCTCAGCAGCCTTCAAGTCTCTCCTCCCAGCTGGAGGATTACCTGTAGTGTATGTCCTAGAAAGGCTGTGAAGGGGCGATTGCACCACACTGGCACATAAGGAGTTAAAACAGCTCAGGGAGAGGGCTGAGGATGGGAGCCAATCAGGGCCCAGCTGGCCCCTATAAGAAGGGCTCCTGGACAGGAAGAACTCACTCACTCCTGCTCTGGAGGGAGAGGGACTTAGCTGCCAGCTAGCAGGGGTACCTTGGACAGAGCAGTGCTAGGAGGAAGGCAGGGTTCATGTCTGACTAGACCCCAGGATGAGACCCAGTGACAGGAGCCTAGGGAGGTAGTAGGGTTGCAGAGAAGCAGCCAGGGTAGGAAAAGGCAGCAGGCCTGATTAATTGGCCAGTTCAGACAGCAGTTTGTCCGTGAGTGAAGGGGCTAGATGACAAATGGCCGGGGGGTCACTGAGGCAAGTGGTGGCTGAGGGGTGACTGGATTCCCTGGGAGGGGAGGACTCCAGAATGTGGACCTTGCTGAGAGGCAGTACCCCGAGGGAAGGGCCCAGCAGTCTGGGAGGGATGCAGAGCCTGACAGGAGTGGTGGACAGACCAAAAACAGGTAACAGTGGGTGAAACACCACCAGGAGAGGGTGCTCTGAGGCTGGACTAAGCAAATTCCTGGACTGACCAGCAGGAGGTGCTGTGGCTGTGAGCCTGACCCTGCTACAAAGGCATTAGCAGTTCAGGCAAGAAAAATGGTGGGCATCATAAGGGGGCGTTAAAGTTCAGTAGGATTATTCACTCTCCATTAAGTGGTCTGGTAGGACCATCACTTTAACCCACTAGTACGCAAAGATTCCTGAAGTCTCGTACATCCCTGTACTTACAATACATAGCTTTATAAAAGGCTTGAAATTCAAGGTAGTCAGTGGAATATTTAATAAAATGTTGACAGATGTTTTCTTTGTAGACCTTCCCTCCCTCCCTCCCACTCCCAACACAGGGATGAATCCGTGCTTGTTTATTTTGCAAATGCAGCAAAGCAGCTTGCCTAGGAAATTGCTGTGCAGAAATGGAACATAATTGTAATTTCTCGTGATGTGATACGGGCAAGTGAACTGGGAACTAGAGAACAAATCTCTGATGTCATCCTCTCTCTTAAAAGTCCACCTGTCCCTATCATTAGCTCTTAACAGTGCAGAACATTAATATACACAGGTAACATGGTAGTTAATATGTCTACAAACTAAAATAACTTGGAAGAACCTTTTTGTTTTAAATAGGATGTTTTGAAATGTTAAGGAGAGTAACTAAGAAAAATCCAGACGATGAAATTTTACTCAAGAAAATAACTTTGTGTACAAGGATACTATCTGACAAGAAAAGGAGGCCCGTGTTTTCTTACAGTTACACTATTCTTTTCCTTAATTGTTAGTATATAAAATGTAAGTGGATCATTTAACTTGAAATTAAAGAAAAAGTTTTGAAAGGGAAATTGCTTTTCTCTACATGAGAGGCCCTCCCCTCCTTCCCTTGTAAGTGTTAATCTTTACTGGCAATAAATTACTTGTCACCCACATCCCTGTTAAATTTACTTTTTGTGCTATGCAAACTGCAATAGAAGGACCTGCTAATCTAAAAATGTGACCTTCTGAAAACACTTTTAGGTAGTGTTTGGAAGGCATATCTCTATTTGCATGATGTCAGTGCAGCCTGAAATAAATGCTGCATGAAGAATTTATTACAAAGCCCAAATTAAAGAACTGGATTCCTCTTGGTTGGTGTGTCACAACTTCTGCCCATCTACGCCTTTTTCTTTTTGACAAGGGCTTTCACGGATATCGGGACAGATGTGCCAAACCCTCATACCTTCACTTTGGTTTCCAGAGTGGGAATCGGTGTCACCAAATCTGACTAGTTTAATCTGATTAACCCAACTTTGGCCCCTACTGTAGGCCTTCACATGATATTCAGGAAGTAAAATTTGCTGTGGGGATGGAGTCTCCTCCCCACTCCCATGTCCTGTAATCTAGAAGGTTCTCAAAACTGCAAGTCCAGTTCTTGCCCCAGGTCTTTTGCTGATTGCTCTTTTAAAATTTCTGTGCTCTTCTCAACTCCTCAAGATGGAGTTTTGTACTGTGATTTGGAGGCGAATGAGGATTCACCCATTTCACAGGTCAGATCACTGAGGCTATGTCTACACAGCAGGGTTATTTCAGAATAACTGACATTATTGTGAAGTAACACAGTCCGCATCTACACACAAACAGTTATTTCAACATAATGTCGAGCTGGAGGACTGCTTACTCCGACTCCTGTAACCCTCATTGTACGAAGAGCAAGGGAAGTCAGAGGAAGAGTGCTCTGTCTCGAAATAGAGTGCTGTGTAGGCAATGCCAAAAGTTGAAATAAGCTATTTCAGCTTAAGCTATGCAATTAGCGTAGCTCAAGTTGTGTAGCTTAGTTCGAGTTTATCCCTACTGTGTAGACATGCCCTGAGAGGTTGCGCAAGCTCACATTAGGGAGAGCTGGGACTGGAATCCGTGTCTGTCTCCGACTGAACACAGAACCAAGTATCATCTATGTTAGCACACGGATTGTGTGTTGCTTTGTGTGTTGGAGTAGCTCTCATGGAGAGTGATGACTGATTATTTAGAGGTGGGTTTCTGGAGCTATAAAGTTTGCCCCGGCTTTGGAGAGAGTCAGTTTGGCTGGTTGGGCTAAGCAGGGCTAGTCCCAGCTGTAGAAGATCTAGTTAGCCTGGGACTAAAGTGAGTTTGGAATAAATAAATATACCAACAGCCTGGGAAAGATTTTTTTGACAGAGATTTGCTGTACCTCTGTGGAGGGTGGGGGAAATGGTTTATGGGAATCTTTGTAACTGAAATTATTTCCTTCAGGACGTAAAATTAAAAGAAGTCTACCACTTTTGTCTGTGTTTTTAATGCACTTGGGTCTCTTTTTGCCTCTTCTCCGTTCATAGTACGGGAGGCTTCAGTCAGTAGCTCCTATGCATTAGATTGATGTGTGTGTGGTACTGAGGAAGTGTACAACAATCCGGCATGCTGTTACCCTCCTGTGCACACTTGGTACAAATAGCAATGCAAATGGGGAGATTCGCTTTACATGTAAGCAGGGCAGACAGTTGAATTCTACATACTCCCTCCATAGAGACTGCAAGAATCCCTTATGCATCAGTCAAAGCTGTTTTTTTCCCTCCTCTCTTTCTTTTAAAAGCCTTTGCACTGGTGCATGTGTGAGGATTTTTTGTTCTAGATTGTTCACTTTTTGTTTAACAGCTGTTAGAAATAGCAGGGAAACAGTCTGATTTTGAAAAGTCACATTATAATTAGAGCTTTCAGTCTAATTGGTGCCTTCAGTCTATCTCGTGATGGAGTGTTAAGCATAATGAGTTGGGCCCATATGCAGAAAACAGGCACGTGCTTAATTTGAAGTCCTATTGATTCCACTGGGACTATTCAACTTGCTGAAAGACAAGTACGTGGTTAGTGTTTGCAGGATCCGGGCCTCAGTCACCAAAGGGCCAGCTTTTCAAAGGTCTGTAGGTGCCTGAATATGCAGGTAGGTGCCTGGGCTGACTCTTCCAAAGTTTGGTTTCTAGCTGCTCAGGCACTCTTTAACATCTAAGTGCCTATCTGCATCTTCCGGAGCCTAGAGACTTGAAAATCTGATCCTTGCGCCCCCATCCTGCAGGCAGTTCTGTATGTACAGACCCCCTGTTCCTGTGTCCAGAGCTCCTTGACTGTGTGCTTTTGGACACAGTCTGTAGCTCAACAGCAGGGTGGGTTTTTCCAGAAGTTCTATCCATGACAAGGACAAATGGCTCAGTTCTGGGGGCAGGACCTTCATAGAGAAGTTCCACAAATTGTAGTAGAGAATGGTAACCCCTTGACAGAATTTTCCAGTCTGCCTGTATAACTCTATACCAGGGATACAAGTTTCTAATTTCTGTGGGTTTTGAGAATAACTTCTACAGCATCCTATTGGTTTGGTGTAAAGTTTTCAAATGTGCCAAAGCCCCCTTGAGAGTGACTGAAAATGTTACCCTTCCTCTGCCCTGTTCCATTCCACAGGGTTTTTAAGCCTTTAAAATCTGGAGTCCCTCTGTCTCAGAACATTCCTGTGCCATGGCAATGGAATACATTGCTTGGTACTGCTTTTGGCAGCATGGTGTTGTGCTGTGTTTTAAATGAACTCATAAACCCATTTTAGGTCTGAAGTTCTTCAAATGGAGAGGGATGGGGACTGAGCTAACTGCATAATAGATGCAGCAAATCATCCTACAAATGAGAGACAGAATGGTGGAATCTCATCTTCTGCCTGTGAGGAGAACATTCAGAGGAATGGGGTTGGTTAGGATGATGTTATATATTTACTGTTTTGTAAGTGTTCCTGTCATTATAAAGCAGAAGAATGTCAAACTCCTCTCAAATTGAGAAAAGTAAAAGGACACGTCTTACCTCCAAAGGCTTGATCCTGAGCCTGGATTTTATTCCTTTGGTGAATTTCAGGCAAGGCTCTGGTGTACTTTTCAAAGTAGTTTTTCCCCAAGGTAAATCCTTTCCTGGAGCTGTGCAGTAGCATAAAATGGGGGTAAACAGTCCACACAGCACACAGGAGGTGAGCTGGGATGAACTAACAAGCACAGGGTTACAGCTGGCTATAGGACAACACCTCTATTTCACAGCAACTTTTGAAGTGTCCACACTGCAGTGAAAACAAAAACATTTGTGTGTGAGTCACGTTCGAGTTTGTGCTCCACCTAGTTCAGAGTAGTGTTTTTTTCATCCAGATCACTTAGATTTAGAGAGAGTGGGGAAATTAATCTGGGTCTTTCATCACTTGTCTGTCTCCCTCAACCGGAAAACCTTTCTGCTGATGGTGACATCCATGAAACATTTCCAGCTTTGAGGAAATGGCATATTTTGACAAGATTTCATTTTCTCAAATGTTCCCAACAGCTCTATCAACGATTCTGTGTCACATTTCAGTCACGTGTAAGATTGAGCAGGAACCCTCATATTAGAAAGCTGCAAACAGGGCTTTCTTCTGCTTACTGTGCATTGTGTTAGATCTAGGGTGATATGTTTTTCTGAGGTTGAATTTAGATATTTTAGTCAGTAATTCTAGGGTTGCTAGATGGTTTCAACAAAAATACCGGACAAACTTGACATTACGTCACAATCTATGTTGCATCTTATTTAGAAAATACCAGACATTTATATTTTCTCAATTTGTTTCCCGAACAGAAAGCTCAAATATTGGATTGTTCGGTTCAAAACCGGACACCTGGCAACCCATGTGATTCCCACATGTCCATGCTTTCAGAACAAACAAGCTTCTGTTGCAGAAAAGCCCAGGTTTTTAAAGGCATTGAGACTAGGGATGTAAAATCCCATTCATCTGGTTAACCCGTAAACATGGTGGTTAACCGATTAAAGGGGGTGCAGGTGGGGGACACTCTAGCTCTGTTGGGCTGGTGCAGCCTCCCTGCTTGCCGAGGATGGGCTGGAGTGCCCCCCCCCCCCATAGGCAGGAGTGGCCCCCCAGCTGCAGTGGGCCTGGGCGCATCACAGGCAGGCACTGCTCCGGTCATCTGGAGAGCCCCTCTCCGCGGCAGGCTATTCTCGTCCCCCCCAGGGCTGGAGCAGTCTCCTTCCTGTGACTGGCAGGGAGCTGCACTAGCCCCCACTGGTTAATGGTTAACTGGAGCCAGGAAGCAGCATCCATTAAGGGTGCTGCTTACTGATTTTTCACCTCCCTAATTGAGACATTGCTATGCTCAGCATTGCACTGCCCAACTGATTTAGGAGTCTTTAAACAAAAATCTCCTTTTCTGAAGGGATTTAGGCACTTGGCATTGACAATCAATGGGATTTAGGTATTTAGGAGATTTTAAGACTCCTAGATTAGTTGGTGTTGCTGCGCTCCCTATCACAATGCCTTAAAGCTGGGCCTGACTGCCTTGTTGGAGCTGCTGAGGGCTTTTAAATCCTGAGCCAAGTCTACATAAGGGAAATGTTCTGAAAATGCCCTCGATGTAGACAACATCGCTGTGGGACTCTGCATCTCCGGGGGTGGGGAGCTCAGTACATTGCAGGAATGGGCCCTCAGCCTTTTTGATCTGCTGGTTGCCAACTATCTGAGACCCACAGAGGATTATGATAAAGCATTAGTAGTCTAGAGCAGAGGAGTCCAGATATGTCCAGTGGGCTGCATCTGGTCTGCCATGCCATCCTGGCAGGAGCCTGAGGCACAGATCAGCCAGCCACTTCAGAGGAGCCTCCCACCTCTTTAAGCGGCTGGCTGCTCCCTGTGGCGCTCTGCTTTGGGCATCGGGGGCAGGAGGAGGCTTCGCAGAAACCAGCCAGTGGGAATGAGAGGTTTTGTTGGGGCCAGGGGCGGCATGTGAAGCCTCCCCCTTCTCCCGGCAACTGGAACAGAGAGCCACAGGGAGCAGCCAGCCATTTTGAGCAGCCTGGGCTGCAGCTGGTAGGGAGCCTGCCTCAGGATCCTGCAGGACTGCTGACTGGGAGCCACCTAGGTAAGCACCTCCTGGCCAGAACCTGCCTCTGGCACCCCACCCCAAGTTCCTACCCCAAATCACTATCTTCTCCTGGCCCAGGTCATCATCTAAACCCTCTGCACCCTTCCTCCCCTTCTTCCCCAGGTCACAATTCCGTCCCCAGGCCAGAATCCTTTCCTGCACCCATATGCCCCTCCCAGATCCTACATCCCAAGCCCCTGCCCCAGATCACAATCCTCTCCTTTACCCAAACTCCCTTTCAGACCCCACACTTCCTCCTGCACCCCACTCCCCTACCCTGAGCTCCTTTCTGCACCTATCCTCTCTCCGGCTGTGTCTAGACTGGCATGATTTTGCGCAAAAGCAGCCGCTTTTGCGCAAAAACTTGCCAGCTGTCTACACTGGCCACTTGAATTTGCGCAAGAACACTGACGTTCTCATGTAAGAAATCAGTGCTTCTTGTGCAAATACTTTGACGCTCCCGTTCGGGCAAAAGTTAAAGGGCCAGTATAGACAGCTCAGATTTGTTTTGCGCAAAAAAGCCCCGATCGCGAAAATGGCGATCGGGGGTTTCTTGCGCAAAACCACGTCTAGATTGGCACGGACGCTTTTCTGCAAAAAGTGCTTTTGCACAAAAGCGTCCGTGCCAATCTAGATTCTCTTTTCTGCAAATGCTTTTAACGGAAAAACTTTTCCGTTAAAAGCATTTGCGCAAAATCATGCCAGTCTAGACGTAGCCAGACCCTGCATCCCCTACACAGAAAAGTGTGCCCCTTGACCACATACTAAAATCTTGGCATGCCCTCCCCCAAATTATTGCTCACCCCTGGTCTATAGGGTAGTCTGTGGCTTCTGGAAGATTCATCTTTGTGAGAACTGATACTTGATTAAAAAGGTCATGTACCATGGTGGGTGGCTGACTGGATTTCAAGAGGAAAAATGGCTGTATGCAGAGTTTATAACTTAATATCTAATTATGATGCTGGCAGTGTCAAGGAAGCATTGCACTGCAGTCTTGTGACTGAATGGTTTTTTTTTAAGTTTTGCTCTAGCTAGTCACTGATCGTCTTCCTCCTCCTGTATAATCGTCCCAGTGGGACCAAGGTGACCAGAAAATGAACCTCTATGAAATGGGTTTTCATTTCAGAGCAGTGGGTTCGGTTTGTGAAACCAATTTTGTTTTTCCAAAGATTTCCGCCCATGTCCCAAGACAAAGCCATGGAGGCACATAGGGAGTTGTGACGAAGTGGGGATTGTATTCATGCTGTTCAATTTGTTACGTTACTGTGTGATTTCTACTGTCCTCTACTCTTCTGTAGTAACTCTGCGTGTGTGTGCGCGTGCCTCTGTTTCCCTGGGCACTGCACTGGAGCACAGATGGGGATGAGAATTTTGGGTGTGAGACTCACTGAAGGGAGGCTGCCCCAGGCTGCCCAGGCCAGCAAAATGGTGCAGGCTCACTGTAACATGAGCCTGGGAGGGGTGTGTGCCCAGGTGACACCTTTTGCCCAGGAAGCTGGACAAAGGAGGAGTGGAGCTGCCTGCAGGGTGGGGACTTGTTGCTCAGTGTATGAGTTAGCCTCCGCTGGCTTAGGATACAGGGAGAGGGCCCAGGGCCCTGGCTTTGGGCCCCTCTCTACACAAGATGGATTGTACTGGCTGATTCTGGTTCCTGTGCTGACAAGTCTGTTCTACACTGTATCCCCATGAACTAATAAACCTTCTGTCCTACCTGCTGGCTGAGAGTCACATCTAGATGTGGCTGGAGGCCTAGGGCCCAGTGACTCCCCACACCTTGGTGACAGGAGTATCTTTAAAATGCCTCTTGCTCTTTGTCACTTGTGGCCATTGTGCCAGGGGAACCAGGTTTGGAGACATAAAAGGAAACTTACTTCAGGGATGTTTATATAATTCAAATTAAAAAAGTTTGGAGGAGGCTGGAGCAAGAGAGAAGAAGAGGAGAGTAATTTTGACTTGGCACACAATGATACAGATTGCATAGCTAAAGCAGAATTAAATTAGGCAGATCTGTCTCGCATCTTCTAATAAGGTCCTGGGCAATTAGGCATTGTTTGGAATGGCTATCATGTTGCTCATGGGTCTGAACTGGGGTCAGCAAATGGAAATGTGCCATTTCTTTGTGGATGCATACGAAATGGGAATGGGAATTCACTCAGCCTGAATTCTGGGAAAGAATTACCAAGCCTATCATCTTGCAGTCAAGTTAGTTTTGTTTTAGTTAAGCTAATGCAGGAGTTCCCAATCTGTCCGCAGGCCCCTGGTGGTCTGTGACGGTACTGCAGGGGGTGCATGGAAAGTTTAAAAATAAGGCTTGGGCCCACCACGGTGGTTCTGATCCATACTTCTCTTTTTTCTTATTTTTCTTTTCCTTTGCTTTTTTTTTTTTTCTCGCGAAGGGAGTGGGATCCATGAAATTTTAATAGATTGAAAAGAGGTCAATGTATGCTTGAAAGGTTGGGAACCTCTGAACTAATGCATCCAACTGCCTTAAGCCATTGTGTGGGGAGGGGGCCTTTCTGCTTTCAGTTAACTTCCTCATGCACAAAACCGTGGCCAGTGGCTACTGTGTTGGATGCCAGGGCTCTAGAATCTGATAAGTAGCAAAGGATGTATTGGGGAGAGTATTTGGCTGAGAAAATGCTCAGACCCAGGTAAAAGAATCTCAGCTCTTCCGCCTGGGCGGTGTTCCCAGAGCTTGTCATGCTGCTTGGACAATCAGTGCTCTCTGAAAAAGAAACCATCTTTCCTCTGTAGAGACTTCAAGTTGTTGTAATCCAGCTGTTACCAGCGTAGGGAGAGGAGGAGGAGGGGGAGAGGGAGAGGGAGAGAGAGAGAGTCACAGCTGGTGATACAATTGGATGGAAGCTACAGATGACTAATGTGGCAACTGATGTTTGCTTGCTGGCCCTTTTAACGTGAAGCAGGAAAACTAGTGAACTGCTATTGGAAGGGTGGTAAAGGTAAGTGTGTGAGGTAGTATGGTTCTAAAAGTGAAGTAGGGTCCTGGAGTGTACATGAAAGTCTCAAACTAAAAGGTTTGGCTTTCCCATTGGCATTCATTGTGGTGATTACTGCATATCCGAATGTCTTGGGTTGTTTTATTGTGGCGACTGTAGTTTCATTCATACTGAGTTTACCATGAATTGTCTCTTACACTCAGTAGCTGGATGTAATCATCTAATAAATTATGAAGATGAAAGGTTGTAAGATTCACGCCCCAAAGGACTACCTGGGCCTCATTCTCTGAGGTGCCAATGAACCTGAGCTCCTATTAACTTTGTTTGGAATTATGAGCACTTATGCAAAGAATCAATCCCCAGAGGAAATGGCATGCCCAGAAATCTATTGCCCGAATCCTTTTCCTTCACTTCCTTCCTGGAAGTTTGGCTTGTTGCAATAATGCCCTATGTGGAATATGCACTCCTTCAAATTGAAATTTTCCATTATCCAGATCCGGCATGAATCTCCCCAATTTTGGGAACCAAGATGTAGCCTATTGATTTGGATGTCTGCAAAATAGTGTACACCAGACATCCAAATCACGTGGTCCACGTGTGGCCCATGAGAATCCTACGTGTGGCTCACAAGACATTTTGTTCACCATTTTCCCACATGCAGGGTTGCCAGATTCCTCTGGTTTCTGTCCATCTATTTTTTTTACTACAAGTATTACTAAAGTGATGTGCATGTAAAGTAAGGACACATAAAGTGAGGTGCTTGCTGATTGTACACAGCGTTGACTGTGAGAGCCATGTGCTCCCCTCTGTATCCAATCACAGTGCTGCTACAGTTCAGTTGGCACCTCTCCCCACCCCCTGCAAATTCTAGGCACGCAAGGGCAATTAGCAAAACTAACCTATCCTGGGAGACTGTTTTGGTTACAACAAATCTTGCGGCCCATTGAGATGGAGGAAGGCCACTCATGTGGCTCCTTCAGTAGCCTCGGTTGCCTTTTGCTGGTATGTACTGTGGTGATTGTGCCTATAGACCCTGTTTGGGATGTCGGCCCAGGTTGTGTGCGTGGGTGAGAAATGCTGGCCCCATTAGCACTGAGCTCTATACAGACAAACAACAAGGAGACAATCTCTGCTTACACACTAAAAGTCAGACAGGACTCCACAGGTCAATGGGGTGGGAGAATGAAGTAACGAACAGAGCTTAGCAGAAGAAAGAGTGCCTCTGATTACCATTTGCCTAACCCATTCCAGGTGGACATGATTTGTAGGAGGTAGACCGTAAGGTTGCACTCAGTGAATTTTGGTAAGGAGTTTTCACTATGCATGGAGATTCAACAAGTGCTTGCAACCTATATATGGGGAGAGAACTGGTAAATGTGAGAGAATTATAATGACTGCTCTCCATGTGCCAAATGTTTGCATTCTTTCTCTTCTGGGAGACCTGTTTCCTGAGGGCTTTGGGCCCTGTACATGTATAAAGTACCTTTCCTCCCGCTATGTCTCATTGCCTCTGACTTCTTTGCAGACTCCCTGCTGGATGGTCAGTACGTGGAAACCAGCCAGAAAGACTACGGAAGAATGAAGAGCTGACAGATGAAGAGAAGGAGATCATCAACCGAGTAATAGCTCGAGCAGAGAAAATGGAAGAAATGGAGCAAGAGCGTATTGGGTAAGGAAATGACATTGCCACTCACTCCATGGAATCCACAAGATGGTAACACGGGTCAGTGTATGGGCTTCCCTTTATTTCTATGTATTGGATTCAGCATTGTGGTATGAGCTGCTTCTGCTTGTTACATGCTACCCTCTCTCTCCTTTCAAAATCATCTGAGCCCAGATATGTTTCATGCTAACATGACTTTGCCCATTCTAAATGTCTGGGTAAACTGAAATCAAATCTTCCGTTACAAGGTGATTGATTCTCCAAAAGTGGCCCCTACATTTTGAAATCTAGTTTTAAGAGCAGTTTAGATAAACATCTATCAGAGATGGTCTAGATGATGCTTGGTCCTGTCAGGGGACAGAACTTTATGACTTCTCAAGATTAGGGATGTTAAATTGTGTTTAATCAGCTAATTAAGTAGTTGATAGAATTTCCATCGACTACTCGAGTAGTCGATAAGGGGGAAAACTGCAGAGCCACAGCAGGGTTAGCTCCTGGTCCCGTGAGCTAACCCCGCTGAGGCTCTGCCTTTTAAATGTATTAAGAGCCTGACGGCTCTTAATACATTTAAAAGGCAGAGGTGTAGCAGAGGAACTGGGCGTAAGCCGGGAATCAGCTGATTCACGGCTCGCACCTGGTCCCTCTGCTACACCTCTGCCTCCTCTGCCCCCCTGTGGAGACAGTGCTGGGGGGAACTGTCTTTTAAACTGGCTCCTGCTCTCTCTACCCCTTACCGCCTCTCTCTGATAGAAGTAGCAAGGCTGGGGGAAGCAACTAGTTGAGTCACTACTCAGCTAACCAATAAGCACACACTTAATCGGATAGTCAACTAGTCACTTACATCCCTACTCAAGACCTCTTTCAGTCCTATAATACTAATATAGCATGGGCCCATTTCTACAACTTTTCCTAGCCCAGTATGTCAAAGTTTCAGCTCAAGAAGCTGCTGGAAGAGCAGAGCCTGTAATTAACACAGGCTTCACTGCAAGGGAACAGAATCTAATGGGGCTGATTTGAGTTCTGTTTGCTGCTGATGTGCTGGGCTGTCCAGATAAGCACACATTTGTGGTATGTAGAAGGATGTCCATGGTGCATCCAAGTTCCTTTGAGACTGGCTGTATGAGATACTGGTTCAGGGTCACCCATCTGTTCTAGGGTGATATACAAGAAGAGTCTGCTTTTAGTTGAGGTGTTGGAAGGTATATTGTCACACTACAAAGCAATAGGCGTCTCTGCCCGCCACAGCCCTGTCACATGGTTGGCATTGGCCATTTGGTTTATGCTGTTTGAGTGAAGTCTTCAGTCTTGATTCTCTCAGCATCCCTGTCAGTATCTCTTGTGCTCCTTTAGTTAGTTGGTGGACTCTTCCTCTCCTCCCTGGTTTTTAATCTCATTTAAATAGCAGTGTAGCCTTTTTTTGGAGGTCGCAATGTAAGAAGTTGCACCTGTGTGGGTGGTTGGTGGGGCGGATTGGACCTTGGACCTCTGGGTCCAAAAGCACGATTCTCTCTCACCTAAGCTAAAAGAACCAGCTCTGTTAGCGCAAAGCCAGGAGTGAACTCTCAAACCTAAAGTTGTCCAGCCACTAAAGGAGGACAGAGACCATGCTGAGTAAGCATGGGATACGGCTGTGTCCATGTAAACAGCTAACCTCCAGATCCTCCTAGATAGGATGTGTAACAAGATCACATCCAGCACCTCCATGGAGGCAGCCTCCAGGCACTCCTTACCAGGTCAGAAACTGCTCTGTTATTATTGCTAGTCCAGTTGCTCTGTTGTCCTTGCTGGCCAGGCATCAATGACAGAGCAGAATTTGGCATGCTAAGTTTTGTCCATGGACCTGAATCCTCTCTCCACTTCAAGTGCTTGTAAATGGTCTTGGAGTGCAGGGGAACTCTGAAGGTGTAAAGCATCTTACCATCCATCCTCCTTTCCTTTCCCTTCCCTTCCCTGGGTTACAGAACTCCACCTGAGCAAACCTGCAGCAGCTGAAGGGTTGCTGTTGTGCCCCCCACAGCTCCCCAATAAAACTCTTGCCTGACGATGTGGTGGAACATTGTTTAGCGTGCAAGGAGGTGGACCCTTGTGCCATAGGGGCTCTGCATCCTGCCCCTTGCCCCGGAATCCACTGGGCCGCAGGTGCTCATAGAGAGGTCTATGTAGCCTAGGACTGACTCATGACATTTTGGTGGTGGTGGGGGAAAGGGGAGGTTATTCCTGCAGTGCCCGTCTCTTCTCTGGGTCACAAAGGGGTGAGTTGCTTGAGCCGTCCCACTGAAAGAGGCCAGTTAGAGACAGAACCATTTGCTTTGTGTTTCTATGGTTTAAAAAACTCCAACCTCTTGTGGAAGTTTTGCTCCGATGTCCTGACTGTCCTGCGAGGCAGTGGCCCATTTGAATTGCGGCTTGGGAGATCACCACCTGCGCAGGTCCTGGGGTTGCTGGAGAGGACGTGTGTGTGAGAGGCATCCATGCCCAGAGATAGATTCCTACTTGCATTGGTTCCCAGGCCCAATCAGAGGGCTGGGGTGGGGTGGGAGGGGCAAAATTCTCTTGACTTATTATCTAGACAGCAGCAACTGCACTGCAGTGTTCTACTAGGGGAGGGACGGAAAATGCCTGCAGGGAATCTCTCTAAGCTGGCACTGCTGGCCTGGAGAAACCTGTTCAATAGGGAAAAGCCACTGCAGCCTATTGCGTTCTCCACCTAATTCAGCACTTAGATGGAAACTGTTATCAGAGCGCAGAAGTCTCGCCTCATTGTGTCCATTTGCTGCTTTGCTCCCCATCCACATTCCTTTGCTAATTGCGATAAACATTCCATTGTAGCTTTCATTAATTTACTTAAGTGAGGCTGGCAGTTGAATTAGCCAGTTGATGATGTTGCTGTATGGATGATTGTTGGACACATGCACAGTGTTGTGCTCTACTGGAAAAGTATAGGATTTAGAGGGTGTTTAAGGACTGAAGGGGGCATTATACTAGATAGCCTGGCCTGCATCACACTGACTTTCCTCCCGTTACTCCTGTGGCGGGCCCAAGAACGTGCTGTTGGCTGGAGCATCTTATTGAGAGAGACCTCCAGTTGGGTAAATCTAGACTGCTTTCCTCTTCCGAAAGAGGAAATGCAAATGAAGTACTAATTAGCATATTCTCATGTGTTGTTTGTATATTTTCTTCCGACCCTTTTTGCGGATCTGTCAGAGGCTCTTCTGATGAGCACACAGATGCTGGTGCAAAAGTCTAGAGCGCTGCAAATCCGCAGATATCCACTTTGTATCCGCATCCACAGATGCAGATATCCACAGCTCATTTTTGCGGATACAAATGTGAATGCGGATACACAGTGTGATCTTGTATCTGCACAGGGCTTTGCAGAAGTCTTTGAAGGTGGTTAATTTTCTCCTGTAATTCAGGGGTGCTGAACTTCAGGCCGGCCCCAGTTTGCCTGCATCTAGCCCCTGAGGCTTGGGGCTCCTCCCCAGCATGGGGGAGCCCACGCTGTCACTCCAGTCCCCTGCTTCCAACGGTAGGGCTGGAGCACACAAAATCTACTAGTCTGGGCCCCCTTAGGCTCTGGTATGTGAGGGAAATGAGGGGGAATGTCTTTCTGCTTCTCAGTCGGGCCACGTCAGTAAGGGTCTTTTTTATTTTATTTTATTTTTATTTATTTATTTATTTTTTTAAATTCTCACTTGAGTGCAGCCCCTGCATGATTTTTCTGTGTGTTAGTGGCCCCCAACCCCAAAAAAGGTACCCCACCCCTGCTGTAATTTAAGATAAAAGATACAGTTGTATAAGAATCCCAGAGATTTTTGTTCATTTGCAGGCTACTTCAGAGTAGCAGCTACATGCCCGATTCAAAGAGGCTTGATTCAAAGACAAGCATGTTCTCTAGTACTGTGTGTTCCCCTCCCCTGACACCCCGACTTTCTGTGGAATGCATGGGCAGGTGGAGGAGGGGAGATCAGAAGCAAATGGATCAAAGGCAAACTTCACAAACATTCCTTCAAATGTATGATAAAATACCCAGCTAGAGTGATGGTGCATATTCCACCTGGGAAAATTCACTTAAAATCACCCAGGAATAGAGCAAAATCTCCAAGCAAAGACACCCCCCTCCTCACTTTTTTCTTTTTCTTTTTGGTGTTGAAAGAAATTTTCCAGTTGCAAAACCTCTGTCATTTGTTTCAGTCTCCTGAGCTCCTTGTGTGAGTATCCAGACCCTCACCTTAAAAGAGCATATTGAATTCTTGTCTTTACCATTTGTGATCTCTGCCTTTGTTTAGAGTCGAGATTTGTAGTTATTGACGTTGAATGTTTACATTTACTAGCAAATTTCAGCCAGGTTGTACAATGTCCTCAGTAGGCAGGCTGGTTTTTGTGCAGTCTGGCATAACATATTGCTGTGTTTTGATGGAAACAGCTCTCTTCATTAGCTGGTCTTAACTTTTCACCTTCACTCTTCATGTTGCTGATGTTCAAACTTCACAAGTTCTGCAGGGACTGCATCAGCGATCTGGTTTTTCTTTGTTGTTTCTCCTCCCTCCTTTGTTGTTTTCTCCATTCATGGCCAGCCTCTGTTTTGTTTCAGTATGTGTGTAACTAGCTAGCATCCTGGTGGTTTGGATCAAAGGTTGTTTGATGAAATGTGTGAGATTTTTTTTACTTGCTGTGAGGAGTGCTTCCAAAGTGCGGCTCTTGTGTGGATAGAAATGAACGTCCCTGCACATGAAATAGTAATTGCAGGCATATAAAAATGGTGAAAGCCTAAGAAAGGCCTCATTGAATCACATTGATATTCGACGCACTTAAACGTTGAATGCACCTTCGAAGTTCAGGATCATTCAGTATCTTGAGCTGAGAAGACTGGAGAACGGGGTAGGCAAGAGAGCCTGCCTGGGCCAGATTTGGCTTGCCAAGCTGGTTGATCCGGCCCACAGCCACCCTGTTGCTCCTGCACCCCCAAGTCAATTGAGAGCAAAGTCTCCTCCCATTGCCAGAGGCGCGCAGTGCCTAGAAGGAACCGCCAGCTGTTCAAAACAGTTGGCCATTCTTCCAGGCGCGGGGAAGCGGGAGGCAAAGACTTCACATGCTCTCCCACCCCCAGGCCAATCAGAGTCTGTGGGCGGGGGAGCACAGGAATTCTCCTGGCCCTGCCCTGTCCATCCGAGGTCCTGCCCCTTCCACTTCAGAAATTTGTGAAGTGGCTCCCCCTTCAAAAATTATTGCCCACCCCTGCTGTAGAGCCACGTTTTGCCATTAGCTGTGCATGCAGTGATAAAGAAAATGACTCTTAAACATTTGATCCTAATTTTAATTTTTTAAAATCATTAAATTGTATTTCATTCTTTGACCGTCCATGTTAACTTTAGTTTTACTATTCAGACTTTAAAACACATGTGTTTGCAGCAGGATTAGTAGTGGCATAATGTCTATATAGACCGGGGATGGACAATAATTTTTGAAGGGGGGGCACTTCACAAATTTTTGAAGTGGTCCTAAACCCTCCCTGAAGGGACGGGGCCTTAGAAGGGGCGGGGCCAGGAGGCTTCCCATGCTCCCCCATCCACATACCCTAATTGGCTTGTGGATGGGGGAGTGTGTGAAGTCTTTGCCCAGCTGGTGGTTCCTTCTAGGTGCTGTGCTCCCCTGGTGCCGGGCAGAGCCGGCCCAAGCTATGGGCTGACTGGGTGATAGCCCAGGGTGCCCGATTATAAGGGGCACCACACGGTGCTGCCAGGCTCGACGGGAGCGGGGCCACGCATGCGCCGTGCGCCCAGGGGAGCGGCCATGTATGTGCCACGCGCCTGGGGGCGGGGCCGCATGCCTGGGGCTTGGGGCACAAGAATGGCTCAGGCCGGCTCTGGTGTTGGGAGGAGACTTCATGTGCTCCCTGGTCACCAGGCCAAACAGAGCCTGGAGGAGTGGGGGAGCATGTGAAGTCTTTGTCCCTTGTCCCCCATCGCCACCCAGTCAGGGGCATGTTGTGCCTAGAGGGAAGCACAAGATGTTTTGAACAGCTGGCAGTTCCCTCTGGTGCCACGCCCCCCCAACAGGGGGAGGAGACTTTGTGTTCTTTTCTGCCCCCAGACCCGGGACTGGGGAGTAGCAGGGTAGCTGCAGGCTGGATCAGTCGGCTTGGTGGGCTGGATTCAGCCCGTGGAGGCCCTTTTGACCACCCCTAATAGAGAGAGACTCATTCCAATCAAATCTGTTGTGACAGGAGTGTTGTGGTTTTTAAGACCGATTGTAGAATTTCAGAGTTTGAAGCCCGTGCAATTGTGAGGCAAGGCATCAAACCATATTTATACTTTGTGATTAAGGCTTTTTATTTCCAGATTATACTGCATGCTGCATTAAACTTGGTGCTGTTTCAAACCCATTAGGCTGCCTTTGGTATTCATTTTTTTTGGAGCTACGATAAATATTTAAATACAGAGAACTTTTGCATGCATATGCTGGTGCCAGTTCTTGTTTTGCGGTGGAGTCAGCACTGAACAAGGGTTCTTTCTGTAGTTCCTTGTTGATTTCAGCTCTTTTGAATTAAAAAAAAAAAAAAAAAGCAAGAGAAAATGCCTGTGCCATCATATTGCAGGGCTGCTGATAGAGTTCTGCTCTCGTGTACTGCAGTTCTGCTCTCGTGTACTACAGTTCTGCTCTCGTGTACTGCACAGTATATGCAGAGAGGGGGTGTGCGCTCGTGCAGTTGCGGCTTCTGCAGTTGGTGTGAGGCTGAGCACAAAGCTCCTGCTGATGGTCCATCAAGACATTTATTTTGCAATCATCACTGCGGCGTAGGGTAGTGACTGCAATTATAGCATCTTCGTTCTTACCAGGGTAGTGCAACACTAGGGTTGATATAGTCAGTGGTTAGGTTTTTGGGGTGCTGAGACCTATCAGGTTGACCCCATATTGTCTTTCTCTTTCCTTATACTCCCCTGTCTGTCCATATCCATCCGTTCTTTCCTGTCTTACACTGGGATTGTAAACTCTTGTTTGCCTTGTTTGTACACTGCCTGTTGTAATGGGCTCCAGGTCTCTGAACAGGCACTACAACCATGTTACTAATATTTCTAGTAAGTAGGGGGTGCAGGAGTCTAGCACACTATCAGTCAAGTCATTGAATTAGGTGCCTGAATAGATAGATGTAGGTGCCTTGTGTTAGACACTCAAATTAGAAAATGAGCTTCAGGGGGTAGCTGAGTTAGTCTGTTACAGAAAAAAACAACAAATGGTCTGGTAGCACTTTATAGACTAACAAAACATATAGATGGTATCATGAGCTTTTGTGGGCATAGCCAGGTCATCTGAAGAAGTGGGCTGTGCCCACGAAAGCTCAGGATACCATCTACATGTCAAATTAGAAAATGTTACTCTAAGTCTCTTGAGAATGGACTGGATTGCCCAACAGGTGGTGCAGGAATAATGCCAGGTACTCCTTCCTCTAGAGAGAGACCAAGTCGCTCACCTCTGTTGGGGTATGGATTCTCAAAGTCTTTTGCAAGGTCTTCTTCGTGACTCAATTGGATATTCCAGTGTCACCTTAGACACTGATCTACAGGTGACAACAAACACGGATGACCTCTTGTAGGGTCAGCAAAATCTCTAGCGAGTCATTATTATCTCTTTGATTGTGCTTGAAGATATATCCGTGGATTTTCCGGGCTCTGTGCTTTTTTTTTTATCCAGGGGGAATCCGTATCTGTGGATGCCAATATCTGTGGATCGTTATTGCAGATTTTATATTCACACAGAACTCTACTTGTAGAGTATCCCTATCTAGCAAAGGAGTTTGCTTCTGTGCTTCAAACAGCATAATAGAACCAGACAAATTATAAGCTTATTTTGCCTGGGGAAAATGTTAGGAACATAGGAAATATATCAATCCATATATCCCATATCTTGCTTCCATCGGTGACCAATACCTGATTTTTTAGAGGGTAGATACCTTCAGGACTGTCCTCGTGGGGAAAATAATGTTCCATGTGCCTCACATACAGTGCCTGGATTATTCTGTTCAGCTGCAGATTTTAATAGTCATAATACGTATGCCCTGCTTTTTTAAATTAGCTCATTTGATACTATAGTGATGGGTACTTTGGAAATGTGCATAATGGAAATTAAAATCCAGCTACTGTGTTAGAGACCTATAGTAGAAACTGAGTAATTGGCTGGTTAAATGATACATGCAGCAAAAAATAGAGAGATAAACAAATGACTTCTCCAGGAGAGGAGAGGAAAAGAGAGTCTGGCTGCTGATGCAAAGCAGTGACTGAGATGCAGAATGCCATTTGTTGAGTGAGACTGATATGGTTACATAGGCTTCTTGCAAATCAAAATGTTTTGCAATTAAATGGTATTAGCTGGATGAGATTGACCTGAAATGTAAGAACAGCTGAAAAGTGTTGGGAAAGGAAATGGATTGTTACAATATAAATCTCTCTAATGGTTTGTAGCAGTGAGAACTGCCAGTCTACATTGAATCCACCTTATTGCGAAGATGTATTATGCATTTGACTTCACAGGAAGAAATCAGGGTTTATTCCAGTCAGGAGTACCTGGTCCTTTTGATCCCAGTAATTAAATTTGAATCAATAACATACCGTTGTGTGTGGCTTACATGCTGCTTGTCCTCATGCCACAGCTAGGAGCTGAATATCCTTGGTCTCTCTCTTGCTGTCTGTCATGATCCGTCTCTGGTTTACAAAATGGCATCTGGCCACAGCTTAGCAGAGGATAATATAAGTGGCTTGTAATGCACCTTTCTTCACTCATGTGGATGGGGTGGGTTCTGCAGTGTTCCTCCTTTAGCAGACTGGGTAACCCCACCTTTCTGTGGTTAAAATTTCATTCTGATTTCCCTGTAATATCTGTATGGACCTGTTGCTGAAGTGTCCAAGCACCATACAGTCGTTAATGTAGTTATCCCCACAACACAGCTGGCTGGTGGGGCCCTGCTCTCACTCTCCTTTTAGAGATGAAGAACTGAGGGTTTTATTAGCACTCAATATACAGATAAGAACCCGTTCTCATACCGGGGTTCAGTGTGTCGATAAGCCAAGTTATTTAACTGGGGCAAACGAAACCACTGAAAGCCAGAGTTACAGTGATGTGCGAGTGTCCACACGCCATGTACCTGAGTGCAGTAGCAAAACTGGAGCCAATCCTGTAGGTAGATACCCCTAGCCTAAAGTAACTAGACCTCAGAATGGAGGCGAACGTAATTTGATGAGAACCAAACCTTTGTGTTCCATGTAGAATACAATCTAAAGCAATATCATTATCACATGCCTCCCTTGCCATTGCCTTACAACGCAGAGCGGTTAAAATCAGAAGGTGGTGTAAAGAGGAGGAAGTGGTAGATCAGGAGAAGCACGAAGGACAGGTAATTGATGGGAAGGAAAACTTGTGACAGAGCCCTGGCTATAGGCAGGAGGAAAGAGATGGGGTGTGAACTGCATTTAGAGGAGGAGGGCAAACTGCATCAGGGAGAGCAGGTACAGCAAAAGCGAGGGAAGGCAAAGCAATGGGACTAAGGACGTTTAAAGGGGGGGGGGACCAAAGAGCTATGTAGGTGTGTGCCATTGCCTGGGGGTCCCCGAATCACTCTGGAGCTGATAGGGAGGTAAATTGTTCCCCTTGCCCAATAAAAAGGTAAAGGAATGGAACGGAATCTGATTTTCTAGAGCACTTTTTGGTCTTAAAGTGCCCCCAGGTACTAGGAGTTAGGTGCTAATAGTGCAATTGCTGCATGGCAAATTCATTAGTCGTGTACTCAGCCACAGTCAGTTTGCAGTTGCACACAGCTTTGCACATTAGAACCTGGTGTATTCCTTCTAAACGATTCCCAGGGGATCTTTAACTTCTAGCCTGGCTGATCATTGGAGTTGAATCTCAGGCCTCAATTTAATATCCTCGCTCCAAAGACAGGTGTGTATGGATGGAGTGCAATGTTACCTCTCATTTTTTTCCAACTGTGTGCAGAATAAATTTTATGTGCACCGAGGCATGTGCAGACATACACCACCAATAGAAACACATGCTGCCAGCTATGGACAGATGTGCATGCTCTGGTAATCAGCTGGGTGGGATTGGAATCTCTCCTGGATCGTTGCCCAAATGCACAGCTTACAGGAAACACTGATGGAGTGGTAAATCGTGAAAAAAAAATCTTTGAGGTACAAAATCCTTGCTGCAGCATTATCTTCTGAGAAAAGAGCAGCATTTATGATTATGCTATCAATATAGGAGTAAGGTAAATGTTTGTTTTAAAGTACTCCTATAATCTGTGGGTGAGTACACAAATTGTTATATTTTTACAGTGTTAATAAAATAGGTTCTTTTTCTTTATGAAGACGCTCCCCATGACGAGTGGAGGTTTTGCAAAACATTTAGAGCCAAATTCAGAATTGCTTTAGATCTCTGAGGATAGGACAAGAAGCAAGGGGCTTAAGTTGCAACAAAGGAAGTTTAGGTTGGACATTAGAAAAAGCTTCCTAACTGTCAGGGTGGTTTAAACACTGGAATAAATTGCCTAGGAGAATGTGGAATCCCCATCACTGGAGATATTTCAGAGCAGCTTGGATAGACATCTGTCAGGGATGGTCTAGACATCTGTCAGGCTTGGTCCTGCCCTGAGGGCAGGACATTGGACTTGATGACCTCTTGAGGTCCCTTCCAGTTCTATGATTCTATGAAAGGATTTTTTGTTTTGGTTTTGCAACATTTACCTTTCTACAAAAGAGCTGTGTTTGGACATGCAGATTTGCTCAGTGGAAATAGGCTCATTTTCTAGTATAACTGGCTTGGCATTATAAAAGCATGTGAAAATCTGTACTTGCAGATATTTTTGCTGTGAAGATAGACATTTTGCCAAAACCTCACACAAGACAAAACCTCTCCACACAATTCCATAAAACATAAGGTGTGAATTTCTGAAGCTACTCGTGGGTTAGCAGCAGTAGCATGCAATCTGTGGGAGAGTAATTTAGAAGTCACACCAGCTGCCAAATTCCATTCTTTAACCCAGTGGGGGCATGTTTGCACTACAGAGAATATCGAAGCTGCCACACTCTATCTTTTGGGGTTTGATTTAGCAGGTCTTGTGAAGACCCACTAATTCCAACTAAGAGGGTGTTCCTGTCCGTGCTGGTAGTCCTGCTCCTCCAAGGAGTGAGGGAAGTCAAAGGGCGAATGTGTTCCCGTCGACCTCCTGCTGCGTGGATGGCGCCAAAAAGCAATTTAAGACGCTTTGTCTTCAGCTATGCAATTAACGTAGCTGGAGTTGTGTATCTTAATTTGAACTTATCCCCTAGTGTAGACCTAGCCTGGTTTATCTAGGGACATAATCAGCGATCTAATTATAGCACCATACACTCTCTAGACAATGATATTCCCAGATTTATCCGTTTCCGTAATATGCTCCAATGCCCGTTCAGATAGACCGTTTCTCTGTAAATTATACCATAGGATAGACATTGTAGTATACTACAGGATAGACATTTAATTATGGAGTATTTTGAGAACAGCCAACTTTGTCTTATTAAAAATATTATTGGAATAATCTTCATTCTGGCCTAAATAGTAAGGGCCTAATCCAGTGTCCATTCAAATCAATGGGACTCTTAGTGTTTGCAACTCAATGTTACTCCCCCATGAAATCTTATTTATTTATTTATTTAAATATTTTTACCCCGCCTTTCTATTTAAAATATTCAAGGCGGCTTACAAGAACAAATCTTAAATCCATAGAGGTGAGGTCAGGAATGATTTCCCTGCATCACCAGGTCTGACAGCTGAAATAATGTCTAGAATAGAATTGTGGATTAACCTCCAGTGTACTGAGTATGGATCAAAGAAAGGGACAGATAGTAGCTTGCTTTAGGAATAAGGCAAAAGAGGGAATTATGCTAGAAAATAGGTTTCATGTTAAAAGTAAAGGAGAAAGTCAGCAACCCCCCTAATTCGGACCGGATACTGATAATCATTCACTCGTTTTATTCCTTTTGGAAAGTATATTGTCAGGTTTAAAATCAGAATTACTTTTTCAAAGGTGTCTTGCTTGCATTGCTGCTGATGTTTTAGATCATGCAAACTGAAAGAATTAAAATCTCTGACTTGAATTTTCAGCCTGTATGTGGATTGTTTGCTTTTTGACAAGGCAAATAGGTTGATCTGTTTCAGTTTTGCAGATAGTCATTTTCTGGTCATTCATTTTCTCCTTCCCCTGATCTAACACGGTACTCCTGCAGCATTTATTGCAGAAATGCACTCTCTATGAGGGGTTTTATATTAAAAAAAAACTCATTTTCCCCCCTCTTTAAAACCAGAAACATTTCTATTGTCATCAAGTATAGTAAAAACCTGTGGTTGAACTCTTGAAGTGAATGGGAATTTTGCCATTGATTTCAAAGGGACCAGGATTTTACCTCCTGTTTTGTTTTTTTTAAGATACCTGAATTTGGGGTCAAACTTGACCTGGTAGCATCCCTGATAAAAACCCACTGAACAAGGCCTCAGCATTTTGGAAAGCCTCCCACAAATGTCGATCAGCCCTGTATGAACCATAATAAAATGGCTTGGTACAATATATTTTCTACTTCTTACTAAATAAGGCTGCTTATTCCATTATCAAGTACTTACATATTCTTTATGTAGTACATAGAAAACCTCTTGCAAATGTTTTTGGGCTCCGCTTGTGACTAGCATGCAATTTAAGGATGAAATTCACAGAACTCAGTAAGATCTTGTCAAGGTTTGCCACATTTAAATTTAGGGATCATATAATGTGTAAATGGTTTGAAAGTGTGGTCCATGTGACTGTCATAAATCTGAAACTGTCGTAAGACCTGGGGGAAAAATGTTGTGTGTTGGTTTTTTTTTTTTTTTTAATGGATGCTGTTTTAGCTGCTGTGTCAGATTTGGGTCATCCTGTAATGGGAGTGTATAAAGCGCCTTCAGGGCTTGATTTTTTTTTCCTGAAAATTTCTCAAGTAAGGAGCTCTTTCTCTTACCCCTTTGAATAGAATAAATAATGCATTTTAGATTCTGCCAATTTTAGCTGGTTGACTTGTAATTTAACCATTTGTACCATTTATCACTCAAACCTTTCATGCTGTTGTGCCTTTAGTGAGCAAACTGCTGTTTAGCTTAAAAAACAATGAATAGTCTTAAAGAGTAACAAAACACATAGATGGTATCATGAGCTTTCGTGGGTACAACCCACACTGTTCAACTGTTAGTTTTTTTTTTCAGAAGTTGCTAGTTGTCTATTCACCTGCACACTGAGCAGATGGGTTTGCAGGCTTTCGTGGGCTTTTTGCATTTTACTCAAAAGACTAACAATTGCAGCAGGGTAAAATATTTACATTGTTCTTAGAAAATTAAAGAAGGCATTAATACACCACACTCCATCCTCAAAAATACACGAAGGCCTTCACCCTGTGTCCTTTTCACAGACCGAAACTACAGCCACTCAAAAAATTTTAGACCAAAGATTTCCATAGAAAAATGCAGCTTGTTGGAATTGAAACGTGGTGGGGACGTGTTGATTTTGATGAAATCTTTCAATAGGAAGTAGTCAAAATATTTCATTTTTGACAGCGCTCTTTCAAGTAATTTCGTTTCAACATTTATATTTCACAAATGTATTAAATATGATGTATAATATTTTAAATATTATATAAAAGCTGAAACAAATTGAATCTGAGCACTATTCAAACAACATAATCTGAAGGCCCTGGATTCACATTTTTTGGAAGTCTAGTTTAATAGGAAATTGAAGAAATTTGGCTTTTTTTTTTTTTTTCTTCAAATTGGAATGATTTCCCTTCCCTCCCGAAATGCTGGCATTTTGCAGGGAACACAAATTCTGTTCCTGGCCTGCTCTAGGGAAAAAACAAACACACAAACAAACAAAACCTGATGGGTTTTGGCTAAATGCCAAGCAGACTGTGACCATGACTAATGGACACAGATTTTAAGGAAATAGTATTGCCATTTTGAGGAACAGTGTTTATTTGTCTAGAACTTTACATATTCTAAGTGCTTGACAAAGATTAATCTTCATGGCCTTACTTACGGATAGGGACAGAAGTGTTAGCCTCCTTTCTCTAGGGCCACGTCTAGACTACATGCTCCGTCGATGGAGCCATGTAGATTAGGGTTGTAGGCAAAGGGAAATGAAGCAGCGATTTAAATAATCGCCACTTCATTTAAATTAAAATGGCTGCCGCGCTGTGCCGATCAGCTGTTTGTTGGCACAGCGCTGTAGTCTGGATGCTCCGCGGTCGACATCAAAGGCATTTGTCAACCTCCCTGGTATGCTTCGTGGGATGACGTTTACTGGGGAGGTTGACAAATGCCTTTGATGTCGACCGCGGAGCATCCAGACTACAGCGCTGTGCCAACAAACAGCTGATCGGCACAGCGCGGCAGCCATTTTAATTTAAATGAAGTGGCGATTATTTAAATCGCCGCTTCATTTCCCTTTGCCTACAACCCTAATCTACATCGCTCCGTCGACGGAGCCATGTAGTCTAGACATGCCCTAGGGGTGGGGAAACTGAGGGAGAGAAATGACTTGTCCAAGATCACACAGAAAGACAATAAGAGAGCCAGGATAAGAACTCACAACGCTTTGGCTTGGGGCACTTTGCTCAGTTCCCTACAGTGTCAGCTATACCCATGACTCACCACTGCCTCTTGTTTCAATGAAAACAGAGGTGGATACATCTGGAGTGGAGTGAGGTTCTCAACCTTTTTCTTGGAGTCTCTCCCCCCCCATATTCTATATAAACTCCACGGCCCACTTGTGCCATCATTATTGGGTTTTTTCCTACATCCAAAAGTACTGGCCAGCATTAGGGGGTAGCAGGCTGGGCAATTGCTACATTGCTCAGGTTTCAGCTTCAGCTCCTGGTGGGGGGGTCAGGGTTTCAATGCCATGCGGTTGGGCTTTGGCTTTCTGCCATGGCAGCCAGCAAATCTAATGCTGACCCTGTATGGCAGGCCTGCTATAACTTGTAAGTGGCCCCCCAGGGGACCACGACCCCTGGCTGGGAACCAGTAGAGTAGAGTATCACTATATACATTTCCCCAAACCACTCTAAGTTTGGGTGCTGGGAGCTTGCAGATACAATTTATGCACCATACATTAGTGTTTGCTAGCTCTGGAATAATTCAGCGCAATATGATTCTTTTTGTTTTTTGCTTTGATTTACCAAATACTTCATACTGTTTGGCCACCACTGATTCCTCAGCAATTTATGAAAATTCAGCATTTCCAATGTGAGTTGGTTTGATTGGAAGCATAAATTGCAAAGTGTGTTTCTTGATCTGTGAATGGATCACCATAATTCTTAGACTTAGGGGCCCACTGTGAATATGTACAGTTCCAAGTCTGAAGCTTCGTTATTCAGCAATATTTGCTTAACATTGGCTGTCTGAGGCTAGGTTTACACTGGACCAAGCAGCTCAGCTTAAGGTATGCAATTCCAGCTACATAGAATACATAGCTGGAGTTGGCTTTCCTTAAGCTGAGTTTGGTGGCATCCCTACAGCAGGAGGATGGGAGCATTCCCATTGGCTTCCCTTACTGCTGGCAAGAACAGGAGTACTGGATACTGGTGGGGGAGCCATCTGAGTTTGATTTAGTGAATCTTAACTAGACTCTCTAAAGCGAATGCCAGAATATTGATCACGGCAGTGTTGATCTTCCATGGAACGAAGAAGTGGCCTGAGTAAACACGCCTGCTGAGAAACTCATTCTCCAAAATCCATGGGTAAAGCCAATGCAGAAAAGGTGACCACACACTCAAGGGGAATCTGCCTGAACACCTAAAAATATTTACTGGAGATACTGCATAGAATTCACATAGCTATACTGTTTCTGTATTTTAAGAACGTAAGCCCAGCCACAATGGATCAGACCAATGGCCCATCTGGTCCAGGAGTCTTCTGACAGTGGCCTGTGCCAGATGCTTTAGTGGGAATGATTAGTCCAGGGCAATTTTAAGTGATCCATCCCCTGTCATCCGGTCCCATCTTCTGGCAATTGGAGGTTTAGAGACACTTGAAGTATGGGGCTGTGTCCCATTCCCACCTTGGCTAATTTCTGTTCCTGTCCTCTGAACTTCTCTAATTCATTTTTAAATCCAGTTATGTTTTTGGCCTTCACTATGTTCCCTGGCTACAAGTTCCACAAGTTGACACTGCATTGTGTGAAGAAATACTTTCTTTTCTTTGTTTTAAACTGGCTGCCTATTAAGAGTGTCTCAAGAGTTTCCTAGAATGTATTAGATTGGACACTAATGGCTGTAGATTTCTTAATATTTGCAGGTGAAATGAGAGTGGAAAGTGACACATTTTCTTCACGTATTAATTACTTTACAATTCTGTTTTACTTTGTTCAGCCTACAGGATCATTTTGTCTTGTGTGAGACTGTATGGCTATAACTAGACATGGAAGAATTAGATTTTTATTCTCGTGTACTTGCACACACACACAATTTCTTTTAACACAATTCTTTTAACACATAAAGCTTTAACTTTATCAATATCAGTATCTACTCTTGTTAAATATTTAATATCTGATCCCATAATTTCCAACAACTCTGAACATTTAAAGAGATAAAAATATATGCAGAAATCCATAATTTTGTGCACCTATGAAGATGAGTTGATAAAAATAGAAAAAACGCTTAAAAGTCTCAAAATAATACATCAGTATTATAAAAAGAACAACAGCTGAGTTTTGCAAAGCCTAGGTATGCCATAACACTTGTCTATGGGTCAGACAGTTACTGGGTGATCTAGGACTGGGTCTATTATGCAGTGCTGACAGTGCTGAACCTTTTGGGCAATTGTTACATTGACCCTTTATGACCAACTTTAAGGCTTAATCCAGAGCCCATGGAAATCTGTGGGTATCTTCCCATTGACAGGTCCTTGATTGCCTTCCAGGACAGTGGAAGTGAAAGATCCTGGAGATTCTTGGTAAAGGGTGGGGTCAGAGTAGTGTTTTTCCTTTTTTTTTGAACAGCTTTATATCCCCTGAAATAGGGAGGATGCTCTCAAAGGTACAGCTAGAGGGCTGTGTAGTTCAACAAGAAAGACCACAGGATTGTGGTTGCCCAGAGAATGACATGGGAGGTAAGTGAGGTGTCTGCTCCCCTCCCAACGGGGTGAACTTGAGACCATTAACCTTTGACAATACCCATTCTTCATTCTTCTCCTCCGAATCTGCTTAAGTTTCTTCTTTCCTTCTACATAAGAACATAAGAATGACCGTACTGGGTCAGACCAAAGGTCCATCTAGCCCAGTAGCCTGTCTGCCGACAGTGGCCAACACCAGGTGCCCCAGAGAGGGTGGACCGAAGACAATGATCAAGCGATTTGTCTCCTGCCATCCCTCTCCAGCCTCTGACAAACAGAGGCCAAGGACACCATTTTATCCCCTGGCTAATAGCCTTTTATGGACCTAACCTCCATGAAATTATCTAACTTCTCTTTAAACTCTATTATAGTCCTAGCCTTCACAGCCTCCTCTGGCAAGGAGTTCCACAGGCTGACTACATGCTGTGTGAAGAAGAACTTTCTTTTATTAGTTTTAAACCTGCTACCCATTAATTTCATTTGGTGTCCTCTAGTTCTTCTATTTAGGGAACTAATAAATAACTTTTCTTTATCGGCCCTCTCCACACCACTCGTGATTTTATAGACCTCTATCATATCCCCCCTCAGTCTCCTCTTTTCTAAACTGAAAAGTCCCAGTCGCTTTAACCTCTCCTCATATGGGACCCATTCCAAACCCCTAATCATTTTAGTTGCCCTTTTCTGAACCCTTTCCAAGGCCAAAATATCTTTTTTGAGGTGAGGAGACCACATCTGTACACCGTATTCAAGATGTGGGCGTACCATAGTTTTATACAGGGGCAGTAAGATATTCTGGGTCTTATTTTCTATCCCTTTCTTAATTCCTAGCATCTTATTTGCCTTTTTGACCGCCGCTGCACACTGCATGGAAGTTTTCAGAGAGCTGTCCACGATAACTCCAAGATCTTTCCTGATTTGTCGTAGCCAAATTAGCCCCCATCATACTGTATGTATAGTTGGGGTTATTTTTCCCGATGTGCATTACTTTACACTTATCCACATTAAATTTCATTTGCCATTTTGTTGCCCAATCACTCAGTTTGGTGAGATCTTCTTGGAGTCCCTCACAGTCTGCTTCTGTCTTGACTATCCTAAACAGTTTGGTATCATCTGCAAACTTTACCACCTCACTGCTTATCCCTTTCTCCAGATCATTTATGAATAAGTTGAACAGGATTGGTCCTAGGACTGACCCTTGGGGGATACCACTAATTACCCCTCTCCATTCTGAAAATTTACCATTTATTCCTACCCTTTGTTTCCTATCTTTTAACCAGTTCTCAATCCATGAAAGGACCTTCCCTCTTATCCCATGGCCATGTAATTTACACAAGAGCCTTTGGTGAGGGATCTTGTCAAAGGCTTTCTGAAAATCGAAGTATACTATATCTACTGGATCCCCCTTGTCCGCATGTTTAACCCCTTCAAAGAACTCTAATAGATTAGTAAGACAGGATTTCCCTTTACAGAAACCATGTTGACTTTTGTCCAACAAATTATGTTCTTCTACATGCTTCACAATTTTATTCTTTACTATTGTTTCGACTAATTTGCCCGGTACTGAAGTTACTTACCGGTCTGTAATTGCCCAGATCGCCTCTGGAGCCCTTTTTAAATATTGGTGTCACGTTAGCTACCTTCCAGTCATTAGGTACAGAAGCCGATTTAAGGGATAGGTTACAAACCACAGATAATAGTTCAGCAATTTCCCATTTGAGTTCTTTTAGAACCCTTGGATGAATGCCATCCGGTCCCGGAGATTTGTTAACATGAAGTTTTTCTATTTGTTCCAAAACCTCCTCTAATGACACTTCAATCCGGGACAGTTCCTCAGATTCATCACCCACAAAGGACGGTGCAGATTTGGGAATCTCCCCAACGTCCTCAGCCGTGAAGACTGAAGCAAAGAAATCATTTAGTTTCTCCACAATGGCTTTATTGTCCTTGATTGCGCCTTTTATAGTTCGATCGTCTAGGGGACCCACAGGTTTTTTAGCAGGCTTCCTGCTTCTAATGTACTTAAAAAACATTTTGTTATTTCTTTTTGAGGTTTTGGCTAGCTTTTCCTCAAAATCTTTTTTTGCTTTTCTTATTACATTTTTACACTTGATTTGACGGTGTTTATGTTCCTTTCTATTTATCTCACTAGGATTGGACTTCCACTTCTTAAAAGATGCCTTTTTGTCCCTCACCGCTTCTTTTACATGGTGGTTAAGCCACGGTGACACTTTTTTAGGTTTCTTGCTATGTTTTTTAATTTGGGGTATACATTTAAGTTGGGCCTCTATTATGGTGTCTTTAAAAAGTTTCCATGCAGCTTGCAGGGATTTGGCTCTAGTCACTGTGCCTTTTAGTTTCTGTTTAACTAGCCTCCTCATTTTTGTGTAATTCCCCTTTTTGAAATTAAATGCCAGGGTGCTGGACTGCTGAGGTGTTCTACCCACCACAGGAATGTTAAATGTTATTATATTATGGTCACTATTCCCAAGCGGTCCTGTAACGGTTATTTCCTGGACCTGATCCTGCACTCCACTCAGGACTAAATCGAGAATTGCCTCTCTCCTTGTGGGTTCCTGCACCAGCTGCTCCAAGAAGCAGTCATTTAGGCCATTGAGAAATTTTATCTCTGCTTCTCGTCCTGAGGTGACATGTACCCAGTCAATATGGGGATAATTAAAATCCCCCATTATTATAGAGTTCTTTATTTTGGTAGCCTCTCTAATCTCCCTCAGCATTTCAATGTCAGTATCGCTGTCCTGGTCATGTGGTCGGTAATATATCCCTACTGCTAATTTCTTATTATTGGAGCATGTAATTACTATCCATAGCGATTTTATTGAGCATGTTGATTCACTTAATATTTTTATTTCATTTGATTCTACATTATCTTTCACATACAGTGCCACTCCACCACCCACCCGGCCTGCTCTATCCTTTCGATATATTTTATATCCCGGTATGATTGTGTCCCACAGATTTTCCTCATTCCATCAGGTTTCAGTGATGCCTATTATGTCAATCTCCTCATTTAATACTAGGTACTCTAGTTCACCCATCTTATTAGTCAGACTCCTAGCATTTGTGTAGAAGCACTTTAAAAATTTGCTACTGCTTATTTGTCTGCCCTTCCCTGGTGCATTGGATTCCTTTGTATGCGGTTGTTTGTCTGCTCTGGCCCATGGTTTGCCCTCTCCCCTCCTCTCTTTCTGACTACAGCTTAGAGAATCTCTATCAATGGATTCTCCTCTAAGAGAAGTCTCCCTCCGATTTACGTGCATCTCTGCACCAATCGGCTTTCCCCCATCTCTTAGTTTAAAAACTGCTCTACAGCCTTTTTAATGTTTAATGCCAGCAGTCTGGTTCCACCCTGGTTTAGGTGGAGCCCATCCTTCCTGTATAGGCTCCCCCTCTCCCAAAAGTGTCCCCAGTTCCTAATAAATCCAAACCCCTCTTCCCTACACCATCTCTCATCCACGCATTGAGACTCTGAAGCTCTGCCTGCCTACCTGGCCCTGCGCGTGGAACTGGAAGCATTTCCGAGAATGCCACCATAGAGGTCCTGGATTTCAGTCTCTTTCCTAGCAGCCTAAATTTGGCCTCCAGGACATCTCTCCTACCTTTCCCTACGTCATTGGTACCTACATGTACCATGACCACCGGCTCCTCCCCAGCACTACACATAAGTCTATCTAGATGCCTCGAGAGATCCGCAACCTTCGCACCAGGCAGGCAAGTGACCATACGGTTCTCCCGGTCATCACAAACCCAACTATCTATGTTTCTAACAATCGAATCACCCACTACTAACACCTGCCTCTTCCTAACTGGCATTCCCTCCCCCTCAGAGGTATCCTCAGTGCGAGAGGATACTGCAACATCCTCTGGGAGGAGGGTCCCAACTACGGGATGGTTTCCCTCTGCTCCCATTGAATGCTCTGTTCCCTTGAGACTTTCATCCTCCTTAAGAGCACTGGGGCTCTCAGACTGGAGGTGGGACAGTACTAGAATGTCCCGGAAAGTCTCATCAACATATCTCTCTACCTCCCTTAGCTCCTCCAGCTCAGCCCCCTGGCCTCCAAAGCCCGAACCTGGTCTCTGAGGGTCAGGAGCTCCTTGCAACGGGTGCACACACATGCCACCCGCCCACAGGGCAGGTAATCATACATGTTACACTCGACGCAATAAACAGGATAGCCCCCACTCTGCTGCTGGGCTTCTGTCTCCATTTTTCTAATGAATAAGTTTAAGCAGAAACTGGGATTCTTTTTAAACCTCTGGAATATAGATTATTATAAGAGTTGTTTTTAAGAAGGTCAGAAGTCCCTCGTGCCCTCTAACCTCCCCCTCTAACCTCCCTCTCCAAACTCCCTGTTAGCTGTTCCTGTTCGCAAGTTCCCTGGTCGCTGACTCACAGGCTTATATAGCTCTGGTAGCCCCTCCCCCTGACTGAGGCTCAGCCAATTAACAGAGGCTTCTAGATTTCAAACCTTTTAGAAGCTCCTTCAAACAAACAAACCAACAAACCAAACACACAAACACAAGCTCAGCACACAGCAAATAACTCCCCCACACACAAACACACACTCCAGACAGCCACTTACCACAAGGGTCCCGCTTTTACTCCTCTTTTACCTGGAGAACTCCCTCTCCAAACTCCCTGTTAGCTGTTCCTATTCTAGTCTCCTTCTTTTCTCTCCTCACTGACTCCTTGTTGAGTTAGCCTGAGGGAGGTACTGCTACTGAGGGAACACTTGAACAAAGGCTAAAATAATGATCTGTGGTGTCCATGAGAGCAGGGGTCGCCAACACTGTGAATGTTGTAGTTGTCAAAAGTCACAGGTGTGGTGTCCTGACAGATACCAATGATAACCATTTGTCTGTGTGCGTGTTCGTGTGCTCCTCCTGCATGTTGTGCTTGCTTGGTGCAAGTAGCCAGCACAATAGACTGAGTGACCCTCCAAGGATCACAGAATCAGATAAGATACGAAGGCACTCGAATCAGGTTTATTGTCAGTGAAGCACAGAAATGGCACTTGGCAGACTCTACAAGGATACTATGAATCCATGCCTGTGACAATGGATGTGGTTCAGTTTATGATAAGTTTTGGTCCATCCTAGGGAGTGGGGGCGTAACCCTAAGTTGAGATACCCCAACATTTATAGACTGAGATGAAACAATCTGTGATACATATCTTAACGTGTTAATGATGGGTGTGTTACCTCCCCTTGTATTTTCTTCCTGATATGTCAGACAGTGCATCCCTACTGACCACCTGTTGTGCTTTTACTCCTGATGTTTCAGACAAAATATCATTATTCATCACTTGTCAAATTATTTTATCATGTGCTAGGTGTGCCTTGTACCATGCTGCTCTGGAATGTATTTACATGTTCCGTGTGTTTTAGTAGTGCTAGTGCCGGGTGCATGCCCCAGACACTGACTTGCAGGGAAACATCTGCTTTTGACAGGGCCTGCCTGTTACTCAGAGTATAATTCTTGCTGTTTTTGGTTCAGGCCTCAGGCCTTACACCAGCCTAGTCTTCAGGCTTTTTCTTTCTCCTACAAATGTCTTTGTGTTACCCTGTCATATTCTGTGTGCAGGCGTCTCATGAACCGCTTGGAGGACATGCGCAGGAATGTGGCTGGCGATGGAGTAAATCGCTGCATCCTGTGTGGAGAACAACTGGGTCATCTGGGATCAGCTTGTGTAGTATGTGAGGACTGCAAAAAGGTGAGCCCTCACCTCGGCTGCACTTGAGAACAGCAGATAATACTGATGGCACAACCTCCAACTTGTGTGTTTGAGCTTCTCCCTTATCTGTGACATTGGCTATCTTGAGCAAATCACATAGCTTGAGATTTCTGAAAGCCAAGTGAGGGATTTAGGCATGCAACTCACATTAGCCCTAATGGACGATGTGTCTAAATGAGATTCGGCAGAATAACAAGGGTTTTTTTGTTTTTGTTTTTGTTCACGTTCATTGCTGAAAAGATGAGAATTGTTTTGGGTAGAATGGTGTTTTGTTTTCCATTTGGCTTGAGGGTTTTTTAGGTTTTAAATTTAAAAAAAAAATTGAAGTAAGTTTTGGAACATAAATTTCTTTTTCCAGAACAAGTTTCATTTCAAAAAAAGAAGTGACAATCTTAAATTTGCAAGATGTGTTGCTTGACTCAGTTTTGCATTTTTTTTTGCAGGGGCATGAGGAAATGTTTAGTTCAAAAATAGATATAGTCTGTTGGTCCGCTTTGCAAATCTCAGTCTTAAACTTTATACCTCAGTAAAACAAACCCCCTTCCTCATGGCTTTGTGAGAGTTCATAAGAAATCATTTTTCAACCATTTTTGAAGGCAAAAATGCCATATTACATGTTAACTGTAATTATTATAGTTAAATCTGAAACAATGGTCTTTAGTGGCGCTTTGACATAGCAGAACATGTACTATACAAAATGCCCATCTGTTTTGGACTCATCCTAACATCCCATCACAGCAAGGGAAGCACTGCTGGCAAAGTTTCAGTCCTGACTGTTTGAATTTCCTTGATCACTTATTTATGATCCTTTGCAATGAGACCCAAACACACCTCCTAGGGTGAATGATGGTGAATCTTTAACTAGAGCAGGGTTCCTTTATTGTTCCGCACCAGGACCTTTCTGGCCATGCTCTGTTGCAGTGCTTTAGTCTCGTGTGGTGCCATAAGTCTGTGATTTTGTTTTGTTGGTAGAACGTTTGCACAAATTGCGGCGTGGAGACGACCAACAGCCGCCCTCATTCCATCTGGCTGTGCAAGATCTGCAGTGAGCAGAGAGAGGTAAGTGCTAGCACTGCTGGCTGGTTTTACTACTTCTCTCCTGCTGCATAGATGCTTTTATTAAACCCTGTGTCTGGGGTTTCCTGCTGTTTGGTGGTTCCAGAATTGGTAGTATTTGCAAGTCAGAGCTTTAATGATATGTGCACTAAACATTTCTTGATATTAAGCATCCTGCCATGTGGAGCATTATGTGGCTGTCTGCTTAAACAATATGCATTCTGAGTAGGCTTGTCCCAACAATCCCTGAAGGAACAGTGTTAATTAGATATTGGCCCAATTTCTTTCCCAAGCCATTGAAATCAGAGAGTTAATTAGGTTTATTCTCTCTCTGTACCCTCACTCCATAGACAAACTTTCATTCACAGCTGAAGAGCTCCTAGCTGGCAGGACCCTCTCTGTATAAATAAGGGTAATTTTTTTAATATAAAGCAGGTTGGACAAGACTTGTTTTCCCTTAAAGAAATTAACCTCTTTTGCTTGTAATGCTCATCTGTTCTGGAAAGGGTTTCATGTCCATCAGCCCATCCACTGACTTGCCCTGTGTTATGGCTCACAAGCTGAGAGAATTGTTTACTTGGAGACTTTCCCGTTCTGACTGGTTGCTCTGGATGTGTATGTTTGGTGGCATTATGTCTGTTCAAAGAGAGTGGAAGCTGGAAGCCTTGGTCCTCCATGCTTCTGGGGAGTCTGGAATGCAAGGCACCAGTGAGGTTGTTTGTCCCAGTGCCAAGCAGGCATAAGGTGCTGCGATTCTGGGCTGGGAAGGTTCTGCACTCAGTTTGCACTGAGGTTATGTCATTGTGCAAGATGCAGGACCATAGTGAGGCAAGTCCAATCAGCTTGTGAGTTGGAGAGCGAATCAAAAAACAGCTGAGTGCAAAACACTAGAATTATCTGTGCAAATCTGGCAGGAGAGTTAATTCAAGGCTGGTTTTCAGGAGGCTCCACCCACCTCACGTTGGGTACCATGTTCATCATTTACCAGGGGTAGGCATCAAACGGACTCTCGATGGCTGAGCTGCCCAGCCAGAATGTAGCTAAGGGGCAGTTCCTGAGAATGGATTAATCCTGAAATGTGGATCAGGTCCACCCAGTTTAACAAACGGATGCTCATGTGGACAAAGCGTGTCCCTTATGCTCTGCCTCTTTTCCCAGGTGTGGAAGCGTTCAGGGGCCTGGTTCTTCAAGGGCTTGCCAAAGCAAGTGCTGCCTCAGCCAATGCCCGTCAGCAAGACCAAGCCGCCCCAGGGTTCCAGCGAACCCGTCTCCTCAGAGCCACCTGCTCAGGACCCGAAACTTCACTCCCGCACCCTGAACCGAGGTAGGGGGCGATTTCTATCCTCCTGTCTCATTCCCAATTGCTCTAATGCTGCCTGAGGTAATAGAGCACTGTGCCTGGGAGAGGGCTGGGGCTGTGGAGCCATCAGCCAAGGAAAATATTAGCCAATTAGGGCCCTACCAGGGCTGTATAAATAAGGACTCCTGGAGGGAAGGAGAACACACACACCCTAGCTCTAGCTGAGGAGCAGGAAGGACCTGGCTGTCAGGGAAGGTGGAGGCCACCTGAGACAGAGCAGGGCTGAGTAAAGGCAGGCAGAGCTGTGGCGCCCTGGCCTGACCTCACTCCCAGGCTGCAGGGCCTAAAGCAAGGCCTGAGAGTATCAGGGCTGCAGGGAAACAGCCAAGGCAGTAGAAGGCAGCAGGTCCACACCCCCTTGCCAAAGAGAAGTGGCCATTTCAGACGGCAGTTTGCCCCTGAGGCAGGGGCTAGATGACGACTGGCATTGGGTCACTGAGGCAAGGTGGATGTAGAGGAATTGGGGGTCCCCTGTAAGGGTAGGATCCCAGAGTGCAGTGGCACTGACCTAGGAGGAAAGGGCACCGTGGGCAGGGACACCGGGTGAACCAGCAGAAGACCTGTAATAGAGGCTGGGACACTGACCAGCAGAGGGCACACTGAGGCAGGGAGCTGATTCCCTGAGTACCCAGCAGGAGGCTCTGCGACAGTGAGTGTTTGCCCCCTGACGTATGTTTTCTGATCAGTAGTTTTTTGGTTCCTTTCCCCATTGGAGGTAGCTGGGTGGCTTCATTCCCACCCCCTTAAAACTCCCCCCTTGTGCACCTTCCATCTGGAAGATCTCCAAGGCCCTGGGCAATATTGTAAAGGTTTTCTAAGGTAATCCGAGACATGGCTCCAGTAAGTACTAGACACATTCACTGAGATGATTGCAGGGAAAATGGATTCCTGTGCATCCTTGGCATTGCAGCAATTTAAAATAAACCCAAACAAAACAATTTTGGCCCCTCATGGATTCAATTAAGAAGATCAATGGGCTGTAATGCCTGTTAGAACTAAAGGAGCATTCATACAATAAGCCAGCAATCTGATGGGACTCTCTGGAGTAAGCATTGGATTTTGCTTTTGTTCTGGAGATAAACGAGAACAATGCCCTACCCCTGCCTTGTTCAAAAGCTTTGGCTAACTTAATCAGAGACATCTAATTGGACCAGGTTTCTGCTAAATTCCAGCGTGGAATGAAATAGGGAAGGGAGCCTCGATCTGAGCGCTAATGCTGGTCAGTAAAACCTCATGGGGAAGCACAACTAAAACTCCTCCCATAGGCGATTTCCAGGTGGAGGGATCTCCTGGAGCTCTAGGATCACATAATTGTCCATTCACTGAAGACTGAATCTGAGATGCCCTGCTTTAGTTTATGCCTCAGGGAGTTAAGACCAGATTTCATTGTCTGCCATGCCCAGTTCTGATCCTGGCCCTGTGCGGAGAGCCCTGCAAAGCTGCCTGTTTGTCTTGGCTTTTCTGTTGACTCAGCTTCTGCTGCCTAGTCCCCTCTTCTCTTTAAAGTCACTGTGCTGAGGGGACCATAGGTATTAACCCCCTGTAAGTAGAAATTGCGTTTGCCTGAATCTAAGCCAGACATCCCAGCCACAGGATAATGGACACTCGCATACACTTCAAACTTATGACTGCGTGGCTGCCCCAGCTTTTGGCTAGCAGAGCAGTACTACAGCATCATTTTGGACCACTTCCTCTTTTCCTATTGCTAGGAGCGTTCACTCTATTAATTGCTCTTTCTTTGCACCTCTCAGGCCAAGCTGAGACTGGGGCCCCTGCTGAACAGGACTCTTATGGTAAGAGGGCTGGTTCTCAGACTTCTGTCAGGCCCTGTCTCATTAAGCACATACACTATACGTTCCTGCTGGCTAATCCTCAGAGTACGTCTACCCTGCAAAGACACTTTCATGGGTTAGCCACATGTTTTTAATAAGAACAGTGGGAAAGGTAGGAAATAAATACAAATACCTTAGATGGATTTGACACCCCCCCCCCAAGACAAATTATATATAAAGAAGTTGATCAATGAAATGTGATCCCCCCCTTTTTTTTTACATTTAAGTTTGAAGATAACTTCCAGTGCCTATATATTTCACTATTCTGCAGTTACAGAAGCTACCTGTTTTCATAAATTTTAAAATATACATTTCTAATAATGATATAGTTGCAAAGAACACCTTCCAAAGCCACCTATAGATAAAAAATTTCACTGCTTGAAATATACCAGTATAGTTATAACCAGTACAATTCCCTACTGTGGATGCATTTGGATCAGTACAGTAGTTCTTATACTGATATAGCTTATGAAGGGAAGTATGGTTTAGTGGTATAACTGCATTATCACTAAGGTTATACAAGAGTCACACAGCTAACTGGTATAGTAATGCTGGTACAATATCTGTGCACACAGCAAACCCAGCAGTAAGCAGAATATAAACTGACAATGCTTTTTAGATTCTCTTTGGATTCTTGTATCACACTCATCCTTGCGGCTTTGGCCACCCTTAGGTTGCATCTACATTTAAATTGCTACAGTGGCATAGCTGCAACACTGAGTTTTGCTGGTGTAGCGCTTCAGTGTAGATGCGTCTCAGGGACATGCAGTAGCCAGCCCTCCCCCACAGTAATCCATCAACAGGCCTCTAAGTGCATAAAAGCTCTAGCTTTTTCATGTAATTTATAAACAGGTGTATGGAAAAGGCTCATTCATCAAGAAATCTCACCAGTACCATCCTGGTGGGTGGTGATGCCCGTGGCACCTGCCTCAGAGGCACTCACATTCTTGGTGGTCTTATGGCTTCCATTCTTCCATTCAGAAGAACGTCTTCTGGCAACCTACCCCTCTCTATAGCAAGAATTCCAAGCTCTTGCAAGCTAGTTTGATCTTCCCTCTCTTCTTGGGAACCCCCTCCTCTCCGCATGACTCAGTCATTCACAGCTGGACTTGAAGTCCCACGGGGAACATATCAAAACAGTGCTGTTCAGAAATTTACAGAATTGCTTGATTGAAAATATGCTGCTTGGTGAGTGGTCTGCAGGGGCAGGTCCCAGTGAAGTCCAACAGGAATGTGTCTGTTGATTTTCAGTGGGAATTGGCTTGTGCTGCTTGTCTGATTTTGTCGGGAACTTCTCAGGCTTCTGTCCAAAGCTATGGTTAGAGCTGTAAAACTCAGGTCTAGAGTTCAAGGTGCCCCCCCTGACTCTGAGTCAGGGGATGTTTGGAATTTGGCTTTTGGTTTGGTCCCATCTTGGCTTTTGAAGCTGGAAGGGATCCCGATGATTTCTGGGTCTGACCTCCTACATAACATAAGTCATAACAGAATCCACACTGTGTTTCTTGTCATCAATCAATTGCAAATATTAAGTCCTTTTTGTCGTGGTTATTTTTATCCCACATTTCCAGCAAGTCGTGTAATTTAGTTACAGGAAACCTGTCACATAACACCGACACCACCCACTTCACAGGAATTTAGTTATTTTGGGCACTCCACCTCCTGTACATTTCTCAGTTGAAATGCTGCAATTGAAAGAGCCAAACGGTATTCGTAGGTGGTGTTTCCTGACATGGATTTGAAAGCTCCTCACAGTATATTCAAATTATTTAATTTGAGTCACCGACCCAACCCCAAAACTCTTCATGTGAAAGAAACTTTAGAGCGATGCAGCTGAAAATGACCCATCATTAAAGAGACAGAGACCGCAACCCAAGAATGGTGGTTCTTATCTTTTCCATCCATGTGCAGAATACATTTTATGTGCACTGAGGCGTGTTCAAATGTGCAGCACCAGTAGAAACACAAACTTAGCTGTGGGCACTGTGCTCATCAGGTGGGCAGCATTTGAACCTCTCTTGATCGCCTGCACAAGCGCATAGCTTACATGGAACCCTGCTTCTAATCCTGAAGTAGGTTGCCTCTTTGGCCTAGGAAGTCACCCACTATAACCTACATTCCCACAGAGTGGGATACTGGCCCCTGCTAGTGCCTGGTACACAGAGGACATGAACTTACTACAGCCTCTAGTGCTAGAAGAGCTACTCTTTTAGCTTAAGCAGTAGAGGCGTATGCTTTTAACACCAAGTTCTGGCTTCTCACACAAATGAGAGTGGAGGCAGGGGTATGTTACCCTTAATTTTCACCATGTGGTGAAGGGGGATGATTATGTTTCATTATTCCAGTGAGGCAGGTGATTTCCTTAACACCTGTCTAGGGTTGCCAGGTGTCTGGTATTGACCCAGACTGTCCAGTATTTTTGCCTCCTGTCCGGTAAAAAAATTCAGAAAATACTGGACACCTAAAATGTAGGGTATTTTCTGTTTTTTTTTCCCCCTGCCAGGAGGCAAAAATACTAGACACCTGGCAACCCTACAGCAACAGGTCCCAGCCCCCGCCTCCCTTGTACCCTCGGCTCCCCGGACCCCCACCCTGCTAACTTGGTTCCACAGGGAAGCTGCCTTCTGGCTCCGATCAAGAAAACAAGATGGCCACCAGCAAAAAGCCTAAAGACTTTTCTTAAAGGGGCCATACTGTTTTAATGCTGTTTTATTTTTTGTATCTTTTTTTTTTTGCTTAACTCTCGGGGTCCTTTTTTTTTCCTCAACAATTTTTTCCCCGGTGTTTTTTTTGGGGGGGGAGGGGGCGGTGTTCGGTATTTTTGGTTAAACCATATGGCAACCCTACACCTGTCAGGGTAGTCCAAAATTTTTAACCTGGTTTTTTAACCTGGCCCTATATCAGACAGCCTCTTGCTGTGAGCAGGGGTGGGATGAAACGTGTTCTTGGTCCTGGATTGAGATTCCTTCGGGACCTATTACCTGGACTGTGGTAAGCCAGGCTCCTAGTGTGCTCCCTTCTTACTGTAGTAAGATCAGGGCCTACAGCATAAGCCCATACATCACAGGCTGGGTGTGAGACCTGTGACCTAGATAAAAGTGGTCAAGACTCTGCTTATATAAAGCAAAGAGAAGCTGTGAGCAAGAGGCAGTCCCTGCTCACAGAAGTTGGTAAGTACAGGACTGATATTACAGAAACACTCAGACCTACAAGGTGGTAGGCACAGGCTGTAAACATACCCCAGAGGGATGGTAACAGAACACCTCCTTGAGAAACATCTTAGTACCTCAAACCACCAAGTACAAAGTAATGGATTCTATCTGGCTACCATCAGAGGGTGGCACCCTCAGGAGTGATGTGTAACTTTTCTATACCTGTGTATAAAAGTGTATCTTAAGGATATTGTCCTTGTGCAGCCAAGGGGGCAATGGAAACTCCTGCTACTAACTGAGCTGATCCTGTTACAATAGGCATACATGTTAGTGGCCTGGTAGTGTGCTAGGTACTAGGACTATATGTCATGGACAGTGAACCTGGCAGGGGCACCTTTGCACCATATCTGATGTTGTGGTCTTTGGGGACTCTCTTGGAGTCTGCTGAGCTGGCTACCTATGCAGAGCCAGTGCAGCATGCAGGAAGAGCGCGCACACACACACACAACCAAACGGTTATCATCCAAGAACAGAGCAAGAAACCTGTCAGGGCACCACACTGGTGTCTCTTAACAACACTTGCTGTACTCCTGTGCGTGGCTGGGAGGTGTAAGTGGAGGTGCTTGGTCCCAAGCTCAATTTTCCGGTCTGGCTGTGAGCTGGCATTGCCCATTTATTTGGAATTGTAGCCTCATGACTAAAATCCGACTCCTAGTGTAAATCCCATAGAATAACTTGACACCCACGTTTAATGCCAGGCACATGCCTTGGGATTGAGGCTGTCAGAAAAATTATTAGTGCCTGCAGGTTACTGTATCTTCAGAGCAGCAGGTGGTTTGTGATCGGTGGTGCCCCTGCAGACTTAGATCTGGCCAGCAGTACAAAAGCAGAACCTGCAGCCTCATGTCACTGTGCACATTCTCCTTTTCCATTTCCTTTTAGGTGGCCCGGAGGAGAAGAGGGGGGTGAGCAGGAAAACAGGTTTGTTTCTAAGCTATGGATGCCTTTCTTCCTCCCTTAAAGCATTCCTTCTCTTAATTTATCCCAAAGACAGAATTTGCTGTGGCAGATGCACTGTAGCTGCCTTCAATAGCTTGGAAGGTTTGATTGTAAGTTAGTGAAGTCATGTTTAATTTACAAGTGCATGTATAATATTGTGACACAGCCATAATTACCTAGGACTTTACAACTGTCCCTCTGTAGCACACAATAGCCACTCAGAGTCTGAGCTCTATTCTGTTATCACTGAGGAATTCTAACACCATAAGCCCTGTCACATGAGTTAAAGGAGAATCTCCAACTGCAATATAGGACTGATGGCCTAAACTTGTGCAATTCTGTTTCAATCCAGTAGAGGGCAGCAGTGCATATACACGCTAGACAATTGATTTGCAAGGCATTACACTTTGGGTTTGGGTTATCTTTCAAAAAAGGTTAGCAAACATATATATATATAAAATGTTTAATTCAACTCTCTTTTCATTTTTGTTTAGTCAAATCCCGGGACCCCAGCCATGATTCTGAACGTGGCTATAGTTCAGAAGAAGAGAATCCTGCTGCCTACAGGGGAAGGAAGGGGATGAGACAAAAGGCAGAATCAGGTAAAGATTTTCTAGCTTGGCTGAGAGACTAAAGCAGGAAAGTTAGGGATTCTGTACCATATATCTGCTGGCCCTCGAAGGGTCAGAGAACACTGTCTGGTGGCCAAGACACGCCCTATTTACAATGCACATTCAGGTGTCTCAGTCCAAGCCTTAGTGGGAATTCAGGTGCTGAATGCACTGAAATTTCTCTGAGTGAAAAGCAGAGAAATGCATTGAATGAAAATGCATTGAAGTTTCTCTGAATGAAAGGCTTTTCGCAGGGCATGCTGCACAGGGGTGGATTTCACCCACTGGGAGAGGAGCTGTGGGTGGAGAAGGATTCTTAAGCTGCTAGTTGGGTTAAGTAGCACACTATCCCACCACCCAGCCTTCCCTCAAAACCTTCTCTGTGTGCAGTGACTGGGGACAGCAGCTAGCCAACCACCCTCTTTAAATATGGCTGCCACTTGCACATTTCTTTTCCCAATGTAGGCAGGGTCCAAAATGACCTTTAAGCCATCAGTTGTACTGCGTGTGACCATTTATCATTATTTAACCAGGCTGCTCCTGGTTATCAGTGCCCTCTTAGTGTGCCAATGACTTTCCCCAGGCTGCCTGTTGTGCTTTTTTTTTTTTTTAAAGTGTCCTGCTGTTCTGCAGAGATGAGGCTCCTGGTGTGCGAGGCACATTTTTCCCCCACATTATCTCTCTTGACACCTACATAGCAGCCCATATCTGTTGCTATACATGCTCTCCTGGTGTGCGGTGACCCTGAGAATTCATCCCAGGGTAAGGATGCCATTTATGTCATTAGATTTATGCCTAGCATCTGCAGCACAGGCCAGGTAAGTGCAGAGACCTTTTGCATCTCTGCGGGGGGATTGCAGTTTTTTCCACCAGAGGGTACCAGAATTCCTAACCAACATGGCAGTAATGTATTTGTTCAAACCGCTGGTATCCGATGAATGTAAACAAAGACAAAAACAGTGATTGTGGTTGTCTCTGAAATGGAAGAATATTATGCCACCTTGTAGGGCACAGTTAGGCCTGTAATTTTCATTAGTGAGCATGAGACATTCACATAAAGGGAAAAGTCCTGCAGCAGGTGCTTCAACCTGACCCCTACACATGGAGTCCAGCCTCCTAAAGGCATTTCCCCTTCTGTCGCTCAAGCACACCCCTTACAAAATTCCCTGAAGTGTCTGAGTTGAAAGTAACCCCTTGCTCACCAGGACCCGTTAGTGCCCCTGCATGGCATAACATACCCTGACTATTCCAAACTGCCCAGTGCTACATGCCTGTCTGTAGAAAACTCTGGGCTAGGCCACGCATTCTGACATGTATTTAGTACCAATGCATTGCTGTCAAACAACGTGTTCTGTGCACTTATGCACGTAATTGTGGTTTGGTGCAAACAGCTGAAGTGCCAGATACACAGCTGGCATAAGCGGGAGCCACTCAATTGACTGAGCACCTGCTTCCCCAGCTGGCATGAAGAGTAAAGCGAACAGCATGCCAAAGCGCAGGAAAGCAGCCTTTCGCTCGTGATGACTGGCATCACTTGAGGTAGCAACCAGCACTGCTAGAGTCTGCTAGGGAGTAGTTTCTTTTCGGGCCTGCCTAACAAAATGGTTCAGTTGGAGACACACAGCAAAGCCATCTGCTTGGATCAGAGTTTCACCCTCCTGTGAGACAGGATGAGTCATATGTCATTTTGTTCCTCAAAAGCATGCTCTCCGCTGGCCACCTTTACTGTTGTGAACAGCCACCTGTTTCCTTGGCTGGCTTGATTGAATACATTTGTGTGATTGTAAGAACCCCCTGCCAGATGTTACATCTCGCCGAGTGATAGTTAGAACCTCTCGAGTCCGGCACCCTCAGGACTTGACCGATTCCGAACCAGAGAATTTTCCAGATCATGGGAGGTCAGTGTTGTCTAGCAACATTGCCACTGCTCACTGTGCTGTCGCCAGACATTTAGGGGTAAATGAGAGCTAAAGAACAGCACAGAACGCTGAGAGCCAGGACTGGTGGCTGTCAACAGACTTTGTGGGGCTGCAGGAAACTTTGCCACCCCCATGATAAGTGGACAACCAGCTAAACTGAAATCATGCCAGATGACAGATGTCTCCGGACCAGAGAGTTCTGGACCGGAGAGGTTCAGCCTAGTAGCTGGCTACTGTAAGCAGGCCATTGTATGTTCCCTCTGGTCTAATCCTTCATTCCCATTGTCCTTGTATGCTAGGTGTGTAATGCTAGCTCACTTCTCCCTCCCCTCCATTTTCCTCTCTGCCTTTTCCCATCTCTCCCTCCCTTGCTGTGACATGTGCTTACGTCAAAGGGGGAGATGAAGCTGGAAGCAGCCCTTCCAGAAAGCAAGGGTAGCTTCATCCTAGGCAATAGAAAGATCCCCAGGCCTGATGCCTTTCCCAGAGTTCCTTTTGGGGGTGATTGATTGTGATAAATGCAAATAGAATGGAGTTTTAGAATTGTGATCTAGACATGCCAACCTTCCCCTTCTGTTGTTCTTTGCTTTCAGGCAGTGAGCCAATGGCTGGTGCTTCTGGCCGGGGAAGCTACCCACCTCCAAGCCGCAAACCATCAGAGATCCGAATGGCTCCGAGTGGCAGTGAGTTTGCTGGCAAGGTTGCTGACACCTGGGAGTACACAGCAGAGAGTGAAGTCAATAGAAGCCCTGGAAGTGAGAGAATGCAATGAAAAATTTACTGTGTGTGAGGCTGGGATGGGGTCTGGGGGGAGCGGTCACATGGGAACATTTTTAAGAATCACTGATCTCTCTCCCCTTTCATTGTCCTGCCCCCTTCCCCCTTATTTTGTCCTTCTGGGAGCAAAATCTTGGTGTGCGGGGCAGCATCCAAGACCTGCAGCATGGAGCTGTCAGCAGAACCCTCCCTCTTCCCAGTGTGTGGGACAGTAGCAGAGCCCTGGGCACACGGGGCAGCAGCTGGGTGCTCGGCTGGAAGTTCAGTGGTACTGCAGCACTCCCTGCACACTAGTTCCCACATTTATTGAGGGAGAAAGGAGGATAAAGGGGTGGAGACGGGGTTCTGCTTTCGCTTGCATGCTATAGGGTTGTATAGAATAGGATGCAGTTACCATAGTCCGTCTGGAAAGAGATGGCCTTGAAATAAGTGGGGTGAATGGCAAGGAGTAGTCTGCTTTGTTCAGAGCTTCCCCCAAACCTGTAAGCAGAACTGCCCTTAAAGTGATAACTTGCCATTCTAACACAAGCCTCAGTGCACCACGCTTAGCAGACTTGCCTATGGAGACAGCTGAATGTTGCTTCAGGCCACACAAATCTGGCTGGGATTCAGTACAATACCAGGACAAACACTCCCTTCATCTGCAGAGGAGGTGTGAACCCCAAATCCCAGCTCTGTAGATTTGAATAAGACCTGCCTGTGTCCCTTCTTCCCCCAAGGGGAGCTCTGGCCCAAGTCACTGTTGCTGAGCAGACTTGGACCTTACTTTTTTCTTATTCCCTCCCTCCATGCTGACACTACTTCCCTTCTTCGCTTTCCCGGCATGCGGGAGAACCAACCTGTTCTCAAGGCTATTTAGCTGAATTTGCCCTGGCCGTGCCAGTACCCACGTCTGGGTTTTGTTACTTAGGAATATCCGGGGGCATGAGATAAACTGGCACAAATAATCACCAAAAGCTACTTTCACAACTGACTGTGCTAAAAGTGAATCTGCCTCAGAGCTGTTTGTGTGCAGCTGGGGCTTGCAGCCGCCCTTCCCCGCCCCCCCCCCCCCCGCTTGAAGAGAAATAGCACCATTGTTTGCCTGGGTCTGTCTGAGCTGCAGAACAACAGCAGGATTGGTGAATAAGGTTTGCAGAGAGGCCCTGCTGCTGTTCTGCATGCCACACTCCTACAGAATTCCTAGTAGGTTGGATTTATCCTCAGTACTTAACCCTGAGGTAGATTAAAATTCTACAGGTGAGAAACCTGAGGTACAAAGGTCAAGGGGTTTCCCAGGCTCCTGCAGTTTGTAAGCTGGAGTTGGAAGCTAGAGAGCCCTGGGAACCAGTCATTTGGTCAGGCCACTAGGCTGAATATATGTAACTCTTTCTTGTGCTGGTGTGTGTGCAGGTGTGTCTGTAGAGTGTGTATATGTAACCCACACATCTAGTGTGGTTCACTGTCCTGTGCAGTGGCACCTAGACCACAGCAACAGATAAAATCAAGAGACCTCTACAACCTAGGTTGAGAGTCAGCTGGCTTTATAGCTCAAGCTGTAGAGGCTCCTACACTAAACTTCCCAGGTTCAAATCTGCCTAGTGGTGGTTACATGTTTGCATGCATGTGGGTGCGGAGTATATTTTCTCCCTTGCCAAAGCTAATCTTATTCCACAATCCTATCCAGCCATATTAAATATGAGAAGATTGACGCAGCATTGCTTGGTAAATTAATTTTTTTTCATTTAAATCATTGCGCTGGGGTGTGGCTGGGAACGAGGGGTTCTGTTTTCAGGCTACCCCAGGGAGAGATGGCTGCTCCAGCTCTCTCTCACTACAGCGGTTTGAGGCCAGGTGAGAAGCGCCTCTCCATGGCCGCTGCAGTTCCAGGGGGCACAGGTAGAGGAGGGGTGCTTGTCCTCTGGGTTGGGGTATAGACAGACACTCAAACAAACTCTCTGAAATATATGGTAGATAGCTGTACCTTTCTCTATCCCTGCCCTCTGCTGCCCCAATGGGATTATAGTTGTCCTGGTCTCCATCTCTGGCCCCTTGCTGCCCCCTTGTGGTCATTCTGTAGTATAACTCCCTTCCTGCCAGACCCCTTCCTTTCCATTTTATGAGAAGCAGTTGCATTCCAGGCACATCCCATTGTTTTGGCACAAACAACCCCGGACCTTGCTTTAAGCTTGATAAGAGGAAACTGCAAAGTGAATTTGGTGGGTCTAGCTCTTACAGTTTAGGAGGAGTTCTTGAACAAATGGACTCACAGACAGGTGCGCACACACATTTTAAAAACATATAATAAGAGCTACAGAGCTCTGTGTAAAGAAAAATGTTATGACTCAGTAATGCAATATTTGCTTTATTTCCTGCTATGTGACAGATTCACTGTAGACCTGACCCTACTTCTGTTATAGTCAGTAATTTTTTTCCATTGATTTCAGTGAGGCCCCAGTGCCATGAGCAAATCACTTGTTTATTTAACATTTATAGTGCAAAGTAACACTTGGAGGCTGACTAAGTTGGGGAACCATTCCTCCACATCCAGCTCTGTGAAATGGAGAGATAGATCTCCCTAACCTAGAAAGGGTGGGGATGTCAAAGCACATGTGTGTGTATCTTTGCAAAGTGCTTTGACATCCCCAGGTAGAGGGTGCTAATACACAGCATTTTTATCATTATAGAACTAGATTAAATGCAAAATAATTGTTACTATTGGAGAATTCAGCCAGTTTCCCATACATGCCTCCTCTTCTGAGGTGAGGCGGACAGGTGGGCAGTTGTAGTGCACTGATCTAGGTAAGACTCTCGTTGTGATAATTTCATGGCTTCATTGATGAAGGCCACTGCACTGATTCAGCTCAGTGTCACCTATTCTTCCATGGAAATGTAAGGGGCCTCAATTGTAACATGTCCTGATAAAAAACTGGTGGATTTTTTCCAGTAGCGTTTAGTTCACGGAATAAATCTGCTAGCTCAGCTGACAGGCCTTCTCTGAAGTTGCCTGTCATCCTACAATGTCCCGTTGGGAGAATTCTGTCCTTGATAAGCTCTGGGGTAACACATACACATGTGCCTAGACCCTCCCAACCCTATCCTTTCTAGGTTAGGGAGATCTCTCTCTCCATTTCACAGAGTTGGACGTGGAGGAATGCTTACCCCAGAGCTTGTCAAGGATAGAATTCTCCCAAGGGGACATTGTAGGATGACAGGCAACTTCAGAGAAGGCCTGTCAGCTGGGAGCTGAGCTAGCAGATTTACTCTGTGAACTAAATGCTACTGGAAAAAAATCCACACTCTCTAATTTCTTGGATATAAAAGGAATACTTAATAGCAAACTGCTGGAGATACGCTTCCTATAATCCCTTGCTTGATGCCAGATGTAGCCTGGGCTTTCAATTCCATATTCCTGTGAATAAGAGAGTACATAGTCCTGAATATTATGGGTGTAGATCAGCCTGCGGATCATGCAGGGCCCTCCAGGCACGTGAGCTGTGCTTTCACGGCTCATCTTGAAGATGATAATCTCTTCTTAACTACTGCTGGGCCATGCTGTTCTGTTGTTAAATCCGATCCATGCGTATGTGTGGTGGAGATTGCAGTCACACTCCTATTATCTTAGAGTTACTTGCAGTGAATCAGTGTAATCTGTGTATCTGCAGAGTTCATTGTCATATATACCAGGGCTAGCTTGGTGCAGTAGATTGAAGCCCGACATTCAGAAACCTTTTTCCAAGTGCACCCTTGCCGTGAGGGCTGGGTGAATGCTGCATAAAATCTCCAGTGAATAAGGTTTGCAGGTGAATTCAGCTCTGCCAGGCTTTAAAAAAGAGCTGAAACCTTTCCCTATTCTGGAAAGCACAATGGTTAAAGTTTAAACATATGCTCAAATGCTGTCCTGAATCGGGATGCTTTCTGGTCCCACTCATCCAGTCAAAGACCAGAAACAATACCGTGTGTCTCTTAGTGCTCCCCTTTAGTGCGGCTTGAATGGTGAATCGTTGTTGAGGATTTTTTGCTCTCTATCTCCAGCTCTCAACAAAGAGCTCTCAAAATGTCTCTCAACAAAGCTGTTTTGTTGGGTTAAAATAATCAGGGAAAAGAGAGGGAGCTGTGTCAGTCTGTACCTGTAAAAACAAGGAGGACTCCTGTGGCAACTTGAATTCTAACTGATTTATTTGAGCATAAGCTTTCGTGGATAAAGACCTCTTTGACACCATGCATCTGACAAAGTGTTTTTTACCCAGGAAAGCATATGCCCAAATAAACCTCCTAGTCTTTAAGGTGCCGCAGGAAACCTTACTGATTTTGCAGGGGGAAAAAAGGACAGTTTAAAAAACGAAGAATGAATCTGAGTTAGTTGCAGCCTGCTCAGGAATACTGTGAGCTGAAAAAAATGAGTTAGTTAAATTTATTTGTAGCAAACAGTTTGCTCAGCTCTATGTATGGCATCTCACTTTAGAGTGGAGATAAAAGTTGCTTTGGAGAACAATGTGCATCTCTTAGGGTGTGGCATAGAACTGACCTTGTGGCAATATGTGGCTGAGAATAACTCAAATGCAGGGACTGCTGGGCTGCGTCAGACCCAGGGCCACCTATTTCCGTATATTGTGCTTGCTAACGGAAGAAAGGGGCAAAGAGGGCAAACGCCTTAGAACCCATCAATTCAAAAGAGGCTGGGGGGGCGAGCCCTTTAAATTGCAGCTAGAGCACCACGTGGCATGCTCTAGGTGGCTCTTAGGGCTGCGTGGCGAGGTGGGAGCACCATATGGTGTGCTTCAGGCTGTGCTGGGAGGGGTGGCACTGCAGTCTGGCTGGTGCTGAGGGCTGGATGCCCTTGGCCCTGCCCCTTCTGCCTGAGACCCCACCCCTTCTGGGAACTTGGAGCCGGAGCCTCCCCTCCTCCTTTTCCCAGGGGCATGCTGGGACTTACTGGTCTGAAAGCCCCTGGAGTGGGCATAGTTCTGCTTTGGCACAGTGGATGGGGCAACACTTAGGGCTGTGCATGGGGCTGACTGTTAGCTCTGCTGGCTCACACTCTTATTTCCTACAAGATGGGGGCAGACATGTGCACAGCTGTGCAGACTGGTGTTGTCAGTGGGGTACAGTGGAGATCAAAGAGCATTTACATTGGGGAGTAGACGGCCTCTGCCCAAGCCCCACAGAGCATCCCTGATCAAAGTCCCTGCACTTTGGCTTGGAATGGGGAGATTATGCCCATCCTTAATCCCTTCTCAGTCAATCCCCATGAGAATAAATGCCCTATTATTCCTTGGCCATAAAGTCAGTTTCTTTCATCGTATTCTTGCACCCATCTCTCTCTGCTGCCCAGCATTTTCAGACATCAGCGCAATGCGAAGCAAAGCCATTTTGCTGGGTGGGCAAATGGATGTGTAATGCATGCACAACATCAGCACACTTCACTGCATGTAGCAATAAGGTATTGCATTCAAGCTAAACTTCCTGAGCTCAGCTGGTTTTGAAAGAATTGAGCATTGAAGCAGCAGCTGTAAGAAATGAGTGAAGTCAACGGTGTGGTATTAACACAGATGAGTAATGTTGGAGAGGAGCAGGGACCATAGCAGCATCTAATAATAATCAAACGGGGCTCTTATATAGCACTTTTCATTGGCAGATAGGGTGGCCATTTGTCCTCTTGGATAGTCATGGTTTTTGCTACACTGTCCTCTGTTGATATGAAATAGGACACCCTTATGGCCCTTAAGTAAATAAACCGGTGCACCCCAGTGCAGCACTCCTGCAAGAAGAATCTGGAAGGCTGGGATGCTCAGCTGCAGCTGCTCCCAACCAGGCTGGGCCCCCAGGACTTTCCTGCAGGCTGCCTTGCTAAGCAGCAGGCAGCTAGGAAGATGAAAGGGACTGGTTGGGGGAGTGTGCACCCCCCCACAATCGGGGTCTGCTCCAGCTCCTAGCCCCTCCCTCCCAGAGCCCTTTCAGGAGGGCAGGAGGGCTTCAGGCACATGTACTGCATCTTTTTCCTATTCCCCTGACTATCAGGGACCGAGGGGTCATGGCTCAGCTTGTGCCTTCCTCTTGCTCCTGGCTGCAGAGGAAAGGGCAGAGGAGGATGCAGCAGGCTGTGAACTTTCCCCTCGCTCCCTGAGAGTCACAGGAAGAAGAGCAGCAGCGACCTGGTATGTGTGACTGCAGCCACTCTTTGCCTTCCCGAAATGGCACCATGCCCCCCCACACACACATTCACCCTTATAGCTCCAGCCCTAGGCCTTATCACCCCCAGCCCTGACTCCTGAATCCCTCACATCTCACAGTCTGGGCCCCCTATGCACTAAATGCAACCGTCCTCTACTCTTGAAGTATCTTGATGACCACCCGTAGCGCTCCAGCTGCATCAAAAAGGAGCTCTGCATGAATATCACTATTTTACAGATGGGGAAACTGAGGCACAAAGCACTGAAGTGACTTGCCCAAGGTCACACAGCAGGCCAGTGGCAGAATCAAGTTGCTTCAGCACCAGTGCTTTATCCACGATGCCACACTTCACCCGTGGTGCCCTTAAGTAATGCTGCCTTTCGTCTGGCTGTTGGAGACCAAAAATCTCTACTCTAACCCTACTGTGGCCACACTCTCAGGATTTATCTGCCCTCGGTTTTTTCTCCTAACAGGTCCTGCTTTTGCTTGTGCCGGTACAGACCGGGCTATGGGGCCTGCAGGCATATTTGATCATCATGTCACTAAGCCTGTTCTGAACAGGGCCAGATGCAAGGTTCAACACAGCTAGTGCCTTCCACATCGCTGCCACCCACAGGGCTGCTGTAGTGGTGGCAAAGGTGGGCGATTTGGGGAAAATGAATCTGTTAGGCAGAGTCCACACTGTAAATGGGCTCCCACAGGCCAGTTACTCAGTTGCTCTGTGCCTCATTGTGCCCATTAATAGTACTGGCCCAGCTTTGTAATGCATGTTATTTCTCCATCTGTACGCAGGTATTCTTGCTACAGCGAATGGTATTTGGAGGCTGGCAGTAGGTGGTTAGGCTGGTCACTGTGGCCCATGTTTTCAGAGCTATTTGATTTCAATGGGAGTTGGAATTTCCATCGGCTACTTGATTAGTCGATAAGGGGGGAGACTGCAGAGCCGCAGTGGGGTTAGTTCCTGGCCTTGGGAGCTAATCCCGCTGCAGCTCTGCCTTTTAAATGGAGTAAGAGCAGCCTGGCTCTTACTCCATTTAAAAAACAGAGGCGCAGCTTCTGGGACCGGGCATGAGCCAGGACAGCTGAGTCCCAGCTTGTGCCTGGTCCCTTGCTGCACCTCTGTGTCCCTCACCCCGTGGAGACAGTGCTGGGGGGTGCATTTATACTTACATTCCTGGCCTAAGTGCTTTTCAGATCTGGGCCTGAGCGTGTCTACAGATACATCGCCAGCTCCATACACAGGGACCCTGTATTAGGAAACTTCCATGCAGACTTTGAATTGAATCCTTGCATGCTCCTGTCAGATATGGCCCTGCAGGGCATGGCCTGTGCCAGTGCAACTTGTTGCTATGGTGACAGTGTAGGAGAGGGATTGGCTCTCTTCCCTCTCTGGAAATAGGCTGTGTGAGCCAGACACTCAGCTGGTGTGTCTCCCCAGTGGTGTTCCCTTGATTGATGAAGCCGTGCTGACTGGCTCTGGAAGCCACAGACCCGGCCCAATTATTTTGCTCATGCCCCTCACCGACGTGCTTGTTGCTGCCTCTTACAGAACAGCTGTCGTGGCTGTGCAGTTGCCCGCGATTAGAGACTCTTAATGCTCCTCTTCTTCACCATGGTGATCAAATTTTGAATTGGAGAATGAGATTTCTCCCTCCCCCCCCCAATTTTCTCTCCTCCTTGTAGGTGTAAAACGTGCCAATTCCGTTCAAGCCTCCAGGCCTCCTCTAGCAACTGGTCAGAGCTCTGCTGCGCAGCCAGGTGCACATTCTGCTTTTACATACTCTGGGCCTGCTTGTGCCACAGCGGTGCTGGGCCACTCTGGGGATGGTAGAAAATTGGTTCCTGGGGTGCAGGACTGTGCTTTGAAGGCACTGCTGGTCACTGAGGCAGGTCAGGGCTTTCCCCACCCCCTCTACCTATACACATACAAGTGTAATGGCTTTTCAGGTATCACACCACTGTTCAATAGTGGAGCCAAAACCGTGACCCCGGAGCAGTGTTCCCTCTATTTTTTTTCCTTTTTTGCGTGAAATAAATTTTATTATATGCACCAAAACAGGTGTGGATGTGCACCACCTATAGAAACACATGTTACTAGCGGTTGGTGGCTCTGGGTGCTCAGCTAACCACCCGGGCAGCATTTGAATCTCTCCTTGGTGCCTGCCCAAGCTCTTAGCTTAGAGGGAACACTGCCTGGGAGCCAAGATTCCTGGGTCTAACCACAAAGCTCTTTCCACAGGAACGGCTTGGTCAGGCTGTGATGGGCCCTGCTTCCTGGTGGATGAGACTGCCATGCTGATGGTGCCACTACAACCCCCCCCCTCCCCTTGTATGCCCCCTTCTCTCATTGCTGCTTGATCAATGTTGTAAAAGTGACTTGGTTCCCACAGACATGGGAGGGGAGGGGGGTTCTAGTCGCCTGCCCTCGAGAAGCCATTAGCCTTGCTGCCAGCTAACAATATAACTTTTTATACCACAGCTCCTCCAGTAGGTGGCAGACAAGAGCCCGGGCCCGCTGGTAGATATCCAGAAAGACAAGGTAAAGAATCTCAGTCAGTCCTCATCTACTGCAGTGCACTGACTTGGGATCCTGTGGGTTCTGGCTCCTCCCTTATGCCAAAATGCTTGGAAAGGGTCACAAAGCAGATGACACAGTTAATGGAAAACAGGGAGACCATTCATAATCAGGGCTACTGGACCTAAACCATCTCTTCTGCAGCTTGCCCATCTGATCCCCGGTATTTAACAAACACCGTTTCAGATGTTTTCATATTGTGAATGGCCTCTTCTGTGCATCAGGGCAAGACATTCTTCTAGGTGAGTAGCCTGTTGGTATGGTAACTAGCATACCCGTAATGACACATGGCTTAGAAAAGGCAGATTAATGACTGGCACTGGAAGGAGATTGCTCTGTCTCTCTGTGTTTAGTCCGTGTGCCTCAGTGACTCACCTCTCCATGTGGCTCCCATTTCTTTCATTCTGCACAGTAAAGATGGATTGAGAGGCTAAGTATCTGCCAACGTTAATTGACAGGCTAGGCCAGGGGTCTCACTTTTGGAGCAATTTTGCAGTTGTCTGTGATTTATTTAAAGCTTTGCTTTTCCTCTTAGAAGGCCAAATTCTGCTTTCATTTATCCTGGTGTAAATCAGGAGGATCTACTGATGTCACTGGGGTAACCTGATTTGCAGTTGAGTAACGGAGAATAGAATTTATCTCCTGTTCTCTTAAATAATAAAATGAGACGAAAATGCTCAAACTAAGATAAATGCCGTCTTTCACCTACTTGTCCTGGGGGAACACACAGTGCCTCATCTTGACTTTCAGGATGTTAATTATAAACATTCCATCTCCTCTGTTAATTCCCATGAACAAGGTGCTGGTGTATTCCCCTCAGGCTTTCATCCCAAGATCTGAGAACAGAAATGGGTCAGCTATCTATTTCCGAGCTTTCAGGTTTTCTTTTACTTGAGCCCTTGGTACTTGGGGAATTCTGACTCAGCAAGAGATCAGGTTGCTGTATAGCCCCTCTACCACTTATGGCTTAAACCCAGGGCAAAGGAAGATGTGTGTGTGAGAAGCCCATTTTGTAGCCATGACCTGATACAAAAGCAAAGCACCTCGCATGTGCATTAGGCAGAAGTGTAAAGAGAAGAGTTATTCTGACTTCCACTGAGCAAAATGGAGTAAGAAATAATCCAGGATGAAGTTCATTTTTCACTCACCATGGATTTCCTCCCTGCTTAATTTACTAGCCAAATCAGCTGTAATCCAAGCAGCCATCTCGACTGAGGGCAGCTGTTTGATCATAAACCGAGCTGCTTATAAGTGGAGATGCATGGGTTCTGCAGCAAAATTAACCACTAAAATGCGTTGGGCATGCTCATGCACCTTCATTTTCTTCATTCCTTATGCCACGTCCATCCCTGTGGTATCTGAGCACCTAAGTGGTGGGGACAGGTGAGAAGCATGGCCACCGGATGCCCAGGCCCATATGGTAGGCAGGAGACCTGCTCCCCCCTTTTTGTGTTTGCTTTTTGCAGGAGATTGTTTTACTCACATGGAGGCTTGGGAGAAACCAATGTAAAGCTTGACCCTTAGGTATGGGTAGTGCAAGCCTGGGCATTGTATGCATATGGCACAGAAGCCAAGCAGAGCTCCCCCAAGTTCCTTAGCATGGGTTCTCTTTTCCCACAGCACCAGAAGGGGGGAAATGCCTGTATAAATGCAGTGCAGTCCCATAGGATGTGGAATGTCATGTTTGCATATGCCACTCAGAGCATGAGAGTGGGGCTGCTGGGCCCCATCAGTGGTACGACTTCTGCTGCTAGCCAGTGGCAGAGGCTTTAGGGCAGTTCTGAGGGATCCATCCCTGGTCTTCCAGTCCCAGCTGTTGTCACTTAATGGTTTTAGGGAGTGCCTGACCCTCCTGGCTCTCAGCCATTGCTGGGCGGTACAGAGATCAAATCCTCACAACAGGTACCAGGTCAGTGTCACCATCCCCATGGAAAGGGATTCCAGTGCTCATGTCAAGTCTCAACCATGCCGAAACCCATCTGCAGCTAGAGTTTTCACGCCCTAACTGGCAGCGGGCGGGTGACTCCATCCGGGGTGCTGACTTTGAAAATGAGGACAGGAAATGCTATTTAGCATAATAAGGCCGAGATCAGACCTCCCCCTTCGATGAAGGAGTCCACAGCGAGCAGTGCAGTTGGCCTAATAGAAGAGAAGCAGAGGGAAGAGGGTTTAAGATTGATAACAGGATCCAGCGACTGGAAGTGGAAGGCAGACAAATTCCAGACCATCAGTAAAGCATAAATGTGAGTGAGGGTAACTGCTGAGGCAGCTTACCAGGCATTGTGGTAGCTTGGCTATCCCAGGCAAGTGAAGACCTCCTCTAGCTCAGACAGGAATGATGTAGGGACAGTTCCAATGTCTGTGTTGTACAGGAGGCCAAACTAGATCAGAGGGCTTCATTGCACAGTGACCCCCTTCTGACAACAGAAATTACTACATGACTCCAGGGAGGAGGGAAGAGGAGGTGAACCTGGAGCTGCTCAGAGCTGAAGCCTGAACCTGGCTACCAGGGCTTTGGCCTGAGCCCCAGCAAGTTAACACCTGCACAGTGGACTCCATTAAAACAGGGTCAGACTTGTGACTCACTTTGGGGTCCTGACCAGTGTTCCTGCTAATCTTTTCCCTCCATGTGTGGAATAATTTTATGTGCACCGAGGCATATTTAAATGTGCACTACCAGGAGAGAAACAAACCTTCCTCATTAGTGTGTCTCAATTCAATACTTGTTTTTTCTCACCCAGTGAGCCAACTGATGGGCCCACCCCAGACAGACCTTGCCTATTCAGCAGCAGTTCCCAGGGATGAGAGAGGAGGTGGTGGCGGCGGTTATGCGATGCCTGCAGCCAGAGAGGAGAGGGCCATGCGCCAGCCTGCCCCAAAAACGCAAGCCACTGCCCTGCCTGTGCCAGCTGCACCTGCGCGTCAGCTCCCGCTGCCTCAGGACGATGAACGAGAACGAGGCAAACAGCTATGATTCCGACGAAGCAAGTATGTAGCCTTGTGTGGTACCAGTCAGCACTGGTGCAGATGGGTTATTTTGAGCTGCCTAAGAAAAGCCACAAATACTGGGCTGGATTCTGAATTGCTGAGGACCTGCCTTTCCCTCTGGCTTCACCAGTGTTCAGCCCCTTTTGAACTTAGCCCCTTATTCAGAGCGGAGTGGAGATGGCTCAGAGGGTTGCATTGCGGGAATATGACTGTAAGTGTGAGGTCAGCAGGTCCCTGCAAAGTGCGCCTTGTGAGAAACTGTTCTGTTTTTTTGTGTCACCTTATACTCTTGAATGTTTTATATTTGGCAAAAAAAACCCCAAACCAAAAACAAAAAAACCCCACTGTCCTTTTTGAAGTGACTGTAGCTTTGATCCTCTGAGGCTCATGTCATGTTCCCGGCATCCACTAAGTGCTTTTAATGCTTGGTAAATAAATAATCAGGGAGGGAAGTGTGCTCTTTTGTGACTCTATTCCTCTCTGACTGAAAATAACAAGCCATCTCCAAAAATGCAGCTTTTGAGTTGAATAATTCATCATTTTACGAAGGAGCCCAAGAGTCTAAATGGCAACTCTATGCAACTTGGTTTTAAACCTTGAAAAAGGAGCCAGTCAAAAATACTGCTAATGTAGAACCCCATTAAAGGCACAGCATTTGCAGAGACTGAGAGGAGAATATGGCCTTGACCTGGAGTTAGATTGTGGAGACTTTCCTCATGCTGTGCTCCCATTGCTTTTGGCATGCCTTTCAGAATCAGGGCCCATATTTTAAAGGTCTGTAGTCCCAGGACTTTATTTTACTCTGTCTAGTATATACACCACTATGAGGTGGGTATGTGTGTGCAAATGCCCACGTCCACAATTGTACACATATGAAAAAAGTTCAGCTGAAGTCTCTCTTCCCCTTTAGCTGCATGAAATGCCATTTGACAGATCCATCGTATAAAGGAGAGCCCCTTGTGGTTTCAGTACTTCTGCACTAAGATTTCCCCCGTCTCCCCCTCCCCCCATTTTAATCTATGAGCTTACTGACCATAAGAGCGAAGATCAGGAGTCCCGGAAAAGCATCACTTCACGTTTCAGATCTTTTTCTGGGGAGAAGGGTGAGGACTGTTTGGCACTTGTGGCAGTGCATAAATATTAACCAGAGAGGAAAGTGACCATGAAGGAATTTAATTCAGATGGAATTAAAGCTTTCCTCTCCAATCAAATTTTGATGAGAACCCAGTGCAATGAGTGTGTTGAGCCCAGTCTAGAAACCTGAGGTGATTGTCTGTCTCTGCTCAGTTGAGAGAAGTGGCTGACGTTCAGGGCTAAAGTGCATGAGCAGGGATGTGGGTTGCACTGTATAGCTGCTTTGAGCCTTACATATGTCTGACTCGCACTGTCACTTTCTTGTTCGAATGCTGAGCACTAAACTCTGCTAAAATTCTGTGGCCCTTCCTTTGTGTTCCAGATAAATGTTTGCATTGTTCTGTTCTGACAATGTTCTCACTATGGCAGAGTCATCCTTACCCATATGCGGAATATGCAGCTGAATAGGGCACCTGAAAATTTGGGGGCACCCCTGGGTCTTAATGTCCACCAATCAGCCTCTTCCTATCCCTATTCTGTGGCTCTGCTTCCTCTGGAGAGGATCTAGTTAAGTTAATAGTGTCAAAGCCTGCCAGAGCCATTTGCAGAACAGGGAACCTGCGAAAGAGCCTTTCTAGTGGTAATGAAGCCAAGCTCAGATATACACTGTCAGCTTCTGAATTTACTGTGTGAGTCCACAGGAGCTTAATTAAATATTTTTAAAACAAGTTGTAAACTAGTGTATTGATGAGGATTATAAAAATTGCCAGCTGCCATAGGGCATAGGGGGCACTAGTTTAAGATTACAGGTTGTGCCTCCCTGGTCTGCCACCTTCAGGACTTGAGCAGTCTTGAACCAGACAGTTTGCCAGACCAAGGGAAGACAGTGCTCCCCTGGTGGCCACCGTCCCGTCTCTGGGCTCCCTCTTCTGGGGCTCACTACCCTGCCACTGGCCCCACTGCTGCTGGCTGCCCAACCTGCTGCCGGCCCTACTGCCACTCGGGCTCCCTGACTACCACCAGCCTGCTGCTGCTGGTCCAGCTGGGTCTCTCCAGCTGCTGCCAGACTCTGTCCAGCTCCCCCTTCCAGCCAGTGGGGGCTCTCTGTCCAGCAACATGCAGGATCCTGCCAGACCATGGATATTGCTGGACCAGAATGTTGGATTTGAGTGGTTCAGCTTCTACTGCGTAGGGCACCATAAATACTATGGATGACCCTGGACTACATTAGCTTAGGAGTTTGGCCAGGAGTCACTGTGATGGTGGGTTAGCTGGTGATTGTGTACAGTAATGGCTGCAGTGCTTTAAAAGCCCTCTAAATTTGTGCACACAGTGTTTCATCTGCAATCACAAGAGCAAAGGGGAGCATATCACTCAAGTCTGCAGACCAGATCATTAGAGACTATCCATCACATTCAATCAGTTGTGTCCATGGTCCATTCCGGAAGTTAAATTAGAATCTGGCTTCAGGTGCCTTTATGACATTTGACGCTATACAGCTAAAATATCTTGGATGCCATAATGCTGTTGATAGACATGTCTTCATGCTGCGTCACATCATGGTGCCTCCAAGAGGTGTGGGCTCCCTAGGGTACAGGGGTGCTGACCTTTTTGGAGAGAGCAGCTGAGGTCCTGGTCAGCATTTTAGAAAGGCATCTCTGCCAGACACGAGTTTAGGAGGAGGCTCACCAGGCAAATAACACGGAGAGCTGGTCGGAACACTTTCCATGCAGTGAAACCTTATTGCGGGAGACACAGTACAAGCCCCTCCTTTGCTTGAATTAGGGGGTCTGGTATGAAAAACTTGTTTGAATCAGGCAGGCAGGGACTTTAAACCAGGTCTTCCCCTCCCTCTCCCACCTTTCTATGACAATGTTTGAAAGACTAATTTGTTTCAACGTGGAATGAAAACACATTTCAGAACCTTGGGAGTCGCCATGAGATGGGTTGGTTGTTCTCTGGCATGGCGCAATGTGGGAGGGACGGAGTAGATGCCCTCCCTCCCTCCCTCCCTTAATGCTGCCCTGCTTGTGAGGCTGGGAGCCTCCAGAGTTTCATATTGATATCACTAGGGGGTGGGGTAGGTGAAGTGTCTCCATTGTATTTAATAAGCCCGTTGCTTCCCTTTTCCTCTCCTTTCTTGCTCATTAGCCACGCTGGGGGCGATGGAGTTCAGCCTGCTCTACGACCAGGAGAAAAGCTCTTTGCACTGCACGCTCATCAAAGCAAAAGTAAGTGCATCCCTGCGGCAAAATGAAATGACTTGGGAGTAGGCCAGCAGGCAAAGCCTGATTCAGTAACAGAGGCACCTGCTTGCTCCACATAGACCAGGACACTGTCCTCCCCTGGAAAAGTGCATTTTGGAACTCTTTCCCCCCCCCCCTTCTGTTTTCCTCCACTTCCCAAGACCCATTCTGGTTTCCCTTGAGCTGAATGCAATGGGACTGAAGCTATTTCTGCCACTGTCCCCCTCTCCCTATGGGCAGTGGGTGCACCTACAGCCCCACCTTCTCTGCTGAGGCCCCACCATGGGGAGGGGAGGAAGCAGGGCAGCCCAAGCATGTACGCATCCCCCCACCCACTATGGGTAGCAGAAGAGAGGGGGCATGCATGCGCCTCAGCCTCCCTGGAGCACCGGGCAGGGAGGAGGCTTCATGGCCCGCACTAGCCTGTTCCTCCCTGGTCCCCGGAGCACCAGGCAGGGAGGAACCTCATGGCCGAGCCAGCCTGAGCCTCCTTGACCCCTGGAGCACCAGGGAGGAAAGGGGCCATGTGGCCCAAGTCCCCCCAGTCCCCAGAGCACCAGGGAGGGAGGAGGCTGTGCAGTCTGAGCCTCCCTGGCCTTCCCAGCTCCTGGAGCACTGGGGAGGGAGGAGGCTGCCCAAGTTGGCCCAAGCTTCTCTGGCCCCCTAGGGTGGGTGGGCACTGGGGGCAGCAACACTCTGCCCCTAGAATGCCTACAGGAAGTGTTCTTGGGGTGGAGCATGGGCAGAGCCGTGCCTGGCAGTTTGGGAAGGCAAAACCTTCCCCCGCCTAGGCTGCCAGACACCAGGCGACCCATGCAGGCATTGCTAACAAGGATGCATGATGTCCATTTCTCTAGTAGCTGCGTGCTAGAGGTAATAATAATTCCCATAAGGGTGAGGTGCAAGATTCTCTGCTCTTCCAGCTCTCTGCAGACTTGAGAGGAGTTAGAACTACATTGGGCATCTTTCCAGCTCTAGAGCTCTTCCTGGTTAAGAACACAAGAACAGCCATACTAGGTCAGATCACAAGGGCCATCTATCCCAGTATCCTGTCTTCCCACAGTGGCCAATGCCAGGTGCTTCAGAGGGGATGAACAGAACAGGGAATCTTCAAGCAAACCATCTCCTGTCACTCATTCCCAGCCTCTGACAGTGGCTAGGGACACCATTCCTACCTATCCTGGTTAATTGCCATTGATGGACCTAACCTCCCTGAATTTATCTAGTTCTTTCTTGAACCCTGTTAAAGTCCTGGTCTTCACAACCTCCTCTGGAAGGAGTTCCACAGGTTGACTGTGTGCTGGTTGAAGAAAACCTTCCTTTTGTTTGTTTTAAACCTGCTATTTATTTATTTCATTTCATGACCCCTAGTTCTTGTATTGTGTGAATAAGTAAATAACTTTTCCTTATTCACTTTTTCCACACCAATCATGATTTTCTAGACCTCTATCATATCCCCCCTAAATCTCCTCTTTGCTAAGCTGAAAAGTCCAAGTCTTTTTAATCTCTCTTTATATGGGACCCGTTCCAAACCCCTCATCATTTTTGTTGCCCTTTTCTGAACCTTTTCCAATGCCAGTATATCTTTTTTGAGATGAGGTGACCACATCTATATGCAGTATTCAAGATGTGGGCGTGCCATGGTTTATATAGAGGCAATAAGATATCTTGTGTCTTATTCTCTATCCCCATTTTAATGATTCCTAACATTCTATTTGTTTTTGTTTTTTTGACTGCCACTACACATTGAGTGGATGTTTTCAGAGAACTATCCACAGTGACTCCAAGATCTGTCTGTTGAGTAGTTGTAGCTAAATTCGTCCCCATCATATTGTGTATATATAGTTGGGATTATTTTTTCAATGTACATTACTTTACATTTACCAACATTAAATTTCATTTGCCAAGTTGTTGCCAATCACTTAGTTTGGTGAGATCTTTCTGAAGCTCTTCACAGTCGGTTCTAGAGATTTTCCCTGTTCCAAGAGTCAGGAACATCTTGGAAACCTGTGCTGTCTCTAAAAGTAGCAGAAGTGGGTTTTCCTCAATGTTGGAGGTCGTAGTGAGCCCTTGTCCTGCCATACAGGAAAAGGTAGATGGGACAGTCTTGTTTCAGGCCATTAATGATAGCAAGGTGTGGACTCAGTCTAATAGCTAATGGTAGCAAACACTCCCGCTGAGAGTGATCCTCCCAAAACAGCCCATCCCTAGAGACAGTAAGTTGCATCATCTAGTGTTCCCCTCCCATGTATCTGCTGTAGTAGACTTGGGTAGATGGGATAGTTAAATCAAAGTGGTAAGGCCACTAGGTCCTTGGTAGGTCCCCAGATAGTCAGGTTGCTAGGGTGATGTGTGTCTGAACTGGAATCCGTTGGCTGGGCTATGTCCTTAGGAGAGGTGGTCATTTATTGTAGCAGTTTAGCAGATAATGGAGGCTTGAGCCAGTGTCGGAGGCCACATGCCAGGAGTCAGCATCACATGTTTGACCTGAGCCTAGTAGGAGGCAATCTATGCGTGAGTGTACAGATGCTTGTCCTGCATCAGAGATGCTGAGTACACTGTAATTACCCACCAGCTTGCTCAGGTGTAATTGATTTCCTACAGTCATCTCATGGGGTTATCAGGGTTACTTCTGCCCATAGGCAGAGGGTTGATTATAGCAACGGTAACCATGACAGCTACTTGAGCTATGCGGAAAGAAATTGCCTAGTTAATTCCATCTCCTTTAACCACCTGCATGAAGCATTCATACCAAGGTTTCCAGAGCTGAATAGGGGTCATGCAGCGACAACAGCTGAGAAGTTAAGACATCACCCTTTAATTTCCTGATTCCTGTTTGCAATGATTTAGTTGACCTGCCATTTCTGTTCATACGCTCTATGGCAGCTAAACATTGCTTTCCTGGTAGTAGGTGCAATGAAACCCCAACCTGCAGCACCGGGAGTAATGAATTCGGTCCTAAAATTCTACCTTCGCCCCTGTTAAAATGATCAAGCAGAGAAGTCCACAAAAACTCTGAACTAAACAGCACCGATTCAGATCTGAACCCAGAATTTGTTACTGCCGCTAGGAAACCCACCACCTGCAGACAGTCGCAGGTAACATACCTGACTGCCCGTGGGCCTGTAGCACTCACCTCTTATCTGGTTAGAGCAGATGACATCAAGTTACTTGAAATACAGCAAAGGAGCCAGTGCAGCCATTCTGCTATCTCTCCTGATGGGAAATGGCTGCTCTCTGCAGAGAATATTCGCCAAGCCTCTGATCTGACAAATACAGACTGATTTCCCATAGCAGCAAAATGTCCCAAACTGAAACACCTGACAAAGGTGAATCCCTCTGCTAACTTCAAGATTGTACTGTAGGCAAATGCCTACGTTTCCCAAAGCCATTAATAAGTTGGGTGCCTGCCTTAAATAGGCTTGATTTCCACGCTCAGCACTTCTAGAGCATCCAGCCCCTTTAAAGGTACCTTGGAGGAGGGTATCCAAAATCCCTAGTCGTGTTGGAAAATGTCAACCCAAGCACTTTCTGCTGCAGCCAACTGTGTTTCCATAGTTTGTGGCAAGGCCATAGGATGGACTTGTGCCCCCAGGGCCCTGAGAAACAGACGTAAATCCCTGAAGCCTGATTCTCCTCTCAATGTAGAACCCCAGTAACTTCCACTGGAGGTGATGGGGGACCCTGCAGGGCTGGGGGGAAGCTCATGTTAACATTTTACCTGTTATGTAAGGAGAATGCCATTGAATGCTCAACTGATTCTCTAGAAGGGGGTCTCTTCTCCTTGTGCTAACTGTGCTGCCCCCCAGTGGTATCATTTCAGGCTAGTTTTTCAGACCCTTTTGTGTGGCATGAAGACGTGCAAGCAAACCTTGCTTTCTTGACTGTGAGCTTGGAAGTTGGCTGTAGATAATGCAGATCCATCTTGTGAGGTCATGGACTCAAAGACAATATGACCAGGTCAGCAGTGGAAAGTAGAAGATATTTAGAGCTGGAATCTAAGTGCTGGTTGAGTATGGGGACTGAATATTGGGCTTTCCACTTATTCAGAATGAAGACACTTGCTTTATCCAGCACATAACCTTCCCTTTATTAATTTCTGTTTCGTAATAAACTATTGCTAAATCCTTCACCCCTCCCCAGTGCATTTAAAGATAACTAACCCCTTTCATTCTCTTTTAGGGCTTAAAACCAATGGACTCCAATGGTTTAGCTGATCCTTATGTAAAATTGCACCTGTTGCCGGGAGCCAGTAAGGTAAATATATTTCCATGAATTTGCTTTACTCTGTTATATTGAAACCCTGAACAAAAATATGACAGGACTGCTGTACGGTGTGGATTTTCCAATAGGCTGAGATGGCTGAATTTCATTAAAATTAACAGGCACTAAACATTCAAATCCTCTTGGTCACTTTGGAAATCTCAGCTCGCAGGCTTACAGATATTCCACATGGAGAGAAAAATCTACAATGTCGTGTTAATCTTGAGCATTGATTCTTTTTAAATGAAAAATAACAATAGCGTGGAAGGAGTGAGAACTGTTTGCAAAGGCAGCTGCTCTATAGTAGGGATGTAAAATCCTGTTTAAAAAGTTAACCAGCTACAGTATATGTTTAACTGATTAACTGACCACCATAGCTTGCTGCAGGCGAGTAGCTGCTCCATGCAGTCTGGGTTGTGCCTGTTGTGCCACGTGTGAGGGGCTACTCTGTCCAGGCAACAATTAACCAGTTACCTGTATGCATCACCTGGTAAGGTTGATGCTTACCAGGTAGCTGGTTAACTGGATACTCATTTACATCCCTACTCTGTAGTTATTCCGAATGGTGCCGTGGTCTCTCTGATTTCAGCACACAGTTGCTCATTGTTGCAGTCTGGCATGTGACTGCACAAGAAATTGGAGTCCTGGCCCAAGCAATTTCCCTGATGCTGTTGTTGCTTAGGAAGAATGATGTTTGTAGACACTATGGTGTAGGTCCTGGAAAATCAGAAGCATGAAACCTATAGTCACTTGTTAGAGATGAACTACGCTAAATGTTCAGTGATTCCCTGACTCTCAGGAGCTCACACAGGTCTTCTAAGATATTTCCTGTGGGATGGCTGCTCACAAACATTCAGAAAAAGATGCTTTCTGGGATCCTTGTAAGAGATAACAGCTCCGAACACCCCTTACCACGGTCAATGTTCATATTTGGATGCAAACAGACGGGATGGGCTCAATGGGCTGAGTTAAAACCCCAGAGCTGAAAGCACTTGTTGCTACACTTTTATCATGTCGATTAGGGTGATGCCTAAGGACCCGTCAAGAGTGGGGCCCATGGTGGGAGGCTCTGGACTAACACAGAGCAGGAGACACTGTCTGTCCTGGAGTGTTTTCAGCAACGCTCTCTGCTTTGCTTCGATAGCTGCTCCTGCAAGGCGGAATCAGACTGGGTCTGGACTTTTTTTTTGTCTCAGAACCAGCTCTATCTTTTGTGCCAAAGGAGAAGGATCTCCTCCACCTGATGACTGGATTCTGATGCCCTCACTGTTGTTCCTTGTTCTGTGGATTGTCCTATTGAAGTCAATAGTGTTACTAGCTGAGCAAAGTGCTTAATTTATTGTAAGGATATCGGAATCTCCTCGTCGCTTTGGATGGAAATAAATAGGACACTGGTGAATAGGGTTAAGAATTGGCTCCGCCTGGTAGTCTTTGTGAATGTAGGAGTATTCCTGATTTCTCCAAGAGGTTGTCTTTTCAAATTGCTCATCAGTGCTGCATGTTTCACTGCTGCCTTGCAGAAGCGAGCAGCATATAGCACATCTTGAAATACTAATCCCTAGTTAATGAGCACAGGGAAGCTTCAGAGAAGGTGACATTGTTAATGCAATGCGAAACATCTGACACACAATCTAATTATTACTAGAGTTTGAAAAATCAATTTTCCTTTGAAGGTTCTGCGTGTTCTAATTAGAGCTGTGAAAAATATCCACCAAGTGAGGAAATGCTCCAATTTTCCCCCCCTCATCAAAGAAAGCTCTGTAAACTCTCACTTTCAGGACCAGCTGAATTGAGATCAGTGGAGAAAACTTCTAGAAAGAAATGAACATTGTTGGCATGCTGCCTAACAAATGACTCTTCTGTTTGCTATGGGAATCCAAAGATTTTTTTTCCTCTCTCCCTGGCTGAATTAGACTCCAAAAGACATAACAGAGGTGCCAAACTCTTTCAAAATAACATTACTACAAAGTTTGTAATTTACACTTGCTCACTTTGGATCAGTCTCTCTGACTAGGTTGGCTCAAATAACACATCAAGATCCCTAGTGCAAGATTGGAGTAGTCCATGTCCATAATGTTTTGTGCTGGTCTTTCTTTCTCGTGCTCTTTCTCATCCATTGAAAACATTTTCTCTAATCAGAAGGACCTGGGATTTTGCTGTTAGCCTCGGGTGTGTCTGTTTATTCAGTTCTCATGCATGGCTTATCTTTCTACTCTGCAACAGTGGAAGAAGGTTCCTAATCTTGCCCAGGCAGAGAAGCCCAGCCTGATATCTCAGTTAGTAAGAATATAAATTTTTCAACATGGGACAAGAGCTGCAGAAAACGAGATTTCATTAACTTGGGAATCATTTAATTTTCTGCTTGTACAAGGGCTGAGTGGGCCAATAACAAGCAAATATAAACAAGTGAGAGAGACGCAAGAAAGTTCCAGCTTTATAGGCTTTTCATTTATTATAGACGATTAAATTCATTTCCTGTTTCCCAAACTACCATGAGGTGGTAAACACCTCAACTTCCCCCAGAAGAGGAGGCCAGTACATCTGATTCAGATTATGAAGACTGGAGTTTGACTCTTAAATGAGACTACTTTGGATGGAGATTTTACTTTACAAACATAACTTAAAAGCCTTAGGTTAATGCCCTGTAATACTTTGCTTGGGTGAGTGGGGCCAATGAAGTCAAAGACAGAGGGACTGGGAAGAAAGATTAGAGGACTGGCCCATTGTTTGCAAAGTGTTTGACCTGGGGCTAGTTTAGGTGTGCATTTAGTTCTTTGTTTTAATTTTTGAAACCCCACAGTCAAACAAATTGAGGACCAAGACTCTGCGCAACACTCGTAATCCCGTGTGGAATGAGACGCTGGTGTATCATGGCATCACAGATGAGGATATGCAAAGGAAAACACTTAGGCAAGTTGAAGACAAAACCCCAGTGTCTCAAAGTGCACTGGGATGGGGAACTGGGTGAGGCTTCTGCAACAGGGATGGGTGTCATTTCCTTCAAGCAAGTGACCTTTGTTATCATGTATGAAGTCGGGCAGAAGTGGAGCTGGATGGAAAATGTGTGAAGGAACAGCTTTCCATCAGGAAATACAGCTTAATGATAACCGCAGTGTTTCCTGGGGATGTGTCAATTTTAGATGGAATTTTTGAGGGGGGAAATTTCTGAATGATAATGTCATAATGTTTCACTTTGACTTCATCATGCTTTATTACCTTTAACTTCGGGTACTATTCTACCTTAAATAATATAATATCTATCTAATAATAACTATTTCAAATTTTGTATCAAAATGAAACGTTTTGCCTTTGTTGAAACTAGATTATTTTCACATGATGGAAGAAAAATGTCACTTCAGTGCTTCTGAAGTGACATTTTTCAGAATTTCTGTTCCATGGGAAATTTTAAAATTTGTCTTTTAATTTGTTCTAATTCAGAACAAAAAGTTGTCAGAATTTCCCGTGGGGCAGAAATTCCCTTTTCCAACCAGCTCTTGTCAGCAGTTAGGACAAGGCTGCTTTATTTTTCAGGGGTCTTAGATGTGAGATTTTTAGGCTTTGTGGTCTATATTCCCCCTGCAAACAAATGTGCTGGGTTGCATAGCACAGATTTCTAATGGGAGGATGTGTGAATCTGAACTGAGAAATGCCACAGCACATTCAGTATTAGATCTCTTTTTCTTGTTCAATTCAGGATCTCGGTATGTGATGAAGACAAATTTGGCCACAACGAATTTATTGGTGAAACTCGAGTTTCTTTGAAGAAACTCAAATCCAACCAGAAAAAGAACTTCAACGTCTGCTTGGAGAGAGTAATACCAGTAAGTCTCAGGAAGTTCTGCTAGGTCACCTTTGCTTTTGGCACACAATATAAAATTAGTATTTAAAGGACTTTGGAGTGACAACGAATTAGAGATTCCCCAGTGGCTGTGTGAATGGGAAGGTATCTTGGAAGGTGTGCAGAATCTTAGGGCCAGTTTTTATTCTCAGTTCTGTTAGTATAAATCTGAAGTAAATCCTATTGTAGGCCATCATGGGATTAGAGCCTGGTCCAATCACTGCCTGGAACTGTAAAGCACTGGTGTGATGGGGCAGGTCCTCAGGGCATTCTGTTCCATGGATTAGCATAAACCTAATGTATATGATATTAACTCCCCTCCTCCCTAAAGCATCCTATGTTGTGGACAAAGAGCAAAACTCTGTTCTTGCATCTGCATGCTGACTCTTGATTCTTGAACCCTGGTGCCCTAAGAGCAGAGGTTTTCAAACTTTTTCTCATGACCCAGTTGAAGAAAATTGTTGATGTTCATGACCCAACATCATGTGACTGGAATGTGGGCTGCAGGGTCGGGCTGAAGATGAGAGTTTTAGGGTGTAGGAGGAGGCTCTGACTTGGGGGGTTATCAGGGCTGGGGCAGGAGGGGCTTCCCTTGAGCAGCTCCTGGTCAGTGGTGCAGCGGGGGAGAGAGAGGGGGAAGGGGCAGGCTAAGGCAGTATTCCAGCCTCTCCTGGCACCCAGACCATGGTGCACCCCAGAAGCAGCCAGCCGCAGGTTTCTACCCAATGGGAGTGTGGAGCTAGTGCTCAGGGCATGGAGCCCTGTGTGCTCTTCCCCCTCCCACATAGGAGCCAGGCCTGCTGCTGGCCGCTTCTGGGGCGCAGCACAGTCTGCAGTCAGGACAGGCAGGGAGCTGCCTTAGCTCCTCCGCTGGTCACCTGGTCCCCCTGCAGCAATGAGACCCAGCGCTCAGCATTCCACCACCCAGTGCTGGGTCATGACCCATAGTTTGAAAGCCACTGTCCTGGAGAGAGTTTCATGAGTGTTGAAAGGGAAGCATAACAGAGCTGAGTTCAGTACTTCAGGGTTGAGTGGAGATTTTTACCCACTGGATTTAAACAAGGAAAACTAAGCAAATTGCTGAGGTAAGAACAGTACTAGTTCTAGCAGGAGCCTGTCTGACCCTCCTGTGCATGTCCTGTCCAACTCTTCACACCTGGAAGAGGAATCCTAGCTGCAGGACTGACCGCATGAGCATGTTGCGCACTCCTGGGTATGGCTTTGGCTTCCTTCCCTAGAAATAACCCCTAAGAATGCTCAAAGGCGGCTTTAAATAGTTCAGTGACCTAGTAGAGTGCAATGCAGGGTCCTACCAGAGTTTTCCTGAAAGGAGCTGATGGCTTATGTGGGCGGGGAAAAGATTGCAATGCAGATGGATGGTGCTGGAAAAGAGGAATAAAGAAACTCTTGGAATTTGACGGATAGGTAGAAGTCGGCCCCCATGGCTAATCAGAGCAGAGTGTGTAGAAACATTCCAGGCATCATTGTCCTTTTGGAAAGTGGAGGTTTCGTTGCTCGCTGAAGAGCCTTTTGGTGTGTGGGACAAATTCACCCCCCTGCGGTCAGCCCAGGTGGCACCCCCAAGATGTGACTGCTGGGGGTGTGCAGGAATGTCTTCTCTATGGGGAGAGGCCTCCCTCTGCCTGTGGCATTACTAACAGGAATGTCTCTCTCTTCCTGTCCCAAGATGAAGCGTGCTGGCACTACCGGCTCCTCTCGCGGGATGGCACTATATGAAGAGGAGGTAAGACGCATGCTCCTCCGGCTCTGGTTTCAAAGGGCGTCATGGGCAGTGGGTATAGGTACGGCTGCGGGCTTGCCTCCCACACCCCAACCCCCCACCCCACTCCTTTCTGCCCAGGCTTCACCCCCCCAGCACAAGGTGGGAGGTGGGGTTGTACACAGCTCCAGCACCACCTTCCCCACCACCACGGGCAGGGAGGAGGTCGTGCAGCCCCAGCCTCCTGGCCCCGGACCACCGAGGAGGATAGAGGGCATGTGTCACTGGAGCACGGGAGAGGGCAGGCATTGGGGGGCAGCAACACTCCACCCCTAGTATGCCTGTAGGAAGTGTTCTGGGGGCAGAGTGTGGGTGGTGCCACTCTTGACATTTGGGAAGGCAAAGCCTTCCCCCCGCCTAGCATACCAGCTGCCCATGAAGAGCATCCTTAGCCAAAGGGCGAGAGGCACCGTTCCCTACCTTTTGGTGCCACTGCGAATAACAGCTGTTTGTTTTATAATCCTAATTGCATAGCCTCTTTAGTAGCTGCTTGTTATGCAGGTTTCCCATGCAGCTAGGGCAGGGACGTAGTGAGCTTCATCCTATAGGTCTGACAGCATGGCAGTCAGGGATGTGTTTCCAGCCTGGGATGACACACCAGAGCTATCTGTAACCTAGCTCGAGTGCTGATAGCAGTCAGGCCACGGCAGCATGGATTACATCCGGAGCACATAGCCAGGATCCTGGGTGGACTGGTATGTACTGTGCTGCTGCAGCTTTCCTGCTGTTGGGACTCACTCTAGCTAGAGGGCAGCTGACTTGGGGGGTATAGCAATTCGATTGCAGCACAGACGTACCCCTAGAGTGCTCTGCTGCCCTGTTATTGGCCTCTGGAGTGAGCAACAGAATTGCTCTTGTGATGCCCAGCCCACGTGTGGGATCTCCAGGTCATTCCTGAGCCCAGGTGTCACATGGGAACCCATCATGGTGTCACATGGGAATCCATCATGCTGCCAATTGGGTGAGATGTGCATCTCTCTCTAGTGCCAGCTCAAACATGTAGTAGTGGTGATGATGCATATATTGGCTGCCTTGCAGGCCTGGAGAACTCTAGCATTTCCCCCTGAGGCTCACTGGAAGGTGGAAATGTGTGTGACCTCTCTCTCCCTTTCCGCCTTCAGAGCATCTGCTTGCAAATGCCCTGGCAACTGCAGATTTGTTCCAACCTGAACCTGAGACTAAAATGTGTCATGTGTGATCCCAGACAAAGCTAAACTAGCTAAAACTTTCTTGCAAACCACAGAACAGGATCTGCCGAGATTCACCTGAGACATACAAGCCTTTAAAATCCTTATTGACTATAAAAAATAGAATAATAACAGGACGTGGCTTCTGCACTACTGTTCACCTTCTGCAGGTGGGGCCCTGTGTTTAAACATGTCCTTGCCTTCCTCTGTAATTACTTGTGGTCCCCTTTCAAGCTTTTCCTGTACTCATTTCCTCCTTCCTGCCCCAATGGGTTATGGCACGTCCCTTCCTGCAGAATTCCTGTATGGGTACGTTGCTGGCCTCTTATCCCTGTCCCCTCCTGTTCGTCTGCTTCCTCATGTAGGTGGATCGCAGTGGTGATGTGGAAGAACGAGGAAAGATCCTTGTGTCCCTCATGTACAGCACCCAGCAGGGCGGCCTGATTGTTGGCATTGTGCGTTGCGTCCACTTGGCTGCAATGGATGCTAACGGATACTCGGATCCTTTCGTCAAACTGTAAGTCAGAGCTCCAAAGTTCTGAAGTGCATGTGCTTGTGCCGCCGTGCAGTGGACCGTGTGTGCAGTGGGCCCTAAATCATAGCTATTGTCAGAGGAGTAACTTTGTCATACACAATGGCTTCTAATTCTGCAATATTCCTGCTCTGTAATTGTCACTGACTGAAATGCGCTTTAGCTGCTTCTCTGGCCTCAAAGCCCATGGATGCTGTCCCAATCATGGGCAGTGGGTGAAGGTAGGGCTGGGGGAGGCAAGCCCCCAACCCTATCTCCTAACCCCACCCCTTCTGCCCAGGCCCCACTCTCATGGGAGCCAAGGCCCCTCTCTCAGCACCATGGGGAGGTGGGGTGGCAGATATGTGGCCCCAGCCTCCCCAGTCCCAGAGGGAGGGTGGGCAGCGCACAGCCCCAGCCTCCCCAGATCACAGGGAAAGCGGGTGGCATGTGGCCCCAGCCTCCCTGGCTCTGTAGCATGGGAAGGGCAAGTGCTCGGGGGCAGTGACACTCTGCCCCCAGTACACATGCAGTAGGTATTCTGGGGTGGGGGCAAAATTTGGGCAGGGCCAGGCTGGCGGTTTGGGAAGGTAATGCCTTTGCCCGCCTAGGATACCCACTCCCCATGGTCCCAATGACATTCAGATGAACTGTAACTGTAGGATCGTTGGGATTTTAATGAAGCAGCATTTCAGCCTGCCACTCAGACATGGTGAAATACATACCCACTCCGTGGGCATCTGCGGCATCTTTTCCCGTGCTCATTCCAAGCTTGGTTCTGATTCTTCACTCCTTAAGACACACCACTGTAGAATGGCTGTAGCAGAGTGGAGAATCAGACTAAGGATGTTAGTGTCGGGTAATTCACTAATCGATTAGTTGATAGGGTGGCGCTGCCCCTTTGAAACGCCACCCAGCATTTCAAAGGGGCAGCGCCGCATGGGGCCCGGGATCAGCTGATGACCCTGGGCTCCACAGGGTGCTGCTGCTTTGAAATGCCACAGTGGTGTTTCAAAGCAGCAGTGTCACACAGAACCCGGGACTCTGTGCAGCATTGCCACTTTAAACTACCCCACTCTTCTCCCACTTGCTGCCTCTGTCTTACAGAGGCAGCAAGGTGGGGGAAGTGACTAGTCGACTAGTCCTTAACATCCCTAAATCAGACCCTCGATAGCTGATCCATTCTGGTCAAAGTCCTGGTCATCTATGTGGTCTAATGTACTAAACAATGTCACCATTGGCTACAAGGCATGGCCGGTGCATATGAGACTCACCGTTCAGCCCTGCTGCACAGGTTCTGATCTGTCATACAGCCTTGTCATGTGCAGAGCCATGCTGGCCTTTATTGCACTTCATGGGTGGCGATGCCTTGCTGAATCTTGACATATGGATTTTTTTTTTAACTGTCACTCAATCCCTACACAGCTGATAGTTACATGCGACACTGCAAGAGGGAGAAAGAACGTTGTGTGCGATTCACGTTCTCAGCTAAGTGCAAAGTCAAATTACATATGATCAGTTTGTGAGGTGGGCAGATTTTAATTTGAAGCCCTTAATCTGGAATAGATATTCCACTGTTACCCTTTCAGGCTAAAACTTCACTCTATAAATGTAACTCACTCTCTCTCTGTCTCTGTCTCGTATATGGTAACCCCACCCAATAGAGATCTGAAAGTCTTATCTGTTGTTCGCAGCTGAATGTTTTTCCTTTGGTGTCATGCTTTTTTTTTCTCATGCTCTACAAATGGAACACTGAGATTTTTACTTTTGAAATTAATTTAAACAAGGATTTAATTAATATAAATGGTGCAATTTAGAATTAAGTTTGGACTGGATTGTTAAGACTGAGCTAAATGTTTCCATGCTTATAAGTAAAATTAATTCAGTATGCTAATTTGAAACTGCATTTTATTAAATGCTAATTGATTATCAGTAGTAATTGTTTTTCTCCCAGGTCTCTCCAGACTAGTTTGTGTTTGTGCACTCTTGAAATTCTCAGGAGCATAGACACAATGGAATAGCTTGCCCTGGAGGTTAAAAATGTGGTTTGGCATCATTTAATAACCATAATATTGAAAAGCAGTAGACACGTTGGTTATTTCAGCTTCTTCCATGCTGGGAGCCCACACTAGCATCAGTCAAGCCCTTTCGGAGTATGTGTGTTTCCAATTTAGTCCCTTGGGCTATTTCTTTGATCATTGCAATTTTACATGGAAGTGCCTTGTGAGAAAATTGTGGAGCAGGTTACAAATAAACTACATCAATACAATCTCCTCTTCAACCTATCCAAGTGAGGGGGTGCTAGCAGTTCAGATTTAGCATGGTTATTTTTAAAGTGTGTCTTTTTAATCTAAGTATTACCAGCATACCTCTATTGGGAGATTTATGCTGAATTCAGTAAGAGGTACAAAGTGACTCATTCTACTCTTAGATTTTAACCTGATGATCTAACTTAAAAAATGAGTTGTCCTGTAGCACCTTAGAGACTGTAGATGGTATCATGAGCTTTCATGGGCACAACCCACTTCTTCAGATGACATGAACTGGATGGGCCATTATATTCAACGTCCAAATGACACCAAAAGCTAAGTATTGGGCACTTGCAGCCCATTCTATTAGCTTCATTTAGCACGGACACTTTAATTTATAATGTTTTTTCTTCTTTCCCTTTCCCTCCCCTAATCCCCTCTTTTTCTGCTATTTATTTGTATCTCTGGACTCCTTGCTCCAGTCATCTGAAGAAGTGGGTTGTGCCCTTGAAAGCTTATGATACCATCTACATTTGTATTAGTCTCTAAAGTGCTGCAAGACCATTCACGGTTTTTTAAGTTTTGTTCATTTACAGACAAACATGGCTACCCCTCTGAAACTTTTAAACCTGATGATTTGAAATAGATTTTTTTTGTACTCATTTTGGGATTTTTTTTAAAATTAAGATTTAACTTTCTTAGCTATTGTTCTTCCATTCCAGAAATTCCTTTTTCTTTCTGGCTCTGTTCATTCATTTCTGTTCTAAAGCTGCTTTTTGTTGCCCCTAGCTGGCTGAAACCTGACATGGGGAAAAAGGCCAAGCACAAGACACAGATTAAAAAGAAGACATTGAATCCCGAGTTTAATGAGGTAAGTAGATGTATCCTTTTTTAAAAAATGGGACAAATGATTAATTCTTTGTACTTGGGAAACACAAGGCATTTCTAAGCGACAATTGATCTGTCAAAAACACTTAAAAAACCAGCACCTTAGAGACTAACAAAACATGTAGAAGGGATCACGAGCTTTTGCCCCACTTCTTCAGATGAGTTGAGCAAGAATGCTCTGTCAGACTTTTCTGGGATATTTCTGAAATAAATGAGTACAAAGTTCATTGCCACCAAAGAGTTAGGGATCTGGGAAGTTTAACTGAAGTGTTTGAATTTTTAGCCTCATCATCTTGATCAGGGAGAAATATATATGCTAAACTGATCTCAGTAATTCGGGGTCCTCTCTCCCTCTGAGAGAGTAAATGATCTAACTAAACATGATCCTACACCACAGAGATCTATCTTTTGACCGAATCAGAGGCCCCACAATATAATCTGGGCTAAATGAGCATTAGGAGCATGGGTTATGTTCTTGCTATCTGGAAAGATTGTGGGATGTGATCAGTTTCATAATTACAGGTTGAACCTCTCTAGTCCGACACTCTCTGATCCAGCAACATCCATGGTCCGGCATGATTTTAGTTAACCGTATGTCCCATACAGTTTGTTTACAGCCACCAGTCCTGGTTCTCAGTATTTTGTGCTGTTATTTAGCTCTAATTTACCCCTCAATGTCTTCTAAGAGCCCACTAAGCGGTGGAAATGTTGGCGATGCTGCTAGACAGTATTGACCTCGGCAAATTTTCTGGTTCAGCATTGGTAGGGGGTGCCAGACTAGAGAGGTTCAATCTGTAGCTTGCAAATGCTCAAAACTCCTGGGGAGAAGTGCCTTTTACATTCAGATTCCCGAAATGACATTGGCAAGAAACTGACAGCTGTACCTAGGTCAAACCTCTTCTTCCCAGACCCTCCTGCTGCTGGGAAGGAATCATGGTTCAGACTTCTCTGAAATGTATGGGTAGTATGAATTATTATTATTATAAACCCCCACCCCAGTGATGACCCACAAGCTGCTCAGAAGACATTTTCCCTTACAAAGGGCTTGATCCTATGAGGTACTTTGCATCCTTGATCTCCATTAGCTTCCAGGAGAATCGAGACTGCCCAGCGCCTTTCAGGGGTAGACTGTGTTACTGGTCTCTAGTTTCCCCATTGGCTTTAAAGAGGCAGCACAAAGAGTAGTGCTCCTTGGGCAGTTGTTCAAAGTGGGAATCGACTGCGGAGCAAACAGCCCAATGCTGCTCCCCCCATTACAACTCATTCCCTGTGCATAGATTGCTCTGTAGGGAAGGATGTGTTCCCACCATTTGAGCCTTGGAGTAAGGGGGTTTTACTACTGTCCACCTTGCAAAATGAGACACAAGATCAGAACAGAAGACTGTCTGGACTTCGGAGGAAGGAGAGGGGAATCCTGGTTCCACTGAATCCAAGTGGAGTTGGTGTTTCTCCTTCTCCTTGGAAAAACTGTTCTCTGAGGATAGGACATGAAGCAATGGGCTTAAACTGCAGCAAGGGAGGTTTAGGTTGGACATTAGGAAAAACTTCCTAACTGTCAGGGTGGTAAAACACTGAAATAACTTGCCTAGGGAGGGTTGTGGAATCTCCATCACTGGAGAGATTTAAGAGCAGGTTGGATTAGGGATGTTAAATTTCAATTAATCAGCTAATCGAGTAGTTGAAGGAATTTCGATTAGTTGATATGGGGGCACTGACTATCCGTTGCCATTTTACGGCTCTTGTACATTTCAAAAGGAGAGGCACAGCAGTAGGGATGTCTCTGCCTCCCCTGCCCCCCGCAGTGCAGTGACCATGCAGCCTTTTCAGTTCAGTGAGCAGAGCATTAGACTGTAATATGCTGCCTTGGGTCCTACTCTTAAAGCTGGGTGTTCTGTGTCATTTTAATAATTGGTGTGGTTTTTTTTTTCCCCAGGAGTTTTTCTATGACATAAAACACAGCGATCTGGCCAAGAAATCCCTGGACATCTCAGTCTGGGATTACGATATTGGCAAGTCTAATGATTATATTGGTGAGTTGAGGGTCTGTACTCTGTGCTGCTTGGTGGGAATGGACCATGTCCCTACATAGGTCCTGAGGTCACACACAGCGTTGGGTCAGCGGGGAGAAGCAAACGCTTGCCGAGAGTTGTCCGGCTCTGCTTTGGGGTCTGGAAGTGGTCAAGGTGCTGGGTCTCATTTAAAATCTGCAGGCATTTTGGCGTGGAGTCAGGTTATTGGAGTGTGGCTGCAGTCCAGGCCTGCCAATGGGGTGGGGTGCAGCAGGGAAGGGAGCAACTGTGCTGGGACCCGGTGATTCAAAACGGCCAGGGACTCCCAGCTGCTTCTATGGGGGCTTCAGCCTGTGCTGCTGCCACAGGTCCTTAAAATCATCACCAGCATGCTCCAGGCAGTGCTGAGAACTGCTTGAGAGAGAGAGGTCAACCCAGCCCCATCCTTTCCTCCCAAGGCCACGCCCTTCCTTCAAAAGCCCCACCCCTTCTGGTAGCACAGAGCCCACCCCCCTCTTGCCTCGCCCAGGGGCCTGGTGAGTCTGTCAGCCCCACTGCTGCAGTTGTTTTGCCTCAAAGTGCTCTTTGTGTATTTGAAGTGTTCAGTGATGTCACATGACTCACCTGCCCTTAGGTCCTCTACAGTGCTCTCAAATACAAATAATTTCTGTTTTAAGCACAGAAGTGGGACCTTGTGGGTAGAGGTGTGGTGACTCACTTGTGACTTCTCGTGTTGTGCCATCATACCGGACACCTGGGCTCAGGAGTGGATTCTGCTCTGTGCTGATTTTATAAAATTTGCCTGAAAAATTTGACCCCTTTTTGGTTAGGATTTTTCTTTTGGATCCCTAAAATGGTGGCCCAGCTTTAAATCAGAGTAATCTGTAGAGCATGTGAGCTTCAGGTCAGATTGTGGCTGTTCTGCAGATGACGAGAGCCTTAAACGAAGGGTGGGCATTAATAAAACAAGGTTGGTCCCTGGTGGGCCGCCACTGCTATATTTACCTGCATCTCTGCAGGTATCAGGCAATCACAGCTCTCATTGGCCATGAATCGCAGTTTGTAGCCAATGGGAGCAGTGGGAAGTGATGCGGATCAGGACACCACTTCTTGCCACTCGAAATGGCGATCCGCAGCCAATGAGAGTGCCCGATACTTGCGGAGGTACAGGTAAATATAGAGAGAGATTGTGTGGGCCAGAATTTGCCCACCCCTGGCCTACATAGCTTTGCAGGGAGGACCCAGGGTTCAGTCGAAGGAAAGGAAAGGTGATACCAGTGGTGCAAGACCCCCATCCCAGCAATTGTGTGGCTATCACCCTGTCCCTTGTTAGGCTGCATACTGCACCCTGTGCAAAAATATCCCAACCTGTGTATGCTGCTCCTGTAGGATCTTTCCACAGGAAAAACTTCTCCAGCTACTGCTGCTCTGCACTCTAAAATGCAGCCAGATCATCCATGCAATGCTGATTCAGCTAGGTTAAGCCAACAATAACAGGAGGAGGGGCTGTAGGAGAAGCTGGTTTGAAAAACTAAATATTTAATGCTAGGCTATCCCGAACTCCTAGGGTGTAACCCTGCCTTGCCGACTCACCTCCCATTCTTGTCCCATTGTCTAGGCTGTCTGTGTGGAGTGGGGTGAGGATCTCCCACTTGGGTTCCATTTTAGAGGCGTTTTGGTTGTCTGTGATGCTGCCTGTGTTTTGTGCCAACTTGCCAGCTTTAAATTGATTTTAAACTGGGGAGGAAAAAAGAAATGCAGAAAAATGTGGCACCAAAGAGAAGGGAAATTGGAACCCTGCTGTCATCTTTGACTCCCCTGCCTGCTTCTTTCCTCCAGGGGGCTGTCAGCTGGGCATCACGGCCAAGGGGGAGCGATTGAAACACTGGTATGAGTGCCTGAAGAATAAGGATAAGAAAATAGAACGCTGGCACACTTTACAAAATGAGAACCACGTGGCAAGCGATTAAAGTCCCCAAGACAAGTTTCTCTGAATCCCACCTCCTCTGCCAAATCACAGTAGATTCCTGATGTCCGTCTTCCAAAGCCTATGTTACACACCTTGCCTACACCTCCTTGGATCCCAGGAAAGTTATGCAGCGCTGTCTCCTTGGTGCCAGCATCTTATGTTCAACCAGTCTCATTCTAAAGAGCAACCTGGATCTTGTGTGTTCAAATCCATTTTTGACTAGTGCATTGTACTGATGTATAATTTTGTGAAGCAATAGCCACACACTGAGGATTTTCATTTTTCTTCATTTCACACCAGTCAAATGTGCATCATAACACTGCTTTCTCTTCTGTTTGTTGAAGATATTTGTTCTTTAGGTGGTGTTTCACCTGGGTACTCATGGTTCCATCCTCATTCACCCAAGTGTGTTTATTTTTCTCTCTGCATGTCTCTTTCCACTCCTCTCATTTTCTCTTAGCTAACTGAAAAAAGGTTAACGCCAGTTCTGTCTATGGGATGCACAGTCAGCGAACCTACTGTATTATTGCTTTCAGCATGTGATGGGAGGCAGTTTGAAAGTTATCACCACATCAGACTATTCAGTTCATTTGATATCAGTACCTCCCTTGCAATAAGCAAAAGGCTGTTTGCTGTGCTTTGAGTTTGGTTTTAAACATAACTTAGTATCTGCACTTTCAATAGTACGCTAAAGCCGACACCATTAATATAATACGGAGAATGTAGGTATCTGGCTTCTTTTCCAATGGGATCATTTTTGCAGTGTATAGAGCTAGCAAATAGTGTGGTAAATGTTTTTGAGTTTTCACAGAAAGGACACTAAGTATCATGGCATTTAAATAAATAACTGCAAATCGAGAGCCATCTTCTGCATGGTCATTTTGGAAATACAAGATTTGCATTTTGGTTGGTTTCAAACGCAATTAATTTTGGAACTAAGAAACCTGCACATACTCTTTGTATGGAAATACTTCCATACCCACCTCCCATTCCATCGAGTATGCCTCCATGACCTAGCAAAGAGATGTATTTTGGGTGCAGAATTTGTTCAGTTCCCTTGGGACAGTATTCTCTGTTTCATCATACTTTCAGAAATGTTAATTTTACCTCCTGCAGATGGGAAAACATTTCCTATGGAGTTAAGTATTTCTTTTCCTTTGAAAAATACAGCACTTAATGAAATTATCTGGGACAGCTAGAGGTCTTCCAACATCAATTTTCTGGTGGGTTTCCTTTTATTCTTGCACAAAAGAAACATTTGCTTCAATCTGTGCTTAATTTATTGTGTGTGGGTGTTTTTTATTTTGTATCAACAAAAGGAGTCAACAAGGTCTTGAATTGATATTGATCTTTTTGATACCAGTGTGATCCATCTGCTGTTTTATACAACCTTCAAGCGTAGCAATGTTAAGATTAGTACACTAAGTATATGGTCGATCAGCTACAAATTTAGCATGCGAAACAAAGCCCAAAGACTCTCATTTGGGCTGTCATCCTACAATTCCTTCGCAGGCCCGCTGTGCTAGTCTCTACTATGGTGGTGGTATATATTCTGAACTGAGATGTACCTCAGAGTCTTTGACCTTTTTTTTTATTTTGATGAGCTATTTTTCCTATTCCTGGCTTTTTTTTCCAGTGGAATTTAATAGTACTAGTCATTTGCTATGAACATCTTGATAAAGCTTTAACTTCTCCAACCGAGGGAAATCCAACCCTCTGTCCCGCATGAAGGTTTCAGTGGGCTGTTACTGTGCTGTATTCCTGTGATGTGCTTTTATACAAAAGAAACCGTAGGCTAGTAATTCTCCGACTGGGAGTCCTTCGCTTTCTTTACCCACCATTTCTTCTAAAGCTGTGAGATCAAGAGGGGCAGCCCCTGGACGGGAAGAAAGTGCATTGCTCAGCTGAATAACTCCTCTCCAAATGCTTCATCAGATGGTGGGCCCTGCACATGTTTCCTGAGCAGCTGTTCTAGTTTGGGGACTCTTTCTTGTGTAGCCTGATTCTTTTACACTTGTAGAACATCGCGTACAGCATTCCAGGGAGTGTTGGTTCCTGCCATCGTTGATCATACGATCGAGATGAGTATTGTGGGCTGTCTCGCTCCAAGGTTAATAGAGCTCAGTCTAGTTTGTGGTGGTCTGATAAAACTAGCAATGGCTTTTTGCTCCCTCAGACCCACAACACCGCAGTATGTCACGAACCACTGCAGCTCACTGTGCTGGGCTGTTCCACCACAGATCTAAGAAGGGATAAAACCCATCTAGACCTGGTACGTACCTCCTTCCCCCTTTCAACAAGCAGGTTGCAGTGGTAGTGTGTATGGGGCCTTCTTGTCCCTTTCCTCTTCTTAACAGCCTCTCCTCCTCCAGCTGTGATTTCAGAGGGCTGGACTTTTTTGGAGGGAGATGGGGGGTGGATTTATGCAGTTCATTCAGGTCAACCCAGAGTGTTGGGGCTGGGCCCCCAGTGTGAAGGTCCCATCCCAACCTTTCTGGGGGACTTGGAGGGCGGGGAGAGGGGGTTTGGTTAAGGAAACTTCCTGTTGGTTCAGCCCTCCTTCCCCTTTCAAGAGAGTAATGACATCCTCCCTCGGAGGTAACTGGTGTTTAGAGCAGGGTGTACAGGCTGAATCCTCCTGGATCCTTGTTGGGGAGGGTCCACTACAATATATAGGCTGCAACGCAGACTTTGGGTCTGAGCCAGCATCCTTTGACATCAGTGGAAAGGCTCCTAGCAGCCTGGTTGGATATTGTATCAGCTTTCCCTGTGGATTGGGTAACTACCCCGTGGAAATTCCTGGATGCCCCATTCTGTAGGCTAGGCTAAGGAGAGAGACAGCTGCCTGTCAGTTCCTGGCTGCGGGGCTGCTTCCTTGATGTATTGCACAAGTTCCCATTGTCCAGTGTAAAAACAAAATGTGGCTTGTAATGCCGGCCAGAGCAGTCTTCCTGGCAGACTGTATGGCCAGGCAGGCAGGTTTCTCTCTCCTTTGTTTTGCTGGGGTTATCTCCTTGACCAGGTGCTGCAAGATATAGCAAAACATAAGGAATCCCATCTGGTACCAGAGCATCTCCTTGACAGTCCTTGCTGCATCTATCTTTATTCTGGAGAGCTTAGCTCTCAGGGATTCCTATTGAGGCCCCTGCTCTGTTGCCTAGAAACTCATGGCCTTGGAGCCAGGATCCATTGGAACCACCTAAAAGGTTCCTTCTGCACAAGGGATCCAAGTTCTGGAGACACTTGTATCAACCCTTTCAACTGGGGGGAAAGCCCTCCTGCAGGCCCGCTGACAGGGTGGTAAAGGGGGCAACTGCTCCAGGCCCTGGTGAGTCTAAAGGGCCCAGGGCTCCTGGCCACCACCATTGCTACTGCGGCAGCCCCAGGCCCCATAAATTGCCATTGGAACCCCAGGAGATGCACTCCAGGTGGTTCTGAGGGCTGGCATGTGTGAGTGTGTGTGTGTGTGGGGGGGAACACAGCATGGAGTTGGCCCCATCCCACCTTGCCCAGGGGCCGGACAAATCTGTCAGCTCCCCCGCCTTCCTGAACATGATAGTGGAGTAACCTGACCTTACTTTAGGCTTGATAGTTAAGCAGGTGGACTGGCTTACTATGACCAGTGTGTCTCAGGCTAGAACTGGGCAGGTATGAGGCCTCCTCTTGGAGCAGACAGACTTCCACAGGAAATTACCCCATGGTAATTAAAGCTCACAATGGATGCTGTGGAGGCTAGTAAAAGGCAAGGCCACAGCCAAGGGAAATCCTCGCAATCTTCCCCCAGGGAATATGGGTTGGACACTTTTGGCAGATGGGCTTCCAGATGTACAATTCAAATGTCTGTGGAATATGATCACATTTCTGTCTGTCTCTCTTGCTTGTCTGGGGCCTGTCAGCTCTGGTTTGAAGGGATGGACACAAGGGAATTTGTCTCTACATTGGTACATTTCTTTTCTATATCTTAGATCCAGTGGCCCACACTGAGATCTCCTCCTAATTTATTTCAGAGCAGTTTGGCCTGTTCGGAATGTAGTACCTCTCTTGCTTTCCAGGGGTTAGGCTCTCTCTTCTGCGTGCCTCTTTGTTGTCGCTTTCTCAGCTTTTTTCCCCTCATTGGAACAAGCTGACTGGGGTTTGGCAGCTCAAGCTGGCCGAAGGGTAGAGGAATCCAACCCCTGACCCTCAGCAAAATCAGTGTTGTGAATGGCCATTTGTTGAAAGTGGTCAGACTACCCAGCAATTCCAACCTGCTGTAGCTGCAATGCAGAATAGAAACCCTCAAGTCAGAGAGATTCTCTCAGCCAGTGGGACCAGTTAACAGCCGAGGGCCTGGGTTTTGTTGCTGCTGCTGTTTTTTTGCTGTCCTGCACCTTGTGTCTTCATTTACCCCAGCACTAAAAGAGCATATAACAGTAGTGTTGGTGTACCTCATGCATAAGCATTTTGCACTGGTGTGAGTGCCAACATACAGTGCAGGGTAATGGAGATTCAGGCTCTGAGACCCAAAACTGGCTGTAGGTATATGTGGGATCTCAGCAGTGGGGCCAACAGCCATTGTGGGTCCCAGGGCAAGGTGTTTGGGGGCAGGGCCTCAGGTGGAAGGGGCGGGGCTGAGGGCAGTCAGCCCTAAGTGCTGCCCAGGCCACAGCAGGCTCTCTCCGTCCCTTGGCCCCCCAGCCCTCAGAGTCCTGAGGAACACTGCTCCTGCACTCCGATGGCAATTCAAAGGAGCGGCCAGAAGCTCTGGGCCATGGGGAAGTTGCCTGCATTGCCCCCCTGCCAGGGGGTCTGGATCTCAGAAATAATCTAAAATGGTTATTCACCTCTTTTTAAAGTATATTTTTCAGACAGCAAAAAAACCAGGCCCTCGGCTTTTTACTGGTCCCATTGGCTAAGAGAATCTCTCTGACTCGAGGGTTTCTCTTCTGTATCGCAGCTACAGCAGCTTTCCTGAAAGAGACTCTAGTGCCCTCCTATTATCTGTTTGTTTAAAACCAGCTCTGATATTTTGTCCCATTGAGAAAGTTGGCATCTCCTCTGAGTTTTAAGCTCCTGTTACCATAGTGGTATATAAGGTCGGCTTAGCTGGTCATTCAGAATAGCTAATCCTTGAAGCCAGTGACAATTGCACATGCTGGGTCTTAACCACAGATTCTCCAGTCCCTGTGTCTTTTTGGCTAGCTCTTTTCTAGAATAGCTTTTTCGATATTAGCTCACTGTACTCACTTGTGGTCTCGCTAACCCATTCTAGGCATCTAGCATAATTTCTTTGCCATTCAAGTTCAGTGTCTCTGTGCCTCCCTGCAGTGTTGCTGCTAAGTAACCTAAAGCTCCTCTCTTTATCCCCTACTCTCTGTAGATCTGTGCTTTGCAGACTGGTTTTTTTTTTAAATTAAGGACATATTTCTGTTTCATGTTCTTAGTTCCTAGCCTCATTACCTTGCAGTTCTCTGCACAAAATTCCATAGAATGCTAACCTCTCTCTGGCCTTAGACTTCTGAAGTTAAGTGCAATGTTATTGCCTTCATCCTTTAAACTGACAGCTGCTGCTTTTGGCTAACTTTTGTATCACTGGCAAATGTTACCATCTCATTACCCTCTACAAGGCAGTTCTCTTAGGCCACTGAGATGTAAAGTGAACAAGATTGATACAAATCCTCACACTGATCCTTTTAAATTCCCCAGGCCAGTGAAGACTAGTCCTTCCATCCCATATTTTTTCCCTTCTGAGTCTCTTCTATATTTTATATCCATTTATTACCTTACTCAAGGAACTTGAGGGATATTCACAAGGGCAGTTAATTGCCCATTGAAAGTTTAATGGGGGTTGGGTGCTTTGCAATGTTCCTTCCTTCCTTCCTTCCACTTCTCAATTTAATTATGTCTGTAGTAACTGATCTACACTGAAGCCAAGTCTATACTAGACCTAGAAAGTTGGCTTAAGGTACACAACTCCAGCTGCATAAATAATGTAGTGGGAGTCAAGGTATCTTAAGCGAAACTTGGCACCATCTTCACAGTGCAAGGTCGATGGGAGCAAATGTTCCCGTTGGTTTCCCTTACTCCTTATGAATCAAGGAATTCTGGCCTTGACCAGGAGTGTACTCAGCATTCAATTTAGTGGGTCCTTACTAGACCCACTAAATCAAAGGCCAGAAGATTGATCTCTGGTGCTGTAAGTATAGACATGGCTTGAGAATCTGCCTGTTTTGCTTTTCTGGTCAATTTCTGCCTTCCCCTCAGTTTCTGTACCTTTCAAGAGTGTTATATTTGAGCATACAGGTCTAAAATGCCCTCAGTCTTTTAAAAAAAAATCTAAATGCCTTTCTTGCCAAATCTATCATTCCATTTCTATTTGCCAGAGGTTTTATGAAAAAATTGCCCTTTTTATACTAAGTAAATAAAAATTAGTTTTCAAACAAGGCTTAATTTTCAAACATGGATGCTTGTCGTGGGGCATTGATATGAGTAACTTAACTTGTCATGGGCCTCCACATAATCTCTACCAGTTCAAGCATTTGAGGATGGAACTGACCACCTTCATTATTAGATGCTGAGTGTGGAAATTGGGCTCACGGTATTTATAGATCTAGCAGTGTCCTATGGTATATTTTACTATATAGTTAACATAAGGCTATGTGTCAAGGAACAAAGTTTGGATGGAGATGTAAATTCCTTGGCACCTTTCCCCCCTCAAAAAACTTCTAAGCATTTCCTTTAAAAGATAAGTGGCAGTAAAGCCTTCTTTGTATATATGCACAGAACAAATTAAACAAAGATCTGTCAGCTTCTTCCCATCTCAACTTGGTCTGCTTTACTTTTGAAGAAATTATATTCATGTCACATACTTGTTCAAAAAATTTTCCATTGCTGACGCCACATTCTGAGTATTGCATAAGTCACAGTAACTGTCTCCATTGATCATCCATGTCTGATTTTTGTGTTAGTGATTTGTGACCTGAAGTAGTTTTTGCCTTTGTGAATACAGCATGCACATATGGCTTGGGAATGGTGCGGGAGCCTCCACTACTGATGTTTGCATTCTAACTAGCATGCAGTGATTTGACAGCAAAATGTCAGTTTACAAATAATGGAAGAGAAATGTAATACAGAAACTAGAAATACTCTCCAGTCTTCCTCTGCATGCAGGTACAAACATCTCTCTTTATGTGATAGCTAATAAAGTAAGACTATTGGAAAAAAAAACCTGAGACAAGCTTCTTGGTTTTAATTTTTACTCAACCTCATGGAAGGAGATGCACTGTAGTAGGACTGCCAAGTGGACAGAACCCTGAGCGGGCATACATCAGCATGGCTTTGTTGATCACAGTAGATTTACTCTCGTCCTGGAGGTTCTGGCTTAATGAGCCTAATGGTGAAAAGCCCTGTTTCACTTTACTGTGAGTTTAGGAATAGGGAGCATGTGTTTCAGGAATGGGGGTAGACCTTACTGTGTCAGGGTTCGTGTGGGCTGATTATTTTGAATGATGTAGCTTCAAATCCTAGGAACTCTGTGGAATCAGCCTTTAGTTAGATAAATAGAATACCTAACATGGATTGAATGGTGAAGCCAAGGCCTGAGGTCACCTTGTTTCAGCTGGTAGGGAGTCATTCACTAGCATGACAGCAACCACAATGTATCCTAGAATTTAAGGCCAGAAGAGATGGCCACATCATGCAATCTGACCTCCTGTGTATCACAGGCCGTCACCCCTGCCCCCCACCTCCAGCACCTGCACCCCAAACCCAACCACCAGAATTGGGCCAAAGGATTACAGCCCACAGGAGACTAGGCATAGGGAGAGAAGAGGAGGGATCAAGGTGCAGCAGCACCCAAATTCCCCATCACAGGAGGGAAAAGAGAAACCCAGATAATCCTGGCAAGGAACCCTTCCCATGCACTGCACAGGAAGCTGGGGTCATTGCCCATCCAATCTGGGGGCGGATTTCTTCTCAATCCCACATATGCAAAGATATTGGATTGTGGAATGAATGATTTTGTCATCTGCAATATTGCATGACACACTGATGCCTGGCTACTCTCCTACCTGAAGCATGTCAGTCCCTTCGCCTTGGTCTACACTAGGACTTTATTTAGAAATAACCCGCCCTCCCTCCCCGCAAGGTTGAATTTATAAGCGAAGCATCCACACTACCAACCCTGTTATTTTGAAATAATGGGCTGCGGAATTTGAAATCTGTACTCCTGCTTTTCATCAGGAGTAACACTAATTCCAAAATAGTTATTTCGAAATAGCAGTTGTGTGGACGTTCTGCTGCCGCTATTTCAAAACAACTACTCCCCAGAGTCATTCAGACTAATTATTCCCCAGTGCTTTCTAGGGCTCCAAGTCGAGGGAGCGCATCCACATTAACGGAGCCTGCCTTGGACTCATTTCGAGGGTTCCCCATAGTGTGGACATGCTAATTTGAATTTGTTAAATTGGGAGTTATGTCAAATTTGCAAAGTTCGAAATAGTTTCTAGTGTAGGCATGGCTTCCGGTTCTGGAGTGGCCTTGGGAATAGGGCATTTGCCTGGGGAGGACAGAGCTGGGTGTTTGAGTCTGCCCCACCCCACTCATCCTGGGAGCAGCTGAACAGCCAACACAAGCTGCTGCAGGCCTGGAGCTGACAACCGCATTACAAAGGCAGGATAAGGGACACCCGGAAGGTAGGAAGGTGGGGTGGGTTCTGGAGTGGCCTAGGAGATAGGGCTTTTGCCGGTTGGGGGTTCGAAACAGTTAAGCATGTGTTTAGCTCCTATTGATGCCCTCACTCCAGAGATGTCTAACTTAGGGCACAGTTCCTCCGCCGCTGGGAGGTGATTCCCAGTTTGGGGCAGATGTGCCTGTGTAGTTCCCCTTTGAGCTAGCTCCTGAACAACATTGTGGGAGCTGCAGCAGAGGCGGCTTGGACTAGCCACACCAGTGTGGACTCAGGCCTATGCTGCAATGGCCGCACTACAGTGTTTAGCATGGGAGCGTGTGCGGAGCATGCACATCTGCCTCAGCTGTTAATGACCCCGCCGGCTGGCTGCGCGGCTGTACCTTCAGCTGAGCAGCTGCACACCAGGAATCGCGAATAGGCACGTGCGTTGAGATCTGGTCTGAAACTGGACAGCTGCAAGTGCGTCAGAGGCTCATGGAAGTGTGGGGCCAGCACGGATGTTAAGGGACCCAGGCCCATCCCTGGTGCGCTGGGAAAGAAGTCGCCGCATGCTTACGAATGCCCAGCTACAACTGACTTCATTGGGAATGGTCAGCAAACAGGAAAGGATCCCATGGTCTTCTACAACATTCAACCCACTCCAGCCACTGCAGTGGGAAATGCTCTGTGGTGGGGCAGCTGCCCCACACTGGCCCTTTAAGGGTTAAAACCCAGCCCTGGGAGAGGGGTGGAGCTGTGGAGCCAGTGGCTGTGGCAGGTACTAGGCAATTAGGGCCCAGCTGAGGGCTGGAGAAGGAAAGGCTCCTGGAGGGGAGGAAAACACTCACTCATTCTTGCTGGGGAGCAGGTGGGGCCTGGCTGCCAGGGAAGCTGGAGGCTTCCTGACTTAGAGCAGGGCTGGGGAAAGGCAGGCAGAGCTGGGGAAGCTCTGGCCTGGCAAGCTCCCAGACTGCAGGGTCTGGGGCAAGGCCTGTTAGTACTAGGGCCGCAGGGGGCTAGCCAGGCTAGAAAGCGGCTGTAGGTCCACACCCCCTTGCCAATGAGTGGCTATTTCAGACAGCAGCTGCCCCCGAGGGAGGGGCTAAATGAAGACTGGCAGTGGGTCACTGAGGCAAGGTGGGTATAGCGGAGTTGCGGGTTCCTGGAGGAGGAGGAGGACCCCAGAGTGTGGGGCACTGTGGCGGGGCAGAACTCAGAGGGGAGGACACCATGCTCTAGGAGGGATGGGGGTCCTAACACAGAGGTGGAGGAAAAAGAAGTAACAACGGGTGAGACACCCACAGATAGGGGGTGCTCCAAAGCTGCAGAGCTAATTCCCAAAGCAATCAGCAGGAGGCGCCAGTGGCAGTGTGTGGTCACCTTGTTACAGGCCCTTGGCCTGGTTCTGAAAGGCCCATGGATAGGCTGGGATGTTATGGGTGTTACAATTCTTGTCACTGCACAAACGGTAGGAATATTTTGGGGTACCAGCCCATTCCAGGAGCAGTAAGCTCCATTCACATGCCAGTCATGCACTAGGCACAGAATACCGGAGACAAAGCCAGCGGGACTGTTATGCTGACAAGGAACTCACTTTTTGATGAGAGAAGCTGGCTGGTATATATCAATTAAAATGCTATTCAGTTTGAAAGCATCATGTAAAAATCTATGCAGGAATGAATTCAACAAGGCAAGGTTCAGTTGCCATTTTATTTAGTATTCAGCAATCAGAATGCATACAGCGTGCAATCTTTGTCTGCCTGACTGCAATAAAATTCACCGTCCTTGTTTCTTTGCCTCCTCTTTGCCAGTCATCCTTTTTTTTTTGTGTGTGGCTGGTAATTGAATAGTGAGTGTCATGCGTCTGATGAGTCTGAAGAAAATCTTTTGAGCCCTGGAACATTGTCACAGCTGATGTTGGTTATAGTCTGAAAATAACCATGGCCATGAATAATCCGATATCACACAGGGAAGAGGCCTTTATTCGAGGGGGAATAGGTGACCATCCCAGCTTCCTCTTTTAATAAAAAGTGCTCAGATTAGGCCCTCGTTGAAAGGCTAACTCAGGCTAAGTCTACACTGGCACTTTATGGCACTGTAACTTTCTGGCCCGGGGAAAAAAACACACCCGAGTGCAGCAAGTTACAGCTCTATAAAGCATCAGTATAAACCACACCACACTCCCAGCGCCATTAGCTACTGCCCTCCTGAAAGTGGTTTGCAGAGCATGCTGGCCACACTTTGGCTATGTCTACACTGGTGGGTTATTGCGCAAGTACGGCCGTTCTTGCGCAAGAATCCGCAGAGCGTCTACACTGCCCGCCCGCTCTCGCGCAAGGAAATTTACATTACAGCATGGTAAGAGACGGCTCCTTGCGCAAGAGCTATGCTGTTTTCTATCAGGTGTAAGCTCTCTAGCGCAGGCGCTCTTGCGCAAGAGGGCAGTGTGGACGTTTGGCAAACGCGTACTTGTGCAAGAATTGGCCTCCAGTCAAAAACACAGGTGGCCTCTCCGGCACTCCGTACGGGTAATCACCACTCATTGGTTCCCCCTAGTTGCCCCCCTCCCCCTTAAAGGCACAGGCACGCAGCACAGCCGTGTGCCACATGTGGCCTGGGTAGCCGCCAGGGGGAGCAATGGCAGCTGCCCAGCCTCAGCCAGGTCCCTCAGACCCCACCGAGGAGCCACCCCAGAGCACCCAGCAGGCCCACAGGGGCACCAAGTGGCGGGCTCCATGCTGGAGCACCGCCGAGGTCAAGGCCCTCCTGGACCTCTGGGGAAAGGAGGCGGCCCTCCGGGACCCCAAGTCCAGGAGAAGAAATGCCAAGATCTTCTCCCGGAAGGCCCAGGTGCTGGTTGCACAGGGACACGTGGCCTGGACCCTGAAACAGGTCCAGGCCAAGGTGAAGGACCTGCGCCTCACCTATGTGCGGGCCAGCAAGCGTGGGGGCGGCAGAGCCACTGCCTGTCCCCATTACCACCACCTGCAACACATCCTGGGGGACACAGGGGCCAGTCCCCTGCTGGCCGAGGTGGACACAGCCGTGGCCACCCCAGTGGTCCGACCCAGGGAACCGGAGGAGGAGGAGGGCGACTGGTCCACAGACGAGGAGGAGGAGGAGGAGGTGGCAGAGGACAGCAGCCAGACCCCACCACCCCGGCCCAGCAGCAGTCAGGACGTGTTCCCAGGCATCTCGGAAGCTGGCGAGGGATTGTATGGTGAGTGCAGTGGCTACCATTTGCAAGTGTGCTGGGGGCAGGAGGGGGCCACAGGGTGGGGGAGAAGGAGCGGCACATGGCACAGCCTGGCCACATGCTGCGCAAAGGCATACAGCGTGTGCAACCTCGTGTAGCTCGGGTTGCCAGGTGTCCAGTTTTGAACTGGACAGTCCAGTATTTGAGCTTTCTGTTTGGGAAACAAATTGAGAGGATATAAATGAGAAAATATAAATGTCCAGTATTTTCTAATTAAGATGTAATGTAGATTGTCATTAGTGTCAAGTGTGTCCAGTATTTTTGTTGAAACCATCTGGCAACCCTACGTGCAGCCAGACCAAGTGGCACAGAGAAGCAGCAGCTAGCCCCAGCACATGCCTGGGACCCCAGGGATTCTGCATGACCAGACCTAGAGGGGGAGGGGTCTGGCCAGGAGTAGGCCAGCCCCAAGGTTTCAGGCCTGACCCCACACAGCCTAAAGGGTGCTGCACACATACATGGCCACCTCTGGGACACTGTAGGTTCCCCCGGGGCAGGCACAACAGGCCCCCCCCAGCACACGCGGCCCCCCCGGGGGCTCCTGGGCCACCTTGGGACCCCCCCCCCCCGTTGCCCCAGGGGAATTCCCCCTTGCCAGCCACACCTGTCCCTGGGCATTGTAGCATGTGACATGCTGGGAGGAGGGCACGGGGTGCCCGGAACACCATGGGGCAGGGCTCACTGACCATGTTGCTCTCCTCTGCTTCTCCTGCAATGGGACCCCCTGCCAGCAAGGGACCTTCCAGCCCCATCCCGCTGGCTCCAAGGATCCAGGGCCCATCGCAGCGCTCTCAGGACTGCCACCATCTGCTCCGCTGCCACGTCGCACAATCGAGCACATGGAGCATGCTCTGATGGAGAAGATCTGCGCAGATGCAGAGTGGCGGGAGCGGGTGTGGGGCCCATACCTGGAGCGCTGCGACCATGTGTGCACTATCCTGGGCATGATCGCAGAGTGAATGGGTCCTGTGCAGCAGCCCAACGCTGCCAGGCCCCCCTCTGCCACCCCCAGCCCTCCCTCCGCTTCCCTCTCCTGCCTTGCCCATGCCCCCTCCTGAGGTCCCCCACCCTCGGCACCTCCTGGTGCAGCCTGCCCCAACCCGGCACGAGGGGCACCGGCGCCTGTGCACCCGTGGGGGAGGGAGAAGCCTCCCTTCCCACCCATGAGGCCCTCTCAGTTCAGACCCCCCTCCTCCCCGCTCCTGTATAATGGCCATAAGAGGATGTTGCTGGCTGGGGTCCTCCTCCGGCTCCATGGCTGTGAAGGTGGCAGCGAGGGTGCCCAGGGGCACTTGCCAGGAACAGAGGTGACAGGCACAGCTGTGGCTCTCACTCCCTCAAAAGGGGTGCCTGAGCATGCAGCCCCAGGGAAATGGCCCTCCACGAGTCCCTTTAAGCACATTCCCAGGGTGGGGGGGGGGGGTCCGGCACATGCCCACAGATGCTGTTGACCGCTTGACATGGCCGAATTTCTTCCAGAGACATGTTCTTGCGCAAGGGCTTCCCACCAGTGTGGACGCTTTCTTGCGCAAGAGCTCAGCGTTCTTACGATGCGGTTCTGGCCAGTGTGGACGTTTGCTTGCGCAAGAGCTCTTGCACAAGAACCCTTGCGCAAGATATTCTTGCGCAATAACCCTCCAGTGTAGACATAGCCTTTCAGTTTAAAGTGCTGCTGTGGCTGTGCTTTAAACTGTTCAGTGTAGACAAAACCTCGGGCAGAACACAAGACACAGCATAGTGCACAAGAACCAATCTTGACCACGGGTTCCTTTGTCATTTCCAAGCTTGGCCTAATTGCCACAGAAGAATAAGGCTGCGTTATAGAAGGGAGGGAATGATACTTTAAAAATCAGCATTTCACGGGAATAAATAGCTTTTAACTTGCCCCTGCTAGGAATAGTCCTTGTTTGGAACTGGCAAAGCAAATCCCCTTGTTCTCAACCAGCCACCCTTGTCTAACTATGTAGCAGTCCCAAAACCTCTCCCAGGCTACGTCTATACTGCAAGGCTTTTCTGCAAGAGGAAATGCAAATGGAGCGCTCATTTGCATATGTTATACTCACATTTGCATTTCCTCTTTGGATCCCTTTTGTGGAAGAGGTTTTTGCGCAAAAAAGTGCTGTGTAGACAGCGCCTTTTTGCGCAAAACCCCCCTTTGCGCAAAATGCCTTCTACCTCAAAAATTGAGGTGTACAGGATCTTGAGCAAAAGGGGAGTTTTGTGCAAAACCTCTTCCGCAAAAAGAATTGGAAGAAGATATGCAAATGAGTGTTCCATTTGCATATCCTCTTCCGGAAAAGCACGGCAGTGTAGCCATAGCCGTAGTGTGGAGCACTGTCCCATGCTGTGGCACTTAGACCACTTACAGTGAGAGATAAGAACAAGGGAGCTCTATAGCCTAAGCTGCAGGCCCAGCTGGCTTTATAGCTCAAGCTGTAGAGGCTCCTTGGCTAAGCTCTAGAAGTCCCAGGTTCAGGTCCTCCCAGTGGTGGTGGTTTCAGATATCTGTTTGATCTCTGATGTAAAGATTAGATCAGACCAACTCCAAACCCCTGCCCTCCACAGTCCACAGCTGCCTATGAAACAAATTGGAGTTCCAGAGACTGAAAACAAATCAAGCATTTTCCATAGGTCCATAGAAACCTGAGCTATTGAGCCCTTCCCCTGCCCCGCCCTGGCACAATTCACCTCTGGACTAGGTGCTGCAGTGAATCACTGACCCCAACCCCTTTTCTACTCTCATGTCTCCACATGGAAAACTTTGGAATCTGAGTGGTCTCTCTTAGCTGGCAGCGCCATTGCTGCCATGAGCCTGTTCTCATTAGCCGGGGGCTGTGCTGGAGCAGCTCCCCTCCAGCTGCCGGCAGTGCCATATGCCGACATCAGATACCATCAGAAAGCGCTGGCCGATTCCCCTCCCCCACACATGCCGCTCTGTGGGAGGTGGGAGAGCTGCATTCTGCAGGAAGGGTGCATGGGAGGAAGATGGTTTCAATTATCCAAATCAGCAATTTAAACCCAGTGGCAAATAAACGTCCCCCCCCCCACCACTGGTGGCTGGACTTGTATCTTCTAGCCATTGTTTCATGACTCGTTCTGTCCTTCTGATAAGCTGCAAGCCTAAGGTGCTGACCCCTGGTGCGCAGTGAAAGTTTGCCTGACAACCTCTGCAAGAACCCATTTCGCCTTCAGCTTGCCTCCCTGCTCAGAGTCTCAGACAGGCAGTTACATGCCACATGCCTATTTCAGTAGCTTCACGAGGCTGCTGCATCCTTTGCTTTGTACCCTGCACCATTGCGCCATTCAGCTGCCTGTCAGTGGTGGGCAGAGGCAGCCCATGCTTATAGGCAAACTCGGCAGCCGCCTAGGGCGCCGAGTTAAATGGGGTGCCAAATTCCCTGCCACTTCCTCTTCCCCTCCCTGTAACACCTGGCGTCGGCCCCAGAGGAGGATTGCGGCGCGGCTTCCCTGCGCCGCAGGAGGGGTGAGTCGGCCCCAGAGGCAGTGCGCAGGGGTTCCCTGCACTGCGGGGGGGGGGGGGGAATCAGCCCCCCTGTCTCCAGCCACAGAACTCTATCCCCAGCCCCCCTTTCCCCAGCGATGTGGTGGTAATGGTAGTTAAAGCAGGATAGCGTAATGGACTATTTTGGAATTGTAATAATAAAAATTATAATTAACATTTGTAATACATTTTTATTTGAAATCGTACTGAAATATTGTCTAGCTGTTGTGTACAAATCTATTCTGAAAATTTCCTGTCTCTATTTTAATCTGATTTCAGAAACATTGGTTGGACAGATGGACAAACCGAATAATTATGCCTGTTTAAATAAATATGCTTAAAAAACAGTAAATGGAAAATAGGGACAAAAGGTTCCCAGTTTACTAAAAACCTCAGCCTATATCTGCCCTTGGGATTGTGGGGGGGGGGAAGGGGGGGAGGGAGGGAGAGCATGGTTCGCCTAGGGCACCAGTTGCTGGCAGCTAGTCTAGGGCCTCCCCTGGTGGTGGGTGAAATGACCAGTGTAACGCTGTAGCACCAGCTTAGAGTGTAGCCATTCGATGGGCAAGAATTACTGCTACCTTTGCAATGCCCATTGTGTGATGGGGAAATATTATTAGCTTCAGTCTACAGAGGGGAAACTGAGGCACACAGAAGGAAACATTCCACCTGGGTCTGTCCCAGAAAGCCAGAACTAGGACAAACCCAGAGCCTTGTGTTGCCGCTGTGCAGCTCTGGAAACCTGATGTTAGAAAGCGAGATGGTTGCCAGTCCACCTGGATTCCCAGGGACCGGCCTGCCATGCACTGAAGGGCAGACAGGCAGAGAGAGGGAACCAGGCCTCCTTTGTTGGCCCTGTACTGCAGTCCTGGCACGTAGAGACCCACGCACCCCAAAACGCTTGCCAGCCTGTCTCCTGGGGCTTGTGGGGCAGTGTGCCAGCCCAGGGCAGTGGATTCCCCCTGCTGTGCTTCAGCTTCCAGAGACCATTAATTCAGGAGCATTTATTATGGGCACTTTGCTGGAAAGCAAGAGTCCAATGTTGTCTGTGCCTAGTGCACCTCCTGGAGCACAGCATGCTGTGCCAGGAGCAGCAGCCTTTTCAGCAAGTGTGTGACATCCTATTTCGCCAGCCCTCTCTGGTCAGCGCTCCCCTCTGCTAGGTGGTGTAGGCCCACAGATGCACCACGAGAGACAGTGCTTACCCCCACTGCCCCCAAGTGCTTCCACTCCAAGTAGACAAGCCAGACACTGGGTGGGAGGGGACTGGGGTGTTAATTTAACCTGCAACACCAGGAACTGAACCCAGGGCTCATATTCTCAGGCCTGTGCCTCTCTGGGGCTGCACCTCTGAGCAGGGCCATCCCTACCAATAGGCAAAACACGCAGCCGCATAGGGCACCATGACATTCGGGGCACCAAATTGCCCTCAATGTCATGGTGCCCTAGGCAGTTGTGTGCTGCCTATAGGCTCCGGCTGCCCCTATTCCCATCCCCCGGCTGCTAGGGTTACCAGATGATTTCAACAAAAATACCGGACACCCTTGACATGACGTCACAATTGACATTGCATCTTATTTAGAAAATACCCGACAGTTCTATTTTCTCAATTTGTTTCCTGAACAGAAAGCTCAAATACTGGACTGTCCGGTTCAAAACCGGACACCTGGCACCCCTACCGGCTGCCTGCCCCCAGCTCAACACCAGTCCAATCACCCCCATCCTCATCTCTAAGCCATCTCCCTATGGCTGCACCCTAGTCCCGCCACCTCTGGCTGGCCCCCTCCCCCAGGGTGCTGCACCCAGCCCCTGCTCACCAGGAAGAGGCGAGCGGCCCTCGCAGCCTGGCAGACCAAGCAGGGGGCAGCTGTGCAGTGGGCAGCTAGAGAGAAGCAGCGCTTTCCCCTTACAAGTGCCACTTCTCTCTGACAGACTGCATGGCCACTTGCTGCTGCTCCAGCCTGCGCCTCCCTCCCAGCCCTACTCGTGTGCTGTCAGCTGTCCTGGACTGGACACATGGCAGTAAATGGTGTCCAGACCATCTAGTCCAGGAGAGCTTGCAACTCCTTTCCCACACTGCTTCAACCCCTGCCCTTCCCTGGAGTAACTCCTCTTTAGGAGGGGGGTGCCAGTGCTGGGTTGTGTAGGGCAAGAGCACAAGTAGGGATGGCCCTGCCTCTGAAAACCTTGTTCCCCTCTCCCCTTATTCCCTGCAGCTCCAACATTTGTCCACCTCCTGTCTCAGACCAAGGGCCTGGGAAAAGCGGTGGCTGTCTGACAGCACTGTGCTGCATGCTACGGAGGGAACGCTGCTTGCAGGGTGTGCTCCTTGACTGGATGTGCCTGGGGCTCGCTCTGTGCTCAGTTGTGTGTAACCTTCCCTGGCCATGGCCCTGAGCCACAGCAGGAGGCCGGGGAGTGACCCAGGCCATTTATCTTCAAATCTTGGCCCCCTCTTGCCACACTGCTGGGCCCCTTGCAGCCTCGCCGCTGCTCAGGAAAGCAGTTTGGGAGCATGAGCACAAGGGCTGGAAGGAGCTGGCGCTCCAAATGGCCCTTGTGCAAGAGCATTGTAAGCTTGCTGGCAAAATTCTGTCAGCACTGTGGTAAATTGCCGGCAGAAATTGACCTTCCGCCCCTGTGGGCAGTTGGGCCTTGGCATGGCGGCTTTTCCAGCTGGACGGAAAAGTGTCTCAACGGGGAAGATGTGGTCATGCTACCTGGGAGCAGCATTGCTCTCACCCCAGTGTGCCAGTGGTGCAGCCTCCTCCCGCACTGAAGGGCCCCGACGCTGTGCACCAGGGAAGCCAGAGATGCTGTGCAGCTCAGCAGAGGGCAGTCTGGAAGGGAACACATTGAGAGCCTCTGGTGAAAGAGCCAGAGAAGGACGAAATGCTGGGCACCATAGCTCCTTGGCCTGGCCCCCACATGCTGGCTTGAGGCTGTGTGAGGAGGCCAGCTCAGCTAACCGCCAGGCCAGACACCATGTGATCTGAAAATGGGAGACAGATTCTGGGCTGCTCTGATTTAAGGGCAGCCTCCCTGCTGCCCTAGTGGATGCCAGGCCGCCTGTGGTATGTCTCCCTTTTTTGGGGGTGAAAACTCTGGTTGGCATCAAGCACAACGAGTGGCCAAGGAGCCCCTAGTGTACAGGGCTGACACAGAGTGGTCTTTCTAGCCTAGTGCTTACAGCCATGGAGCTGGGACCCTGAGATTACGTGGGTGCGACTGCAGGGAGAATTTGACTCATGCCTGCCCCCTGGCATCTTTATTGCATAACAGATGATTTTCCCTCCCAAAGCACCCGGGATGACGGATTGCACTGCAGAGCACAGGATGCAGAAGGGTGATGGCCAAGGAGGTGCCAGTCAGGTGCCACCTGAAGCCGGACCAATATCAGGATCACAACAGACTCACTGGCAACATCCACTTGTTAGAGGCTGAACTGTTGTGAACATTGTCAGAGCCCCAGGTGCCCACTGGAATCGCCCAAAGCCAGGAGGGAGAGGAGTGGTTTCCAGAGCGCTTCGTTAAATGGTGCCAGTTAGTGAAGGAATTCACTGACAAGCCTCAGCTCTCTCGCAGGGCAAGCACTTTGGGATTAGGTATCTGACACTCCACTTTCTGCCCTGGCACCCGATTGGGCTGGCTCCCTGTTCTCCTGCCCTCTACTCAGTACACACAGTGGGGTGGGGGGGCCTGTCTGATACTGTCTCTCCTGGAGTCGCTGGAAACAGCAGCCAGTGTACCACACACTACATCACACTATTACCTTGGTTTTCTACATCACGTCATCTGCATCCTTCCCTCCATTTTATAGTGGGGGAAACTGAGGCACAGAAAGGCTGGGACTTGCCCAAGGTCACCCACCGGGCCCCTGGCACATGCCACATCACACTGCCCCAAGGAGTCAGACCCCTGGCCTGGAAGCCACTCCTGGGGCTGGATGAGGAATGCCCATAAGAACGGTCATACTGGGTCCCTCTAGCCCAGAATCTTGTCCTTCAACAGTGGCCAATGCTATGTGCCCTTAGAGGTTCCATTTCCCCCACCCCACCCACCTAGATTTCCGCCTTCCCATGAGGAAGGACTACTGAGCCTGTGGATTGGTTGGGAGGTTGCAGGGCAGGAGTCGTTCTGGCAATATACTGGGATACTTTGCCGCTCCCAGCCCTGTGGAGGAGCTGGGCGTATACCAGGGAGAGAGAAAGACTGGTTAGAGCCCTGTGAGGATACATAATTTGTATCTGCATCCGCATTTGTATCTGCACAAATGAGCTGCGCACATCAGCAAGTACGGCTATAAAGCAGATTTGCAGGGCTCTGAGACTGGTCTGTCTTCTTCTTCTGAGAGAGAGAGACGATGATAGTTCTCTCCACCAGAGGGCGCTGCCCACCGTGGGAACAGCCTCATTCTAAAATACCAGCAAATCTCATCAGAAGTGAGCACAGGGCCCATGCAGCAGACAGTGGTAGAGGAGATAAGAACCCAGGTGTCCCAGCCTATCCAGTCTAGCCACTAGACAACACCCACTCCCTGGGCCACAGAGCTGGTAGCAATTGGTGACCCCCATTTCAGACACCCTGTGTCCTAAGCGCCTTGGACTTTCCTATTGAGCAAATCCCTCCTTCCTCACAACCTGGGAGCCAGGCATATGCATAGACCTGAGCACCCTCTGCCCCGCACAAGTAGTTCCTGGGAATGTGGGCAACCTGGGTGAACAGAGGGTGACCAGACAGAGTGTGAACAATTGGGATGGTGTGTATGGGGGGAGAGGGAGAATAGGTGCTTGTATAAGAAAAAGCCCCTAATATCAGGATTCGACTATCCCTATAAAATGGGACATCTAGTCAGCGGGGCAGGACGGATAAGTGCTGAATGGTGCAAAGAGACCACAGAGGTAGTTCTGCTGAAGGTGGCATCCATGGGTAGTGGGTGAACCTAGGTCTGGGGAAGACGAGCTCCCCAGCCATGCCCTTTCTTCCCAAGACCCCGCTCCATGGGACCCAAGCCCCCTTACACTGAAGGGGCAGCCCATGGCTTCATCCCCCTGAAGCACTTGCAAATAAAGGAAGTGTTTTTCTTTTCCAAATGTCCAGTCCATTCCCCACACCTCTCCTGTTGGTGCTTGGCTTCTCCATCAGCCTGCTTCAGGGGTTGAGTCTGAAGGCTTGTGGGGCAGGTTTTGTTTGCTGCTGCTAGGCTGGGGGAGAGTCACATTCCTGCCAGTCTGGGATGGGTCCTAAAATGGGCTCTTTGGTGGGATGGGTCCTAAAATGGTCTATTTGGCTTCCAAGGGTAAAACTCCTGTAGCAATTTAGGCCAGGGAGGTGTTTGGCCCAGCAGGTGTATCTGTGGGCCTCATTGCTAGTAAATTAAGAAACGTTCCTGATCATGCCCGAGTTTGGAACAGAAATGAGTAGTGCACAGGCTTGCTTGGCTCTAGGGTGCAGGATATTCCAGGGTGAAAAGACCTGGTAGGCCCCCCTAGCCAAAACCTTTAGAGCTGGGTGCTTTAAGTTAGACTTCTCAATCCATAGCTAGGCACTGCGCATCTGCTGCTGCAGTAAGGTCTGTGGTGCCCAGCACGTTTGAAAAGCAGTTTTACAGACTGAAACACAGCTCCTCCTCCTTGTGGCAGGGGAGATAACATGGAAAAAGTGGCCTGTTACTGAAGCAGAGATGCCTGTGAGAGCCCGAGAGCCTGAGTCCCAGGCCCCATTCAGCTCAATCGAAGCCCCATGGACTCTCCAATTCCCTTAGGGGGGCATTTCCCCAGGGAACTCAGCATTTTCACATGGAATTTTTGGATGCACCACACAAGGGACCGTTTTGCTCTCTGTCCCGCTGACCAGCCAGTGGCTGTCCAACTTTTCCTGCAAGGAGTAGTGGATTAGATTACAGTGAGTGCACTGTTCCATAGATCTGCGGCTGGAGTCCAGCCTGCACTCAAGGAAGGCACCAGTTGGGCTTCCTGGAGAAGGACTCTGGAGGCAGAGCCTGGGAAGAGAAGCAGCTGAAACTGTCGACAAGAAGCCTTCTTTTCCTGGCATGAGTTGACTGAGTGGAGGGTGGGCAGGGCAGGAAGTTCTGAGCTGAGACATCTGCACTAAGGCCAGGTAGGTGCTGGGGCAGAGTACCCTTTATCTGCAGCATGTCTGCTGGTTCAGGTGTAGAGGAGCAATTCCCTTTCTCAAATGGGAAGTTTGTTCTGTAGCTCTCAGAGACTCCTGCCCCTCAGACTTGTTTGTGCTGGTCCATTCAAAGTCAGAGTTTCCTGTGTCCAGAGTTTCCTGCGTTTCCTGCGTGAAAGGCACGTCTCTTTGATCAATGGCTTGGAAAGCACAGAGCTAGCTGTAGCATTCAATAGGACATCTCCAGCCACAGCTATAATAACCAGCAGGTGTCACGATTGCTCCAAGTATAATGATTGAGCCCTTCAGCTGAAGAATCTGGCGACTATACTGTAGGAATCTGGTTGCATCCTCCATATATTTATTTTTGTGCCAATGGAAGTTTTGCTGAGTGCTCAGAGGTTGCCCTAATGAGATGTGTGGGGATTTGCATTTCCATACCTGGCTTCAGTGGACAGTCTCAATGAGTTTTACAGAGCCACTTCCTGGCCATGTTGCATAGAGCCATGCTTCTTCCAGGTGGTGGAGCAGTGGGGTTAAGGCAGCTTGCTCCTGCCCTGGCCTTGCACCCCTCCTGAAAGCAGCTGGTATGGACAGCAATGGCTCCATGGCCCCATGTCCTGCCCCTCATCTAGAGGCCCTGAGCCCACAGTTTCTACTGGTCACGGTTCCCCATTACTGATCAATGGGAGCTACAGGAGTAGTGTCTGCCAGCAAGGGCAGCATGTGGAGACCCCCTGCTCTGACTTTCTCAGGGGCTGCAGGGACATGCCAGCCACTTCCAGGAGCAGCAATTATCACAGAGATAATGACTCCAGCCACGACGGGTTCGGCATTTTAGAACTCACTCCTCAAAGAATTATTAAGTTGTAGAGAGAAATGAAAGTTATGAAATGCACAGACCAGTCAAAAACCAAAAACAACCCACTTTGCAAGCCACGAAAGAAGTAACAACAACCCCCCCGCGTGTGTGTTGGGTCCGGAGATGAGAGTGAGGACAGTGTGTGTTTGTGAGAATGACAGACACACACAGCGTGTGAGAGTGACAGAGATTTGTATCACCAAGTTCAATCAAGCCCCTTCTCCCTGTGTGGAGATGGGGTACAGAAGTGGGGGCAGGGCAGATACGCTGACATCAGCCCCCCTCTTCTCCATCCCACACTCTCCACAGCAAGCAGGAGGCTCCCAGGGGGGCAGCTCCAAGGCAGAGGGCAGGAGAAGCAAGACAGTGGGTGAAGGGGTAACTGAAGTGCCAGCACCTTGAGAGCTTCCTGGCCAAACCAGTCAGGATCCCCTGGCAGAGGCTCCAAGATCTACCAGTAGATCCTGATCTACTGGTTGGTGACCACTGCCCTAGAGGCTACTTTAGCCATCAAATGATAGACAATGGGGCCCCACAGGAACTAACCTGCAGCCTTCATTTATTCAAACAACCTTCTGCATGGGCAGCTCCACACACACGAGACAGAATGCACATGCACACAGTCCCAGACAGGCATGAGAAAATGAGTTTCCTGTACAGCTTTGACTGAGAGCCAGCTGGCTTTTAGCTCAGGCAGTAGAGACTCATGCATGAAGATCCAGAGATGTCAGGTTTGGTTCTATCTGTCGGTGTTACACATGCACAGGTGTGAGCAAACCCCAGGGAAGCATAATGTCATGAGCCACGGGTCCCAAAACTGGGTCTAGAGGAGCAATCACACTTCCACTTAGCAACCTGGTGACAACTGCTGACTCAGGACCCATCCTGAGGCACTGCCCTTGACATCCCATTGGCAGAGTTCCAGAACAGCTGATTGTCTCACTGGTCCTACTTAAACCAGCAACAGGAGCAGGAAGTTGTCTGAACAATTGAGCTTTGCCTGCTCCTCCAGCTTGGTTCCCTGGTGTCCTGACTTGGTTTGGCTCCTGGCACCTGACTAGTGATCCTAACCCCTGGTCTGGCTCCTGCTTCTGCCCCCACTAGTATCCTGAGCTAGCTGACTCTTGTCCCCTGACTGTGGAGCCCAGCTCTGACCACTAGGTATGGCTGCTCATGACCCAGCCTGATACACAAGTCCACATGGCTACATAAGGCCTCTTGGAAGTTTTGTATTTGAGCAGACCTAAAGAGAGTTAATTTCACTTTTACTCACTGAGGCAGATAGGTAATGTTTGCACCTGGTGGCTGTATTACAGTGACACTAGATCCCTGTCTGGTGGAAGTTCTGGCTATGGAGTTAGTAGGCAGTATTAAAAATAAGTGGGAATTCCAATACCCGGGTGCTTAGCCATGCTGCTATTCCAGAAATATTTTTAACGTATTTCCTGCCAGCTCTCTAACAAATGGCATCATTTGTTCCAGATCGTGTGTGTGTGTGTGTGTGTGTGTGTGTGTGTGTGTGTAGGGGGGAATCATTCTAGTAATGCCACATAAAGACTGTAACCAACCTTAGCAAGCCAGTAGAGATCTGTACATCTACCCTTGTACAGAGAACTAGCACAACTTAAGTACCACCTGTTACTTCCAAACAGAGTAGAAATGCCACATAGGCCTTGTGTTGCTCTCTGCACAAAGGTAAATTTTCCCCTTGGTGCTAGTAAATGATGCTAACAATTCTGGAGATGATTAGTGCATTTTTTCCCCCTAGGCAGTGGAAGTGTAAGGTTCCCCATGCAGCACTGCCAATCTATACATGTTCTGCCAAAACAATGAGGAGTCCTGTGGCACCTTAGAGACTAACATTTAGTAGGCCATAAGGTTTCATGAGTAAAACCCACTTCATCAGATGAATTTGAGTGGAGTTTTCAGCGGCAGGGATATATATATATATATATACAACAAAATAAAGAAGGTACTTGTGTGAATGAGGCTAATCAAGTCAGAGTGGGAATGGCTCATTCACAGCAATTGATGTGGAAATGTGAATATCAAGACAGGGGAAATTGCCTTTGTAGTGCACTAACCAGTTAAAATCCTTATCCAGTCCCAAAATGGATGGTATTGAATTTTCAAAGATCACCACTAGAGTGTGAGTCTCTATGTCCATTCAGACTCTGGACTCTCTGCTCAGACTGCCAACAGGGGCAGGGAAGTGACATTAATGGAGGTTGTAGTAATGTGGTCATCCTCCTAGGAATGGGGTGGAAATTGGAGACCCACCAAAAATCACTTCACTACATCAGATGGCAACAGCTTTCAGTCACCATCAACCTAGCCTAGATTTGAGGGGACAACTTAGCACTGTAGTTTGGAAGGAACGGCGTTACTATTGTCTTTCACATCTGTTTTAGGGTTAACACCTGCCCTGTTCTTTATGAGACAGTCTCGTGTTCTTCAGGAAAGCATCCTCCTGAAGTTACTTTTAAGAGAGGGAAGTTGTCGTACAGTGATGTTGCATTGCAAGAGGGTTGTTAGCGCTCCCCATCAACAGGTGCACAATGGAAGCCATTTACAGTCTGCTACAAGTTGTGATGGATCCTACAAAACCCAAGCACAGTGTTATGTATTCAGAAGTGCCATGCGAGCTACCTTCTAGGACTTTATCTGCGTTCTATTGCATATTTATAGATAACTCAGATTTACACAGTCCTGAAACCAGGATAACTCCATGTGAAGAAATCATGATGCAAGAAGCATGTCCCATGTGGACAACTACTATAATTTGGCGCTAGGTTACGGCGAGGGGATGTTTATGGCCTGCTCTGCTCATTTGGCAGCTAATTACTCACAAGAGCAGCTTCATGTCAGTGAAACTGCTTGTGAGATTAACTGCTCACCAGTGTAAGCCTGGCAATCACCCTCAGAAGTTTCAGATCTCTTCTCAAGTGCTTGAGAGTACAGCTGTTGGAATTTTTTTTATTTAGCAAAAATGATTTTTGTGTGTGGAGCAAATGGCCGGTCCATTGAAACCAAAACTGTCTGTGAGGAAGGGTCAAATCTGACAAATTTCCTGACTTAAGAAAAGTTTGAAAAAGATGTTTCGAAAAGATATTCGGAAATGGTCAAAATAGCCCATTTTTTTTCAGTCCAAATTGATCTTTTGATTGGTAATGTAACTTAATTCATACTGAATTTAAAAACAATTAAAAAGTTTGACATGAAAATTAAGTAACTAGATTGATGCAAACTAAATATTTTTCCCAGTTTATCGATTCATAAAATTTTTGAGAGTTAAGTTTTATATGCCAACTCAACCAGGACAGGAAAATGTTTAGAAATCTTGAAATTTCTTCTTGCAAGATGGGAAAACCATGTCCCATCCAAACTTACTTTTGAGTCCTAATACATATCTAACAAATGTCCTAATACATATCTAATGAATATCCACCTATGAAAGTGATGAGTGTGATCTAAAAACTTAAGGGGTTTCAGTGGTTTAAGTATATTTAAAATAGTCTTACAGTACAGCACATAACAATATACAGATTCTGCTTATAAAAACCCCCTGTTAAATAAAGAGTTATTTCTCAAAAGACTAACTTGTTAATCCAGATGATCAGACATTGCTACAAATGAGGACCATGTGTGGAGTCGGTAGAAAGCTTGGTGTTATGTGAAAGATATTGGCAGAAGGAAAGAGGAAGTCATAAATTTTTATAGTGGTGGTCACAAGTGAACTTTGTTCTGTGGTTTTCTCCTTTTTTGGAGGGTGGTGGTGGATAAAGATTTTCCCTGTTGAGGAACAGGACTGGTTATCATTTTATAAACAAAAAAGAAAAGGACTGCTGGTGTAAGCAATAATAATGAAGTATTTTAGTTACACTTGTGTTCCCTAATGCATGCTAAAAGGAGCAATGAAACCAGGCCATTTCTATGAGGCACATGGCGGTAAAGTACATTTGTCTTCCACTGGTATGATTTTTGGGTGCGAAGGAACTGAAGAGAGCGAAAACATCTGAATCAGTAATAGCTATGTGCAGTAAAGAAAGGCAGGAGTAAATTGAATGCCCTAGTTTCTGTTGCTAAGACTTTTTCTTTCTCTCTGTTGAAAACCCGTTAGCAGTGGGAAGGAATTGGCCCTTTGTCCTCTGAAAAATATTTCCTGGAGACATCTATCATCCCTGCAATTGGGCTGCAACGTTCTGTCTTTTTTTCAGCGTGAGTGATTGTCATTGATTTTTCTTTCCTGCCTGGCGCTGCGCTCTGAGTGACTGGAAGAAATCTCAGCTCTGAAAGGCCACCCAGTCACTTCTGGAGACTGAATTTCTGCCTCCTGTGAGTGGTCAAGTCAGATGTCCCAGGTAATTAAGAATCCTTCATTGTTTAATAAAAGGAGAGATTGCCCCAGCTCAGGATCAAAGGACAGAAGGAGATCTGGAGAAGACATTGTGGAAAAAATGGTGGGTTTTTTATACCATTAAATCTTACCATTTTACAAAATGCCTTCCTTTATTTTGGTTCCAGCTCCTCTGTGAATGAGCCCTTGCATCCCAATTTACCCTACACTATGAGCATCCATCGCATGGCATGCTTTTGCAGATAGTTTTCCTGTTTAATTACGCCTCAGAACATCTGAATTTTTCTGCTGTTTCAATGAGTTTCCTTGTGCACTAATTAGATTTAGACCTTTGGCACAATCAATAGATTCCCATCTCGGTTCTGGCCAAGCCAGTCATGACCAGTAATTTACAGCTCTAGCTGTTCTGAAATCAATACAAATTTGCTCTTCATTGAGAGCACTGTAAAACAAGGGTGACAGCAGGCCTACTAAACAGTTGACATGGAAGCAGATCCCATGCTGGTATTGGAGAGGGGCCAGCACAATTAGATAGGCGCTGCTGCAGAAGCAGTGAATGGAATGAAGCAGATTGCTCCAGCTGAATGAGCAACAAGTTTAGGAGCTGAAAAGATGTAAAGTTTTTATCCTTTCTTCAGGCAGGATATATATAATGCTGGTCAGGCTGCTCAAGAGCCTTTAATGTACAAGAATGCAGGTTCTATTGGTCTGATGGAATCCAGGTATGGCAGGCCCCAGAATCATGCACAGTGAGATGTGATCACCCTTCTCTGGAACAGAGAGCTGTAGCTCATGAAAATGATAGGACCTGTAATTATATGTTTGTTTATGGTACATTATTCAGCTAATGCATATCTGAGATGTACAGAATTCCAGGTAATATGTGGTATCTGGTAAACAAGGGTGACAAAGGTGGAACTAGAGCTATGTGAAAGTCTATTAGGGTGAGATGCTGTTTTCTTTAATAAGTGCTTCCTGTTTAAAAAGCACTATGATGTCAAGTACCATGAGAGGACCTAGTATAATCCATCTTCCTTCTATTATCCTCTTTTATCACCTTCCCCTGGAAGTAAAACTCACAGAGCCAGGCATCTTATTAAATTGACAAAAGCCCTGCAGTTATGGGATTCTGATCATTTCTTTTGGGTCCAGGAGTCTCTTTTCATTCCCCAGGATCTGTTACTGCAGAGAATTAAAAGCAGGGGATAAGAAGCATTGGTTGGAATGTGACTGGATGTCCCCAGTTGTATTCTTAGGATCCACCAACTTGGGCTTTGTTCCTTCACCCAGAGCAATTTGCAGGACTGGCATTTAAATGTCTATGACAGTGACTTTAAAATGCAATTCCTGTTCTTCCTAGCTCCCTTAAATCTTGTCTTGGGGTGTCATTTTTTCACTAGTCCAGCATAAAATAAAATGGAGTCCAATCAATCAAAGACAGATTGCAACTAATCTCCCAATATTACTGTTATGTCCTCTGCAGGAGTTAAAAATCTTGCCATTGCTCTTGGTCACTGGTAAAACCAAGTGCACAGGTAATCAATCCACTTAGCAAATGCCAGCTAGTACTCACCTTTGGCCAGGCCTTGAGATGCAGGCAAGCAGAATTAAAGCCATCTCACAACATCTGAATAAACCCGAACATGAAGTATTCAATTCTTTGTGGTTCACATGTGTGGTGGAGAACATTTTATTGTGTATTCCTCAATCCTCTGTCTCTGAATCTCTCTCATTTGGTTTTAGATGTTTTTTTAAAGATAACAGCATTTTGTTCTGTATTTCACCACTTTCAGTAAACACATTCTCTCCCCCCCGATAATGCCACCCTGCTTTTCACACAGGACCCATGGAGATAAATCTGGCTCTCAGTGTTTCCTACAGATATAAACCAGTGACCCTAAGGACTTCACCTCCGCTACCCCAAAAGATAAAACAAATGTGGTTCAGAACAAGGTTCTCAGCCATGCAATTATTCTCCTTATGCAGAATTCCATTTGCCTCTGGGGAGTAGTGTTTCCTTGAGTAAGCCACACTAAATGAATGTGAGTCTTTATCCCCTATTCCCCCACTCTCGTGGCTGGTCCATATGTGTGAGGTAGCAGCTAGTGACACCCTTAGTCATTTGTCTCAAGCCATTGAGGCTCAGGTTTTGATGCTGAAATGCTGCTGAGAGGACCCAAGCAGCATAAGTTACACTGGTCAGATGCTGATGGATGTTCTTTAGCCCATCTTCTCTTGCTCCTTTCAGGCCTGCAGTGAATGATGTGCATGGCGCTGAATATTATTGAGCTTTGGAAAAATGAAGCTCATCTGGGTATGGGTGAGACACCCAAACCTCCTCAATTCTAACTAGTAAGGGGGTTACACAAACATCCTGATTCTGTTATAGGGAGTCTGCTTCATGAAAGAATATCACATGAGGTCCTATGTGCAAGTCAGGGTCACACTGGTCACCAATATTGTCTCTAGGCATATGTTTCACCGCCATGCCAGGAGTTATATACCTCTACTGAAAATGTGTTTTAAAGTTTGCATTGGGGTAGAGTCCACAGATTTTGCTATCAGATGGAAGATGTTTATTCACCTCTCTCAGCATGTAAAATAAGCATTGTAAGCTAACACGCGGACTGCATAGCTATGTACAAAGTCAACTGGGCGATGTGAAATCAGCCAGGCAGTTGCATACAGGAGAGTAAGCCAAAGGCATTATTCTAATGTGGGTGCAATAAAATGTCTTTACATAGAACATTAGCCTGTTTAGTATCTGGAAGAGGTGTTACAATTTTGGTTTAGATTCCTTTTATTTCCATTACCCTTACTCCCAGTTGCTTGAATCTTTGATCACAAATGTTTTGTTTTCACGCTGAATATATCTCAGTGCTGTGATAGTGAGCATAGAGAGTTGGTGTGTGCATTGTTCCCGTGGGAATAGCAGACCTAGCAGTGCAATAAGAGTTCAAAGGAAAAAGGGCTGGACACTACAGGGAACTCTTCATAAAGGTCTGGGGCATACCTAATGTTAACCTGGCTAATAGACTAGTGGCATCAGGGAGCTGACATCCAGCCAAACATGAGCAAGTTACCCTGTGGTAGAATACACGGCTATACTCACAGCCCATACATGATCTTAATCATCTGTGTAGCAAATATCCCATGTGCAGTATCATTTCAAAGCTAATAACTCACTGGCCAATGATATCATAATAAAGTGTGTGTAACAACATGGTATGTAAAGTTATGATTATAAGCGGAAATCACATCTGAAATTAACCACACAGGTCTGGAAAGTGGGTAAACCTATTTCTCAAAGATAAAGGACAAGCTGACCCCTCTAGCCAGGTGTCATTAAAGCCAACGGGCCCATCACCTATTCTCTGGCAAAGAAAGGGGACAAAGACAAATAGATCTGCATCTTAGCAAACAACTTAGCAAACTGTCCCCCGCCCCCACTAGATTCCATGTCTCCTTTTGCTCAGCTGAGTAGGATTTTATGGGGCATGTGGTTGAACCATAATATTGAGGAGAAGCAAACACCCCAAGGCATCTCTCTCCCCTTCCAACTTCTTCTTTGCACCCGAGGAAACAAAAGAAACAGCTGTTTGACTGTGCCTGATCTAAAAAGTTTGGCCAGTAATGCTACAAGGTTAAACTTCTTTGGGCCAGAACTCTCTGGTACTGCTACATGTGTGATCTGGCAGGACCCCGGATATTGCTGGACCAGAGAGCCCCTGGATCAGGGAGCCCCAGCAGCTAAGAGTGTAGCTGGAAATCTGATGGTAGAGGGGCTGGTGGCTGGGAGTTTGGCAGCTGGGAGCACAGCCGGGTCAGGGAATGGAACAGGGTCTGCAACTTGAGGGCTAGGAACCCATTCGGGGCCCAGTAGCAGGCACCGGCAGCAGGATCAGTGGCTGTGAGGGAAGCCTGGGAGCTGGGGCTGGCAGCCAAGAGGGGGTCCTGTCTGGGAAAACCTAGAGGCCAGTAGCAGAAGGCTGGAATTGGTCTCCCCAGCTCTGGCAAACTCCTTTGTTCAGGGCCAGACAAGTCCTGAGGGTGCCAGTTCAGGGAGCTATAGAAGCTGTGGTAAGGACTCTACTTTCAGCCAAGTATATTTTGTTCAGCTAGGTGCTAGGAAGCGTTTTAACTATTTTTCTGGTAACCATTTCTATATTTTATGTCTCATTACTTGTACTCAACATTTATTAGTGGTTAAATAAACTTGTTTTATTCTTTAATTGAAACTAATCCAGTGTGTTTAAGTTAAATTATCTGGACAGCTCCATTTAAAGGGGCAAATTGTTGTGTATGCTTCCTGTAAAGGGACACTAGCCCTCATTTCCCTCAAGCGGGAGGGGGCTGGGAAGTGCTAAATAAAGGTTTGGAGAAAAAAATCCAGGACAAGGAGTGTTTTGGAGTCACCCTGCAGTACAGCCAAGGCTGGTGGGAGCCAGAGTATAACCCAAGGGTGGGTAATTACTCACACATGCTCAGTATGCGGCTTGCATGCTGGAAGGCTGTGTGAGAGCAGGCCAGGTGAGAGCTACACCTGCATAAGGCACCTAAGGGAGCAGAATGGAGGTGACACATCCCGTCACTGGTCTGATCTGTTCCCTGGAATGTCACAGTCCCTCCAGAAGAAAAAGGGTTACAAGACGACTCACAGTTCTGAGCACCCTAAGAACGGCCACCTTGGGTCCACTTTGGGCAGCTGGACTCTTGTGTTAACTGGACGAGAAGGTTGGATATGCCACAAAATGCGCAAGCCCCCCCCCCTCTTGTAGAGACGAGAGCTCTGGCAGATATTTTGAGTGCTTCCCCTGGGTTGTGGCTTATGGGCAAGTTGATGGGTTCTCTGATGGCTTGAACAAAGGATTCCTTATGAGCAGCTGAGTGCTGAGCAGTGTGGTTATGTGTTGCTTCTTGGCACCAAAAGCCAGATCACAGAATCATAGAATCCTAGCATTGGAAAAGACTTCAGGAGGTCATCAAGTCCAACCCTCTGCTGAAAGCAGGACCAATCTATTCAGTGCTTTGCCAGCTGTTGATGTGCTGAGAGAGTGATTCTCACCAATAGGGGTATAACTTCCACAGGGACCCTGAGCTACTCAACTATCTTGTGACAGCTTACAAGCCTTCCATTGGCATCTGTTTATTTGTTAACTACTCATGACAGATTACTGACAGATACGTTAGATGTAAGCATTGGAGCAGAGCTAATGCTGTAGAAGAGGAAGATGTGCTCAGATACAAATAGTGTATATACCGACCAAGGTTTGTACAAGGACAAACACCCATCATCCACACAAGACAAAATACAGTCCTGATTATTGGAAAAAAATTGGTGTATTGATAATTTGGATGCTGGAATACTTTGAATGTATGTCCTGAGCAATGTTCCCTCTAATTGTTTCCATCCATGTGCAGATTTTTCCCATTCATGCGCAAAATAACTTTGCGCACTTCCCCTCCTCCCCCCCCGCCCTGCCCCCGGGCCAATCAGGACTTGGGGGCGGAGGGAGTGCGTGAAGTCTCCTCCTTCCCTGCCAGGAGTGTGCAGCACTTCTAAGGGGGCAGAGCGGGAGGAGACTTCGTGTTCTTCCCTCTGCCCCCAGGCCCTGATTGGCCTGTGGGTGGGGGGAGCAGTAGGGCCTCTGCAGGCCAGATCAACTCACTTGGCAGGCCAACCTACTGAGGCCCTTTCACCAACCTCTGGTCTAGATGGTGCTTGGTCCTGCTGTGAGGGCAGGAGACTGGACTTGATGACCTCTTAAGATCCCTTCCAGTTCCAGTGTTCTATTAAATGAATACATGGATTCATTTAATTGATTTTCTTGTTCAGAGTTTGCTCATCATTTCAACTGTCTTCTAAAAGGCCTCTCAGGTGTCCAGCCTGTGGTTCCCTGGAAAGTGACTCCTAAACCAGGAGGACGGAAGTGTGGAAAATGTAAGTGCTTTGTCTCCATACATGGCTCAGTAAAGACGTACCTCTATGAAGGAGAGCAGGTGTGGGGCCTTTGTTTGGACCCCATTGTGTGGCCAGCTGCCCATGAAAAGGCCATTATGGTTTGTGAACATGGGACTATCTGAAACAATTGAATGTTTTAATCCTTTTCATCTTAGGAAAAGTTTTTTCCTTTTTAAAAAATGTAACTTTTAATTTAGAAATAGAAGAGCTCAGATAAATCTGCCCCTCTTCTATCCTCTCAATAACTCTGCTCTCCCAAAAGCTTGCAGTTAGAAGTCTCTTTATCTCACAGGGCTCAGATAATGATGTAATTATGAGCTCAGATCAGTGGCTTTCATTCCACAGGTGCCCAGCCTAAAAATAATGTTATCCTTTTGCTTGTGTGCATTGCTTTGCCAGCTCTCCAGCTGGTGGCTCTTAGGGGCTGCTGGCCCAGGGCAGAGGTGTTGTGACATTTGGGACAGCTGGTTGGGACACAAGTGGCATGGATAGGTTCATGCAACCACAAACCACCAGAAATCAGAGCTTTGTTGAAAGGCATTCAGGGCCATGCAGGCCCCTGGGAGGCGTTTGGGAGCCACATGCACAGAGCTGTATGACTGAGTGGAACATTCACCCCTCCTAGTCTGAGTTCCCACTGCTCGTCATGCAGCAATCTGTGTGTAACCCAGAGACACAGGCGAATGACATCTGGACTACAGCCTTAGCTAGGAGTCAGCTGGCTTTTAGTTCCTGGGGTAGAGGTTCGTGACTTTAGCTCCTAAGGTCCCTGGTTCAATCCCACCGACTGATGACCCAGATCTGGTGGCTTTATATGTGTTTGAACAAAAGCTCCCCCTAGTGCCCTTAGGGAGATGTGTTTTGAACGGCAGAGTCCAGAATCCCTTATTCTCATGGGCTACGTCTACACTGGCGGTTTCTTGCGCAAAAAATCTTCCACAAGAGCACGTCCACACTGCCATGTGCTTTTGTGCAAGAGCATCCATGGCAGTGTGGACGCTCTCTTGTGCAAGAAAGCTCTGATGGCCATTTTAACCATAGGGGCTTCTTGCGCAAGAAATTCATGTTGCCTGTCTACACTGCCTTCTTGTGGAAGAGCTCTTGCGCAAGAAGGCTTATTCCTTGTGCGGAGAGGAATAACTCTTCTGGAAGAAGCCCTGTTTTACAACACTGTACTGTAAATTTACTTGCACAAGAATACTTGTGCAGTGTAGACAGCAGGCAAGTTTTTGAACAAGAATGGCTGTTCTTGCACAAGAAGCTGCCAGTGTAGACATAGCCACGCATAACAGTGTCTCTTTTGGAGGGAGTTTTGTGTATATCAAGAGCATTAAAAAGTCTGGTCAGGAAGGGATGGTAACCATACCCCTATCTGTATGTAGATTTAGATTTTCAGACTTGCTGCATTCATTCTTAGAGCGCAAATGTTTTCAGCTTCCCTGATGCTTCTTTGCTGCAGGGTTACATTAGACTCTGAAGTCACAAGGGCTCTCAGGTGAACTTTAGCTATCACAACCTTTCTGCAGAATGCCTCTCAGCTTTTCAAGTGCTGTCTCTGGATTCCCAAGCACCATGGTGAGTGAAATACGCAGCCCCACTGGAGTAGCTGTGTGGGTGTCTAAGTCTTTCTCCAAATCCAGCAAATAAATATTGGCCTTTTTTTTTTACTGCATGCTGCATAATGGGAATATAACTTATCACCATCAGAGACAGAGCAGTCAGAAGCTACCATCAATTCTGAATTCCAATGGACTCCATACACATTTAAACAAAAATAGAGGATATGCAGCGAACAGCGAGTTTAATTGGAATATGGAATGGAGTTTTTTGATTAATCACATTCTGAATATTAATTGTGCATTATGCTGATTTTATTGTAAATATATTCAGAGCACTCAGCATGTGTACCTGGTTACAGCTTATAGCTGCTGAATAAGAAATGGTCTATCTCTGCAGTGTTAGTAATATTCCCCAATTAAATTTACAGGGCTTTGCTTTTCCCCCCTTCCTCCTTGGAGAAAACAATCTTTGGAGAAGCTATGTGAACAAATTATTGCTATTTTTATGGTCGTACAACATATTGGCAAAATGCATGTATCTTCACTGTTGGCTAGAGGATAACAGCTCACTACTGATGGGTTGCTTGTGGAACTACATCCTTAGCTCAACTGGTAGAAGTCTATGAGGCTTTGGTACTAAAGATTCTGTGTTTCAATCCTGCTGGTCAACCCAATGAAGGGTGCCATGCAATTATCTACTAAGGCCACGTCTCCACCTGCCACGCCAGAGATCAAACTTCTGGTGTTCCATGTAGCAGGTCTAGTAAATCAAACTCTGAGGGTGCCCCTCATCAGTACCAATAAGGCTCACAGTTGTGAGGAGTAAGGGAAGCCGATGGGAGCTCCTGTTGGCCTCCCACTATGAAGATGGTGCCAAGCTGAGCTTAAGGTATGTCTACTCTAGCTATGCTATTTACATAGCTAGAGTTGTGTACCTTAAACCGACCATCTGGGACTAGTATAGACCTGGCCTAAAAGGCAGTCCAGCCCTGAAGAGCATACAGTCTAGTTAAAGGCAAGACATAACAGCTGGGTGTCTGTAAGACAATGGTGCCTAATAACAATTTGGTAATGATGCACCTAACAGATCTACATAGCCCTGAATTTCTGATATTAATCAATCATTAGCAAGCAACAAATAGCATATAACTATAAACATACAATCAAGGCCTGACTTTTCATTGAGCTTCTTAGTGAGACAATAAAATTGTAACTTAGGCCAGGTCTATACTAGACCCAGAAGACTGGCTTAAGATACATACTCCAGCTCCATAAATAACGCAGCTGGAGTTGACATACCTTAAACTGAGTTTGGCACCATCTTCACAGTGGGAAGCTGATGGGAGCAAACGCTCCTGTCAGCTTCCTTTATTCCTTGTGACTTCGAAGAGTGCCGGTGCTAACCGGGGTCACCCTCAGCATTTGATTTAGTGGATCTTTACTAGACCGGCTAAATCAAACACCAGAAGATCAATCTCTGGTGCAGCAAATGGAGACATGGCCTAATTTGCATTGCCAAGATCTTCATTGGTGCAAAACCTCAAGGTAGGTCTTGTTTATACTGGAGTAGCTACAATGATAGCAGTCATGTCATTGGCTACTCTTGCAGCATGGGGCAGAGACTCTTCTTTACAATCCTAAATTCTCTGCCATGCACATATCACTCACAGTAATGAAAATGTAGCCATTTCTAGGTTCCACTGACTCTGAGGATAGACTCGTTTAGATTATAATGTTTGAAAACAGCAGGCATAAAGAGAAGGGTACGTCTAGACTACAGGCTTTTGTCGACAGAAGTTTTGTCGACAGATACTGTCGACAAAGCTTCTGTCAACAAAGAGCATCTAGTCTACATCCAGTTCTGTCGACAAAGAAAGCCGCTTTGTCGACATGACAGTGTAGACGCAAAGGACAGTGTAGATGCAATAATGCCTTCTGTCGACAGAACTCTGTCAACAAAAGGCATTATTCCTCGTAGAATGAGGTTTACCGCCGTCGACAAAACTGCTGAGTTCTGTTGACGTTATGTCAACAGAACTCAGCGGCAGTGTAGACGCATATATAGTTTTGTCGACAAAAGCCCACTTTTGTCGACAAAACCCTGCAGTCTAGATACACCCTATGAGATCTAAGGCTGCGGTAGGGGACCGCTGAGCTCAGCTAAGTTCATCAGAAATCTGACCAGTGTCACATCTGGTTTTCAGTTCTGACATATGGCATTTCCTGTTTGCTTTAATGGCGAAGCTGGCAATAGATCAATAACAGGGCATATGGGAAGCACAGCACTGTTGTTGTTTAGAGGGCGATCCAAACACACTTGAACTGTGGGATGCTTGGAGCATGGACCCAGATCTCCTTGTGTTGGTTTGAGCTCATCTTTCTTGAACACATTGATTTAAAAGGATCAAAGTGAAAGATACTTTTAAAATCCTAATTTAGCTGAAACCTCCATTAATTTCAGATGAATTTGCCTAAGGAATGGGCAAAAAATTGAATCAAGACACAAGGGTTGGATCCGTATATATCTATTTATATAAAGTAGAGATCAGACCAAGTTGGCAGAACTGACTCAGCTATACAATGATGTAGTCTATAATCATCTTAATGGTGTTAATGCTAACTGTGAATGGGTCACAAGAGAACATTCATGTATTCTAGCAGAAACAATGAATGGAGCTTGAAACAGTAGCTGGGTTTAGCTGAGAACTCATGGTTGTAGTGCTCTAAACCTTCTAGATTCTTAACTTGAAGAAGAGCAGCAAAACCCTGGGTTTTTGTCCTTCATTAGTCACAATGACCATTCATGGACATAGTAGTTTAAATGGGATTCAGTAACTCAGAGGAGACACAGCTATTCAAACAGGAAAGGACAAGATAACCTAGGTCTTCTTCATGTTTCTACAAGAGGGTCATCTTTGGAAATGGAAGAAAATCCAACTCAGCACTCCTCGCTAAAACCCATTAAGAGTCAGAAATTAAAACCGTGAGCCTCTGTTTCAAAGAGAATGTTGGAGAAATTAATTAACAGGCATTGCCACAAATTTGTCTTAATTAACCAGATAAGTTTCATCTTTGATAATTAGAGGGTAGATAGGCAAAACAGAACAGCTGATTGTTATCTCACAGATAGATAGACTTGCTACATTGTTGTTATAAGCCTCAGTGCCAAATGAAACATCTTCTTGTTTTTACAAACAGGGTATTTGCCTTTCAAATTCCAGATGACCTACCCAGATGTCCTACATTTTCTTGGTTGGTTATGACAGGCAGGTGGGACTGAAAGGAATGGCAACTCGAAATTTAGAACATGAGAGCTGCACAGCTGATCCTAAAAGCCCTGTCCCTTCCTCATAGACTGAATTGTGGGTGAGTTTATACCTCTTCAGAACCATTCCCTGATCCTGCAAACACTTAGGCACGTGTGTCCGTTCAGGCACATGAGTATTCCCAGTAAGTCTGAACCCAGTGGCCCTGGTCAGAATCCAGTTCTCTTGATTCCTCCATCCTTTTGCAGTGGCCTTGGCAGTGAGTTCTGTTTGGTCCTGAGACAGTTGCTTTAACCATCCTTCGCAGCTTGCGACTCTCTCTGGCAGGTTTTCAAAATCCAGATCATGCAAGCAGAGTTTAATCTGCACTGATGGTGAGGGGCAACATTCCCTCTATTTTTCCCCCTGACCACGTGTAGAATACATTTTGTTCTGTGCACTGAGGCATGTGCAGATGTGCACCATCAGTAGAAAAAAGTATGCTGCTGGGGCTGGGCACTGTGGGCGCTCTGCTAATCAGCTGGGTGGTATTTGAATCTCTCCTGGGTGGCTACCCAAGTGCTCAACTTATGGGGAACCCTGGTCATAGGGGGATGCTAGGCCATCTAGCACAGAGCTGGGGCCTCGCAACAAAAACTCAGCTTGTTTCCTGTGTAAGCCACGGGCAGCACATTTCTGCTGTGCTGTTGGGAGGCTGAGCAGAGGGAAAAGCACTGGAAAACATAGTTCAGAAATGTTTCTGAGGGCAAATTATATTACAAATGCATTGCACAGGCTTTAATCATACTGCCCTTCCTGCCCCCCAGCTACCTTCCATCCCCTCTCATTTTGCAGTAGGGAGTAGAGCGGAGTGGGTGTGGCACCAAAGCTGAGAGCATATAACTCAGTGCCCTCCTTGTTCAGTGGCCGGCCACGGGGAGGGAACCCAAGCGAAGTACAGAGAGTTTGGGCTCAGGACTGTGATGTCTAATTGATAGACTCGCTACATTGTTATTATACCTCTCAATGCCAAACGAGATCTCTTGTTGTGGCACACTGAAGGTTTTTATTTGCCTTTCAAATTCCAGAGGCTCCACCCAGTTGGTTATGACAGGAAGGTGGGACTTACAGGGTAAGGCACAGGGGTAAGTGGTGCTTTGTTTATGGTCCCTGCTTTCATCACCTTCCCCAAACATGCACTCAAGGTGCTGAGATAGGACACGAGGGGGACCCAGCTGTGGTATTTGCCGAGGAGCTCCAATTGTCATTATCAGGTGCTGCCAAGGGCTGACAAAACAACACCTGCCTTGCCATTTTCCTTCCATACCCCCCCCCTTTTTGCACACCTGTTGTTTTTTGTTGTCCTGTCGTTCTGTGACAAACCAAAGTTTGGTCCAGTTATCACGTGTGTCATGGTAGCCTCAATGGATACCACAGCCTCTTGGGGCTAGGGAGTGTGGTGAGACAGTTCTTGGTCTTTAGCCCCTGCCATCTAACGCACACAAGCATGCCACAAGCTGGGAGAAAGGCCGTGTTAGCCCAGTTCACAGATGGGAAAATCAAGGCACATAGATGCTGAGATGGCCTGGCTTGCTCAGGAAACCAGGAATGAGCCAGGAATTGAACCTCAGTTCCCCTCACAAGCCCATCCAGCCTTTCTAGCGTAGTCAAGCACTTATGTCACCAACAGAGATTCCCCATGCAATACAGTCCAGAGCTGGGGAGAGCCAGAGGGCAGAGGCAGCTCAGTGGGGAAAGGGCATTGACTGTCTTGAAAACCAAAGAAGGATATTGACTGGATTCCCAAAGCATGGAGATAGGGAGTGGAGCTGCTTGAGGAGGAGGTGAGGGGGTCCCCTGACAATGGTAATGATCACAGGCTCACAAGAATAAAGCCAGACTGCAGCTAGTGAGACTTGAGTAGCATCCATGCCTTGTTCGCCTCACCTCAGTAGGCTGCTTTCCCCCACAGCTAATAGTGACTGTTAGTGCAAGCACCATCAAGTTCTGTGGTGGGGGTGGGTAAGGAAGAGATCCAATAAGAGCAATATATTTACACCGTTTGTACCGGAGGGCTCCCCCCCCCACGTCAATTCACAGCATGTGGTAGTTTCCATTAAGTCATGAAATACAAGGCTCTTTTGCACCAGTATTTTTATGTGCAGCAATTTAAAATATGAGGCACTGCATCATAGTCTGGAGCTTTGAAATTACCCAGAAGTAATCATTTCCTAGTGGGCTGATAGTAAACATCCTGTCACCGAGCTTTGGCTGCTCTTCTGTCTCAGTAAATCAGCTCACAGAAGCGCTGTGAGGTGGAGTGATACAGAAAAAAATGTGGGGATGTGTGGGGACAAGCTGCCCTCTGCTGGCAACTAGTTATAGATAACAACACAGGGATAAAAACACATGTTCTTCTGCTCATATAAAGAGGGTGGGAGACATGAAAGAGCCAATTTTTCTCCCCTTCCATGGGGTAAGCTGGAGGACCAAATGCACCAAACTTTGTTCCTTTATTCCCCCCCCCCCAAACACTGAGGAAACGAGCATCCTGTTTCACATGTCCCATTTTGGGTTCAGAATTTCAACTGCTTCTTCTAAGCTCTTGATTTGCAGGACTGGGCTTTCTGGTGACCCAATGGAAAAGCTCCTTCAATAATTAGCAGTATAAGGTTGTATAACACACATCTGGCCAGTTCCAATTCCCTCTGCTGGGGAGCAGGGAAATTTATATATTTTATACACATTGAGAGATATTAACAAAGATATAAAATAGTACTCCATTGAGACAAATGAGTAGAGATGCACCCACACGTGCAATAACTAGTCTGACTAAATATTGGCAGAGTATTGATTTATAGTGCACCCATTCTATGTGTGTTATATGTATGTACTTTTCTTTTTAGGCAAAGTTACTGTGTAGACACACGGAATGAAAATACAGGTTGAACCTCTCTAGTCCAGCACTTTTTGATCTGGCAACATTCATGGTTTGGCATGATTGTAGTTAGCTGGATGTCCATTTATAATGGGGGTGGCCAAGTTTCTTGTGGTCCCATAAAGTTTGTTTACACCAACCAGACCTGGCTCTCAGTGCTCTAATTTACCCCTAAATGTCTTCTAAGAGCTCAGTAAGCAGTGGCAGTGTTGGTAATGCTGCTACACAATATTGACTGCCCGTGGTTTAGCAAATTCTCTGGTTCACCACTGGTCAGGTCTCCGGGGGTGCCAGGATAGAGAGGTTCAACTTGTACAAACACATCAAGTGGTGAACTATTTAAGCAGAGATGTAGGGAAAACATTGTTTTGCTATGAGATTATCAAAGCTCTTGTGAAGCTAATTAAAAGTACAGTTGAGCACAGATTATTTTTTAAGGAAATTCTTAATTTTCTAAGGTGATTGGTATATGAACAGTTGATTTTAATGAATGTATTTGTTCTGAATTTTCTAGCTAACTGCAGCACGTTTTACTGGGTCTGTATAGTGCACACTATACAGCAATTTATAACAAGTATTCAGGTGCTGAAATCGGAATGCGGTTGTTGGATGGATCAAATAGTGTAATTTTTGCTTTCTAGTGGAAATGTATTTCTGTCAGCATTATGTTGCTGGAACAAACATTAACTTTTAGAAGTTCAAAGGTCTTTCTGGGGAAACATTCTCAAATAATTTTTCTTCCAGCCAACGTTCCTGCCCGTAAATGCATGGACTATGTTGTCTGCAGAAAGCAAACTCAGATAAAGGGTTTTAATGTAGGCCAATCACATTTTAAAAAATGCCATCAAATAGTCACAGAAGAATGTGTAGTTACACAAATACACAGCACTTCTTATCTTAAATGTCTAAAAGCATATAAAAAATGCTTCACTGGAAATAATTGCTAGCAGTAGCAAGGTAACAAGGAGGACAGTAGGATCTGAAGGAACGCATCCCTTACAGGTAGCTGGAAGGGAGAGTAACCCTGGTTGTGTCTATGTAAATACAGTTTGTTCCTCCGTGGCTTAGATGTGTTAGATATTTAGCAGATGGAGTGGCATTTCGCTCATTGTCATCAACTTAATTTGTGACCCAACACCAGCTGTGTTTGTATTAAATGCAGGGATAACTAGAATATGGTTACCAATGTTTGTAATTGTGTGGGAATACAATAAAGCAGGACTGAGTTAAATTGTTCAAAGGGAAGGGCTCACAGTTAGCAGGAAGAACCTTGCTAAGCAGAGGCTGGAATTTTAGAGCTGTATGACAGTGGCGGAATGAGGGAAGATGCCCTTGCTTGGACTGGTTTGACCTGTGCCCCCTCCAGTGTTCAAAGAAATAAATAGGCTAAATTGGTGGCATAATGAACAGCCAGCATCAGAGAAGTGAGACAAATGGCCAGAAGGATGGTGGTAGAGAACAGTGAGCAGGCAGATGACTAGTGACCAGAGGAGTGAGTAAGATGCCTCTTTCCCTTCCCCCGCCCTGACCAAGGGCAGCAACTCTGAGTGGGGTGCAGAAAAGGGTAGGGATGTGATGCATTTATATTGCTAATTGGATTGGGACTTTTAATATCCTGGAAGAGTGCGGCCCTTGGACCACATTCCAAATTCTTGGGGTGGCCCCCATCAAAAATGATTGCCCACCCCTGAGCTAGCAGAAGGATGGCTCACTGGTTCCCATTAGACAATTCCTTCTGGATTTTTACCATTTCACTTTGGAGGCCCTTCCTATCTTGTTTCCCATCATTTCTCTTCCAGGTGCTGTTTTCCTAGTCAGCTCTCAGGGCTGGCCAACACACTATCCCACGCTGGTGCAGCACAAAGGGGCCATGGGATTTGCATGCGTGTGGTTTGAATTACATGTCAAAAAGAGAGGAATGCTTCAGGCGCAGTGCTCTGGAGCCAGCGCCTGAAGAGGATAACCACCCCTCAAAGAGGAAATGTTCTTTGTTTACAATTTTCAGTTCGGCCCCCAAACCAAACCCAGTTATCTGAATAGCTCCACTGGCCACCATGTGGCAGGTGGAAGAGAGGCAGGAGAGTTGTGACAAAATCTCTGACTCTTGTGGACATGTCCTGTGCACCATGCTCACCCCTCATGACTTTAGTACGCTCCTTTTTCTTCCCACTGCAACCCAGAGAGCCTTGGAGGATGTTTCTGCCTTCAGGACATAGCAGGTGCTCCATTGCCTAGCTTCATGTCTTGTTCTAGGCCTCGCTGCTGGACTCTTAACCATGGCTGAGCCCTTACCTAGAAAACTTCCTCTGTGAGTTCCACGGAGTGAGCTGCTCTGTTTGGGGGAGCAAACAAAGAGCAAATCATTAGAATGCTCCTGTTCTGCCCTGCTAGGAGCACAGCGGTAGGCTAATGGCTGCTGCAGGGGGAGGGCTGGTGAGTTGGCTGTGCTGCTTTGACATTCCTCAACACAGAGAGCTCACAGAACAGCTCTGCCGTCCCACAGCGCTGTACTGCAGGTTGCTTACCCACATTACTTTGTTCTGCCTGTTGCCAGGCTGCTAGCTATATGGCCATGACATGTCAACAACGGGAAGCAGAAAGATTTCTTCATTTTTTCCCCAAATGGAGCAGCTCACTCAGCTGTCAGATACTTCCCAGAACTTTGAAAGGGGTAGCGTGCCTGCCTGCAGGGCAGCAGAGATCACAGAACACTGAGCAGAGCCCTTAGGGCAGGGATTGTGGGATACTGGTGGAAGCCAGTTCTCTTGACAAAACAAATAGCAGAGTCCACACTGACTCTTTGTTGACAATAAAAGATGGGGAAAAGTCTCTTGCAGGGGTGGAAGTTTTCTATTGCCAAAACTGGTTGTTTTCCCCGACAAAAGTTGTATTGTAGTGTAGGAAGCTATTAAGAACTATGGTGAGAGTAGGTTGAGACTAAGATAAGGCCCTAAGGGAAGGGCAAGGACCCTGTCTCCAGGAGGGGAAATCCTGGAGGTACCACTCTTTCTGAGTGGGGAACAGACTAAGAGGGCCACTGGCAGAGGGCATTGGAATGAGCCCCTCTTATGTGTGTACCCTGGAAGGGGTTTGCAATCTACACACAGGGGTGTGACTCAGCTGGAGGGCTGAGTAGCCAAAAAGTCTGATCTACTGAGAGAGCGCAGGCACACACACTTGGCTAGATGGGGGGCCGCTTGCGGGAGATGAGTGCCACCCTGTTACAGGCACCTTAGTCGGGGAACAGCTCACACTTTTCCCCACTTTGCCAATTCTTGTTACAGTGCTCGTTTCCTCCCGGAATTCATGATAGACTATTTGAAAGCCATTGCCTGGCTGCATTTTGGGTGTAGTCAGAGAAACTCTCTGATCAGCTACCTCTACTACCGTGCATATTTTTACGGATTTAATTTTAGCTCTGTGTAGACAGAGTGCGCACTGTGATTAAAAATAGAAACAGCCTATTAAATTCCCATGCGTTTGAGCTGAGTGCAGCGAAGCAGGAACAAGTCATGAAAGACTTAGATCTAGGCATGCCAGATGAATGGCAAATACACCCTACGCCCTGGGGAGCAACCACGGAGAAGGAATTTTTCCATTGATTTCCACGCCCGCTGCTGCCCTCCCTGTAGCTTTTATTAGGTAGTTCTGGGGAGAGTGGGAGAGTGAGACAGGCACGTATTTGGCATGGAAACACCAGGTTTTACTGAACATTTGCATCTTGCGCTGAGAATTTTATATAACAGATGCTGCCAGATTTGCTTTTTAACATGTCTGTCAAGGCAACATGGTAGAGATGGGACAACCAGTTCAGCCACGCGTGGGTGACTTGTGGAAGCATGCAAGAGGTGCACCATCCCAAATTTTAATCGCTAAACTGGGAGTTCCCATATGCCCCCTCCCTGCTCCTCTGGGTAGCCCTCCCCATACTCCCTTCTTTGCAGCCACATACAAAACCCACTATGAACTGCTGCCCAAACTAACTGAATAGGAAAAATCTGGATAGGGACAGGGAAAATAACATGTAGGACAAAAAGCACTTCTGTTCAGCAGGCTGGGACAAATCCCTTGCAACACTGAGGTGGTGGGACAAGATCTGTGCTGGCCCATTGCACGGGTGCAAGTGTTGTCTGGAGTGAGCCACAGCCCAGCAGTATTTGGAGGGGGAAAGATGGCTTGGCTGGACACCAAAGGCCTCAGCTATTTTCACTGCTGGCCCCCACCTTCCAGTTTCTGCACCTCGGGGGGTTACTAGGCAGAGGGGCGGGAGTTGGGGAAGGTTGTATCCATAAAGATGGCCTAGGAAACAAATGCCGTTGGGAGAAAAAACCTCTAGCAGCTGCATGGAGTTTGGTCCTTCATTCTTAAGCGTGCCCAGTGCTCCTTGAAGATTGCATCTACTTGGTAGGCACAAGCCTGCAGGAAACCCAGGGATGGGGAAGGGGGCTCCCCACTGATGTACATTACTGTTAGGCACATTAAGAGTGACTTCAAAAAGTCTTGTCCAGGGACAGCTCCTCCTTTTGTCCTCGGGCACAGCAGCGCTTTTGTTTCATCCTGGCCTTCTCACAGCTTCTGAGTGCACAAGGAGCGCAACTTCACCTTCGCGCCTTTTCCAGAATTCCTTTTTATCCATTGCCCAGGAAGCCACATTAGCTGCTTGTGTTCCTGGCCTTCAGGTAGGGGTCCCAGCATGCTGGGTCTGGAATAGAGGGTGATGAAAGAGCAGCAGAGAAGCAGATTGGTTCCCCTATGCAGGGCAGCAGGGAGTGGCCGAGCGTGCTTGCTGGGATCAGACAGAGACACAGCCAGCTAGAGTCTGACCTGACTGCTAGGGGAATCTCGGGAGCCAGGACTGAGGAAGAAAGAAATGTGCAAGAGAAAGTCTAGGCTATATCATTAAGGCATCATCTAAGCCTGGTCATATGGTATAAGCAGTTAAAGAACTAGAAAAATACTATCAGGCTTCCACCCTCTAACGAATTCATTGCTTTTGAATTGCCCATGAGAAATGTCAGGCTCTTCTTTGATGGACGTGTGACTGAGGCATGAACTTTGCAGGAAGCTTTGCTCACTCAAGGAATCTTTTCTGTGACTTCAAAGAAGGACAGATGGAGTGACTCATCCACAAAGTGCAGCCATTTCTGGAGTGAGACATAAGCAATTGCTGAACAGCTCACACAGCAACACCACACAGCAGAGTAGGTTCTGTAATGATTGGTAGTGTTGTATCCATTTGAGGCAACAGAGGGCTCCAGAAATCAGGCAGTTACATATGCTAGAGTTCTCTCATGTGCTTGTGCTAGGCGCCCCCTCATATAAATGGGCTGGAGCCATTGGCAGGAAGTTAGATGTGGGGTTCTTGAGACTGGAACTCCATGACAGGACAGAATCAAAGTCTATTGCCCTTCCTGGCATGCTCAGGAAGTCTCACCCTTTTACCCCAGGAATTTGAGAAAGGGCAGATTGGGAGGGTATGCCACGGTTCAAGGAGAGCATCAGCTATAGTGCTGACGGGAATGGGTACAAAAACCTTTCAGCTCTAGCCTTGATTTGCCATTGTGCACGTGCCTGGAGCCTGTGTATTTAACCATGTCAAATGAAATGACTCAAATATACACAGTAATTATCTCTTCTCTATGTCTTGCCTAATATTCTCTTGCTGGACAACTGCACCCTCCAGAAACAGTGCATGTTCCCGACTGACAGCAAGGCAAGAAGCAATGGGCTTAACCTGCAGCAGGGGAAAGGAAGGCCAGGTAGTAGGAGAATCTTTCTAATTCTAAGGCCTTTTCTACACTAAAAGGAAGATTGCTGCTTCTGCGATCGAGTTTCTGAAGTTTATTTAGCAAGTTGAGTTAAGACTCACTAAATCAAACTCAGAGGTGCCCCTGCTGGTGTCTGGCACTCCTCCTTTTGTGTATGGTCTGACAGTGGGGATGCCGCCAAACTCAGCTTAAGGTAAGCCGACTCCAGCTATGTATCCTACGTAGCTGGAGTTGCATTACTTAAGCCAAGCTGCTGGATCAGGTGTAGACTTGGGCTGAGGGTCATTAAGCTCTCGAACAGGCCTCCAAGGGAAGTAGTAAAATCGCCATCATTAGTGGCATTTAAGCACAGGCTGGGCAAACACCTGCCAGGGAAGGTCTTGGTTCCTTTAGCCCTGCCGCATGTGGTCCATCCATCCCATGACTAGCATTCTGTGCTCTAGAATAAGCATTTCACTTCTTTTTTTAGCATTTCTGGGACTTGGGTGCTTTTACTGAGTTAGCCATTCTAAAGCTTCAATAGATGGCAGACCAATGACAACCACATCTAGGAATATTTGAGCAGCGGAGGTAACAACCACAATTGGTTGGCTTTAGCATATCTTGTAACAAATTAGCACATAAGTAACTGATGACCCAGAACTGACAGGAGAAGTTAAGTCCGACGGAGTCCAGGCTGCACATGCTTAGATATTGCCTATATTGTTTCTCTAGATCATGGGTTCCCAGACTGGGGGGCAAAAGAAATTCCAGGGGGGCATGAGGCAACCCAGCCCCCCCTCCAAGTTTTGCTGCTATTTTTGTTTTTTGGCCCCGGTCAGTTCCTTTTTTTTTTTCTCTCTTCTCAACAAGTTTTGCTGCTATGGGGGGGGAGGGGAGGGAGGGGAGAGGGGGGATGAGGGTTTCTCAAAAATCAAAAAGGGGGCATGATGCTGAAAAGTTTGGGAACCACTGCTCTAGATCAACCATTTTCAAGCCATGGAAGAGTCTGGCTTAAGATGGGTGTGTTCTCCATGCATCTTATTTGATGCCATTCCTACAGTGGAATCAGTCATCACACTCAAATGCTATGTTAAAGTCAATGATTTATTTGTGGAACTCTTCGTGCAAGAAGAATACCACATGCTCAAATACACAGAGTGGTAAAGCGCACCCAAAAATACATTCAGCAAATTATAAAGCAAGTCAGATCTGTGGAAAGGAGAGTAAAAATATATTCTCTGGGTGGGGATGTTATTTCTATTGGATAAGATGCTTTTGGTTTGGGCAGGGGCAAGGCGGGGACAGAAGGTTTCTCTGGCTTCTCCTGTGTTTTTTAAAGAAAGGGTTGAAATGGCCAAGGCTGCTCTGGACCTCACACAATTACCCTACGGGAGAGGAACAGAACCAGTTTATTTGGAAAGTCTCTGGCAGGAGCATCATGGCTGAGACTGGAGAGGGACAGGCTGGCATTCACTGATACAGCAGACAACAATTCACCATATGCAGAAGCAGCTGCTACTCCCTTAGGCCAGGTCTATACTGGTGACTGGGAGAGAAAACTGATGCAAGATATGCAACTCCTGCTACATGAATTGCATAGGTGGTGTCAACATATCTTGCACTGATTTTCTGGGATGGCCTCACAGTGGAAGGTCGCTGGGAGAAATACTCCTGTTGACTTCCCTTACTCCTTCTGACAGCGAAAAGTACCTGTGCCTATGGAGGTGCTCTCAGTGTTCGATTTAGCCGGTCTTTACTAGACTTGCTAAATGAAACCCCGGAAGATCGATAGCTGGAGCATTGATCCTCCAGCCAGGGCCGGCTCGAGCCATTCCTGCGCCCTGGGCAGCGGGCATGCAATACATGCGCGGCTCCGCCCCTGGGTGCACAGTGCATGCGCAGCCCCGCCCCGGCACATCTTACAGCTGCAGCTCTAAGGGGCTCAGCGCGGCCCCCGGCCCTGGGCGCATGGTGCCTGATGGCAGCTCTAAGGGGCGCCGCATGGCCTCTGGCCCCAGGCGTGAGGCACCTGATGGCAGCTCCAAGGGGTGCCGCGCGGCTGGGCGAGCGGCGCCCCTTACAGCTGCCATCAGGCGCCCCCCATAGATTGGCTCCCCGGGCAGCTGCCCGGGTAGCCCCCCGCTTAATCCGGCCCTGCCTCCAGCAAATGGAGACATGGCCTTAGTGAAGTTGCATGTATTTCCACCGGCAGCAAGCTTGGTTAACTATTCTCTTCCAGCCACGGACCTTACTCAGTTCTTCAGGAGCAGGTACTTTTGTTGCAGTGCTGCTGTCAGAGCAGTCAGTTCAGCGCAATTCCACTATAGTGCTAGCACATGACTGAGCTCTGGCTAAGGACATGATTACATAGCAGAGTTACTATAGGCTACAGAGCCAAGTCAGTCTGGTCTGGTGAAGGTGAACATTAGAAGAGTGGCATTCAGTATGGACAGGCTGCTACCTGCAGAGCTGGGAAGGAACTTTTCCCTAGAGGGAGTAGGGGTTTAGAGTGGCTGCCATCTTTACAAGAGATTGATAAAAAATCCCAGATTTTTCAGCTTAGAAAAGAGGAGACTAAGGGGTGGGGGGATATGATAGAGGTCTATAAAATCATGACCAGTGTGGAGAAAGTGAATAAGGAAAGTTATGTACTTGCTCCCGTAACATATGAACAAATAAATTAAATGAATAGGTAGCAGGTTTAAAACAAACAAAAGCAAGTATTTCTTCATGCAATGCATGGTCAACCTATGGAACTCCTTGCCAGGGGATGTTGTGAAGATCAGGACTTTAAAGTTCAAAAAAGAACTAGATAAATTCATGGAGGTTAGGTCTATCAATGGCTATTAGCCAGGATGGGTAGGCATGGTGCCCCTAACCTCTGTTTGTTAGGGGCAACAGGAGAATGGGTGACAGGGGAAGGATTGCTTGATGATTCCCTGTTCTGTTCATTCCCTGTGGGGCACCTGGCATTGGCCACTGTCAGCAGACAGGATATTGGGCTAGATGGACCTCTGGTTTGACCAGCTATGGTTGCGCTTATGTTCTAGAGCAATTGCCTAGATGTCGTAGTAACAGAGTATTAGAGATGCTTTGTTCGAACAGCAGAAAGGGGCTCTTTTCCAAGGACTGTGGGAGTTTTTTGGGGGGTGCCTTCACCTGGGTCAATGGCTTGTGCCCAGCAGGAGATAGCCTCACACTGTAACATTCTCTGCATCAATGAGCTAATGAGCCATCTTCTGCATCTCTCTAAGAACCGTGGCCAGACAAGACAAGGAGGGCTGTGCATGGGAACAAAATGGTTGTAAGAAAGGCTCTTTCTGTGCTCTAAAGCTAATAAACTGACTTGAAAGGGAGAGTGCTTCGGAAGCCACTTTCCTAGCAGCAATGTGTCTGGCTCCAACAATTCAGGGTGCTGTTAGACCTGCATTGGAGCAATTCTGTGCATGAGCAGTGCATGCAGCTCTACACTGGTTTTCAAACCCTTTGTGCCTTCCTTATTGGCACATCCTCATAATCCTACTGGAGAAAGCACTGCCATCACAGCACGTTTTCACATGTTTCCCAGCAGCCCATACCCTCTGTATCCAATCCAAGGCCATCCAGGGTGTCTGCCATCACCACACTGTGGCCAGTTGGAGTATCACCGCAACAGCTGTGAGAGAATCCTGCGTCTCCTGGTGCAAAGACGCAGGCTGGCCCCTGCACCTTGAGCTGAAGGGGAATTTCTGGTTACTGGACAGAGGTTATAACAACCTTGCACCTCTTTGGCTCATGAAATGCTGCTTCTTTGCCAACATGAACCAGGACTTCAGGCTCCCACAATGGCATTTCTCACTCAGGGAGGGATTGGCAGGCAGAAAAACTAAACCTTATATCAGACATTCCTGTCTCTTCCAGGCTGAGTGAATGCCCATGTGTGGCCTTTCCAGCTGACCTGATCCTCTTGCTCTTTGTCGTACAACCAAGCCTATTTCCCTCCATTGCTGAATCTGTATGTATACCTCTGCTCCCTGGTGAATATACTATGACTCAGCTGAGAGAAATCAAACGTCAGTGTGGCAGGCAATATTTTCCCTTTCTCCTCCATCCTCCAAACTTCTTTCACTCCAATGATTTTGGCTGTGCCTTCCTATGCTATTTATAAACCTTTACTTCAATGGCTTATCTCAGATGGACCATATCAAACAAAAGTCTTCTATCTCTCAGGCCCAGTCACAAATACAGAGAGAGTGGAAATTCTCCAGACGGAGATAAGAGACCCTAGATATTAGCTGTGTATAGGAGAAATGCACAATTCCATTTTCCTTACAAAAGGTCAAATCTCTTCTTTTTTTCCCCTGGGTCTGACGTGAAAGAACTGCCCTAAAATGTGCTTTTCGAAATGCCAATGAACTTGAGAAATCTGATAAGAAGGGAGGCAAAAAACACATCTGTGGTGTGATGACTTTCAAGTACCAACGTGTAAAGGAGCAGTTTCAAAGGAAGCAATTTCTCTTGTTTTTTTCTGAGCAATCCTTCTGACAGGGTAAGGTGTAACTAGCTTGTCAGACTCACAGCTGACTTGTTGCTCCAAATCAGTAGTTACCACTGGAGATCACAACATTAGCATCTGGATGACAGATTTCTTTGTTATTGTTGATCATGCTCAAGAGGCTTTTAAAGGGCAGCTGGGGCTGAGAAAGAGAGCCAGACGGATAGCCCTGGATGCTGACATCTGCTGTTTATTTGCAAGCTTCAGAGGGGTAGCCAAGTTAGTCTGTAACAGGAAAAACTTAAAAAACAACAAAAGGTCTGGTAGCACTTTAAAGACTAACAAAACATATAGAAGTTATCATGAGCTTTCGTGGGCACAGCCCACTTCTTCACATGACTAGAGTGCAAGGCAGCTGCAGTGCATGCTTGCTATCACATTATCATGGGTGGTGGGTGAACCTCAGGCTTGGGGACGCTAGCCCCTTGCCTGGCCTGCCCCTTCTAACTGGGGCCTCCTGCCCTTCTTCCCCTTCCAAAGACCAGAAACCCCTCCTCTGTTTCAGCTTGGGCTACTCAATTGCCTCCCCCTTCCCTAGCCTTGGAGCACCATGTGTCTGAGTGGTGCAAGCCACAGGCCAGCTCCCACTAGCCCCAGGTCCTGGCCACAGGGGAGACCCACAGCAGAGTGCTGGTGTGAAGCAAGTGGGGCTGAGGGCAGAGCATGGGCAGGGCCACGTCGGGCTGGTTGGGGAGGCACAGCCTCCCTCGGCTTTTGCTACCCGCCACTACTCATGCATGTCACGCTGAGGGTGTGTCCAGCCTGTAATCGCAGGCTGTGCATACAGCTCAAATAGACGTCCCTGGCCTAGCTTGTGGGCGCCTCAGCACAGGCTGTGCAGACCCACCTGGAACTGCTGGGTAATGACTTGCAGGGCAGAACTGGGCTGAAATGGCTCCGCTGCTCCAGGATGGCTTGACTAAAGCTAGCTTGGTCCTACGTGAGCCGGGATCACACACTGTGGCTGTGCAGACATGCCCAGAGGGGGCGCCGTAATGCTGGTGGGAAGGGGGATTAGTCTTCACAGCTGATTTGCCCTGGTCTGCCAAGAAGGCCAGGAAACGGGTGAATCAGGGCCAGTTCGGCTGGTGGCTGGGCCAGCACTGTATATGTATGAGTTACAGGTCACTCTCTGCATGGCCTGGCATAGGCTGGGAGTTGTTCTAGCTCCCATGCTGCAGCAGCTAACTCAGGGGGTAGCAGCTCATGCTTATAGGGCTGGCGGCTCCCGGTTCAATCCCGTGGTGCCTGCTGAAAAGGCACCTGTCACACAAGCACAGGAACCGTGACAAAAGCAGCCACTCATCTATCAAAGGCCATGGAAGTGCCAGGGACGTTTGGCCCTTCCCATCACTGAATCTGGAGGTACGGTGGACTCGCGCCTGTTGAACTCAAGGGAGTGATGGTGACGGGGAGATAGAGATGACCCAGACATTACCCAGCACCTCCCAGGCAGTCATGACTTTGCAGCCCTGACTCGCTAATGGTGGCTCCTCCATAGGGCCATGAGCATGTGTGTGTACTTGGTGTTGTCCATCCCTGTCTTCAAGACCTCTCCCTTTTGCAGCTCGAGGCATGTCTCAGGAGTGCGCCAGGTTGCAGCTCCTAGGAGTATGTCTACATTGCGGCGCTATTTTGGGATACTTCCAGTATCCCGAAATAGCATTTTCCTCATCTCAACAGTGCGCCCGTTATTCCAAAATGCACTATTCCAACATCCTGGTAAGCCTTGTTCCACAAGGATTAAGAGATTCGTGGGAATCGTGGTATATTTTGAAATTTAGCACTGTGTATACAGCACCAAATTTCGAAACAGACTATCTCAAAATAATCTTGAAATAAGGTATGCAATTTGCGTAGCTCAAATTGCATATCTTATTTCAAGTTAGCGCCGTAGTGTAGGTGACCATATTTCTGCTCCTTCTAGATATCTTTTTGTGGTTTGGCTGCACTTTTCCCATATATCTTACTCTCTATCTCCTTGTCAGCCTCCTCGTAGCGCTGGTCAAAATCAGCTATATGACTAGAGAGAGGCAGTTGCCTGAGGTGTCTTCTGCGACTATGGGGCCTATTTCCGCTCTTCCCTGCATTCATGCATCTGGGAAAAGTTCCTCTGGGTGGTGTCTGCTGCTCCTTTGACACCTTCATGGACCAATTGGTGCTGTCCAGGGTTCTTCGCTCCATGTCCCCTTGTTTTGATCCATTGACCTTCCCACCTCTCCTTGTTATAGTCTTGGTTGTCCCCTGTAAGTGGTTGAGCTCCTGAGTCTTGTGGCTCTTTCACAAAGACTTGGGAGAAGGATCCTTTAGCAGTTCTGCCCACTTCCTGGAACCCAAATAGGACTGACTCACTGATCAGCCTTCCCTGACAGCTCACATGGATAATAGCCTAGTTGCTTGGTGTCGCTGCTGTACATGAAACTGGCCATGCCAGCCACTTTGTAGCTGCAGCGCATGCGGGGGCGGGGGTGGGGGCTGGTTTTCTACTGATGGCAAGTTACATAAAGGAAGCTCATTGCATGGCTTGAAATAAATTTAGCTGGTGTCGTGCTGAACACCTGGGCTGTGGTTGCTAGCACAGCACTATTACAAACGCTGCCTAGGAGCTGTTCCACGTTGCTCAGATCAGAGCTCCTTATTACATACACACACACACCTGCAGCAACACAGGGCTCTGGGGAAGGGTGTAGCTATATTTGCATGATGCCAGTCTGAATTGCTCTTTGGTGTTGGGAGGGATAGAAGATGAGGCTTCCGCTTAAACACAAACGGAGGCAGAAGCCCTGAGTCAATAATCTAACAGATTTTTAAACAGTGTGATGGATTGTTTACATGAAGGTTATATTGTCACATCTCATATGATTTTTCTCAGGGGAACCATGATAGGAGTAGCATTTCATTTGTATTTCGAGGACACACAGTTAGTTAAGGCCTGGAATCCCAAGGCAAGTGCATAATGTCACGGCCATAACATAACTTTTTTTTGTACCACCGACAGATCTGGCCTTAGTTCTGTGCTACACATAATTTTACAGAAGTTCTTTCCACAAGTTATTTTCATAATGCAATGGGAAAGGGGGCGTTTACTCACTGCAGATAGCAATAACACAAAGCTGATCTGAGAACTGACAAGCAAAATTGACTAGAAACTGAGGGTCCAATTCACCCTGCATTTCTTTCCGTTTTACACCAGTGCAACTTCATGGAGGCCACAGGCCCAGCAAGTGGAACTTGTGGGTTTTGTGTCACCCCCTTGGCTGAGGGATGGGAAAAATTAGACTGTCAAAACCATGCCCTGGATTAAGAAGCAAAGGCGCTAATGGTACCTCGGCTAGGACATTTTAAAGAGAGGATCTGAACCTCAGTGTTCTACCCACAGTTTCATTACCTGCAGGACACACAAGGTGCAGGCTCTGAAGTGCATCTTCAGAACCTCTCACTGGGCAGTCTGGAGAGGTGGGCCATTGAACTTGCTGGGGACACAGAGTTCACTGTCTTGAGAAGATTCTATCACCCGCAATAGCCAAGTGCCCTTGCTATTGGGTTTGGAGACCCCCTGGATCCTGCTCACCTCAAGGGCAATTCATTATCACCATGGATAATTTCCATTTCAAGTGTGTGTGTGTGTGCAGGGAGGTGGGGGGCTGCAGGACTTCCACACACTTCCAGTTGCAGCACCTGTGTGCGGAGGCTTCTGCGCCCATCACAGCCCATGTAACTCTGAGTGCTCCAGCTAGACCAGCAATAGGCTAGCGAGTGGGCTACATGAGTAGCCCTCCTTTATCTCAGGGGGCCACAAGATTATCATAACCAAGTTGGTTCCTGGGATAGGGTACTTTTGCTCATGGCACTTGTGAACCTAGAATTTGCAAGATGTGCAGATGGAACTGTAGTAGCACTGGGATTGCGTGCAGAGGGAGCACACACCTCTCCCAGTCAGTGCTGTGTGCAGTCAGCATGCACCTCACTTCACCTGCCCTTGCTTTGTGTGTGTGTCATTGTAGCAATACTGATGGGAAAAAAAGCTACGTGGATGGAAACCAGCAGAATCACAGCCGTGTACATGGGCAATGGTAAACAAAATGTTTCGCGGGCCACATGTAGAACCCTGGTGTGCCACATGTGGCTCATAGGCTGCAGGTCGGTCACCACTGATCTAGAGGCTCAGTACAATCAGTTGAAAGAAGGGCTCTCTGCTAAATCTCCAATGGCTCTCGTTTCTTCTAAGTTCCCTGGGCAGTTGCAGCGATCCAGACTTGGCACACACACGGTTTATTCCTTTGCCACCAGATGCAGCTCCAACAGCTCTGATGCTCGTCAATCTTTCATGAGTCAGTGTCACAGGCGGGGCTATGCACTCACTCATAGGAGCGCTGATAGGGTAGGATGACCGGAGGGCCCAGAAAATGTAGTCATCTGTGGGCATTACGGTTCACCTAACAAGCACAGGCTTTTTCACCCTGTTTGGCCTCTGAGCTTTCCTTTGAAGCCCTTTGTGGGCAGAAGATGTTCCCCACCCCAAGAAGAGGGTTCTGAGGGCTGCCCCAGAACAGGACATGTTGATCATGCCACTGAGCAATGCTGAGTGGGAGCTAGAGAAATACACAGCAGACTCTAGAGTCAGCGAGGTGAAAGGTTTTTCCACGTGACTGGCTTTGCTTTGAGCCCATCCAGGCTTTAGTGGCTGAGTCTCAGCCGTGTGATCATAAGCACCCAGTCCACTTTTAGGGGTTGATCAGTCGCCTCTGGATGAAAAGCCCTCACGGCAGATCTCTGATACAGTGAGATGTTCTGCAATTTTTCTTCATTTATAAATCTAATGAAGCCACGCGGCCCTTGGAGGAGTTAAAGCGAATCTGATTTTAAGACTGGTTAGATTTGGGATCCAGATGTTAGCTGCCATCCCCGACAGATTGGGAAGCCAGTACAGCACAGACCCAGTGCACTTCACAGCATTTTAAAAAGGAGAGCAACTGAGTTAACCCCTCCCCAACCCCCGCTAGCTGCTTGCTTTACCAGAGCACTCAGTTTAACGAGGCTTGCTCTCTCTCTCTGTCGCTCTCTCTCTCGTGTGCACAAAACCTTGCTTGCTATATCAACAGATATGACCCATTTGATCTGAATAATTCAGTATTATGCAGCGGTTCCCATTTCCACTGCCAGAGAATGTCAGCCACTCACATGTCACAGAACTAAATGATTTCCTGCCAAAATGCTACAAACACATGAAAAAAATGAACAATGCTCTGGTCACCTCCCAAACCCCATTCCCCTGACATAAGGCAGCAATGCCATGTGAGTGTACATGTGTGTGTGTTGCGATACGCTGGCAATTCTCAGTCACATTACCAAATCATTCAGGGATTGACGCTGGGGGTGTGGTAGAGCTAGAAGCCGCACTGCACGTCTGGGAGCTGCCATCCATAACCATTGTCTTTGAAGACCTGTGTGATGAAGCCAGGGCATTTTAAGCCACTAGACCATTCAGAAACCTGGCAGATGACTGGACTGTTGACCCCACCATCAGTGCCAGACTGGTAGTTACCACTGCGTGATGGGGGCCTTCCTTATGCCAGCATGACACAATGGGAGTGAGAGGCTGCCAGGCAGCGTTCCCAGAAATGCCTTCTCCTTAGAAGCTAGCTAGGTGGGTACAGAAGAGAACAGGGTGTCTGGTTTTACCATTCTCATGGAGAGCCGGTAACAAGGGTCTAGATACCCTGGAGAGGGGTCTAGACACAACAGATGTGCCAGCCAGCTCCTCCCTGCTCTCTGAGTCTTGTAAATACACAAACCACATCCTTGCAACTGGTGGTTGGATGAATAGCAAAGCACCGGGAAAGCATAGGGCGGATGACAGAGGCCCCACCCAGTGCTGTTCTGTCCCTCAGATTTCAGGCCCCAGGACCTGCACCTTAAGTTTCAAGGTCTCTGGCAGCTCATGCTCTCTGCATGGCCTCCCCTTAGGGCCTCTCTGCGGAGCTGCCAAGTATGGCATGGTTCTGGCCATGTCCCCTCACTCCTCTGCCTGCTCATCACTGGAAGCAACCCAAACCAGCCATGTCTAGGCTGGCCATCTCTCCCCTCTCCTTGTGAGCCCCTTTGACCCGTAGCGGTGACCCCTGAGGTTCCAGGCTGAACAGTCATGACTTAACTCTGCTCTCACGTCCTCCTCCTCCTCTCCGTCTGCCCTGGCAGCAGCCCCCAGCTCCATCCTGTAACAAGAGCCTCGTGCCCCCGCAGAAATAGCATCCCTTTCCTCCCAGCGGGGCCACACCTTCATGTTATCACTCTCACTCCGGACTGGCCGCTTCTCATGGACACTCATGGGCTCTGTGATTGATGGTCTCCTGTCAGGCTTGCAGGACAGGGGAGACACAATGCCCCACTGGAGACAGGTGGGGTGTGTGTCACTCCTATGCATGCCGGCTTCCTGACCCTTCCCTCTCGTGGTCCTCCACTGGTAGTAAAGTTGAAAAAAGTCAAGCCTGAAGTGAGTGAGGAGCAAGACTTGGAAGAGAATCTGAGCCCTGACTAATCCCAGCTAATCAACCAGTTGCTGGCCAGCCCACCTCCTGCCAGTCCACGTTCAGGTAGCAACAGCCAAATGGAAATGTGGGCCTGTTTTAAACCGTTGAGGCAGCACTGGGGGAAATGGAGTTCTCTCTTTATTGCTGACATAAGAGACATGTTTCCTGGTATGGAAACTTCTTTGCTACTGCAGCAGGTACTTGAATGCACATGTTCTCAGCTCCCATTGAACAAGAAGAAGAAAAAAGGTGAGCTTAAGGTTACAGTACATAAAATTGTCACCTTCCTGTTATGCTTTTAAGAAGCACATGGAATCTTTTTCAGGGGAAAGGCAATATGCTGCATTTATTGAAAATACAACATGAAATGCAGCATATGCATTCTCTCTCTCTCACACACACACACACCTGTCCTGTGGGTGGTTACCAGTTTGTCATGGCTTGAATCAACCTAATGGCCAGTTAGACTGAACACGAGTGAGAAGTTGGGCTTTCTTGGTCATGATCTGATACTCCAAGATGTTGCAGGACTGAACCCAGAATTCCACGGCAAAACATTCCAACTTTATACTTGAAAATTCCCACGTGAGTCCATACATTTTGGAGTGTGGTACTGCAATTGTCACTCCTGAAATGGTCTTAATCTTGGCGTTTTCCATAGTTACCCTTTGAACCTCATTGCTAGGCTACCCATCATTATCTCGTTTGTTATCTCATGTTTGAAGTGTTTGCTTTATCATCAAAGTTATTATTTTTGCTAACTTGTTTAAGCATTGGGCACAATGGATATTTTCTGGCTCTCTCCAAGTTTCTCACTTCTTCATGACCATCTGGACATTCGTGATGGTTTTCACACTTCTCCTTAAGTAAGCACACATCCTCCACTCACACCAGACAATTTTGTAGAGAATTTGAGTCAGGATTACATTTTAAAAAGGAGTATAGAACTACTAAAGAAATTACAAGAGAACCTTACACAACTTAGTTTGCAGTGCAGACAGAAGCACAACTTAAATTTGTAATGCAGAAAAAGAAGCAAGACCTTATTGCAAACACAGTAATAAAACCATGACCTAAGATAAAAGAAATGACCATCAGAAGTCATGGTCTCTGCCTGCCTTAGCATTGGGATATGCACTTATCAGCTTACCCAATTTGTATCTACCAACAGCACAAGCTGTTCCCTCCTGCTCATCATGCACCATGGTGGGCAGGAGGAAACAGAAGCATACAGAACTTATCAGCAAAACATTATATAGGAATTATTACCTTCATTCTAATTTGTCATGGCCCCCCTATGCTTTATGGAAATTGGCTTGTGAATATAAATATGCATAACCTGAAGACACTTTCGGCAAAATGCATCATGTGACATATTTTTAAAGTTACAATCTGCTGAATGTGTATATTCTATTTCTGTGCATGTATCATTTGTGCATGTGAAGTTAGAAACATGAAGTGTGAATCCTTTTAGAATTCTAAATGGGCTAATGAAGGCCAGGAGCAATACTCCAGAAAGATAATGGCTCAGTGTTTAAACCAAAGTTCTGTGAATGGTTTTGTTTTCCCTGTAAGACGGGGGGGGGGGGGGGGGGAGCAAATGTAGGGCCAGCAGGCCGTATCTGGCCTGTGGCTTGCTTTGATCCAGCCCACCAGGCTTGGGGCTCATCCTACCCCTGCCCTAGTGGTATGAGCCAGCCCTGGCTTGTGCGCCAGCAGGCAGGCAAGATCAAAGCAAAACTGCAGGTCAGATTGGGCACAGGGGCTCTGTCTGGCAGTGGAGAGGAAGCTGCTATGCTGCAATCAAGCGCTCCCTGCCCGCCTCCCATCGGCCGGGAATTGTGGCTAGTGGGAGTGATGGTGAGGAGAGGGATGCTTGCAGGGAATGCTTCCTTGCCATGTGCAGAGCCATGCAGAGATATCCGTGTCCCCTTGGGAGCTGCGCCAGGTAAGTGCCCCATCCTCTGCTCCCTCCCCACCCCCAGATCCTATCCCCGCACCCTGCTCCTGTATCTGCCCTCCTGCCCGGACCCCTTATCCCCAGCCTACTCCTGCACCCTTCCTCCCACACCCCTCAGCCTGCTCCTACACTATCCTTCCCGCCCAGACCCTGCACCCTCCTCCCAGCCTGCTCCCCAGCAACCCCTTCTTGTACATGCAACTCCTCATTTTTGGCCCCATCCCGGACACTGGGAGGGCCCATAATATCCAATAGCCCAGGTCCCAAGAGGAGTTAACCTAGCCCTAAGCCTTGGTGTCTCCTGCCTTACTGTGGGGCTACAGATGAAGGGGAATGTTTTTTATTCTCTGCTTCTCACTTGGGGGGCCACATTGGTGAGTGTTTTTTCTCTTTACTGGGGGAGAGGGATGCAGATCAATGAGGGTTGTGGGGTTTTCTTGTGCATATGTCTCACTTATATGTGGCCCTGGACTGATTTTTTTGTGTGGGTCAGTGGCTCCCAATCCAAAAAAGGTTCCTCACCCCTACTGTAAGCCTAAACTGTGGTTGGTCCTGCCAGGACATGTGGCCAGGCCACCTGATGCTGGAACCCATTTTGGATCCTGTACTTCGCACTCAAGGTGAGAAAAGTTTGAACTGAGCACAAAGAATTCCCGGGTAGGGCAATAGGGATGTAAAGGGGGGAACCAAACAATAAAGACAATGGCCCGATGCCAGAGGCCCCTCATGTACCACCCTAGATGCCTGCTGGAAACATTTAAGACTGAACAGTGAGAAAGACTGGGCCCGAGCTAGGAGGCTGCCTAGCTTGTGAAAAAGATGATTAGAACAACTGTTAGGGTAAGAATTTGTATTTCTTTAATGTATTAAGCTTAATTGTCTTGTTTTGTTTATTCTGGCTTAGCATCATAGAACCATAGAACACTAGGACTGGCAGGAACCTCGAGAGGTCATCGAGTCCAGGCCCCTGCCCTCACGGCAGGATCAAGCAGTGTCTACATCATCCCTGATAGATGTCTGTCTAACCTGTTCTTAAATATCTCCAGTGATGGAGATTCCACAACCCCCCTCTAGGCAATTTATTCCAGTGTTTAACCACCCTGACAGTTAGGAAGTTTTGCCCATTGCTTCTTGTCCTATCCTCAGAGGCCAAGGAGAACAATTTTTCTCCCTCCTTCTTGTGACACCCTTTTAGATACTTGAAAAATGCTATCATGTCCCCTCTCAGTCTTCTCCTTTCCAACCTAACAAGCCCAATTCTTCCAGTCTTCCTTCATAACTCATGTTCTCTAGACCTTTCATCCTTTTTGTTGCTCTTCTCTGGACCTTCTCCAATTTCTCCACAGCTTTCTTTGATTTGTCTGTTTTCACTTACAACTCCTTAAATCCTACTTTTTATACTTAATAAAACCCTTTTGTTTATTATCAAGCCCAGTGTAAATAATTGTTACCTGGGATGGGGGAAGTAACCACTGTGCATCTCTATCTTTGAAAAAGAGAGAAACTTACAAACTTTCCCTTATATAAAGTAGGATGATTTATTAGGGGGTTTGGTCCCTTCTGAGACTTGTGCTGTCAAGGTCGGGGTGCTGTCAAGGTTCTATAGCTGAGCCCTCCCGGAGCTGAGCTGGTTCAGCATCTGTGTTGCTCTTCAGGGGTCGGTTACTCCAACTCTGTGGAAAGACCAGAGCATCTGGCCCAGCAGGACAGGGTGGTAGGGAGCCCCAGAGGGCAAGGTGGCAGGCATCAGTGGTTGGATCAGCACAGTGGTGGACAGCCCCAAGGGGACCTCTGTGATGGAACCCATGACATAATTATATTCTTGTGTTCTTCTAGAAACATTAAAAGACATTTTGGCTACACCCCCTGTGGCAGTCAGCATTTGGCAGGAAGTGTGAGGGGCGCACTGCTATAATAAGTCGCCTTTCCGTTTGCAAGCTGTCATATGAAGAAGGCTCATTGAAGTTAGAGGCATCCCACAGATATATCACTGAACAGGCACATGCTTATTTCAGGGACACTGAGACCAGGGGTCGGTCTCAGCTGGAATCACAAATTGCTCTACCGTGGTGGGGAATGGGAGTTTCAGAGCTGAGGGTACTAAGGTTACCTAGATTTCTGCACACCCTTCCGACTTGGTTATAACCTTTTGGGCTACTAACTACAGCCACAGTCAAAGAACTGAGTCTGGAGCCCATTGTGACAGACAGGTATTGCTGCTAAACCTACCCAGGCCTCTTGTTCTCTCTTGCACTCATAGTCCTAGACCAATGATTCTCAAACTTATTTGACTGGGTTCCCTCTTTCTTTGTTTCTGTAGTTGTTTATGCCCCCTCCCCGAATCCTGTACTGCCGCCCAGCTCTGAGAGCAGCAGCAGCTGGCTAGGTACCCAGCTCTGGGGTGCAGCACTGTGCCAGCAGCAACACACAAGTAAAGGAAGCAACGTGAAACGTGATATTGGTCAATATCACTTTTTACAGCAGATTTTAGTGCCCCCTTCTTTCTGCAGGGCTGCTGCCACCCTTGGACTTACAGCTAGAGCCCAGCCTCCTCCTGGGGAGGGATTGGATGGGGGAGATCCCAAGACACAAGGTACTCCTGTCCCTTTTATCTTTGTTGGTCAGGTGTGCATCACCTGATCTGGACTCAGCAGTCATGGACTGGCTTGCTGCCCACAGAAGGGAATCCATGTGCTACCTACAGACAGAAATGAGGGCAATACAGCAGACACATGCATTGCAGGGAAAGATGCCTGAGACCTTGGGTGCCAAAGACACTGGCATTTATGAGCCTATTTAACCTAAGGGAGACGCACTGCTGGAGACGTCACAGACTGACATATCTGACCACTACTACAGTGAATTAATTGACGTGGCATTGCAGGAGACTTCAGTGACCCAACCACAGCATCTTGGGGTATAGTCTGAATGAGTTTCAAATACTTGCAGCATGTTATGGCATCGTATAACTTGGGACTGATTTGCCTCTCAGCTACACTGGTGTAAATCCAGAGTAATTCAAGTCAGTGGAATTATTTGGGAGTTAGACCATATAGCTGAGCAGAATTTTGTCCCCTACTATCTATGTTGAGTTAGGGAAACATTTTTCTGTCAGGGGCTATTGACCCACAGAAAAAACAGTCAGGAGAAGAGGAGCACACAAGCAAAAAAACCCCCTCACTCAACTCACCAAAAGTCATGGCCAAATTGACTCTTCTGGGATCCTGGGGCTATTTGATTTTATGAGGCCCCCGAGGCACCCTTAGCCAGGTCCTCTGCCTGTAGTGGGAAAGAGGTTCAGGCTGGGGCCAAAAATAGGGGGTTCAGACTGAGTGCGGGAGCTGCAAGTTGAGGCAGGAGGATGGGTGTAGGAGGGGGTAAGGCCTTTGGGGGTGGGCTGGGGATAAGGCATTTGGGGTACAGGAGAAGGCTCCAGGCTGGAGACAAGGGGTTTGGAGTGTGGTAGGGGGCTCAGAATAGGAGATTAGATTGGGGATGCAGGGTCTAGGAGGGATTTAGGATGCAGGAGTGGCTCCGGACTGAGGCTGGGTGTTGGGGTACAGGGTGCGTACCAGGGGCAGCACCCCTTTGTTGGTGGTGTGGGGGAAGCAAGTGGCTCAGTAGGAATGGGAGCTGCAGGGGGGAAGCCTGCAGACCAGGGTAACTGGGGGATGGAAGCTCCCCAGTCCTCATGTCCACATGGCTCCAGCTGTGGGAGACAGCAGCTTACAGAGCAGCCTCCATTCTCCTCCCCTTGCCAGCCCACAGGGCCAGATAAGGTGCAGGGGCTTTAGTGCCTGTAGCCCAGCATCCCGGGCTGAGGGGGTCTCACAAAAAATCTGGACTTTTGGCAGCAGGAACATCTTTTTTTCAGACCCCCTTAGCCCTGGCCTCTGCCTGCAGTGGGAAAGGGCACTGGCCCTCATGCTTAAGCCCCACACAGGGGCCCTGAGGCTTAGGGGTTCTTGTCCACAGCAGAGACTTGCCATGGGCCAGATCAAATCAAGCCAGGGGCCGGATCCAGCCTGTGGACTGGAGAGTTCACACCCCTGCTCTATGTCTTTGTTAATCAAAGGCTCAGGCTAGGATTTCCAGAGGACCTGAAGGGAGTTAGGTGCACACACTCCATGGACTTTCAACTAGAATTCGGTGCCTAACACCTTTAGGCACCATTGGAAAAATCTCAGCTTCTAATACAGCCTGTGTATATAGAATGTGTTATGGCTCCTGTTAAGGTATCTACTAGCATCCAAATGCAACGTTATGCCCTTCCCCTGCAATTGTAGTGCATACACTCAGGAGGACCAGAGGCAGCAGTGGTCTTTAACTATTGTAGAAGGACTTTGGTGCAGAGATAAAAGCGGTGCAAAGCTTGGTGGTTTGGACCAGCCCAACTTTCATTTGAAACTCTTCTCTTTCCACTGGCCCCAGCAAGTTTTTCTAGAGCAGTGTTTCTTAAACCGTGTTCCGTGGTACACCGGTGTACTGCGAGGCAGTTGGAGGTGTGCCACGGAGAACAACAGAATTCAAAATGGCCACCCTTAAAAGAGCAGGTGGCCTTTTTTTTTTGCTCAACAAAAAATCCTTGGTGTATCTCATAAAAAAAAATTGTTTGGTGTTCCTTGGTCTTAAAAAGTTTAAGAAACACTGTCCTAGAGTGAATGGGCTACATCCGCAATGAATAAGCTGTTTAGGTCTGATGGTACAAAATACCATCTCCTCAAGTCTCAGACGCACATGATGGGTATGAGGCACTGGCACTGGGCCTGGAATGTAGATGGCTGCAGGGACCTGACTGGTGACTTTGAGTGCCCAAATTGAGACATTATGGAGGGTGCTTATTTTGACAGGGCAGGTGCACAGCACCCAAAATTACTGCACCCTTTGAGATGTCTACATTGTGATGGGTTTGGTCACAAAGGTTCCCTTGGGACTGTCATCTGACATGCTGAAATACTCCAGAGATACCTATCTGCCCCTCAGGGCACACTGCCTCTCTCCTGTCCTGCTGGCCCTCCAGCTTGGCCACAGAATAGGAGTCACAGCCCACTCCAGTAGAATACAGATGCTGAGATCAGCTCAACTCTGGGAAGACTCAGCTAAAAGGACTTGCCACAACACCCAAATGCACAGCCTCAATGGGACCTGAATCGCAGATAAATCCATCTTACCCAGTTTTATACAGAGCAAGCTCATATTGCCCACCCTCTTTCTTATGTAAAGAGAGATATGCACAGACTACTCGCGCCACACAGGTAACACTTACACTGGATTTTATTAATAAACAAAAGTGATTTTCTTAAGTACGAGAAAATTTATCCAGCATCGCGAGAGTCCTTAGCTCAGTTAATTTTTGTTTTTCTTCTTTGAAATCATTGCTCTGGGGTAGCGCTGGAGATGAGGGGTTCAGTATACAGGCGGCCTTGGAGAGAGAGGACTACCTCTGCAGCTTGGGGGCCAGGTGAGAAGCATCTCTATATGATGGCTGCAGCTGCAGCAGACACAGCTGGGGGACAGACTCACACACAAACAGATGCAGTTCTAGCATTTTCAGAAAGAACGTAGATAGCCACATGACATATGCCAAGGCCTTATTTAAGCTCTGGTGACCTTTTTGCAAAGCAAGCCCTACCACTGAGGCACAGCACCTATTATACAGTCCTGGACATATGAAAGGGTGATAAACCAGTCATGGCTACAGAGTGTCACTGACCCTGCTTCTTGCTTTACTCCAGTGAGTTACTTCGGAAGTATTGCTGAACTCAGATGAGAAGTGAATTTAAGTGTATAATGCAAGAATTAGAGGGACAAGACAAAGCTGATGTACCATGTTCCCTCTAATTATTTCCATCCATGTGATGAATAAATTTTGTTATGTGCACCAAAGCCTGTGTGGATGTGCACCACTAGTAGAAACACATGATGCCTGCTGTAAGAGCTCTGCTAAATAGCTGGGCAACATCTGAATCTCTCCTGGGTGGCTGCTCAAGCCCTCAACTTACAGGAAATACTGCCTCTGTGCCACATACACTGGATTTTATCCAATGAGTAGAGCCCAGTGAGTGTACCTCGAGTGTTAGGGAACTGAAACAGAGAACAGTCAAAGTTACATTACATCCTTCACACCCACGATGGGCAACCTAGGCTAGTGCATGGGCTGCGTGCGTGTCCCTCCATCTCAGTGGACCAAAAGATTCTTAACCAAGTTGGTTTCCTGGGATAGGGTAGCTTCAGGGGGTAGCCGAGTTAGTCTGTTACAGAAAAAAAAACACAACAACAAATGGTCTGGTAGCACTTTATAGACTAACAAAAATTTTGCTAACTGCGGTGTCATACTTAGAATTTGCAGGGTGTGCCGATCGAACCGTGGCAGCGCTGGGATTGGGTGCACACAGCTCTCACAGTCAGTGCTGTGTCCAATCAGCACGCACTTCACTTTGCATGCCCTTGCTTTACATGGATGTCATTTTAGTAATACTGTCAGGAAAAAAAACTACGTGGACGGAAACTCTGGCAATCCTGCACGTGGGCAACAATAAACAAAATGTCTCACAGGCCACATGTAGAACCCTGGTGGGCCTCAGGTGGCCTACATTCTGCAGTTTGCCCACAATGCTACAAACCAATAGTCTTCTTCCAGTTTGCCTGTTGAACAAACTGACACTCAAAAGCTGCAGCATTGGCCACACGGCACTAGTCTAATCAAGCCAGGAATTTCTTGACATACTGAGATTTATCAGGGCTATTCCCTCCCCCTAGAATGCATTGGGTGAAATTCATCCCTGCACAGTGGACTAGATCCTCCTACTCTGAGCACTGGTGTGATTTGCAAACCTCACATTAGCCCTTTGTCCAGGGAGCAAAGTTCATGGAAAGAGGCATCAACAAGTGGAACAGCTGACAACACAATTTCCACAGCCCAGAAGACCAAAGCATGGATGCTCCATTCAGTGAAGAGATACCAAGGGTAAATTAATTTCTATTTTGTAATGACAGTGTTGAGTTCAACGTAGCAGAATCTATCTGCTCTCTGTCTATCACACTCAGCTCCATACATTGCCAGGGCTTTAAACTAAACTGGTTGCTTCAGAGAGAGAGAGAGAAATAAGTCATATGTCAAAATTAAATGAAAAGTAGGAGCCAGGAATGAAGTGAGACAGAAATAATCTATAACCTTTAGTACTTCAATTTGTCTTATGACTACAAAAATAGCACTAGGTCAGGCAGCCAGGCCTGGGAGATGAACCAGAAATATTTCACATCACATATTATCAAATGAGAATTTAACACTGATAAACATTCTCCTATTAAGAGGACCTCCACCTTATGCATTTAGTATTATCTTAGGTTATTGCAGGGTGGCAGCTGACGGATCCATCAACATTAATGTTCCATTTTCTGGATTAACCGGGCTGTGTTTGGAATAATTTACTGAGAATCATTAACCTAATGATATAGGCTTTCTATAAACTGCTTAGCCTGGCAGTGGGGAAATGGGCTTAATGAATCTAGATTAAAAAAAAATCCTGGATGACTCATAAAAGAGACAGTAATTAGAGTTGCAGGCAAGTCACCAGAGATTGCTGCTCAGGTAAAAAAAGCCTACTTAGGTTACCTGGAAATGCTGAGAGCAGCTTACCTAGCAGGCTCGGAGCGGAGATGGATGGTTATTTAAATCTCGACTCACTGTTTTCTCTGAGAGGTTCATGAGGAGAGAGGCCAAATATTTTGGGAGCTAAAATGTAGAGTTTGTGATGGAACAAAGTGAAGGCCTGGAAGTCAGATTCCATGTGAGACATTTCTGCTACAGGAAGGACTGGCACCATGTCCAAATGCCTCGTAAATTCTAAGGGCTACACCTCGTGCTATTCAATTTACTGCAGGTGTGGATATGAGGGCATTGCAGGAAATGTTCCACCCCGCCAAAGAAAATTGAGATTTAAAAGTTTCCAATTCTGCATCAGGACAAAACTGATCCCTTCAAAAAGTGGGTTCTTTTTCCTTCAAGAGAGAGAAGTGAGCAATCCAGCCCAAACTAGCCATAACCGGGTGCGTATGGCACTCACCTGGTATACAGGCAAGCCAGGGTCAAGTTTATGCTTTGTGGTTCTCCCACATCTAAGGGAAATGCCCTGGTTATTCTCAAGTGGACCTTTCTAACCTTGACTAGAAATTTTGTCCTAGACCTGAGAGCCCTTTTCTAATGCAAGTGTAATCAAAATTGGGACATTGCCATGAAAAGTTTCAGTTTTGACTTTCTGACCACAACCCAAACCAGCCAACTACAATAACCCTCCATTTCATCCCAACCACGGCAAAGTCGGTGCCAGTTTATGGCTTTCATGATATGCTGTTGGCTCTTAACAAGCAGAAACAAAATGCTATGGAGGAATGTGTGACTTTACTCTGAAGATATTCATTAGAAAGACGAGGGTGAAAAAATCCCTTAAAGACTGGGCCTTCTCCAGATTCCCAGCCTGGTTAATGTGTGAAGGGGTGTGACTAGAAATAAGTGCTTCCTTACTCTAAAAAGTGAGCTAGACCCCACTAGGCTATGCAGGGAAAGATGTACACCCCGAGGGTATGTCTGGATTATATGCATGTAAAATAGGCTACCCAACACAGTCAATGAAGCTGGGATTTAAATATCCCCCACTTCATTAAAATAAAAATGGCTGCCACGCTGTGCCGGCTCAGCTGATCGTAAATCTCCTGTAAATCTCATTTCATGAGGCATAAGGGAGCAGTCGACAAAGGTTTCCCTTGTCGACCGATCCGCGTCTTGACTGCTGCACTGTGCTGACGATCAGCTGAGCCGGCATAGTGCGGTGGCCATTTTTATTTTAATGAAGTGGGGGATATTTAAATCCCGGCTTCATTGACTATGTCGGGTAGCCTATTTTACATGCCTCTGTCGGCAGAGGCATGTAATTGAGACATACCCCCAGTGATGTAGCTAAGCTGAGACAAGTCCCCCTGTAGATAGTGTGAGGTTGAGAGAAGAATTCTTCCACTAATCTAGCTACTGACTTTGTGGGAGGTGAACTGCTTACACCGGGTAGGGGAACCTTTCCTGTTGGCACAGATGGTGTCCACATCCAAGAGCTACAAAGCTGAAGCTACAGCATTTTAGGTGTAGGTAAGCCCTAAATCTGAGGTAGACATTCATGATTTTACTTTAAAGAAAGGGCAATTTTAAACAATGTCACCCAGGGAAGGCGGTGGAAGAGAAATGCAGCATACGTAAGTTTCATGGACAGCTTCTGTTTTTGGGGCAGAGGCTTGAGCAATTTTGAATTCCCCTGAGGAAACTTCAGCTAGCACAGTGGTACTGAAAGGGACCCTTACTTGCTGTCTGTGAGTATTACTGGATAAGCAAGAGGAGACTGGACTTTTTTTTTTTTAAAACCAGCTATGACTTCATTACTCAGCGAAGCACTGGATGTTTGGCAGCTCCCATGTCATGAGCCATTTAGTCATGTGAAGCCCTATGCACATCCACGGAACTATCTACAGACAGTTTCCCTGTACAAAAAACTTGCCATCCACCACCCCAATTCTCTCCCCTTCACTAACCAACACCCAGTTCCATTGCAATCCAGGCCAGTCCCTGACAGTCACAGGGTTATGGCAGATCAGGAGGATGGGACAGGAATGAGAGTTCAGGCAGGAGGGACAGTGAGAATTGTTTTGTGAGGGCCCAGGCCCAGAGAGAGGGGAGGTGCCCTGGCTTGCTAGCACTGTCTGCTGGGTAGAATCCACACAATCATCCTCTGGGAAGAGAGCAGAGAAGTCAAGTTAGGCAAAGCTGGGAGCACCCCAAATCTTAATCAGCTGGTAATAGTCATGCACTGCAAGCTCCCCGTAACACAACCTCCCCTCTGCCCTGTGAGTGACAGGGAAGGAGTTGAAGACATTTTACAGGAACACTGCTTGGATTAAAATGAATCGCCTGGGCTTTGGCCCTTGTTTGGGAAATGGCAGCACTTAAGCAACTTCTGCGGTGTGTCCCAGAGGAGATAAATAGCTGTGGCCATACTGTGATCCCAGTGAGAATCAACACATGAGATAAGCATGCGGGTAACCTTTTGAAGTCACAGGCATGCATGCATTGTGGGACCAGTGTCAGGGATAAGGGCTTCTCCCCCCGGCTCTCATGGACTCCGTGCCTTGGTTGCCCTACCTGCATCTTGGATGACTCCTTCCTACCTAGCTCTTGGTGGGGATTAAATCAAGGGCCAGTCCTAGGATACACATTATTCCACTGTGTCTACCTGGGTGAGGGACCCTGGTGGGACTGAGTTGGTGAATGGCCTTGTTAGCCTGCCCATGGAAGCCAGCCTAGTTAGCTGTTTCTTGGGAGTATAACAGGGGCTTATCTGGCCTGGTAGCAGGCGCCTGGTGGTATGACTCCCTCTCTGAAGTAGGGCAGTTAGTTGGGTTCATCCTTCCAGCCAGAAGCTCTCTCCCTCCATGGTAAAGAGGAGTCCAATCCACCATCCCATCTCATTACCGGGGCGATGTTCTGGGATGAAGCTTCCACACAGGCATCTGCCAAACCCCTCCTGGGTCAATCCCCCTGGTAATTTCTCTGCTTGCAGGCAGATTCCCACCAGACCTCTGGTCTCCTTCCTTCTGGGGTTGAAGGAAACTCTTGTCTATTTGGCTTGTCCCAGCACTCCTTGCTGTCCCATCTTTTTTTTTTGCCCTGAAACTTGGAGCAGGTCTTTCCCTGGTCCCGTAAACAAAGAGGAGCATTGTGACTTGTACTACAGCAACGCCTCATGGCTGGGCAAGGCTCAGCGTCATGTAGTGCTGGACACTGTACATACAAGCAGCAGTGGGCAGGCCATGCCCCATGGGGTGCACAGTCCAGCAGAGGAGACAGACAGAGGGAAGGGGATTTTTATAGATAGGACATGAAGATTAAGAGCCTGATCCAGTGCCTAATGCGAGTCTTTCCATTGGTCCCACTGCACATCAGATTCGATCCTTCACAGCTTGCCCGAGGACTTTGCTGCTGAATCAGGAAGTGAATCTGGAATATCTAGGTCAGTGGTTTTCAAACGCGGGGTCACGCTCCAGTACTGGGTCGCACAGGGTCAGGCACTGGGTCACCTAGTGACCAGTGTGGGGGGTAAGGCAGCTCCCTGCCTGTCCTGGCACTGTGGATCACCAAGCAACAGGTCTGGCTCCTAGGCAGTGGAAGCGGGAGGGGGAGACTATGGGCCTCCCTGCGCTGTCCCCACCATCCGCACTGGCTCCACACTTCCATTGGCCAATTCCCAGCCAATGGGAACTGGCAGGGAGTCTGTGCCCGTGGGCAAGAGTAGCATGCAGAGGTGCTTGTGTGCTGCTGCCTGGGAGCCAAACCTGCTGCCAGTGGCTTCCAGGGCACAGCGAGGCTGAGGTGCCAGGAAAGGCAGGAAGCTGCCTGAGCATGCCCACTGCACCACCGACAGCAAGCCCATGCCCAACTGCAAGCATCAACCTCACTCAGCCACGAGCATCAACCTCCTGCCCTAGCCTTGAGGCCCTTCCCCAAATCTGGAGCCCCCTCCTGCACCCCAGGCCCCTCATTCTTGCCCACCCCCCAAACCCACACTCTAGTCAAAAGATGATTCTGTTGGGTCACAGGCATCAACAATTTTCTTCACTTGGGTCATGAGAAACAAAGTTTGAAAACTGCTGGGCTAGGTGCCCATCCATTGTCTTAACCACAAGACTGTCCTTGCTGGTCCTGGGAATTCAGCTGTAACGCCCTGAACTATCTGCCTTGCACCCCTATGCTCTGTCCATTGAGCAGTCAACCCTCTCCAGTCAAACCAGGAAATATTGCAAACCCTGGCCTGTAAATGGCCAGCTCCATTCAATAACATGCCTTTAGTTTCACGCTCTCCCTGGTCTGAGAGCATCTTTCATTGCTTCTTTATGATTGATTATCTATCTAGGCTCTTAGACAGCCCTCATCACTGAGCATCTCACCGGCATCAGTTGAGTTTATCTTCACCAGATGAATAATCTGGGGGAAAGTATAAAACTGTTGCTGGTAAAATCTGCAGATGACACAAAAACTGGTGGAGTGATGAATAATTAGGGGAGTGGGCCGGCAATACAGGCTGACCTGGATCACTGAGTAAGGCAGGCTCAGTTGATTAACATATCTTTTAATACAGCCTGTGACAAAGCTCCTCCTCAAACCTGGTGGGCCCTGAGCTTTCAGGTGGGTTGCTTGCCTCAGAGGTTCATGGCAGCCCTCAATTTAGGCACCCAGCTAGCTGTTTGCTGAGCTACTGTCATCATCGGGCAGCATGAGGAACAGAGGGAAACCAAACTCCAGTCTTAGTGGATCCTTCAAGTGATACAGGGCTGGGTAAATCCCTTTCTTTCCCCAGCCAGTCTTTTCCCTGAGTGGAAATATGGGGGGGGGGGAATGCCAGGCCCACCCACTACTCCTGGTTCCAGCCCAGGGTTCTGTAACAGCAACTGCCTATAAATGTCTCCAACACCAGCTACAAACCTCTGGACTACTTCCCCAGCACCTTCCTTTTCTCAGGCTCTTCCTCCTGGTACCCACTTGTGCTTGCTCCCCCCCAGATCCTCCACAGCTCCTTCTGTCTCCTCAGCACCTTGCACTAACTGCAGAGTAACTCTTTTAAACCAGTCTCAACTGGTTCTTAATTAGCCCCAGGTGTTCCAACTAGCCTGGCTCACTTGACTCTGGAAGTCCTCTGAATTGGTTCCAAGTGCTTGATTGCCTTCATTAAATCTGGCAAGTTCCTTCTGGTTCTGAACTAGCTCTTGTTAGTTTACCTTGGAACAGAGATTTACTCGGTCTAAGACTAATGTACCTCCCTTCTATCACTGTCTTGCACCTCTCTGGCCTGACTCTCACAACCCAAATGCCAGGTCAGACATCTTGGATGAAGAACATGGGTCATGCTTTCAAGGTGGGAGACAGTGAAGGACTGGGGGTCACCGCAGTGGCAGATGATGAGTGGAACATGAGCTCCCACTGTCATGTTGTAGTTAAGAAGGCAAACACAGTCCTTGGGTATATAAGATGGGGAATATCAAGTCGGAATAGGGAATCAAGTTACGCTGGTATACATCATTTAGTGAAGTCATTTCTGGAGCAAGTGTCCTCTCTCCAAAAGAAATCTTGGGAAACTGGGAGGTGTACAGAAAAAAAGCTCCAAGACGGATCTGAGGTCTGGAAGACCCACTTTGTCATGAGAGCCTAATGAATCACAACCTATTTATCTGAGGGACAGTAACAAGGTCACCTAATCCCAGTTTACAAGAACGTGCATAGGAAAGAGCTTTCTGAGAGTAGTTGGCTCTTTAATCTAGCAGAGAAAGGTACAACAAAATCCAGCGGAACCAAGTTCAGGCTAGAAATAAGGCCACATTTTTAAAAGTGAGGTCAGTTAACCACCAGATCATCCTACCCCGGGCCATGGTGCATTCTCCCTTCCTTTAAATCTTGCAATCAACATTTGACCTCTTTCTAAAAGACACATTCTAGATCAACCAGACATTATGGGCGATGTTGTGTGAGCTGTGTTATGCAGGCAATCAGACTAGATTCTCCAATGGTCCCTGCTTGCTTAACATCTATGACTATCTCATGAGAGAGGGGGCACTATGCCCATTTCACAGCTGGCAAACTGAGGCACAGTGTAGAGTTCATTACTTGCCCAAGCAGGGCCAGCTTTAGGAAGTACGGGGCCCAATTCGAACAATTTCGATGGGGCCCCGCAGCAATTTTGGTTGAAAAGGAAAAAAGGCACACAAAAGTTTCAACAGGGGACCCCAGGAATTTTTTTGATTGAGCAAAAGAAAGAAAAAAAAATGGCACAAAAAATCCCCCGCCAACACACACACCCTCCCGCGGTGCAGGAAAACCCTGCGCTAAACTCACACCTCCTGCGGTGCAGGCAGCTGATGCACTCCTCCTCTGGGGCCGGCAGGAGCCACACCCCCTGACTCCCATTAACCACACCCTGACCCCCATTAGCCACAGCCCCTGACTCCCGTTAACCAGGCCTCTGGAGGTAACACATTCGGGGCAAGATGGACACATGACCAGAAGTAAAAGGTGTCATGTCACCCCTCTCGAAGGACTTTTCCCACCATCCTCCTACCAACAGGGATTAGTTTGGCCCCCACCAAACTCCCCGCATGCAACTATCCTGCAGTTGCATTAACCCAGTGTGTGTGACATTAATTCGGGGGTGGAGAGGCTGGGGGAAGTGTTCCCTCTAAGGCTATGTCTACACTCGTGGCTTCTTGCGCAAGTACAGCCGTTCTTGCGCAAGAACCCACACAGCAGCCACGCTGCCCGCCTGCTCTTGTGCAAGGAAATTTACAGTACGGCGTGGGAAGAGACGACGTCTTGCGCAAGAGCTACGCTCTTTTCCAACAGGTGTAAGCTCTCTTGTGCAAAAGGGCAGTGTGGTTGCTCGGCAGGTGATTTCTTGCGCAAGAAACCCCTATGGCTAAAATGGCCATTGGAGCTTTCTTGCGCAAGAGAGCGTCCACACTGCCATGGATGCTCTTGCGCAAAAGCACAGCTCGCACATGGCAGTGTGGACATGTTCTTGCACAAGACTTCTTGCACAAGAACCCAAGATGTTCTTGCGCAAGGAGCCACCAGTGTAGACATAGCCTAAGAGTTTCCTCCCATGAGCAGAATGGAGTTTGTGTTGTGCACCTGTACTGAGCTCATGTGGCTTGTCTGGATGTGCCACTGTGGCACCCAAGTTATTAATAAATATTTTTAAACCTTTACCTTTTCTCTGTGCTGCAATGTCTCCTCCCCTTGCTCCATCAGCTCCCCTGCTGCCTGCTTCCCCCCAACTCCTCACCCTCCTCTGCTGTCCTGACTCCTGCCCTTCTCACTGCCCTCAGCCCTCCTGTGACCTGCCCCCCTCCACCAGCCCTTCTCTCCCCCTGTGCCCACTCCTCCAGTAGCCCCACTCTGATCATGTGAGCTACCCCTCCTCATCCCCTCTTCTAACACCTCCCTCTACACACCTGCCCTGCCTCTCTCCTCTGGTGCTGGTCCTTCCCCTTCAGGTGCCTGCCCTTCTGCTTCACCCCAGAATCCCCTGGCACCTGTACCTTCCCTTAGCCCTGTGCCCTCCTGGTGCCTCCCCCTTCCCTTACTACCCCTGCCTCCTTTGCTCTCTTTTTCCCTGATGCCCACCCCCTCACCACTCTCTGCCCCCATTCCCCTCCTGCCCCTCTGTGCCCTCACACGACTTGCTCCATCCCCACCCCTTCTTTCAAGCCTTCTCCCAGCACCTCCCCTCCCCCCTTCTAGCCTCCAATGCCCTTCCCCTCTCCTCTCCTATCTCAGCATCACGCTATCCCCCCTCCCACTGACACCTCCCCTCCTGCCCTTTTCCTCATTGTCTGCACTTGGCCCCCTGGCATTTGTCTCTCCTTCATGCTGTCCCTTGGTGCCATCCCCTTTCTTCCCCCTCCGCACAAGCCCCTTCCTCTCCCACCCCTTCCCCCTCTGCACAAGCCCCTTCCTCTTCCACCCTTTCCCCCTAGTTTTCTCCCTCCCCTACCTTCTGCTTTCCACTTTGTGGGGCCGGAGTCTGCGCTCAGGCCCCGGACCCCAATCCCGGAGCTAGGCTGAGTGGTCCAACGTGGTGCCGAGCAGTTTTAAAGTCCCAGGCCGTGACCTCACATCACGCCCAGGTGTCTCCCCGCTCACCTGGGAATGCCGTGCATGGCAGCAGCAGCAGCCAGCAAGGGGGAGCCGCACTGAAAGCTGAGCACGGCAGGGATGGGACGGGCCAGGGCTGGGGGACGCTCTGGGGCCAGGGTGGGAGGACACGCGGGGAAGGGGGGCAGCAGGTGGGGTCCGGGGACCACTCCAGGCAGAGCTGGGGGAGAGACCCAGCTCCAAATATTGCTGGAGCAGGGCCCCCGGCTCTGAATATTATCTCACCACCCATGGCACCCAGCACACTTCTGGGTTCAGGGCGCGGGGCCCCTTTAGGCACGGGGCCCAATTCGGGGGAATTGGGCGAATCGGCCTAAGGCCAGCCCTGTGCCCAAGGTAGCCCAGGTCTGCATGGAAGAGTTAGAGATGGAACCCAGTTCTTCTGAGCCCTTTCCACCATTCTTCGTAGCTCACCCAGCTAATATAGGGTCAGCTTGTACCTGGCCCTCTGGGTGCACAGTGGAATTGGGAACGTGTGTCTAAGGATCATTCCCTATCCTTTGCACATCCCATGTATTTCCATCTTCAAAGCATTTTCCTGACATGAGCCAATGAATTTGCCCTGAAAGCAGCACTTCAGCTAAGAATTAATCTGAAAGCCCAAATTGTTTACAGGCTTTGCCAGCTAGTTGGGAATTGTGAACAGTGCAGTTTGCTCGCTGGCAGTTTTCTTATCAAGAGAAGTTGATCATGAATTATTTCTGTGTTCCATGGCAGCCTGCAATGAGCCAGTTATGTCTGCTGACTTTACGGGAATTGTAATCTGCACATGAGGTCTGATTAGATCGGCCAGCAGTGATTTACGTGCATGGCAGCTTTTAGCGGTGCTGTTCATTGCCTTGCACTAGAAGAAATCTGGGACCATTTCAGGATAGCAGCAAAGAGGCATTTTATTCTGCACCCCCTGAAAAGTGCTGAGTGCCCCACATTTCCGAGGCTGTCTCTAGAAGGGCAGAGGCTACTGCAAGGTGAAGCACAGAATGCAGGGCAGTTTTAAAACCCTGTTAGTAACAGCACACTGCAGAGCAGGTGTGATTGGGGAAGTAACAGAGGCAGAGCTAATGGGCGGGTGGGGGTCTGGAGTTTACCCTATGCCCTGGGGTATCCTGCTCCTGAGACAAGGAACACTAGGAAGTCAGGGAGCTGGCAGTCTCAAAGGGGAGGGCTAGTGGGGGGAATACAAGAAGTTCCTCCCCACTTCCTAGAAAGATGCTGAGAAAGGCAAAGCTGGGGGTGGGCAGACAGGGATGTGGTTTTAAGAGATCCTATGTAATCCAGCGACTCAGCCAAGGATTCTTTCAGGGTCTGATATTTTCAGTGAATATTGCCAGGGCCAGGAGCAAATAAGATAGCACAATGGCTGTAATGCTGGCTTGGTTGCTCACAGCTCCAATCCAATTGTCCCCAATATCCTCATACTGAGGACATGGCCACACTGCATATATAGCCATTGCATATATAGCCCTTATTCCTTGTTGCTTATGGTGCCATAAGCAACAAGGAATAAGGGCTTGTCTACACTGGCATGTTTTGTCACCAAAACCCGCCTTTTGGCAACACAACAGTGAGAGCGTTCACGCTGCAATGTGACTTTTGTTGGGAAAAACACCCAGTTTTGGTGACAACAAGCTTCCGGTCCTATGAGAGACTTTTGTCTTTTCCCCTCCCTTTATTATTGATAAAGAGCCAGTGTGGACTCTGCTGTTTGCTTCTGCCACTATCCCACTATGCCTGCCCTGATGGCTGTGCTTGTTGTTTTATGATCTCTGCTGCCCTGCAGGGCTGCACCCCCGCCCTCCCTTTGCAAAGCTCCGGGGAGTGTTTGACAGCTGAGTGAGCTGCTCCATTTGGGGAGCAAACAAAGAACAAATAATTGGAATGCTCCTGTTCTGCCCTGCCAGGAACACAGCGGTAGGCAGATGGCTGCTGCAGGGGGAGGGCTGGAGAGATGGCTGTGCTGCTTTGACATTCCTCAGCACAGAGAGCTCACAGAACAGCTCTGCTGTCCCAAACACTGCACTGCGGGATGCTTACCCACAATGCTTTGCTCTAGCTGTCAACAGGGAGCTTGCAATGTGGTCATGAAATGTCGGCAATGGGAGGCAGAAAAACTGTTTTGACCAGTTTTCACTTTTGGCAACTTTCACACGTTGACAGCACTTTTGTCACCAAACCTTCCCAGTGCAGACATAGCCTAAGTTAGGGTGGCTTTGAGGCTGCTGTAACTTGTGCGAGGAGCTGATTTCCCTGAGATTAGATGTGTTAATTGACATTTTTTCTTCCCCTCCTGCGTTAGTCTGAGCATCGGGGCTGTGACATTACATTTAATGACAATGAAGTCATACCTAGACAGGATTAATACTCATCTGAACTTGGCTGTAATTAGAGAAGGTCAGAAGAATTTATGTCAACATCTGTCCATTACACTTGCTCTTTGCACCACACTGACTTTTTTTTTTGTTCTCATCTTAACAGGCTCACTCTAATTTCACCCTGATCACATTATCATCATTATAAATGTGCCAGAAGTTCTAGGCAAGTATGGAACACTAATCTGTGATGCTGGAGAGAGACATGAGTGTGATAATGACACATTACAAAAAAGGAAAGTGTGATAACCCTCAGCAAAAAACCAAGCAAGCCCATCTTGTATGTAAGTGGGGGTTTTGCTCCTTTTTCTGTGCAAAACAATAAAGTGGTTACTACTGGGATGGAGAGCTAAATTCAGACATAAATGCCAGAGTGACACAGTGGCAAGTCAGTGATAGGGAATGTAGGTTGGTGTAATTTACATACAGAGGGCATGGAGGGACAGGGGCAAGGGAATGAGGTTGTAGCACTAAAAGCAGCTCTTGGGAACCTGTGATAAGGGGGAAGCAGCAGGACTCCTGCTTTTGGTTGCTTTACCTGTTACAACCCCATACTCAGGCTGGTTGTCAAAGTGTTCCACTGTGGACAATGGGGTTCTTGACTAAACAAAGTTTACCCTCATTTTCTGACCTTCTCTAGTAATGACATCTGCTAACACTTGTGCAGACGTGACCTTACATTTGGCTCTTCTTTGCGTCCTCTCTAAACTGGTCCAGAGAGACTCCCAGAACCATGAGGACTTTCCTACTGTATCATCTGTACAGGTATCTGATGTTCCATCATACAGAGGGAAGAGCAAGGCAGGTGTGTTGATTGCTCCTGGTCTTGTTCCAAGCTGCCTTGGATTGAATTTGGGAATGCAGTTACAGTTACAAGTGTATGAAATCAGTGCTCTCTGGGGGAGGATGTTGCAGAGAGACAAGCCTGTGATTGTAGGCATAAAGGGCAACTCCTTTGACCTGGTGTCCTTGGAAGAAGCTGACGTGGCTAGAACTACAGAACTACTGTGAGTAAATGATCCTGGATGAGGTTTGCAACGTGTGTCGCCCAGGCTTGTATAGCTCAGTGAAGTGCTGTAAAGTTCATTGTTGCTACATTGCACATTGTGGCTGGTCCAGCCAGCAAAAATATTCCAGCCACGCTCCAGAGGAGACTCCAAACACCTATTTATAACAAACTTGAAACTTTCTGTGAAGGTGAAACAGCCATTTGCCCAGTCCAGTTCAGCAGGGTTGATAGATAGTAGAGTTTGAAGTCTCATCTCAAGGCTGTGTCAAACTTGGATTTAATCAGGTCTCTGTGGTTTATAGTTTGTTTTATATTAAGCATTTTTATTAGGAAAGGAAACATATCACATCAAAGGGCAACTTCGCAGGTCACAATCCACAGGCATAACATTTGCCAGTGAGAATTTAAAGGAACAGAGTCCAGGCCTGACATTTCAAAATGGAAGTGTCATCCTTTGTATCCATGAGGGGACTTCTACCTCTAACAATAACAGCAATATTTATGCATGTCTGGTGTCACATGCATCCAATCAGGGACGAGAAACAACACCATGTGACTTAGGTGACCAATTACAGCAGCTGAGATTTTGAATCTGTTGTGGGGCGGAGTGACCACTCACTGACCCAGAGGGGGAGGAGCCCTTCCCAGAGCCTTGGTGGGCTCAGAATTGTTTGCTTGCCACCCCGCCTTGAACAAGGGCATGGGCTCAGAACTGTTTGCTCACCACCGGCCCTGCGCCAGGGCCTGGCCTTAGGGCTGTTTGTGTTAGTGCTGCTCTGCCCGGAACTAGGGCTGGGGTTTAGAGACTATTCCTTACAGACTGCCATCTGAGCTGTGAACTGTTATAGGACCGGAAGCCCCAGATGATTCCCCGCAAGAAACTGAGCAGAGTGTAATAGGGCGGAATGGCTGCTCACTGACCCAGAGGGGGAGAAGCCCCTCCCCAAGCCCTCCTGGGCTACAGAATCATGTGGAGGAAAAATAAAGGAAGAAGGGTCATGTGGCTAAAAGGGTGTAAGGGCTCTAGGTTCAATTCCTTGCTCTGTGACACCTGGGGTGTGATTCTAGCCTCAGTTCTCACCTGTAAAATGAGGACACTATACTCTCCAACATCTGAGCTGAACTGTATAATTGCGATTGATCACCTAAGTCATGTAGCATTTATATCTTGTCCCTGACTGGATGACGCCAGATGTCCACAAAGCGTTATTGTGAGAGCTGGTTGGAAAATCTTAAGCACCATAAAACACACAAGGAAACACTGTCCCATTTTCTTGATGCCACTTTCCTTTTTATCTTCTGACCATTTCTGCAGCTGCCTTGGCAATGTGTTCATCAGCCCAGCTCTCCAGAAAGAGGCTGCGAGCCAAGCAAGCACCCAGGCAACCTCTGCACCATCAGCGGAACAGCTAAAGATGGCACCAGACTGGGGCAGAAATGGATTGTAGAGAGCAAAGCTTGCCAAAGCCTGGGGAGGCAGGAAGCAGTTGCCAGATGAATGCAGCTCCTCACTTAATGGTTGCGGGGAAAATTATGCTCCAGAGACATTAGTGCAGGTGTGCTATGTGGCCAACCTATGGCATACAACATGGATGAAATTTCTGGATAGCTCTGGATTTGTTACACTTGGCATTTGCTTTCTAGGCGTATGGCTGGGACTGATTAGCTAGGACACATGAAGCGCTGTTTCCATGCTAAGTGAGTGACCCATCAAGGAGCCAAATCAGACCATGATGGCAGAGACTCTAAGTGCAGGCTCCAGATCTAGTTAGCATCAGACTAGTAGCTCACAGCGAAGGAGGCCAAAGTGAGCGTTGGGTCTATTCACAGCTTGCGTGCTTGCTTTCTTGTCTGGCCGAGGCAATTACGGAGCAGTTCCCATTGAGATGTAGAAGGGGTGAGAGAAAATGAACGAAACTAAACAGGTTCAGGCCTGCCATGATGGTTCTGTATTGCTCCCGGGGAAGTCAGCATGCTCTGTGCTTGCTCCCCCCGGGCTCAAGTAGGTCTACAGATGGGACTGAAAACATGGACAAGCAATAGTGATTAGATCAGGGTGAGGCTAACAATGTGCACTTCTTGGCCACACAGGTGGGGGTTAGACCACTTTGCAGAATGAAAGGCAGCCCAGCCATCTCATTGGCCTTGGCAGAAATCTCTGTTGTTTAGGTTGGAAGCAGCTCCTGCCTATGCACTCTACTTTGAAGTTATTTCCCCAGTCTCTTACCTTTCAGGTGCATCAGCTGCTTGCTGACATTCCCTGAATGTAGGAACATGGAACTCCAGACACGCACTCTCACTTGAAAACAACCTAGAGGGCTCTTCCGGTGGGAAGAAACTAGCGAATGCTACAGGTGACCAAGTCAATGACGCACTGAGATAGGGGAGTTTTTTTGATGTGCGCATAATTTTAATCAGGCTTTTTGTCTTTACATATAATGACTATTGCAGAGGAATTTAGGAACTATGCTCACTAATTGTTTTTTCAGCCAGGGGTGTGTACACACACACACACACACACTCACAGACACACACCCAAACCCACACACATGCCCTCCATCCAGCTTTATTCATTCCATCTTCCCACACAAGGGCTGAAACACGGTGCAGTGTCAATGAGCCGACAGAATGGAGGTTGGCACATCAGCTGTGGCACACAGCAGCCAAATGCTCTGACTAATCCCCAAGTGAGCTGTTTGTCACTGGGCTAAATGAAGATGCATGGGCTGAAAGCATAATTGATAGTGGTTGAAGGATAAGACGAAGCATGTGACCCTGCGCACGAGGAGAATTTAGCGAGACCGCTTGATATCTCTGTGTCTGCGGACCAGCTTTTGTCCCCTTTTCATTCCTGTTTCCTGTGTTCACCGAGCTCGACCCTTAAATCATAAAATTCCTGGATTAAGGCAAAGATCAGCACCGTGAGAAGCAGAGTGGCTCTGACTGGCAAATTTCTCACCAGAGAAGATTGGCCTCGCTTTCTGCTTCTGAGATGTTCTGTCCACACCACAGATCTTAAAGAAGTTCTAGTTTAGCCTCACCCAGAAGCCATGCATCTGAAGGTGCCTTTTTGGGTCCTGAGGCGTTCACAACCACTTGGTAGTTTGTAGAAATGAGGCTGGAGTCCCTCTTCCTCTGACCACAGCCGCTTGTTATCTCCCAGCATTACAGCTGGATTTCACTTTGAAGGCCTGGTTCCTGGCCCATCTTTTGCCAGCTGCTGGTAGCATTGCAACAATGTAGGGAAATTCCTGCTGGAGGTGCAGGGCTGTATGTTCACAAACAGCACCTGCAGCGTAATGCTGACAGGTGGAACTGAACCTGGGATCTCTGGAGCTTCATGCATGAGCCTCTACAGCTTGAGCTAAAAACCAGGTGAAGCCAGTGCCTGCTCTGGGGCAGCCTGTGTTGGCTACTCCCAGAGGGTTGGTGGAGGGGGGGGCACTTGAGCCCACCACCCTGTGGTCCCCAGGCAAATGCCCTTGCCCCTAGGCCACTCCGGAACCTGCCCCACCTACCTACCTTCCGGGCATCCCTTATCCTGCCTTCTGAGTGCTAGAGCCAGCTCCACCAAGGCTGCAGAGCAGACTCATTCTCTCTCTCTCTGTCAGTGGTCAAAGGGCCACTACGTATAACCCAGCAGGTGTGTGGGCTACGTATACCCGATGTGAATAGGCAATTATGCATGCGCAAACTGATCATTTCCATTTGCAATTCAGGAAAATGCAGGTGTGAACTGGACAGGCAATGGGATGCACGTTACCCTGGCTATTAAGGCTTTTGCTTCCTCTAAAAGCTGGTGCTGGTGATGTGCTGCTGACACTGAGGGAGACAAGAACCTATAATGCCATGGTGCATTTCACACTGATAAGAATAATGAATAGCTATAACAGTCCGACACTGTTCTACCAGTGCACCAAAACAGTCAGTGCTTGGTAACTCTATTGTCTGACATGCACAGGGCCTCACCCTGGATTGGCTCCTGATTCTGCCTGTTAGACAAATGTCCATTAGGGGATTAAGGTGAAGGATCTGATTCATGCAGCATCTTGTCTGAAAAGTGGAACCTGGCAAGGAAGTGAAGTCGGGGACAGTGAGTCAGTCTGGAGTTTGATACTCAAGACACAAAACCAAGAAGCTGCTTTTTGGTTTGCAATAGAGGAATGTTACAAAACAAAATAAAAATGTTATGTTGCAAAAGTTCTGGCCCATCACAGAAGTCAGTGAAGGGAAATACCCTCTTGTCTCATCTATGGCCAGCACTGAGAACAAACCTGCATAGCCAGGGAGATTCACTACATCGCTAACTAGAGCTCTGTTTCTAACTCTGAAGTTTCCATGATTATCTGGTACCTAGACCCAGGGACAAGCTAAGAACCTGGACTACTGGAGTCTTTTCCTGCCTCTGCCACGGACTTCCAGTGTGACCCTGAACTTCACTGCAAGTCATGAAACTTCTCTGCCCATCTGCCAAGCAGGAATACATGGCAGAAGTGCAGGGAGTTGGAATTCGTTCATGTCCATAATGTGCTGGGGTGAAAGCACAGAGTTCTAACCGCATAATAGTTTCTCAAGGTTCATTCGCCCCTCCCAAAACTGAGAGACAATCTGAGGACTGGGCAGTATCTCTGAACAAGACTTACGTGGTACATAGTCCTTGTCAGACATGGGCCAATGCCAAAAGGGTTTACAGTCAGAATCTGTGGGGGAGAATGACAGATGTGACCATTGGTGTGGCTGCTAGTTAGCTTTTATGCAAATGTGCAGGCAAGCTGTAACTCTCCATTTCTCTCAGCTTCTCCCAGACACAATCCATTTGGCTCTGATCCTGACAATCTGCGCTGACAACCCAGATCAGGTCAAAAAGGAAATTTGTAGGAATCTCGGCTTCATCATGTTGAATTATGTCATGTTCTGTTGGCTTGTCGCAGCCTCTGAGCTGATATGACATGACATGTAGCGATGTAATACAGCGGCCATGTGTCAGGACGAGGGGGGAAACAGCCTTTTGGGCCTGAAAACCAAGGTGTGCCGAATGCCTGCAGCTCTGTGCTCCACAGGGCTCCATGTCTGACTGAGAGAAGGCAGCCCAGCGTGGGGAGTTGGGGGACTCCTGTATGCTGTGGCTCTGTGGTGGCTCTGCCTGGCTGACACGGGGCCTGCCCAGGGGCTGGGAGCCAGCTTAACAGGCATGAATTCTAAGAGGCAGGAATGAGTACAAGGGCTCTTGTGATGGACCTTAAATCTTCATCATGGCTCTGTGGTTCTTCCAGCCCACACTCAGAGGTAGATTTGACAAATACACCTGCATTTAGAGACCAATACTGAACCCACCAGCTACCTCTAAAAGGGCAATGTGATAAGCCTGACCCAACTGCATCTTTGAGGCATTGATTGGACAAGCAGGTGCCCTTCTAAGGTGCACAGAGAGAAGAAGGGGGAGATATCTGGGTTTAGACATGGTTTGAGTACAGCTCACTGTGGTGATTGCATGTTAACCAGCATGCCCAGGGGAACAAACCCGGCTCAGGAGCATTGACCTTTCCTTCCAGGATCCTGAGATTTGACCTGTGCTCAAGGCGGGCTTGGCTTGAAATAGTTGGCGGTTCATTGGTGGTCCCGGAGATCAATGGGGAAGCAGCAGAGGAGCGGTGTCTGGGAGCAGCTTTGAGCTGCATTGGCAAAGTTCTGGAGAGTCCCAGCAGGCTCTGGGTTGTGCTGGAGGCCAGAGCCAGCACTGGAATAGCAGGGAAGCAATGGATCAGAATTGAGCTACCAGCAGAACTGAAGGACTTTTTTTTTTTAATTCAGTAGTGCCTAAAACAGGTTCCCAGTGCTCATCTTATTTTTTTTTAAATGACTCATGGCAGAAAGGGAAGCTAAGTGCAGCCTGCACCTGCTGTGTTTTGGGGGGGCGGTTTTGCTTTCATGCCTTCTATTTCAGGTGCCCTGCCAGCTTCCTCCTCTTGAGCCATGTTGCTCTGAAGCGAATGTGGCTCCTGGGTTAAGAGCATCTTTCTCTGTCAGAGCTCTCAGTCAATCCGAAATCCCCCAGACTGTCTGCAGCATCACCAGATTCTGGAGGGGCTGCAGAAAACACAGAATTCTAATAACGTCGCTGTACCAACCAGCAAGAGACAGAGGTGAGTCGGGGGAGAAGAATTCCCATTTATGTTAAAAAATGGTGCCAGGTAGCAGGTTTTGACAAGGAGCTATGAATACAGAGAGGAAAGAGAAATGCCACAGGCACCCAGCTTCATGCCTTTATAGCTTGCAATTTTTATTCTGAATCAGAATTAATTTTTAAGATGGCAAAGCACTAACCTCTGGTAATTAAACCCAAACTGGACTGGACTCCACATTATGTATCACCTCCGCACGGCCAGTCCCCAGCCCTATTATTTTAAATTAGTACAATTATTCTTCTTGCAGAGTAATATATTTTTTTGTTCTCTGGTGCCCACTAGACCTTAAAGCAGAACAAATGCTTTAATAAAATTGGGAGATTGCTTCCTTGAAGCTAGAACGTTGTATTATTAGGAGCTGGAGTATGTGGAACAGGTTTGGGGAATCTTTAATAAATTATTGCCTAATATTTCTTTCATGCAACACATATATGATTAGAAAATGTTGTCTCTTCACTGATTAACTTTGTTTATTTCTTAATTAGGTTTCTCATCGTCTGTCTGGTGGCAATGAAATAATTGTGTGATTAATGTGTCTGAATTTACATTTTCATTAAGCTTCCAAATACATTCTGTACCAATTAGCAGCAATGTAACATGCAGATCTGGGACATTAGAATTACAATTTTCTCCCATTAAGTAATAACTGTTATATTGATTGGTGATAATGGGGCACCCATAGTAAATACACATTAGGCTGAGGTAAAATTATGTAGTAACTGGTTGCCTCATTTGTAAATGGAGCTGAGTAAATGCAGGCCTATGTGTGTAGTGGGGATACCCAGAGATGGGTGTGTGGCAAATAGGACACCCTTCTTTCTTTCCACCAGGGCAGAGAAGCATGGAACCAGTGGCTTGAACACAAGACTGGAATCCAGGAACTCTTGGCACCTCGTTATCTGGTCAGTTGCACAACAGACAAATCAATCAGACCCTGCATTCGAATCGCTGTCATGACACTGCTTCCCTCTAGTCACCTTGAGCAAGTCGCTGACCAGGTCTGTGTCTCACTGTCCCAGGGAATAAAATGTGGGTCATCATGCGTACCTCCTTTGTGGTGGAATGAAGGTTCATTAACACCGGGGCCAAATTCTGACCCGTCCGAGGAGCTGCAGCTGGGGAAAGTCAGCACTAATCTTGGCCCCATCATTTGATGTGGCAACAAGTTCATGGTGTTTATCGTAAACTCCTTGCCTGCGTGGGGCCAGAAGGATGCATGGCTCCTCCCTTGTCTCTGTGCTCCATCTCTTGTGGGAGGGCAGCAGCAGAAGGAGACCTGGAGACAGGGCTGCTCCTGAACCTGATGTGTAACGTGCAGGTGGCAACGAACCTGGGACCTTAGGGGCTAAAGTCACGCGCTTCCATGGCAGCAGCTAAAAGTCAGTTGGCTCTTGGCTAAGCCTGCAGAGAAGGCTTCATGCTCCCTCCCAGTGCTCTCAATGCCTCTGGGTTACATGGATTAGTGGGACTCCTTACCCATTGCACCACTGCACAGGGTGGGCACGAGGGAGGCCTCACGCAGCAGGAGAGGGTATTGCCCAGTTGGTCACGTCCCAGAGGCGGCAGGAAGGACAAAGTAAGGACTTCAATAGCTGGAGCACTGATGCTAAGTATGAGGGACCAGGCTGGGAGGACTTTCTCACCAACTGGAGACCAGTAGGGTGGGGATGTTTTTAAGAGTGGGGGAGCTGAAATCCAGCCTTCTTAGCCCAGTCCATCCCCACACCCCTAGCTGAGGCAAGGAGCAAAGCCCCTGTGTATGGGGTGTGAGTTGGGGCTCTGAGGCCAGTGGCAGAACCCCCTGGTGCATGGAGGCAGCAGCTGGGACCAGGGACAGCAGCAGATCCTCTGGCACACACAATGGCAGCTGGGACCCTGAGTTCCAGGCTAGGAGCCTGGGGGTGCTGCAGCACCCCTCACACCCCTAGTTCCTGCACCTATTTTTGGGTACACATGGTGCATGCGATTAGCATAGAGGGTGGTGGGAAAAGCAGTGGCGCCAATGAAGGGCTACATTTCAAAGGGTCCCATTCCACTCTGGGGAGGAAAGGAGAGGCTCTGGTGGAGACAAGCACGTGGCACAGAAGGAGACGATGTTCAAGTGCATGGCCCCAGACGCCCATCGAACCAGCAGTGATTCGTGTAGGGAGAGCAGAAAGGAAAGTTGCAGTGACAGGCTGTTTCCCAGTGCAGCCTTGGGACCCTGAATTATAAAAGAGCTTTTCATTCTAGCTAGCGTGTTCGCTTTAGTTTGGTGTATTGACTGTATTTTTCTTATAGACTCCGGCAAGCATGCAGGAAAAAAAATCCTCGTGTCAATAAATTATTCACCTCTCCTAAAGGAAAATATAATGCAAAGGCATGGTGAGACACAAGAGGAGTATCTGATACGGACAAGCTATAATGGCTTCATTAGAGGAAATCAAACAAAAAAACCCCAGCAACAGGTTAAAAACCAAGATTCCAGAATTGTGTACAAGATAAACAGAGCATCTCAAAGCCACTGTGTTGAAGAATCATTAATTTGCAGTTTATTAGCCTGCTCTGTCTGCCTTTCCAAAGTCAGACTCCCTTTAGTCAGCTGATAGTAATTAAGTGACTTTATTTGATTGTTTCAATTTGGAGTTTCCACATGAGGCTGTTATATTTAGCACATTTTCAGAATGAGCTCTGTGCTTTTTGAGGCAGAGGTGGGCACATCAGTTCAGACCAACTAAGCGCACCACCAGCCTGCCTTTTTAAAGGGGATGACTAGAAGCCATTTAACTTCTGGGTGGCATCAGCATCTGCCCACATCTCTTGTGGGAGCTTGGGACGGGAGCCACAGTCAATGTGTCTCCATCATGGAGATGTGACCCTGGGATGCAGTCCTAGTTCTGGAGCCGGTGAGTGCTGTTATCAGAGAGGCCTTTGTCTAAAGACCCAGACACATAAACCCTCCACTATAGGAGGACTTTGTGGACTGGACCTTACAAACATGAGGCCTGCAGATTGTGGGCATTAGCCATCTGCCCACAGGTCAGGCTTTCTAGTATGGTGTGTGTGAATTGAAACCCCATGTGCAGAAACATTGCCTCCATGAAGAAGAATGGTTATCAGGGTTACTGAAGAGAGAAAAGCACTCACAGCTCCTGGTGGACAGGAACAACGCAAGCACCCCAGTCTAATGAGCTCCTGGTCATTTCAAAAGCCACATCTGCCCAGCCGACACTGGCTGCTGGTGGCTGATATTTTACAGGATGAGCCACTTCCTCCAGGCCATGCTGGCTTTGGGGATGGAGAGCTGGCTGACACAGGGCCATTCATCACAGCTGGCTCCAGCTGAAGTCCAGAGGTTCTTTGAGGGGTAAAAAAGAGACACATCCAACCAAGTGATCAAATTTCTCTATGCTGCACTGCCTAGCCTAGGAACGAGCATGATGAGCGTGTGTTCCAGGCACTGCCTAATGCCCACAGCCACTGACCAGTGATAAAGTTACTACATTAGTTTTGTTCAAAGATAGGGGAGTGATACCTTGTAAAAATTCCCCTGCCCTATGCCCTCACGCTCTGTCAAGCAGCTGAAATCACAGTAATCCGTGGCCAACAGCATCACTGAAGCCATGTGGCTCAACTGAGGATCCAGAGAGAGGTCTTCCAGATATGGAAATGGATTAGGCTGGTGTCCAAAGCCTGGTGACACAGGCAGCACCTGGGACATTTTGAACTGGGTGCTTGGATGGACAGGAATGACTCCACTCATTGGGCTTTTGGCTGCAAGCTGGCTTGTTCCTTGGGCTCCATTTCCCCTGCATCGGAGAAAGGAGAAGTGAAGAAAGTTGAGTCGGCAGCTTCAGTTTCACTAGGAAGGAGAAAGGGGATGCAAAATAAACGCTGCTCCTGCTGCCAGGAAAGAATGGACTTCTGGGACCAGTTCAAAGCTCATAATCAGAGCTGTCTCATCCGTAGGGTGAATCAGGGCGGACACCCCAGGGCCTGCACTTTTGGAGGCCCTACAGTGGCCGCCCCAACTATCCTATGGACAGGAGAGACTGGGGGATTATTGGGCCTGGCGCATCAGCAGGGGCTGTCTCCCCCTTCACACTCACTACATGGGCAGCGGGAACTAGAGTGGCCCAGCAGCCTATTCCACCCTGCCCCGCTGCCTTCACCAAAACCATTGTGTGTGGCTTCTCAGTGACAGTGGGAAGCAGAACACCCCACCCCAGAGTGCTCCAGTTCCAGCCACACACAGAGAAGTGAAGTGCAGCAGGCCGGAAGGGCAGTGTGGCAGGGGGGAGCAGGGTGGTGAGCGGTGAGTGGAAGGGGGCAGGTGACCCCGGTTGCTGCTGCGCCAAGGCCCCATTATCCCCAAGACCACATTGCTCAGGGGAGAGGTTAAGCGGGTGGGGCCTGTGGTGGGCAAGTTGCCCTGTGCCAGGGGCACTGGGACACTGGGGGAGGTGGGTTGCTCTAGGCCCCGTGCCCCCCTTTGGGTGGCCCTGCTTATAATAACAGCCTGCCAGATTCAGTGCAAAACTGAATTGAACCCTTATCAACAATCAAGCGAACCAGGTTGGAGGCTTGAAAAATTCCAGTGGTTGTATTGGCAGGAAGTCTGCCTATTGCACTGGAACGCCGTAGTGTTCTATGGCTCAGCTCCAACAAGAGCAGAGCCCCCTATTTGGCCCCTCCCAGACCAAGAAGGATGCAAGTATCTTTGGAGGAGCCAGTCTGTTTGTGTTTGATTTAGTTACATTTCAGGCTCCTCCATAGCTCTGGAGATGGTCTGGAAGTGGATGCACTGAGAATCCCATGCTCTTGATGGACAGCTGGCCTGAGGTCCAGGTTAAAAAGGGTTGAATGATTTTCAGGCAAACACCTACACTTGGGTGGGGGGCGTTGCTTTGGTGGGTTGTCCTCCATTGCTTAACAGGATTCCCAGTGCTTAACTATGCCCCCTGCTAATACAGTGTGCACTGTAGACCACCCTCAGCCATGACACATTGAAGTGAATGGGAATTTTGCCCAACTAGCCACATAAGAACGGCTGTCCTGGGGTCAGACCAATGGTCCATCCAGTCCAGGATCCTGTCTCTGACAGTGGCCAGTGCAAGACGCTTGTGGCAGCTGGAGGTTTAGGACACCGGGACCATGAGGTTGTGTCCCTGACTATTTTGGCTAATAGCCGTTGATGGACCTATGCTCTATAAAGCCATATTTCTGGCTTATCTGGGCAGTGAGTCCCACGGGCTGTCTATGCATAGTGTAGAGACAAACTTCCTGCTGCCTAGTGGAAGCGATGATTAAGAACTGGGCATGTTAGGAAATATTGAACTCAGCGTTTCCTCCCTACGGCAAAGAGCTGGCATGGCTGGGGCCAGGCAGGCGGATGAATGTGCACAGAGGGTGAGCACAAAGACTTTCTCCAGGCAGGGGCCACGCCCAGAGATAGTCCTGGAGTGCCAAGGTTGCTCCTTGTTTGTGTCCCCTAGAGGGTGCTAGCCACTCTACTGACCTAGAGCAGGGGTGGAAACCTAAGGCCCTGTGGCTGGATGTGGCCCCTGGCTTGCCTGGATCCAGCTGCTGAGGCTCAGGGCTTCCCCCGCCCCCAGCATGGGGAAGCCTGCACTGGAGCTCCAGCCCTCTGCCACTTTCTTGTGTGGCTGGAGCACATAAAATCTACTAGCCTGCCCCTCCCCCCCAGGCTCTGTTGTGCTCTGGGAATCTGGGGGGAGTCTCAGTCAGCGAGGGTTTGCTTGTTTTTTTGTTTTTCGCTTCTCACTTGTGTGCGGCCCCCGACTGATTTTTCTGTGGGACAGCAGGCCCCAACCCCAAAAAAGTTCACCCCGGCTGTAGAGCACTGGCTCCAGCTCTCAGATGTGGAAGGGAGTTCATGTTGAATCTGCTGGGTGGCAGAGCAGTGACACTGAGGAGCACTTGGAGTTCCCCTTATAATGGTGACAGTCACAGCTCATGCACCCTCTGTCACCATACATACATACCATTCTGGGCCACTGCACCTCTGTTCCTCCACCCACTCTAGGCTCCCAGCTCCTTGGCTCTCACCTCTCTTGTGTGGACTCCCATGTTTCACTCCCTTCTCTCCGGAGGAGCGGGGGTGGGGTTAGGGGGCAGTTTCCAGGCTGTGCAGTTCCCCTGCCTATACTGTAATGCTCCCCAGAAAACCATCCAGCGTTCCCTTTGGAAGTTATGCACAGCTGCCTTGCCAGCAACTCCAAGGCACTTCACAGCTCTCCAAGCAGGCACCTTTATTCTTAAGCTGAAATCCTTACAGCACAAGTACATTAAAAACAATAAAACTCCCTGGGAGCCTGCTAAAAGCTTCCCAGAGGTCACCCATCAGGCCAAAGTCCACCCAACCCTTCCCAGGAAAGTTTGGAGCCCCCTTGGACAGAAGATCCTGTCAGTTTGCAGGATCAAAAAGCAGGCCCCGAGGCAGGGGAAACTCAGGCTCTTTATCCAAAAGTCCTTCCTTTGTTGGTCTTGGGAGAATCCCATTTGAATCAGTAGGTGCAACCTCTGCAGACCATGACACTTCTCCTGAGTGAACCTGAGTGAAGTCGTCGAATCACCTCCAAACCACACCTTGTTCTCAGTTCCTGGGGGAGCTGTGGTCATGTTCCCCCCATTGGAATTACATACAGTCCCTGTCTCACAACGGTCCATACACTTAATACAGGAAGGCCTCTCAAAGCGAGGGCAGGAAATTTCCATAGCTGTGTGAAATCCCACCAAGTGAGACAGGTACAATCCGGCCCTTTGAGCTTACAAGCAACTTGACTTCAGGGGGTTGCACATGTGCAAAGGCAAACATAGTACCAGGAGGATTTCAGCTGAGGATTTCACAGGCACAGGGTGAATAGAGCTGTGACGCTTAAGGCTATAAGAGGCTTTTTTTGGGGGGGGGGAGGGGGACATCTTCAAGCTGCTTGTTTTGCCAGAAAGATGAATCAAAAGCACAAAGAATGATGAATTAGGTTGATTTCCAAAGCACTGGAAAACAATGTTGGCCTAAGAGTGAATACACATCTGGTGGATAAAAGATACATTGCGAGCAAACTAGTATCCATCTTCATCTTCCTGCCAGGCCTCTCTCATGGCAGGTGCCATCTATCCTCCACTTGTAGCCTCTCTCTCACACCCGAGGCTCCTGTCTGAGGGCTGCTTCCATGGTAATGACAACACCAGGCCAGGAGAAAATGTGGAGCATTGACTGCCACACACTGAGATGGACAGTTGTGCACGACACACCTGTCTCATCACCTCGTTATTCCTCTAAATATCTCCCCAGTCTGTGCTCTCTCCCTCTTGGTACCACAATGACTTCACTTGCTGTTTCAGCTGAAACATAACCCTGAACTGTGAAAGAGGCCAAAGTAGTTTTGTGGGGGTAATGCTGATTAGTAATAAAATAGCTAACAGTGGGGGACATGTAAACGTGGTCATTAGGCTTCAGAATTAACAGTCAGTTGGGGTGAACAGAACAAATTCATATTTCTTGTCCAGCTGTTGGTTTCAGCCTGCCCACTATGCTCTGGGAATGATTAGAATGCCATTCCCAGCCCCCTGGAATCGAATCCCTTCAGTGGCCCAGCAGAATCATGCTGATTGCACCCCGAGGTGACCTCTGCTGCCCCTGAAATGGAGGGGCTGGATTTAAATGTGGCAGATTACAGCATAGTTCCCTGAATGAAGCCCTGTACGGCACACTGTGCCATCAACATGAGCCAGGAGCATGTAGCCCAGGAATGGGCAGATCTGGCCGGCCAAGCTGTTTGATCTGGCCCATGGCCTGCCCTGCCATGCCTCCCACTCCCAAGCCAATTGAGGCTCAGGGGTGGGGAGCTCATGAAGTCTCTTCCCCTCGCCAGGGGCACACGGCTGGTGGTTCTCGCTAAGTGTCGTACACCCTGGCAGGGTGGGGACAAGAGATTTCGCACACTACCCCACCCCACGGCCAATTGCCAGAGGAAACTGCCAACTGTCCAAAACATCTGGCTGTTCCCTTTAGGCACCACATGCCCCTGGCAGAGTGGGGTGGGTGTCAGAGACCTAGTGTGCTCCCCAGCCCCACCTGAGGGCCCACCCCTTCCGGGGCCAGCCTGCAACCACTAAAAAAATTATTGCCCACCCCCAATGTAAGCCCACTACAAATAGCAGCACTGGAAAAAAAAGCCCATGCAGAGGGATATCTATGTCCTGAAGGGCTAATCCTGGTTCAGGTGGATCAACCAGAAGCTTAAGACCTAGAGCAGGGGTCACCAACCAGTAGATCGGGAGCTACTGGTAGATCTTGGAGCCTCTGACAGGTGATCCTGGCTGGTTTGGCCAAAAGGCTATAAAGTGCTGGCACTTCAGCTGCCCCTCCCCCCACACTGCTATGCACCTCCTGCCCTTTGCCTTGGAGCTGTCCCCTCAGGAGCCTCCTGCTTGCTGTGCAGGGGAGGAAGAGAAGGGCACTGATGTCAAGATGCCCCCACTCCCACTTTGTATCCTTTCTCCACAGGGCCGGGGGTGGGGGCACAACAGGACTTGGGAGGGAGTTCGCTGGATGCTTTGGGGAGTGGGCCAGGGCCAGGGCAGAGTCTGCCTTAGCCCCACCGCACCACCACCCAGGAGACACCTGAGGTAAGCAGGGCCCAGCTAAAGCCTACATTCTGATACCCTATACCAGTAATGAACCCCCTCCCGCACCCCAAGCTCCTGCCCTAGCCCCGGGCACCCCTGCATCCAAACACCCTCCCAGAGCCTGCACCTCTCACACTCCAAATCCCTTAATCCAAGACCAGAGCCTGCACCCCAACCCTCTGTCCCAGCCTGGTGAAAGTGAGGGAGGATGGGCAAGAGAGGGAGGATGGAGTGAGCAGGGGGCGGGGTCTCAGAGAAGGGGCACAAAGGAGGCGGGGCCAGGGTATTTGGGTATGAGGCAAATCTTGGATTGCACTTAAATTCAAAAAGTGATCTCGTGCTTAAAAAGATTGGAGACCACTGACCTAGAGGCATATGCCTTTCCCTTGGAATGTCCTGCCTCTAAAGCAGGGCTGTCAGCCGAAAGTGGATGGAGCATGTTTTTTTGAAATTAAATTCTGTTTTCAAGTGATGGGAAAAGCCAGGGAAATTGGAGCTGTTAAACTAAGTCCACCCCCTTCCTTTTTTTTTTGTTTTTTTGTTTTTTTGTTAAAGCCAATGATTAATTTCCTTTTACCAGAGGGGAGAAGCCAGTACAGATGATGCTGTGCACTCAGCTCATCTGTAATACATAAATGAGAAAATGTAAACAGCAGAAAGAAATTAATACACCCAGCGTATGCAGCCATCGGAAGCCCAGGCAGAAACGGACACTGAAATATGATTGTCCCTGCCCAATAAAAATGGTTAGATGAGCTGCTTTGAGCAATTGCCTTATTAAACTGTATCTAAGTGTAGCTGTAGGTTATTCAGAGGCATTATCGACGAGTTCCATATTGATTACCAGGGCCCGCCTGAGCAATGCATTGTTGTTGAGGGAAGTAAAGCACCAGGTCACCATCAACACGACTCCGCTGACAGAAACAAATTAATTGAGTCTCCTGGGCCAACCAGTGGAGAAGTGATAAATCACCGGCTGATCGATGTGTTTGCAAACGGACAGCGCCGGGCTGGGGGAGGGGGCAAATTTCGGCTAGGCCTTCAGTAAGTGCTGTTTCTCAGGGAAAATCCGGGCATCTGGGCAGCAGGTTTTTTTCTCTAGATCTGTCAGGCTGTGCCCATAAAACCCCCTGACCTGATGAGCTGCCTGCCATTCAGTTAACAGTCAGGGTCAGAAAGCCTTGCTAAGGTTTGACTGGTGTGTCTGACACACCTACTGGTGTGGTGGGGGTGTCACCCAGGGAGGGGAGGAAGGATGGTTAGGAAATACATCACAATTCTGGAAGAGATGTGTCAGGCAAAGAAGTTATTGGTCTCCCACAGGAGCAAATGGGTGAAATTGTGTGGCCTGTGTTACAGAGATGGTCAGACTAATGATCTAATGGCCTCAAAAGCCAGGTGCATGTGAAAAATAGAGGGGTTCTCAAATGTCAAAAGAAAGCCATGGAAGTGGGAAGAGTTGTTTTCATCAAAACATACAGCCCCACTACATTTTGTTTTTATTATGATTTTATTCCATACTATTTTTATAGTATGGAATAAAATAACAGTTTTAGTATTGTAGTGTGGAATAGGATGCAATAAAACTATTCACTACTATTCATTACTACAAACTATCACCTGTTCACTACATTTGCCAACCCCTCCCCTCTCTTTGGGGGTAAGTGTCTGGCCACGAGGAGGGTGCAGTAGCAGGCTGAGGGCAAGGTGTCTGACCAGGGTCAAAGGGGCAGGAGTGGGCTGGAGGCTTGGGGTCTCCGCAGAAAGGGTGAGGGAACTGTGGGGAGGGGTCGGGCTAAGACAGCAGAGGGGACCCAGTGTGGCCTAGGGGAGGAGGATGGTCGGGCTCAGATGGCAGAGGACACCTGGCATGGCCTGTGGGGACAGGATGGGATTCAGGCGCGGATGGCAGAGGGGACCTGGCACAGCCTGGGGGGCAATGGGCTCAGATGGCAGAGGGGACCCGGTGCAGCCCAAGGTGGGCGGGGGGTGTTGTTAGGCTCAGGTTCAGATGGCAGAGAGGATGTGGGATGGCCTGGGGTGGGGGTTAAGCTTGGATGGCGGAGGGGACCCAGGCCCAGCAGCTTCTCCCTGGCAGCACAGACCCCCAGAGTATGAAGTGAAAGATCAAGCTGGAGAAGCACATGCCTGGAGGGGACAGTGCAGAGGCTAGACAAGGCAAGCAGCTGAGGACGGTGGCGGAGGCAGGCAGTGGCAGTGGCATGTGGACACTGATGATGTGATGACGTCACTCTGTCATACGGCAGGAAATTGTTTTTTGTATACATATATATATATAGAGAGAGAGAAAAGCAAAAATTGTGCTGTTTTCAATTAAAACCACTTTTTCTATAATCTTTCTTTTTTAAAGTACAAATTCTTCAGTTTTACCTAACACGGCTTTTGAAAACCAACCTCTTTCTGGATGCCAGGTTATTGGTTTTTTTCACTGAAAATTCACAAAATTGCCACCAGGAATTTAGGGGCAGGGGCGAGAGGAGGCAGGAAAGGAGTGTTAAAAAAATCCTGCCAACAGTACCTGCTCTATTTTAATCAGCTCAGATAGGTTAATAACGAGGGGGATGAGAATGATGAACTGCATGGCTACTATGAGCTCTTGTCAGACTCAGAATCATAGGGCTGAAAGAGACCTCAGGGGGTCATCGAGTCCAGCCCCCTGCCCAAAGCAGGACCAACCCCAGCTAAATTATCCCAGCCAGAGCTTTATCAAGGCAAGACTTAAAAACCTCTAGGGATGGAGATTCCACCCCCCCCCCCAGGTAACCCATTCCAGTACTTCACCACCCTCCCAGGGAAATAGTATTTCCTAATATCCAATGCTAAACTTGAGACCATTGCTTCTTGTTCTGCCATCTGCCACCACTGAGAACAGCCTCTCTCCATCCTCTTTGGAACCCCCCTTCAGGTAGATGAAGGCTGCTATCAAATCCACTTCACTCTTCTCTTCTGCAGAACAAAGAAGCCCAAATTCCTCAGCCTCTCGTCATAAGTTGTGTTCTCCAGCCCTCTAATAATTTTTGTTGCCCTCCACTGGACTTTCGCCAATGCATCCACATCCTTTCTGTAATGGGGGGCCCAGAATTGGACACAGTACTCCAGATGTGGCTTCACCAGTGCCGAATAAAGGGGAATAATCAGCACATAAACCATTCAAATGTTCCCCTTTTATTATGAACTAGCCAATTAGCCTGTCATAAGATGGGATTTTCCGGTCTCTCCTCCACGTTGGTTTTCTCTCCTGAGCCTCTGGTCTCTTGCTCCGTCTCCGTCTCCGTCTCCGTCTCCATCTCTCTCTCTCTCTCCTCCTCTTACTGCCTCCCCCCCCTCTCTCTCAGCTCTCCTCCCCCTCTTGCCTCTCACTCGGGGGACCACGGAGCACAAATGGTCGCTTGCGCCACTTGCTCCCATGCGGCAGCCTGGCTGAGCAGTGCAGAAGTCAGCCGAGCGAAGGGGGGCAGTGACGTTCACGGCCAGGGCGTGGGGCCTGGAGCCGCTGTCATGCCGCATGTCACCGCCCCGCCCCCCCTTCGCCTCCCGCCATGGCGCTCGGCTGATTTCTGCACCGCTCAACTGGGCTGCCACGGGGGAGCAAGTGGCCGTTTGGGCTTCCCCGTGGCGGCCTGGCTGAGTGGCGCAGAAGTCAGCTGAGCGCCATGGTGGGAGGCGAAGGCGGGAGGGGTGGTGACGTACATTGCCAGGCCCCACCCCCTGGGCATGTACGTCAGTGCCTTGCCCCCCTTTCCCCTCCCACCGTGGCGCTCAGCTGACTTCTGTGCCGCTCAGCCAGGCCGCCACGGGGGAGCAAGCAGCGCAAGCGGCCGTTTGGGTCCCGCACTCCCCATGCAGCACAGGCCACCCAGAGGGAACAGCCAGCATTTCAGGCAACAGCGTCACCCAGAGGGAACAGCCAGCATTTCAGCAACAGCGCCGCCCAGAGGGAACAGCCAGCATTTCAGCTTTACAGACTCTCAGACATTGGACTACTATATTTATCAATTACCAAACCTATCGAGTACCCAGCCCCATTGTGGCTTTTGGTAATTTGGGGTCAGGGAAGGTACCTGGCAGCCCACATTATCAGGACCTGCTCTACATGCACATGGATGGCTCTTCTCAGTGTCAAGTATCAGAGGGGTAGTCGTGTTAGTCTGGATCTGCAAAAGCGACAAGGAGTCCTGTAGCACCTTATAGATTAACAGATGTATTGGAGCATAAGCTTTCGTGGGCAAAGACCCACTTCGTCAGATGTATGTAGTCATGCATCTGATGAAGTGGGTCTTTGCCCACGAAAGCTTATGCTCCAATAAATCTGTTAGGGTATGTCTACATTATAGAGTTAATTCGAGTTAACTTAATTCGAAATAGTTAATTCGACTTAAGCTAATTCGAAATAACGCAGCTATACACAAAATCTATTTTGAAATAGAGTTTTGCTGTTTTGAAATAGCGCGTCCACACTGAGTGGACCCTGAACCGAAGTTAAGGCTGGCTGGAACCAGTGCCGGCAGGGCATCAGGTTAGGACTTAGTGTGTGGGGCTGCTGCCTGAGGCTAACTGAGCTCCGTGCTTAAAGGGACCCTACCCCCACCCCGGACAGACAGTTCTCAGGGTTCCCCACTTGCTTATCTACCTCGATGAGGGACAGCAAAGCAGTCCTGTCTTGGAGTGCCCTGAGTGCTCACACTCGGGACACCACAGCACTCAGCCACATGGAGCCAGAGCTGCCCCTGGGCACGCCGGTGCATCTCGTGGGGTCGTTGCCATCAGCCCGGCTGCACTTGCTGCAGGCTGCCATCCGGGGGATCCATCGGGGGGCTGTCAGGATCCAGGAGGCCCTGCGGGAGAGTGTCCACCCCGAGGAGTCCTCAGAGCCTCCCGGTCCTCCCCACCGGTGGCTCGTGCCCCATTCCTCCCTCACATCCTTCCACTTACCCTTCCTTAGCCCCCCTTCCTGATGTCAAACAAAAGACGTGTTTTTTCATAAACACGAACTGTCTTTATTTAACAAAACTGGGGAGGGGGAATGAAACTCTGGTGAGACTGGGGAAAGGAGGTGGGAGAGGGGAGCAGAGAAGGTGGGAGAGGGGAGGGGGAAAACTGGGAGGAGGGAGCTGGAAGGGGGAAGCAAGGGGAGGAAGGGGGAGAGGAAGCTCAGCGCTCGGGTGGGGGTCTTGTTGGGCCACATGTCTCCCAGCACAGTGGGTGCGGGGGCCTCGGCGGCCCCGGGGGGATGGGGAGGAGGGTGTGGAGGTTGAGGTGAGGGGTGTGGAGATTGAGGAGGAGGGTGAGGAGGTTGAGGAGGGAAAGGTGGGAGGGGGGGCAGGAGTGGGAAGAGGAACAGTAGCTGGGGGGGCAGCAGGTGCTGGGGTGTCATGGGGCAGCACGCTCTGAAGCAGGGCCTGCAGGTGTGAGCACATGGCACGGTCCTGGGCAAGCTGCTCCCGGAGGAGCTGCAGGTCCTCCTGCACCCAGACCTGGATGGTGCGTTGCAGGGCTCGCAGGGCCCCCAGGTGCTTGTCCTGGTACCCCTGCTGTGTTGCGGTCATCCTGTGGAGCCCTCGGGTGCAGGAGCATGTCCCGGGCAGGGTGGTGCGCCCTGTATGTGCAGCGGGTGCGGCTGTGGAGAGAGAAGGGGAGTGGTCAGTTCTCCCTGGGGATGCAGTGGATGAAGCCCAGCCCCCCTCTGCGATGTGAGGATGACCGCGCCCTGCACCGTCAGAGCCGACGTGCTTGCACAGAGGCCATGGTCGGGATGTCTGCTCTCCCTGGGAATGGGAGCTGCCCCGAGCCCGCACCCGTGCCCCGGTGCCGTGTATAGTGCGGCCGAGGCGGGGGGGGGAGATGTCCCCTGCCTCTGTGTAGAGGGGGCGTGTGAAGGGAGGGCGTCCTGCTGGGTCCCGCCCCGGGGTCGGGAGCGTGTCAGGTCTCTTCACTCACGCGTGTGGCTTTCGGACCCCGGTCCCTGTGTGGAACGCAGCTGGAGCCACCTGCCCAATGGTGGCACGGCATGTGCCCACACATGCACAGGTGGCTGCATGATCTGTGGGAGGCATGGCCCACATGCACGGTTCCTGGTCTCCCTCCCCGCCCCCCACCGGGTAGGGGACAGTGATGGCACTTACCTGGTGTGGCCTCCCCTGACGACCCTGCTGACTCCGGTGCTGGGACAGCTTGGGGGTCCCACTGGCATGGCACCCTCCATGCTGGCCCCTCTGCCGAGCCTGGGTCAGGGCCCTCTGGTCCTGGCTTGCTGCCCCCCGGGGTGATGCAGACCGTCCTGCCCCCCCGGATGTGGTCGAGCGCGGGGAAGTAGGGGCAGGTGTCAGCCCCTGCTGCAGTGCTGCCCCTGGTGGCCTTGGAGAACCCCTGCCGAAGCTCTTTAATTTTCAGGCGCACCTGCTCCTGGGTGTGCCTGTGGCCTTTCTGGGCCATGGTGGCAGCTATGCGGCCATAGACGGCTGCGTTACTCCTCCTGGTGTGGAGATCATGGACATTGGGGGCCTCCCCCTAAACCTCTATGAGGTCCATGATCTCCGCACCAGTCCAGGTGGGCGTGCACCATTTATGGCCCCTGGCTGACCCCTGGGTGCTGGAGGACTGGGCGGGGGACAGCTGGCTGGCACTGGCTGCCTGGCTCATTATGGGGCCACTGGGTCAGGGGCAGAGACTGCTGGCAGGCCTGGCTCTGGCACGTGCTGTTTGGCCAGAGTCTACCCCTTTAAGGGCTCTGGGGCTGGGGGAGAGGAGAGGAGTTTTTCTGGTTTGGCCCAGAGTGGCCACCAGGGGAAACTGGGAAGGGCTGGAGGCCAGCTAATTTGAATTAAGTGTCCACACAGCGCTTATTTCGAATTAGCTATTTCGAATTTGGCGTTATTCCTCATAGAATGAGGTTTACCAAATTCAAGTTAAGCACTCCGCTATTTCGAATTAAATTTGAAATAGCGGTTTGCATGTATAGACGCTATTGAAGTTAATTCGAAATAACGGCTGTTATTTCAAATTAACTTTGCAGTGTAGACATACCCTTAGTCTATAAGGTGCTACAGGACTCCTTGTCTCTTCTCAGTGTGTCATTCAGCCCCAGTGGAACTAGACTGAGCTCCGACCAACTCATTGCACAGAGGCATCCAAACAGCCATGAAATCTTGTCACTGCCCATCCTGGTTGGATTAGAATTTCAGCTAGTAGATAAAGATCCATATGATCTAAATATGAGTCAGCAGTGTGACACTGTTGCAAACAAAGCAAATATGATTCTGGGATGCATTAACGGGAGTATTGTGAACAAGACAGGAGAAGTCATTCTTCCGCTCTACTCTGCGCTGATTAGGCCTCACTTAGAGTATTGTGTCCAGGTCTGGGAACCACGTTTCAAGAAAGATGTGGAGAAACTGAAGACGGTCCAGAGAAGAGCAACAAAAATGATGAAAGGTCTAGAGAACATGACCTATGAGGGAAGACTGAAAGAACTGAGCTTGTTTACTTTAGAAAAGAGAAGACTGAAAGGGGACACAATAGCGCTTTTCAAGTATCTAAAAGGGTGTCACAAGGAGGAGGGAGAAAAATTGTTCTCTTTGACCTCAGAGGACAGGACAAGGAGCAATGGGCTTAAATTGCGGCAAGGGAGGTTTAGGTTGGACATTAGGAAAAACTTCCTGTCGGGGTGATTAAACACTGGAATAAGGTGCTTAGGGAGGTTGTGGAATCTCCATCTCTGGAGATATTTAAGAGCAGGTTCGACAGACATCTACCAGGGATGGTCTAGACCAGAGGTTCCCAAACTTTTCCAGATGGGGACCCATTTTGACATTTCAGGAAGACTTGGTGACCAAAGGCAATTCAAAACTGGGGGCAGAAAGGAGGGCAGAGTCACCTGGGGAGACACTTGGCTACCCTTTTGTAATGTAATGGTGACCCATATTTGGGTCCCGACCCATAGATTGGGAAACCCTGGTCTAGACAGTTCTGGGTCCTGTCGTGAGGGCAGGGGACTGGAGCTGATGACCTCCCGAGGTTCCTTCCAGTTCTAGTGTTCTGTGATTTTACATTGGCCATGTGTTTATTTTACTGAGATCAGAAGTAACATTTGAACTCTTGGGAACCTCCGATACTTGAGACCAAGCTCCACATAGGGAAGCGTGGAGGGAAATGGCTATGTGTGCAAACCTCTGCTACCTACTGGCTATAAACAAAACTGATTAGCAGTGTGTCATTCACCGTATTCTGCTAACACCGAGGGACGATTCTCCTTTGCTTTTAGAGAACTATTAACTGCTCTTTAGACCAATGGGTTTCTGTGAAGCTCCAGACAGCTCCAGCATACAGCACTGTGGCCACCATGAAGTCTTAGGTCACCATAAATGTATTATCTATGGACTGTTCTGCAGGCAACTGGGAAATAAAGTCATGGATCCATCTTTACCCACCCAGGGCTGCAATATTTTATCTCTACTCTGAGGAGAGAAACCTCTATTCAGCACAGAGTTTCTCCGTGATTTATATGTGAGACTGCTGGGCAGTTGGGCATAGGGAACAAAGCCACATAAAGAACTAGAAGGTGCCACTGATGATGCAAATAAATGTACAGAGAAAGAGAAAATCCATTTCCTAGGTTGAGGAGTAATAGATTACTTAGAGCTAGGAGCAGATACTTTATGGTAGAAGAGGTTCACTGAGTGTTTCAGTTACCAATCAAATCCCTGGATTTCATAAGCGGCACTGGGATTTTTCATCCCCTGACATTAGCATTGAGCATCTCACAAAAGCTCCTTGTGCCATTCTAGCAAAGGTATATGACATATACAGCAGGGAAAGAAAAAAATCAACTTGCAATGGCTTATGAATGTAAAGATGCAAGAGCTACAAAGGTGATTTCTGGCTTAACTCAGTGAAGTTTGTGCACTTCCCCCTCATTTCCTGTCAGGCTATGTCTACACTGCGGAAGAAGAAATGCAAATAAAGCACTCATTAGCATTTCTCGCACTCTCATTTGCATAGTCTCTTCTGATCCTTTTTGCGGAAGAGGTTTTTGTGGAAAAAACCACAGTGTAGATGAGGCCATTTTTCACAAAAAAAACACCCCTTTTACGCAAGATCCCTTATTCCTCAAAAAATGAGATTTACAGGATCTTGCACAAATGAAAGTGTGAGAAATGCTAATGAGCACTTCATTTGCATTTCTTCTTCCGCGAAAATGATGCAGTGTAGATGTAGCCACAGTAATGAAGAGAAACAGCCAACAACGTCCCCATATGAATTGGGGGGGAGGGCGAAAGGGGGCTCAGTGTCCCCTGTCCTCCCTAAAGGATGCTTCGGGGTGGGAGGCTCATGGCTAGGGCAGTCCTGTAGGGAAGGAGGTGCCCTAAGCCAGCCCTTTTCACCTGCCTGGTAATTCTGTCTCTTTTCTGTAGGGTTTATGAGAGGCAATCCCATTCCAGGCACATCCCATTGTCCTGGCACAACCAGACCCTGACCTTACTTTAAGTTCTGAGAAGAGGAAGCTGCATATCAAATATATATATATAATATATATATAAATATAGTATATCCTAGCTCTTACCATTTGGGAGGAGTTCTTGAACAGACAGACAGACAAACTCTCTAAAATATATAGTAGGCTACTAATGAATAATATCTTCCATCCAGAAGAAGCAGGTTTCAAGGTGCTTTCTCAACTAAATATACACACAAAGAGGGACCTGACTCAGGCCTGGATAATAAACACTCATGGGGTGAATTGTTCGGGGGGGGGGGGGGGAGAATGAGGAATAATGTTTCCTATTGAAGTGTCAGGGGAATGTCAAACTAATCAGCTGAGTTGTGATTTAGCTAGGACACCAGGATTAGCACTTGGCATCCATGGATTTCATCAGAGCTATGTGGCTTTACACCAGGGAGATATTTGTCCCCTGCTCTTGTACCCTCCTCTGTTCTTTCCCTGTACTCATCGCACAGAAACAGGGTGAGATCTTTTAGAGCTGCTTTTCCAAGCCTACTTTCTCCATATTATAGATCCTGCAGGGTCGCTTTCAATAGACAAACTGAAATACATTGATTTCACTCATTCCCTCTTCTCCCGAGCTAGCAGAGTGATCAGTAATGCATTATTGATCATGCACCAGGAGCTGAGATATGCAATTGTAGGCTCTTAGGATTAATAAAAATGTACCTCTTGTGGAGATGTAATTCCTTGTGTCTTTGTGTATTAGCACGCCTAAGTTTTATCCCTCCACTATCTGCACACTGTGCACTATTCTCAAGGAGTCTGATGCCAAGGCCAACAGAAATTTACAAGCCAAGGTGATGAATTCTACTACCATTCTTGGGTAAAAGTACAGAATTTTCCAGTTGTTCTGCCTGCTTTGCAGGTGTACAGGGCAAGCAAGTATCACAGTCTAGATCAGGGCTACTCAGCTCTGGAAGCTCCCGGGGGCCATAATGATACTCACAGCACATGCTGAGGGCTGCAACTTAAGTGTGGTTGCACTCATCTGCAAATATATGCAAATATATGCAAATAGCTTCTTTCACACCGACGGGCATAAATACAAAGCATTTCCCACAATACCTCCCAGCACTACCTCCCTGGGGGCTAGAAACACTGACACCCATCTGTTCCAACCAGCCTGTCCACTTGCGTCTTTCAATGCTAACCCCGCCTGGGAGATGCTTCGCCATTGTGGAGCATGTTCCCAGTGGAGGCCATGTTCAAAGGATCCCACCTGCGGGCTGCGTGCTGAGTTCCTCATAAACTCAAAACCACACCGTGGGCTGCAAACAAACAGGCCATGGGGCCACGTGCAGCCTGCAGCCGCGTGTTGAGTATCCCTGGTCTAGATCAAGGGTGGGCAAGAAATGGTATGTGGGAATTTAGGTGCAGAGCAGGCAGCTGCTTCAGAGCAGCCCCCACACCTCTTTAAGCAGCTGGCTGCTCCCTGTGGCTCACTGCCTGGACACCAGAGGGAAGGGGAGGCTTTGCAGCAACTGGCCAATGGGAGCTGAGAGATTTTGCTGGGGCCAGTGGCAGTGCATGAAGCCTCCCCTCCCCCTGACACCCATAGCGACAGGGAGGAGCTAGCCACTTTGAGCAACCTGGAGTTGTGGCAGGCAGGGAGCCTTCCTGAGTGTCCTGCTGGGCTGCTGGCTAGAAGCCACCTAGGTAAGCACCTCCTAGCCAGAGCCTGCCTCTGGCACCCCAACCTCTCCCTCCCCAAAACTCCCTGCCCTAAGTCACCATCCCCTCCTACTCCTGCTCACCATCCAAACCCTCTGCACCCTCCCTTCCCTCCTTCACCAGATCACAACTCCTTCCCATGCCTTGTACTCCTTCCCTATGCCTCCCTCAGGCCAGAATCCGTTCCTTCCAGACCCTCCATCCCAAACCCCTGCCCCAGATCACAATCTCCTTCTTCATTCAAACTCCCTCCCACCCCTTTCCTGTACCTTAATCCATTACCCTGAGCTTCCTTCTGCACCCAACCTCTGTCCCAGACCCCGCACCATTTCCATAGAAAAGTGCAACTCTTGATCACTTACCAAAATCTTAGAGTGTCCCCCCCATCAAAAATTATTGCCCACCCCTGATCTAGAGCTATGAAAAAATGTGAAACCTCTGGAATCAAAATGCCCCCCCTGGGGATGGTAAAATAAATAGTATGAAGGGTAGTTGGAGCAAGTTCTGTCTCCTCTGTACACCTCATGCCACATCATTTTCATAACGTCTTGTGACGTTATGAAATCAGGGGGAATCAGTGCCCCTTCCAGGAAAATGGAGTCTTTTAGCCAAAATTCAGCCAATGCACAAAACTAAGGTATCTTTGGCCCAGCCACACCCAACATCCACCCCACTTCTTTGCAGGCAGGTTCTGACTGCAACAGCCTGTATTACTATGCGCCAGTAGCTGCCTGGACTATGGTCAACCCAACACCTGAGTCTCATCCTGCTCCCTAACATAGCTCTCTGGTCAGCTACAGTTCCCAGCAGTGCCTGGCCCTTGACCGGGCTTCCTACCCGTAGGCAGGAGCAGACCTCATGTTATTCTCTCTAGGCAGCCCCCAGCTCCCAGACCATCCTTTTAAATCCCAGCACAGGTGTCATGGGGAGGGCTAACGGAACCAGAATGATTGGCCCCATGGCCTCCTGGCCCCAAAAGAGGCAGGTTGTCTTGCTATAAGTGTTAGCATTAGGCCCCTTGCTATCTCATTCCAGTGCTTTATGGAGGTAATGGAAGGGGGGCTGCAGGTACACACTGTCCAGAAATCTGTTTCTTCCCTTCCCACCTGGCAAGTAAGGGTATGTAGTCACTACAGCGCTATTTCAAATTAACTTATTTCGAATTAGTTAATTCGAAATAAGCAAATTCAAAATAATGCATCTAGACACAAAAACTAATTCGAAATAGCATTTTGCTATTTCGAAATAGCGCGTCCACACTGATTGGACGCTGGATCGCATTTAAGGGCAGCTGAAACCGGTTCCAGCAGGGCATCAGGTCGGTAGTTGCTTTGTGTGGCTGCTGTCTGAGGCTATCTGAGGCTCGTGCTTAAAGGGACCCCCCTGGACAGCCGGTTCTCAGCTTTCCCGCTTGCTTGCCTACCTCGCTGAGGGACAGCAAAGCGTTTTCCTCTCTGCCTGCTTTGGTCGCTCTCATTTGGGACACCACAGCACTCAGCACCATGGAGCCAGAGCCGCCCCTGGGCACTCTGGTGCTCATGTTGAAGGTCTTGCTGCAAGCCTGGCAGCAATTGCTGGAGGCTGCCTGGCACCTTCTGCTGCAGGCCAGCCCCCTGGCCCTCCCCCTGTCCTCCCCCGGGGACCCTGAAGGAGTGGCGCCTGGATGCGAGCGTGCCCCGCTGCATCTGGCGTCTGGACACCAGCAGCAACTGGTGGGACCACATCGTCCTGGAGTTCTGGGGAGACCAACAGTGGACCCAGAACTTCAGGATGAAGAAGGACACCTTCCTCAAGCTCTGCGAGTGGCTCGCCCCTGCTCTGCAGCGATGGGACACACTCATGAGGCCCGCCATTCCCCTCCACAAGCGGGTGGCCATCGCCTTCTGGAAGCTCTCCACACCGGACAGCTACTGATCCGTGGGGAACCAGTTCGGTGTGAGGAGATCCACTGTCGGAGCGGTGCTCATGCAGTTACGGCACTCACCGGCCACTGGGCCAGGAGGGGGGGCTGCAAGGAGGACATGGGCTGCCCCAGGGAAAACGGGGGGGAGGTGGTGTAAGTACCCTCCCCAGGAGGGTTTGGTCTGTCCTGGCTGCGCTACAGACCACACGCGGTGGCCAGGATTGCAGCGGGGGTTGCTCCTGGGAGTGGGGCACAGGGCAGTGGTGGGGAAAGAACACTCCCAGCCACCCGGATGCCCCAGTGACCCTCGGTTTTGTGTGTCTCTCTGCAGGTGGTCAAGGCCATCAACAGGGTGCTGCTCCACAGAGTTGTCCGCCTCACCAACCTGGACGCGGTCATCCAGGGGTTCGGTGCCCTGGGCTTCCCCAACTGCGGGGGGGCAATCGATGGGATGCACATCCCCATCTGTGCCCTGGACCACCAGGCCTCCCTCTACATCAGCAGGAAGGGGTACTTCTCTGTGATCCTGCAGGCCGTGTCTGACCACCGGGACTAGTTCACGGACATCAGTGTGGGCTGGTCTGGCAAGGCACATGACACGCGGATGTATCGCAACTCCTCCGTGTGCCAGAGGCTGCACGCCGGGACTTTCTTCCCCAACCGCCACATCAGGGTTGGGGACGTGGACATGCCAGTGTGCCTGCTGGGGGATGTGGCCTACCCCCTACAGCCCTGGCTGATGAAGCCCTACATGGGACACCTCAACCCCTCCTGGCAGGCCTTCAATGCCAGGCTCAGCAGGGCCCGCATTGTGGTCGAGGGGGCCTTCGGCTGACTGAAAGCACGGTTTAGATGCCTCCTCACCCACCTCGACCTCTCCCAGCACAATATTCTGCACATGGTGGCAGCATGCTGTGTGCTCCACAATTTATGTGAGAGCAAGGGGGAGGCTTTCTTGCCAGCCTGGATGGCAGAGGCTGACCACCTGGCTGGCCAGTACGCACAGCACCGAACGGCTGCCAGCTGGGAGGCCCTGTGGGGGGCTGGCCGCATCCAAGAAGTCCTGCAGGAGAGCTTCCAGGCAGACGAGGACTGAAGTCCCCCTGGTGTGCCCATTCCACCCCCACCTCCTTCTCCTTTCCCCTCCCTAACCCCCCTTCCCGATGTACAATAAAAACACCCACGTTGCCACAAAAAACTCTCTTTATTTAACATAACTGGCATGGGGGGAGGGGTGGAATGAGAGCGGGAGAGGGGAGGGGGGAAACCTGGGAGGAGGGAGCTGGAAGGGGGAGGCAAGGGGAGGAGGGGGAAAGGGAAGCTCAGGGTTGGGGGTCTTGCCGGCCCTCCCGTCTCACAGCACTGTGGGTGCGGGGCCCTCGGTGTTCCCGGGGGGAGTGGGTATGGAGGGTGGGGCAGGAGGGATGGGGGGGGAAGAAGTGGGAGGGGGAACAGGGGTGGGAGGAGGAGCGATAGCTGGGGCGGCCGCAGGGGCTGGAGCAGCAAGAGGCAGCAATCGGTCCGCCAGGGCCTGTAGGTGCTCGCAGAGGGCACGGCCCTGCTCCCGCAGCTCCCGCAAGCTCTCCTGTCACAGCTGCAGTCCTCTTGCACCCACTGCTCCTGGCTGTGGACCTGCCATCCCTGCAACCGCAGCTGCTGCCTCTGGAACCCCTCCTGGTTGCGGGTGCACCTGCTGGCCCGGGTGCGGGTGGATGGTCCAGGCGGGGTGGTGCGTCCTGCACGCACAGGTGCTGCGGCTGTGGTGAAACAAGAGAAGTGGTCAGTTCTCCCTGGGGACACAGTGGGTGAAACCCAGCCCCCCTCTGCAAGGCGAGGACGGCAGGTCTGCGCACCTTCACGTCATGCTATCCCAGGGAGTGTGAGCTGGCCCAGGACTGCACCCAGCCCCTGTGCTGCCTATAGTGTGGTGTGTGTGGGGGGGGGAGGGGAGATGTGCCCTGCCTCTGTATAGAGGGGGTGTCTGGAGAGAGGGCAGTGTGCAGTGTCTCTCTCCGGGGTCAGGAGCCTGTCATGTGTCTTCACACATAGACACGTATGGGAAACAGGCCAGGGCCCCTGCATGGCACCCAGCTGGGGCCACATGTCCTGGATGGCACAGCAGATGCACAGGTTGCCGCCTGCTCTGTGGTCATCAAGGCCGAAGCGCATGGTCCCTGGGCTCCCCCCCCCCCCCCGCATAAGGGGACCGTGATGTCACTCACATGTGGAGGCCTCCCTGGCCTCGAATGAGGCTGCTGACGGGCTCTACAGTTTGGCTCGGGGGTCCTGGGTTCAGGGCACACTCTCTGCAGGCTCCTGGGTGTCGTTGTCCTCCTCTTCCTCCTCTTTCCCTGTGTCAGGGGCAGGGCCCTCTGCCCTGGGGTTGATGACAACCAGGGGGGCACGGACTGTCTGACCCCCCCAAGGATGTGGTCCAGGGCCTCATACTGCAGGCAGGCCTCCGGGTCAGCCCCTGGTTGGGAGGCCCTGGCATAGGCCTGATGCAGTTCTTTAATTTTGCTGCGCACCTGCTCCTGGCTGCGCATGTGGCCTGTGGTGGCCAGGCTGGAGCCATGCGGCTGTAGACAGCTGCATTCCTGCACCTAGTGTAGAGATCGTGGGCATTGGAGGCCTCCCCCCAAACCTCAATGAGGTCCACGATCTCCGCACTAGACCAGGAAGGTGCCCGCCTTTTGCGGCCCCTGGCAGGCTCCTGGGAGCCGCCAGCCTGGTCCTGGGGAGTGGTGGAGGGCTGGGTGGCAGCGGGTTCCTGGCTTATGCTGTGCCAGGTGCACGGTCTGCTGGCTGTGTGCTGGCAGGCTTGCAACTGGCACAGGCACTGTGGCCAGAGTGTGCCCCTTTAAGGGCTTCGGGGCTGGGGGGGGAGCAGACAAGTTTTCCTGGTTGTGCCCAGAGTGGCCACCAGGACTCCCTGGGAAGGGCTGGAGGCCCCCAATCTGAAATAAGTGTCTACACAGCACTTATTTAGAATTAGCTATTTTGAATTTGGTGTTATTCCTCATAGAATGAGGCTTACCAAATTCGAAATAAGGGCTCCACTATTTCAAATTTATTTTGAAATAGTGGTTTGGCTGTGTAGACGCTATTAAAGTTAATCCAAAATAACTGCTGTTATTTCAAATTAACTTTGTAGTGTAGATATACCCTAACAGAACACCACTGCCCATCACCTACAGCCCCCAGCTACAGCCTCTCCAACTCATCGTCAAGGTTCTACAACCTATCCTGGAAGGTGACCCCTCACTCTCACAGCCTTGGGAGGCAGGCCAGTTCTCACCTACAGACACACCCCCAACCTGAAATACTCACCAGCAGCCACACACCACACTACAGAAATGCTCACCCAGGAACCAATCCCTGCCACAAACCCCATTGCCAACTCTGTCCGCATAGCTATTCAAGTGACATGATCATAGGACCGAACTACAACAGTCACTTTTTCAGGGGCTCATTCACCTGCACATCTTCTAATGTGATCTGTGCCATCATGTGCTACCTTTGCCAGCCAAACCAGACTGTCTCTATGCAAAAGAATCAATGGACACAAGTCAGTCATCAAAGAAGGTAACATTCGAAAACCAATAGGAGCGCACTTCAGTCTCCCTGGACACTCAGTAACAGACCTGAAAGTTGCCATATTTCAGCAAAATTCAAAACCAGACTGCAGTGTGAAAATGCAGAGCTGGAATCCATGTGCAAACATGACTCTATCACACTGGGTCTGAATAGAGACTGGGAGTGGCTAGCTCACTACAAAAATGTAATTTACCTCTTTTGGTAGTCACACCTTCTGATCCACTGTTGGGAGTGGGCACCAGCCACCCTGATTGAATTGACCTCATTAGCACTGGTCCTCCCCATAGTAACGATACCTGCCAAAATATAGTCTCCATGTCATGCATCAGACAAAGTGGGCACCAACCCACAAAAGCTTATGCCTAAATGAATATGTTAGTCTTTAAGTTTTTAAAATAAATGTGTTAGTCACAGGACTCTTTGTTTTGACTGTTCAGAAAATATCCTGGGGACCAGGGATTTAGTATAGAAGGAGGCATGGAAGCAAGAGAGGAATAAATATTGGATGTGGAATCCTGGCAGCGGCTTGAAGCAAAGATGCATGCAATAATGTTCACTGAAGACTTTGCTCTTCTTAATTACGTTAGTGTGGTGTACTGCTGCAAGGAAACTTCCTAATGTGATTCAGTGTTGAGTCTACAGGCATTGGTGGCAATAATGCTGGTCTTAAGGGATTAAATTCTGACTCCACTGAATTCAGTAGCAAAACTCCCCTTGACTTCAGTGGGGCCATTAATTCAGAATGAACAAAAAGCTCTTCACTTCTTATAACCCTGAAGTCCTTGCACCTGCAGACATCGAATTGAGATCAATGGGAATTTTGCCTGAATAATAATGGAGAAAAATCAGAGTGAAGATCTCAGGATTTGGTCCAGTATACATGAAGGAAACGTCTCACCCTTCATTGAAATGTGGCTATCTCTGGCGTGGAACTAAGCAGCTACTCATCGTTCACAGAAACTCTACAGCTGTCAAGAGCCCATATTCATTAACTTGCATCTACCCTTTGAGGCCAAGGCAAGGTTTTGATTTTTGACATTTTCCCTTGCTCTTCCCTCTCAGAGCTACATTGTGTCCATCAGCTACAGCTCCCAGATATGTCGTTGGCAGCACTTCTCTGACTTTCTTTAGAATATTTTTATTTTCCCTGTGAGAGGAAATAAATACGGGTATCTCTAACCTTGCCAAGGGGCAGATGCTGTGACGAAGTGGCACATTTTTTGGCCAGCTGATAATGCTGCACTTGGTTAACAATAGGGTATTGATTTTTAGCATGCACCATTACAGTCACATGACTCTGAACATCCCCTGGCCCCCCAAATTCAGAAAAGGAGAGAAATGTTCTTGAGTCTAAACAGCCCTGGACTTCTATGGCTGGAGAGGGGGAGGGAAGAAGTCAGTAGCTGCTGCAGACATTGTTACTGCCATTTAAGTCTGGAGCCAGTGAAAACATCAGCTGAAACCCAACTGACACATATTTTCCAGCTTCTTCAGATGTGCCAGAAGCTAAATGTCTTCAATGGTGGAGCAGGCCTTTGAGCGCTCCTTTCAGCTTCAGAGCAAAATGAATCAACCTCAAAGAGCGTCACTGTGTTAAGGAAGGATACTTGGCCTGGAAGCTCCTTGCATGGCTGATTGCTTTTAAAACATGATGACATTTTAGGCAGATGGCTACAACTGAAATAACATCATAAAGCTGAGCTCAGCTTGGGAAACTGAGGCACAGCAAGGGGCCACAACTTGCCAAAGACACCTGGCAGCACCAGGAATGGAATCCAGATTTCCTTGCCTAGGGCCCTACCCACTGCACCACACTGCCATGTAATTTAGGCAAAGAAAAAAAAACTGGATAAACAAGACATCTCCTCTACTGTATAGTGCTGTGTGGGGATGTCGTGCAGATATAAGGGGGTCACAATTCCTAGGATTCCATGTAATCAGAGAGAAATTCACATGTGTGTGTGAATGAGAGAGAGAGTGAGCAAAAAAGATAATGGATCTCTTCAGGCGTCTAATTAGAATGAAGATGAGCAGCCCGGTTGGAGAAATGGAGTGGGGACCTGGTTAGCACAGTTGTCATTACAGGACCCCTGACATTTACTGTCTGAACCTGCTTTCCCAGATCTCTCACTTTGTCATACAAATGAGCTGGTGCTGAAATGTAGCAGTTTTCAGTCCCATTTTGCAGTTCCTATTGGAAATGGTGGCTTCATTTATTAATTCAGTGGAATTTTCCTGGCCATTCATTTGCAATGTACCGTAGGATGTTCTTGTGTTGGAGAAGGGCTGAAACATTCATTTTTTAAAAGATGGGAATAAGTTGCCCTAGACCAGTGGTCTCCAATCTTTTTACACCCAAGATCACTTTTTAAATGACAGAACAAGCCAAGATCTACCACCCCACCCCTTCGTTGAAGCCCTGCCCCTTCCTTGAAGCCCCACCCTGCCCTCTCTATTCTCCTCCTCTCCATCACTTGCTATCCCCAACCCTTATACTGCTGCTTTTTTTCCCAATTCTTCTGTAGGAAGAGGTATTTCCAACATTTGGCCTGTCTAGACTGGACCAAATGTCAGAAAAACCCCTTCTTTTCGAAGCCCCCTTATTCCTCGTGGAAAGAGGGATATAGGGGTTACCAAAAGAGCATGTTTGCTCTTCCGCTAAAAAAAGTGGAAGAACAAATGCATCCCTGGATGCAGAAGAGTTTTTCTGGGATACCTCTGGAATCCCGGAAAAACTCCTGCAGTCTAGCCGTACCCTCGCTGGGTTGAGACAGGATGTGTGGGCTCTGGGGTAGGAATGAGGGATTTGGATGTGGGAAGGGGTGAGAGGTGCAAGCTCTGGGAGGGAATTTGGATGCAGGAGGAGGTGGAGGAGGGGATGCTGGCTTGGGGAGGGGGCTCCAGGCTGGGGAGTGTTGGGGTCAGATGGAGGGTTGGGGTACTGAGCAAGCCAAAAGCTTGTGGATGTGAGGGTGCAGGAGTTTGGGTTGGGGGATGGGAGGGGCTCAGGGCAGGGAGGTTAGGAGTATGATGGGCTCAGGACACAGATTTGCAGTGTGTGGATGGTGTAGTAGTGTTGTGGCAAAAGACTGAGGATGTGGGGGTGCAGGAGTCTGGCAATGTGAGAGGTTCAGTGTGATGGACCCGGTGGGGTCCACACTGACCAGGGCCAGGGAATTACCCCCCCCCCGGTGGAGAGAGGACAGGCGGGCGGCCCGGATGGCCGTAATAACCCCGGCTGGGCGGAGAGCCGACACGGGGGAACGCGCACGGCCCCGCGCCGAAGGGGGCGGGGCCAGACACGACCACGGCAGGCGCGCCGGGAGCCCAGCGAGTGTGCCGGGTACGCCGGACAGTGCAGGGCAGGGGACGGAGCTCCCTGCCCCGGACAGGGTGCCGCGAAGCGGAGGGACGCCGGGGGGGGCGGGGCAGGCGTCCCTGGCGTCCTGGCCTGGGCCAGTTCAAAAGGGGCCAGGGAAGCCTGTGGAAGAGGGGGCAGGAAGGAGCTGCTGGACGCATCCCAGGGGAACGAACATCCCACCTCGCTGGAGGGCAAGAAGGCAGGGGCCGGAGCCCCCAGGAGGCTAGCCGGACGGGGTCGACGGCTTGGGCGTGGTAAGTGGCCCCGGGCGAACTGCCCAGTGGGGCAGCCGGGAGTGGGGAGTGGAAGAAGCCCGAGGCTGGGCGCTTCTGGCGCCCGTGGGCAGGTGAGTTACGGGGATAGTCCCCACCTGCTGTGGAGGGAACACGGTAGTTACCCCCACATTAGGGTCCCGGGCTGGGACCCGGTGGAGAGGGCGGGCCTGGGTCCCCCACGCCCCTCCCCTTTGGCCGCCGCTCCGGTCCCCTCCACAAATCCGTTACCCAGCCACCCTGTAGCCCCGAGAGAGTCGGGCAACCAAGATCGTGAACAGATTGCTGGACAACCGCCCCCCCCTTTTTCCCCATGGGACCCATGGACCCCTGAAGGGGCTGGGCAGTGAGTCCGCTGAACCCCGGCACCACCGTAGGCCCGGGTGATCGCACTCACATCCCCCCGTCCCGGGGCACAGGCTCCGGGATAAAGGTATGCAGGACTTAGATGGTGGGTCCGCTGAACACCCCTGCCCCACCGGGAGGGGGCGCTTGCACCCGTTAAATCTGTCACACTCAGGACAGGGGGGTTCCAGTGTATGATAGGCTCAGATCTAGGGTCGGGGAGTGGGTGCAGGAGTGTTATGATGCTGCGGACAGATGGATGTTTGTTGGCCAGGCTTCATTTTTCAATAAAATATGTTAAACACAAAAAGTTTCAGTATTGCTTTTATTTATGAGAACCTGTTTTGATTCAGAGGTCACTGAAAAGTCAGTTGGGGCCACACAAGTGAGATGCCAAAAAAAAATAACTCCTCCGAAGCCTCATTAATGTGGCCCCAGCTGTGCTGGTGGGAGCAGGGGACATGGTACTGGGGAAGGGTGCTGGTGGGTGCAGGGGCAGAGGACAGGGTGTCAGTGGAAGCAAGGGACAGGATGCTGGGGTGGGGACAGGGTGCCGGCAGGGGCAGGGGCCAGGATGCCAGTGGGAGCAGAGTGCCAGTGGGAACAGGGGGTAGGGTGTTGGCTGGGGCAGGGAATCCTCGGCACTCACCTTCTCCCTTCCCCCCCGCAGATGAGGGAAGCTCCAGCAAGAGCGTCCTCCCTGGACTCCTGCCCCCTCCCCCGCAAAGAAGGAAAGCCCTGGCGTGTGTTTCCCCCTGGTACTCCTCCCCCCCCCCCCCGCAAAGGAGGAAAGCCCCAGTGCACTTCCCCCCGGGACTCCTACCTCCTCCCCGGCATGCGCTTCCCATCCAGACTCCTACCTCCTCCCCTGCAGAGGAGGGGAGCCCCGGTGCTCACCTCCCCTCCTTTCTCCCCCTCCAAAGCCCCAGCACGTGCCTTCCTCCGGGACTCCTACCTCCTCCCAGTGTGCCACAGACCTGGAGGAGGGGAGCAGGCAGCGCACTTCCGGAAATCCCGGAAGTGGCGCGCAGCTGCTGGACTTCCCTCCACCCCGCGGGAAGCCGGCACTACCTCCATTTCTGGAGGTAGGTAGTGGGGCTTCTTGGGAGTGGGGGGAATTGGGGGGGCCCTGAACGCCTCGCTATCGAGTGGTGGAGCCCTCCTGATCGACCAGTTGATTGCGATCGACAGGTTGGTGACCACGGCCCTAGACTTTACAAGTTTTGTTCTCCCACAGATGGATTGCCATTAACAGGCATTATCTGTATAACTCTCACAGTCTATGTCTACACTACGATGGTTTTTCAAAAAAAAAAAAAAAAAGGTATGCAAATTGCACTCTGCAATGTGCGTACCTTTTTTTTGATACTTTTGTTGGAAAAGGCTTTCCGAAATTTGGACCGTCTACTCTGGGCCAATTTTTGGAAAAACTTCCTTTTTCAGAAGATCCCTTCTTCCTCATGGAGGCTTCCGAAAGAGTGCATAGGCTCTTCCTCAAAAAAAAAAAAAAAAGCGCAAAAGCAAATGCATTCTCTGGATGTGGAGGAGATTTTTTGGGATACCTCTGGTATCCCAGAAACCCCCCACTGTCTTGACATACCCCCAGACGTTGTTTTCAAGAGAGTGGCTCTCACACAGCATTAGAGCAGGACTCCAGTGCTCATTTCCAAGTGACTGATAATAATAAACACCTCCCCTGCCCAACACTCACTGTTCAGATAAATGTAAAGAGCCATCCTCAGCCCTGGTGAAAGTGAGAGCAGCTGCTCAGCTGTGTTTACACCCAGACTGAAGTTGGCCCAATAGGCCATTCTAGCAGGAAAAGCAACTCTAAAAATGACTTTGTGGGGTTCTCTCCTTAATCTCACCCAGCAACTTTCCAGAGCCATGTTACAAGTTCAAATGATAAGGAGGAGTGTGATCTAGTTCATAGCACTGGGCACATAACCCTTGGCTGTGATTCCTGTCTCCAACACTGAGCCACGGCGTGACTTTGGAAAGTCCTTAAGCAGATTCCCCTTTCTGTAAAGATGGCATAATACTCACCTGACTATGAGGGGGGCACAGGGGAGTGTGCATTTCTAAGTCAGAGGCCTGCCAATATAAAGTTCTTCTGTACATATAGACAGATCAGTGTTGTTTCTTTTCTAATCCCCCTTGCAACAGCTTATTCTGGCTCCTGCATCAACTCGCCTGGACCCCATGGCCATTGCTATCAGATGCACAATTACCAATAGTTTGCACCCACATGCAGTGGGCATGAACTTGTTGAGAAATCATGGGCTCTTTATACCTTGAGATTCATTTGAATGCTACTTTCTTAGTTTATTTAATGGAGAACATCATTCTCCACAAGGTGACCTTCTTTTTCGACTTTCTTTCAATGTAACAAGCTTATTGGACTGCTGTAATTAGGGCTTTGCTAGCAGTTTTCTATCACCAGCCCTTCTTTTCAGGTACTTGTAACTCAATTGTCAAAACATGCTCTGGGCTTAACCTTTGCATGTAAATTCTCCATCCCAGGCAAGATGCATTACTGCCATTACCTTTGGTTTACATTGCTTTAATTGTCTGTGTGTGCACATGTTTTTTAGAGCCCAAAAAGAGGAAAATGTCAGGGTTTAACCATTAGATTCATCAGAACCTTGGTCTTTTATTTTAATGTCAGCCACAAATCTTCAGGTATTTTGCATTTTATACTGACTAGCGTAGAAGCATGGTAACTACAGTAACAATTAAAGATAACAAAAATGGTTAAAGGTCTAGAAAACATGACCAATGAGGGAAGACCAAAAGAATTGGGCTTGTTTAGTTTGTTAGAAAGAAGACTGAGAGGGAACCTAAGAGCATCTTTCAAGTATCTAAAAGGGTGTTACAAGGAGGAGGGAGAAAAATTGTTTTCCTTGGACTCTGATGATGGGACAAGAAGCAATGGGTTTAAATTGCAGCAAGGGAGATTTAGGTTGGACATTACAAAAAACTTTGTGTCAGGGTGGTGAAACACTGGAATAAATTGCCTAGGGAGGTTGTGAAATCTCCATCACTGGAGATATCTAAGAGCAGGTTGGACAGACATCTGTCAGGGATGGTCTAGATGGTACTGGGCCCTGCTGTGAGGGTAGGGGGCTGGACTTGATGACCTTTCTAGGTTCCTTCCAGTTCTAGTGCTCTATGATTCTATGATTCTACTTCCCTCCTGAGGATCTGAGTTTGTATAATTAAAATATCTGGGCCCTAGAGCAATGCAGATTGTACTATGTGTTTTCCTTTAAGTATGCCAGCTCATACAGAGCTCCCCTTGACACAAAGAGCCATAATGATTATTTATTGTGTTCATTATCTGTGGACTGAAGCTCCTTAAGTAGGTCTTGACAGTGCTGAAAATAGCAGGAGAGAAGGAGGTAGGTGAAGGACAAATGGAAGCCTTAAATCTGGATGTCTTTGCTTTATTATGCTTTATTATCTTTAAGGGAGACTAGACTTGTCCGAACAGAGACTTCAGGTCATAATATGTGTGAGGCCATCTCCTTCCACAGCAACAGCCTCCAAAAGGTTTCAGTATAGCTAAACAGTCAAGGCCCCTGCACATGTCAATTTGTTTTCATTTCAACCTTGCTAAGAACATCCTTGGCTGCCAAGAGCATGTGATGCCCGTCCTGGAGAATGGTGGATTCTCAGCCCCAGAACGTGCCACTCTTTGCTGGGGGCAGTGCACAGTTTGACAAGCAGAGGGTTTGCTAATGGCTACGTAGAGTTTATTCTGCTTGGGGGATCACGGAAGACAAATACAGGAGCAGCTGTGCTCCATGAATGAGGAGCAAGTTTGTGCCATCCAGGATGTGAACTACTGTACCCCTGTCTTCCACAATATTGTTAGAGAAGAACAGGTGATCCAGAGATGGATAGGGTAGAAGGTTCCTTTATTGCAGATACTCATTCTTCCTCAGACCCCCAAAGCCCTGGTCTGAGTGAGCAACCAATTAACCACAAGTATACTCCTTAAGAACGTAAGAGCAGCCAGACTGGGTCAGACCAAAGGTCCATCTAGCCCAGTGTCCTGTCTGCCGAAGGTGGCCAGTGCCATGTGCCCCAGAGGGAGTGAACAGAACAGGGCATCATCATGTGATCCTGCTCCTGTCACCCATTCCCAGCTCCTGCCAAACAGAGGCTAAGGACACCATTCCTGCCCATCATGGCTAATAGCCATTCATGGACCTAACCTCCATGAATGTATCTAGTTCTTTTTTGAACTCTGTTAAAGTCTTGGTCTTCACAATATCCTCTATCAAGGAGTTCCACAGGATGACTGTGTGCTGCTTGAAGTCAGAGTTTGAGTTGGGTTGCATGGGAATGCAGCCCAAAGCGGGTGGTAAACTCCATCTAAGGCTAAATACTGGTATGAGACCAATAGGCAACAAATACCATAAAGGAAAGTTGAAAAGAACTTTGAAGTGAGAGTTCAAGAGGGCATGAAACCATTAAGAGGTAAATGGGTGGGTTCTGTGAAGCCCTTGGATGGTATGAGGCTGGTAGCAGCCTCTGGCATGTTGGGACCAGGTCTTCCTTTATCCAGTGAGTGTGTAAATACACTTATCTAGTAAAACTCCCTTTAAAGCCTTATTTAATAATGTGAACATTCATATAATATATAGTAATAACCATGGATATGTCTACACTACAGCGTTATTTTGAAATATCTTATTTCAAAATAATGTGTTTAGACACAAAATGCATTTTGAAATAGATTTTGCTATTTTGAAATAGCGCGTCCACACTGATAGGATGCTGAATCGCATTTAAGACCGGCCGGAACCAGTTCTGGCAGGGCATCAGGTCAGGAGTTACCTTGTGTGGCTGCTGCCTGTGGCTATCTGAGACCTGTGCTTAAAGGGACCCCCCTGGACAGCTGGTTCTAAGGTTTCCCTGCTTCCTTGCCTACCTCACTGAGGGACAGCAAAGCATTTTTTTCTCTGCATGCTTTGGTTGTCCTCACTCAGGACACCACAGCACTCTGCAGCATGGAGCCAGAGCCGCCCCTGGGCACTCTGGTGCTTCTCGTGGATGTGTTGCTGCGAGCCTGGCTGCACATTCTGCAGGCAGTAACAGTCTCCCTGGTGTGCCCCATTGGGGGCTTGTGCCTCATTCCTCCCTCACGTCCTTCCACTTACCCTTCCCTAACCCCCCTTCCTGCTGTACAATAAAAGACACATGTGTTCATTACAACAAAGCCTCTTTATTGAACAAAACTGCGGTGGGGTGGGGGGGAATGAAACTAAGGTGAGACTGGGGAAAGAAGGTGGGAGAGGGGAGGAGGGAGAGTGGGAGAGGGAAGGGGAAAACCAGTGAGGAGGGAGCTGGCGGGGGAGGCAAAGGGAAGAAGGGGGAGGAGAAGCTCAGGGCTCAGAGTTGGGGGTCTCACTGGCCCAACTGTCTCCCAGCACTGTGGGTGCGGGAGCCTCAGTGTCCCTGGTGGTGTGGGGAGGGTGAGGAGGAAGAAGTGGGAGGGGGAGAAGGAGTGGGAGGAGGAGCGGTAGCTGGGGAGGCAGCAGGGGCTGGAGCAGCAGGAAGCAGCAAACTCAGCCCCAGGATTGATGACCACCTGGGGGGCATGGACCATCCTGCCCCCCAAGATGAGGTCCATGGCATCAAAATAGCCCTGCCTCCTGTGGCCCTGGCATATGCCTGGTGCAGCTCCTTTATTTTCATGCGAACCTGCTCTGGGTTCACATGTGGCCTTTGGTGGCCAGGCTGGCAGCCATCCACCTGTAGATGGTTGAATTCCTCCATCTAGTGCAGAGATCATGGACATTGGGGGCATCCCCCCCAAACCTGAATTGGGTCCCTGATCTCTGCACTGGACCAGGCAGGCGCCCGCCTTTTCCAGCCCCTGGCAGGCTCCTGGGAGCTGGCAGACTGTCCTGGACAGTGGTGGAGGGCTGGCTGGCACTGGCTGCCTGGCTCATGCTGGGGCCACTGGGTCAGGGGCAGTGACTGCTGGCTCTGGGCTGGCAGGCTTGGAGCTGGCACAGGCACTGTGGCCAGAGTCTACCCCTTTAAGGGCTCCAGGGAGGGGGGGAGGGAGAGGAGTTTTCTTGGTTGTGCCCAGAGTGGCCACCAGGGCACCCTGGGAAGAGCTGGAGGCCCCCTATTTCGAAATAAGCATCTACACAGAAATTATTTTGAAATAGCAATTTCAAAATTGGCGCTATTCCTCATGGAATGAGGTTTACCAATTTTGAAATAAGACATACCCTATGTGGTTAATATAATTATACCCACCCCTGTTTACAGCTTTTTTAGCTGAATCGTGCAATTCTCACATCACAAACTCCCTGAATCAGCAGTTTACAGAGGGAAGGAGATGTGACCCTGAATGTGTATTTCAGAGGGAGTGGGAACAGACAATGGGTAGTGTGTGTGTGTGTGGGGGGGGGGGAGATAGCATTGTAACACAGAGAACATTCTTTAAAAGTTACACCCTTGATATAGCTGCATGCTTATCGATCCCAAGCAAGCAGGGGAGAAAGAAAACATGTCTGTAAATCAATAGAGATAATACCTGCCCATACTATACCCCTATCATCATGAAAGCGAGTACCCAGACCCTTTATTTAACTCTTGCACACCCCAACAGATAGTAAACATGAACTACTAACAAGAACTTGGTAAAAGTCCATTAAGGAATTCTCCTGCTTCACAATGCACAGCATTGTCTGTTACCTGGGGGTATGTCTAGACTACATGCCTCTGGCGACAGAGGCATGTAGATTAGGCTACCTGGCATAGGAAAATGAAGTGGCGATTTAAATAATTTAAATTAAAATGGCTGCTGCGCTGAGCTGCTGAGCCGATCAGCTGTTTGTCGGCTCAGCACACTAATCTGGACGCTCCGCGGTCGACATCAAAGGCACTTGTCGGCCTCCCCGGTAAACCTCATCCCACGAGGCATAGTGCCGGCTTCCCGCAGGGTGGAGGTCAGCAAATGCCTTTGATGTCGACCGTGGAGCGTCCAGACTACAGCGCTGAGCCGACAAACAGCAGATCGGCACAGCGCGGCAGCCATTTTAATTTAAATGAAGCAGCGATTATTTAAATCGTGGCTTCATTTGGATATGTCTAGTAAACTAATCTACATGGCTCTGGCGACAGAGCCATGTAGTCTAGACATACCCTCGGAGTGAGCTGAAGCCCCCCAGAGCTACAAGCACAAACAACTCTTGCTTGAGCTAAAGAGCCAAGGTTCAGTAACTTGTGCTGTAACAACCCGGGACCTCTGTGAATCAGCATAAGGGGGAGTCATAACACAGGCAGACAGGTGTGGGCTATGCTTTCTCATTAGCTTTTTGTTGTATAGGCTGAAAGCAGAAGAAACCCGTTCTTATCCCCATAGCTCTTAAGCTTCCTGCATTTGAAATGTCACAGGAGATGCCAGAGGGAAGATCTGGAAACCTGTTCAAGTGCCAAGGAGTGGAGATTTCTGAAGTTTTTCATGTGAGTTTCTAGGCTTGATGTATGAACGGGATTAAGCCTTAATGGAAGCTGATCCCATCAACTCTGAAACTGTACAATTCAGTGGATGAGCTTGCCCTGTGCAGCTCTAGCAATAGGCTTACCTTAAATTTGTGGCTGGGTAAGCCTGTTTCTTATAATGATCAATGGGCAAGCCAGCCCATAAATCTCAGCTTGTCGGACCTGAGTGCCTGCATTAGCCATGAAAGCAGAGCTAAACGCAGCTCCACACAGGAGAGGTCTTGGCGAATTATACCTCTGCTTTGCTTTGCATTCCTGAGACATACTGCATAAAGGGAATCAGGCCCCACGTGTCACTTTACACCATGCTCATTTGGGTAAATGAACAATTTACATTGATTAGCAGATGATCAGTGAGTGTCTAGTTAATTAATCAGTAAATGCTAAATGGAGGTGTTGAAATCAGGAAACAAAATATGGTTAAATTATGTAACCTTTAAATTTGCTTCCTAATTTGCATGCTGATATAAACATGATGATCATACCATGTTCTGCAGTTCCAGTTTCCGTGACATTCCCTGTGCCGGCAAGAACCACCTTATGCTCCTAGATCTGGATGCGATAACAAACCAATGACCTCGAAGCATCAGCAGAAGATCTTGCTGTAGAGATGTAAAATCCCATTTAACCTGTTAAATATTACATTTAACTGGTTAACCCAGGCCTGGGCAAAATATGGCCCACGGGCTGGATCTGGCCCACCAAACCACCAGATCTGGCCTGCAGGGGCAGCAGGGAGCCCCGGGCAGGTTCCCCAGCTTGCCCTACAGCCCCACACACCGCTCAGAAACACAGCTGCCACGCCCCATTTCTGTTTCAAAACTGAAGGGGAGGGGGAAAAGCTTCAGGAGCTGCCCCCGCCCCCAGCAGAATCCCATTGGCTTGTTTCTGGCCAGGTCGGGCTGAGGCCTCCATGCTGTGCCACAGGTGGGGGCTACTTGGGCCTGGCTGGGATGGGCCCTCCATGCCACAGCTCAGGCAGCCAGCTGCTCTAGCCCAGCCAGTGGGCCTGACTGGCACAGTGGGCCCAGCCTGGCCTCAGCAGCCCACATTGGGTGAGGGGCGCTGCTCCAGTCTGGCTGGGCTGCTGGTTACCAGGTTACCAGTAAACATCATCCAGGGAGGCTGATGCTTATCAGCTAACCAGTTAATCAGTTAACCTGTTACATCCCTATCTTGGAGTAGATGCAGCTATGGCTAACTAGTCTGTGAGAAAAGGTGTTTCAGGCAAGCACTGCCAGGTGGTTAGACTCTCATTGGAGTCAATGGGAATTGTGCTTGAGTGAGGACCACCAAACTTGTCCTGCTAACATTAGTCTATAACAATATAAGAGCTGCAAGCTGGGTCATACCAAAGACCCCTTTAGCCCAATATCTCCCCTGACGGTGGCCAGTATCAGAGCTTCAGTGGGAGCATACAGAACTCAGCAGCCTTCTGGCATCTCATTTAAAGTTGTCCCATGCTTGGGGTTGTTTCCCTGACCATCTTGGCTAATAGCCATTAATGGACCTATCACCATGATCACAGTTATTTGTTGGCCTTCACAACATCCTCTGGCAATGAGTTCCACAGGTGCATTGGGTGCAGTGTGAAAAAGCACTTCCTCTGGTTTGTATGAGCCCTGTGGGCGGTTGTTTTAATTGGGTGGCTGACTGGCTCTCCAGTTCTCTCCCTGAGTCTCTTCACCTCAACTTCACTCCATGCCTGCATCTCTTACACTCATCTCTCCTGCCCTATCCTCCCTCACTCCCTCACTTCAGTGTCTTCTTTCCCTTGCTATTCCCCATTTAGCTGATTCTCTACTACAACCCCACCACAATTTACAGATAAACTAAAATCAAGGAACTCATATAACATCAGCCACTATCCCATTGTTCGCTGAGCTGGCAAGGGGGTTTTTAAATCATCCCAGCCAGGGCTTTGTCAAGACAGGACTTAAGAACCTCTAGGGATAGAGATTCCACCCTGTCCCTAGGGAACCCATCCCAGTGCTTCCCCACCCTCTTAGAATCATAGAATCCTAGGACTGGAAGGGACCTCAAGAGGTCATCGAGTCCAGTCCCCCGCCCTCATGGCAGGACCAAATACTGTCTAGACCATCCCTGATAGACATTTATCAAACCTATTCTTAAATATCTCCAGAGATGGGGATTCCACAACCTCCCTGGGCAATTTATTCCAGTGTTTGACTACCCTGACAGTTAGGAACTTTTTCCTAATGTCCAACCTAAGCCTCCCTTGTTGCAGTTTAAGCCCATTGCTTCTTGTTCTATCCTCAGAGGTCAAGATGAACAAGTTTTCTCCCTCCTCCTTATGACACCCTTTTAGATACCTGAAAACTGCTCTCATGTCCCCCTCAATCTTCTCTTTTCTAAACTAAACAAACCCAATTCTTTCAGCCTTCCTTCATAGATCATGTTCTCTAGACCTTTAATCATTCTTGTTGCTCTTCTCTGGACCCTCTCCAATTTCTCCACATCTTTCTTGAAATGCAGTGCCCAGAACTGGACACAATATTCCAACTGAGGCCTAACTAGCGCAGAGTAGAGCGGAAGAATGACTTCTCGTGTCTTGCTCACAACACACCTGTTAATGCATCCCAGAATCATGTCTGCTTTTTTTGCAAAAGCATCACACTGCTGACTCATATTCAGCTTGTGGTCTGCTATAACCCCTAGATCCCTTTCTGCCGTACTCCTTCCTAGACAGTTGCTTCCCATTCTGTATGTGTGAAACTGATTGTTCCTTCCTAAGTGGAGCACTTTGCATTTGTCTTTATTAAACTTCATCCTGTTTACCTCAGACCATTTCTCCAATTTGTCCACATCATATTGAATTATGACCCTATCCTCCAGATTAGCCACAACCCCTCCCAGCTTGGTATCGTCTGCAAACTTAATAAGCGTACTTTCTATGCCAATATCTAAATCGTTGATGAAGATATTGAAGAGAGCCGGTCCCAAAACAGACCCCTGCAGAACCCCACTTGTTATACCTTTCCAGCAGGATTGTGAACCATTAATAACTACTCTCTGAGTACGGTTATCCAGCCAGTTATGCACCCACCTTATAGTATTAGTATAGTATAGTACATCTAAGTTGTATTTGCCTAGTTTATTGATAAGAATATCATGCGAGACCGTATCAAACACCTTACTAAAGTCTAGGTATACCACATCCACCACTTCTCCCTTATCCACAAGACTCGTTATCCTATCGAAGAAAGCTATCAGATTGGTTTGACACGATTTGTTCTGTCCAAATCCATGCTGGCTGTTCCCTATCACCTTGCTACCTTCCAGGTGTTTACAGATTATTTCCTTAATTACCTGCTCCATTATCTTACCTGGCACAGAAGTTAAACTAACCGGTCTGTAGTTACCTGGGTTGTTCTTATTTCCCTTTTTATAAATGGGCACTATATTTGCCCTTTTCCAGTCTTCTGGAATCTCTCCTGTCTCCCATGATTTTCCAAAGATGATAGCTAGAGGCTCAGATACCTCCTCTATCAGCTCCTTGAGTATTCTAGGATGCATTTCATCAGGCCCTGGTGACTTGCAGGCATCTAACTTTTCTAGGTGATTTTTAACTTTTTCTTTTTTTATTTTATCTTCTAAACCTGCCCCCTTCCCACTAGCATTCTCTATGTTAGGCATTCCTTCAGACTTCTCGGTGAAGACCGAAACAAAGAAGTCCTTAAGCATCTCTGCCATTTCCAGGTTTCCTGTTACTGTTTCTCCCTCCTCACTGACCAGTGGGCCTATCCTGTCCTTGGTCTTCCTCTTGCTTCTAATGTATTTATAAAAAGTATTCTTGTTTCCCTTTATTCCCGTAGCTAGTTTGAGCTCATTTTGTGCCTTTGCCTTTCTAATCGTGCCCCTGCATTCCTGTGTTGTTTGCCTATATTCTTCCTTTGTAATTTGTCCTAGTTTCCATTTTTTATAGGACTCCTTTTTTATTTTTAGATCATGCAAGATCTCGTGGTTAAGCCAAGGCGGTCTTTTGCCATATTTTCTATCTTTCCGACACAGCGGAATAGCTTCCTTTTGGGCCCTTAACAATGTCCCTTTGAAAAACTGCCAACTCTCCTCAGCTGTTTTTCCCCTCAGTCTTGATTCCCATGGAACCTTACCTATCAGCTCTCTGAGCTTACCAAAATCTGCCTTCCTGAAATCCATTGTCTCTATTTTGCTGTTCTCCCTTCTACCCTTCCTTAGAATTATGAACTCTATGATTAGGGAAATAGTTTTTCCTAATATCCAGTCTAGACACCCCTCTCCCTCCCCCCTGAAGCTCCTTCCCTTGCCCTGCATCTGGTCTAATTATCTTGGAAGCTCTTTGGGGCAGAGTCTTCTCTTTTGGGTTCTACAGCACCTGGACGCAGGGAGCTCCATCCATGCCTGGCCCCAAGGTACACTAACTTTTGCCTGTATTCAGGGTTTGTAACGCCATCTGTGTAAAGCTTCATTGCTGAGCCCCAGCCAATGAGACAGCAGAGAGCAGAAATAACAAAAAGCAGCATCTTGTTGTAAATATGCCACTGTTCTACCTGTATCTCCTAGACCTCCTAGCCCGAGAGAACCCTACTGACTAGGCATGCTGACTTCTGAGTGGGCCACATATCTGTTGCCAGGGGCAGGCAAAAGATTCCGGCATGTGTATGACACTTTCATAGGCTCTCTCCATCTGTGATTTACCATCTGTGAAATTGCCCTTTGCTTAAAGTCTGCACTGAGTCCTGTCAGTGGGGACCGATTTCACTTTGCATTTCTTTCGGGAGGCCTCTCTCAATATAGATCATTGCCTAACAAATATTTAATCATGCGTGACCCGGCTGTTGATAAAATATGTGGTGCCTGAGGACTCACTGAGTCTTGGCTCAATGCTGGTGATTTATTCCCTGGCGTATCCGCTGCTCCTGCTGTTGTTGTGTGAGTGTTGTACCCTTTGCTTGAAAGATGAGAGAGCAGAGCTAGGCATGACCCGTCAGAGAGGGGGAGCCAGGAAGGCCATTTGGTCTGGGCCTCAAACTCAAAGGGATCCTGAAATTGAGACACTTGTTAATTTTTTGGCACTAGATAAGTTTTGCAACTTGTTTTTATGCACATCCCTATTATTGGACCAAAATGTGACTCACTCTCTCAGCCTGGAACCGCAAATTTAAGCAAATAAGAGATGTGATTTAGTAAGAGTTCTATTGGTACACATGGAAAACTCAGGCTGGAATCCAACCATGCAAACTCCACCAGGCCCAGACCCCTTGTTCAAACATCGGTACGCAGCAATCAACATCTGAGTTCCACATTCATCAGAGTATGGCACTGTCCCTTTTACAATGGGACTAAGCCACCAGTGATGTCTTGAAGAATGACAGATGCAGGAGAGAAAGGCACTAGCGGCTTGTAAAGAAAAGGGTTATGTAGCAGGGACAAGCTTTACCAACCCAGTGACATGAAATGTTATATGAACACATGATGGACTCATACCAAGGAGGAATGTTAAGTGAACAGCACAAAAAGGGGGATAATCCCACCTCTAATCAGAAATGAACAAGGGCACTTTAAAGCCAAGTGCCATTCCAAAATCAGAAACCTGGAATTACCCTTTTATCAGAAAATATAATAATTAGGTTCCTCTAACACTGCGGCAAAGCACAAGAACAGTGTTCCCTGTAAGCAGAGCACTTGGGTGGTCACCCAGGAGAGATTTAATGCTGCCCACCTAATTAGCAGAGTGCCCACAGTGCCCAGCACCAACAGCATGTGTTTGTGCAGGTGCTGCACATCCACATACATCTTGATGCACATAATATTCTGCACATGGATGGAAAAAATTAGAGGAAACACCGGACTAAGGAGCCAATAGACTCATAGAACACTAGAACTGGAAGGGACCTTGAGAGGTCACCAAGTCCAGTCCCCTGCCTTCATGGCAGGACCCAGTACCATCTAGATCAGTGTTTCTTAAACTTTTTAAGACCGAGGAACACCAAACAATATTTTTCTTAATGAGGAACATCAAGAATTTTTTTGTTGAGAAAAAAAAAAGGTCAGGGGGAAGTTATTGAGAAAAAAAGGGTTACCTACCCCTTTAAGGGCAGCCATTTTGAATTCTGTTGTTCTCCGTGGCACACCTCCAACTGCCTCGCGGCACACCGGTGTGCCGCAGAACACAGTTTAAGAAACACTGATCTAGATCATCCCTGATAGATGTCTGTCCAACCTGCTCTTTAATATCTCCAGTGATGGAGATTTCACAACCTCCCTAGGCAAATTATTCCAGTGTTTAACCACCCTGATGGTTGGGAAGTTTTTCCTAATGTCCAACCTAAACCTCCCTAGCTGCAATTTTAGCCCATTGCTTCTTGTCCCATCATCAGAGACCAAGGAGAACAATTTTTCTCCCTCCTCCTTGTAACACTCTTCCAGGTACTTGAAAACTGCTATGATGTTCCCTCTTAGTCTTCTCCTTTCCAAAATAAACAAGCCCAGTTTTTTCAGTCTTCCCTCACAGGACATGTTTTCTAGAACTTTAACCATTTTTGTTGCTCTTCTCTGGACCTTCTCCAATTTCTCCACTTCTTTCTTGAAATGTGGTACCTAGAAATGGACACAGTACTCCAGCTAAGGCCTAATTAATGCAAAGTAGGGCAGGAAGAATGACTTCTTGTGTCTTGCTCACAGCACTCCTGTTAATGCATCCAAGAATCATGTTTGCTTTTTTTTTCAAGTGCCACACTCTTGACTCATGTTTAACTTGTGGTCCACTGTGACCCCTAGATTCCATTCTGCCGTACTCCTTCCTAGACAGTCGCTTTCCATTCTGTATGTGTGAAACGGATTGTTCCTTCCTAAGTGGAGCACTTTACATTTGTCCTTATTAAACTTCATCCTATTTACCTCAGGCCATTTCTCCAGTTTGTCCAGATCATTTTGAATTTTGACCTTATCCTCCAAAGCACTTGCAACCCCTCCCAGGTTGGTATCATCTGCAAACTTCATAATTGTAGTCTATGCCAATATCTAAATCATTGATGAAGATATTGAACAGAACCGGCCCCAAAACAGAGGCCTGCGGAACCCCACTTGGGAACCGTGAATAACTACTCTCCAAAAATGGTTATCCAGCCAGTTATGCACCCACGTTATAGTAGTCTCATGCAGGCCCAGCCTTTGGGCAAGGTGAGCAAGGTGGTTGCCTTGGGTCCCGTGCATTCAGGGCTCCGTGCTGCCCAGCTCCCGCCCACCCAGCCACTCCCTCGCTGCCCTGGCTGGGAGCTGCCCAGGTGTGTGGCACAGCCAACCACAGCATGCTGCCTTGGGCCCTGCAAACTCTTTGGCGGGCCTGGCCCCATTTAAGTTGCATTTCCCTAGTTTATTAATAAGGTCATGCAAGACTGTGTCAAATGCTTTACCAAAGTCTAAGCATACCACACCCCCGCTTCTCCCTTATCCACAGGACTTGATATCCTATCAGAGAAAGCCATCAGATTGGTTTGACATGATTTGTTCTTTACAAATCCATGCTGGCTGTTAGTTATCTCCTTACTATCTTCCAGATGCAGTTTCTCCCCCAAGGAAAGAACATTGGGCTTTTTAATGATTTCTAGCCGTTGACGTGTTGTAAAACCACTAAGACCTCCCAAAACAGCATTGCCTAGGTATAGACATATTTGTATCATCCTAATTCAGGTAGGTGCTTTAATAGGACTCCTTTATTTGTAGACACTGTCAGGAAATGCCATTATAAGGTACTGTAAAAGAAACTGTATTACACCACAGAGTAGATGATCAGCAGAGAATCAATGGATAGGTAGAGAATCACAGAACAGTGTCTAATTTTTAGAAAAGAAAATAATTCAAAAAGAACTGCCACGTGATCAAAAATCCAATGTGGGATCTTAATATCTATTTTCAACATTAAATTATAGTGTACAATATAATGAAAATATGTGCAGCTAGACAATCTGTATTCAAGGGAAATAAGATGTAAGATTTTTGCATGGAGGGTAATTAATCACTGGAACAATTTGTCAATGGTCATGATAGGGTCTCCATTGCTGTCCATTTTAAAATCAAGATTGCATTATTTTTCTAAAAGATTGTATGTAGTTCAAATTGAAATTATTCTTAGGAAATTCTATGACCTGTGTTATACAGGTTAGGCTAAATGATCACAGTTATCCCTTCTGGCAAGAAATCTCTGAACTTGTCATGCAAGGAGCTCAGAACATTTTACTAACTTTAATTAAGTCTCTGAATGCCTGTGTGATCTAAATATTTCTGTATAGAGGTTATAGAGATAGCAAAGAAAAGTTAAGGGATCTACCTAAGACCATTGCTGAGTCAATGGCAAAAACATAAATGTTTGTGTATCAAGGTTACTTATGTGCTCCCTGTCACCACAGTATCTCAGGGTGCATCTATACTGCACCGTTATTTCGAGATAACTAGTGGTTTTTTTGAAATAACAATGTGAGTGTCTACACAGCCATTCTGTTATTTCAAAATAATTTAAAAAAAAAACTCAGCTTATTCCAGACTCTGTAAACCTCATTCTGTGAGGAATAGAGCCTATTCCAAAATAGCTATTTCGAAATAAGGCATGTGTAGATAGATGCTCCACTGCTGCTATTTCAAAATAGCCCCTTACCAGGGCCATTGTAAGTTATTCCTCCTCAGTGCCTCCTGGGGCTCTAAATCGAGATAAAGGGTCTACATTAGGGAAGACTGCCTCAGACTAATTTTTAGGGTTCCCTACAGTGTACACGCACTATTTCAAAATAAGCTATTTTGGAATAACTATTCCAGAATAGCTTATTTTGAAATAAATGGGCAGTACAGACATGTCCTACAGGTCTCACAGATATTAGCAAATTTACGTTAGAAAAGAACCCAGTAGTCTTGGGGTCCGTCTAGACTACACGCCTTTTTCGAAAGAGGGTTTTTTTGAAAGAATTTTTTGAAAAAGCCTCTTTCAAAAGAGAGCATCTAGATTGCACTTAGCGGATCGAAAAAGCGATCGTCAGGCTGCCTGGATGCTCTGTCAAAAAAAGGGCACCTGGAACCACTTCTGGCAGGGCATGGGGGCAGCCTTTACTTCTGGGTGTTGCTGCATGCTCTTTGCAGAGATGTGCTTAAAGGGATTTCCCCCATGACAGCCGTTTCTCTGCTGCTGCTTCTGGCTTGCCTGCCTCTTAAAGGGACAGCAAAGCTGCTGCAGTGCTTGCTTTGGGTGCCCTGCTTTCTGGGATACCACAGCAGTTTGGTTTTTGGTTGGTTTTTGTGCTTTAGAATCTTATTTTTGCCATGGAGCTGGGGCTGCCTCTGGGCAGGCGATGGCCCCACACTGTCATGCTTCAAGTTCTGCTGCATCTACATGAGAGCACCATGATGCTCGTGCAAGATCTGGATTCAGAACCCAGCCTTCAGCCCCTCACTTGGGCTGCAGCACCACTGCCCTTGCCACCAAACTTATTCCTGGAGAGGCAATTTTGGAGGCTGGACACCAGTTCAGACTGGTGGGACCATCTTGTTATGGAGCAGTGGGACGACCAGGCTTGGCCAAAACTTCTGTATGTGGAAGTTCACGTTCCAGGAGCTGTGTGCCTGGCTCGCCTCTGCCCTACAACACCAGGACACCCACTTGCGGCCCACCATCCCCCTGGAGAAGCAGGCCCTCTGGAAGCTGGCCACCTCCAACAGCTACTGCTTGGTGGGACACCAGTTTGGCATGGGGAGGTCTACTGTTGCGGCCGTCTTGATGGAGGTAAGTCACTGTCTGGGGACAGTCCATGGGGAGGGGGGTGGAAAAGGGGGACCGTCAGGAAAGGGTAGAGGGAATGGGGGATAGGGTGGGAGTGGTAGAAGCTCTCCTGGCCTCACCCTGCCCTGGTGCAGCGGGGGGGGGGTCCATCTGAGGGGAGACTCCTGGGGTCTTGGAGGGGAGGGGTAGGAAAACACCTCTCAACAGCTCAGGCAACCCCTCTAATTTCCTGTTATGTGTGATTCTATTTGTCCCTTTCTGCAGGTGGAGACGGCCATCAATTCAGAGCTGCTTCACAGGACTGTCTGCCTTGGAGACCTGGATACCATCGTGGCTGGATTTGCAGGGCTAGGATTCCTGAATTGCGGTGGAGCACTAGATGGGACTCACATCCCGATCCACGCACCACCCCATTGAGCAGCCCAGTATATTAACAGAAAGGGCTACTTTTCCATGGTGCTGCAGGCCCTGGTCAACCACTGGGGACGGTTTATGGACATTTGTGTCGGGTGGTCGGGCCAGGCACATGATGTCCGCATCTTCTGCAGGCCGTACCGCAGGCTGCAGGCAAGGACATTCTTTCCGTGGTGCAACTTTGCAGTCGGGGATGTGCAGATGCCTATGTGCATTGTGTTCGACGCGGCCTACCCCCTTATGCCCTGGCTCATGAAACCGTACACTGGACACCTGGATGCGAGAAGGGAACTGTTTAACTCCCACCTGAACTGGGCTCACTTGCAGGTGGAATGCGCCTTCGGGCATCTGAAGGCAGGTTTAGGTGCCTGCTCACTCGCCTGGACATGGGGGAACGCAACATCCCCGAGGTGGTTGCTGCCTGTTGTGTGCTGCACAACCTGGTGGAGAGGAAAGGGGAGGCCTTCTTCCCAGTGTGGGGGACACGGGCTGATGTGGAGGGGAAGCAGTTTGAGCAGCCCCGGACAGCTGCCATCCGCCAAGCCCACCAGTCAGGACTGCGTATTAGGGAGGCCCTAAGGGAGAGATTCTCCCAAGGAGCCCAATGACTTTCCCCAGGGCCTTCCAAATGTGGGCTTGCTCCTTGCCCCCAGTGTCTCCCCCAGCAAACCCATCCCTGCCCCACTTTGTGGACATACACACAGAGAGACAGGTGTGATTTTCAAAATGGTTACAATTTATTTCAAAGTTCTAGGTAGCTAACAGGATAACTCTTTTGTAATGAAAAATAAAGTTTTCTTTAAAAAATTAAAGTGCTTCCCTCACTCACTGGTGGGAAGGGGGCTGTAAACCTGGAGGGGGAAGGGTGGCTCATGGATGCGGGTGCCACCTGGATTAATAGCTCCTGGTGCCTCAGCTATGGGGGATTCTTCTGAGACGGCCTTGCATGTGGCCTGGGACAGTAGGGGGTCGGGCAGGAGGTGGAGCTGCACCTGGGTCTGGGATGGCAGGGCATATGGAGGGGGCAGGGGGTGAGAGGGAGCAGGGGGTGCAGGGGGCAGTCTGAGCAGGAGGAGCAGGAACAAGGACAGGACCTGGGATAGCCTCCCGGATAGCAGAGCAAATAGCAGTGCACCACTGCTCAACAAACTTGTCCAGCAAGCGCCTGCACCACTCTGCCTTTGCCTGCATCCTCTGGGAAAATGTGTCCTGCATCCTTTGCAGGACCAAGATGTGCTGGAGCATCAGTTCCAGGTATGTGCACCAGTGCCGGCGGGTTCCATGCAGCTGTCTGGGTGGTGGGACAGCTGTGGCTCACCCCTCCTGGACGGCTGGTCTGGCTGTGGAGGACAAGAGGGAAAAGTAGTTGGTCATGCATGCTCATGCTGTCCCTGAGGGCATGCCCTCCTTCACAGCAGTCAGTGCCTGTCCTAGGGACAGAGATGCTGATGTTCTCTCAGCAAGACCTGGTGTGGCCTGGCCAGCAGCCACGGCCTCACTGGAGCCCAGAGGGTGTGCAGGCCACCCTCCTGTCCCCCCTCACACACACACCACGGCCAAACAGCACAGACAAGTGTCAGGCCACAGTTGGGTTCCCACAGGTTGCAGAGGGGCCTGGAGCTGCTTGGCCATCCCAGGGTCCCCAACCCATGCCTGCACCTGGCATCTCTGTCTGCAGGAGCAGCTGGTGCTTCACACCCATGCGGGGGTAGGACGTGTGGGGCTCCCTGCAGTCGGCCATGTGTGGGGCCTCCCAGGCTGTGATCAGCATGACACGTCACAGCACTTCACCATCCCCTTTGCTCCCACCTCCCCTGCCCTGTGTGTGTTGGGCCCTCACAGCACTCACCTGATGTTCCCTCACTGGTGTCCAAAAGACATCTGAGAGGCCTCCTGCATCTTGGGGACTGGCTCCTGGGTGAGGGTCACTGTGCTCCCGGTGTCCTCCTCCTCCTCATCTTGGAGCTGCTGGTCCTCAGGGATGTCATCCTGGAGCTGCAGCCGCTGCTGCACAGGTCTCTCCATCTCTGACTCCACAACCTTCTCCAGAGACAAGGGTTCCCCTGCTCCCAGGATTCGTAGTAGGCACAGTAGTGTGCTGCTTCCCCAGACCGGGAGCTGCGCTCATGGACACTAACATACCCCTGCCATGGTTCCTTCCCCTTGACTTGCACTTGGTCTAGTGTGTGGGGGTGGTGGCCTTTTTTGCCTAGGCCATCTGCCATTTGGGCATAAATGTTTGCATTTCTCCTCCTGGACTGCAGGGCCTGCAGAGACTCATCCTCAAGGGTTTTGATCTCCGGGGCAGACCATGATGGTGCCCGCCATTTGGTACCCCTGGATTGGTCCTGGGATGTGTCCCTAGAAGGGCCAGGAGGGTCTCGGGGGGCTTGTGCCTGTGACATAGCTGTAAGTGGGCCTACCAGGAACAGCCGAGCGGTCAGGGTCCTGCTTGGAGCTGGCTTCCTGCTACAAAGCTTCTCCTGGGTGCCTGTGCCTTTAAAAGATGGCTACAGACAGGAACAATAGAGGTGAAAGGTCTGGCAAGGATTGTCCACCAGGGCTTTTTCCTGGAGGCCTTTATTTTAGGAAAAAAAGTTCCTCCACATCTACACATGCCTTTTTTTGACAGATCTCTGTGGAAAATGGCGTTATTCCTCAAAAAATGAGGTTTACCGCCGTTGACAAAACTGCCATGTTCTTTCGATTTATTGTCTAGACGCAGGTAAAGATTTTTCGAAAAAAGGCCACTGTTTTCGAAAATCCGTGTAGTCTAGACACACCCTTGGTTCCTAGTCCAAAAATTAATCTTGGGTTACACCACAACATAAACAAAAGGAAACAGAAAATATTAACATCTTTAAAGTAAAACAGCATTTGATGGTGAAATAGGTCCCACTGACAAATGCTGAGGCTAATTCCTGTATTTGGGGAAGTACAGAGGAAGATCTAGGGCATGTCTATATGGGGAAAATGACTAGCTGGCCTACAGCAGTATAATTATACCTCTGTAGCTATGCCAGTATAACTTCTAGGGTTGCCAGGTGTCCAGTATTGACTCAGACAGTCCAGTATTTTCCTCCTCTCCGGTAAAAAAAATTCAGAAAATACAGGACACCTAAAATGTCCGGTATTCTCTGATTTTTTCCCAGCCAGGAGGCAAAAATACCAGGTACTTACCTGGTTCTGCAGGGGAGCTGTCTGTCCTGGAGCAGGAAAACAAGATGGCGGATGGCCACCAGCAGCCTGTTAGGGCCAAAAAAAGCCTCAAAAGCAACTTGGGTCTCCACCTTTTTTTTCTCAACAGAATTTTTTTCCCGGTGGCTTTTTTTGGAGGGGAGGGGGGGTTGGTATTTTTGATTAAACCGTCAGGCAATCCTAATAAGTTCCCACGTGGAAGCTTTAGCCCAGAATAAAAGTGATTTTAGGGGATAGCTTCAACTGCTTCCAAATCAACTCAAGCAATGCTGATACCAAATCCTTTTTATATTTCTGCTGGTTAGACCCTGATGCAGCTGAGCACTCCCACCTGTGCCTCTGAAAAGCACTGTTTCTGAAATGGCAGATTACCAAGAAGCTCACTCCTTGTATATCACTGTTCATGTGCGGCTTTAATTAGCATGCCATAAATGGGAGTTAACGAAGGGTGGTATGCCATCTGGAGCTGGGGGCCCAGAAGCAGAGCTAGTCCATTGTATGGTGTGATAGTCACTACAGGTCTCAACTGGGACTCTCTGGTCTGGCTGGACCAGGGATGTTGCTGGACCAGAGAGATCTGGTGGAAGGCCAGAGGCAGGAGCACTGCAGGGGCCCGGAACCCAGCCAGGCTGGCTGCAAAGAGGGCAGTGCCTGGCAGCCCTGTGGTGGGAGTCTGGCTGAGCCAGTGACAGGGTGGCTGGAACACCAGCAGGTTCCAGTGGGGCAGCACTATGCTGTGGGGGGAGCCCAGGAGCCCTGATGGAGGGACCGTAGGGCTGCCGCAGCAGAGCTGGCAGAGCCAGAAGCCCCGGCAGCAGGGCCAGTGCTGCCCAGGTAGGGCTGGCAGGGTCGGGAACCCAGGCAGTTGAGCATCAGTCTGCTGCAGGGGTGGGGAGTCCCAGTGGCAGGAATGAGGGCTGGTGGGGCCTGTGCTGCTGTGGCAGGGCTGGGAGCACCGGCAGTGGGGCTGTGGTTTGCCACGGCAAAGCTGAGAGCCCAACAGCAGGACTGTGGGCTACCGCAGCAAGGCAGCAGGGCTGGTCGTATGCGGGGAGCCCGCCGGGAGGCCAGGCCAGGAGCTGAGCAGGGGCGGGGGGCTGCAGTGGGAGCTGGGGAGCAAGAGCACCTGAAACACTGACAGAGTTTCTCCTCCCGCTCATTGTACTCCCTCACCTCAGCTTAGCAGGGACTGCGAGATCTTCCCTTGCGAGATTCTGTTTCTGTGTGGAGTCATCTCATTTCCTCTAATCTGGGATCAATATTCAAAACAGGTGGGTGCCTCTTGCCAGTCAAGGGGGGTGGAGCAAAGACATGGGGTCTGGGGTGAACAACATGGCTCCTTGGTTTGGCTGAAACAACTACACTAATCTTACTATGGGGGTACGTCTAAACCACATGGCTCTGTCAATGGAGCCATGTAGATTAGTTTACTCGAAAAAGGGAAATGAAGCGGCCATTTAAATAATCGCCAATTCATTTAAATCAAAATGGCCGCCGTGCTGTGCCGATCAGCTGTCTGTCGGCACAGTGTGGCAATCTAGATGGGGATCTGCTGATCCCAGAACCCTTCGGCAGATCCCCGTCTAGACTGAGGACCATTGACAGAGCCATGTGGTTTAGACGTACCCCCATAGTAAGATTAGTGTAGTTGTTTCAGCCAAACCAAGGAGCCATGTTGTTCACCCCAGACCCCATGTCTTTGCTCCACCCCCCTTGACTGGCAAGAGGCACCCACCCAAAATGGCGCAGCGGACATTTTGATTTAAATGAAGCGGCGATTATTTAAATCGCTGCTTCATTTCCCTTTGTCGTCCTGCCTCATCTACATGGCTCCGTCAACGGAGCCATGTAGTCTAGACACACCCTGGCTGTGGGAATCCAATCTCTGCAGGTCCATACAGACCCATACAGTCCCAGTAATCAGCTAAACACAACTGCCAGTGATTCAGAGTGAGAAAGAAAAATTAGACAGGGATCCTGTCAGTGAGAAGGGCTGGATACCCAACCAGTGTCTTTGAGCAACTGTAGGTATTACTGTAGATCAGTGTTTCCCAATTTTATTTGGCCACGGAACCCTTTTAAACTCGAAAGAATTTTGCAGAACCCCTAATAACTGTCTTATATATGGTGCCAAAAAAGTAGACCCCAAACAAGTATTATTGTTATGTATTGTAGATATGTAGATTCATCTGTCATAGTCAATTTATATTTGTCACGGTTAAATTTTTAAATACAAGAAATCACTAGGCTATCCTTAAGTAAAGTATTCACGAGAGCACGGCCTGCGCACTCCCATACAAGCAACTGGTTTGACAGCTGAAGCTTCAACTTTGTCCGACGCGGTGCTAGTATATTCGTATTCTGTCGCCCACATGATCCATGCTCCCTGAGAGTGAGAACAGGGTTTTACGGTGGTATATAACAGGCGATCGCATCACTGATTGACTGCGCGCGCAGCGCTGAGTAGTGACATCATCGTCCCCACTATCTGGCTAAGCTAGCATTACACAGGGATGCTTATCGTGGCAAACACACATGAAAATTGTTTTCAGTAAAATTCATAAATGCTTAAATATTAGTTTTTTAAAAATAATAAAATGTGATTGTAATGGAATTTTCTCTCAGAACCCTTATTGTCACTTTGTGAAACCCTGGGGTTCCACGGAACACCATTTGGGAAACACTGCTGTAGATGCACACACCAAGTCCCCAAGCAAGATCCAGGGAAAGTGAGAGTGGAAAAGGCAACAATCTAGTAGGACATTCTGTTCATGCCTCACCAACTGCCAGGACAAAATGAATCTAGATTCCTATGAATTCTGAGCCATTGTAGTGACTCATGTCACAAGGCTCCAAATGTTTCCCTTGCGATAATCACCCTCATGTCTCAGCACAGATGTGGCTCTGTTTATATACTGAGGGTATGGCTAGACTGAGAGGATCTACTGGAAAAAGTTACACAAAATGCGCTTCGCATTTTGTGTATCTTTTTCCAATACTTTTGATGGAAGAGGCTTTTCTTAAATTTGGCCTGTCTAGATTGGGCCAAATTTCGGAAAAAACCCCTTTGGAAAGCCCCCTTCTTCCTCGTAGAAGGAGGAATACAGGGGCTTCTGAAAGAGCGCATTTGCTCTTCCGCAAAAAAAAGCAGAAGAGCAAACGCATTCCCTGGACACAGCGGAGTTTTTTGGGGATGCCTCCAGTATCCCGATCCCCCCCTCTGAAGTCTAGCTGTACCCTCAGAGGGGGTGTTATTATTGACAGATGACACCCTGTGTTGCTCTGCTCAGTTTTTTATCAGGTGCATTGCGGTAGGACCCCAGGTCCTCCATAAGTACTAGGCCCAATTGTGCTAGGAGCTGTATAAACAGCTCAGACAGCCCCTATATCAAGAAGACAAAAACAAGAGCACAACTAACAAAACAAACACAAAGGGAGTGTGACTGGGATAGTGCACAGGAGTAAAGTGATCTAGTTGAATGCAGAACATAAGAACACTGGGTCAGACCAAAAGATCATCTAGCCTAGTGTCCTGTCTTCCAACAGAGGCCAATGCCCAGTACCCCAGAGGGGATGAACAGAAGAAGGAATCATCAAGTGATCCACCCCCTTTCACCCATTCCCAGCTTCTGGCAAAATGGAGGCTAGGGAAACCATTCCTACCCATCCTGGCCAATAAGTACTAATGGACCTATCCCTCATGAATTTATCTAGCTCTTTTTCAAACTCTGTTAAAGTCCTGGTCTTCACAAAATCATCTGGCAGGAAGTTCCACAGGTTTACTATGTGTTGTATGAAGAAATATTTTCTTTTGTTAGTTTTAAACCTGCTATCTATTAATTTCATTTGATGACCCCCTAGTTCTTATGTTATGGGAACAAGTAAATAACTTTTCCTTATTTACTTTCTCCACACCAGTCATGATTTTATAGATCTCTGTCATATCCCCCTTAATCTTTTCTTTTCTAAGCTGAAAAGTCCCAGTCTTTTTAACCTCTCCTCATGTGGCAGCCATTCCAAACCCCTAATCATTTTTGTTGTCCTTTTCTGAACTTTTCTGGGCAGGCATGTCCTTTTGTTGCCATGGAATTTATTTTGTTGTCCCCAACAAAAGGGGTGAGATACACTGGAGATGTACAATTTTAGGTACAATATATACAGTGTATTACTTAAATAAATACAAGTCACCCATACAGAACAGCCCTTCAGCCTAAGCATTAATAGCTGATTGGTTTTCTATAAGCATTGAAAAAGGGGCACATCTTGGGAGGGGATCCAGAGGTAGAGCAGGTATTGTCATGTTGGGTTCAATCAGGGATTCTTTGGCTTCTTGTGGCAGAAGATCCTGGCATAAATGGGAAATGGGTGTATATGGCACCGAGAATGGCTTGTTTCTCAGGGCACTGTTGGGACTTGATGTCTCTCCAGGGAACAGAACAGCAATGAGTCAAGCCCCTTCCCCCTTACTTGTTCATCCCACAGTTCAAAGCCATGGGATATTCAATTCCATTTCCAAATGAGGAAGGCTCTTCTGCCCACCAGTGGTTGAGGCAGCCTGACAAATGATCCAACACTGTAGCCTCAAACCAAGGCTTTCCTAAAAACGGCTTTATGTGCTTCCCCCAAGATACCCAGTGACTGATACACCATTAGAGACCGCCTGTACTCTGAAAGCATATTTCTGGGCTTCAGAATGTCTGCTGTCTGGAACAGAGAGTCTGTCCAGTGGAAAGGCATTAGAATATAGAGGTGGCAAATACACAAGTGGAACCTCGTCTGTTCCTGCTTTGCTAATCCATTAATGCTCATTGTTATCACTCCGGATTTAATAGCTGAGTGCCAAGGTGAGATCTCAGTTTACTAAGATTTCAGTTCTTTTACAAAGGACATTCAGACTTTACTATCAGGAGCTACTGTGATGCTACTCCCACCTCTGACCTGGAGCTTTGGGCAAGTTTCTTCCCCTTTCTGTGCCCTCAGTTTCACCATGTCTAAAACAGAGATTCCAATGCTTAGCTTTCTTTGTGATCTGTCTGGAGACTTACAGACGGAAAAGGCTGTATAAGAGGTCAGTGTCATCTCTCTTTGCTTCTTAACGTTCAGAAACAGTCATTTGCCAATTAAAAATGCACAGAAGCAGGGAAATGTGGTGCTCTTCTAGAAAGTGCCATGAGACCTCCCTCTTGCTCATGTAATCTGCTGCAAGTGCAGGCAGAGCCATAGTGACAGCTATACAACATGACTGCATTACATTTTGAGCCCTGCCGAGCCAATAAAAGCTTCAGGAGAAAGAGCTGGATTCTATTGCTTCTCATGTATTCTGAACAGAATTGGTAACAAAGACCCATGGGCGGCCAGTTAATGCAGGCAAGGGAAGGCACATCCTTCCCAAAATTGCCTAAATGCCCCAGCTGCCCAGGAAGGCTGGGGCTGGGGGGAGGGAGGGTGGCATGGCAGTCTGGCTTCCCCAGCCACTGTGGAGGGCTGGGGTTTGAGTTGGGGCCGGGGCCCTGGCGCAGCAGCCTCGGCCCTCCAGGTGGCCAGGAAGGATCAAGCTGGAGGTTGGCTTCAGGGGCGGAGCCTCAGATGGAAGGAGCTGGGCTGGGGCTTGCCTTCCCCAGCTGGGCCTTCACCTGCTGCCCATGCAAACACCTGACTGCAGGGATAAGCTAACATCACAGCCCGAAGGACATGGAGTTGAATGGTTCGGACTGTGAGCAGCAGATTTTGGCCTGCTGAACCTTTATTCATAGTGATGATGCTGGCCCCAAAGACAATGCTCAATTTGCATCTTTTACAAAAAAAAAAAAGTCAACTGAAAAATGTACCAAGCTGTTGTTAAAAGAGCTACAATTGACAATGGAGCACTTTTGACCAGAGTCCGCGAGCAGAATAAATGCGAAACAATTTTTGCAAAATTATCTTTCAGAGAAGAACCGTGGTATAAGCTAATTAAATGATATTTCCATGGTTTGCTTTTATTTTTCTATTAAAAAACAAACTCCGAGTTTTGATTGCTTTCACTTGGACTAGCCAGACGTGCTATGCATTGTGAGGAAAGGTATCCACATCTGTCCCTGAGTATTTTCTCTCCAAAAAGTGGATGGGTCAGAGTGTCTCCTGGTGGAAACCACCAAAATGCATTGAACTCTTTGCAGCTGAACCTATTTAGCCTGGTGAAAAACCAGGGTGGCAGACAGACTTGCCAGGCCTCTGAGCAAGGTTGCAGGGAGTCAGCTCCATGCTCTTGGAAGGGGTGAGGCCTCAGGCAGAAAGGGTAGGGCAGAGTAGCTGTCATGATCATAAGAGATGGCCAGCATTCTGGGGACTAAGGGGTTAACTGTACCTAACTCAGGTAGAGTTGGCCAATAGGGATGTAGGTAGGAATTTCAAACGGGGGACAAAAGAAAAGAACGGTTAATTACCTGTAACTGTCAAGTATCAGAGGGGTAGCCGTGTTAGTCTGAATCTGCAAAAGTGGCGAGGAGTCCTGTGGCACCTTAGGGTATGTCTACACTACCACCCTAGTTCGAACTAGGGTGGTTAATGTAGGCATTCGAAGTTGCAAATGAAGCCTGGGATTTAAATATCCCGGGCTTCATTTGCATCTTGCCGGGCGGGAGCCATTTTTAAATCCCCTTAGGTCGAACTCCGTGCCCGCGGCTACATGTGGCACGGAGTAGGTAGTTCGAATTAGGCTCTCTAACTTGAACTACCGGTACACCTCGTTCCACGAACTACCTACTCCGTGCCGCATGTAGCCGCGGGCATGGAGTTCAACCGAAGGGGATTTAAAAATGGCGCTCGCCCGGCAAGATGCAAATGAAGCCTGGGATATTTAAATCCCGGGCTTCATTTGCAACTTCGAATGCCTATATTAGCCACCCTAGTTCAAACTAGGGTGGTAGTGTAGACATACCCTTAGAGACTAACTGAAGTGTTGAAGCATAAGCTTTTGTGGGCAAAGACCCACTTCATCAGATGCATATCTGACGAAGCGGGTCTTTACCCAAGAAAGCTTATGCTCCAACACTTCAGTTAGTCTATAAGGCGCCACAGGACTCCTCGCCACTTTTACCTGTAACTGTTGTTCTTCGAGATGTGTTGCTCATGTCCATTCGAATCAGGTGTGCGCACCGCGTGCACCGTCTCTCTGGAGCATTTTCCCAAGCGGTACCCGTAGTGCCGGCAGGTCGCCCCCTGGAGTGGCGCCGCTATAGCGGAGCATAAGTACCCCTGCTGGCGCTCCCCCTCCTCAGTTCCTTCTTGCCGGACACTCCGACGAAGGGGAGGTAGGGGGGGAATCGAATTGACATGAGCAACACATCTTGAAGAACAACAGTTATAGAAACCATTCTTTTCTTCTTCGAGTGGTTGCTCATGTCCATTCGAATAAGGTGACTTCCAAGCTAACCACACTTTACAGAGGAGGGGGTGGAGCACCCAGAAAGACAAGCAAACGAAAGTTGAACAACCCAGAACATATTTATTCAACTAACAGAACACAGAGAACTGATTGAAAGATGCAATGTGATACAGAAACAAACACAGTCACAATGCAGACCTGAGGACCGCAGAACCCAACCCTGCGTCCTCCCTGGCCTGCTGTGTCAGTGCATAGTGCATCATAAAGGTGTGTATGCACTATGCACTGATGACCACGTGGCTGCCCTGCAGATTTCGGTAATCGGAACCTGCGCTCCAAAGGCTACAGAGGACGCCTGCGCCCTGGTGGAATGTGCTGTAACCCAGGGAGGAACTTTCCGGGCCAAGTCGTAACACTCCCTGATACACCCTGCGACCCAATTGGACAGCCTTTGGGTCGAGATAGGGAGCCCTTTCATTCTGTCAGCGAAAACAATAAATAATTGCGTGGATTTACGAAAGGGTTTTGTCCTATTGATGTTAAAAGCTAGTGCATGTCTGGCATCCAGGGAATGGAGCACTTGCTCTTTAGGTGAGGCATGGGGCTTTGGAAAGAAAACCGGGAGGTAAATTTCTTGGGACAGATGGAACGGTGAGACCACCTTGGGGAGAAAAGCCGGGTGAGGACGGAGTCTCACATTATTCTCCAAGAACACCAGGTAGGGCGGGTTAACAGTTAGTGCCCTCAGCTTGGAGACCCTGCGAGCCGAAGTGATGGCCACAATGAATGTGACCTTCATAGAAAGGTGCTTGAGGGAACACGTGGCCAGCGGCTCAAAGGGGGGCGACACAAGCCTCGACAGCACAAGGTTAAGGTCCCAAATGGGGAGTGGGGGTCTAACCGAGGGGAACAACTTATCCAAACCTTTGAGGAACCTTTTAACCACAGGGTCAGAGAACAGAGAGACTCCTGCCGATCCAACGTGGAAGGTGGAGAGTGAGGCTACATATACCTTAATGGAGGAGGTAGAGAGCCAACTGGACCTGAGTTCGAACAGGTAGTCCAGAATGGACGGGACAGGTGCACAGGACGAGTGTACCCCCCTTCTGGACACCCAGTGCATAAAACGCCGCCACTTGGCTGCATACGACCGCCTGGTGGACGGCTTCCTGCTACCTAGGAGGACCATCTGCACCTCCTGGGAACATTCCCTTTCTGGTTGTGTCAGCCACGGATAAACCAGGCCATCAGGTGGAGAGAGCTGAGATTCGGGTGAACCAGCTGCCCCCCATCCCAGGGCTGGGTCAGGAGATCCTGATCCGGTGGGAGCGTTATGGGTGCCGCGCACAGCATGTCCACCAGGATAGGAAACCAGAACTGCCTGGGCCACCGAGGGGCTATCAGAATGACCGTGGACCTGAAGGTCTTGACCCTGGTCAGAACCCTGGGAATCAGGGGAAACGGGGGAAATGCATAAAGGAGACTGGCCGGCCAAGGCATGGTCATGGCATCTCTGCTGGAGTGCTCCTCCAGCCCCAGTAGAGAGCAGTAGCTCTGGCACTTCCTGTTGCGTGCCGACGCAAAGAGGTCCACTAGGGGACAACCCCACCTGAAGAAGACCTGATCTAGGGCCATATCTTTCAGGGACCATTCGTGGGTTCCAAAGGACTTGCTCAATGCGTCGGCCAACAAGTTTTTGCACCCCGGCAGGTACTCCGCCTGCAAGTGTATACCGTGCCTTATGCAAAGGTCCCAGAGCAGCAAAGCCTCGCGGCAGAGGGGAGATGACCGGGCTCCCCCTTGTTTGTCGATATAAAAAACAGCCGCCGTGTTGGCTAGACGCACCAGGACTGAGAGGCGTGACAGCCTCCTCAGGAACGCCTCGTAGGCTCTCCTAACCACCCTGAGCTCCCGGACATTTATATGCAGAGCCCAGTCTGCAGGAGACCACAAGCCCTGGGTCCTGTGGCTCCCTAACCTAGGTCAGAAGCATCCCTGACTAACGTCACTAAGGGGAGAAGCACAGTGAACGGAACCCCACTGCAAACCACCGCCTCCTGAGTCCACCAATGTAGGGAGGCAATCACCTCTGGAGGCACCGTCAGCACTGTGTCCCAGAGACCCCTGGACTGGTCGAACACCTTCGCTAGCCAGGCCTGCAATGGTCTGAGTCTCATGCGAGCATGGCGCACCACATATGTACATGCTGCCATGTGCCCCAGCAGCCTCGAGCACGCTCAGGCAGTCGTCATGGGAAACTGGGTTAACGCGGAGATCAGCTCTACTATAGCCACAAATCTGTTCCTGGGGAGGAAGGCTTGCGCCACCGTGGCGTCCAAGAGGGCCCCCACAAATTCTAAGTGCTGACAGGGAGTCAGTGATGACTTTTCCTCGTTCAGCATGAGGCCTAGTCTCAGGAAGAGAGCCCTTGTGAGGGATACATGGGCCTCCACTTGTTCGTAGGATTGGCCACGAATGAGCCAGTCATTGAGGTATGGAAAGACATGCACCCCCTTTTTGCGGAGGAATGCCGCCACGACCGACATGCATTTTGTGAAGACCCTGGGTGCTGTTGACAGGCCAAATGGGAGCACCGTAAATTGAAAATGACAGTGGGACACTATAAAGCGCAGAAACCTCCTGTGGCTCGATCTTATTGCCACGTGGAACTAAGTGTCTCTGAGGTCGAGAGTTGCGTACCAGTCTCCTAACTCTAACACCGGGATCACAGATGCTAGGGTTACCATCCTGAACTTGGACTTCACTACCGTCTTGTTGAGGTCCCTGAGATCGAGAATGGGATGAACCCCGCCCTTGGGCTTGGGGATGATGAAATATCGGGAATAAAACCCCTTGCCCTGCAAGCGTGGGGGGACCCTTTCTACCGCTCCCTTTTGTAGGAGCGCTAATACCTCCTGCTGGAGAATCCCTTCATGAGAGGTGTCCCTGAAAAGGTGGGTTGGAAGGGGACGGGCCCAGGAAAGGGATAGCATATCCACCCCTGACTATGCCCAGGACCCAGGCGTTGGTGGTGATTTCTGCCCAGGCGGGGGCAAATCGGGATAACCTGGCTCCAAACAGGGGCTAGGGAAAGCGACTGGTATGCAACTCTCTAGGGATCTTTCAAAACGGGTGTTTGGACTGTTGAGAGGCACCCTGTCCAACCCCATGGGGGTTGTCTCCTCTGGACTGGTGACGACAAGCCCTCGTCAAGGAGGGGGCCACAGCCGCCCCCACACCCCCACTGAGAGCACAAGTACGGCATCTCCAGTAATCCCCACGGGGGATCTGGGACTGCATTCTGCTGTGTTGTCTGTAGGGGAGCTGACATCGCTGAGGGGCCGGTGTATGGATACCAAAAGAGCGCAGAGTTGACCTAGTGTCCTTCAGGGTATGGAGCCTAGAGTCGGTATGCTCCGAGTACAATGATTTGCCCTAGAAGGGCAGGTCCTGAATCGTATTCTGGACATCAGCAGGGATCCCAGAAACCTGGAGCCAGGCACCACGGTGCATAATTACTCCTGACGCCATGGTGCGGACTGTGGAATCGACCGCGTCCAGGGAGACCTGAAGAGCCATCTGGGCGATGGTTCTGCCCTCCGTGGTCATAGCCCCAAACTCCTGACGCACCTTGGGGGGAAGTTTGTCTTTAAATTTGTCCATTGCCTGCTACGTATTGTACGCGTAGCGGCTCAGCATCGCCTGCTGATTAGCGATGCGGAGTCGCACCCCACCGGTGGCATACACTTTACGCCGCATAAGGTTGAGGCGCTTGGGCTCCCTGGCCTTCGGGGACGGCCCCGGCTGAGGAAGCCTCTCCTTCTGAGCCATGGCCTGGACGACCAAGGACCCAGGGACAGGCTGGGAGTAAAGATGTTCGTGTCCCGACCGCGGGACATAATAGCGCCTCTCGACCCCCTTTAAGGTAGGGGTTAAGGAAGCCGGAGTCTGCCACAGGGTGTTCGTGATCTTAGCCACAGTTTTATTAAGTGGCAAGGCCAAGCGGGCAGGAGCATCGTTGGACAGGATGTCTACCATAGGATCCGTGTCCTCTACGACAGGTTCCACCGAGACACCCAGTTTGGAGGCTAGCCAGCGAAGCAGCTCCTGATGTGACCTGGCATCCATAGTTGGCATCGCCGGAGCCGGATCCGCTAAAGCCTCATCAGGAGACGACAATGACGAGGACTCCTGCATCAGCACCGGGTCCATCGTAGGGCCCGGGTGGGGGGCCGGCTGGGCAAGCACCACTGGCACCGGTGGCGGCTCCGGTACTGAGGCCGCAGGGTCCCTAGTTGCATCCAGGGCTCCACTCCTCTGAGGTGAGGGAGGGAGTCGCGACAGAGATGCCGACAGGGGTACCCGGTGACCCGAGGCACTGGACGCCGTGGACAGGGGCACAGGCCCCTGCCATTGATGATATGCCCACAGCGTCCAGAATGGCCACTGTGGCTGAGGCGGCCAGGACTGTTGCATGTGCGGCCGATCTCGCCGGTGCCGAGAGCAGGATCTGTGGTCCGACGACGCCCTCGAGGACCCCGATCTAACTGAGCCCACATCCGAATCCGAGGAATAATCAGACTCGGGCCAGGGCAGTGCCGACGAGGAGTACGCCTGTACCGCTGGGGGCGCGAACCTGGCCATTGACTCCGGCTTGCCAGTGTGCACGCGCTGAGGAGGTCGTACTGGTGCCAGCACCAGAAAACTGAATCCGAGCCCGGTTGTGGTGCTGACACGCCGCACGTTGTATGCGGTGCCGAACTCGGTGCCGGATGCAGGTAATGCACTGCAGAGTCTAGCTGCCCAAAAGACGGCGCCCCTACTGGTGCCGCCATGGGTGCCGTGGTGGGCAACATCGATTGTGCCGGTGCCGTTGGCACCGCCCTAAAAGGTGTTGACATGGACGGTGATGGTGTGGGCCACAAGGCTGGTGGTGGTGCCGAAACTGGTGTTGGTGCGGGAACTTGTGCTGGTGCCGGAGTTAGCGGTGCCGATGACTGCACCAGTGCTGCGGGCAACAGGCCCGGTGCCAGTACTGCTGGTGCTCCGGGCAACAGGCCTGGTGCCGGTATTGCTGGCGGTGCTGTTGATGACGCCACATGGCTTGGATAGTACGGTACCGGTGTTGCAAGAATCAGCTCCAGCAGAGGACCCAGTACTGGAGCTGTGGTAGGAGGCCGAGTCCAACCCACGCTCATCGGTACTGCCAGTGTCGGATGAGGTCTGGCCGCCTGCACCGAGTCCGGCATTGCTGCTGCCGTGAGTGGTACTGGTCCCACAGGGGACGGTCCTGCCACACACGTGGCCGGCACCGGCTGTTCCATCCGGTGCAGTGGGGAAACCGGTGCCAACATGGCCCCCAGCGTAGAAGACCGCGACCTCTCCACCTCAACAGATGATGGAGGGGAGGTGGTGAGGCTGATTAAGTACTGTGCCACCTCAAACGTCTCTGGCATCGAGGGTCGATGAGAGGGTAGCTGACCAGGATTAGATGGTCGGCCCACTCGCTTCCGCTGCACCGCAGCACTTGGAGAGCCCTCCACAGGCTATCCGTACCAGTGGTGTAGGCCTGACCTTGACTTATGGCTCGGAGACCTACCCCGCAATGTCTTGGGTTTTTTCAGTACTGGGAGTGGGAACGGTGCCTGGCCCTCGGCACCAATGTCCTCGAATGGGCTGGAGCGCCCCGCGTTGATGCCGGCGCACTGCGCACCGTGGAGTGACCGTCCGGTGCCGATTGAAGGGCCGCTTCCATGAGGAGAAGCTTCAATCACGAATCTCTCTCTCTCTCTCTCTCTGTGTGGTTTGAACGACCTGCAGATCTTACAGGCGTCTGCTAAGTGGCCCTCACCCAAGCACTTTAAACAACTACCCTGAGGGTCCCCTTCAGGAATGAACTTAGCGCATACCGCACAAGCCTTAAAGCCTTGCGGCCCTGGCATTCCTCACCCCCAAAGGGGGGGAAGGAGAACAAAGAACTTGCTAACTACCTAACTACCTGAACTATTTACAAACACTACTCTAAGAGAAACGGGAACCATTAACTACACTAAGACAGACACACTCCAACGACTGTCACGGGTGGTAAGAAGGAACTGAGGACGGGGAGTGCCGGCAGGGGTACTTATGCTCTACTATAGCGGCGCCACTCCAAGGGGCGACCTGCCAGCGCTACGGGTACCGCTTGGGAAAACGCTCCAGAGAGATGGTGCACGCGGCGCGCACACCTTATTCGAATGGACATGAGCAACCACTCGAAGAAGAATGTTTGTTTTTTCCTTCCTTTGTCTCTCGGTAGTTTCTCTTTAGCTATTGAAGGGGACAAGATGTCTCCCTCTAAGAAAATACTCTTCACAGTCTGTAAGAAGGATAAAGTTAGATAAATCCATTAGGTTTTACTGTTTTATGGTTTGTGAAATAGGAACTAGTGTCTGTGCATTTAAAAATGGGTTTTGCTCTCCTTTGTAACTAAGTTCCTGGCCCATGGTAAATTTCTCCTCCATGAGTATATTATTTTGTTACTGTTCCATCTAGTCATTATGCTCGCAACGGGAATATTGTGGTGATAATAAAAGTTCTTTTTCTTTTCTTTTCATTAACCTGGTAGTGGTTAATTTTTGTGTCCTGGTTTGTACTTTAGGGGTGAGATTTCCCAAGTAGTCTCTCCCTGGTTGCTTTATTAATATTTGGGTGGTGGCAGCAGAGATTTTATCCCCAAAATCTAGGTTGTTAAGATTTTGGGGGGGGGGGAAGTTTTATACCAAAGCCTGACAGATAAGGTTCTGGGGTACCTTTGCTGGCCCCCCACTTCTGCATTTATCATGCCAGAGTGGGGAAGGAGTCATGACAGTAGCCTCAGTTCATGTTTGGAGCATGCTACATGGGGTTCTGGTGATGATTTAGGGTCCAAGTCTCTGGCTGCCACTACTGATGTAGTGGCAGCAGCATGGTTGTGGATGAGATCCCTGGGCCTTTTAAAATTGTTGTATGCCCCCCTTGTTGGTGGGCCTGTGAAAGCCTTAATCCAATGTTTTCTTCTTCCCATCGACTTTAAAAATGTTCCACAACTTTTGTATTCTAGTGGAAGCCAAGAGTTCAGGTGACTTTTCCTCTCTATTTAACAAGGCCCAAAGCTGTGGGAGGAATTGGCTTTTTTTGGACAGGCTATGCTGACATTTTATAATTTATTAGTCTGGACTATATAAATTGAGCCAGCTCCCCCAGGACATGTTGAAAAATGAGATGCTGTATTTCAGGTGTTTATCCTGGGGAACAAATAAATAAGCAGAGAAACAGAAACCTCATGAATTTTTTAAAGAGCTTATCAACATCTTAAAAAAAAAGGGGGGGGGGAATATTTATCAGATCTTCATTCTCTGCACTTCCCCTCCCTCCTCCCATTTTAATCTTTTAAGCCTCTTGCTTCCAGCTTTAATCCACACGGCCCACTCCAAATAATCACAAAAACAATAGCAATATATGGAAGAAAGCAACAATCATTCTAAGAGCTGGTTAGCCCAAGTCAGGCAGCTGCTTTCCCGCAACACACTCTCTGATGCCTAACCCCACCAATGTTCTTTTTTAATCTCTCCTTGTCCAGGTGCAATTTATCAAGTAAACATTTTTATAGGGAATGTCTCTGCATTACAGTATTTGCTAGCTGCTGCTTCTTTTCATTTTGTTTGTTGCTGTTTTGCAGGATGCATTTCTTCCTGGGACAGGAAAAAGCCCCTCTGTGGCAAGCTGCCCTAGGCATGGATCCTGCACCAGACCCACACAGAAGAATCCTGGTTACTGTACAAAGCCAGGTTGCCTCTAATGGAGCGCCGAGAGGCAAAATGGCATGCCTGTGGACCAGATGGCAGGAATCCCAGGACAAAATTTAATTGGGCAATATATTAACAGCAAGGGGGTATTTTAATGCTGTTTATAGCAAAGAACTGAGTAATTGGGTACCATGTTGTGAAAGAACTGCCGTCATGTCCAGACACTCTGCACCAGCGCTGAGAGGATCCTCTTCCTACCCCAGTGCATTCCACATACTGCCCTGCCTTCTCACAGACTAATAGGGCAGCAGTGAGAAAACCCATTTAATTCCATTCTTACTAGCATTTGACTTCAATTATTATTCCTATTTATCTGTGCTGTTGCACAGTCAATGGATCAGGGCCCCATTATACTGAGTGTCTCCTTAGCAATAAGTGAGGTGGCAAAGTTGCAGGAACAAGATCTTTATTATACCTGCCAAGAAGACAGTGCTGCACACTGTACCACTACGGGCTGGATATGAGCAGCCTGCCTCCAGTTGGTAGTCCTGATTTGCTGGTGTTATACCACACTAGGTCCCCCCTGAAACTTACTTCTCTTTCTCCAGTTCCTTGCATCATATTAAACTAGGAGCCTAACAAACATGGGGGAAAAGAGAGAGAGAGAGAGAGAGCGTTCCCTCCCCAGAAAGCTTTGTCTAGGAAACCTTGATCATTTTAAATTGAACTCCTTAGCTTTCATTCACCCACAAGGAATTGAGGAGGATTTGACCATGCGAAAATTGAGGGCACAATTTTAATATCCTTGGAGAAAACTGTAGCACGCTGATGGGCAGAACTGAACCTGGGACCTCTGAAGCTTAGAGTGCGAGTCTCTACAGCTTGAGTAAAAAGCCAGTTGGCGCTCTGTTAAGGCTGTAGAGCAGACGCATTCTCTCTCTCTGTAAGTGGTCTATGCCACTCCAGGGGATACACAAATTGTGTATCTTATTTCAATTTTATTTCAAAATAGGCTATTTTGAAATTTGGTGCGTCTACAAGGTGCCAAATTTCTAAATAAAGCACTATTTCAAGACATACCTTATTCGTCGTGAAAGGAGGTTTACAGGGATGCCGAAATAGTGCGTCCATTATTTTGAAATAGTGGACACATTTCTTGGATGCGTGGTAGCTATTTAGGGATACCTCTGGTATCCTGAAATAGCCTTGCCGTCTAGACATACCCTGTCTGTATTGCATCTCCTGAAGTCATTGGGTCCTGACCTTGCCAAGTGTCATGTTTTGCAGCTCTTTCTTGCCCTCCTGTGGATGGACACTATTGTTCTACAGTGCCCACTGAATACCAGTGGAAGTTTTGCCTGGCAACCCAGCTGGCAAAGTTCAGACAATATCTTCGGCCTTTGTGCTCTTCCTGCTGGTGCTATAATACATTTTAATCAACAATCCTGTTTCCCCAGGCCAGCCAGGTTCCTGCCCCTACAATCAGATGAATCAATTGAAATAAATTGTTCATTTTAAGATAGCTCAGAAATGCAAGAAAAGAAAAATCCATAGCTGCCAAAGAGGGAAGTCAAAATTGATAAGGGAAAGATGCATTGGAGAGAAGCAGATAAATGGCATAGGGACTGTGATTGCTGGATGATTTATTCAATAGTTACTATGCATACCAAATTGGAAGTCAATGGTCCATTCAAGTGCAAAAAAAGTATTGACAACTGGCTCCCAACTTGCCCCTCCAAACCTGGAAGTGCATTTGACAGTGTGTGAATGATGTTTAACAAAAGATTAATTAATTTATTCCAGGAGCAAATCACCCCTCCAACTCTTGTTTCCTATTCCAGGGCAAATAAGCAAATAGCACCAGTTGGCCATTAGTCATGGAAATCCCAACAGGCAAGTGTATCCCATTTTCCCTTCCTTTCTCTGACATTTTAATGTCTAGCTGCCAAGAGCCAAGAGCATGCTTACTCTGGGAACACAGGTATTAAATAAACTCAACAGCATAGTCAGTGTGTTTACAAGAACATAAGAATGGACATACTGGGTCAGACCAAAGGTCCATCTAGCCCAGTATCCTGTCTGCTGACAGCAACCAATGCCAGATGCCCCAGAGGGAGTGAACAGCACAAGGAATCATCAAGTGATCCCTCCCCTGTCACCCATTCCCAGCCTCTGACAAACAGAGGCTAGGAACACCATCCCTTCCCATCCTGGCTAATAGCCATTGATGGATCTATCCCCCATGATATTATCTAGTTCTGTTTTGAATCCTGTTAAAGTCCTGGTCTTCACAACATCCTCTGGCAAGGAGTTCCACAGGTTGACTGTGTGTTGTGTGAAGAAGTACTTCCTTTTGCTAGTTTTAAACCTGCTACCTATTAATTTCATTGGGTGATCCCTACATCTTGTGTTCTGGGAGTAAGTAACAACAAGATTGCAAATCCAGTCACAAAAAGTGGAGATTTTGCAGAGCCTTTGGGCATTGCTTAGTTAAAACTATACATAAAGCCAACTCGGTTTCTTTTGAGCTTTTGTTGTATTTAGCACAGACAGGACTCAGGGAGGTGTGAAATTCAGAAGCACCAGAGGTTCCCCTCAGCTAGGCATCTAGGTGTTTTGATACTTATTGGGAGCTCAGGTCCAAGTAAGATGTATAGTGCTTCCTTCTTCTTGCCAGACCTAAAATGCCATGGGAACAGCTTGTTTTGGGAGATCCTTCGAGAACTTATCGGGGTTTAAATCAGCGGTTCCCAGCCTTTTCCAGATGGGGACTCATTTTGAAAATTCAGAAAGACTTGGTGACCTAAGGCAATTCAAAAACGGGGGGGGGGGGTGAGGGGGGAGGAGGCAGAGTCACCTGGGGAGACACTTGGCGACCCTTTTGAAATGTAATGGTGACCCATATTTGGGTCCCGACCCATAGGTTGGGAAACCCTGGTTTAAATGAACCTTCACCCTAGCTGTGTGGGTGAGGTTGTCCCCTGCAGAAAGTGGATGGAAGAAGTATGTCCCCATGGATGCCTCATTCATGTCAGCAACACACACCCAAGATATAGAGGGGGAGTGGCTGGTGTCAGCCAAAGCTCTCTCTAAGTGACACTGTCCACCCAAGGGCAGCAGGTTTGCATTATTTTTGGTGGGGCCTAGAATGGATCCAAGTCCCCTCCCCTCCACACCTGCCTAAGGCTCTGGGAAGGAATTTGGGTGCTGGGTGTGGGCTCTGGGCTGGGGAAGAGGGTTGTGATGCGGGAGGAGGTGAGGGGTGCGGTGTTTACCTTGTGCAGTACACATAATCAACTGTTGGAAAGAAGCACTGTAGACACATTCAAGTGAGTGTATGAAGAGGGTTTCATGTCTGGTATGCTGGGTCAGGACATGAGAGAACTCTAAGCTTGTAAAACTGAATTGGCTCTTTATTCAGAGAACTATTTATAAAAGTGCTGAAATACCAGGTATATTGAAGCCATTCACATACAGACTGACTTCCTGGTGCTTTATTCAAAATCTTCCCTCCTGAAACCTGTATTCCTCCTTCCAAATTCCATGTTCCTCTAAGTTTTATGCAGGTTGCTACAAAGCGGATTAACGCACAGGCCTTTTGCTGCTTGCAGTTAGGGATAAGATTCGGGACTCAAGTGAAATAAATCTACAGGCATTTCTATCCCCTTGCGTGGATTTGTATAAATCTGCATTATGAGATGAGATTTGTCCATATGGACATGTGAATTATAGAACTAAATGACTTTAGGATTATTCCACAAACATCTCAGTTTGATAAAATATTATGCACAAAGTTTTACTGAACCTTTTCAAAATTCTGTGCAATGGCTTCAGCTTGGGGGCATTTGGTAAAGTAAAAAAATAGGCAAATTTCTCTGGGAAAAAAACCATTGTGGTGAATAATCCATCTCATTCTCATCAGGACACAGTGGAAAAGGGGAGACTCCTTTCACTCCTGTTTGCACTGAGCCCCCTTTGCTGCAGCCCCTCCATTTCATGAGCCACCCAAACTTTTAAAGAACGAGCCAGGATCAGAGAGATGCAGCTCCACAGCGCAGTGCTAAGTGGAGATTTTAAATAGATACTCCTTTAAAATTGCCAGGTGGCCAGTGTTTGAGCGGACAGAAACTCAGGGAGAGCAGGTGATCCACTGCATAGGACAGTGGAACTGAGGAAATCTAGGCTTTATTCCCAGCTCTGCCAGTGACCTGCTGTGTGGCCTGCAGCAAGTCCTTGCACTGTTCTGTGTCTGTTTCTGCACCTGTTTCTTTTCGGCATTGCTCTAACCCAGGGGTGGGCAATAAGCAGGACACAGCTCACTACCGGTGCTTCATTTACCTGGTAAAACAAAAGGAAAAACTATGTAGCACTTTAAAGACTAACAAGATGGTTTAATAGGTGACGAGCTTTCGTGGGCCAGACCCACTTCCTCAGATCATATTCTGGAAGAGAACTGGCATGACCATATATATCAAAACAATACAATGAAAAAAGTGAACACATTATTAAACTGACAAATCAGATTTAGTACAAAAGGTGGGGTTTACCTGGGCTATTGGCACTTTATTTACCTGGCCCTCTGCAGGTACAACTGCTTGAAGCTCTCATTGGCTGTGGTTCGTCATTCCTGGCCAATGGAAGCTGTGGGAAGTGGTGTCCTGGTCCGTGCTGCTCCCCGCAGCTCCCGTTGGCCAGGAATGGCAATCCATAGCCAATAAAAGCATCAAGCAGCCAAACCTGCAGGGGGCCAGGTATATAAAGCACCAGCAGCCTGCCAGAGGCTAACCCTAGTGAACTGAATTGTGCATTATTGCCCACCACTTCTCTAACCTGTAGCCCAGTTCTCCTCTTCTTCTTTGTTCCTCTCTACAGCTGGTCTCTTTCCTGTCCTTTCACACCGTCTTGCCACTTTTGGCACAAGACTCTTCTCCGCAACAGATCCCGGTGTCTCCCTGCTTCTTTCCATACCTCATTGGAAAACATTTCTTTTTTCCTCTGCTCTGCCTTTACTTTGTTACTTAATTGCTCCCTCGCACTTGCTTTGCTGCCATTGCGTATATAACCCTGTTTAGTAAAATGTGAAAGCGGCTTGCAATGGAGCTATTATGGGAGATACTATGTGTGGAGCCTGATTTTCAGATGCATGACGCATCCACTGCTCCAAAATCAGGCCTTAAGCAAACCAGGCCTATAAATGGGAGGTTTCTGGCACTGCCAGTGACATGGAGTTTCACCTGGTCTCCATGAAATCAAGTGCAACTGGGAAAAGGAGGAAACTCTTTCCTGGTCCAGAGAAACGCTAAATATTGTAACATTAAATCATCTCTGCCACAGGGCAATGAGAACACGGGAGGGGGCAGCTGCCAGTGAGTCATGCAGCTCTCCAGGAAAGATTCACAATAAAGAGCTTTCCATGGAGAGTGATATTGCCATTTCAGGCGTTTTAATGAGTCCATTAAGAAAAATGAGGGCACGTGCGGTATGATGAGCCCTCTGGGAAAGTTAATTTAAGATGTGGTCTGCAAGAAAGGATTTTGGTTTGCCTGTGGGGGTCTGTGGCATCACATTTACTTCCTGTGGCATCAGATGATGAACAGGGTAGCCAATCCAAATGTGCAAATGAGATACAAGGTGCCCTGCTTTGAAGTGCCTGTGAGTGGCTGGATTCCTCCTTTGTCTTGGCATCTGGTTTACAGCTTACTGCTGTTAGCACTTCTGTGGTGGGCCCAACTGGAAGGAGGTGCGAATGAATCAGGCTCTCACTTTCCACCTCTGTAACTAGGGGCAGATGGAGGCCCTGAGGCTCCACACTTGCATGGTCAAGCTGTGAGGAGCGGCAGGGTGTGTAAATGTACTCTTTAGTGCAAATGGAGGCAATGACCAGAAACGTGTCAGATTAAGTGTTGATCTCTCTGTGCTGCGTAATTTGACTCCAAAGCCCGGTTCCAGTACTCAGGGTTACAAATGGGTGGGGGTGGAGGGTGAGCAGCGAATGACTGTCTGAGGAGACATGCTCTTAGCTACGTACTCCCTTCTTAGTTCTCTTTCCTGCTACTAGTAGCCTGGTGGCGGGGTTCCTTTCGGCCTTGCAGATCTTCTCTATACATGCATCACTTCTTCTGCAGGCCCGTCTGGGTGAGACCACCGAGGTGTGTCCATGTCAGTCCTGACAGCCAGGCCGGTGTGGGGATCTCACACTGCCTTTCTTCTCAGGACACAGCAGCCCCAGTAGGATAACAGCCAAGGTCACAGGCAGGACCGCGAGTGGAACAGCAACCTCTCTTCCGATTCTCCAGGAGCAGGAAGTGTGCCACGCAGAACGCAGGCTGACAGGGCAACAATGCCCTGCTGGAGAGAAGGGAAATGGAACAAAGAAATGGGCAGCCATGTTGGCTAATGGATTCAGTGGGAGGCAAGGAGAAGCCTGGAGCCCCTCAGTCAGGAGAGCTCTCATTTGGCAGTGAGAGTCTAAGGACGGGAAGCAAATCTGACAGCAAGACAAAGGGCAGACTCTCTGATGTTTTTCATAGGGGACTGCAATCCTCCAGGGCTCAAAGTGCTATACCTCCTCCTTTCTCCCAACTTTCCTCCACAGTAATGGTGGCTTCTACAGAACAGTGTTGCTGCAAGCAGTGGCTGGAAAGGAAGCAACATTGCAGGAGGGACAGTGGGAAAGTTGAGAGGTAGATAATGGAGCCAGCACAACAGATTTGTGGAATCCCCTTAGCACCACTAATGCATCTTTGTTGTGTTTAAGGAATTCACCAGCTGGTGAAAGGACAAGAAACTGGCCCATGTTAAGCCAAAGGTGATTTTAAAAACATCATTGGAAACCCGCCCTTAAATGAGCCTTCCTTTTCTTGGAATCAGAGGAACGAAGAGAACATATGAACAGCCAGACTGGGTCAGACCAAAGGTCTAACTAGCCCAGTATCCCGTCTTCCAACAGTGGCCAATGCCAAGTGCCCGAGGGAATGAACAGAACAGGGAATCATCCAGTGATTCCTCCCCTGTCATCCATTTCCACACCCTCACAAATAGAGGCTAGGGACACCATTCCTACACATTCTGGCTAATAAGTATTTATGGACCTAACCTCCATTAATTTATCTAGCTCTGTGGTCACCAACCGGTCGATCGCAATTGACTGGTCGATTGCGAGGGCTCAACCAGTCAATCATGAAGCATTTGGGCCCCCCCATTTCCCATTACCCCTGAGAAGCCCCACTACCTACCTCCAGCGAAAATGGAGGTAGTGCTGGCTTCCTGTGGGGTGGACGGAAGTCCTGCAGCTGCGTGCCACTTCCGGGGATTCTGGAAGTGCACTGGCTGCTCCCCTCCCTCAGGTCTGTGGCGTGCTGGAACTTGCAGGGGAGCAGGGGGGGTCCCCAGAGGAGGTGTGTGCCGGGGCTTCCCTCCTCTGTGGAAAGAGGAGTTGGCCCTGGAGGAGGCGCGCACGGGGGCTTCCCTGCTCCACGGGGGAGGGGGAGGAGTCCTGTGAGGAGGCTGGTGCAGGGGACTCCCTGCCCCCACTGGCACCCTGTCCCCTCTCTCCTGTTCCCCACTGGCACCCTGTCCCCTGCTGCAGAACCCTGCCCCCACCCCAGCATTTTGTCCCCTGCTGCAGCACCCACTAGCACCCTTCCCCAGTACCATGTTCCCTGCTCCCACCAGCACTGTTGGGCCCACATTAGTGAGGCTTGGGGGGGTTTGGGGAGGAGTTTTTTTTGCATCTCCCTTGTGTGGCCCCAACTGACTTTTCTATGGGTCAGTGACCCCCTGACTCAAAACAGGTTCCCTGCCCTTCTCATAAATAAAGACAATGCAGAAACTTTTTGTGTTTGACATAGTATTTTATTTACAAATGAAGCCTGGCCAACAAACCCGCAACTGGGGCCAAGCCCCCATCTGGCCACAGCATTATAACACTCCTGCACCCCCCAGACCCTAGATCTGAGCCTATCATATACTGGAACCCCCTGCCCTGAGCCCCTCACACACCCCAACCCAAATTCCTGCAGAAGCCTCTGGCTTGCTTAGTACCCCAACCCTCCATCTGACCCCAATACTTCCCAGCCTGGAGCCCCCTCCCTGAGCCAGCATCCCCTTCTCCACCTTCTCCTGCATCAAAATTTCCTTCCAGAGCTTGCACCTCTCACCCCTTCCCACACCCAAATCCCTCATTCCCTCCCCAGAGCCCACATATCCTGTCTCAACCCAGTGAGGGTATGGCTAGACTGCAAGTGTTTTTCCAGGATTCCAGAGATATCCTGGAAAAATTCTTCTGCATCCAGGGATGCATTTGTTCTTCTGCTTTTTTTAGTGGAAGAGCAAACATGCTCTTTGGTAACCCCTGTATTCCTCGTTCCACGAGGAATAAAGGGGATTCCAAAAGAAGGGTTTTTTCTAACATTTGGTTCAGTCTAGACAGGCCAAATGTTGGAAAAACCTCTTCCTACATAAGAATTGGAAAAAAAAGTGGCAGTGTAGAGTGTATAAGGGCTGGGGATAGCAAATGATGGAGAGGAGGAGAATAGAGAGAGCGGGGCTTCAAGGAAGGGGTAGAATCTTGGGGGAAGGATGGGGCAGTAGATCTTTGCTTGTTCTGAGATTTAAAAAATGATCTTGGGTGTAAAAAGGTTGGAGACCACTGATCTAGCTCTTTTTTGATCCCTGTTAAAGTCCTGGTCTTCACAACATCTTCTAGCAAGGAGTTCCACAGGTTGACTGTGTGTTGTGTGAAGAAAGAGGGTGCTTGTGGATGTCTTGGTGGTCAGGAGAAGGCAGAATAAAGGGAGGCTAGCACATGCTGATATTCACTGCACAGAGACATGAGCAATATTCCCTTTAGTTTTCTCCCCCATGTGCAGAATAAATGTTGTTATATGCACCAAGGAATGTGCAGATATACATCACCAATAGAAACACATACTGCCATCTGTGGATGGCTGTGGGTGCTCTGTTAATCAGCTGGACAGTGCCTGAATCTCTCCTGGGTGGCCACCCAAGCACTCAGTTTACAGGGAACACTGGACACGAGATGTAATCACCTCTCTGTCATCTGATGGTGAATTCCCATGACTTGGATTTCTGATTCATTAGGTCCCATTTAATTGAGTGGCTTCCTAAAACCCAGGCTGTAAACAGGATCCTGCTTTAATCAGCTAGAGGGAGACACATGCCCATCCATCTGCATAATACATTAACCCTCTGGCCTTTCCCAGCACATTTCACCAGAGCTTCTCCAAGTGCTTATCCTATGATAATTAATTAAGCCTCAAATTATCTCCATTTTACAGCTGGGGAAGCTGCAGCACAGACAGCTTAAATGAAATGCCCAGGTTCACACAGGATGCCAGTGGCAGAGCCAGGAATAGCAGTCACAGAGAACTGAAACCTCCTGGACTATTCTCGTCTCAATACGATCAACTGCCAAGTCTATTAGGCTAGTTTTACACTGCAATCCAGAGCAGCTGTGTCTCCAGCTGTGGAGGGCCTGTTACAGTAACACACATACACTGTTACTTCTGATATTCATTGTTACTTCTCAAGGGAGAAAAGTGTGTGTGTTCAGATAAAATTGCCATCCACAGGGAAAACTTTAAACCAAACTTATCTGGGATCTTTTTACAGGTGCTCAGACAACCACAGGATATTACAGGTATTCAGATACTAGAAGATTTATCTGGGTCCTTAACTCAATTAATTTTTTATTTTCTTCATGTAAATCATTGCTCTGTGGTGGGGCTGGAGATGAGGGGCTCACTATGCAGGCCATACCAGGGAGAGAGAGGACCATCCTAGCTCTCTCTCACCATGGCAGCTTAGGGCTAGGCGAGAAGCACCTCTCCATGGCTGCTGCAGCTCCAGCAGGCACAGCCGGAAGAGGGGTGCATGTCCCCAGGCTGGGTCAGGTCCAGGTTCATCTGCCACCTCTGCTCCCCAGCCAGAGTGAGGAATGCAGCAAACTGTGCACTTTCCTCTTGCTCTCTGACAATGGGGAACAGACAGCCATGTTCCTGTACAAATGGTGGGGGGGAGGGGGGGATAAGAGAGCTGCAGCCTCACTGCCTCCCTAAAGGGCACTGGAGGGATGAGAGGCTCAGCGCTGGGGCAGTCCCATAAGGGCATCCCGAGCCAGTCCCTTTCACCTATCTGGTGATTCTTTTTTCTGTATGGTTTTATATGTCCCTGTACACATGGGGGGAAGGGGAGTTTCAGCCCCTTTCCCCCCACACAACCAAACCCTTTCCTTATTTTAACTTATGATAAGAGGAAGCTGCAAATTTGGTGGTCCTAGCATGTACCATTTAGCAGGAGTTCTTGAACAAACAGACAGACTCACTCACCTCACAGACAAACTTTCTCAAATATATAGTAGATGTGTATTTATGAAAAGGACACTTACTAATCTGTAGGGCCCCTAGATTAACAACTCATCCAGGCTACAAAACCCAGCTATCTCTACGTTAAATCCAATGAATAGTCCTGTGGTATCTTAGGGCATGTCCACACTAGGACGTTATTTCTAAATAACTTATTTCAAAATAATAACTCCCGAAATAACTATTTCAAAATAAGCTTATTCCCTCAGGAAAGCAGGAGTACAGATTTCCAAATAGCTAGCCTGTTATTTCAAAATAACAGGCTTGGTAGTGTGGACACTGTGCTTACTATTTTGAAATAAGGTGAGTTATTTCAAAATAACTTCCTTATGTAGACCAGGGCTTAGAGACTAACAAAAATATATAGTATCATGAACTTTCATGGGTAAAACCCACTTCCTCAGATGAAACTCACCTAGATACAAACAGACATCATCTTTCTCTCCAAGTGCAAACAGATGAACATCATGCCCAATGGACTAAAAGTGAAAAATCCATTACAATCAATGTACTACACTGAGTACAGTGAGAGATTATGCCACATACTCTCAAAGAAATTCGTCCAACTCATTTGAAGAAGTGGGTTTTACCCACAATAGCTCATGATACTATATTTATTTTTGTTAGTCTCTAAGATGCCACAGGATCACTTGTTGTTTTTAAAGTTACAGACTAACATGGCTCCCCCTCTGAGACTTTACTGCATTAAATCCAGTTAACCAGCCAGTAAGTCAAAGCTGCAAGATATCACATCCCACCATGCCTAAACATTCCCCCAAAGCCCAGGCAAATACATAGTGTTTGAAGCCTGCCCTAAAGACTGACAGATTTTGTACTGTTTTGAACATAAGAACGGCCAGAGTGGGTGAGACCAAAGCTCCCTTTAGCCCAGTATCCTGTCTGCCTACAGCAGCCAATGCATTGGAGATTTTGTGGGTAAAAACCATTTTGTTAGATGCATTGGCCTTTTAACATTAGTCCTACACTTGATAAGTAACTCCCTTCTTTTTTTCATATATTATATATGGTAGTATTTAGGGCTATGGTTCCCACCTTGTGGTCTGTGGACACCTGGTGGTCTGCGACGGTACTGCAGTGGGTCCCTGGAAAGTTTAAAAATAAGGATTGGGCCCGCCCGAGCCTTACTTTTCTCTTCTTTCTCTTTTCTTTCTTTTTTCTCCCCCAGGGAAGGGGAGTCCATGAAATTTTAATAGGGGTCTGTATGCTCGAAAAGGTTAGGAACCACTGTACTAGAGCATCTATCTAATCTAATCTAATCTAATCTATCTATCTCCCTGCCTCTGTAATTTCCACTCCAATGCATCTAATGAAGTGGTTTTTACCCATGAAAGCTTCTGCCCACATAAATCTGTTAGTCTTTAAGGTGCCACAGGATTCCGCATTGTGTTGGCTTCCCTTCTGACACTTGATAATATGGTACGACCAAGAGACAGGTATAGATGATAGTTGCAAGCTGTGTGTCCAAGGGAAAAGGGCATGGTCTTCTAGCTAGATGTAGATGGAATGCTACTGTCTGCTAGGCTGATACTACAATATAGTCCATAAGCAACGGGGGGGATCTTACTCTATCTAGTCTGCAAACTTGGGTGACCAATGGTGAATGAAACTCCAGTCAGAGGATGGATATTGTTTTGGTCTCTCTCCTCCAATTCACCCCTGTCACCTCTGTTGGATGTGAATTGAATAGAAAATATGACCCAGGATACAAAGCCGAAAATCACTTGGCCTAAGGTCACAGTACGAAGTCTTGAAAAGCCCTCTAAAAGGGAGAGAATGGCTTTTAAAGGTAAGGCAATTTGTTACAGAAGAAGATGTGTGCACTCATGTGGAATCAAGCATGGAAGCGCTGATTTGGGCACCTTTCAGCAAGCACTACTCACTTCAGCATGAAAGGGAAAGACTAAAATCTTTAGCCAGCCTAAAGCGCTGACTCAGTGAATCTTGCTGAGCGTGTGATAGGGCATTAGTCTACTTTGCTGGCCCCTGACCCCCAACAGCTGGAGTTGCGTGTTTAGAAAACGCCAGTTACCCAAAACCCTTAGAGCTGATGCACTGTGAAATATAAGTGAGGGCACATTTAGAAGGCTTTGGAATGTCCTATTTCTTCATTAATGGAATGGGTTCAGGATGCTAATTGAAATTCTGTAGTGATGTCAGTCCCAATGCTTTTTAAAGGAGCAGCCTACTCCATGTAGCTTATATCTTTGATTTCCCCTCCTCTAGATTTCCCCTCCCCCTTTACATGTAACACATTGGAAGAAAGCTAAATTGTCCATCAGTGAAATAGGTGAGAGGAAAATACAAAAATGATAAATCAATAGCATCATACATTGAGCATCTTTCTTGTGGGGAGATCCCAAATTGCTTTTATAAACATGCGTGTGATGATATTGAAACTGTTTCACCTGCCACAGGAGTGCTGCCCCTCTGAGCTAGGATGCAGCAGCTGTTTAACAGTGTACTGCGATTACACACAAAAGTTTAGGTAAAAAGAATTAAGAGGGATACTATAAGGGGCAGAGGAGATTTGAGACAGGCAGAATATATTGGCCAGCACTGGAAATTACCAGGGCTTGGTGCTATCAGCCCTATAATTTTAAAAAAATGCCATTGGATTTGTATGGAACACAAGTGGTCAGGTTATAGAAATTTTTCTCTCATCTGGAAGACTGAAAACCTAGCCCAAGAGTGCTCCGTGCTGCCATATTCAGGAGCTGGTTCACTTGTTGGTAGGGTGAACCATGTACTGAACCATCACAACCCTTTTCTGCATCACTCTTGGTTTCAGATACTAGGACCTCAAATAGTGACCTGACCCCAAACTACATCACTTATAAGATCTGGCAAGCTCACCATCTAGGATGATATGGCTTCTGGATGCTTACACAGGGCCAAATGCTGAAATCCATGCTCTGGAAAACTCCCACTGAAGTCAAGATCATTGTCATTAGTATAATTTATATGTCATAATTATAACAATTGCATATGACAAATATTTGAGGAGGAGCAAAACCAGAGTCAGAAACAACTGAGATCATGGCCCATTTGTGTCAGTTGCTGTCTAAACACATATTAAGAGATCATATCTGTCCATAAGAGCTTACATTTCAAATAAACAAGACAAATAAGAGAGGAAACAGTGGTAACATGAGGAGAAGTGATTACTGCAGGCTTCTTTCAGAAGAAGCTTTTCCAGAAGAGAGCTCCAAAAAAACTTCTTCCAAAAAAGAGGTCCACACTGCCAAAGTGCATCGAAAAAGCAATCTGCTTTTTCGAAAGATTGTGTCCATACTGAATGGATGCTATCTCACATATAAGCTGTGATTGCTATGGACTGGCCACCAGGGCACCTGTGCTTTTTCCTCTTTCCTCTTCTTTCGAAAGAACTGCCTCTTCCCCATCTACACATGCCTTTTTCTGAAATAGCTCTTTCGGCAAAAGGCTTCTTCCTTGTAGAGAGAGGTTTATCAATGTCAGAAAAACCCCTCTGTTCTATTGATTTTTTTTTTTTGAAAGAACGCAATTGCAGTGTGGATGTAACTGGAGTTTTTTTTTGAAAAATGGCCATTTAAAAAAAAAAACCCTCTGCAGAGTAGACATACCCTGGGTTACTAGTCTTGTCCTAGATGCTAGAGTGATCCATGTGTGACACTGTATCCCGATATTTTTATGGAAATGTGTTTTTGAATAGGAATATGTCTAACTAGAATATGTTTTATGCAGAACAGGGCAAGTAACCTATCATTTAAGAGCTTGTAACCCCCTAACACAGCATTTCTCAAACTGTGGGTCCCGACCGCGCAGGAGGTCGTGAGCAACTTAGAGGGGGATCATGAACAACTTAGAAAGTGGTTGCAGCAACTTAGAGGGGGGTTGTGGTATCACAAGTTTGAGAACCCCTTCCCTAATGTGTATATTCTATTTTCATGCATATATCTTTCTTGTTTATGAAGTTAGAAATCTCTCTCTTTCATTTTCTCTGGCCGTGAAAGTGAAAGTGGCCAGGATGGAGTTGAGGGGCTCTGACGAGCATAGTGAGCACAGGGTACAGCCTGCTAGTAAAGTTTAAACCCGTCTATTAATATAGGTCTTCTAGTTAAGGCTATTAGTGGAACTTACAAAACTTAATGGCCTGGTGCTCAAGACAAGGAGCAATGAAAAGTTTTATTTTTCCACTAGGCCTAAACTGTGATTAGTCCTACAAAGACATGTGACCATGACATGTGGTGCTGGACTCCATCCTGAGTCTGGTATTTTTCCACAAGAGTGCGGGGAATGGGACAAAGGCTTCTCACCCAGAGGAAATTCTTTTTAAGGAATGGGAAGCAAAAAATGATGGTCTTCAGCTGGCTTCACAGACTGCTCCTCACCCTGAGGGTACTGCTACACTGTGTACACTGTAAAACGAGATGTACAGGGGGCTTCCGAAAGAGGATTTTTTCCCGACATTTGGCCCCGTGTAGATGGGCCAAATATCAGAAAATCCTCTTCCGGAAAAAGAATCGGAAGAAGATATGCGAGCGCAATTTGCATACCTTCTTCAAAAAAACAACAACACAGTGTAGCTGTACCCTGAGAGAACACATGAAATAACCTGAAAAGAAAAGAACTCTAGAGAGAGGAGAAGCTGTTAGACCCACATCAGGAAAAAGATCAGCTCTGGCCTGAAGAACTTTACCTAAAATTAGGACTAGGGTGAGAAATTATGATTTGTAACAATTTCTCTTAGTATATTAAGTTTAACTGGCATTTTTGTTTTATTTTAGTTTAGTATCTTACTTTGATCTGTCTGTTATTACTTGAAACCACTTACATCCTAATTTTTATACTTAAAAAATTACTGTTTATTATCAACCATAGTGTAAATAATTAATACCTGGGTGGGGGGAGGGGAAGAATGACACAATAGCTGTGCATATCTCTTTTTCATTGATAAAGAGGCAAACTTCATGAGCTTTCTTTGTGTACAACTTTTATGCAGAACAAGATGGATTTATTTGAGATTTTGGTCCTATTGGGGCTGTGCTGTTGGGTGCTGACAAATCCCTCTAGCAGAGCTATTCTCAGTGTCTGTGTTACACTGCTGGGGGCTATTACCCAATTTTGTGACTTTGCTGGGGAGACCAGAGTTTCTGGCTCAGCAGGACAAGGTGGACAGGGTGCCCCAGAGGGCAGGTAGGCAGGCATAAGTGGTATGATCAGAGCACTGGGTGCCAGTCTCAAGGGGATCTCTGTAATCCAACCCATCATACCATGTTTAGTTGTTTCTGTCTCAGAAAGATTCTGCCATATGTGGTCAAACCATACTGCATAATATTTTGTCCCCGTTATTATCTGCCAATGAACTGGGATCCTGAATTTGGGTTTTCACCTTCCAAGATGCACCCAGGAAAACATTAGGGACAATAGTTACAGAACAAAATATTGCATATCACCAGCGAATCATATGTGATAAAACCAGATGGCTATGCTGTAGGGGTCTGATTTGGGCTTTTGGATAAAACATGGATGTGACACATGGTTTTGCACAATGGGAATATTTCATGACAAGGTTGGGAACATAAGTTGATTTTGCCTGTGTTTCACAAAGCCAGGCCAGTCTGGAGATGTTGCGAGTCAAGATTTGTGGCAGCAGGAATGTTTGTTAAAAAATCCCGTGTCCTACAAACCTGGTAAATGTCATGGGACTCAGAGGACAGATGATAAATCTAGAGGAAAGAGGAACTTGGATCATTCAGAACATTGAAACGCAAAGTCTCCACCACAGATAGATGGTATGGGAATGTTGTTCAATATGTGGAAATAATATAGCATCTGGGCACTTAAGCTGAGAGACTGGTGGTTGGGGAAATGGAAGTGATATTTAAAAGGAAAGGGACTCATTACATTTCACAGCCTATGCCCTATAGTTGTTACTCCAAATCAAAGTTCCCTCGTGGCTGAGTGGCCGTGCAGCTGTTCTGAGCCCTGTGCAGAAGTTCAAAGCTCCTTGCACAGGGATTTTTTTAAAATCCTGTGTTATTAATGAATACATGGCAAATTGTGTTGCATTAGGGCTAGATCTTTGCTATCTGGTAGATTTCTGGCTTTTATGAGATAGAAGTAGCACGTACTATGTGTGATGCTAGTTATTTTGTAGGATGAAATCTTATTTGGAGCTCTTTGAAACATGCAAATGTCTATAAACCCTGAAGCCATATGTTAATTTGGTCTGGAGCTTCTACTTTTCCTCCAGTGGAAGAAGGCTAATTCCCTTCCTTTGTACAGCACCTTTGTAGTCTCTAAGTGTACCTCACAGCAACTAGTCAAAGGTGTCTTGTTTTAATATATTTTATTCCACACATATGGACTGCTTAAAATATATGTATATATGATGTGTGTGTATGTGTGTGTTTTGTTTGTACTGGTGGTGTACATCAACACACTACCTCAATATTGGTGGTGCACATAAGAAAATTGAACCTGCCCAAAGGAAAATTCAACCCGCTCAAGGATAGAAAATGTTAGAGGGAACACTGCTCTAAATCCCAAACACTTTTATTTAACCTCATTCAGTTTCCTGCAGAGTTCATGTTCCATGCCTTGTGGTCCTTTAAAAAGACAATACAGTTCATCACCATGGGCTGGCTACTCTAGAGTAAAGGGATTAGAGAGGAACCTCAGGACTGAGACTGGATTTGGAGCCTTAAATCTGACCTGCTTTCAAATATCAACAGGGGCAGGGGAGCAGGTGGCAAGGGCTGGGGGTGAGTTTGGGGTCAGGAGAGGCAAAGAACATAAGAACAGCTAGTGACATATTGGCTCCCTTGAATTGAATTGAATTGAAGCAATGGCCCAGCCTGGATGGCAGCCTGCCCATGGAACCCTTACCTGGGTCCACCTGGCACAAATACATTTGGAATGGGCACAGAGCACCTCTCCCTGCCTCCAGACTGCATCTGCCCAGTAGGCAACTAGGATCAGACTACCTGCAGTCTGGAGGAGGGGCTCGTAGACACTCACCCAGCCAGCCTGGGCATGTTTGGCTGGGGCGTGGCCAGGGCACGTGTAACCCACACACCTAGTGTGGTTCATGGTCCCATGCAGTGGCATCTAGATCACAGCAACAAATAACAACAAGAGACCTTTACAAGATAGGCTCAGAGCCAGCTGGCCTTTAGCTCAAAGGGCAGAGGCTTCTATACTAAGCTCCAGACAGCCTGGGTTCAAACCTACCTGGTAATGGTTCCACAAGCACAGCCAAATATAGGCTATCCCCTTCTAAAGAGCAGTTTACTTTGCAAAGAAGACAAGACTGCTGAGATTCCAAGTTATCCCAAGTATGAGGGATGTTCAAAAGATATGGTAAACCACCATGGAGCAGCCCTCCTTCCCTTCTAAACCTGGGGGAATTCAAACAGCTTCATCCCTGACAAGGAATTACAAACTGCTGATACCAGCTTGCATCACTCACATTTCTGCTCCATCTACTCATCCTTGCCAGAGCTGAAACAATTCAAAATGGAAATTTAAAAAACTTCATCTGCATTGCCAGCAAAGGCTCATTAGTATTCAAGGTTTGTTATTTCCAGTTAGATTCCTCCCACCCCTAGCCCATGCAAATCCCCTTCACCAAGGAAAAGCCAAGTCCCTATAGCAGCGAGATTGGTTGAAAATTGACTTTTAATCTGCAGCACCCCCAAAGAGCTCTTATCTATTAATATTCCAATACGCTTTCTACAATGCAAACAGAAGTTTTTGCTGAGGACAGTTACCAGGAGGAGGGAGTTGGGAAGCCTGTTGCTAAGGTTTGTGACTTGCTGCTTCAAAGCCCTTGAGTTCTGAACAGCCCAAGAAAGTTTTTTGTTTGTGTATGAGACACACATGCGCGCATGCACACATTTCTGAAATGTCTTAAATAAGAGAAGATTTGGAAGCCAGGTTCAGTGAATAGAGATGATGCAAAGGGCTCACTCACTGCACTGAACTCATTCATTGCTCACTCACCTCACAACCTGGCCAGGCGAGGTGTGGCAGCTAAGATGCCCCCTGCCAATGGCCTCTCGACTCACAACTGGACTCTCTGGCCAGGCCACATTTCAAACCACCCTTCCCAGGGATCCAGAGCTCAACCTATAATCCAATGACCTTACAACCGGTCTTACATTTGTCTCTGGGCTCCATGCTCCTTACAACCGTGCTCTAAAACAGTTTCACACTATCTTCCTCAGTAGCTGGGAGGGGAAGCCAGGTCCTCCTGCTAGTCTAGCTCCAGCTCAGGGACCATGCAACTGGTCTCCTCCCTCACACTCCTTGCTTCAACAAGAATCTTGAGTTACATGGAGACCCAGTTCAGGAGTTGCCTAACCCAATCCTGAAGGTCCAAAGAGGTGCAGATAAGTTCCAGAGAAACAGCCATTCAGACTCTACCAAACATCTGAACTTTCCAACTGACCCACCACTGATAAACCTATGGAGGTGCTCTGCTGACATATCTGGATATCTTTCCAGGGATGGATGTTCATTCTGTCTCTTTGGGATCCTCTCTCTACTCCATCTTAAAGCCTCTGTCTTTCTCTTTGCTGGTTATAGACCTTATTGTGAGACAGGTAGCAATAGGCACATATCAACCCTTGTAAACTCACAGTGTCCAGCCCCTTATGCACTAAACACTCACATAATTACCAGGGCTAGTGTTTCATAACTCACACATACATATATATATGTGTATATATATATATATATAGTGAAAACAAAGAACAGAGATTCAAGTGCTAGTACGTGAGAATACTGGAGGCAAATGATTACATACAAAACAAAATCCTAACATGCTTTTTAGAAAGTAAACTTAAGAGGTTTTTAATGGAGCCAGGGTGAAATCCCTTTTTCATAAAGCAGACTCCCTGTCTGTTTACTTTCTCAGTGTGGTGTTTTGGGTGTGGGGTTTAGGAATTCTCTCTCTTCTTTTTCCCGCAAAAGTAGTATAGCAAATCTTTGGTGTGCACCTCAAGAGACAGCCCCCACCTCCCCAACATACTGTTTTCCCCTTCCTGTTGGTTTCTTTCGTCAAAGTTCTCATAATACTTCATTTTGGTTCAGACTAGTAAATGGTGGTGTGAACTATACAATACTTCATTTTCATCGAAACAGCCAGCTAGAGAAACTTTTCTTGTCTTGTTCTTCACTTTTGCTGGTGACTGGTCCTTAAGCACAGGCATTAAGAGCATATTTTCAGTGCATATACATAGTTCCTCTCACAGTCCATTATCAACAATCTTTAGCCTATCCTGAAAATGACCCCTCATTCTCACAGGCCTTGGGGGTCATGCCAATCCTTGCCTACAGACAACCCCCAAGCCTCAAACAAATTCTTTCCAGCAATCACACAGCACACATCCATCATCCTTCTCCAGGAATCCACCCCTGCAATCTACTCCGGTGCCTGCTCTGTCCACACATCTACATAAGCAATGTCATCACTGGCCCCAACTACATCAGCCACTATATCAGGGGCTCATTTAATTGCACTTACACTAATGTGATCTATGCCATCAAATGCCAGCAGTGCCCCTCTGCCATGTATATTGGCCAAAGTGGACAGTCTCTATGGGAAAGAATTAATGGACACAAATCAGATAGCCAAAAAGACAACACACCGAAACCTGTTGGAGAACACTTTAATCTGCCTGGACATTCATTAATAGATCTCAAACTTACTGTGTTGTTTCAGGCCAATTCCACAAGCCAAATACACAGGTAAGCATTGGAACTTAACTTCATTTACAAGTTTGAGACCCATCACAGATGAAGAAATGGGTTATGCCCATGAAAGCTCATGATACCATCTACATGTTTTGTTAGTCTATAAAGTGCTACCAGACCATTTGTTGTTTTTTTCAACTAACAATGGGTACTTAAGAACAATTTGCACCTTCTCTAACAGCTTCATGTAACATGAACACTAATTCACCATTTTTTCCCTTCCTTCTTCCCCCACCCCATCCCCTATTTATTTCGGAACTGGACTTTTAATACTCCGGTCAGCTGAAGAAGTGGGTTGTATCCACAAAAGCTCATGATATCAGTTACATGTTTTGTTAGTCTTTAAGGTGCTGCTAGACTATTCATTGTTTTTAAAGTTTTTCCAGTTACAGACTAACTCAGCTACCCCTCTGAAGTCCCTGTACCTACATTTCCAGGTAACATTGATAACCAGGGAGACACAAACTTTTATTAGAGACCTCCCATTACACTCTTGTGGTAAGTTAGACTCAGAAGGTCTTAGTAACTTCTCTGCTCCCAGTTCTGTGCCCCTGGCTAGTGTGGGTCCAAGAGGTTTCTGGATCACACTTGCATTGCTTCTGTTCAGTTTTTTGTGTAACTGTGGGTCAGGACCTCACAAAATCAGGATTCTCTCTCTCATTCATGCCTGATTTCCCTCCCTCTGCTTCCCTGTTCTTCAATTTGTCTTTCCTCTCCTGCTGTTCTCTCTCCTTCAGGCTTCCACCCCCTCGCTAAGCTCCTAAACAGCCCCCTTCACTTTGCAATCCTTCTTTCAAATGCTGCTGGCCCCCAATGTCAGTTACAGCGCTGCCTGTCCACCCATGCTATTAATCTGTCAACCACAGCAAGGTTTTCTGCTCCAGTTTGTCACACCAAGCGGATGGAAACAATATGACAGCCAAATGCATGGCCCCATTCAGCGAGGACCAAATGTCAAAGCCACAGGGTTCAGGTTGGTTTGAAATGTTCTCATACAGGCTTACCCCCTCCTTGCTTCCACCTTCTCCTGTACAAAGCTGTTCTGCACCCCAGCTCAGAGACAATCAGATGATTGAGAAGCCATCAGGGAAGAAGCACTTTAAGATGTACACACGCCCCCACACTCTGGGTGAAAATTTGCTTATAAAAAGTTGACATTTCAAATCACAAAAGGACCAAATGTTGTTTCAGAAACAAACTTATTTTTCCTACTCCCAAGCTTATTAGAAAGCAAGAAGTGAGCCTTTTAAATTGTAGATTATGACCTTTACACTGACGATCTTTTCAGACGTCCTGTTTACAGCTTTTTTTTATACTGGCACTTCATAATCCTCAATATGAGATTTTATGAAGCCTTTTTCTTATTAGAAGGCACTGCATCCTAGCAAAATCCCCATAAATTAATGCTACAGACTACTAGACTACCGTATATTGCGGTGGGAGACAGCATAGATTCTGTTAGATTCTCCTGTACATTATCATGCCCCTAGGAAAGGAACTGGTCTAGTGACTCTGAGTCTAGGAACATGTGAGGAGAGGGAGTCTTTTCATGGGACAGAAGTCGGTGCATTTCAGGGCTGACTCACAAAGAACATTTATGCAACAAAAGTCACCTCCCTGCAAGGACGCAAATTAATCACACCGGTTTTATTTGCTTGATAGGTTTGTTTCAACAGCTCTTAGTATGTGGTTTTTGGCCAGTGATTTAGGATTAAAAAATATTGACTCTAACTAGGATGGATGTTCATGACAGTGTTAAAAGTTTAATGAAAACAGGGTTTTCCCCCTTTGTTTATAAAAAGCAACATTCTCTGTGCTGAGGAGCAGCAAGTGAAACATTATTCAAAACAGAAAGAGAAACAAACTGGTTTTGACTGAATAAATGAAGGGCAAACAGTAAACTAACTGCATGGAGGATGCAAAGTGAATTAGTGTTGCACATTCTCCTAGTAGGGAGAGTTTGCTGCTTTAGGGTACGTCTAGACTACACCTTTTTCTGCTTTTTTTTTTCGGAAGAGGCTTTTCCGAAATTGGCCCTTCTACACTGGGCCAAATTTTGGAAAAAAACCCTCTTTCAGAAGATCCCTTCTTCCTCGTGGAATGAGGAAGACAAGGCTTCCAAAAGAGCGCATCTGCTCTTCTGCAAAAAAGAAGAGGAAGAGCAAATGTGTTCCCTGGATGCGGTGGAGTTTTTTTGGGATACCTTTGGTATCCCGAAAAAACCTCAGCAGTCTAGACGTACCCAAGTTATATAGCAGAGCGAGGTGACTTCACCTAACCTGTACAACTCAAGAGAGTGCAGGGTTTGCTGCTATGCTGGTCCTCTATTTTGGAGCAACTTTCCTCAAAGAAACTGAGGATGGGCGGGGTGTAGGCAGAGCCATGGCTCTGTTCCCTCCTAACCCCCACCTCCATATTTTGGCCTGAGAGGATGCTAAGTCAAACATTACCTCTCCACCCCAGCAACCAGTGTCTCTGCACTGCTCCCCCCGTTCCCCCACAATATGGAGCTGTGTATTTTGGCCCCGATTTCACAATATGTTGAAACACAAGCTTAACTTTACACATATACTTCAAGTCCATCCCTGCTCAGCAAAGCACTTATGCAGGAGCTTAAGTTTAAGCCCTGGAAACATCAATAGTTAAAGTTAAGTTAACAATTAAGTGCTTTGCTGAACTGGGCCCTTCTGCACAACTTGCACTTAATGTGTTAATATGGGGTTAAAGAAATTATTTCTATCTTGACAGTGTGTCCCCCCCTTTTTTTTTGAATGAGGGAAAAGCTGATTTGATTTGTCTCGAGATGTTGCATAACTGTGATGAGATCAGGGTTAGCAACACTGTGTCAGCCCAGAAAGTTAAAACAACTTCTTCTTATAGGTCCAAGTGCTTTAAGTGCTCTTGCATGTAAACTGAACTGACTAAAGCTTGCTGATCCAATCAGAATGGACCAGACACCAGGCCAGATGCATATTACTGTGGCTGAGTGAACACAGCAAAACCCCAAACGCATGTGTGTGAATTGTTATTCCCTTCCCTTCTAGGCATGTTCTCATCTCTCCAATCAGTGAGTTTGCTGGTTGGGATATTTGCACAAATGGGGTTTAAGATGATAAAATCATGACTGGTATAGAGAAAGCGAATAAGGAAAAGTTATTTACTTGTTCCCATAATATAAGAACTAGGGGTCACCAAATGAAATGAATAGTCAGCAGGTTTAAAACAAACAGAAGGAAGTATTTCTCATGCAATGCACAGTCAACCTGTGGAACTCCTTGCCAGGGGATATTGTGAAGACCAGACTTTAAGAGGGTTCAAAAAAGAGCTTGGTAAATTCATGGAGGATGGGTCCATCAATGGCTATTAGCTAGGATGGGTAGGAATGGTGACCCTAGCCTCTGTTTGTCAGAGGCTGGGAATGGGCAACAGGGAATGGATCACTTGATGATTCCCTGTTCTGTTCATTCCCTCTGGGACACCTGGCATTAGCCACTGTTGGAAGACAGGACACTGGGCTAGATGGACCTTTGGTCTGACCCAGCATGACCATTCTTATGTTCAGAGAAGAGAACATAGTGAATACCCTGAACATATCCAATCCTTGAACATATCCAATCCTTGAAACACCAAGCAGATCCATAGAATTTTTATGACATGGAATTTATTTGCACCAAACAGTTGTCAGAAAATTCCTAAAAATTAATTCCTAAAAAATGGAACACTTTGGACACAGGGAAATTCTTTGGAGAAGGATAATCCAGTGCTCATGGCACTAGGAGATAGGGAATTTGCAGCTCTGTGCCAGACTTCCCATGTTTAAAGATCAGGAAAGTCAACAGGGCTTTTGGTTCATACCAGAAGTGTCTGCACAGAGCAATTAGATCTCAACGCTTTGGTGCACTTGGCAAGTCACACCTTTGTTGCCTGCACTGCGACCAGCCCACAATCAGTTATGGATGGCCTAAATCCTTTACAAATTTGGCCCCGAGTTTCTCTGTGCCTCACTTCCTCGTATGCAGATAAGGATCACAGCCCTGCCCTGCCATACAGGTGCCTTGCAAGGACAAATATAGCAAAGATTGAAGGGTGCTCCAAGATTTCGGTAATGGAGGTTGTAACAGTACCTTTGTAGCCAGGCAAAGGGCTAATTTCCCCACGTAAAGTGGAAAGATTTGCTGAGCTCTGCTCATGAGACCATCAAGAAGGGGGTCCTGCCTGCTCTTGTCCAGGAACAAAGTATGTCAGTGGGCCTGCATAGTACTCACAACAAGTGCTGGGATGGAGTTAGTATTTTGTATCTATATTTCAGAGGAGTGCTTATAGGCCCCAGTGAAGATCCCCGAGCCATTGCACTAGGAGCTATACATACACATAACAATAATTCAAGTGCCTAAGCTGAGATGCTGCTCTGAGTAATGGAACTGCTTGCTGGAAAGTTACTGGAGGAGGGAGAATAAGTCCCATTCTTAGCCTATCCCACAACATTGTTTCCTTCTAAGTTCCCTGGGCATCATCTTAGCTAGCACACCATTTAATGCACTGTGAAGTGCATGGCGGGGGGGACGGGCAGGGAATGCCTTGGACAGGGTGTCACTCTTCCCATGTTTGCTCAGAGGGGTTGTTGGAAGTAGGCTGTACCTAACCCTCACAAGTGCTGCGGGTAGGGGCTAGAGCTAGAACTATCCCTGAGCAGCCATGGGGAGCAGCTGGGAGCTTGTTCTCTCCCCTTCAGCAGCTTCACTTGTCCTGTGCATTGCTGTCCCTGCAGCTTACGCAACAGGAATGGGGAGGGAGGCAGGGCCTGGCATCATGCATTGCCTCTCAGGGTGGGGCTATATTATGCCTGAGGGAAATGCACAGTTAGTGGAATCTAATATAATTGCATACACAGGCTCTCCCCGAGTTACAAACATCCGACTTACAAATATCCCCCCATACACACAAAACGCACCGGCAGCCTCCAGGGTGCAGGCAAGCAGCACAGGCTGGGTGAGCAGCACAAGCGCTGGACCGAGGACTCTGGAGGAGCAGGGGGCAGTCGCGCAGCCAGTGGCTGGAGAGAAGTGGCACTCTGAAGGGAAACCATCCACTTCTCTCCAGCCGCCAGCTGCACGGTCACCTCTCTGCCCACACTCACACTGCCCACCGCCTCCCAGTGAGGGGGGGGGATGGGAGAAGCCTCTGGGGAGAACGGTGGCAACCAGGGGATGGGACCGGCTGCAGGAGCTGGCGCAGAGCCTGTGAGGATAGGTGAGGGGTGGTGGCCAGGGGATGCCCAGAAGCGGCACGTCGGGGTCCCCCAACTCCTGCACCCCCATAATGGCACGGACAGACTCCACCAGCCAGTAGAATAGAGGGAGTTTATTGCTTCTCCAGGATACAGCACAGCACAGCACAGATGTCATCTGGTTACAGGAACCGGGCCTAGGATGCCTCAGCCCCCCTTGAGATGGGGGAGACTGGGCTCCTAAATTCCAGCCCCTTTCCCTAGGCCGTCTCCTCCATGATCCCAGACAGAAACTAACCCACTCACTTCCAGCCCTGCCCTCAGCCAAGGCTCCACCCCCCTCCTTCCCATTGTTCCGCTCCATGGGAGATACCTGTCTGACCAGTTTCGAAGCCCCCTTGCATAATGACTCATCCCCTGCCCTGCTGGGCCACGTTGCAGACAGCAGCCAGTGGAGGTCACTGACAACCCACTGCCCAGCAAAGCAACCACCAAGGTACCCCCACTACGTCACAGTTCTCCCCCCTCCGAGAGCGAACTGAGCAGGGTCACTCTGCTCGTGACTTAGGGAAGTTCGGGTCCTCTGTGTGGGAATCCGCCCTGGGGACATGGGTGCTCCCCTTGACTTGGGCCGGCCACGGCGAGGCCCCACATGAATTGGCTTCCCTCTGTACACTCGCTGCACAGCTCTGGGGGGACTGGCACAGGCCTGTCCTCTGTGGTCGCCTCCACCCTTGCACTGGCCTTGATCTCTGGCCAGGGTCAGAATCTCTACCCAACTCCTCATCCTCCTCCAGTTAAACCTGCCTTTCCTCAAGCACCAGCATTCAAGGTTAAATGAAAAACTCTCTCTACTATTTCGCATTGCAGACGTACAGTATTTCAGCTACAATAATGGGTTAAACCAGCTTTGGTGGGCCAGCCTGGGAACCTCACTGCCATTTATAAGATTGTTTCTATGGCAAAATGTGTTCTGAGTTCCAAACAGCTGGCTTACAAACTTTTGGAACACAACCTGTTCCTACCTTGGGGACTTCCTGTAATATTGGGTGTTATATTTCAAAAATATAATGGTAGTGACTAAGCGTTAGGGGGCAGGCACCTTCCTTTGTTCTGTATTTGTACAGCTCCGAGCACAATGGATTCTTGGTATAATTAGAGCCCCCAAACATGACAGTACTACGGATAATAATCGCAAGCCGCTGCTGCTAACTCCAACTCACTTTTGGTTCCCTTTGGTTCCCTACCAGCTCTGCCCTGGCTGCTCTTTGCTGTGTGCCTGGCTCAGGTCTAGGGAGCATTTTCCCTCTGTGACTGTGCCTTCACAGAGAGCTTTTTAATGCTGTCTGCCTGGCTGAGCTTTTTCTGGGGGAGGAGGGATGTGAATAAGCAGAAGGTGGCAGGTGGGGAGGGGGGGAGAAATCTCGAAGCACCAGCTACCCCTTTACAAAAGTGGAGAGATGGCAATTAAGGAGTTAAGCAGTAGGCAGTGCTGTAGGCCTGTGAATAGCAGCGTGCGGCAGAGCGGAGCTGCAGCAAGGAGAGCTGGATAGAGATGTTAAGTAACGGAGATCAGGAAGCCTCAGCCGCATCAGGAGCTGGAATCCTAGCTACAGGACAAGGGTTTCCCCCTCTCCTCCACCAGCCAGGGATATTAGAGGCAGTGGCTGGCATGTAAAGCATCCTGGGCAGAAAGCAGGAGTCACAGGATGGACAGAGATTCTGGGAAGCCACCATCTAGGTTTCATGAAGGGGAATTGCAGTGACTTTAGCACTGCCATCCTTTCTGGAGAGGAGGACTCAGACACACACACACGCTCAGGCTGGGGCTGCTGCATTTGGGGGGGATGTTCTTCCCCTCCGACACAAGCTGGCACCTTGGTGGAAGGCAAAGCAAATGTCCTTCTGACCAGGGTGGCGAGGGGGAGGAGACCTGCTAGAGGAGGGGGTCCTGTTAGGAAAGGCAGATCCTGTACTACACTGTTGGAAGGACCAAGGGAGCACAAGAAGCAGCTGCAGACTTAACCTGGAGGGAAGAATCTGGCGTCCTGACCCTGACCTCTGTGGAGTTTTGAAGCGACTGCACATTGCTCAGGTAAGAGGGGAGCAAAGTGAGTAGTGCTGGAGGCTGTTGTGCTGGGGCTGCTGGAGAAGGTGGCTTATTTTAGTTGTTTCATGCTGAAAGCAAGTAAACAGCAGATTCTTTGCAAAAAGTGATGTCTATAAGGCTACTAGGGAGAAGCTGGAGAGGATGGGTTACAGCGATTACCAGAGGCCAGAGGATTATTGACAAAGTTTCACTTTGCCAATAAACTGCTCCTTGGAATGAGGAATCTGCTCTGTTATCTTCCCCCATTTGCCATATGGGAGACGCTTTAAGGACCTTATTAAAAATACAGAGTGTGACAAAGGATGAGCAGACAATTGCATTTCCATTCATTGTTGTCCCCCTAAAAAAACCCTGCCCCTTGCCCCCATGCTGGACACGACCCCAGAATTTGTTTCTATGTGTCAAAGCTAGGAATGGAGAAAAGCAAATAGACAAATCTTTTGTTGATCTATAGTGAGTGTTTCATGCTGTCTGTGCAATGAAGTTATAAAACAATTCCTGTGAGCACCCCGGCTCAGAAGAGGTTAAAGATCCTTTGCAAGGAGGTGTTAATAATTCTATTATTGACAGTGATTTCTCACCATATTCTGCTGGTTTCAAAAGGGCTCCTAGACTTGGAGAAGGGGGGGGGAACAATCTCTTTCCTATACTTTGTGCAGGAACATTCGCAGCATGGGAAATTGGGAGAAAGCTGCTTATCCTTCCAAATGAACTTTCCTGATTCATTCTGCATCTGGGGCTGACAGTTTCTTAATATATTTGGAACATGTATGTTGAGAAAAAAGGGTGACAGGGCAGTCAGATAATAACATGAAGGTTACCTTGAGCCAGAGATTAAAAAATAAATAAAAGGAAGCCTACGCGTCTTCTAGCCAGGCACGATGTAGTGAAGTGTCTCTGCAAATGAGTAAGTACATCCATGGTTCAAACTGCAATATTTGGATGGGCAAAGGGGAGAAGACTGTGGTGAGGTGGGAGGGTGGTACATTCTAGATCAGAGGGCAGAGCTGTTTAAAAAACTGGCTGGAAGCATGAGATATATCTGCTACACTCCAGTGACCCCTCCAGTTCATATTGCTCCTTCTTGCACCACTGGCAGCTGTAAACTCTCCACTTGCTAGTTTACTCTGGTCCAGTTATTTTAACAAATCATGAACACGGACCTGCAGGGACCACCTCTCTGGAAGCATCATCCCCAACCTAATCCCTTTGCTCTGGTGCCCATCAAAGAGTCTTTCCCTCTAAGTTGTACAGGAGTTTTGCTGAGCTGGTTTTTAAATAGGCAGCCCTGTTTGAAGGGTTACTGAAAACAGCAGCTTGGCAAGCTGCATGGTGAATGACGGGCTGGTTCTCCATTCATCTGCCATCCCTCAATTTTAGCCTCTTGTCATTCTGGGTTTGCATTGCTGGTTATGCTCATTTATGACAAATGCAGTTCGGTGCTCAGAAGAGGACAAAAACCATATTGGGAAGGGCCCAGGGAGCCAAAAACCACAGTCTCATAGAAATGTGAGGAAGAAGAACATCTTTTTCACCCTCTGCAAATACTACGTTGTCTCTATGTGTCTCAAGTATAGTGTTAAAGGTCTCGGCCACTTGCCTTGTCTTTTGCATTCTGCATTCAAGGTCCCCAGGAAATCATATACAATCCCTGGCCCTCTTTGCTCTCAGCAAGGGCTTGAGATGTGGGGCATCTTCTCCGAAAGGGTGAAGTGCTGCTGTTTTCACTCTGGTCCAGATTTCCTTTGACTTCAAGAGGAGGTTTGCCTGAGTCAGAGCTGCAGGAGGTGGCACTGTAGCCATGGCTAGTCCAAGAAGCACTAAGGCAAGCTCCGGTGGTTCGGGCTGCACACTCTGAGACTGCTTCTGCAATGTTACAGTTGTTCTCCCAACAGAGAATGTATTTCAGGTAGGGTTGCCAGGTGTCTGGTTTTGAACCGGACAGTCCAGTATTTGAGCTTTCTGTTTGGGAAACAAATTGAGAAAATATAAATGTCGGGTATTTTCTAGATAAGATGTAATGTAGATTGTGATGTAACGTCAAGTGTGTCTAGTATTTTTGTTGAAACCATCTGGCAACCCTAGTTTCAGGTCGTGTGTGTATAATCCAAGCCGACATTTTTAGCCTTAATCAATTGCTGTCAACTAGGAATCAAGGGATTTCATGTTCTCTGCCATTTGCCATCCCCACTTCACCACAGCCCCCGCAACTTACCCATGTGCTACAGCCGGAGCTGGGACCCACTCTCACTGCTCAGTAGAAAAGTGGCTAGTTTCCTCCCACTTTGCAGTGGGGAAGTAGAATAACACCTCCAGAAGCACAGGTTGACCGTCTGTAATGTGAGCGGAGGCAGGGATCAGGCATGTTGGCAGGGACGTGCAATTTCACATTTCACGGGATTGACTTTTCTGATGGCAAACAAACAATTTCCATTTCTGGTCTTCATCAGGCCTTGTATTAATTTACTAGCAGCCTGATTCTGCTCTCAGAATGGTGTCAATCTGGAGTAACTCCTTTGAAGTGAATGCAAAGTTGATGCAAATGAGGTATCAGAGTCACCCCTGGACTCCTCTTTAGCGACTGGCAGCTGTTGTGTTAATGATCAGGTTGGGTACATTAACATGTTATCCTGGGGTGTAGTAAGGGAGCAGATTGGCTAGTGCATACATATGCTTTATATGGCTAGACACACTCCTTGCTTCACAAGATTTGAGATTGCATCAGGGCCTGGCCACCAGTCCAGCTGCTTGCATTGGCTTGCTAAAGTTAAAGGCACTTATTAGTGAGGAGAGAAAACTTCTGGCACAATCTTGACAGTGCTGATAACTGGAGGTGAGTGACTACATTTGGATCCAGATTGGTGTCTCCACATTTTCTGAAAAAACTTAAAAACAACGAATGGTCCTGCAGCACCTTAGAGACTAACAAAAATGCAGATGGCACCATGAGCTTTTGTGGGCACAACCCATAACATACTGCTGGATGGTCTTGTGTGTGTGTGTGTGTGTGTGTGTCCTGCCAGGAAGTCAGCTGATATGGGTTGAACCCTCCTGGATTAGCATTCCTGGACATGCTCATTTTCCAAAGTGAATAATCCATGCAGCCCGAGCATCGCTGGCTGCCCGGCTATAATTGCCAAATGCTCTAAAGTGATGTTTTTTCAGCTAGTTAATTTTGGACAGTGCTGCTCTGTAGCAACTCGCAGCGATTCTCTAATGCACACAGCTCTTTCCCATTCCATTCTCCCAGCTCCTCTTTGCAAAAAGCCCCAATTTAATAGCAATTGCTGAATAAATTCACAGATGCTAAAAGCTCAGATATACATTGATTAAGTGCATGGGGCAGGGGGAGGGAAAGCGGGCGGCCCAAGATGCAGTGCAATGTGTTGGCATAAAGATTTCTAATTAGAATGAATTTGCTTTGCTTAAATAAACAAATCAGGAAAAGAAACTGTCAGTTGCTAAGCACCCCTCTGGGTCTCTTCCCACCTCCTTCTGCAAAGGATCCACAACAACTCTCAGGTGGTTCAGACAGGCAAGCAGGGCTTGAATACCCCCAGTGAGTGCAAATTGGCACCTCTTTGTATCTGAAGAGCAGCTGCTGACAAGGAGAATTCACTCCCTGGGGGAACCCGGCAACAACATCTCTGTTGCCTTCTGCCTGGCTAGGAGCAGCTTTCATCTCCAGCTAGACCCACCTGGTGAGCTGCTGAGGAGATGCAGTGATATAATTGTTCCCTGTCATGCACATAGTTGCTTTGAGCATTGTATAAATTGGCTTCAGGACCCCTACAAAACAGGGGTTACTCTGACTCCCTTCCAAATACAGTTCCCACTCTCAGAGGCTTCCAGCTGCGATGGAATACAGGCAGAGAATCTGGTCTCTTTTCTAGAATTATTAAAACAATAATTGCTTGTTACATTAGTGCCAGCCTGGGGTGCTATGAAACTCCACAGATCCTGCTGTCTCCCCACTGAATAGATAGCAGGTTTAAAACAAACAAAAGGAAGTTTTTCTTCACGCAGTGCACAGTCAACCTGTGAAACTCCTTGCCAGCGGATGTTGTGCAGACCAGGACTTTAACAGGGTTCAAAAAAGGGCTAGATATATTCATGGAGGGTGGGTCCATCAATGGCTATTAGCCAGGATGGGTAGGAATGGTGTCTCTAACCTCTGCTTGTCAAAAGCTGGGTGACAGGGGAGGGATCACTTGATAATTACCTGTTCTGTTCATTCCTTCTGGGGTACCTGAGGGCACTGGACACTGTAGGATGACAGAACACTGGGCTAGATGGACCTTTGGTCCGACCCAGTACGTACTTAACTAGATATCTTTCTTTCCCCATTTCCATATAGCACTACATATAGCACTACCTTTTGGTGCAAAAATAGGGCTCCTTGGGAAGTGTGTGTGGCCAGAGTTTTTGGAATGCTGTAAGAGGTGAAAGTTGAACTCCAGTGGATTTCAGGTGCTTTGTTCATTTAGCGAAGAATGTGTTCAACATTCTGACATGCAGGAACCCTGCATGGGAGACACACGGAACTGCTCCCCTCTGTCCCTGTTAGCTCACATGTCCGGGCAGGGTTCTTTTGCAGTTCTATCCCTAGTGTGAAGCACAGGAAGTAATAGAAGGCTCTGTGGTGGCCTCAGATTCGTTACAATATATGTAAGAAAATTTTTTTGTGTGTGGCAATCACACCCTCTTTCTCTTCATGTCGTATCTCAATTAAATAAATTTTAAAACTGCACATTCATTAGCAAAAGAACCAATTAGACCGCTCATCAATATGTCATTGTGAGTGATGGCTTTTCCTTTCAGGTTCACACACCATCAAATCTTCTACTTCATCACGATCGTGAATCTCTTATAACAACAAAAATACTGGGCATAAACTAGGCTCACACTTATAACTGTTCTTAAACTGATGGCGACTTGACATCTTATTATATCTGTTACATGAGTTGTAGCCAGAATACTCTTTTTTAAAAAGAAAACGCTATTCTGTGAGAAATTCTTCTGCTGCTTAATTTAGTTTTAAATACACTGATAAAAATAACATCTTCTGCTTGAAATGGGATTTTGGCTTGCACCATGCTGTGCATAATCCTAGATTACTGACCTCTGGGGAAAGACTGTGTCTGAGAACTGGAGAAGTGTGGTTTTATGGGTGAGATTAGTTTTGTCTCCTTTACACGTGGAAATGCTTGGGGATTAATTGGAGACATAACTCAGTTGACCTTCACACACAGTCTTAAGGAGGAACATTTCAATGATTACTGAAAGGGATTTATTATCTACCTGGTAGGAAGCTGAATTAACCTTCCAAAGTTTTCTATTGGAACTTCCATTAAATGGCTTACTCTCCTCCCTGAACAATAAAGTCCAGTTCCCCAGATTGTTCGAGGTCTGCCCAACAAAACAAGTCTGTTTTTAGCTGCACATTAGTGGCTTGATTTAAAATGTGGACTAAGACCAGCAAGGAGTCTTAAAGGGAATGCCACAAATTATACAAGTATTTTGTCATCAGTTTCATATTGGTGTCTATAAAGCATGCATCAGATCCACTGTTGGAATAAACTGTCAGAGGTCAGTTGATGGTCCTATCACAATTGACATCAGCCCAGGTTCTAGCTCAGTTGTTCTCAAACTTTTTGGTCTGCTCTGTCCAATGCAGACCTTTCTGTGGCTCACCAGCCAACCATCCATGGTGACAAAATGGGTGCAGGAGGAGGTGAGAGTGCAGGGTCTGGGCGGGAGGTTGGACGCAGGAGTGGGCTGAGAGTGTGGGGGGGTCTAGGAGGGAGGTTGGGTGCAGGAGCAGGCTGAGGGTGTGGGAGCCTGGGTGGGAGGCTGTGTGCAGGAGTGGGCTGAGCCAATGGGAGCTGGGGAGAAAGCCTCCACGTGAGCAGTTTCCTGTGCTTCCATCTCCCCAGTCACTGCCTTCCCTTGTGAGGCTCACCCTCCCTGACCCCCGAAGTGGGAAGCTGCTGCTGATACACTAGTCTCACACGGTGGGCAGGGCTAGAGTCCTGAGCCCATGGCCCACAGGCAGAATGGTCCACAGACCACACTTTGAGAACCACTGATCTAGCTGCATATGTGTTCTCCATAGAACCATCTAAAAGAAAAACCAGCTTTTAGGTGTGTGTTACAGGAATCCAAGGATATTTTGTAAGACTCTGCCCTTGACTTTGTCATGTTTTTCATCAGTGAGACAACTGCCGGAATTTTGTATTTACAAATCTGGAGCATTAAGGTGGTTTGCGTGCCCTGTGAAGGGAGTTGCATTAAATAACACTGAGGTCCTGCACAAATAACCCCCAAATGGCTCTTTTCCTGGAGAGAGGAAGGAACTTTTAAGGCTCCAGAATTCCATTTGGATAGTTGCAGTCAGAAAGCAAGAGATTTGCAGGGAATGGTGCAGTGGCTCAGAAGCCAGCTACGTGTCCAATCCATTAACTCAGAAACGGGAATAACAAGCCAGGCTGCTACAACCTCCATTTTTCAGCTCTATTTGACTGTATTTTTACATTCCCAGCCCTCAGTTAAAGGTCCTGGACACACTCTCTCTCTCTCTTCTGCAGCCTTCTAAACACAAGCAGGCTGCTGGCTCAGCAAAACAATGTCATGGGGGGCAATGGGGCCAAGCTCCTAGTAAAAAACCAAATCTATTTCCTTCACCCCGGCGACACTAGCAGTACATCTTTGTGTTCAGCTTGCTGTTATAATCAGGTGTCAATTCCACTCTGAGGGTCAGATTCTCCCCTTTGATTTGAGTCTTTTGAGCCTTTCTAGAGATTCAAGTAAGGGGATCAGCAAGCAGCCAAATCTTCCTACCCAGGGGTTCGTCTGGTGTCCTGCCCTTCCTGCTGCTGGCATGAGAGTGGTGTCACATCTGAAGGGAGAGGTTCACTGTGCTGCAATGTTCCCAGCTGATGAGCCATGGCCAGCTGGTGTGCAGAGCGGTCCTGAGACATAGAAAGGTCCCTCTCATCTGGGAACCACAAACAGCTGCTTTGAAGTCTGCTACTTAGTCGGCCTGGGATGAGGGATGGAACCTTGTCCATAAAAGGCACAGGAGAAGCCTGCAGAGCGTTGATACAGGTAGCTCTCCCCCACTTCACTCAACATGTTAACAGCTGATCCAATTGACCAAAGGTACTGGGGTTTCCCGCCTCACATTTTCTTTAAGGCTGAATTACTATCAGTGAGTCTGAAATTGCTTCTGTCAATGTCTCAGATTGGCCAGGTGGTATAAGGTGAAAATATCATTCCTAGTATGCCTGGCACTGTATAATGCTAAAAGCTGACTGACCCTTAGCTAAGGCTTCAGAACAGATGTCCCTCTCCCGTCTCAGTGTCTCTGGGTTTCACTAGGTTAAGAGTATCCAGCTAGCTCCAGCCTGCGTAACAAAGACCAGACTTTAAATAATGAATCCAATGGGAGCATTGGCCCAACATGCCTTGGATAAGGTACATACCTTCAATAATCATTGCACTCTCTCTCTATTGCATGTTAAAGATTTAGTGCAGTTGAGAGGACTCATTCACGATGAACTTTTAAAAAAATGTTGGGGTTTTTTTTTGGTTTCAATTTGTCAAGAGAAGATGAGACTGGATCTGGAATTTACTTGTTCTTTGAAAACAGTATTTGGGTAAAGGACTGGGTCAGCTGTTTGTTTGACAGCAGTTTGCTGGGATGCCGGGTCGCCTCATGGAGAGGGGTGAAGAGATGCATTCTATTGGTAGCCTGGTGCACAACCATGGACAAGTCATGTCACTTCCTGCCTCAGTCCCCCCTTCCATAACACGATACTGACCTCCACTGTAAAGCACTTTGAGATTTGTGGATGAAAAGGTCCAGGCAAGAGCTCAGTATTGTTATCACTTTGAGTATCCAATATCTGATACAGGTCCAAGCTATTCTGAGTGGGTTCTGTCACAGAGGAATTGCCAACTCTTAGCATTAAGAAATCATGAGTCAGGCCTCTGAAAATCATGACATTGGCTTTAAAATGATGGATTTTTAAGAAATTGGGGCTCACTTTATTCATTTTCTGATTTCTCAGCCATTCAGATGTGCTTGTGTCATGTTTTAAGCTTTGCTGGTCTAGAAACGTCCTTTATTTAAAATGGCAGCTGAGTGGCTCACCTTGTCACATGATTCTAGGCACTTGGACTTTCTGAAAGACATCCCATCACATGCAGCTTGAGATAGAACAGCAAGAGCTGGCAGTGCTACTGGAGAATAGGTCACATGAATTGTTGCAGAAACACAGTTCCCAATATAAAATTGCAGTGCAAGTGTTTTCCCCTCCCTTGTCAGGTGGGTCACAGGTGCTGGTATGAGCATGAGGCCGTGGAAAAGAACTGGAACAAAGTGTTCTTTTGGGAGGTAGGGCCACTTGTATCCAGTGATAGAGGAGGGAGGTGTTGCTGAATGCTCTGGCTGCATTCAAGTTTTGTTGGCTGTTTAGACAGCACAGTGCAAGATGTGTATGGTCTGAAGAGAAACAAGACTATTTAGACAGCAAATAATAAGACAATAAATATCCTAATGCCATTGTATACATCCATGGTATGTTTGTTTGTCCCATCCCCAAAAAGATATATTAGAATTGGAAAAGGTACAGGGAAAGGCAACCAAAGTGAACAACTTCTGGATGGAAAAGGGACGACAAAGCCAGATATGGAGGTCGCTGGTGTGGAGAAAGTGAATACAGAAGAGTTATTTATTCCTCCACATAACACAAGAAACAGGGGCCATCCAATGAAATTAAGAGGCTGCAGGTTTAAAGCACCTAAAAGGAAGCATTTCTTCACACAGCACACCTGTGGAACTCATTACCAGGGGCTGTTGTGAAGGCTAAAAGTAGAACTGGGTTCAAAAAAAGAATTAGATAAGCTCATGGAGGATAGGTCCATCAAGGGTTATTAGCCAAGATGGTCAGGGATGTAGCCCCATGCTTTGGGTGTCCCTCGGCTTCTGACTGCCAGAGGCTGGGACTGCACAACAAGAAAGGGATCACTTTGATGATTCCCAGTTGTGTTCATTCCCCATAAAGTACCTGGCTTTGGCCACTGTCGGCAGACAGGATACTGGGCTAGATGGATCATTGCTCTGACCCAGTATGGCCGTTCTTACGTTCTTAGACATGTGGTTTTGCCTCTTTCATTCTAAAACGCATGAGGTTACACTGCTTTGTAGCCTAGACTCTATGGTATACCCAAGGAGCATGTGGTGCAAATCCAAGTGGGAAGGGAAAAATATATCTTTTGAAGCCACCTTTTGTCCCTTCCCCAATTCTAGTGTGGCACTCATACATAATTTTACATGTGCTTTTTCTCAGTGTGTGAGCAAATGTTCAGTCTTCAAAGAAATGTGCTGTCAATGTGGGAATATGGACTCTTTGGGAAAAGTTGTTGCAAAGAGCAAGGGGGTTTGTTCTCTGTCTTAATCTACTATAAATTTGAGAGAGTTTGTGTATGTGTCTGTTCATCAATAAGTCCATTTGTTCAAGAACTCCTCCTGAACGATAAGTGGTAAGACTACCAAATTTAATATGCAGTTCCTTCTTATCATAACTGAAAGCAAGGTTAATAAGTCTGGTTATGCCAGGGTAATAGGATGAGCATGGAATGTGATTGTGAGTATAATTTTCCCCGCTATCCCATCCCTCCCTTTCCACCTGATGAGAAACAAATGACCACAGGGCAGCAACAAGCACAGGAGATAGTTATACCCCAGACTGACCACCAGGGGGCAGCAAGCACCCCAATCCCAGGGAACAGCTTCACCCCCAAACCTAACTCCTGCACCCTTCCACATGCCTAGGCCCCTGCCCTAAAGGACCTGTGCAATGCCAGGTAAGTCATCTAGTTAAACTAACAAAAGTAAATTCCTGGGGTAGAACTGAGCATTGGCATGTGGGCTGCCTGGTTTTCCTGCATGCTGTTGATCACCGCCTCTGTTCAAAGACTGGTGTTTACAGTGTCCATAAACAAATGACACTGATAAAATACCCTAACTTCACATCCTTGATTCCTCTGAGTGGTTGGAGATGTTCAGTATTGCTGCAACCAAAGGCTGAGGTTCATTCTGCAGCACAGAAGGAGGGAGCAGAAAGTCTATTATCAAGGTCTTGCCCACACTGACATGCCTGGGTTTCTCCACATAGAAATCAAGTACACCACTGTGTCCTTCATGCTGGCACTACTCATTAAGAGTGTGATCTGCATAGCACAATCATTTCTTCCTCTCGAAGCTTGACCGTGATGAACTGACAAGGACAGAATTACCTTTTCGTAACTGCTCAGACATCTGAAATTGGAATTGAGCATAGCTGAGCACGCCCTGGGAGAGCTGCCATCTCTTCCTGGAAAAAATGTGGCCTGGGGAGATTTCAGTAATGACAACGACAGTTCCCCTCTAGCTAGAGAGATGCCTGACTCACAGATCCGCTTCTGTGGTGTGGTCAGTGTAATTCCATTACTGTCTTTCAGCTGTTCTAACATCTAGCCGAAGGGCCTGTCTGGGCTGCAACGCAGGGAGCAGCCTGATGTCAGCTGTTTCGGCTTTTGTAGCATGTTTCCTGGCAGAGCCAGCTCAGCTTATCCTTCCCAAACTGTAGTGAAAAGCCTTGAAAACCTCAAAGTGTCTGACACAGGACAGTAGACCATCTGCGGGGTCCTGCAGCCTGTTCACCTGCTGATGGCCATGGACAATGCAACCCCCTCACTGAAGGGTGAAGATACTAGGTCCCAACCCCTCCAACTGTTTTCAATGGCCAATGGGAGTGTAAATAGCATTGAGGATCTTGTCTGAATCTCTGTGGCTGCTTCTTTTACATTTTCACACTGAGGAGATGCAGTACAGTGACTCTTTGTCCCTGGAGTGTACCCTGTATTCATCTGTATCCCACAAGGGGATCCTATGTCTGCTAGGGATTTAAAATCCTGTTTTAAAAAGTTAACCGGTTAAATGTAAAGTTAACCAGTTAACCAGGAACTCATGGGCTGGGGGCTGCTCCAGCATAGCCTGCCACCCAGTAAGCTCACGACGTGATGTAACTGGTTAACCTTTTATATTCCTAGTGTCTGCCAATCTCCATCCCAGGGATGGCAGGATGGAATGATGTGCAAAGGCCTCCAGATTGCACTGTCATGATAAAGGCAGACTTAAGGGAAGTCATGGCTAGCCAATCCCACACACGCTTAGCCAAACCAAAGCGCTAGAGGCCAGATATCAGAGACATTACTGCCGGCCTTGGCATACAATGACTAGGCCAGTGACCAAGCAGCTAGTGTCTGGGGCCTTCCCTGACACAAGGATATAGATGCATATGGTGCTGTGCAGCCTGTGAGCCAGTTAGGGTCCGGCCTACACTGCTGCTCTCAGTGGGTTGGCTGCTGGGGCTAACGCTGTCCTCAACATCGTCTTCTCCTCCTGCATTCACCTTTGGCCTGGCCCTGCCTGCTGTGTTCTTTTCTGCCAGGCTGGCCCTTGTGTTGTGTAGGGGAGAGGCTGGTTCTTCTCTCTCAATCCTCCTGCTTCCAGCCTACCAGAGCCCATTCCACAGGCATTGCTTTGGGTGCTTTGTGGAGTAAACGGCATGTTTCACCTTGAGCCCACCTCAGTCCTGACCCCCTGTGCAAGAGGCTTGCTTGTGAGTTAGACTCCTGTTAACACCCTCTACTGCACAAGTGACTCTGACCCTCGTGGCCTAGACAAATGGGCAAAGACTCACCCCTCTGAGTGCTGAAGAGTTCTCAGTGAGTCAGCGGTGACTCAAACACCAATGGCACCTCCTAGCCTCCTTTGGTTCCTGAGCTCACCCATCTTACCTAGCAATGGCTGATGGATGAGGGCAGCTCTTTTGCTGGTCTCTTTCTGCATTTTTCTGTCAGCCACTTCTCTTGTCCTTTTCTCTGATTTTTCCAGTGGTTTCTTGCCCTTGGCTCCTGAGGGAAGATGGAGTGACTCAGACCTCTTCCAGCATGCACTGCTCATGGCCTCTCTAAAGGAATCTGACTATAGGCATCTCCCAGTACCTGCTCCCCTCAGGCTTCTACTTTCTCCTGTCAGAGTGGATCTGGCTGGGAGATCTCACACAGATAATGTCTCCCTCATTAGGAAAGCAGGATAAGGGGACCTGCTGAAGGAAGGGAGGTGGGGTGAGTTCTTGTGTGGACTAAGGGATAAGGCATTCCTCTCCTCCCCCACCTCCTGGTACCTGTGGAGGTGCAGGTAAATATAAAGGTGGTGGCCATTTTATTGCCTACCCCTGGTGTTGAGGATGCAGCTTGTCAGTAATTCCTTCACTAGGCCTCATACACTGGCTAAATGTAAGATCAGGGTCCAGATCCTGAAAAATATTTAGGCACCTAACTCATATTGAAATCAAGAGGTGTGGCATCTTTGAAGATCTGGGCCCATGTCTCCATCTAGGTCTTGACAGCAGAGCATTGGCCTAGAGCTCCAGAAACCAAGGTCCAATTCCTGGCTTGGTCATCGATTTCCGTTTTGCCCAGGGCAAGTCAGTTACGGCTTGTCTGCACCATGGGGGCTGCTGTGGTGCTGTAGCTATCTTGCAGCAAACCCATAGTGTAGCTGCACTCTACAGTGATGGAAGGGTTTTTGCATTACTGCAGGCAATCCACCTCCCTCAGCAGTGGTAGCATGAATGCTTCTGTTGGCCTAGCTGTGTCTACTCCAAGGGCCATTCAGCAAGGTTACTGTGCCCAGGAGTGTGGGTTTGTCAATCTACATTTTTAGCATATTCCAGGCCCTCATCTACCTCAGTAACTCATCTGTAAAATGGGGATCCCAGGGACGCTGTGAAGATAAACCCATTCATAACTGGGAGTCGCTCAGATGATGAGCCATTGAGAGTCTCTAGATCAGGCCTGCACAACATGCGGCCTGCAGGGGCTCACTGTGTGGCCCATACTGACTACGGGTGGTGCAGCCCCATCTGATCTGCCGGCCGGCTGGAGGAGCAGAGCGCCACCGGGGACAGGGAAGTGCGGCGATTCTCACTGCCGGGCTGCCTGCATGCAGCTCCGGTGCGAGGAGGCAGGGCACGAGCCAGAGGGCGGGATGCCGGCAGACGCCAGGATGCTGGTGTGACGTGGCATTGTGACGTCACGGCCGGTGGCCGCCGGATTCAAAAAGGCTCCGGCAGCCCTGCAACCTGGAAAGCAGAAGCCATGTAGGGGACGGGAAGGGGCTTGTGTTGACGGGAGGGGGGCAGGTCAGGAGAAAGGGGAAGGCACCAAGGGGCAGGGGGCAGGAGAGCCAAGTGGAGACACGTGTAGTTTTTTTTTTTTTGCTCGACAAATTTTTAGCCCGCATGTTCGGTATTTTTTTGGAGAGCATCACTACTTGCGGCCTGCAGCTGCTTTCTTTGGAGTAATATGGCCCTCGCCGCTTTCCGAGTTGTGCAGGCCTGCCCTAGATCTGGATAGAATCTATTCCCTTTTGTTGGTATGGAATTCCAATTACATTGGTATCTACCATTGATATAGCAGGACATCGGCTAACAATACAGGGATGAGCCCTGGTCTGTGGGAGCTCTGGGATGACCCTGAGAGGGGAGAAGAAAAAAAAAAAATCGACCCCATGTTGCTGTGGCTTTTCTTAATGGTGTTTTAAAAGTAACATCATCATCCCGGCACCTAAGCACTCAGTGAAAGAGTGGAAAATCAGACACAGCATAGCAGTGGGGCTGATAGCCTCACCGGGCCCCTGATCAAGTTTTGTGTAGGGATCCAGCTCCATTGCTCTTGGAAGGGAAGAGGGCCAGGGCCAGGACTGAGCATGGCTGCTACCCCCACCATGTCCGAGATTCTAGGCCTTCCTCATCTTGAGCCTCAGAGATGCCATGACCACAGCAGGCCAGAGAGAGAGGTACTCAGATAGCATCTCCCCACTCCCCGTCCCCACTGGCTCCAACCAAATCCCAGCCCTTCTGTGGATGCAACAAGGTTGTACTTTACAATGACTGCTCCAGCCCTTCTCCCACTACCCCTGAAAGATGCTTACCATCTTCAATACCGTGGAAGAGACTGTCAAGCCAGGGGGATATCCTTCCCTGTACTGCAGCTAAAGGGAAAAAGAATAAGCGACGCTGCTCAATACCTTGCATTTCAAAGGCTTTCACCATTTCCCCTTCTTTTCTTTATCTTTAGTAAAAGATTAAAAGGTTTTTGATTTTTTTTTTCTTTTTTTTTTTTTGCCAGAGTGCTGAGCAGGCTAAAGTCTCTGGATATCAGCCCTCACCCCAAACACTGTTTAATGTTGGACTCTGACTGGGTTATGTTAACACCTTTGACCCATTATTCTATCTAAATTAATACAACAGGTATCTCCCAGTCCTTGCTTCCAAAAGAGCTTTGCAGTCCCTCTCTTGTTTAGTCATGGTTGGGATGGGATGCAGTCACAGATGACCCCTTAGAGATGTTTCCCAATGTGCTGATTATGCCACTAACACCTGCCTTCTTGCTCTCTGGGGCTCCCCAGCACACTGCCTTGCTGGACCAGATCCTCTGGTCTCCCCCAGACAAGACACAGAGCCAGGGTAACTGCCCATTTCCCCCAAAGAGCAATGCGGACACTGAACCACTTCAACTCTGAGAATGCAGTTGTAGGGCATAGAACCCAGGAAAGTAAACCTGAAATGGGACCAACCCCCCAAATAAATCCATCCTTCTCCGAGTAAATGTTTTACAAAAAGAAAGCTCATGAGGATGTTCTCCCTCTTTATCAATGAAAGAGAGATATGCACACTGATTGTTCCCCCCAGGTAACAATTATTTGCACTGGGCCTAATAGTAAACAAAAGTGTTTTTATTAAGTGAAAACAGAAAGATTTAAGTGGTTGCAAGTGAAAACAGGCAGATCAAAGTAAGTTACTAAAAAAAAGAAAACACATAGCTAGTTCTAATGCATTAAAGCTTATTGCAAACTTATCTAAAACCTGTTCTTATTCTAGCCACGTCTTCAAGTCAAAGATGTTTTTTCCTCTGGCTTGGGTCTGTAGCCCTCCTTTTGGGTATGCCTCAGCAGCCAAAGACGAAGGGACTGATAATTTACCATTGTTTATATAGACTTTTCCCTGGTTGGGAATCTTTTGTTCTACATTCTCCCTTCCATGGAACATCTCTCTAACTTTACAGACTAAAGTGATACATACACCAAAATAGGAGGTACAGCTCCAGCTGCTTGTAACATTAAAATGGGTAGGTTACATGAGATATTTTGTCTAAAACATCTTCAAGTTATGCATATTGATATTCATAAGGTTATTCCATAAAGCATGTGGGGATGGGGGGGGGGGAATATCACAATCATCTCTCCCCATTCTCCTTATCTGGTGCAACTCTCCTGGTCCAGCGGTCTTCCCTGTGGGATGTTTCCTTCCACTGCAAATTGCACCTGGGCTTTCCCCCTTCACTGAAGCCTCCCAGGCTGACTCATTCTGCAATCAAAGCTGGCAGCCTCAGCCTCAACCCCAACCCCAAAAGGGCAAGTCACCCTGTTAGTTGATCTCACATTGTGAAAACCGCCTATAGGACCTTTCTCTACATTGTCAGAATGTGTCTATATATGGCTTAAATCCTGGCCCATTTCAAGACAGTGGCAAAATTCCCATTGCCTAGGATGGGACAAGGATTTCACCCCAGGAGTTTTTAGTTTGTGTGAAGGAAACCATTTTTGACAAGAGGAAGCTGACGAATACTAGGAGCAACTCTGCAAAATGCCATTTTTGTCTTTATACTTTAACCAGCAACAGTCTCCACCAATTGGGATCCAGCTGCAAAGCACTGTGCATGGAAATGCTAATGGGTCTACAGAGGAGGTACCACAACAACCACGGAGCCTGTACAAATGCAGACAGAGAGCCTGCATTGGATTCAACAGCTGCTTCATTTGAGAAGCTCCCATTTGGATCTAAGCAGCTCTCTTGCAGGGAAGCATATGCTGTCACAGGGATACCACAAACTGCTTCTCCACTTGCATCCCAGAGCATTCCTCACTCCTGAAGCAGCTCGCTAGGGGAGAGCTGACATAGGCAGGCATCTGCTGCGTGGGCAAGGAAACAGGCCTGGGGAACATAGACATCCCAATCAGACAACAACTTTTAAAAAAGCGTAGTCCTGTGGCACCTTAGGGTATGTCTACACTAGCTCGTTAGTTCGAGCTAGGTAGGCAAATGAGGGCAACCGGAGTTGCAAATGAAGCCCGGGATTTAAATATCCCAGGCTTCATTTGCATGTTCCCGGGCGCCGCCATTTTTAAATCCCCCTTAGTCCGAACTCCGTGCCCGCGGCTACATGCGGCACGGACTACCTAGTTCGAACTACCTAGTCCGTGCCGCATGTAGCCGCGGGCACGGAGTTCGGACTAAGGGGGATTTAAAAATGGCGGCGCCCGGGAACATGCAAATGAAGCCTGGGATATTTAAATCCCGGGCTTCATTTGCAACTCCGGTTGCCCTCATTTGCCTACCTAGCTCGAACTAATGAGCTAGTTTAGACATACCCTTAGAGGCTAACAAAAATATATAGGATCATGAGCTTTCGTGGTAAAACCCACTTCCCTAGAGGAGATGATCTTGAGTGGAAAAAAGGGGGGGGGGGAGACCCTCAGAATAAGAAGGGATACCCAATAAGACAGAAATATCTTATTGCCTCTCTATAATTCCATGGTACACCCACATCTTGAATGCTGGGTGTAGATGTGGTTGCCTGGTCTCCGCCCTCCCTTCAGAAAAGGGCAACACAAAAGATTAGGAGTGTGGAATGGCTGCTATACGGGCAGAAATTAATAAGACTGGAACTTTTCATCTTGGAAAAGAGGCCACTAACAGGGGACATGATAGAGATCTATAACATCATGACTGGTGTGGAGAAAGTAAAAAAGGAAAAGCTATTTGCTGTTTTCCGTAACACAAGGACCATGGGTCACCAAATGCAGTTAAATAGGGAGCAAGTTTAAAACCAACAAAAGGAACTATTTCTTCACACACCACACAGTCAATGTGTGGAACTCCTTGCCAGAAGATGTTGTGAAGGCCAGGGCTTTAACAGAGCTTAAAACAAAAGAGCTAGATAAATTAATGGAGGCTAGATCCATCAATGGCTAGTAGCCAGAAAGGGCAGGAATGACGTGTCCCTAGCTTCTGTCAGGTCTGGAAATGGATAAGGGATGGATCATTTGATAATAACCTGTTCTCTTCATTCCCTCTGGGGCACCTGGCACTGGCCACTGTCGACAGACAGGATACTGGGCTAGATACCTTTGGTCTGACCCAGTATGGCCATTCTCATGTTCCTGTGCTGTGCACGCACTGTTCTCTCCAATCACTGAGAATTTGCACACATTCTGTGAAGATCCTTTCTGTTGCTAGTTGGAGAAAGCAGGAAGGCTGTTCTTCAATTAATATCACAGAGAGACATGTCCTACTTGCAATTTTATATTCCAGCATGCTAATATTATATTAGCATCATGGTTATTCATTTACATTAGTGAAAACAAACACTGATCTAGTACATTGTTCACTGCAGCACAATGCTAGTTTAAAGCAATTAGCCCTTCTCAGAAAATGATAGAGCATCTTTGCTCTTTCCAGAATCATTTTCAGGGCCTGTTAAAGGAAACCCAAGTATTGTAAGCTCAGATAACACTAATGGAAAGAGTCAGATAACACGAGCTTGTGGTTGTTACTGGGTAATTAAAATAGTAATACAGTAATATATTGGTAGATCATAAAGGGCTGTCTACAGTTACCTGTTGTCCTGGCTTGAATTGTAAATGAATGCATCCTTATTTATGTTATTACAGTGATTTCAGTGTCCCTGGCTGTTTTAAATCATCTGATCTGCAGGCATTGTATCTTGTATATAATTCTGGAAATATGTAGGCATTTTCTGCTTTCCTTTATGAACCACCTTTGCCCTGAAGTACAGCCCATTCATTGCAATACAAATTAGACTGCAAAGAAAAGCAGACTGGCATAGGACCATAGAGTTGGAAGAGGTTATTGAGTCTTATCCCCTGCCCAAAGTAGGACCAACCCCAATTATATCATCCCAGGCAGGGCTTTGTCAAGCTGGGACTTAAAAACCTCTAGGGATGGTGCAAGTTGGTCAGCTCTGGGAGGGGCACCTCCCCTTTGGGGTCAGTGGGTGGCCACTCCAATCCACTACACCTAGATCAGTCTCTGGGGGGAATTAACATATCAAATAACCTGTCCGGGGTCCCCTGCTCTTACCTCAGGGAGGGCTGACAAAAGTAACCAATAACCAAGGTGGCCTGGGTTTGAGCAGGCCAGGAAATGAGAGTCAGAGGCCTAGCCTTAGTTCAGGGTGGGCCGTCAAGCCTAGGGTTAGGAAGGCCCAGCCCTAGTTCAGAGCAGGCCTGCAGGTTAACATTTTATAAGCCCAGCCCTTGGTCAGGGTGGGGCAGCAAGCAAATAGTTTATAAGGCCCAACAGTTTATCAAGGCCCAGCCCTGGTTCTGGGTGGGGCCGCAGGAAAGCAGTTTGTAAAACAATCAACACAATTCAGGTCTCCTCTCTCATGAGATTTGCAGGCAGCTCGCCAGCAATGGCGGAGAGGGGGAGGTTACCACCCAAGCGGTTGGGGGGGGCACAGGCCTGCCTACTCTACTGTGCCCCAGCCCAGGGCCCTAGCTGCTGGATCAGCGGGGGCTCCAGCCCGAAACACGCTGATCTGGGCATGTCTACGTCCATGCTGTCCCCTGGGCCACTTCGCTCCTCCCCCTCAGCACGTACTTGGCAGTCGTGTAGGTCTCCTGCGGAGTCCTGAGGAGTCCTGCGGAGTCCCTTGGCCACTCCTCAGTGGCTTGCAGGGTGTGTGGGAAGTCTGGGGGAGTCTGTTGTTCCTCTGGGCCACTGTGCAGCAGGGGACCTGGTGGTCCACGTCAGCTCCCCACCTCCCCAGACGTTTGCTCTGCTCCACGGCATGCAGGGGAGCTCTCTGGCCTCTGCTGTTCCTCTGGGCCACTGTACAGCAGGGAGCCCAGTGGCCCACGCCAGCTCTCCACCTCACTATGCCTTAGCACCCCTCCTCAAGGTGTAGGAGAGTCCTTTGGCCTCTTCAGTGGTCAGCACCTCACTAGCCTGGCTGGTAGGCTTTTTACCTCCCTGGCCCTGCACCTTGGCTTCTGGCCAGGTGGCTCATTAGGGCCAGGTGCAGCCCACCAAGGCTCTGGGAGGGGTGCCTCCCCTTCCGGGTCAGTGGGTGGCTATTCAGAACCACTCCAGAGGAGGAGGAAGGTGTCACTGTTCTCCTCTCTTCTGCTCTGGAGCACCCTTCCCTCCCTCTTTCCCGGCCCCACCTGCTGCTGAGCCTCTCCCTCCCCGGACTGCTGCCACCACCATCACCCACAACTTGCTGCTGCCTGGGGCGAAGGGGGAGAGCCTGCCGGCCTGCCCCCCACCCCACCTGGAGGGAGATGTGAAGAGGACCCCACCAGCACCCACCACTCAGAGGCCTTCCCTGGTTGGCTGCTACCTACCTGCTGCTGCTGCTGCTGCTGCAAACCTGCGCCCTGCCGAGGAGGAGGAGGAGAAAGAAGACCACCACCGGGACTTGTGGAGGGGCTTTGTTTTCTAGGACTGACCCTTTAATATCTGCGCTCCAGGGGTGGTGGTGAACTGAGTTGTTAAGAGGGGGGCTGGGAGAAAGGTGCAGAGCCCTCCCCCCAGTTCAGCTGCCCCCCCCCCCCACACACTGCCATCACCCCCAACACCCCATCCACCACCTTTAACACCTGGACTTTCTTCTTCGCCCCTTGGAGGGGCGCTGCTCCACCTGAGACTGAGCTGCTGCAGCAGTGGGCAAGGCTGAGCACCCCACAAGCGCTCATGGGCGTGCTCCCTCCCCACCCCCTTGGACTTGGCCCCCCTCCCTCAGCTGCCTTTGGCTAGGGGGCCTCCCTTACCCCTGCTTGCCCCACTCTACCCCCTTCCCCACCACAGTGACTTGCCTCTTTCCCTGCTGCCTGCTCATCCAGGGGGAGGACGACCCTTTGCCAGTGGGCCTCAGTCTGGGTGGCGACTCTGCTGTGCCGCCCCCTCCTCTCCCCAACCCTCCCTCAGGTGGCTGACCCCGTCCTCACTCTCGGGGCACCCTGGTGTTACCCATCGACTCGGGAGCTACAGCTGAGGCTGCCAAGCCCTCAGGAGTGACGGCTGGTGCTGAGCGGCCAGGTCCCGGGCTTGAGGGTGCCCCTTCCTCCACCCTTGAGGGGTGAGGCGGTCACCTTCCATCCGTGTTGGGGGTCTGACAACAAACGTCCCTCTAGCCGATGCCAAGGCTGCAGATGTGTGTTCTGCTCATCCACCTGAGCCCAGCATCGGCTCAGGCCCCCTTCCCACTCCTGCTCCCCCAGTCTCCAGTCGGGAGGCACCGCAGCCTGGTGGCGTGGACCCGAGGAACCTTCCCCATGACCTTGCCCAAATCTCTGGCTCCCTTCCCTGTCCTGATCCTCCCCTCTCCCCGTTCACACCGTTGGTCCCGATCCCACCCTTTATGAGCCCATTTCCAGCCCTGAGTCCTCCCCATTCCGGATCCCTCTCCTACCATTACTGTTACCCTCCCCTCCATTCCTGACTCACTGTCCAGCCCTGAACCCACCCCTCCGCCCGCCCCTACCGCAATACCTGCTCCCCCACTCTCATCCCCCCATCCTACTCATCCTCCCGTCCCCACTGCAATGCCTGTCCCCCCACAACCGCCCTTGCATCCCACTGTTATTGCCACCCCGTGAGGGCTGCCTCATTCCCACTATCTGCGGGCGGCCCTCTGGGGGTGGTATTCGTATCCCCAGTCCCCAATCCCATAGGGGCTGCCTTGTTCCCTTCCTCCGACTCCTCCCTTGCCGGGGTTGGGGATGGGCATTGCGGCGCCGTTGCTTTTGGTGCTGCGCTAGGGATTGGATCCCTGTCTGCCCATCTCCGTGGCCCACGAGGTCCATCCCATGGCCCAGATGGAGGAAAAGCCTGGTACCCCCTCAGCGCTGGGGGCCAAGCTCCGCCAATTCCTCACAGGGCCAAGGGAAAGGTGGATCTGGCCCTTCAGCGCTGGGGGGATTTCCATTCCATCCTGGGGGTCACAAGAACCTTTTTGCAGGAGGGGAGAGGGATCAAGAAGCAGGACATCGCGGCCTACCGGCAGACCTACAAATTCCTTGATGCTTTCCTTGCCTTTGGGTCAGGGAGCGGGCTGTTACGTGGCCTGCGGGAGGCTGATGATCATCCTGCCCGTGAGGATCCACCCCAGCCCTCACTATGAAGTACACCACCATTGCGACATTAAATGCCCGGGGCTGTAGGGCGGGTCTCTGCAGGAGCCGGGTGCTCTCCTTCCTTCGAGAGCGGGGATACTCAGTGGTTTTCCTGCAGGAGACCCACATGACTCTGGCCACTGAGGCTGGCTGGGGCCGGAGTGGGGGGACGGGTGTATTTTAGCCACCTTAGCGCCCGTTTGGCTGTGGTGGTCACCCTGTTCTCCTATGGCCCGAGGTGCTGGGGGTCACTGAGGTCATCCCGGGCTGCCTGCTGCACGTCTGGGCCTGTGTGGAGGGGCTTGCATTGAACCTGGTCAATGTTTATGCCCCAAACGTGGGCCCAGACCGAGTCACCTTTTGTCAGCAGGCGGCCACCTTCCTCGGCACCCTGGATCCTTGCAAATGCTTGGTCCTGGGCAGGGATTTCAATACCACCCTCAAGGACTGGGACCATGCAGGAGTCGAGAACTGCCAGGCCGCAGCAGGCATTCTCAGGGAGATCATGGACCATCACTACCTGGTGGACATCTGGCGAGATCACCACCTGGACGATGCCACCACCTTCACGTACATCCAGGTGGAAAACGATCGGTCGAGCCACTCCCGGTTGGACCGCATCTATTTATCCCGGTTCCATCTGGCATGAGCCCACTCCTCAAGCATCTGTCTGGCCCTGTTCACAGACCACTATTTGATGGCTGTGAAAGCCTCTCTTAGTTCGGAGAGGCTGGGGCTGGCCTATTGGCACTTTAACAATAGCTTGCTGGAGGACGTGGGCTTCGTGGTGTTCTTCGGGGAGTTCTGGCTAGCCTTGTGGGGGCAGTGGCCCACCTTTCCCTCGGCATGGCGATGGTGGGATGTGGGGAAGGTGCGAGCCCGGCTCTTCTGCCGCAACTACTCCCGGGGTGCCAGCTGGCGGAGGGATGCGGCGATAGGGCAGTTGGAACAGGAGGTTTTGAAGCTGAGAGGCACCTGGTATCCGGCTCCGAGGAGCTGCCCCTCCTCGAGGTGCACTGGGAGAGGTGGGAGGAACTCAGGGCCCTCAAGGACCACCAGGCCCAGGGCACCTTTGGTCGATCCTGCATCCATCTCCTTCGGGAGATGGATCGTGGCTCCTGCTTCTTCTACACGTTGGAGAAAAAGAGGGGGGCTAAAAAGCACGTCACCTGCCTTTTGGCAGAGGACAGCACTCCCCTCACAGATCCGGAGGAGATGCGTGGAAGGGCCAGGGCCTTCTTCGCCAGTTTGTTCTCCCCGGATCCAACCGAAGCCGACACCTGCAAGGTGCTCTGGATTGAGCTACCGACGGTCAGTGCAGGCGACTGGGACCGGTTAGAGCTGCCTCTCACTCTGGCCCAGTTCTCGGAAGCCCTCCATCTGATGCCCACCAATAAAACCCAGGGCCTGGATGGACTGACTGTGGAGTTCTATCGTGTGTTCTGGGACGTCCTCGGCCCAGACCTCGTCACTGTCTGGGCCAAGTCCTTGGAGAGAGAGGTCCTCCCTCTGTCGTGTAGGCAAGCTGTGCTCACCTTATTGCTGAAGAAGGGGAACCTCTGCGACCTTCGGAAATGGCGTCCCGTCTTGCTCCTCAGCATGGACTATAAAGTCGTAGCAAAGGCCATCTCACTGTGACTGTGGTTCTGTGCTGGTGGATGTGATCCACCCCAACCAGATCTACACTGTCCTGGGCTGTAGCATCTTTGATAATCTGTACCTGGTTGTGATCTCTTGGAGCTTGGGTGTCGGGACAGTCTGTCGTTCACCCTCCTGTCCCTGGACCAGGAGAAGGCGTTCGACAGGGTGGACCATGGGTATCTCCTGGGCACTCTGGGCCCTTTATATTTTGATTTCCTTTCGCTGACCGGAGAAGTAGGCCAGTAGGGCTGTTTCCTAACTAGGGCTGCACATGAGAAGGTCGGAGAGTCATTTTAGTGAATATTTCACAGCTGAACTTAGATACTTAATGGGACCCCTGGAGCCTGCAGGGCTGGGTATCCAGAGAACAAGCCTTGTAGCAGTTCAGCACCTCCCTTCCATTCCTGCCCACACTAGAGAGCAGCAGGGCGGTGTGAAACATTCAATATAACCTGCACAACAAAGTGGCCTGGAAGCTTTTGAAGCAGATGCTGCTTTTGTGTCCTTCCCTCTGCCCTGGCAAGCCAACATCTCCTGATGCTGTTGGAGTGAATAAGTGATAGCTGGAGGTCCCTTGCCCACAGCCTGTGGTATGGCATGTTGCAGGGTCAGTCTTTATTGCACAGTTAGCCAGGGTGCTCGGCACCCAACTTAGCCTAATGTAGTTAGAAGCCACCCCCCCACCATCCAGTGTTCCCACTATTTTTTCGCACCAGTGTGCAGAATAAAATTTGTTATGTGCACAGAGGCATGTGCAGATGTGCACCACCTGTAGAGATGCATGATGCCAGCTGTGGGTGCTCTGCTAATCAGCTGGGTGGCACCTGAATCTCTCCTGGGTGGTTGCCCAAGTGCTCAGCTTACAAGGACCACTGTCTCCATCCTAACAAGACCCTACTCGAGTCCACTATCTCCTCACTGTTTCTGTGCTTCCCCTTGTAGGTCTGGGGGTGTGTGCATATCCAAGGTTCTTTGTGCTGAAATGCACTAGGATTCTGTCCCAGACAATTGTGGGAAAACTTGTCTGTCCTTGGGGGGAATCGTAGCAAGGCATTGGAGGACAATCAATATGTGGGCGATTTAGCCTGTGTCCTAAATGCAAAAAGGGCAGATTCTAGCCTGAATTAAATAAGAGCCTGGTTGGGCATTGACCCACCATACCCCAGCCAGGCCAGCTAGCTTGGACATCCAGCACCTCAGTCCAAACCCAGTGTACGGGTTTGTCAATGTGGATGGTAGGGGTTTGGGCTGAAACTGAGATAGAAGCTGAGCTTACCTGTGCTGTGAAGACATACCCGCCAGAGTCTTGTGCTGTGTACAAGAGGGGCCCCAGATTACTGGAGAAATTCAATAGCATGGGACTGATTAAAAGGGAACCGTTTCTTTAGCTATGTCAAATTTCACCATCTATTTGCTACGTAGGCCTTTCATTTCATCCCATGTCCCTGCTGTGTGTCCCTGCTTTGGCTGACCTCAGAACTGAAATGCCACCCTTCCTAACAGCACAGACTCAGAAAAGTATCTGAGTGTTGGGGTTCTTCTTCAAAATAAACTTGGAAACTTATGAGGTTGGGCACTTCACAAGCAAAGTACAGGTTGCACCTCTCTAAACAGGGACTCTCTGGTCTGGCAACCTGTACTATTATACTGCCAAGCTTGAGTTTACTCCAGGCTCAATTCACCACATATCTTCCTTTTTTGTAAACATTAGTTATTTTTACTACAGCCTTCTCCTGCCAATGGTGCTCTGCATCGAAATGATGTATTTCCATCCCTCTCTCTCATTAGCGGTTGCTTCCGTCCGTGCTGCTGCATGGAAGTCAACAGTGCTGTCCTCCCTGATAAGGGATCTCCTTGTGGTTTCTCTTGGGCATCCTTGTTTCCTCATACCCTTTAGTTTCTCCTGGACAGCTTCATATGTACATCTGTGTGCTGGCATCCACAGTCCATTCGCCAAATATGCCTGATGCTTCCTTCTCATTCTCATGCAGACAAGCTGCTGGGAGGTAATTTATTGGGTCTCTTCACCTGGTGATCGTCTTTTCTTCCAGTGCCCAGAATCTTTGGTAGGCACTTATTTTCAAAGGCATCTAGTTCCCTGTCTAGCATCTACTACATCACCAACCCTCATAGCATTGTGTGAGGACTGAGCTTGATTTCCATCCCATGTGGAGTTCAGGGAATGCTACAGATGCCTTCCCTGTTTGATGTCACATCCTTCTTGAGGTCTCCCTTGGTTAGGGTACCATTGCTCAGGTAAATGAACTGTACTAGTTTCTTGACCTTCTAATATGATGCCACTGCTAGATGGCTGAGTTTCAAAGATGTTTGTTTTGGTGTTAATGATTTCAAGCCCTGTTTGGCTGGTTTTGCAGTGGTGTCTGTCTTGGTTTGCAGTTTTTGGGGGGGTGACTCAGTAGCACATGCGCAAGCATTGATTTAGGGAAAAGCTATTGCACAGTCAAGCAGTGAATGCTGCAAAGATCAGAATTAGACAGCAGCTAGTCCAGTGACATGAAAAAGAAATGATTCGCTCTCTCCTAAGGTCACTTCCTGATTGCTGCTGTGCATTGCAGCTGCTGTCTGGATTTGGTTCATTGTGCATTGGTTGTGTGTGTCCGACAGCAGACTTTGCTTGTCTGCTAAATTAAGCAGCCCAGTTAGGCGTCAGGTTGCCAGGATGAGTATAGGAATGTAATAACATCCCCCTAGCAAACTCTGTTGCATTCTTTGCATCGCAAGCTGATATTCTTCAGGTACAACACGACAAATGAAAAAGCACAAAGAGCCTTTATGCTACAAGTTGTATGAATCGAGTCACCCGTAGTCACCCACCTGTATATTCATTTATGGATGAGAAAGACGGGCTATTTCTATACTGAAGGCCATTTTCTACCTAAGTGTGGGTAGGCGCAGTAGGTATGTTTCCCCCTGCATTCTGTGGGCAAGGAATAGTCTAGTGCACAACATCTGTACATGGGAGACCTCAGAAAATGGAGACGATATGAAACATTCCATCTCTCCTGCTAAAAGAAGGGAGTTGGTTTGGTCCCAATAGTGTTTAATTCAGTGTACTTAATCCTGCAGGGCAGGAGTGGTGTCAGAATGCAGGGACTGAACATATCTTATGGGCACAAGCTCTGGGAATAGATCTTTTGGCAGGTACCAGCTGAAGGGAAAGTATTAGCTATGATGCTCTAGGGCCGTGGTTCTCAAGTGGTCCACAGACTGCTAGCAGTCCATGACCATCTTGTAGGTGGGCTTGCCTCCTGCCCTCCCTTAGCAAGGAGCCTGCACTGGCACTCCAGCTCTGCAGCACCCATGCAAGGTTGGAGCCCCTGCACCAGCTTCTCGCTGCAATATATGTGTGTATGTGGGGCGCGTGGGGGGAGGTGGGGCAGGAGAAGTGGTGAGCCTCACAGGACAAATCTGGCTTGTGTGGAAGGAAGCAGCTCTGTGCACTGCTGCTCCCCTATCCTGGCTGGGGGAACAGCATTGCAGGAAACCACTTGCCTGGAGGCTTTCCCTGCTGCTTCCATTAGCCGGAATCATGGCTGAAGGGAGCAGTGAGGGTGGTGCCTGGGAGTGGTGGGGTGCATGGACCCAGATTAATGCCTTTCATGTCCAGACCCCGCACCCTTACCCTGCACTCTGCCTCCCACCCTCAGCCCACTCCTGAACCGAACCTCCCAGCCAGACCCCATCCTCTCCTGCACCCAAACTCCAAGCCAGACCCCACTTACACCCCTTTCTGCACTCAACCTCCCAGCCAGACCCCACCCCTCACCCTCTCCTGCTCCCAACCTCCCAGTCAGACCCCACCCCTCACTGTTTCCTGCACCCAATCTCCCACCCTCAGTCCGCTCCTGCACCCAGCCTCCCACCCTCAGTCAGCTCCTGCACCGAACCTCCCAGCCAGACCTCACCCTCTCCTGCACACAAACTCCAAGCCAGACCCCACCTACACCCCTGCCTGCACCCAACCTCCCAGCTAGACCCCACTGCCATCCTCTCCTGCACACAACCTCTCAGCTAGACCTCACCCCCCACCCTTCATGAACCCATTTGTGTCTTCATGGGTGGTTGGCTGGTGGTCCGTGGAAAGGTCTGCATTGAGCAGAGTGGGCCACAGGCCAAAGTGTTTGAGAACCACTGTTCCAGGCCAATGGTCTCCAGACATTTTACCTTATGCCCCACCTTATCCCTGTCCATGCCCCGCTCTCCTCTGGTTCTGGTGCCAGCATGGGGCTGGTAGCCAGGGCCCGCCTCTGGGGCCAGAGCCAGGAACAAAGAGTGGTGCTCTCTTCCTGTGGGGGGTTGCCTGGTGTCTAGCCACACCCCACAAACATTCTTCTGCACCCCTCTAAAGGGGCATGCCCCACAGCTTGGGGACCTCTGCCTTAGGCACTCAAAGAAGCAGCCATGCCTCCTTTTTCTTCTAAGTAACAAAGAAGCAGGACCTCATGTTTATTTAGGCTGTCAACTCTTTGGGACAGTGTCCATCTTCTGTTGTGTGTTTGTACAGTGCCACGCTCACTGGAGGTCTCTACGCAGTACTACAGCACGAACAATAATCCTTAACAACAATAATGCTGTTTCCAGGCTCAAATGCAAGATGTAACCTGGTAGTGGGCCATGATTCCTTTCTCCTTCAGTGAGGTCTCTTTCATTCAACGTTCTTTGCACCATTCCAAATGCAAAGAACAATACTGTCACAAAACTGTTACAAAAAATGCTGTCTGTGATTACATTTTCAGGCAATGACTTCTTTCCCATTAAAAATCCTCCTCGTATGCTGATGAACTGAACAATATCTTGTGGATATTTCCTGTGCCATTACACTTACAACCATTTCCTTTGGAGGGCGGAGTAATGTACATTTGCTTCTGTCTTTCCAACAGGGCTCACAGTAGAAACCCCCTCTGGTGTGTTTGCTTTCAGAAGGGTATGGGAGAAATTCATGCCTGCCACTGCGCTTTGGTAGCATCCACTTGCTACTGAATCCTTATTATCGATATTATGTTGGCAGCATAATTTCTGCCCCTATTTCTATGTCATCTGTTCCAAAGCCAGGAATATCTTCTTCTTTCACAAGTCAAACGCAATGACCCAGGCAGACGTCTCTATAGAGCTGGGAACTGGGACTTTCGAGCAGCCGTTTGAATTTTTAATCCACTACAACTGAACTCCGAACATCAGTTACATTTAAAACTTAAGACATCAGCTCGGGTGAATAAAACGACTCCCTTCGATTCGCTACAGATCATGTCACTGTGATTTCAGCCATGCACTCAAATATTGTCTGGGCAGCTGTCAGATGACTTATGCTGACACAGGCTGTTGTGTACAGCAGAGCAGACCCGTTTCCGGCAGGTATCCATCTGTGGAACTAATCGATGTAAACGGGCAGTGGAAAATCATCTCTAGGTTGTTCTGTGCAGGTCAGATCCTCGTCTGGTGGAAGCTGGCACTAATGGATATCACTGGAGCTGCACTAATGGATATCACCTGAGGACCTGCTCCTGCATTTCAGAGTTTATTTATAATCAGCACATTTAATCAGAGTTGCCCAGGTCTTTAAGGAGGGGCTCAGGGCAAGGGGCTAGGCACATGGAGGGGGTAGGAGTCAGGGTTGGGGGGTGAGGAGAGGCGCTGGGCAGAGGACATGTGTGTGTACGTGTGTATAGGGAGTGAGCAGGCGGCCAAAGCTACCCCTCCTCACTCCTGATTCATACCAGGGCTGTTTGCTCCTCCCCCTCCTGTCCCTGTCAGGGAGCAAGAGCAAACTGCACAGCTCATCCTCCCCCTGCACTCCCCAGCCAGAGCAAACTGTGCACTTTCCTCACGCTCCCTGACAAAGGGCACCAGCCGGCAATGCCCCCGTACAAATCTGGGGGGGAGCTTTGGGCCCTTCCCACCCCTCCCAGTGGGAGTCTCAGGGCTCTGGCAGTCCCAGATGTGGTGGGGGTGCCCCATCCAGCCCCTTTTCATCTGCTTGGTGATTCTGTCTCTTTTCTGTGGGTTTATGAGAAGCAGTCCCATTGCAGGCACATCCCATTGTCCTGGCACAACCAAAGCCTGACCTTGCTTTACGTTCTGATCAGGAGCAGCCCTAGACGAGCTGCCGGCAACTGGCGCCCTAGGTGAAAAGCGCGATCGGTGTCCCTGCCTCCAAAGCCCTCAACGGCCGTTTATCTTGGTGCCCTAGGCGACCGCCTAGTTCACCTGTATTGATGGGCCGCCACTGGTTCTGATAAGAGGAAACTGTACACCAAATTGGGTGGCCCTAGTTCTTACCGTTTAGGAGGAGTGCTTGAACAGATAGACAAACAGACAGACAGACAGACAGACAAACTCAACAATATGGTAGATGACTTATAAATCCAGGTTTGCGTGTGGCAGCATCCAGGCCTCTTGAAAGTGAGAGAAACAGAGGAAGGGTTATCTGTGGGAATACAATCATGATTATTACCAACAACCAGTGTCCACTGCAAGCTGAGCGCTTGGGTAGTTGCCCAGCAGAGATTCAGGTGCCGCCAAGCAGATTAAAAGAGTGCCCACAGCTGCTCAGGGCCGGCAACATGTGTTTCTACTGGTGGTGCACATCTATCTGCACATGCCTTGGTACATGTAACAAAATGTATTCCGCCCATGGATGGAAAAAATTAGAGGGAACCTTGACAACAACAGTACTTTGCATTTAACCCAATGCCCTTTGTGGATCTCAAAGCACTGGACGGATGTTACTTAATGAAGCCTTGTAACTGCCATGCATGTATTACCCAGGAGGGTTCAGCTGAGCCTCCGAAATATTGTAAGCCAGCCCTCTTACGGGTTCCTACAACACCAACCATCTAGATTTAGCTGCTCCCTGCAATACCCAGAGCAACAGAACAACCAGTCTCCTCTATCATAATCGTATGCTGTCCAGATCACCAGTAAATCTTATAAATAATATTTAAAAATTCCTCTCCTCCCCCATCCCTGTTCACACTGGCCTCTGCTCTCTCATGTAAATCCAAAGCCTCCCATTGAGTTACAGCTAGGAAACAGATTTATAAACCTTAAAACAGATCTGGAAATCCTGCAAAACTCTCTGAGCAGATGGACAAATCCTCCTTTGGATTTACAAATCAAGCTAATAAATCCCAAATAAGAGGTTTTTCCTTTGCAAATCTTTTTTGTACTTGGGACAGAAAAGGGACTTCACTGCTTACAAGGGACTTTGGACCCAAGCCACGAGGACTTACAGTTTCCTTGAAAATGGCTGGATGAGAAAATTCTGTAGCGGATTTTTCTCTGGAGTTCAGAAAGGCACTGGAACCTGGGCAACCCTCATGCTGCAGTGTAACCAAACCCACAGGACTGAAGACAATCTGCTGGTCCTTATTCCTATTTAGAGATCTCAAGATTTTCCCACTGTTCCCTCCTCAGTAAAACTCCACACCTTGTTCGCTGTTCTTGTGGGCCCTTCAGAGCCTCGCTGGTGAGGGTTGCCAGATACCTTCACTAAAAATCCCAACCATGGCAGGGAAAAAAACTGGTTGAGAAAAAAAAAGGGGGGGAGGGGGAGAGGCCAAACTTGTTGAGCAAAAAAAAAAAACCAAGGACACTGCTCCTTTAAATTCCTATGCTTCCCCCACCCCCACCAGATGCCAGCCTTCCATCTGAGAAAAACATGTCCGGTATTTTCTGGGGGGAGGGGGAGCGTTCCAGACAGAAGATGCAATTACCGGACTGTTGGGGTGAAAACTGGACACCTGGCAACTCTATCACTGGTTAGCTCTGACATTGCTATCAATGGTGCTGCACTCATCTACATCAGCAGAGGTTCTAGCCTGCTGTTCCTGTTGACCATCTTCCTAGTTAACAACTCCTTTGTAGTTGCACTTCTCTCTCACCAACACACTGGAGTGCCTAACCCTGCCCTCCCTACACTTTCAGTATTGGCTGCTTCCTGCAAATGGTCAGGTAAAATACTGAGGGCCACCTATTTGGCATGCAGATTGCTTCAATCTCTTGCAGGGGTGGGCAACCTGTGGCCTACGGGCCATCTGAAGCCCACTGGGGTTCCACTTGTGGTCCTTGGACCCCTGGCTGCTCCCCATCCCCCCTCGCCTCTTGTGCACTGGGACACTGGACCCCACGCTTCCTCCTCCCTTCCAGCACTTTTGAAAGAGCCACTCCATCCCTGTTTCTCCCCCCTCCCTCTCAGAGCTGGAATGCTGAGAATCAGCTGTTCACGGCATTCCAGCTCTGGAAGGGAGGTGGAGGAGTGGGGATGGAACATGGATCAGGTGATTCATGTGCTCTGAAAGCATTGGGAGGGGGAGATACAGAAGTGTGGGGCTCTGGTGCCCCTGTGCACCAGAGGCATGTGGGGGAGGGGAGCAGACAAGGGGAACCAGGGGCCCAAAGGTGGAACGTCAGTGGGCCGCAGATTGCTGTGGCCCACTGAGGAGACTCATGTGGCCTACTCGCCATTTCTGGTTACCCATCCCTGCCTTCCCAAAAGCTACATGACGCTCTTGAATGGACACGCCCGACATCTGCTGAGGTCAGTGGGAGCTTTGTGTATGCGTCTAGTGGCAAAATTTGGTGACTAAGAGTTTGATCTCAGGCTCATTGAAGTCAGTGGAAAGACTCCCATTGACTCCAGTGCACTAGGATCAGGCCCCTGTTTCTGAGGGGCTACTTCTCCATCTTCAATGATGTCCCACACTGCCTTTGGGGTGCGGGGGCACCCTTGCCTCATTCTGAAACTAACTGACTAAGTGCTACAAAAGGAATACTGCCTGGCTTTTTCTGCTTTGCACCCACTCACACTGACACAGGGATCAGCTAAGAAGCCCCACTGGGCATTCCTGAGTCACTGTTCTGGATACCCTTTTCAGGAGAATGGGAGCTGCTGATGGAAACCAAGTGCAGATGGTAATCCAGAAAGTGACTGCCTCTGTCTGGTTGGAAGCAAAAGATCTTAGGCTGTGGAGAACTCCTCCATCCTGGAAGACTAGCATAAGATGGCTCAGCACTTGCTCTTCTGCTGAGAACCTGGTACGAGACTGCTGTAGAATCCAATTTCCCTTGTGCCCTGGTATTCAGCTATGATGGCACCTCTTTTGGAGGAGCAGCTGTGCAGTAGCCGATAGACAGAGATAGGAATACTAATCTGAATGTAATTACTTCTCAGATAGAACAGTTCAAAGATACATCAGAGGATACAAGCTGTGACCCTCTTGTAATATTTAAAGTTGGGAAATTGTGCTCATGCTGAGGGATTGATGGGAAACAATTCCATTTCACCAAAAATTCAGAGGCTTTGACATTTATTTTTTATTCCAATACGCAACAAAAATTAGACCTTTTGAATGTTGTGCATGAAAAACACTGGAGAGAGAGAGACTTCTCTACCCTGCAAGAGCCAACAGCCCAGTAACAAGGGAACTTATCTGCATGTGGGGAGCCTGGGTTCCACTCCCTGCTTCGCATCAGGACTTGAACCTGGGTTTCACACATTCCTAGTGGATCTGGTAGCCACTGGGCTGTTGGCTATTCCTTGGGAGGGAGTGTCTCTGTCTCTCTCTTTTGGATGAGAAATTCCATCCTGTATCCAAAAAACCTTCCTGACAGGTTTGTCAGATGGTTACAACAAAAATACCGGACACACTTGACATTACATCACAATCTACATTACATCTTATTTAGAAAATACCGGACATTTATATTTTCTCATAGAGGGTACGTCTAGACTACAGGCTTTTGTCGACAGAAGTTTTGTCGACAGATATTGTCGACAAAGCTTCTGTCGACAAAGAGCGTCTAGACTACATCCAGTTCTGTCGACAAAGCAAGCCGCTTTGTCGACATGACAGTGTAGACGCAAAGGACAGTGTAGATGCAATAACGCCTTCTGTTGACAGAACTCTGTTGACAAAAGGTGTTATTCCTCATAGAATGAGGTTTACAGCCCTTGACAAAACTGCCGAGTTCTGTCGACATTATGTCGACAGAACTCAGAGGCAGTGTAGACACAGGTATAGTTTTGTCGACAAAAGTCCACTTTTGTCGACAAAATCCTGTAGTTTAGACACACCCTTATATTTGCTCAATTTGTTTCCCGAACAGAAAGCTGAAATACTGGACTGTCTGGTTCAAAACCAGACACCTGACAACCCTACTTCCTGATAAAACCTTTGATCAGTTCTATGTACGGGCAGCAACAAGTCAAAGAGGCCCTGTGTATTAAAGAGATCTGCATTTTCTGCCTGTGAAAATCCCACTTGCTCCTATCAGGGGCTAAATGGAAAATCTCCGTGGTTTAATCAGGAAGGAGTTTGGCATTTAAATGCCCTGCTGCTCTTATTCACACCTCTATTTGTGCATGCCCTTGCCTATGTTTTTTCCAGGAAGCTTGAATAGCTAGACACTGACAGCGGATGAACAATAGGAGAGGTGCTGAAGGGTTATCATGATGAGTCTTAGAGGACGGGATATACCTGGATAGAGTATGCCCTCTGGGAACTGTAAAAAGTAGTGTCTGTGATGAGATCTAAAACTTTTTAGCAAACTGGAATTGAAGGAGGCTGGGATCCTGGAGATAAGCCTGGGTCCTGAAGGTTGGAGCTGGTGCTTGGCTTTGGAGGGAAACACAGCACATTTTAAAATCTGAAATGTGGTGTTTTAAGCTCAGCTCCACCTTGAATTTTTGCATTAATTCAAAGTTGCAACTGCAAGCTGAGTTCAAGGTATGGGAACCCAAGAGAGGCAGAAGGAGAAAGGATCTCATGGTACATGTTAACCATCATACGTCACACAACTCTTGGGGAGAAGACACAACAGAAGGGGGGGAAAGCCTTCCTATGTTTGGATGCTTGTCTACATTTATCATGAGAACAGGCTCTCCTGGGCCAGGCCAGATTTAGCTCTCTGGTAAACCAGTGTAAGTCTGGAGTAATTTCACAGAAGTCAATGGCACATTCGGAGTTACAGCCATTGTTCTCATTCTTTATTTGTAACATCCAAAGAGCCCAGCCAGAATCAAGGTCAATGTTCCCTCTAATCTTTTCCATCCATGTGCAGATTTTCTTCCATCCATGTGCAGAAGATATTTGTATGTGCACTGAGGCACATGCCTTTGTGCACCACCCACAGAAAAACAACCTAGCTGGGGGCGCTCTGCTAATCCACTGGGTGGCATTTGAATTTGTCCTGAGTGACCGCGCAAATGCACATGGGAACATGGGCCAAGGCCCCTTTGTGCCGGTGGATGTACAAACACAGAAGAAGAGAGAGTACCAGAGAGCAATGTATATGAGTGCCACATTTGACCCATACTTTTAAATTATCACATTTTTTGGTTTTGTGGACTGGAAAAAGATTAAAATAATTGATCCAACCCAGATGGCCCATCTCCTGTGTCCATCATGTTGGGAGAGTAAAGTCCAGTAGTTATAGTAGGAGGCTGAAGTGGGGAGGCAAGGCTATTGGTTTCTGGACCTAAAAATACCGCAGGCTGACTTGTTATATGAATTTGGGCATCTTAATGAACTCCTCTATGTTTCAATTTACAAATGGCATACTTATAAACAATGTCCTGTGTGAGCATTGTAAGGCAATATCAATTAATGTATGTAAGGAGCTTTGAGATCCTTGAAATGAATGGAGTTAAATGAAGAATTTAGAATGCATTATTTCTAAAACAGCTGTAAGCATGGTGAGGAATAGTGTTGGTCAGTGCTTTTTTTGTGACAGTACTGTCCGGTACGCAGTACTGGCATACCAGCAGCTCCAGTCAGAGCTCAACAACTTTTCCCCTGGAGTACCGGCACCTTTTTTTTTTTTTTTACAAAAAAAAGCACTGGTGCTGGTAATTCTGGAAAAAAAAAAAGAATGGTGCCATGTCCACTGCAAAAGGAAATTATTTAAAATGTTCGGTGAATCAAAAAGGAAAAAAATTGCTTTGGGTCACCTGAAGAATGTTGCTTTAATTTTAAGCAGTTTTAAACCTATAATTGAAGGAAATTTCTAAACAAAAAGATAGATAATGTCAGAATAAAATGTTTATTGTTTGGACAAAATCCAACAACAATGGCATGAATTTGCTAAAAGTTTTGATCAACCTAAATCTGCATTTTTGGATGACCAAAGTTTCAGTTGAAAAATTGCATCCTGCTTTAATGATGGTAAATAGAGAAGAGAATGACCCATAATACCAGCTCCTGACCCCCTAAACAATTGAGAAATTTTGATCTAAGTCCACATGTTGGACTTGACCCCATTCGATAATGGAATGAACCAGCTCACCAGATTTAAACACTGAGAAAGTTTTGATCCAGGTTTGGAATTGAACTCTACAGCTCAAACTCCTCTGTAATAATGAAAGATGACACCTCCTGTAAGGAACTGATGGACTTATGCAGAAGTTTGACCCCATTCACAGCACACACAAGAAATGCAAACTAGCTAGAGACCTGAACTAGGAATTATGAGATGAACCAAGTTATACTGAACAAACCTCAGAAAAATGGAAAACAGAAACTGCCACCACATAGCAGAAAATAGAGCTATGTTGGGCAAAGGGTGTTGCCAAAGGATTCTGAACCTAAGCCAAACCAAATAAAACATTTTTAAAAAATAAAGTTAAATTTGTTTTAACTGCCTCTAAAATTTCAGGTGGTGTATTTAGCTTGGCAGCATCCCAGGAATGGATATGTAGACCGTATGTTCTGGTTTGGGCTGATGTCTGTTTGTGGTGTGGATGAGACCAATGTGCTTTCTTGTTACAATCTCTCCCCTCCAGGCCCCACTCCCTGCGTTCAGAATGGGTTACTTGTGTAGCTTAAAAAGCATTGCAAAAAATTGCTATGCTTGATGGCTACAAAACTGTCTGTGTATTACAGTTTCTATATCTGCAGCCATTCCTCTCGAATTATTCATTGTGATAGAAACTATTCCCAGCCACTGTATAGAGATAGGGCCAAATCCACAATTGGGGTAAATTGCCATTACTCCATTGAAATAAATGATGTTGCATCGTGGATAACACTTGAGGACCATGTCTGGAGAATGTAATTTTTCAAAAGTGACTAGTGATTTTGGGTGCCTCAGGTGTTCTCTGTAAGCTGGGCACTTGGGCGGCTGCTCAGGAGAGATTCAGATGTTGCCCAGCTGATTAGTAGTACTCCCACAGCTAGGCTTTTGTTTCCGTTGGTGGTGCACATTCACAGAGGCCTTGGTGCAGATAAAATTTATTCTGCACATGGATGGAAAAATCCACATATGGATGGAAAAAATTAGAGGGAATATGGGTGCTCAATATACATTTTTTTATTTACATATATATATATATATATAATGTATATATTAATAAATAAATATTATTTAGTACCAGCATGAGCATGGCACCGAGAAGCCCATAGTCATGAACAGCCCCCTCCCTTATGAAAGACACTGTAAAGACAGAAGCCAAAACCAGCTGATCATCTAAGCACTTTGCTTCTTCAGCAAGTCATGAGCATCTCCCCTCTTGGAAACAAAGACACTTTGAAGCATCCTTTTTGTAAACCTACCCAATGGATTGACATATAGATCAACCATAGGTTCAGACGCACACGCACATGCTAGCTTGGAGTGCCTTCAGTGACAATTTTGCAATCCAGATGGGATGTTTTTCTCCAGATTGGATGTTTTTGGTCTAGGAATTCTTTTGTGGCAGGTCTCTGGCCTGTAAGATACAGGAGGCCCGATTAGAGAATCGCAGTGGTCCCTTCTGGTCTTGAAATCTGTGAATTGCAAGCAATGAAATGACTTTGCAATGCTAACTAATTGCATGGCATGAGTTTAATCGGGTGGCTTTCCACTTAAATCCCCCTCTCCTTCCACTTTTTTTTTTTTACAAATAACAGTAAAGGCTTAAAACTGTTACAGGGCTTGTGCTCGGTCCAATCTCCCTACCCCCCTACTACATTTCCTGGAAGAAAAAAATTCCTGCTGGTCTTTACACTTCCTATTCACTACTACCTTTGCTGCAGGCTTTTCTGATTTTCTCAGGGAGATGATGAAACACACGTTTTCCCTCCCACATACATAAATGAGCGTTTAGACACAAGTTGAAAGGTTTGAACCACTGTTCCCCATCTATGGAAACAGCAGCACTAATGGGGGGGCCTTCACTGTTCTAAATACTTGGTGGGTTTTGCTGCTCCTCGCACTGTGAGTGCTTTGCTCTTTTCTCTGATAGAGAGTTGAGATGGAAAAAAAGAGCTCTCCAACCGGGCAGCGTGAAATCTGGCTGCACTTGAATTAAAGGACTCTTTTAAGGGACATTTTTGCCTGTCTACAGAATCCTTTCCAGCTTTAGACTTAGCCCAGGTAAGAGGAAGGGATTCAGTGTCTCTCTTCTTGTTTGCTGCTAATGCATAGAGCATTGAAGAAGGGAGCCACAGGAGTTCTTAGTAGTTTGAGCCAAGATCAACTGAATGTGAAATTACACTAATTGGAATCTTGGCCAGCCATTCAGAGCATTGAATTGCGACCATTGCTAATCAATAGGAAGGAAACACAACAGGAACCAGTAATGCCACCTAATCAGATGGCGACTTATTCAGAAGAGACAATAACAGAATTCTGTGAGCTTAGGAACAGGCCGGTGATATATGACTGGCTGAAGCACAGGATGTAAGTTGGTCTTTGTGGAGGTTTTTGTGTCAGTTAAAACCACATGAGTCTGATGGGGTCTGGATAACCACGTTTACTAAATACATGGAAAAACTTAAAACACAACAAATAGTCCAGCAGCACCTTAAAGACTAATCAGACATGTAGATGGGATCACGAGCTTCTGTCAGGGCCGGCCCACAACATTTTGGCACCTTAGGCGGTGTGAGGCAAGTGACCTAGGCCTGTTGGCAAGATAGACACTGTTGGGGAAGCAATATATCTGGAAAAAATATTCTGCAGTTACAGAAAGCTCAAGTGTGTAGACTGGTGTAATGACCGATCTGGACATTTCAGGAACCCTAATAGAATTCAGGGAAACGTGAAAACCTAGGATGTGCTGTTTCTGGTTTAGCGGTGCATAGGTCTCATGCTACCTCTGTATGTGGTGAACTTCCCCCATTGTAAGAAGCAACTTATTTTCAGTGTCTCCATCAAACAAAACAATGTAAATCCACATCAATCCCCATTGGACAGGTTTCCTCATGTGTATGGAAACTGGAGAATTTCTTGCACTCCTGTTATTATCTTTGGTTTTGAAACTGTATGGTTAACACACGCAGGTGGTGAAAGGTGCCTTAGAAACAGACCAATTAAATAAATAATGTTCCTGTTGATAAAATCGTTCTATTAAAGCCTCAGCCCTTTCAAATGAGATTTCATTCATCTCCCAGAAATTGTTACTCCAGTAACGATTGCCACCAAAGTCTAATAGAATTTACTGGGGGACAACATGTAAAAACAAAACACTTTTAAGATGTGTTTTTATGTAAACCCAGCATGGGGCAAGGCTGCCTGCGGAGAAGAAATCTTAGATGAGAGGGCAGATGTTGTGCGGAGAAGATAACAAAACATGCTGGCAAAGCAGCACTTAGCTTGCAGAAAAACATTCCAAGGCCCTGGTTTTCTGTGAGTAAATCAGGAGTCAGGGCATCGCAGTCAATAGAGAACCAATGGTGTCAGCATGAAGGGAGGGAAACTAACAAAGGAAATTCCCTGCTCTTTGGGCTGACACCAATCTTTACACTAGTACATAACTAATACACTAATATTATAGTCCCGACTACTGCTACTCCTAGTCTATACTTTAATCAGTGCAGCCAGGCAAGACGTCTTTTTGAAATGTCCCTATGAAATTAGCTGTGCTCTTGTGGAAACCCTGAATGATTAGTGCCTAGATACCTCTCTTACGGCTACCAAAGCAAAAAAGATGCCATTTCTGCCAAAAGCTTTCTTCTAAAAAGCAATGCATTTAATGGGCATTCCTTCAAGAAAAAGACACACTGCTGGTTTCTGCTGTCATTTATTCTACAGCTGATGGCGTTATTCTGAGCCCACGCTGCTGTGAGGGCCTTGGTCATTGATTTGAATGGGATCAGGACCAAGTTCATTTTGAGTGGGGGGGGGCAGGGGGTGTCTCACAGCCATGCTAGGACCTTGGGCAAGGTGTGTGTATGTGTGTGTGGGGGCATTTCTGTGATCCTAGAAGGGGCGGGGCCTCAAGCAGAAGTTGGGGGGGGGGGCAAGGACAGCCAGGACCCAGTGCTGCCCAGACCATGGTGCACCTCCCTCACCAGCTCTGGCTGGAGAGTGCACAGGGCACACACACCCCCCTCCATGCCTTTCCAGGCAGCCCTAAGAGCCACTGTTATTTAAAGAGTTTGGGGGCCAAAGCCCCTGGCCCCTTTGTATCGCCTAGTCCCAGGGCAGTAGCCTCCTTTGTCCCTCCTCGCATCAACAGGTCTGTATGGGAAAGAGAGTATTCAGTTTTTATTCTGGAAAAAAAACTGATACACAAAATCAATCACTTCATATATAAGTGGCCCTTCACATGGTTTCCTCCTCACATAGGGTGACCATATTTGAACTTTCAAAACAGAGGAGACCTGGTGCCTGCAGTAACAGCGGCTGCTCCACTCACACAGGAGGCCAGGCTCGTAAGCCAGCAAACTCGTCCCCGCGCACACCAAGATCATGGCTCTGGCCGCCGCCGTGCTGCTGGCGGGGCTGCCGCTGCCCCCGCTGGTGCTCATGGTGTGAGCGGACACTGCATGCCAGGCTCCCGCTTCCACACCACACTGCCCCGAGACTCAGGCTCCAGCGGTACCTCCAACCAGCCGGCAGCCCGGGCTGCTGCAGGGCCAGGGGGAGAGAGTGGGGTGCAAGGGAGGCAGCTGGCTGGGGTCCCTCCTGGGGCATGAAGTTAAAGGCACTGAGGGGAGACGTGGCATGGCTAGAAAAGGAACTCAGGAATCTTGCTTCCCAAAATCCCTTCCTTTCCCCTGCCCGCCCCACCAAGCACCAGTCCTCACAGAGCTGAGACTGGAACCCCCAAATCTAACCAACAGACCCACTGCCCGCCTACAGGAAAGGAAAGAAGCCAGACGTCCTAATGCCCAATTCCCTGCTCTAACCCAGTGCCCCTGCCCTCCCCCAGAACCAGACCTCTTGATCTAACCTAGTGCCCTTCCCCTTCCCCAGAGCGAGGCACCCCCAGCCCTCCCTGTTCTAACCTACCCCTCTCCCAGAGCCAGGCACTCCTAGTCTCCCTGCTCTATCCCAATGCCCTTCCCCTCCCTCAGAGCCGGAGTGAAGGGTAATGTGGTGATTCTGTGGGAGGAGCCAACCCCGCCCCCCCATTGGACCTGCCCTGGGTCTCACCAGAGCTGCCACCACCCAGCCATGTGCTTTTCCCTCCAGGCGCTGGGGCGCATGCACAAAGTGGCTGTTAACATCCGGGCGCACGGCTTTAAATGTTCAATTTGAGTGACAGGCACGTGCCCTGTCTCCTCCCTGATCCCCTTTGCAGGGCAAAATCCCGGACATTTTTAGCCATTTAAAAAAGCTGGCTGGCCGGCTGGAGATGTAATAAGTAAAAAGAAGGACATGTCCGGAAAATACCGGACTTATGGTATTCTACCTCACAGACCCCACCAGACTGCTTCCCCGCAAAAGAAGATCACAAACAAGTTCAGCAACAAAGCCTAGCTGAATAAATAGAATTTTAGTGTGGCTTTTAAAAGCAGACGATGGGTGGCATGTTCTTCTCACTTCCCCTGGCATTCACAACCTCTGTGTATTAGTAGTTCAAGGGATTGAGGATCAAATGGTCCTTAACTTGCACTGCTGAGCTTGACTGAAGGCTAGAATGGAAACCTTAATTTTTAATGTCCTGTCTTTGCACAGTTTCTCTCCCCGCTGTCATGTTATTTAAGTCTTGTTGGGTGCATCTCATTTCCTGTTTCTGCTTTTGTTTGGTGTATTTGGCCGGAGGAGAAGGAAAAACACATTTTTATCCAAAAACCTATTCTGATTTTAGTGGAGTGAAGTCCGCATTTTGTGTGGCCACAGAGATATGCCTAACACATGTCTAGTTTGATAACCAGACTCATATTTTCAGAAAGTGTTCATGGGAGCAAAGGGCTCCTGGCACTGACTAGATCTAGGCCAGATGATTTGCAAGCTTCCCAACCTAGCTAGAGCTCCTCTCTTGCTTTCTCTTTTTATCTGCAATGATCTCTATTGCAAGCCGGGCCCTTTTTGAGTCCAATGGATGGAGCAGAGCTGGGTGTCAGGGCTCCTGGGTTCCCTCTAAATTGTGAGAATGTAAATTCTTATTCACGGGAATAATTTGATTGCAGCATCTGCCAGTAGTGTCCAGGGGAGCTGACAGGATGGCCAGCAATGTGGGGAGGAGGGGGAGAGGTGTTTGTGGGGTAGCTCTGCACTCCTGGAAGGGACAAGGCCTCAGGAAGAAGGGGGAGGGCTGCATATCCAGCCCTCAGTGTCACCTGACTGGCCCCATGGCTCCCCCACCTAGAATGCATTTGGTGCAGGGCTCTGTACTGCGCCACCTAGTGCTTCGGCACCAATTCTAAGGGGCCTGGGACTTTGGCTGCCTCTGCTACCACTGCTCTTTAGAATCTCTGGGCCCTGGGACAATTGACCCCTTTGCTCTCCTCCCCATAGATCCCGTGTAGGTGGGAGGCTAGGAAAGCTATAGAATGCAGACATAAGATGATATGTTTACACTGATCATTTAACATCAAGACATTTCAGGCTGTCAGATTACTAGATGGCAATCAATATGGTGAGGCAGCATTCGATATAAAAGCAGGGAGTTGATTTTTTTTTTTTGAGATGGAGAAGGAGACCAGGTCAAAAATGCATGCTGTCAGATGGATTGCACACCAAAGCGTTGAACTACCCAGGCGCCTGGTTGCACTGAACATGGACGAACCAAAGCTGACTGTTTCTGATGTAATCAGTGCAAACATGTACTTCCTCTTATAAGCACCAGATGCATTTTTCATTCACGCTGTTAGTGCCAGGGATGAAAAGTGAGAGCAGAATTTGCCTCTGTGCATTGCAGGTACCGCACCTCCCATATGATGACCTCACAGGGCTTTCTTGGCATCACAACACTCATGGGAAGTGGGTCAGTGACACTTCTGTGGTTATCTAGGACTTTGCAGTTGTCACAATGCTTCACATCACGACCCGTTGGAAACTTCATGGTAGCAGGTGGGGGAGAGGACTCAGATTTTCCTCTTCTGAAGCCCAGCTGTGGGAGATTTGCTATTAGTAGAGCCCTGCAAATCTGCAGATATCCACTTTTCATCCATGGTATCTGTATACGCAGCTATGGATGAGGATATCTGTGGTTCATTTTAGTGACTGACTACAGATGCAGATGCAGATATACATTCTGTATCTAGAACTCTGTAAATTTGTGGAAATCTGCTTTATGTCTATGGGTACCCGCGTCTGGCTGTGGATATCCATGGATCATTTTTGCAGATGCAGATGGGCATACCAGTTGTGTATTCATGCAGGACTCTAGCCATTTGTTAGCAGAACACAGACTATGGAACATTTTTTGAATAATCTAAACCCATCCCGGAGGGGGCAATCAGTTGGACACATACACAGACTGCACTATCCAGTTAGCTAACAGCAAGATCATGACTCCTGTTAGATGGTTCAGGTAACCGAGAGTTAATGTTTGTTCCAGGCATATAGATAGTTTCCACGTTTTAAACACTAGACTACGGTATATTTGTCTCTATTTTTAAAGGCCTTTTCTCCTGCCCTGGCCTAGACCCTAGATAAGATATGCTAGTGATATGATGCAACTGGATAGTTCAATTGCCTTTCTCCTCCTAATGGAACTCTTGTGTTCACTAATTTGCTGTTTTTAATGGTCTGATTGTTCGGCACATCTCAGGGAAGCCATGTGAGCATTTGAGTGTGTTTTGCAGCGGTCACGTGCGAGGTGGTACTTGAAGGCAGCTGAACCTTGTTGCTCAATAATCGGAGAGCAATTTGGAGACAAGACTCAACTGTATAATTTATGGGCGCTTCATTCATCCTGGTCACAGGCAGTTACTGAGACAATTTTTATAGCATAAAAAAATTCCAGTCAGGACATGTGGTTAGGAGCTGCAACTGGCCACCTGCCTATGGGCATTAGTTGGGAAGAAACCATGGAGTTGTAGGACAGGAAGGGATCTCGAGAGGCCATCTATCGCCTGCATTAAATCACTTTGAACTTTCTGATGAAGTTTTCCTAGTCAGCGAAAATGAGCAAAGGATCCTAAAATGAAGAGAGCCTGGTCTCACCTGCTTTGCACAGGGTGAGGAGCTGGTATAAAACACTAGCAAATCAGAATTCCCACCCGCAACTCCAGGAGAACATTTCACATACACTTTGCACTAGTGTGAATGACTGGAAATGAAACCAGGCCGTGGGGAACCTGGCCCTCTGATTTGCTAGTCTTTTACGCCTACTTTGTATAGGTGTAAATAATTGTACATGGTGCAGGGCAGTGAGAAAAAAGAACTCGAGCTCTTAGACAGCATTGCCATGCACATGGGCAGCAGGTTTGTATAATTTTTGGTGGTGCCCCATTAGCCACACCCCCTGCCCCCATTAGCCATGCCCCCTGCCCTCCATTAGCCATGCCTCTGGAGGTAACACGTTCAGGGCAAGATGGACACATGACCAGAAGTAAAAGGTGTCATGTCACCCCTCTTGAAGGGCTTTTCCCACCATCCTCCTACCAACAGGGATTAGTTTGGCCCCCACCAAACCCCCCGCATGCAACTATCCTGCAGTTGCATTAACCCAATGTGTGTGACATTAACTCGGGGGCAGAGAGGCTGGGGGAAGTGTTCCCTCTAAGGCTATGTCTACGCTCGCGGCTTCTTGTGCAAGTACAGCCGTTCTTGTGCAAGAACCCACAGACCATCCACACTGCCCGCCTGCTCTTGTGCAAAGAAATTTACAGTACGGCATGGGAAGAGAGGGCGTCTTGCGCAAGAGAGCTTACACCTGTTAGAAAAGAGCATAGCAAGAGGGCAGTGTGGATGCTCGGCAGGGATTTCTTGAGCAAGAAACCCCTATGGCTAAAATGGCCATTGGAGCTTTCTTGTGCAAGAGAGCGTCCACACTGCCATGGATGCTCTTGCGCAAAAGCACAGTTCGCACATGGCAGTGTGGACGTGTTCTTGTGCAAGAAACCGCCAGTGCAGTCATAGCCTAAAAGTTTCCTCCCATGAGCAGAATGGATTTTGTGTTGTGCACTTGTACTGAGTTCATGTGGCTTGTTTGGATGTGCCACTGTGGCACCCAGGTTATTAATAAATCTCTTATAAATCATTGGGGGGGGGGCTCAGGGCTGTACCCAACCCCCGCCGCCATTGCCAGCGCTACCTCCTGCCAGCCGGTTGATCTTCCCCGGCAAGCCCCGCTGCACCCCCTGCCAGCTCTGCTTCCGGCGGCCAGTTCTCCCTTCCTCCTCCTGAGCTCCCCTGGCCAGTTCCGCTCCGCCCGGCAGGGCTAGTGTGGGGGGGTGAGGCCCCCATCACAGGGATGCTCTGGGGACGGAAGATGCGTGGGGGGGGGGCAGCAGGTGAGGGCCGGGGCCCACTCCAGGCAGGGCCGGGGGAGAGACCCTGCTCCAAATATTGCTGGAGCAAAGCCCCTGGCTCTGAATATTGGTGGAGCATGGGCACCATGAGCCCATATAACTTGCCACCCATGGCCATGCAGTGTTACACTGGTGCTATGCAACCACTGTCAACCAATGCTTCCTCTAAACTTTTCCATCCATGTGCGGAATAATTTTATGTGCATATGTGCACAACCAATAGCAACAAAAAAACTAGATGTAGGCTTTCTGCAAATCAGCTGGGCAGCATCTGAATCACTCCTGAGTGGCCGATGGAACCGCTCACAGTGGGGGTGAAGCAGCTCTCTCACCACTGCTAATGCCTTGCAGATCAATTATTCTCATTAGCCAATGGAGAATTAATGAGCATTAGGTTTAATTAAGCTGCAGGAGGGAGAGGTTAGGTAGAGCATTAGGAAGGAAATCATATATGGGCCAAATTTGGCTTGTTGCCACCCATCTAAATCCATTAATGTTTGTACAGTTGGATCCCAAGAGAGAATCCGGCCCTACCCCTAACATGGAACCCAGTGCCAAAGGAAGTTATGGACTAGCTGGCACAGCAGATACACCTGGTTAGACAATAAACAAGGGATGGTTTAGAAACAATACAAATCAATTATGATTCTTCTCCAGATGCAGGGTGATGGCTGATACCAGCTAATGCTAGAGGTGGCCTCCAAGTTTCCAGCCTGGATAACTGTGAGCTTTTAATAAGGGTATTTGTGCAGCATAGCCTGGAACAACTGATGAAAGCCACGGCTCTGAAATGTGACTTTTCCAACCCTGCCCCCCGGCACCGAAGCGTCTGATTAATTCCTCTTGCTTTAAGCTTCATTATTTTGATTGGTAAAGCATGTCATCAACTGTCCTCTAGCAGAAATGCTGATCTGGCCGGCGATTATTAACTCAGCTGCTAAATAAGGGAGGCTTGGGCAGCCGTGTGTTCAGAAGCTGCTTTCCCTGCACGATGAAGATAAAGCTCCCTTCATCGTGTCAATTCTCAGCCTCCCATGATATTTCTCACATAGTTCTTCAGATGAGTTCTCCTTTCCAGTGCAGAGGGGTGCTGGGAATGCTGTTTGACTGTAGTTATCCAATTGAAACCTGCAACCTCGCCATTCTGACGACATCCTATGTAAGAGAATGTGCAATTGCATGGGAATACTCTCCCCTCTCACTCTCCCTCCTGGCTGGCAGAGAGAATTGGAGATCCCGGAGGGGAGCAAGCAGACACCTTGGTCCTAAGTAACAAAAAGTGACAGCGTTTGTTGACTTTGACATCAATATAGGTTGGATCTCCCTGGTCCAGCACTCTAGGGACCTGAGTGTTCCAGAACCAGGGAGTTTGCGGGACCAGGGAGGTTAATACTCCCCTGATGACTGCTGCCTCTGCTCCCAAGCTCTGGCCTGCGGGACTCCCCGCCCTACTGCTGGCCCCACTACTACTGGCCTGGCTGGGAACTCCCTGGGGCTGGACATCCTGCCCTGCTGCTGTCAGCACAACTGGGGCTCCCCGGCTGCTGCTGGCCCCGCTGCAGCCAGGACTCCCTGGCTGCTGAACTCCCATCTGGCTCCTCTCCCAGTTTCAGGGGCTTTTTGGTTCAACAGCATCTGTGGTCTGTGTTGCCAGACCAGAGAGTCCTGGATTTAAGAGGTTATACCTGTAGTAGGCATCTTTCAGAGCCATGCCAGATTTTGGCACCTAAAAGCACTCAGGATTCCTACGTGACAAAAGAAACCAGCCATTCCATATGACCGGCATTGCCACAGACTGTGCCATGTTGGCAGCTCCTAACAAACCTAGGGCACTGTTCATCCACAACAAGCCCAGCCTGGTCTTCTTGCCCCTACTAGTGTGGCTCAAACCTGGCATGGACAGAGGGCAAGAGGGAAGATCAGTTTTGATGGAGCATTTGGTCTTCAAGACCTGCTGTTGGAGTTTGCCAGCCACTAGCAGATACATTCAAACCTCCCCATAACATTGGTGTCTGCAGTGCCTGCCTCCGCTCCCTCCCCCCATGTGACAAAGCTCAACATTGATATCACTTTGGGTTGAACAGGGAATTTCTTGGAAAGCCAGGAAGTCAGAAACGCCTACCGTCCCTTCAAGAAACCCTCCCAGCCTTAGACCATCTCTCTCCCACTGCCTTGGAATGATCACAAGGCCCATGCCACAGCAGGTCAGATCTGACCACACGCTGTGCAGGACAGGGTGCATTGTATCATCTACCCACTAGTGCCCTGGTCACCACCGCACACGTGTTATTTAGCAGCATAAAGAGGTGGAGGATGACTTTGGCTGGGTTGTTAATTCCAGCCTTGATGGGACTGGGACTAGTAATGAGGAACAGCAGCACCACATCATTAGAATGAAAAACCACAGGGGTAGCCTCTTCAGCCTCCAAACAAAGCGGAAAGATCAGGCTTTGGAGTCCAAATATGTATTTCTGTCTCCTGGTGGTTCTTGGTGGGCATAAAGAGCCGATGCTCCCATGCAGAGATTATTTATCCTCCATAGAATTAACTTGGATATTTTGCTTCTGATGTCTTTTTCTTTTTATCCTACCTGAACATTAACAGTGCAGAGCTGCTTTAAGGAGGGTTACGATGTTGTAAACCCTTCCCACTGGGGATTGCCTCCTTCATCTGTGATGAAGCCTGCACTCAGTGAAATTCTTTGTGAGATTTCAGCACTACCAGAAGAACCCTTTTTTTCTGATTGTGCCCTTGTCCTGTTCCGCCAGAGCTGTAGGTGGGAACAGGGCAGAGTGTCGAAATTGTGCTAAGGATGTTAAATATCGTGTAATTCACTAATCAAATAGTCGATGCAGTTTTCATTGACTATTTGATTAGTCGTTAGGGCATTTCAAAGGGGCAGCACCACACAGCTGATCCTGGGTTCCCTGCGGTGCTGCCCCTTTGAGGGGCTGAGAGTTTGGCAGGCATTTGTGGATCCTTTTGTGGTGTTTCCAAGAATAGTGTGTTTTGGTGCTGTGTTAAACCTGCCCATCTTGTTAAACCTGCTCATCTTTTTTACTTCCTTCCTTGTTAGACTAGGGCAGTGGTTCTTAATCTATTTACCTTTGTGGGATGTCTATGTAGGTCTCTGTGCATTATGTGGGCTGCATCTACACAACACATACACAGCCTATATGATCCTGAGGATGTCGCATGGGCCGCAGCTATGTGCTGATTGGGCTGCAGGCTGAGAACCACTTGGCTACTGGCTTGGCAGTGATGCCACAAAGAACTTTGCTGGCAAAAGATTCAGAATCGGTACAAGTCTTGCCCCTTAATGGCTAGAGGCTGATTTCAAAGTGCCTTCTGAGGTGCTTAAGCTTGCACTTAAGTGCATTGCAAGAGCTGGGCCTTAGAGGCAATTCCAGACTCGGAGTGAAACTTATAGGGTTGCCAGGTGTCGGGTATTGACCCGGACAGTCCGATATTTTCGCCTCCTGTCCGGTAGAAAAATGCAGAAAATACCGGACACCTAAAATGTCCAGTATTTTCTGATTTTTTCCTAGCCAGGAAGCGAAAATACTGGACACCTGGCAACCCTACACACACTTGGCAACTGGGCCCAGCCCCCCTGCTTACCTGGTTTTTTTGCTCAACAGCTTTGGTCTCCCCCTTTTTTTTTCTCAACAGAATTTTTTCCCCAGTGTTTTTTTTGGGGGGGGAGGGAGTGTTTGGTATTTTTGGTTAAACCATCTGGCAACCCTAGAAACTCAGCAGTGGTGAAGGACAGATAATTCTTTTGCAGGGGTCTTGAACCAGCTCTGTTCCTGACTCTTGAGAGCTTTGCCCTTTGGTTGCCCCCCTGGGAGCTGATGGACTTCTCCAAGGAGAGTTGAAACATTTTTGGAGCTGTCCCAGGCCTTGCAGGCACTAAGGGCATGCCTACAATGGGGAGTTATTTCGAAATAACTCCCCTTATTTTGAAATAACAAGTGGAGCATCCACACTATCAACTCCATTATTTTGAAATAATGGGCTTGTTATTTTGAAATAATAAGCTTATTTAGGTAGTAATTATTTCAAAATAACCTGGTTGTGTAGACACAGCCCAGAACACCTCCCAGGAGTTGCCAGGTAGACCTCATTGCGAGCCCTTTTTGGAGCCAGGGGAACTGGGGTCACCATGATTTTGTTCCAAAAGAAAGAACTCTGCCTACACTTCCACCCAGGCAACAATTTCCCCCACCCTCCCTGCAGACAATGACATCTCTGGGAGCGGATGACCTTCAGAGCACAGGCCTGATTCAGCACTTGTTTTACATTTCTGTCAATTTTTCACACTTTAGAGGGTGTTTAGCGGTAAGAATCAAAGTGGAAAAGTGCCCCAGTTACCCCTGGCAACCATCTGAAGCAGAGCTCAGGGCTTGTGAAAATGTAATTAGAATCACCCTGGCTGTTTGCCGGTTAGGGGCAGGGGAGACCAGCCAGGGGGCTTGCTCCTCCTTTGAATCAATTAGCTGTTTACCCAAGACTGCAAAGAAAAGGGCGGATGTAGTGTGGTGCTGCCACCCATTTCAGGTGGTTTGTAAATCTCCCCCTGGCAAGGGAACAATAAGAGGAGGACATTATCTCCTCGAGACAATTAGCAGCAGTATTAATGGAATATATGCAAATGTGCAGTAATTGACCTGAGACTCAGCAGTTCACAATGGAGAACGATGAGCTCCAGATGGCTTAATGAGAGTAATTTAAGCCCCCTCTTTATAGTGTCAGAGCCCAGAAAGAAATAAGGAAAGCCAGACTGCATTCTACCCAGGGAGAACTGCAGCTGGAATTGATGTTGACACATCCAGAGGCACTTGTTGCTTTGAGAGTACAGTGGGGATAGACCCCAAATCCTCCTACTCCAAACAGCGGAAGCCCTGCCGCCTAAGCAAAAGGAGACTGAATCACTATTAGTTTTGGTAGTATAGGGTGTATGACACACAGTTTATTGTAGTGACATAGTAGTATAGGGTCTATGACCCACAGCTGATTCTAATTCCATTCAGCGGAGAGGTGTGATGTGCTTGTGTGTACATGCACAAGTCAATATGTTGCTTGAGAAGATGCCATTTATTTTATCTGCCCTGGTTATTTACCTTTAGTTTTCAGCCTGGGAGGATCGGTGTGGTGCCTAATTCAAACAGGGTGGTTAAAACATTGCTTCCTGCTCAGAACTTATGGAATCATAGGATCATAGAACACTAGAACTAGAAGGCACCTTGAGAGTTCATCAAATCCAGTCCCCTGCCCTCACGGCAGGATCAAGCACCATCTAGATCAGTATTTCTCAACCTTTTTTTATAAAGTATCCCTTTTAAAAAAATATATATATATGTATATATATAAGTACCCCCAGTACCTACAGTTTTCAGACACACAATTTTTTTTCTACCATTGCAACACATTTGTTTAAACAACTTAATTGTAGCCAGGCGGGCGATAACATTTTTGGGTGTAAAAAGTACAAAAATAATAAAGCGTTGTAAAATGTAAAACAAAAATTCAGTTTTCTCCAAATTTCAGTTGTGTTGATGTACCCTCCAGACTTCTTTTGAGTACCACTAAGGGTACTCATGCCACTGGTTGAGAAAAACTGGTCTATATCATCCCTGATAGATGTCTATCCAACCTGCTCTTAAATATCTCCAGTGATGGAGATTCCACAATCTCCCTAAGCAACTTATTCCATTGTTTAACCACCCTGACAGGTTATGTCTACACAGCAATATTATTTCGTAATAACTGGTGTTATTTTGAAATAACATTGTCCGCATCTACACAACAAGCAGTTATTTCATCATAATATCAAAATACTGTCAAGCTGGAGGACTTCTTACCCCGACTCCTATAACCCTCATTGTATGAGGAGTAAGGGAAGTCGGAGGAAGAGTGCTCTACCTTGCACCTCCTACTCTGTAGACAGCACCAAAAGCCAAAATAAGCTATTTTGACTTAAGCTATGCAATTGATGTAGCTCAAGTTGTGTAGCTTATTTCAGCTTTAGCCCTGCTGTGTAGACGTACCCTTAGCAGGTTTTTCCTAATGTCCAGCCTTAAACCTCCCTTGCTGCAATTTAAGCCGATTGCTTCTTGTCCTATCCTCAGAGGTCAAGGAGAACAACTTTTCTACTTCCTTGTAACACTCTTTTAGATACTTGAAAGCTGCTATCATGTCCCCTCTGTTTTCTCTTTTCCAGACTAAACAAATACAGTTCTTTCAGTGTTTCCTCATAGGTCATGTTTTCTAGACCTTTATTCATTTTTGTTGTTCTTCTCTGGACCTTCTCCAATTTCTCCACATCTTTCTTGAAATGTGATGCCCAGAACTGGACACAATACTCCAACTAAGGCCTAAGCAGGGCAGAGTAGAGTGGAAGAATGACTTCTTATGTCTTGCTCATAACACTCCTGTTCATGCTTCCCAGAATCATGTTTGCTTTTTTTGTAACAGTGTCACCCTGCTGACTCATATTTAGCTTGTGGTCCACTATGACCCCTAGATGCCTTTCTGCAGGACTCCTTCCTAGACAGTCGCTTCCCATTCTGTATGTGTGAAATGGATTGTTCCTGCCTAAGTGGAGCACTTTGCATTTGTCCTTATTAAACTTCATCCTTGAACATAGCATTATTCTGAGGCTGGAGAAAATTTGGTATAAAATCTTTGAAGAATCCTCCCTGTGGGGCCTGGCTCTGCACTTATGCCTCTTATCTAGTCCTTTAACCTTGTGAACATTCCTCTGTTAAAATTAACCTCTGAGGACAGCATAACGATCAGCGGGAAGGATGAGATGGTGACAGACTTCGCCAGGCCCCGGGTAATGTGCCTGTTGGGGGGGAGGCTTGCTCACTGGGAAGAGGCAGGGCCTTGGGTGGAAGGGGCGGTGCTACAGGCAGCCAGCCCTCAGAGCCACCTGGAGTGTGCTGCACAGAGCTCTGGTGGCGATTTAAAAGGCCCAGGACAACTGTCCCCTTTGCCCTATCCTGTTGGCATCCCTGGTGCTGGGGGGAGGGAGGATGTCCCCAAATTTTTTATTATCTGGTGGATGTGTCTCTCCTCCTGTATCCTCCACAATAATGTGATTTCAGGCCCCTGAACTAAGTGTCCCCTTCCTCTGAAAAAAAAATTCTCCCTGGAAGTTGTAGTAAGCAGGATGGGGTAATTGTTAAAACGAGGGCTTCAGACTGTCCCTGCTTTGTGCTCCTGGTAGTGGGAATTCCTTTGGCTTGTAACTGATGGGAAAGCCCTATCCTCCTAAGAGGAATGTGTGAGTAGCACAGTCTGGCAGGGTGTAGGAATGTTTGCCCCATGAGAACATAAGAATGGCCATACTGGGTCAGACCAAGGTCGATCCAGCCCAGTATCCTGTCTGCCGACAGCGGCCAATGCCAGGTGCCCCAGAGAGAGTGAACCAAACAGGTAATGATCAAGTGATCTCTCTCCTGCCATCCGTCTCCACCCTCTGACAAACAGAAGCTAGGGACACCATTCCTTACGCAGCCTGGCTAATAGCCATTAATGGACTTAACCTCCATGAATTTATCTAGTTCTCTTTTAAACCCTGTTATAGTCCTAGCCTTCACAACCTCCTCAGGGAAGGAGTTCCACAGGTTGACTGTGCGCTGTGTGAAGAAGAACTTCCTTTTATTTGTTTTAAACCTGCTGCCCATTAATTTCATTTGGTGGCCCCCAGTTTTGAGATTATGGGAACAAGCAAATAACTTTTCCTTATTCACTTTCTCCACTCCACTCATGATTTTATAGACCTTTATCATATCCACCCTTAGGCTCCTCTTTTCTAAGATGAAAATTCTAGTCTCTTTAATCTCTCTTCATATGGGACCCGTTCCTAATCCCTAATCATTTTAGTTGCCCTTCTCTGAACCTTTTCTAATGCCAGTATATCTTTTTTGAGATGAGGAGACCACATCTGTACTCAGTATTCAAGATGTGGGCGTACCATAGATTTATACAAGGGCAATAAGATATTTTCTGTCTTATTCTCTATCCCTTTTTTAATGATTCCTAACATCCTGTTTTGCTTTTTAGACTGCCACTGCACACTGCATGGACATATTCAGAGAACTATCCACGATGACTCCAAGATCTCTTTCCTGATAAGCTGTAGCTAAATTAGCCCCCATCATACTGTATGTATCGTTGGGGTTATTTTTTCCAATGTGCATTACTTTACATTTATCTACATTCGATTTCATTTGCCATTTTGTGGCCCAATCACTTAGTTTGGTGAGATCTTTTTGAAGCTCTTCACAGTCTGCTTCGGTCTTAACTACCTTGAGCAGTTTAGTATCATCTGCAAACTTTTCCACTTCACATTTTACCCCTTTCTCCAGATCAAGTATGACTAAGTTGAATAGGATGGGTCCTAGGACTGACCCTGGGGGACCACCACTAGTTACCCCTCGTGGGTACTCTGTCTGTGTCCTGTTCTAGCTTACTCATATCAGGGCAGATGACATGTGGAGTCAAGCAGCATTGTCCCTTCCTGATTGGGGGTAGCTGACAAATAAACATCCACCCCAATTTAGTTTTTATTGAGCCCTTATTATGTACAGTGTCAAGACACCCCTCTGACCACCTATGAATTATATATATATAAAAACACACCAATTTTTAACATTGCAATAGGTCAGCAATAAGTTAGGCTGACAAGGAGTTCTGCAGGAGAGATGCGAGGGTGAAAGGGCAGGGCACAAGGGTTAAGTTCTGGAACATCACTTGAAGTCTTTTCTTAGTGTTTACTTAGTCCTTACTCGGGCAAAATTCCCAATGAGCCCCAGAGAATTTGCTTGAGTAGGGAATTCAGGATACGGCTGGCTGAGATGTGCTTGGCCCCTGACACTCTCATTAAAGCCACTAGTGCCAATCCTGGGGAATACTACTCAGTGTTTACTCAAACCAACTAAAGGCAGAGTAAACACCGAGTAAGGACCTCAGGAGCAGGCCCACAATGAAGTCTCTGGCCATTTCTGGAGCAAATGCTCCTCCCTCATTTGCAGCCTGGTGCTAATTGCAATAAAGTTCACGCTTACAGAGCAAGAGGTGTTTGAATAATTACTCTGGGAAGCAGAATTAAAATATTTATTTATTATTCATGCCATATGTTCCACCGATATTTTGTATTTAATCAACTTAAGACAGATGGCAGAACATTAAGGCCATTAAACTAATGGCACTTAGTTTTTCCATTTATTTTCTTCTCCTTTGGGGGAAAAAAAAGTTGATGGATAAATGAAACTGAATGGAGGCAACAAACTCTGATCTCTGAAAAGCCAAGTGGAGCTAGAGAATGGCCCAAGGAAAAGAACGATTGGTTTTGCCTGAAATTGATGGAGCTGGATTCCCGCCTTGCTGACGCCAGTTTCACACTGGTGTAACCACACTGACTTCAGAACAGTTACTTCCGATTTAAAGCTGTGTGAGGTCAGAATGAAGCCCTTAGTCATTCACTGGCAGATTTACCCGGTATTATCTGGATCCCTCAGGGCAGCACCTTGGGTTTGTGGTGGTGGTGGTGGGGGTACTGCAGGAGGCTGGGGGTCAGGGGCTTGTTCTTTTCCCCCGCAGCTTCCCCCAGCCACCTTTTCTCTCCTTCCCCCTCCAGTGCTGCAGCCAAGGGTCAAGGGAGGGGGCAAGGGTTTGGGGCAGGAGGGCTATTTACCCAGTGTGCTGGCAGGCAAGATGGCAGAGCCTCAGCCCTGCTGGCCAGTCCCTTGCTGGTATAGCTAGTGGACACTCTGCAGGATAGCTTCCTACAGGCTCGCTGCAGTGTCCCTTTGAACACCCCCTCCCTTTCCATGTTATGGAAAACTGTCCTGTACCCAATACTTACGGCTGTCACCCTCTGAGAAACATTGGCGCCCTCAGACCAGTTGCTAGTGAGCAAGCCGCACCACAAATGACATTCCAGTGTCAACAAAGAGAGCGGGTAGTGACTGGAGCTCACTTCTGGGCTGAGAAGCAATCAAGAGAGGGCAGGGTTAAGACACCTTGGAGGGATTTGCAGGGGAAGCTTGTATGAAACAGTATGAACCTGTGCCCAGACAGCATACGTGTGATGTAATATTCATGCAATGTCTTTCACTCGGCATGCTCTTCCATTCTCAACGTATGATGCAGAAGTCTTGCAGGCGCAGGGGGAAGAATGCACCTGCCACCCAGATATTGTGCAGCATTTCAGCGAAGGAACTGAATCATTGTTTAGCATTTGAATTATATTTGAAGTGCTCTTCTCTAATTTTGGCCAGCCTGGGACACCATAGTGGAGATGAATACAGGGTTCCCAGGTGCAGGCTGATTCCATTTAGCCCAGAGCTCTGCTCTACTATGACCTTTCTTTGGGACAGGCCCGTTGATGGGGGGGAGGGGGAGAATAAAGGGGGCAACTGCCCAGTGGCCAGGCAATACAGAAGGATCCAGAACTTCCAGCCACTGCTGCTACTGCAGCAGCAGCTGTGGCCAGACCCCCAGGCCCTTTAAATAGCTGCTGGAGCCTTGGCTGATGCATTCTGGGTAGTGCTAAGGGTTGCCTTGGGGGAAAAGGAAGGGGCGTGGTGCACACAGTCAATGCTGTGGCTGTCTAACCCCAGTCCTGCCCCCTTTACCTGAGGCCTCACCTCTTCCAAGGCATGTGGCCCCACTGCTTTAGGATAATGCTGGACGGGAATTGGTTTTCTTCTCCCGCAAGAGTTTTCAAGATTTCAAACTTTTGTCCTGTTCCGAAGTGGGAGGAAAGGTTGATATCTCAACATTTTATATATATATAAATTGATAAGCTGGGGGGGGGGAGAGGGGGGGAATCAGATCAGGTCAGTCGAAACAACAATCAAAACATTTTGGTTTCATGAAATTAGCATTTTCTGATGGAAAAATGTCTCCTCAGAACGTTCTGGCCAGCTCTACATGAGCCAACGCTTTCAAACTTGAGTGCCAGACAGAGGCATGGAGAGGGCAATTTTGAAAACTCCAGAGGCCCAGACCCTTCCATGTACTTAGATGCCTAACTCCCATTAATATCAACATTGCTCCTTTGAGGACCTAGAGGTCTAGGAGACTTGCGATCCAAATTCTGGTGAAAGTCAATGAGCCAGTTTGTAAGTGGTGATTGATTGCCTGCTCACGCCCAACCATTCCAAGCCACCATCCACTAAACCTATGGTAACAGCTGCTGCACAAATGTTGACCTTGCTTATTTAAGGGCTGGCGTGTTCAGAAATTGGTGCCGCCAATGCTCTGTGGATTGAAAGAGACAATGAAGAGAATGCCAGCAACTTCCCTATTGTCTAGGCTGCTTTCTTGTTCCAGGGATTCAGAAGAATAAACTTCTCTGCCTCAATCTCCCCTTTCTTAGAGGCAGGGAAGGGGGGGAAGGGACAAGCCCAGTGAATGGTGATTGCTGTCTCTTCTGTGTATACAAAGCCAACTTCACTCTCCTTCAGTGGCAAGAAAATTGTCTCTGAAGTGGGGAGACAGGGGAAGAAAAGTAGTTTCATAAAAAGAAAATGTGAAGAAAGGCAGCAATCAAAACAGCTTTCTTTACAGTCCCTCTTACGTTCTGAAAAACCCAGCCCGCCCCCCAACCTCCACCCCTCCCTCTGCTCTGTTTGGACACATTCAAGAGGAAAATGATTCACAGTTGGATAAACAGCTCCTGGAGGTGTTAAAATTTGCAATAATGTATTGCTGTTTCTAAAGCAGAAATTAAAACCTTCAGTCTGCAATTCCCAGGCCCCAAGCCTCTAGGGCTTGCTGGGAGACACCTTTCTTAGAGGCAGGAGAGGGAGAGAAGAGACAAGCCCAGTGAATGTTGCAGGAAGCTTGGTGCATAATTCTCTTGCACATCAGCAGAATAACAAAGCACAAGTGTCTTTGTTGTCCCACACTTCATGGCCTGCGCTGATAACATCTCATGGCTGAACCACAGGGCAAGACCCGTCTCTCTTAGCTCTGTTGATTTCAGTGAGGTTACTTCTGCTTGGATTTCAGTAGCAAATCAGGCACATTATACTCCCACTCTGCACACAAAGGTCTTAGTTATACACTGCCAGTTTGGGGTGGGAAGGACTGACACCCTCCTCCCCCGTTAAGCAATGTCAAATCAACCCTTCCATGGACAAGGGTAGTTGTCTCCCTGGGTGAACTAGCTGAGCCATCTGGAGTGCTGACAGAATTTGATCTTTGCCAGACAGATTCTGAACTTTGGCCTGGAGCTTCTCCACGGAAGGTCATGGAGTCCCTGCACTATAGAAATAGGGTGATATCAGAGCTAGAGTGATAATTGCCAACAGGCAGATATGAACCTGGGACCTCTTGGAGCTTAGTGCATGAGCCTCTACAGTAGTGTTTCCCAAACTATTGGCTGTGGCCGGGCCTCAGTGTGGCTGCCGGGAGGGGAGTGGGGCGGGCTGGGAGGAGGTGTGTGTGGAGAGGAAACCGGCTGCTGGGAAGCAGGATTGGGGACAGCAGGGCTGTACAGCGGAGATGAGGGGGAGGGGGGTGGCAGGTGGCTGGCGGAAGCAGGGCTGGATGGGGGGTGGGGATGGGGGGCGGGGCTGGCTGGGGGAGATTGGGAGGAGGAGGAAGGGAGAACCAGCTGCCGGAAGCAGGGCTGGACAGGGGCAGTGGGGCTGCCCAGGGAGATTGGGAGGAGAAGCGGGGGAGAATCAGCCAGCTGGGAGGGAGTGGGGGGAGTGGGGCTGGTTAGGGGGGTCGTCGGGGGGGGCGGGGCTGGCCAGGGGAGATCGGCGGGGAGAACCGGCCGCTGGAAGCAGGGCTGGATGGGGGAGATCAGAAGGAGAAGTGGGGGGAGGGGAGGAGGGAGCGAATTGGCCAGCGGGAAGCGGGACTGACCCGGGCACATGCAGACCCGGGCACACGAGTGAGTCCGGCCCCGGGGATTCCATTTTGCCCCCCTGCCCCATACCCTCCCTCAAGTAGTTGCGAACTGCCTGGCTGGTAGACACACTCATGCAGCATTAGAACTTCTACCAGCCAGACAGTTCGCAGCTATGGACTGATACACCTAATTATAATAAAACTTACCTAATTAGAAAATACCGGACATTTTATATGTCTGGTATTTTCTCAATTTGCTTCCCGGACAGAACCCTCAAATACCGGACTGTCTGGTATAAAACCGGACACCTGGCAACCCTACCCCTCCTTACACCCTCCCTCCTAGCCAGATACCCTATGCCCAATCTGCTCCTGCTCCTGCCTTCCGGAGTGCCCATGCAGCACTGGGTGCCTGAAGCCCTGGCCCAGGCTGGGCAGAGGATGCAGCTAGGTGAAACACTGAAAATGTATTCATTTTTAATTCTTTTTTTTATATGCGTTTATATTTTTGGGCTGCAAAAAACAGTACTGAAAAAAAAGGGGTTCCAACTAAAGTAAAAAGTTTGGGAAACTCTGGTCTAGCCAGCTTTCTATCCATCTTACAGTCCATTTATCCAATCCATATTCCCTTAACTTGCTGGCAAGAATATTGTGGGTGACTGTATCAAAAGCTTTGCTAAAGCTGGCACTGGGAGCTTTGGGAGGACCAGAAACAACTTATTTGAATATTCATCATTTGCTTAATGAATATGCAAATATGCAAATGAACGTTACCAGTCCTCCAAAACCTTGTGAATGGATTTAGTGGTCCCCGTGTCAAAAAGTTTGGGAACCCCTGCTCTACATAGGGTTGCCAGGTGTTCGGTATCCTACTGGACAGTCTGGTATTTGAGCCCTCTGCCCGGTAAAAAAAATCAGACAATACCAGACACTGCATCTGATTTTTCCAGCTGGGTGCTGGACGGAAGCCTGATGTGGATAGTCCCTCCCCCGCCAGGCTTCTGTGCAATCACAGGCTCCCAGTGGCGTTTGCAGACCCGCCTCCCAGCTGTAGAGCAAACTCATTCTTTCTCTCTCCGTATGGTCTAAGTGCTACTCCATGGGACAGTGAACCGCACCCAGCAAGTGTGTAGGTTACAATTGCACCTATAGTAGGCAGATTCCCTGGCCACTCGGTGGTGGGCTGGCACTAGCAGACATAGCCCTAGAATAATGGTGGCACCCCACGTTCACTGAACTGAAAATCAGGGGCTTTTTATCCCTAAAAGGGTACAGGAGCATACTCCTTGCAGCTGCATGTGGTGCTGTCCCCTTTGCCCAAGGGTGGGAAGACAGAAACACTTCCTGAGGTGCAGGAACATTCCCCCAACTCTCCTCCCACCTTCCTAGGGATGTCTAAGTGTGGGCCAAGGAAGCCCCGCGTGGCCAGGCAATGCAAGAACTCAGATAAAGTACTCTCCGAAAGCATAGCTTGCAGCTCAGTGTTGCAAATACACCTCTGACTGAAGGCAACAGATGCTCATGAGAGTGATATAATAAGGAGAAATGCAAAGTACTCCATTTGTAAGGAGCAATCAGTGGCACCCACACAGAATGGGAAATGGCTGTCTTGGAAGTAGTGATGCAGAAAGGGTTCTGGGGGGTCGAAGAAGATGACAAGCTAAATATGACTCAAGAGTGTAACACATGAACAAAAACAAAAATAACCAACCAACAAAAATAGCCAACTCTTGCTTATGACACTCCTGCTAATACATCCCTGGTTATAACAAATAACCAGGGATGTATTAGCAGGAGTGTCATGAGCAAGACACAAGAAGGAATTCTTCCACTCTATTCCATGCTGATTAGCCTCAGCTGGAGCATGGTGTCCATTTCTGGGTGCCACATTTCAGAAAAGATGTGGTCCAATGGGAGAAAGTCCAGAGAAGAATGACAAAAAGGAGTAAAGATTTGAAAAACATGACCCACGAGAAAGATTGAAGAAAAAAATGTTTGTTTAGTCAAACAGAGTAGACTGAGAGGGGAAATGATAACCGCTTCCAAGTATCTAAATGGTTGCTACAAGAAGGAGGGAGACAAAGAATTCTCCTTAATCTCAGAGGAGAACCCAAGAGGCAAGGGACTTAAACTGCAGCAAGGGAGGTTTAGGTTGGACACTAGGAAAAACTTCCTAACTGTCAGGGTGGTTAAACACTGGGATAAATTGCTTAGGGGGGTTGTGGAATCATCCTTCTTCCCCCCCTCCCCCTCCAGTTCCCCATTCCTTGAGTGCTTAGAATCATTGTATGATGGGACTGGGAGGGACCTCAGTAAGTCATCTTGTCCAGACCCCTACCCTCAAATTAGGACTAAGTAATAAACCATCCCTGGCAAGTGATTGACTCATTGATAGGTGCTCAGCATCAGACTTTACTGAAAATTCTCAACTCTTTGTTGGTGCCATCAACCATTCCATCTTGCAGCACAGAACCCAATGTGCCTTTCACCAGGCTGAGCCCCTGGTACCAAATATTCTGGCATGCCAGAGCCATCTGCATGCAAAACCATATGGCTATTGCAGGGCTGGGAAGGGAGTCTTGGATGGCTTGCAGGGCTAAATGGAAAATCTTCTCACATTCATGAGAGGTAAAGTCAATTGGCTGCTACACAGAACAACTTGTTGGTCTCCAGACAAAATCAATCAGCCCTTGCCCAAGTCTGCCCACAACAGGGCCTATTGGAACAATCACCTTTCCATCAGCCACTGGGCTGAGACCATCCACTCTATCGCAGAGGCCTTCAAACAGGTGTAAGGTGCCAGCAGACCTTTGTTTACTTAGGCTGGATTCAAGTTTTCCATATGCCGTTATCAATCCACATGGCCAGCTAGCTCCCACCAGAAGGCTCTCTTCATAAACTGGTACTGCAGCAAATGGAGTTGATCGTGAATGCTGAGCCATCCCCAGGAAATAACAAGCCTTCAAACTTATTATACTCACAGGACATCAAGCCATGAAAGAGAGGTGCCAACTGACTCTCCACGGGGCTTTTTGGGGGAAGGCTGGCATGTTTCTGAGCTTTTGGGAGCTGCAGTAATCTGTGCTGCTTTTCAAATTGGAGACTAGGAAATGTCCCGTGGGCTCAGAGAGGCACTTGAGTGATAGCGAATCTGGAAAACATTTACAGTGTGTTTAAAAAAAATGTAATAGCTCAGCTTGTCTACTTGAATTTAGGAAGGAAGAGGAAGAGGGAAAAGCCGGGCGAGAGCTGCCAACAGTATGTTATGTGTTTTCTGAAAGCTGAGATTGACTAAAAATTACACAGCGATGGAAAATGAGCCAGTATGTATGCGGGAAGGGGCTGTGTGCTTGTCAGCAAGCCGGTCTTGAGGGTGTGCTGAGATACAGTGCTTTGCACAGATTAAATCATTTAGAATGTTCTGACAGCGAATACACTCTGATAATGTGCTTTGGGCCGTCCTGACATTCTGTCCACATCATGTGACACCCCAGGGCTGCCTCTCTTGCTAGGCATTAGGAGAACCTCAATAAGACATCAGCTTGGGATGATGCCACGGTGAACAGCTGGTACCTTGCTCCAGACCCCAAGTCGCATCAAAGGAAACCCCAGCGGAGAACAGCCCTCTGGGTTCCAGGGAGGGGGAGAGTAATGATAGCACCCCATTCTGCCCTATGTCCCCAGAGAGCTGTACCAGATATTAATCTCTACCACTTGTAGAAGCACCAGAAGAACTCTAGACCTATGAGGACAAAGAAGCTCCAGTAGCCGAGATTGGTCAGCAATAATTTATCTTTCTGGTCAGGGTGCTAATAGGAGAGTCTGGCTAGCATACAGAGGGCACGTCTAAACTACGTTCTTTTTCGAAAGAGGATATGCAAATTCCATGGGAATTTGCATATCTTCTTCCGATCTCACTTTTGAAAGAGGATCTTTTGAAAGTGAAAGTAGTCTGAACGGGTTTTTTTTTCCGGGAAAACCCACCTTTTTCGAAAAAAAACCGCATAAACCTTCTTTTTTAAGGAAGAGCTGGTTTTTTGAAAAAGGAGGTTTTTTCCAAAAAGCCGCATCCAGTCTACTTTCACTTTCGAAAGATCCTCTTTTGAAAGTGAGATTGGAAGAAGATGCAAACTCCCATGGATGTTCCATGGGAATTTGCATATCCTCTTTCGAAAATTCTACGTAGTCTAGACATAGCCTCAGTGGGTGGCAGGAGGCACACAGGCAGGAGGCCATGCTTTCTAAGCACAGCCCCGCATAAGGGGTAGCATGAAGATTCATTGCCTAAGCCGCAGTTCCTTGAGGCACTGTGTCCTAAACAGATAGTTGCTCCTACAGCTCCAAAAGAGAGGTGCTGCTGAATCTATGCATGGATGTAGCATATGGGCTCCAGCTGGCCAGCATTTTGGTCTGTGTCAGGAAGAATGGGATGGGCCATTGGCTTCAATGGGAAATACCCACCTCCAGTCTGGGAGGAGTAGGGCTCAGTCGCATGGCAAAGAGTAGGCCCTTACCAGAGCCAGCCAGAACATGTTCATTCAAGTATGTTTTTTTCTGAAAGCCAAAATGTTTTGCAGAGTTATCAGCTTCTGGGACCAGGGCAGGGAGAGTAGGAGACCAAGGCAGGTTCTTGCTCTAAGGGTCCAGGGAGGGATGGGTATTGGGGACCACCCATGTCTGAGTCCCTAGGGCAGAGTGATCTAGAATTAGCCACTGGTGCAATGGCTGGCGGAAGAAGCAGCTGGATGTTTTTCTAAAAGCTCTGCTCAGGGAATTATTGTGGGGTAGGCCTGTAGCTTGTGTCACCCAGGAAGTTGGGAAAGAGGCTGACCGAGGTTTCTGGCCTTGGAATGTTCGAATTTCTTGCCTTTCGCAGCTGTAGCCGGGTTGACCCACTCTGGAGGTGACATTGCAGCTGCCTGTTGAGAAGGAGGCTGTTTCAGGAGGGGGCTCTCCTGTACAGATGCACAGGAAGGTGCCACCTGGTCTAGCTGAATGGACCTGCCCTCCTTACAAATTTCTCTGCAACAAGGAGCTCTGATGCCACAGGTCTATCGAGCAGGTGAGCAAGTGAGGGTGAGGGGTAATCAAAAGAGCTCCTGTCCATTTTAGCTGCACAGTTAATTTAGAAAGGGCAATACAAGACCTAATCGAACTAACGAGGCTATGACCTGGAAGGTGATTACACACCTGCCTGTATGATCCAGGGGAGCCTCCAACAATAAATAGGCAGCTTTGGACAAAGTTCAGCAAAACAGGCAGCCGCGAATGCGTCACTGGCGTCTGCAGAAACTAGCACAGAAGAGCACTTGTGCGCTCGCTTGTCTGCTGAAGCTGGTTGAGTTCTGTGCTGCTTTTAAGTATACAGTGGCAGCAAGGAGGGCCTCAACTTCTACTCCTAGTTCCCCTAGGGAGCATCTACACCACAATTCCGTCGGCTTATTCTGACTTCTGTAAACCTCATTCCATGAGAAATAATGCTTATTCCAAAATAGCTATTTCACAATAGCGGTAGTGCGGACGCTTCACTGCTGCTATTTCAGAATAGCTCCTCCCCACGGCCATTCAAAGGAATTACTCTCCAGTACTTCCTGGGGCAGGCCTGGGAAAAATACATCCCGCGAGCCAGATCCAGCCCGCCAAGCCACCAGATCCGGCCTGCGGAGGCAGCAGGGAGCCCCAGGCAGGCTCTCCAGCTTACCCCGCAGCCCCGTGCAACCATGCAGAAATGCAGCTGCCAGGGCTCTTGTTCCTGTTTTAAAACTGGAGGGGTGGAGGGAAGGTTTGGGAGCCGCCCCACTCCCAGCACATTCCCATTGGCCAGTTTCTGGCAGAAACCAGCCAATGGAAGCTGCTTGTTGAAATAACAGGCAGCTAAGAAGAGTCACGCCCCCTCTCCTGGGCTCAGTTATTCGGGAAGCACATGGCCAGGCAGGCTGCCTGGCTGGGAAACATTTTAAGCTCTGCAGGCAGGCAGGCTAGTTTGGCAGCTGGCAAGTAAATCTCTTGGCTACAGCCTGCTTCTGGCACCCCAGCCCTTTCCTGCACCAATTCTCTGCCCCTCCCACTCAACATACCCAAACCCTCTGCCCCCCTCTTACACCCATACCCCCTCCCAGATCTGGCACCCCAATCTCCTGCCCCAGATCACAATCCCCTCCTACCCTGGGTCACATCCCAAAGCCCTGCACTCCAGTCCCCTGCCCTAGGTCACAATCGCCTGCCTCATCCCAACTCCTTCCCAGACTCCAGTCTCCCTCCTGTACCCCAGCCCCTTACCCCAAACTCCCTTCCAAACCCCACATCTCCTCCATTAATATCATGGAAGACTGCAGCCCTTGACCACTTTCCAAAATCTAAGCGTAGCCCCCCCATCTAAAATTATTGCCCACTCCTGTCTTTGGGCTCTAAATCAAGGTAGCACATTCACATTAGGGGAGGCTGCCTTGGACTAATTTTGAGGCTTCCCTGTAGTGTAGACACGTCATTTTGAAATAAGCTGTTTCAGAGTATTTCATCCAGAACAGCTTATTTTGAAAAAAAGTGTGCTGTAGAAGTACCCCTACTGCATGACTTGAGTCACCTTTCTGTGCTGAAGGGTCTTCCTCATTAAAATGGGATGAATGGGTGGTGGGGCATCATAATAGCAGCTATTAGGCGTATTGTGAAGCCTGACTTGTCAAGATAAGGTGGAGGGTTGGTAGAGCAGCAGGCTACTATACTGGCACTACTAAGATTTTCATTTTTCCCCCCCTCCCTCTCCCTCTCCCTCTCCCCCTTCCTCTCTCTCTCTTTCTCTCTCTCCCTCCCTCTTCCTCCCCTCCCATGGTATCACGAAATACCATGGGTACTTCTCAAGCAAAGATCTGTTTTTGTTCTCGGAACCCCTGCAACAGACAAGGGCAGATAAAATAAACTCAGAGCCACTCTGCCTCTCTCAAAGGTGGCTCAGAGCATCTCTTATGCCCCCTCCCGTGTTTGCTCACTGAAATATGAAAAATTGGTAATTACATGGATCCCGTGTATGTGCAAGCAGCCAGATGACACTAAAATGCAAACAAATTATGTCTTGCTGCTCACGCCTCACAATCTGCTTTAAAAACAACAAGTAGTACTGTGGCACCTTAGGGCACGTCTACACAGCAGGGCTAAAGTCAAATTAAGCGATGCAACTTCAGCTATGTCAATTGCATAGCTGAAGTTGAAATAGCTTAGTTTGGCTTTTGGTGCTGTCTACACAGCAAGAAGGTGAACACTCTTCCTTTGACTTCCCTTACTCCTCGTGAAATGAGGGTTGCAGGAGTTGGAGTAAGAAGTCCTCCAGCTCGACATTATTTCAAAATAACAACTTGTAGTGTAGACATGATCTTTGTTATTCCAGAATAACGTCAATTACTCCGAAATAACACTGCTGTAACTAACAAGAATATATGGATAGTATCATGAGCTGATGGAATTTGGTAGCTTCCAGCTGCCTCTTCTCTCATCACCCTCTCCCCCAACTTCCGCTCCAGCCAGTTCCCACATCCATGCCCTGGCTTCCTCCCCACAGCCCTCCAAAGTCCTACTGAAACTCCTCTACCCACATCTTCTCCCTCCCCCACCTGAATGATCACTGCTGGCTCTTCCACCCCCAGTCTGGGTCAATGTTTGCTCTCCCTGTTTGTTTCTCACTAGTGGGAGATTTTGGTGTTTATTTAATTTTGGGCTTCCTCCCTTTTGCTGTGCTGTGTGAGCAGCATTGTTTCCTGGAGCTCCCCAGGGTAGGAAGACTGGGATGTTTTGGGATGGGACAGTTAACACTATGCTTGAACTTTTGCTTTTTTAGTCCACAAGGAAATCTCTTTTCCTTGTTGATCTCCCCCACTACCCCCATTTTCCCACAATTGCACATTCATCTGCATTTTTAAACTCTCCACCCTGGCACATGAGCTAACCATAAAGCATGCTCTGTTGCATTCGATACGGCATTGTTATGACATTAACAATTTAGGCAAGAGATGGGATTTTTTCCCCCTATCAAAATAAGATGGGACTCAAAGCAGCAGGCTGGATAAAATTGATTTCCAGCACCTCGGGTTGTAAGTACCTCACACGGCTACAGAGCAGTTTCTACAGGGAAAAGGTGCTTGTTGTAATGAGGGAAAGCAGAGTGTTCTGATTATGTAGCATTATGTGCTTGAAACAACAGGAACGTGTACTGTAAAATCTTCTTCCCGGGGGGGAGGACCAGCTCCCCCTGTCCAATGAGGAAGGGGGTGTTAGCCAGAGGATCAGCTGTGCTCCATGAATGAAAGTCTGGCAGCAGCTTTTGTAAGCAAAGGTAGTACAAAAAGAGTAATGTCACTATTCATAGTTTTTGTAAGTAGGTAGCACTGAGAGGCAGTGTGCTCTAGCAGAGGCTCTGTTCCAAGCTCCACTACTGATCCACCTTGTCACTTAGGCAAGTTACTTCACCTCTCTTCTCTGTTTCCTTGGTCTATTTAGACTGCAAGTTCTTCAGGGCAGGGGTCCTTTTTGTGCATCAGCGCAGCGCTTAGCACAATGGGGCTCTTATTGCAGTTGGGGTCTCTGGGCGCTATTGCGATATGAACAATAATATCAATACTCCCGAGACATCTTTGAGTGATCTCCATGGGCTGCAAGGTGGTCGTCACCAAGATGGTTTCCTGAATTTGGGTAGTTTTGCTAATTGCACTTGCTTGCCTAGAATTTGCAGGGGATGACAACTGAACCATAGCAGTGCTGTGTTTGCATGCAGAGGGAGTGCACCGCTCTCCCAGTGTTGTGTGCAGTCAACCCGCATCTCGTGTCACGTGCCTTTGCCATACGTGTGTGTCACTGTAGCAATACAGGAAGGAAAATGCCTATGTGGATGGAAACCTGCAGAATCTGGCAACCCTGTGCATGGGCAACAGTAATAAAATGTCTCACGGGCCACACATAGAACCCCGATGGGCCGCATGCAGCCCACTGTCCTTATGTGTGCCATCCAGACAGCGGCACTGGATTGTGACAGATGGTGTCTCTTGCAGCCATGTAATCCCTCCATGGGGACATCTGATGACTCACTACAGGAATAAGTGACCAGGGCTCAATGGACCCATGAATCTTGGTGATGTCACTGAACTGTAATGGCTGCTTATCAACCGTGTACAGGGAAAATGACCCAGTGTCTGGGAGTACAATCCCTTCGATCCAAATTTTCTTTGTTAAGTGGGTTGCTGGTGGCAAGAATTGACTTATTGACTTCAGAATCTTAAGGCCTGAGCTCCTCCTGTTTGAGCTGAGACCCAATTTAATTAACCCAGCTGAGCTGTAGCAAGCTCAGCCTCTAGCTACAATTCTGGCTACACAGCACACTAAACTCAAAATAAGATACACAATCTATTTCGAAATAGCTTATTTTGAAATTTGGTGCATCTACACAGTGCCAAATTTTGAAATAACGCGCTATTTCAAGCCATCCCTTATCCCCCATGCAATATGGTTTACCAGGATGGTGAAATAGAGTGCCTTTTATTTCAAAAAATATTTTGAAATAACGGGCAGCTTGTGTAGACACAGGATAGCTATTTCAGGTTACCTCCCATATTCCAAAATAGCTGTGCAGTGTAGACGTAACCTAGAGGGGAACAGCATGCCACACCAAGTGGGCATGACCTGCAGCATTTAGCTGTCTGCACCCGAAACCCCCGGGATAAGAGTCATCTAGCAAAGTTCCCTCCTGCCTCAGCCCTTACCTGGAGAGACCCGCCCAAATGGTGACTGAGTGAGACTGTGTGGACCCCTTCAGTCTCTGATGTTTCTGCAAATGAAGGGGCCTCACCACCTCAGTCACATGGGGACACTTTTCCTTTAAGAAGTGGGTGGACTTGTGCCACCTTATGAGGAGCATGGTATAAAAACAGCCACCATGTGAGCCCTGAACTGGGAGTCAGACTGAGGCAGGATTGGACAGGAAGTGTCTCTAATCTCTCTCCACACTGTTGGCAAACAGATAGTCTCTTGGCCTCTCTGGAGACAGCTGACAGATTTTCCTGTGTGGGCACAATGGGTGTATCGCAAGGGAATGTTGGAAGCCTGCAAGCTGCTGCATGGATATGCACAGACAGACCATTACCTGCTTTATATGCAGTGTTGTATCCCGTTGGGGCAGAAGGATTGGGCCATTATGATTATTCAGAACTAATATTTGGCTTTCGATCAAGTGATCATGTAACTGAAACCCTAGGTCTGATTGGTGAAATAACAGGGGAACTGTTGTGGAAGGCAGTTTTGGGTTTTGTGACAGTCAGGGAAAAGACTCCTGCTTTTTAGATTTGCTTGGTGCTCCCTGTTAGACTACCTTAAGTATGGGGGGGGGGGGAGGGCGGGATTCTCCTTCACAGTGCACTGTCACAGACAACATTGGGACCTGGTGAATTCATATTAGTCCCCCAAGTGGAATGCAGCCATTCTCATCTAAGGGAATCTGTGGGGCTTTGTGTTTGGAAGGCCAGGAATTGGATACTGAGAACTCAGTCACTTCCCAGCAGCAAAAATGCAATTGATAAAATGTTGAAGGGGGAAAGACAAAAGGGCCCCTCTGACTTCAAGGGTTTTAATAGATTGCTCCCTTCCATTCTGACAAGGCCACGATTAATGGTGACATTTTCCCTGCAGCACCTTTGTGACTGAAGAGCTGCCGGCTCATTAAATACGACTCTGAATTAACAGCCAATCAGAAGATACTGCCTGGGGTTGCTGCTGGGGAATTACTGACGACTTAGCCATAAATTTGCTTTTCATTAGTTTGTGGGAGTCTGGACTGAAGCATGACAGTCTCAAGGGCTGTGATTAACGGGATGGTGCAAAAGGCCACCCGGGGGATGAGTCTGCGTAGGCCTCACTGCCTACGAGGGATGGGAAACTCCTGTGCCTCATTCCAAACCCAGCCAAACGTCAAGGCCATTTCTGCATTTGTGTCTGGCTTTGGGAAGACAGAGGGGAACACAGGAGAGGAGATGGGAGGGGACGGGGGAACTATTGAAAGACAGACCCTACTGCAGCAGAGCAACTACCAACTGCCCAGGAGTGCGGAACACAAAGGAGTGGAGGGGAAGACTGTGAAAAATGGACGTAGACTATATATTGTACATTGGGCAGCCACTGGTGTGTGTCACTGTGTATATATGAGTGTGTGTGTGTGAGTCTGTGTCTATCTCTGTGTGATATAGCTCTGTGTTATTCTATTTTTGCTACTAAAATTCAGTGGAACTTCTCTAGCAATCAAATGGCTTTAAATGCCACTAAAACCAAATGTTGTTACTCTAACAACCTGCCCTTATTACCACGCATAAAGTCCTGTAACACACCATGGCATTGGCCCCCTTCAGTGCTGAGACAGTCAGCAGCATGATATGGGTCTCAGCCCAGCTCCTGGCTGAGCCCTGCTCCCAAAGGCCAAATAAATTTTATTTTGCAGACACACGGCTACAACTGTCCCTTCTCACCAGCTAATCAGCCCCTTCATGAAACTTGCAATCTACAAGTAACATTCCATTGCATTTGTAATTCAGATAGTTTATTGCTTTTGACTAATTACCTGTCACTTTTTAAAAAGTGGTCATAATTTCTTCCTGACCCCAAGTTGGGCACTCAGCTTCTGCCCTGAAGCATGTGAGTGGATCACACTTGTGATCGATATCCTTGCTAGCATAACTGCAGTGTTGCTGGCTCATGGGACTGCCTGATACCTTTTTACAAAGGCCTCTGCTGTTGCTCCCTCAGTGAACTATAGCCACGAGCAACAGGGTATGGATGCCAGTGTGCTTGGTTAACATAAGCACTCAGGTGCACTTTGTTATGTGGAGTATCGGGCAGTACTCGGGGCCTGATATCACCCATCACTAGTACCTACTGCAGAACACAGAGAAAGAAGAGTCCTGTGAGAAAGAGAGACACAAATTTGGACTAAATTTCACACCCACGTTTTGCAAGTCTGCCATGTAGCAAATCAGAAAGAGACAAAACCCAGCAGAGGGAGTCAGCCTACACAGGTCTCAGCCCAAGGCTAATGAGTTACTTACGCTCCACTTATATCCACGGCCTGAGACAGGATGCAAGTGGTGCACAAACCTTGTGCTGGCTGCTCTGCATGGGGATAAATACCTCTCCGTTAGAACCACTGTTAAGCCCTGCAAACAGCGAGCGGACCCTGGATAATTATTCCCAAGTGAAATAAATTTGTTTCAGTCATGCGTGGGTCCCCTTCGTGTCCACTCCTACAGGTGGGTGCACTAGCACAAAGGCTCCCATGATGTGAATTTCAATATCACAGGGAGGAGCTGAATTTTAAATCCATATAAGGAAGTGGTCATGCTCGCTCACTCATCCAACCAGGGGACAGGAACAATACCACGTTACATATCTGATTACTCTTAGGAAGTATTGAATGCTTTCAGAAAATTGTTTGTGAACAATCTCGATAGCTTAAAATAAGGGGGGGGAAGGGAAGTGTTAAACAATAAGTACACAAGAGGAAACTGATCTGCAGGGGGATGTGCAGCGGAAAAAGTGAGCAGTTAATTGTTGTGAGTTACTGGCTTCCCCTGAAGTCATTATTAATACACACCTATTCAGATCTGGGAAGTGCATTGTCCATCTGACCCCTGCAGTAGTTCCCCTGGATCTGGGGTGAACAAGCTGAGAGCAGTGGATATAAATTTATTGGAGCATTAGAGTGCAATAAATGCAATGAGAATTAGAATGAATCCATGTGCCTGTGTCTGCTGCCTGGCCCTCCGAGAAAAAGACCTGAATGAGCAGAAAAAAAAAAGGCTGAAAAAGGAAAAGCTAAGAGGTGACAGTGGCCTTCTGTGCTGAACCTAGGTGGAGCTACATAAGCTCTCACAGGAGGCTAGCAAGTCTCAGGGCATGTCTACACTAGGAAATTATTTCGAAATAGCTTATTTTGAAATAATAATTCCCGAATAACTATTTTGAAATGGCGTGTTCACACTACAGGGAAGCCTTGAAATTCATCCGAGGTAGCCTCCCTTAATGTGGGTGTGCTACCTTGACTTAGAGCCCCAGGATACACTGGGGAATAATTCGTCTGAATGAGTCTGGGAAGCTGATATTTCAAAACAGCAGCTGTGGAGCATCCACACTATCGCTATTTCAAAATAAGCGTTATTCTTTGTGGAAAGCAGGAGTTAATATTTCAAAATAATGGGCTTGGTAGTGTGGATGCTCTGCTTGCCATTTTGAAATAAGGGGAGTTATTTCAATATAACTCCCTAATGTAGACCAAGGCTCAGAGGGATAGTTGTGTTAGTCTGTATCTGCCAAAAAACAAGGAGCCCTCTGGAGCCTTAAAGACTAAGGCTACGTCTAAACTACATCCCTCTGTCGGCAGAGGGATGTCAATGAAGCACTTTGAAAGTGCAAATGAAGCGGGGATTTAAATATCCCGTGCTTCATTTGCATAATCACGTAATGGTGCTCTTTTGAAAAAGTGCTATTTCGAAAAAAGAAACACAGTCTAGATGCAGTTATTTCAAAAGAAAACCCTTCTTTTGAAATTACCCTTATTCCTTATAAAATGCGGTTTAAGGGTAATTTTGAAAGAAGGGTTTTCTTTCAAAATAACCGTGTCTAGACTGCGTTTCTTTTTTCGAAATAGGGTATTTTGAAATAGCGCCCGGATGCAATTATGCAAATGAAGCTCAGGAAATTCAAATCCGCACTTCATTTGCCATTTCGCTCAGCTGCATTTGCATTCCTCTCTCAAAAGAGGAATGCAGTGTAGACATAGCCTAACATTTATTTGGGCATAAGCTTTTCTGGGTAAAAACCACTTTGAGAGGTACATGGAGTGGAAATCTCTCTCTCTCTCTCTCTCTCACACACTCACTCACACACACACACACACACACACACACACACACACACACACACACACACACACACACACACACTGGCATTGCTTCCAGCCACAATATTGCTGCATCTTCAGGTGCATACACCCAAGTCCCACCTGTCCAACCAGTCATTCCTGGGCTTCTGATAGATGGCAATGCTGGCTGACAGTCATCAGCAGGTACCTCCTTCCCCCTCAGCCTGCCTCAAGGTGCTAGGAGCTGGGACAAACTTTGTTATCCAGCACATTCAATTAACTGACAACCCCATTCAACCATGCGTGCCGGATAACAAAGCTTTCATTGTACTAGCATTTCGAAAGAAAGGAGTTACTTATCCAGTGTAGGAACAGTGTTAGTGGGGCCAATTCAGTCAGGGTGGATGTGGCTCATTCCCACATTGAGGAAATTGAGGAAATATGAATAGCAAGAGATTGCCTCGGTAGTGAGATAACCATTCTAAATCCTTGTTCAGTCCTAATTTGATTGTGTTAAATTTGCAGATTAATTGCAGTTCTGCTGTTTCTTTTTGTAGTCTGGTTTTGAAGTGTCTTTTTTGTAGAAGGGATGGCTACTTTTAAATCCATTACTGAGTATCCAGAGAGGTTAAAATGTTTTCTTACTGGTTTATGTATGTAACCTTTTTTGATGTATGATCTGTTTCCATTTATCCTTTGGCGTAGAGACTGTCCGGAGACTAGCAGTGAATTTTGCACTGTTATCCTTCACGTGAGCAGGTCAGGGTTCTTTCTTTCCATGTTTTCTGTCTGTTACTAGTTGTCTCATTAGCTTCTTAGACTACGTCTACACTGCAGAGTTATTTTGGGATACTGGAAGTATCTCAAAATAGCTATTCTGAGTCTTTGGAACATGCCCCTTATTTTGAAATATAACAGGCTCGCTATTCTGACATCCCTATAAACCTCCTTCTACAAGGGTGTAGATAGCACCAGATTTCAAAATAAGCTATTTTGAGTAAGGGTGCAGTTTTGATGCACCCTGAGAAACCTCTCTCACCCCTCTGTCAATAGTAGTGCAAAACCTAGTGAGGATTCCAGAGCCTCACATAGAATGTATGAAGAGGGATCTGGCAAGTCTCACTGGAGCCAAGCAGTAACCTCTATACACAGACATTTTCTCTTTCTCTTACCCATAGCAAGGCAAAGGGCTGCAATGTAATGAATGAGACCTTTCCAGTTCACTCTGGCTCTTTGAGGCTCCGTGGCCAAAGAAAGTTGAGCTGGTGCCAGACGAATATGAGAGCAAGGTGAAGAGTGTGTGGCCAGAGAGGAGTCAGAAAAGGGGCTGGAGGAGGCTGGCTTCTCATCAGTGAAGATCTGGTAGCCGAGGCAACAGAGATACCAAGAGTCAGGGCCAGGCTTCTAGTGGAGCTTAGAACTCCATGAGCTGAGTGTCTCTTCTGAAAATCCAGCAGTGTCACTGTCAGCATTGCCTGAACACTGTGCACTTCGGCGGCCACCCAGGAGAAACTCAAATGCCACCCAGCTGACCAACTCAGCACCCAGAGCTGCCCACAGCTGGCAGCCTGTGTTTCTACCAATGGTGCACCTCTGCACATGCCTCAGTGCACGTAAAAATTATTCTGCACATGGATGGAAAAAAATTAGATGGAATGATGGCCACTGTCATGGGGCAGTCTCATCACCATAGTGCCTCCAGCCAGCAATCCTGGGAATTAGCTTGTTTGGCTCGCTGGACACTTTCCTCTAGTTGGTGTCTCCCCATGTTTCTCTTCCCAGGGAACACCCAGTTCCCCTGTATGCACCTTGCCTCAGTGACCCACTGCCAGTCTTCATCTAGCCCCTGCCTCAGAGGCAAACTGCAGTCTGTAATGGCTGCTCATCACTGGCAAGGGGGTGTGGACCTGCTGCCCCTGCCTACCATGGCTGCCCCTTGCAGCCCCAATAGCTTCAGGCCCTGCAACCTGGGAGTTTGGCTGGCCAGAGCCGTCCCGGCCCCGCCTTCCTTCCCCAGCCCTGCTCTATCCCCAGGAAGCCTCCTGCTTCCCTGGCAGTCAGGTCCCTACTGCTCTCTGTCCAGAACAGCAGTCAGTTCTGGTGGGTTCTTACATAAGAAAATCTTGCACAAGGGTTCTTGTGCAAGAACTCTTGTGCAAGAACATGTCCACACAGCCATGTGCTTTTGTGCAAGAGCATCCATGGCAGTGTGGATGCTCTATTGAGCAAGAAAGTTTTGATGGCCATATTAGCCACAGGGCTTTTTTGCGCGTCCACACGGCCCTCTTGCACAAGAGCTCTTGTGCAAGAAGCCCTCTCTTCCCATGCTTTACTGTAACTCTTCTTGTGTAAGAGTGAACGGGCAGTGTGGATGCTCTGTGGAAGAATGGCCATTCTTGCGCAAGAACCTGCCAGTGTAGACATAGCACAGGAGTCCTTCCTTATATCGCCCGGAGCTGGGCCCTCATTAGCATAACTGCCTCAGCTGGGGCTTCGCTCTCAGCCCTCACTCGGGACTGGAGTTTTGCCTTTAAAGGGGCAGTGCAGGGCAAACTCCCTGTCACAGTCACCATGGAAGCTGCGGGGAGCTGAGCCCATCTGAAAATCTGGCCTCATGTACGAGGGCTTTGCTCATTTGAAAACCTGCCCTCCCATGGAAGAAAGCAGCAAGGATGGGGGCACAAACATTGAAAGAATTCAACAAGGTAACTTTGCACAACAGAGCAGTAAACACATGGCTACAACAATTTGACAGGCAGGAGTAGAGCAACAGCATGTTTTTATCTGGAGCTGGTTTGGCTCATTGTAAGAGGAAGGCTGGTTTTGTGCTTGAGCATTGGAGCAGCAACCAGGAGGGCCGGATTCTATGCTTACTCTCACGGTGCCTCAGTTTCTCCATCTAATAATGCCAGGGGTTTATGAGGCTTGTACTTGTAAAGCCTGTTGAGGTCTCCAGTTAGCAGGCACCATGGAAGCACAAATTGTCTATTGCATGTTACTTTGATTAGGGAGAGAAATAGAAATGTAATATCCATTCTTTTTCTAAGTGCAGATAATCAAGGAACATCTGTTTGTGGGAGAACATTAATTGGAAACAATGACCGTGACAGAACCTCCCTTTGTATTCAGATGTGTGCTCCATTAGGCAGGCTGCTATGAGGAATATCTTGCCAAGGCTGGATCGCTTTGTGGTGGAGGGACTGACCGTGGTTGCTTCTCATCTGTCATGCAAAAATGCAAGAGAATTACCACATTTAAAGAGAGCTTCATGGGGCTGCCCAGGTTTGGGTGTTTTTCAGATGGAAAAGAACGTATGTCTGGGTTGCATTGGATTAGTAACACCAGGAGAACATCTGAGCCCTCTACGTTTTGGTCCCTAATATTTCCTGTCCTCACTGAAACACATGCAATCTACTATATAATTTAGAGAATTTGTCTGTCTGTTCAAGAACTCCTCCTAAATGGTAAGAATCAGCACCATCAAATTCAGTATATAGCTTCCTCTTATCCTAACTTAAAGCAAGGTCAGGGGTTGGTTGTGCCAGGAAAATGGGGTGTGCCTGGAATGTGGTTGCTTCTCATAAAACCAAACAGAAAAGAGACAGAATCACCAAAGCAAGTACAATGTGTCATCCTGTGGTGCCTAAGAGACTTAACAATATGTGTGTGTGTGTGGGCGCGCGCGCGCACGTGTGTGTGTATGTGTGAGAGAGAGAGAGAGAGAGAGAGAGAGAGAGAGAATCATAAACTTTCGTCGCTTTCATGGGCACAATCCACTTCTTCAGATGAGCTTGAGACAAGCAAGTCCTCCAAATTGACATCACTGAGCAAATGTTGTAAGAGACTGAATCAAGATGAGCCAGAAAAACAGGATGAACAATGAATAGGATTGATTCTCAATAAACCTTACAGAAAAGAAATAAAATAGAGAAATTTGGAGCAGTGCTCTATTTTGGCACAGCTAAATCAATGCTTCAGTTTGGGGGGCGGGATAGCTCAGTGGTTTGAGCATAGAGTGAGTTCAGTCCTGGAGGAGGCCATTTAGGGATCTGGGGCAATTCTGTCAGGGATGGTACTTGGTCCTGCTGTGAAGGCAGGGGACTGGACTGGATGACCTTTCAAGGTCCCTTCCAGTTCTAGGAGATAGGTATATCTCCATCCATTTAAACTAGAAGACAGTGTTACTGGAAACCGAATTGACTATAGCCCCTTTTTTGTTAAAACATAGCAAATGATAAGAGTTTAAAGGGATGAAGAAAAAAATACACTTGATGGAATTCCCATTTAAAATAATTACTAAAAAAATTAAATGGAAAAATTTTAACAATCTCTTTTTTTAAAGAAAGCTGAAATAAAAATTAACTTCATAAACATAACACTGTATTTTTGAAAAATACAATCATTTAAATAAAGCATGTACATTTTCTTTTTGTTTAAAAAAAAAAATCCCCACCTGAATTGGGTTACAGACCTGAGCATTGTGAACCTGCTAGTCAAGAAATCATGGGTGGAAAGTTATTGGAACTGTAACAACCCAGGTTCGTGTTCAGGGAGAGCTTCAGGCAGAGGTTTGGGTCACTTCACCCCAAATGGGGCCTGACCTCCAACTGGTACAAGTTGATATAGCTCCACTGAAACCAAGGTGTCATGCAGAAGCCACGCTCCTCGATGTCATGCAACCGCAGCAGCTCTGGGTTTTTCCACATTCACAAATGAAGGCCCCTCGAGCACAGTTTGCTGTGCAGATTAATTTACCCCAGCTCAAGGTCTGGTCTGGTGGCTCTGGCCCATTTTGTCAGAACCTCCTGTGTAGAGCCCAGGGGTGAGTGTGGCATTTGTACCAGGAGAGGAAGCCGCGTGGGTCAGGTTGCACTCTTCTCTTGTGACCCAACCCTCACTTTTCTGTGCTTCCCCTCATTGTGTGTCATTTGCTGCTCGTGCATATGAGCTGTGTGCCCCCTGTGCACTGGTTAAACCTTGTGAGACCAAGGCTGATGCTCCGTTCTGTCAGGAATTGTGCCTAGTGCTTTCCCTTCAAAGCACCTCTGGACACTTGTCTTCACCTTGGCTGGACCAGTTCTCAGCTATGGCTCTGTGGTGCATCAGGGAAGATGCTACTACTAGGGATGTCATCAGTTTACCAGTAAGCATCACAGTTGCTGGGTGATACTTACTGGTTAACCAGCAATCCCACCAGGCCGGAGCTCCTCACCTGCGGTGGGCCTGGCCTGGCTAGAGTAGCCCACAGGGGGGTGCTCCAGTCCAGCTGGGCCCACTGTGCTGCTTTTACCTTTCCGGGTGATGCTTATCAGTTACCAGTTAACTGTTAGCCTGGCCGTGCCGGAGCTAGGGTTGCCAGGTGTCCGGTTTTCGCCCGGACAGTCCGGTAATCACATCTTCTGTCCAGTAAAAAATCCCAGAAAATACCGGACATGTAAAATGTTTTTCTCAGACGGAAGGCCGGCAGGGACATTCTTCCCCTGCTGTGTCTTGCGGGGAGTGCGGCAATTTAAAGGCACAGCAACCTTTTTTTTTTTTTCTCAACAAGTTTGGTCCCCCCCCCCCTTTTTTTTCCTCAACCAATTTTTTTCCCTGCCATGTTCGGGATTTTTTGTGAAAGTATCTGGCAACCCTAGCCATAGCAGCCCCCATCCAATGGTGGACCCAACGGGATCCCACTTAAGCAGTTAATTGCATAAATGTAACATTTACCCAGTTAACTGGTTAAACAGGACTTTACATCCATAGCTAACACCATTAGGAAAGCTTCTCCCATCAGCGTGGTTAATCTATCTCCCCGAAAGTTGGTATCTTTGTCAACGGGAGAAGCTCTCCCGCCAGCCTAGCGCTGACTACCCAGGGGTTAGGTTGGTATCACCCCACTGCTTGGGATGTGGATTTTTCACGCCCTGGTGTGACATAGTAATACTGCTGGGCTTTGTCTACACTACGACCTTTGCCAGCAGCGAGGATGCAAATGAAGTGCTGATTAGCATTTTGTCATGCTTCATTTGCATACTCTCTACTTGCAAAAGCCAGCAGAGTAGACATAGTCCTGGAGTGTAGACCTGGCATTGTTCACGAAAGAATGGACACATGGGTACAATGGGGATGGTTTTGTGGCCACCTCCTCCACTCCCATATGGAAAACAGGGAGTCTCTTCGGTCACTATGAGGGAGGTAAACAGGTACTGGGACACGGCCACCCTGGCTTGTGGTCACATCCCATTTAGCAAGTGAAGGCAAGTCTAGGCTGAGCAAGGCTTAGTGGGGAGACTCCCAAGGAAACTCAGGGGTGCTTGGGGTCGGGTGAGTGATAGTCTTGGACTAATTGAGGTTCTCTGACTGCTGCAGGGTGGGTGGGTGGGGATTAGACATCCTGAGGCCATTAGTGAAGCAGAGTGTTAATATGGAGAGAGCAATTTTCAAAAGTGCCTTAGGAGCCTGCAGGCTAAAAAGTCTTTTGCATTATTGTCACCTTCCTGTGGGCTGGTCACTTTATTGAGAATCGAGCCAGGTCTGTTGGTTAACTAAATGATTCCCCCCGTCTCTAGGCTGCTTTTTGGAGCAAAGAGGCATCCTCCCATAGGTGGGGGTTCCGTCATTATGTCTGCCCTGGTTGCTCTGAGAATGTGATGGCCTGAGAGCAAAGGTTTGATCCAGGCAAGATGCAGGGCAAGCCTTCCATTTGGGCTCTGCAAATCCATTTACAGGCCCCCTACCCTCTCGCTATTCTGGCCCTGGGATGCTCTCTGCACCAGCTCTGCTGATGAGGCCCCATATCCTGCCCTGCAGCTCCCCTGCTATGCCAGCCAGGATCCTCCATCCTAGCTCTGCCAACACCTCTCAGTTTGGACTAGTCTCCAGGACACTGGCCTCTGCCACTCTCTTGTGGCTCTCTTGTGCAAGAGTTGCCAGTGGTGCATGGAAATGTGCTATGATACACAGAGGACTATCCTACTATCTTCACAGTGACCTGAACAAATGAGGTTTGGACTCTGGTTTCCAGAGACACACCCACACTTCCCAGAGACTGAAAATCAGAGCTGGTTTTAAAAACTCTTGCTTGTTTCACAGTAAAACCTCACACTATCCCTCAGGCCCAGTGGAAAAGCCCTTACCGTCCATTCTGCTCAGAATCAGCACAATTTAAGGCATTTAAGTTGTACTCATCTGATGAAAAGTCTCAGAGGGGGAGCCATGTTAATCTGTAATTTTAAAAACAGTGAACAGTCCTGTGTCACTTTAGAGACTAACAAATATATTTTATCATGAGCTTTTGTGGGTAAAACTCACTTCATCAGATGAGTTGGAGTGGAAATGACAGAATCCAGAGTATATATAACAACAAAAGAAATTACCTGTTAATTGTAGGACCAGTCGTAATGGCACTAATTGAGTCAGGCTGGATGTATCCCATTCATAGCTTCTGATGTGTAAATGCGAATATTAAAGGTGGGGGAAATTCATAGAATCATAGAACACTAGAATTGCAAGGGACCTCGAGAGGTCATTGAGTCCAGTCCCTTGCCCTCACGGCAGGACCAAGCACCTTATCTAGATTTTCCCTGACAGATGTCTGTCCAACCTGCTCTTAAATATCTTCAGTGATGGAGATTCCACAACCTCCCAAGGCAATTTATTCCAGTATTTTACCACCTTGACAGTTAGGAAGTTTTTCTTAATGTCCAACCTAAAACTCCCTTGCTGCAATTTAAACCTGTTGCTTCTTGTCCTGTCATCAGAGGCCAAGGAGAATGATTTTTCTCCCTCTTCCGTGTAACAACCATTTAGGTACTTGAATTTGCTATCATGTTCCCTCTCAGTCTTCTCTTTTCTAAAGTAAACAAGCCCAGTTCTTTCAGTCTTCCCTCACAGGACATGTTTTCTAGACCTGTAACCATTTTTGTTGCTCTTCTCTGGACCTTCTTCAATTTCTCCACATCTTTCTTGAAATGTGGTGCCCAGAACTGCACACAATACTCCAAATGAAGCCTAATTAATGCAGAGTAGGGCAGGAAGAATGACTTCTTGTGTCTTGCTCACAACACTCCTGTTCATGCATCCAAGAATCATGTTTGCGTTTTTTGCAACAGTGTCACACTGTTGACTCATATTTAGCTTGTGGTCCATTATGACCCCTAGATACCTTTCTGCAGTACTCCTTCCTAGACAATCGCTTCCCATTCAGTATGGCTACATCTACATTACGAGTTTTCTCGGCAAAAATATGCTAATGAGGGACTCATTTGCATGAGTAGCGATCTTATTTGCATATTTTCTGCCAATACGTATTTGCGCTAGGGGTTTTTGCTCAAAAACAAGCAGTGTGGATGTTTTCTTTTTGCTCAAAACCCCCTTTTTTTCACAAGATCCTTATGCCCCAAAAAAGGAGGCATACCAATCTTGCGGAAAAAGGGATTTTTGCGCAAAAAGAAAATGTCCACACTGCTTGTTTTTGCACAAAAATCCCTAGTGCAAAAATGGATTGGCAGAAAATATGCAAATCAGATTGTGACTCATGCAAATGAGTCCCTCATTAGCATATTTTTTGCCAAGAAAACTTGTTGTGTAGACGTAGCCTATGTGTGAAACTGATTGTTCCTTCCTAAGTGGAATACTTTGCATTTGTCCTTATTAAACTTCATTCTATTTACCTCGGACCATTTCTCCAGTTTGTCCAGATCATTTTGAATTTTGACCTTATCCTCCAAAGCAGTTGCAACCCCTCCCAGCTTGGTATCATCTGCAAACTTAATAATCGTGCCCTCTATGCCAATATCTAAATCACTGATGAAGATATTGAACAAAACTGGTCCCAAAACAAACCCCTCCGGAATTCCAATTTTTATGCCCTTCCAGCATGACTGTGAACCATTAATAAACACTCTCTGAGAATGGTTATCCAGCCAGTTATGCACCCACCTTATAGTAACCGCATCTAGGTTGTATCTCCCTAGTTTATTGATAAGAAGGTCATGGGAGACAAATGCTTTATTAAAGTCTAGGTGTACCACATCCACCCTTCTCCCTTATCCACAAGATTAGTTATCCTATCAAAGAAAGCTATCAGATTGGTCTGACATGATTTGTTCTTTACAAAGCCATGCTGGCTGTTATCTATCACCTTATTATCTTCCAGATGTTTGCAGATGGATTCCTTAATTACTTGCTACATTATTTACCCTGGCACACAAGTTAAACTGACTGATCTGTAGTTTCCTGGGTTGTTCTTATTTCCTTTTTTATAGATGGGCATTATATTTGCCCTTTTCCAGTCTTCTGGAATCTCTCCTGTCTTCTATGACTTTTCAAAGATGGTAGCTAAAGGCTCAGATACCTTCTCTCAGCTTCTTGTTCTAGGATATATTTCATCAGGCCCTTGTGACTTGCAGACATGTAATTTTCAACTTTTTCTTTTTTCATTTTAACTTCTAACCCTACCCCATTTCCACTTGCATTCACTATGTTCGGCATCCTGTCACCATAAATATTCTGGATGAAAACTGAAACAAAGAAGTTATTAAGCACCTCTGCCATTTTCATGTTTCCTGTTATTGTTTCTCCCTCCTCTCTGAGCAATGGGCTTACTCTGTCTTTGGTTTTCCTCTTGCTTCTAATATATTTGTAGAATGTCTTCTTGTTACCCTTTATGTCTCTAGCTAGATTGGGCTCATTCTGTGCCTTTGTTTTTCTAATCTTGCCCCTGCATGCTTATGTTATTTGCTTATATTCATCCTTTGTAATTGACCTAGTTTCCACTTTTTATATGACTCCTTTTTTATTTTTAGATGATGTAAGATCTCCTGGTTCAGCCAAGGTGATCTCTTGCCTTACTTTCTATCTTTCCTACACAGGGGAATAATTCCCTTCTGGGCCCTTAATCATGTCTCTTTGAAAAACTGCCAACTCTCCTCAGTTGTTTTTCCTCTTGCTCTTGCTTCCCATGGGACCTTACCTACCAACTCTCCGAGCTTACCAAAATCTGCCTTCCTGAAATCCATTGTCTCTATTTTGCTGTTCTCCCTTCTCATGCACTAGAAATTGCCTTTGTAGTGCACTAACCAGTAAATAACTTTGGTCAAGCCCAAGTTTATAGTGTTGAAGTTGTAAATGAATTCCAGTTCAGCTCTCTCCCTCTGTAATCGGGTGATAAAATTGCTTTGTAGAAGAATGGCTTCTTGAAGGGTGTTTTACCCACAAAAGCTCATGACCTAATATATTTGTTAGTCTCTAAGGGTATGTCTGGATTACATGCCTCTGCCGACAGAGGCATGTAAATTAGACTACCCAACATAATCAATGAAGTGGGGATTTAAATATCCCCCCGCTTCATTAAAATAAAAATGGCCGCCACGCTGTGCCAGCTCAGCTGATCGTCAGCACAGCGCGGCAGTCAAGACGCGGATTGGTCAACAAGGGAAGCCTTTGTCGACTGCTCCTGTAAACCTTGTTTCACGAGACGTAAGGGAGCAAAGGCGTTCCCTTGTTGACCGATCCACGTCTTGACTCGCGCGCTGAGCCAGCACAGCGCAGTAGCCATTTTTATTTTAATGAAGCTGGGGATATTTAAATTACCGGCTTCATTGACTATATCTGGTAGCCTATTTTACATACCTCTGTTGGCAGAGGCATGTAGTCTAGACATAACCTAAGGTGCCACAGGACTGCTCATTGGTTTTACAGTTTAAGGTTTAGCTGTCCCTTTAATAAGACAGTGTTGGTGGATGCACTTTGTATGAAATGCTGCAATCCTCTGCAGACTGACTGAAAGATTTAGCATCTGTACAGGATTTGGAGTGGAGGGAAAGGTAATTAAAATACAACTCCATGCAAAACAGGCTGATCAGCAGACTGGAAACATCAGAAATCCCTTTTTAAATAGCTACATAGGAAAGTGTCAAAGAGTCTGATCCGATTCAAATTATTTTGGACAATACATCTGGGAATCTGCAAACAGCTTAGGCCAGGTCTACATTGATGGAGAAAATCAGTATAAGACAGGCAATTCAAACTACAACATTGTGTAGCTGGAGTCAACATACCTTCCATTGATTTTCTTGGGCTGCCCCAAAGTGGGAGATTGACAGGAGAAACTCTTCCATCAACTTCCCTTACTCCTCACAGTCACAAGAAGTATTGTGTTTGACTGGGCACCCTCAGCATTTGATTTAGTGGGTCTTTATTAGACCCACTAAATCAAAGCCCATAATATTCATTGCCAGAGCATTGATCCTCCAGCAAGTGGAAACATGGCCTTAGTGTTTTATTCATATAATATTGTGATGAAGTAGGTATGTTGGTAAGGATTCTCCCTTCATTGGCAGGGCCCTGTTCTTTTTTAATTTGATTTCTATCCCAGTGGAATCCAGAAATTCCAAGTGGCCGTAATGTGCAACATAGTAACAACTGTAAGGTACCTGGACAGTATTGGATTTCCTCTAATAACAGCTTAATTTGCAAATGTCCCAGACTGCTAAGTTTCAAAAGGAAAGAAGAGGTCTTGTGTTTTATCTTGACTGGGATCAGAGAGTCTGATGGAGGCCTGCAGCTTCAAATGCTATAAATCTCTCCCTTCAAAATACTTTCCTAATGATTGTCTTTCCTTTTGACTCACAGGTGGAGATTTCTTGCACTGAGACCGAAATGAATGGAGATGCATTGAACAAAGGGGTCCAGTCAGTATTCTGTACCTGGAGACGCATCCAGGGACCTTTCATTCTTTCGCTGAAAAGGAGACGGTGCCATTTCCATGACAGAAATGACTGCAAGAACCAGTGCTGAGGAGCTGAATGCTGAGAGAGCAGGGGAGGGGAGCTGTGTCAGCTGATCAGCTTTCAAATCACCTTCAAACACTCAACTTTCTTAACATGATCCCGCCATCCTTGGAGTCTCCAGGGTACCCTGTAGGAACGTTAACAGGAGCAGAATGAAATGGAGCCAACTGGGAGCGACTGCATTTCGCTGTGAGAAATACCTCGTTTTCTTAGCCTGAAAGGGGAACTGAAAAATATACTCTCCAGCACCTACCCCAGCCCCTTTGGACTAGATAGAGTTCTAAAATATTTTTGTATGAGTTCAGCATGCAGTCCCGGTCTGTTTCGTGACTACCTATTGATCCCAAAACAATACCAAAGGGAATACTTCAGCAATTGAACCAGTAGAGTGGGATGGCTGACAAAAGGCCATTGTCCTCTCTTTCCCACTTAGCTTATATCAGCCGGTTTTGAACCCAATCTTGTGCACTTGAAGCTAGAGTTGCAAGACGATCGTTGCTGTCTTTACCCTGCAACTTCCCCCAATACAAGGCGAGTAATGAAGGCGCTATGGCGAAGTTATTGGTAAAGTTCCAGCGTTATTTTCGGCGGAAACCCGTGCGCTTCTTCACCCTGATCGCGCTGTACCTGACGGCCGGCAGCCTGGTGTTTCTGCACGCTGGGTTTGCTGGGGAGCCCACCATCTCAGAGAATGAACCCAACCCCTTGGAAGGCACCAGTGAAGGAACAGAGTTTCAGTACCTGGGAGTGGTTCAGCTTGGAAGGGGTTTCAAGGAGACGCCGGAGGCCCGGAATTCTGTCCGGAGGTTTGGGCCCTGGTTCAAGAGTGTTTCCAAGGATATGCCAGAGAGGAACAAAATGGGGGCCCAGAGCAGAGCTCTCAAAGGGAGGAAGGTCCGCGAGAAAGAGGAGGACCGAGGTAAGAGTCTCACGGGGCTTGGGGAGACTGTCTGAATAGCAGCATATATTCACACCAGGGAAAAGGCAACAACTCCCAGCAAACCTCTGGAGCAAACTCCTGGCCCTGCAGGAATCAAGGGGAGTTTTGTTACTGATATTTGTTCATCCATCTCCTGGAAGGACATTTTCCATGGCTTTATTGATTCTGGTTTTCAAAATTCACTCAAGCCAGCTTCCCCCACGTCCTTTGGGATGTACTGCCAGCCAGTAGAAATTTGTTTCCCAGATATTCAGCTTGAATTTTCCTTTGCTCATTTTCATTTCATAATAAGTTTTAGTCCTAGGCCCTCCAACCAAAACAATCCACCTCCCTCTGAGATGCTTATAAGTGGTGCTTGAGAACATCCAGCTATCCTTCTGGGAACTTTAATGAGGGTAACTCCCAGGGGAAGAAAAACACAAGTTGAACCTTGGAGCCAATTTATGTCCCATTGACCTTACCAACGTAAGTATGCTCTTGTGTCTCCTGTGTTGAGCGAGTGTCATTTACTAGGCACCCCTTGAGCCAGACTCTGATCTCAGTAATACAATGTAATGTCTCCATGGACTTCAGTGGAGTTACTCTGAATTTACATTGGTGTAACTGAGATTAACCAGGGTCTCTATTTTGCCTGGAGTTTTTACTGGTGCCTCCCTAGGAGGAACACTAATCTGAAAGCCACCTTATCTTTTCCCATGGTGGTGGTGGGGGGAAGAAGCATTGGACTCCACTCATTTTTAATATTCCCACTGGTCACCTAATTGAAAGGCTGAGAAAGCCTGAAACCTAAACATTCAAGTGAGTTTCTCTTTCCGAGGCTTCCTGCGCATTGGAACTGATCGGGCAGCACTGCAGCGAATCAGTGATGTTTCTAAGCCAGCCAAAGAGCTTGCCCCAAAATCAGCATCCTCAATGTCTTTGTGTCTATGTGAACCATACATTCCTGAGCTGTTTAGCTTTGGCAATGTGAAGGGGATCCCAGAGGGCACTGCAGACAAACAACTGTCAGTTCCTCCTATGCCCCTTGAAACATATATTATCTCTGTTTTAAATGAAACCTGCTACCGATTTTACCCTCCTCTGACAGTGTCTTTTGTGTGGTGACTGATTGCTCTGTTTCTGATGTGCTTATCATCTCTGAGAAGCTAATTTACAGTCCCTGACAGGTCAGTGATTTTATGAGGAGTACAGAGCTATCACAGGTTCTGTTTCTTTACCAAGCTGCATGGCTTAGCTAGCTTTGTACATTCCCAGTAATTTTTTTCCATTATAGTATTTCTGGAGAGGCAGCACATCTTCCATTTTGTTAGCACGAAAAGGCACCCTCCCTCTTTTTGCTTAACTCTGTCCTGTATGGGTGCATGTTGCACAAAGGAGACTGCAAAAGCCAAATAAACTTAAAACCGATTTAAGAAGCTCCCCAATTTCCTCCTCCCATTCTTAACATTCACACTGATCCATGAGGAGAGTCTAAAAAGTTTCCAGGTCATCGGTAGGAAGTGTGCAGAGAATGGATCAGTTGCTGTTTACTCCAGTGCTGTAGTTATTCTTGTTGCTCATCCTGAAGTATTTGCCAGACTGCCAGCCCAGACAGTCACTGTTTTGCTTTTGATTATGAAGGCGCCTTATCACCTTATTGCTATTACTTCTGGTATGCCTCAGATACTTGATGTGGGCATTTTGGATGAACGGTTGGATACAAATGCCTTCTAAAGAAATGGGAGATTAAAATACAGGCAATTACATTTGCAGTAAACTCTCAGATTTGATGTCTGCAAGTTCTGAGATCCCCACTGTACTTCTCTCTGTATGCAAATAATGTGTAATGTATTCGGGCTTGGCTAAAATGTTAATTACCCAGGATAAGCTAATTAAGTAGTGCTCATTGGTTTTTAAAAGGTCACTTATTTACCCTTTGGATAAGTATATGCAGACAAACAGTCTCTGAGGTGCCCTAAGGTTGCATGTGAGAGTTTACATATTCAGAAGTGCTCGCTACATCTGGCTTTCTCCATTTTGGGGCCTGCTCCAGGCAAGCGGAGGGGTGCTTTGTACCTTGGAAATAAGGCCCCAAATGGCTCAAGTTGAGCACCCATAACAAGGGACCACTTTTTAAAAATCCAGTCCAGAATTCCAGGGTTAATATAGGTTGAACCTTTCGAGTCCAGCACCCTTGGGACCAGACAGGTGCCGAACCAGCGAATTTGCCTGACCATGGGAGGTCAATATTGTCTAGCAGCATTACCGCTTCCACTGCTTGCTGGGCTTTCTAGAAGACATTTAGGGGTAAATTAGAGGTAAATAACAGCACTGAACACTGAGAGCCAGGACTGATGGCTGAAAACAAGCTTTAGGAGACTGTGGGAAATTTGGCCACACCCATGATAAGTGGACATCCAGCTAACTACAATCATACCAAACCATGGATGTTGCCAGACCAGACAGTGTCAGACTAGAGAGGTTCAACCTGTACTTCATACTGAGGATAAACCTCCCTTTAGAAAATTGTCCTACATATGCTGATAGAATGAAATATCAGACAACAGCAACAGAATGAGATGTCAGGAGAGTACCCAATGATGACACAATATTACCTGCAATCAGTGTTCCCCGATTTGAAGATGAAGGGGAATGGTACATTTACAAAGCAGTTAGACTCTGCAAATACACTGTATCTGGAGTTCTCAATCTACTGTTTTTCCCCCCGTGAAGCACTAACTTGCATCTTCAGCTGAGTGTGAATGCTGTTACAATTTGTTGTCATTAATAAAGTGGGCTGGTGTGAAGAAGCAATACAGCATGTTGCTACAGTACAGTGCACCTGTGACAGCAGCATAATGGATTGTCTTGGTATTTAGGGAAATAGCTGCAGCATTCTCCATTATGGGAACCCAAAATGAAACAAGAAATGGCAGCAGTAACTACTGAGGATGTCACCAGAAGCAGATTCAAGTCCTGTAGATGATTTCTTTCCATAGCTTTTCCCAGGGAAGGCTTGTGTGAACTTTCAACAATGCAAAAGGCCATATTGTCGCCACCATTCATTTTTAATTGCCAGGTGCTTTTCTGTGGTAAAAACACACAATTAAAAATACAGCAAAGCCACAGGAAAGTGGAGGCATTCTGCAAAACCAGTCAAACCCATAGCAAGCCATTAGGAAGCTAAGCCTGTGAAAGAATAGCATTCATACATCCCCCTCTCGTGAACTAATTCAGTGTCTCTCTATCTGTTCCCCAGGATAATTCTGTTCTCTTCATTTGGAAAGCGAACCCATCTAGTTTAGTAGGTGGGTTACAAGATGATCTTCTATCCCCAGGCTTTTCCCCTCTTGGTCATATGCTGGCATCTGGCTCATACAAGCTGAAAAAAAGCTCGGCAACAAATGGCAAATGAAAAAAATGATTTAATTAATTCACAGCGAATGTTTCGACCCACTCTGGTTACAGGGAATCGATGTTTGTGGTCCTGGCCCATGGGGGTGCAAAGGAGGATTGTAGAAAAAAATAAAGGAAGTGGGATGTGCCAGATACACAAGAGGAAATGACTTTTTTTCATCTGTTCTCTGAGTATGATCCCAGTGTATTAGCTTTACAGCTGAATATCCCAGGACATTTTTCAGCATCAGCCCCTGTGTGCAGAATCAGCGCAAGGAGGGGCCATAACATTCAAGGATAGACAGGCTACTTCTGATTAATTTCCACATTATGCTCCTAATGGCATGGGAGGGTATTGTGGTGCACAGCACCCCCTCAGCAAATGCTCCTCAGGAAACAGGATTAGGCCCAAAACACTACCCTTACGTGCTGCAAGCGGTGTGTTAGAATGGCTGCAGCCCTGAAAACAGCCAGGGGCTCACCTCCACACTGTGGGGGCATAAATGATCATTAACTGGCTGGTATTTTGTGTTCCATTTGGAATTCCTCTGTATTTCATTTAGAACAGTGGTCACCAACCAGTAGATCAGGATCTACCAGTAGATCTTGGAGCCTCTGACAGGTGATCCTGACTGGTTTGGCCGGGAAGCTTTCAAGCGCTGGCACTTCAGTTGCCTCTCTCCTTAAGGCTGCACATCTCCTGCCCTTTGCCTTGGAACTGCCCCTTGGGAGCCTCCTGCTTGCTGTGCAGGGTATGGGAGGGACAAAGGGGGGGCACTAATGTCTAGGGTCCCTCCTCCCCCCACTTCTGCACCCCATCTCCACACAGAGAGAAGGTGATGGAGGGAGCGTGGCAATGCAAATCTCTGTCACACTCACACTGTGTGTGTCTCTGTCATTCTCACAAACCCACACTGTCCTTCCCTCTGATCTTCCGACCTAACACATATGCGGGGGGTTGTTGTTACTTTTATTGCTTGCAGAGTGGGTTATTTTTGGTTTGACTGGTCTGTGCATTTCATAATTTTCATTTCTTTCTTACGCTTAAATTTAATTCTTTGAGGAGTGAGTGAATGAGTGAGTCATCTAAAATGCTGAACCCATCTTGGCTGGAGTAATTATCCCTGTGGTAATTGCTGCTCTGGGAAGTGGCTGGCATGTTCCTGCAGCTCCTAAGAAAGGCAGAGCAGGGGGTCTCCACATGCTGCCCTTCCCTGAAGACAAGACACCACTCCTGCAGCTCCCATTGATCAATAATGGAGAGCTGTGGTCCATGGAGTTGATGCCTTTAGATGAGAGGCAGCACATGGGACCATGGAGCCACTGCTGTTTTCAGGGGGCCAGGACAGGTACAAGTCTGCCTTAACTCCACTGCTCTGTCCCCAGGAAGCTGGCTGCTCTCAGCATGGGTGGGACTTGAACCCTAGCTCTAGCCCTAATCCTCCCCAGACAAATGCCCTAGCCCCTAGGCCACTCCCCTATCTCCAGAGGGTCCTTCATTCTCTGTTGGCTGTCTGGTCACTCACCAAGTGGATAGGGCAGAGCTTGAACCCATTGCCTCATGCAAATGATCTGTCCCCTAAGCCACTCCAGAGCCCACCCTACTGCCTTCCCCTCAGGGCATCCCTTATCCTGCCTTCCTAATGCGGGAGCCAGCTCTATCCCTGGGGCTAGTGGTGTTGGCTGCCAGGCTGCTGCATTGGTGGGTGGAGTGTGGACCGGGGGACCTCAAGTCCACCACCCTGTGCTTGTTTTTGAGGAAGAACGACTCTTGCACAAAAGGGTTTTTTTGTGCAAAAAGGAGCCATCTACACAGCGCTTTTTTGCACAAAAGCCTCTTGCATAAAAGGGATCCAAAGAGGAAATGCAAATGCAAGCATGACACATGCAAATGAGCCCCCCATTTGCATTTCCTCTTGCAGAAAAGCCTTGCAGTATACGCTTAGCCTGAGTTCACTGGACATCCCACCCCACTACATTTGGAAGATCCTTTTGCTGCTTTACAAATGTTGCTGTTCTTGGGGTGTGGGGACTCAAACCAACTATCCGATATTCCCCAGCTGAATGCTATAGCCCCTAAGCTACTCCAGAATCTTCCACAGCTCTATATCTTCAGGGTGTTCCTTATCCTGCCTTCCTAATACAGGAGCCAGCTCTATCCCTGGGGCTACTGGTGTTGGCTGCCAGTTTGCTGCATTGGTGGGTGGAGTGTGGGCCAGGGGGAACTTGAGTCCACCACCCTGCACTCCAGATGCTGATGCCATATCCCCTATGCCACTCCAGAGCCCACCTCACCTCCCTACCTACCTTCAGAGGGTCCCTTGTCCTGCTTTCCTAATGTGGAAGCCAGCTGGATCCCCGAGGCAGCCTCTGTTCACTGTCTGGCCACTCCCAGGGTAGGTAGAGGGGGAAAGGACTTGGGACCCCAACCCTGCACTCCCCAGGAAAATGCCCTATCCCCTACTCCACTCCAGAACCCAGCCCAGCTCCCTACGTTCAGGATGTCCCCTCCCACACTCTGAAACCCTTGACCCAAGACCGGAGCCTGCACCCCAACCCCTACCCCAGCCTGGTGAAAGTGAGTGAGGTTTGGGGAGGAAGGGGGATGGAGTGAGCAGGGTGAGGCCTGGGAGAAGGGGTGGAGCAGGGGCAGAGCCTCAGAGAAGGGTGGGAAGGAAACAGAGAAAGAGTATTTGGGTTTGAGGTAGATCTTACGTTGCACTTAAATTGAAAGAGTGATCTTGTGGTTAAAAAGGTTGGAGACCCCTCTGCTCTAGAAGACCCACTCAACACGTCAAGGAGCTGGTGTCAAATATCTGCACACAAAGCCCCAGTAAAGAGATGAGAGACACGCACAGCTCCTCTCTCAAGCTGGTGGCCTCCTGGTGCCATTTTCTGAGCATGCAATTCCCACTACCTTTCATCTTGCCAGGTGTGCAGGTAGGGATATGTTCTCATCACTGGAGAACTCCCAGGGCACAGGGACTATAGAAATGACAACATACTCCTAATTAATCAGGCTTTCACATTAATATGCCAGATGAGTAACCAGTGAAACATTTAATTATGCAAAGAAGTAACCTTCTATGGAAATGTTCCACTGAGAAGCTGAATATATATTTCTTTGGGGGAGGCAAGGCTGCAATAAATCTGTGGCAAGCTAAACATTTCACAGCAGTCACTATGCTGTGTTCCTCTCGGATCATTTCCCATAAACATATCCCCTAGCCACTTTAGCTTAAGTTGGATAACTGTTGGCTATTAGCAGTATAGGGCATATGAACCACAGCTGAATGGTTCTTATTTTGTCTTGTGCAGGACAATAATGCAAATGCTCTTTAGACAGTTCATTACAATGCTCTATAGTGGCAGCAAGGTCATTTCAAGTTGCTAGAAACCTGTGTATGATGGATGTTCCAATCTCCTACTAAATGGGCTTTTCCAAAGCTGGAAAAAAGTAAATTCCCTCAGCCACGTGGCTTTCATGCCACATAACAAGAGACAGGAAATATAACGCCTGAATAAATTCTGTGCCCTCCGGCCTTGTGGTGTTCTTACACTGCCCACAGCAGAATCAGTGGAAACCCACTTCTGAAATGTATTTGGTTGTGCTTGTTAGACTAATTTGGATTGACACGCAGAGAATCGCCACCAGATGGTTAGCAAGAATAAACTGTCTGTCGCCATAAGAAACCATGCAGCATTCCCATGCCTGTCCATATGTAATGTGTCCACTGCAATTAATCGCTGATAAAATGGCTTCTAATTCCTAGTGATGGAGATGGGGATTAATACAGGGAGGGGTTATTGCTATTCATGCATATTGGTGCTGATAATGGGCAACTCCACACTTGCTTCAGCGACACTTACAGAAGGGGATACAGTACTTTGTGTTCAGAAGGAAAGCAGATGTTGCTACCGCTCACTTGATGCCTTAGCTCCCAGGAAGTGGCTGGCCCTAATATTATTCAGAGCAATCCTTGAATTCAGTAAATGCCAGTCCATTCGTAAGAAACCTCTCCCGGCTTTCTGCTAAACCACCAGAAGTAGGAATAGCTCAATCAGAGAGGGGCTGCATGTGAGGCAGAAGGAGAGCTGTATTCAACACCTTTTGGCAAAGCCTCATGTGCAAAAATTTCCCTGCATTTCAAAATGCAGATATTGAACTCACTACATTATTTATTAGCCATTTAATTTTTTTTATTATGGAGCTAGGCAATTTGGTTACTCAGGACAATAAATCAAACTGCACGGTACTTGGGCTGGGTTTAAGCAGCTATGGCTGTAATTAAAAAGAGTCTGTGAGAGCCAGCTTGAGACACTTGTGAACAAAGAGAACCAGAATGAAGTCTGTGTAGGTCAAATAGACAATGGGGCATATTTGTGGACTGGCAGTAAACACACCTAAGGGCCTTCCACAGTGTGAGTAAGGTGCATGCTTCCTTTGTGCCCTCCACTGAAAATGTGTCCCTCTGCCTTTCAGCCAGAAACTGACTCACTGTGCAGCTTTTCCAAGGAGTGAGCTGTGTTCCTGCAAAGCACGTTGCTGTATGAGGGTGTGCTCTCCTGCATCTTATTCCTACAGTCTACACTGCAGGCTTCTTGCGCACGAACGGCCATTTTTGCACAAAAACTTGCAGAGTGTGTACACTGCACACGCGTTCTCGCGCAAGTAAATTTACAGTAAAGCACTGGAACAGAGGGCTTCCTGTGCAAGAGTTATTCCTCTCCCCATGAGAGGAATAAGCCCTCTTGAGCAAGAGCTCTTGTGCAAGAAGGCAGTGTGGATGGGCAAGAAACCCCTATGACTAAAATGGCCGTCAGAGCTTTCTTGCACAAGAGAGCGTCCACACTGCCATGGACGCTCTTGAGCAAAAGCACATGACAGTGTGGACGGGCTCTTGCGCAAGACCTTTTGCGCAAGAACTCTTGCAAAAAACAGTTCTTGCACAAAAAGCCTGCAGTGTAGACATAGCCACAGTGACCAGCTGTCCTGTTTTTAAAAGGATAGTCCCATATTTAAGCCCTCCTGTTTTTCTTAAAAACAGGCAAATTGTCCCATATTTCCTGTCTCTCCCCCCGTCTGTGCTGGTAGGTCCTGCTTGCTGGTCGGAACCCTGCTTGCCAGCTGCCCGTCCACCAGTAGTAAGTGGGCAGGCATACTGGCCAATGATGGGGGTGGGTGTTGAAGGTTGGGGTGTGGGGGCGGGAGGGGAGGTGAAGATGCAGTGTGTGGAGCTGGCTGGTCCCTCTGCACAGCCTCCACTGCAGCCCCGCTCCACATTCTGTTTCCTGGGGACACTGGCCGCAAGCTACAATGGTTGATGAGTGAGGGTAGGCACCAGGTGGCAGCTGGTTACATGTCCCCTCTGCTGCCCATCCATCAAGCCTTTACGTGCTTCTCTTCTCTCTGTCCTCTTCCTGCTTTGCCCCTTCACTCCCTCCTCCCAGCCCCACTGCTCACCCATATCTCCGCATCAGCAGTGTATGTCCCTCTCCCAGAGCTGTGTGGAGAACCAGACCCTGGTCCCATCATTCAGCTCACCCACAAGACTGGCTGGCATGCTCCTTCCTCCCCCCACTGCCTATGGCTGTCCCAGGAAAGTCCAGCACCTTGCAGCCTGGTATGCTGGCCAGGAAGAGCTCAGCCCTGCATGGGTCAAAGCCCCTGCAGAGTGCTGGCACAGGAGAGCCTCTATTCCTCTCAGATAAGCTCAGGAGTGGTGGTAGGGAAGTGATTTCAAGCCTGTTTGTGCTCCAAACTGGCAGGGTCCACGGAAGGCCCCCTTGAGCAAGGGCGTAACATTCTCCTTACCACATCCTGCTCTAGGGCCTGCCCCAGGGAGCACGGGGCTGCTCTGTCCTTAGGCACCCTCTCCTGCTGATCCACCTCTCTGGCCTGGTTGGCTAAAGCTGGGTTCCCTGGTCCTGATTCACAATGCCTCCTTAGGGCTTAACCCTTTCCTGCCTGCGCTGTAGCTATGGGACAGGACATGGCTGGGATTTGTGAGTGGCCAGCAGCAGCCTGGAGGTGTGAGCTGCCTTTTGAAACTGTGCAGGCAAGATGGAACAAGCTGCTCCCTGCCATACAGAAGTGGTCAGGGGCGGCAGGTTTGTATAATTTTTGGTGGTGCCCCATTAGCCACACCCCTTGACCCCTGTTAACCACACCCCGACCCCCATTAGCAACACCCCCTGACGCCCGTTAACCAGGCCTCTGGAGGTAACACATTCGGGGCAAGATGGACACATGACCAGAAGTAAAAGGTGTCATGTCACCCCTCTCGAAGGGTTTTTCCCACAATCCTCCTACCAACAGGGATTAGTTTGGCCCCCACCAAACCCCCCTCATGCAACTATCCTGCAGTTGCATTAACCCAATGTGTGTGACATTAACTCGGGGGGCAGAGAGGCTGGGGGAAGTGTTCCCTCTAAGGCTATGTCTACACTCACTGCTTCTTACGCAAGTACAGCCGTTTTTGTGCAAGAACCCATAGAGCATCCACACTGCCCGCCTGCTCTTGCGCAAGGAAATTTACAGTACGGCGTGGGAAGAGAGGGTGTCTTGCGCAAGAGCTACGCTCTTTTCTAACAGGTGTAAGCTCTCTTGCGCAAGAGGGCAGTGTGGATGCTCGGCAGGGATTTCTTGCGCAAGAAACCCCTATGGCTAAAATGGCCATTGGAGCTTTCTTGGGCAAGAGAGCGTCCACACTGCCATGGATGCTCTTGTGCAAAAGCACAGCTCGCACATGGCAGTGTGGACGTGTTCTTGCGCAAGACTTCTTGCACAAGAACCCTTGTGCAAGATGTTCTTGCACAAGAAGCCGCCAGTGTAGACAGCCTAAGAGTTTCCTCCCATGAGCAGAATGGATTTTGTGTTGTGCACCTGTACTGAGTTCATGTGGCTTGTCTGGATGTGCCACTGTGGCACCCAAGTTATTTATAAATATTTTATAAACCTTATCTTTTCTCTCTGCTGCCATGTCTCCTCCCCTTGCTCCATCAGCTCCCCTGGTGCCTGCTGCCCCCCAACTCCTCACCCTCCTCTGCTATCCTGACTCCAGCCCTTCTCACTGCCCTCAGCCCTCCTGCGACCTGCCCCCCTCCACCAGCCCTTCTCTCCCCCTGTGCCCACTCCTCCAGTAGCCCCACTCTGATCATGTGAGCTACTCCTCCTCATCCCCTCTTCCAACACCTCCCTCTACACACCTGCCCTGCCTCTCTCCTCTGGTGCTGGTCTCTCCCCTGCAGGTGTCTGCCCTTCTACTTCACCCCCAGAATCCCCTGGCACCTGCACCTTCCCTTACCCCTGCAGCCTCCTGGTGACTCCCCTTTCCCTTACTGCCCCTGGCCCTTTTGCCCTCTTTTTCCCTGACGCCCAGCCCCTCACCTATCTCTGCCCCCGTTCCCCTCCTGCCCCTCTGTGCCCTCACACATGACTTGCTCCATCCCCACCTTTCTCATGCCCACCCCTTCTTTCAAGCCTTCTCCCAGCACCTCCCCCTCCACCCCTCTAGCCCCCAATGCCCTTCCCCTCTCCTCTCCTATCTCAGCATCACGCTGTCCCCCCTCCCACTGACACCTCCCCTCCTGCCCTTTTCCTCATTGTCTGCACTTGGCCCCCTGGCATTTGTCTCTCCTCCACGCTGTCCCTTGGTACCGTCCCCTTTCTTCCCTCTCCCCCTTCGCACAAGCCCCTTCCTCTCCCACCCCTTCCTCCTTGTTTTCCCCCTCCCCTACCTTCTGCCTTCCACTTTGCAGGGCTGGAGTCTGCGCTTGGGTCCCGGACTCCGAACCCAGAGCTAGGCCGAGTGGCGCAACGCGGCGCCGAGCAGTTTTAAAGTCCCGGGCCGTGATGTCACATCACGTCACGCCCGGATGCCTCCCTGCTCACCTGGGAACGCCGTGCATGGCAGCAGCAGTAGCCGGCAGCGTGCGCTGGCGAGGGGGAGCCATACTGAAAGCTGCTCACGGCAGGGACACTCCGGGGCCAAGGGGGATGCTCTGGGGCTGGGGTGGGAGGATGCGCGGGGGGGCCGGCAGGTGAGGGCTGGGGACCGCTCCAGGCAGAGCCGGGGGAGAGACCCAGCTCCACATATTGCTGGAGCAGGGCCCCCGGCTCTGAATATTGGCGGAACATGGGCACCACGAATCCATATAACTCGCCGCCTATGGAAGTGGTTGGGGGAACAGGGGGAGAGGGGAGCTCTGTAAAGCTATGTCTAGACTGCATGCTTATTGCGCAATAAGCTCTTTTCAGAAGAGATCTTCCAAAAAAATCTTCTTCTCAAAGAGAGCATCAACACTGCCAAAGTACATCGACAAAGTGATCTGCTTTTTCGAAAGAGAGCGTCCAGACTGAATGGATGCTCTTTTGCATATAAGCTGTGATTACTACCGACAGAGTAGCCACCAGGGCACCTGTGCTTTTTCCTTGTCCCGCTTCTTCCGAAAGAACTGCCTCTTCCCTGTCCACACAAGCCTTTTTGCAAAAGAGCTCTTTCGCAAAAAGACTTCTTCCTCAGGCAATGTCTATACTATAGGGTTTTTGCACCAAAATGGCCATTTTTGCACTAAAACCCGCAGAGCATCCACACTGCAAGTGTGTTTTTGTGCAAGTAAATTTACAGTAAATCAAAAGAACAGAGGGGTTTTTGCGGTATAGGTATTCCTCTTTCTATGAGGAATAACTCCTTTTTGCGCAAGAGTTCTTGTGCAAAAAGGTGTGTGTGGATGGGCAACAGGGGGGTTTTGTGCAAAAAGAGCCAATCAAGAAAAGCACAGGTGCTCTGGTGGCTATTCTGTGAATGTCAATCAGAGCTTTCTTTTGAGAGAGCATCCACGCAGTCTGGACACTCTCTTGCACAAAAGCGCACTGTTTTTACAATGCGCTTTTGTAGTGTGGGCTCGCTTTTGTGCCAGACTTTATTGCGAAAGATCCCTTCCACAAAAAGCTTCTTGAAAAAGAAGCCAGCAGTATAGACGTAGCCTCATAGGATTAGGATTACCAATGCCAGAAAACCCCCTCTGTTCTTTCGATTTTCTTGTGGAAAAATGGCTGTTTTTCCGACAGAACTCTGTCGTGTAGACGTACCCTAAAGACAAAAGCCAGGTCATGCCTCCCCCCTCCTCTCATGACTGGAAGCAGCTCCCATCCCTTCCCTCCTGCACTGTGCTGAAAGGCTGCTGCTGGCCACCTTCTGGTGTGAACCCTGGCAGAAATCTGATGGGCTTGTGACCCTGCATGCCCTTCTATGCATTGCCTTGGGAAGACAACAAGCCAGGTATCAGGAGAAGTGAGTCCGTAGTGGGCGCCCAGCCAGGCATAGGTGGAGGAGAGCGCTAGGCAGGCAGGGCCAGTCATTCTAATGTGAGAGAGATGTATAGGAGCATGCGTGTGTCACCCCTCTGTGTGTGTGTGGAGGGGATAGGTGTGTGTGTGTCACTCCTCCCTATGTGAACCCTCAAGCTTTAAAGATAAGAAGGCAAATAAAAAGAATCCAGCTACACAGTACTTCTTTGTGACAAAGTCACAGGGCAGGTAGCTATGTTAGTCGGTAACTGAGAAAACTTAAAAAACAAGGAATGGTCCTGCAGCACCTTAGAGACTAACAAACATATAGATGGTATCATGAGCTTTCATGGGCACAACCCACTTCTTCAGATGCCCACAAAAGTTCATGATACCAGCTACATGTTTTGTTAGTCTCTAAGGTGCCTCAGGACTATTCAATATTTTTTAAAGTTTCTTTGTAACAGGTGCTCAGTCAGCTCGATGTTAATTTGAACATTTGTACTATTGATTGCCATGGGACTCCCTCGAATACAAGTTATTTTGCTAGGTGTCCCGTATTCAGTCTGCTTACTAGGGGGTTGTCTTTTTGTAATGTGTCTGTTTGCCATTGGGGAATGGGGTGGGGTGGAGAATGGCCTGTGATATTTAGGAGCTCAGATGGGGTCATCTGGTGATTTCTTTTGGCCTTAGACTCAATGACTTTATAACATACTCTTGGCAAAATTCACCACTGGGCAGAGGGGACAGCCCCAAGCTTAGGCCTCACCTCAGACCTATTTTTTAGGGTTTTGCAGTGACTAGTCCTTCTGGAGACTGCCTCACACAGGTGAATTTCCCCCACAGCAAATTGGTAATGACACTAATGGTGACCTAAAGGAAAAATGCCCTTAACAAGCTGGCTAAGTGCACCCCTGGTGTATGACCGCTGATGCCACAGGAGGAGCATCAGGCTGGAACTTGGTGCCACTCCCACTAAAACACAAATACCCGTCCAGTCCATCCCATGTTCTCTTCAGGTGTGGGAAACACAGCAGATGCACATTGACCTCCTGCCCCCTTGCTGGAGGCATTATGTGACCCAAGAGCCATCAGGAGCAATCCTAATGACATCACTCAAAGCAATTACTGTGTAAATCCTTTAGAACAGAACTTTATGTTGGCTGGGGAAACTTTGCATACCAAATATGCCAGGCCTTTGATCAGCAGCCTTCAGGTTAAGGGAATCTCTTAATGTTAATACCACTCTAAAGCTAAGCCAGGAGAAATTCTTTCATCCCACTTTTAACTAACAAAATGACAGCTAATGCCCCATAATCCAGCAAAGAATGTGGAGGAGCAGATGCAGAACCCAATGCAGCCGGGTGACTTCTGCCAGCTCCGAAAGGCAACAGGCTCTTACTCTGCCTGGCAGGTCCCGACAGCATCCATGCCTTGCACTTTCCTAGCATCAGCTGTCCGGGGACCTCAAAGGGCTTCCTAAATGTTAGTGAACTAGTCACCTGAGCCTCCCCAGAGGCAGTGGAAAATCATCAAACCCATTATACAGATGGGGAAGTTGAGGCACAGAAAGGTTAAGCAACTGAACCTGGGTCATGCTGTAAGTCAGTAGCAGAGCTGAGATCGGAACAAATTACTCTTGCTGCCTATCCCCTTCCCCTCCTCTAACTGCTAAACTCCACCTCCCACCCCCAGATCAGCAAGCTTAGCTCACACCGTGCCACCTCTTCTTTCAATCACATTATTCTCCTTCCTGGGTGTGTTTATAGAACCCAGGCATCCTGAATACAGGTGCAGGAATATTTTTAAAAGTGGAGGTGCTGAGCCCCATTGTCTCTGTCCATCCCCACTCCCGGCTAAGGCCGAGAGCAAAGCCCCACCATGCATGGGCAGCTGAAAACCCAGCACATGGGGCCAGCAGCTGAAAACTTGGTGTGTGAAAGCAGCAGCAGGGATCTCAGATGCTGCCGGGTACCAGGGGGTGCAGCACCTCTCCGCTCCTTCCCCCCCACCCCGTACTCTTAGTTCCCACGTCTATGCAGGTCCCCTGCTCTAACCATTAGGAACTTGCCCTGTTTCCAGCACCAGGATCCCTAGGCCACATGAGCTGTGTGACTCAGCTGTAGTCAGTCCCACTGCTTGAATTCATGGACATCACGAGTTTGTTTTTGCAGGGGCGGTGTCACGTCTTGTTAAGTAGCTAGGCTCAGAGGCCCAGATTCTCCAAGCTATTCCCTTCTCCATAGGAATTAGGCACCTACATACCTTTCAGAATTAGGGCCGAAAAGCTTTGGCTGCCACAACTCTGTCTGAGAGTAGCAGAAAAGACTCAGGGGGCAGCTGCCAGCTAGGACAAACCTGGGGTGGTGGTGGTACCTTATCAAAGCCTGAGTAAGACCATGTGCTGCCTGGGCTGAGCCACCCTATGCAGAATTACCAAGATGGACATTTGTATGAGAGGAAGGTTTTACTCCAGGCGTGGCACTGTAAGTCTAAGGCTCCATCCCCATGCAGAGCAGCTCTCAATATCCTCTGCTAGCCATGGACAGAGCTGTCCTCTCCAGGTGATGGGTGGCTCTCTGGGGCAGGGAAAGGAATTGTTTGTTGAGAGCAGGCTCCCTCCGTGTCAGCCCCCCCCTCCCCTCCATCCTTGTATTGTAGGATGTCACACAGGGGATTGCACCAGGAGTGTTATTCCAGGCAGATGAAAATCATTGCATTGGTTTTGCTATTTTTATTATAGTCACATTTTCAAAGGGACTGGAAGCAAACCAGAGCTGGATTATAGCGTTGCCTTTGAACCCATCCCCTCCTCAAATCCATAGAGGCTCCTAAATAAGAGTATGTCTAGACTACAGAGTTTTGTTGGAAAAATGGCCATTTTTCTGACAAAACTTGAGTTACGTCCACACTGCAAGCGCGTTCTTTTAACAGTAAATGGAAAGAACAGAGGGTTTTTTGTGCAATTGGTAATCCTCATCCTACAAGGATGAAGCCTTTTTGTGAAAGAGCTCTTTTGCAAAAAGGCATGTGTGGATGGGGAAGAGGGAGTTTTTTTGGAAGAAGAGGAAAGATGAAAAAGCACAGGTGCTGTGGTGGCCATTCTGTCCATACAATCACTGCTTACATGCGAGATAGTGTCCAGGCAGTCTGGATGCTGTCTTTCATAAAAGCACATTGCTTTTTCAATGCGCTTTTGCAGTGTGGACGCTCTCTTGCACAAGAAGTTTTTTCGGCAGATCTCTTGCACAAGAAGCTCTTCCAAAAAAAGCTTCTTGCACAAGAAATCTGTAGTCTAGACATAGCCCAAGTGACCAGGTTTCCAGATGTACTAAGCCCCTCCCCCTCCAGCTCCCACTGAAGACAAAAAACCCTAACATCAGATTCCCCACTCCCAATTCTTGTTCAGCCTAATGCAATTGATTTCAAGGGACTTGAACTAGCAGGAAATTTGATCCTCATGTTTGAAGTGCTGGGCCAATGAATACATCTCTGGAAGTCAAGATTGGCTTATGGACCATTCTGGATAGGCTGAAAAGGGCGACATTCAAAATGGTGTAATAATTATGCTGTGCTTGTAAAACACAAGTGCATACTCTTTGTCACTTTATTTCAGAGGGGTTCAAACGACTATTGTGCTTGCTCTTGTGATCTCCTCTCCTTCAGCCTTCCTACCAAGGAACATACCCCAGGGAGATCTGAAGGTCTCTGTTCTTTTTAAAAGCTAGCTGGAGCGCATTCACTCTGAGCTGAAGAACGCACATTCCTAAGTCTGTTGCTTGCAGTACAAAGCATAGTGCCTTTTTCCATGGGGGCTGGAGATGGATGGAAGCAGCAGCAAGGTTTTCTGAACATGGTAAGATCTGCAAAGACTGCTGTTCCAGCTAAGGACAACTCAGTAAAGTTCTGATCAACAAGAGGAGTCTCTCTTTCTTTCTTGCTTGCTTTCTTTCTTTCTTTTTCATCCTCAGCTGAACAGATATTTGTGCACAGCTGGTCCTGGTCCTGTCCACTGGAGATGGGAGTCCAAGCACCAGCAAAGCCAGCTTTTGTGTCTGGCCACATGCGAAAGAGACATTCACCCTGATTCTACACTACATTCTCAGCTGCTATATTTCATTACAGATGTGGCTGCATTTCAGTGGGGTACAAGGCATAAGTGCTGCAGAAAACTTTGGGTTTCTTTGGGATGAAAGGCACAATCTAAACAAAAAAGACATTTGCTATTACAATTGCCATTGTATTTACAATACTTATGCCACTTCCCTACTAATAAAGCCATCAGATGAGAATGAAGTAGCAGGAATGTGATTTAATACATTCACCCATAGCTTTCCAGCAAGTCAGCATGGTCCAAATTCACTCTCTGTTCCATAGGGAGAGTTACACCAGGTTTGAATTGATTCAAATGTGCTATTTATCAGAGTTATATCATGGTAGCTGTGTTACTAACTCTTATCTTCTGCTACTCCCACTGGGCTGTGCTAAACTCACCATGCCCTTTTAGCCCCTCATTCACTCATTATCCCCACCTTTCCCTAACTATTCAGAAGCCTTCTTAATAAGTTGCAGTTCGCATATGCCAAGAGCAGCTTACGAAGTATAACACACATCAGTCGCTGGCCCTGTAAAAATGACTGCAGTAATCCCATACCAGTTGGATTTATCATGAACAAAATTAGTTGACCTTCTGAAAGCTGTTCGGCATTGTGGAAATGCCAAGTTATGCTGAAAATAATTGGGAGCAATGAGCTATGACTATTCTGTGGTTAAAGTTACCAAGGCACATTTCACTCAGTCTTCCTCCCACCTTCTCCTCACCCTCCGAAAGACTTTTAAAGAGCTTCCAAGAGGATCCATCAACCTTTAACTGTATGAGTTGAACACGGTTCTATTAAAAAAAGTTAACACAGTCGGCATTGTCTGAGGGATGCCCAGTGGTTTCAATGACACTCAAGCAGCAGTGTGCAGCAAGTGTGGGTTTTGTTGTAGCTAACTGTGAGGGTTGCACACTCTAAGAATATTCCCTGTCAGGAGTATAGGACGGCTTAGTATTAGGAGAGCAAATTCCATTGGTGCTGCATCACAAAAACAACAGAATGGATTTGGTGTATGTATCTAGACAGAATGAAAGGCCCAAATGGTTGTATTTGTGCATTGCAACATGCAAATTGCTTTCTAAGCAAGATTGAGCCTGTAATAAAACTGTTCAAAGGGTCTGCTCCCTAAAGTCAATAAGAATACGTGCTGAGCACAGGGGAATGATGGGCTAAATCACCATGGGAGCAGACAGGCACACAGATGCTGTGAGGGACCACTGGGGTCATCAAGTCTAGGCAAAGTGGTCAGATAATCTATCTATATATTTTAGAAATGTGCGTCTGACTGTCTGTCCATCCACGAGTCTGTTTTTTCAAGAGCTCCTCCTAAACGGTCAGAGCTAGGACAACCCAATTCAGTTTTCAGCTTCCTCAAATCATAACGTAAAGCAGGGCTACTCAACTTTGGAAGCCCCAGGGGCCACAATGATACTCATGGTACATGCCAAGGGCTGCAACTTAAGTGTGGTTGTATATACATGCAAATATATATGCAAATATATGCAAATAACTTTGTTCACACTGACAGGCATGAATATAAAGATTAAGGCAAGACTACACAACATGCAGGCCCCATTTAAGTCAGTTCTGCTGATATTAATAAAATGCAATATTTACCCAATTTCCACCCATGTGACAGCACTTTTAATGAGCAATGACAGTCCAGGAATTTAACTACTAAAACGCATCTCAACAGAAGACTATCATATTGACTATTTGTTTGGTTTGGCTCCTACCCGCAGGCCGCCTGTTGAGCCCCGCATAAACCCAAATTGCACCACAGGCCGCAGACAAAAGGGCTGCAGGCATGTGGCCCGTGAGCCACGTGTTGAGTAGCCCTGACTTAAAGCGAAGTCAGGTGTTGGTTGTGCCAGGACAATGGGCTGTGCCTGGAATGGGATTGCTTCTCATAAAACCACACAGAAAAGAGAGAGAATCACCAGGCAGGTGAAAGAGGCCGGCTGGGGGTGCACCTTCCCCTCCATCCAGGACTGTCACAACCCTGAGCCTTCCACCTTCCAGGCATCCTTTAGGGAGACCGGGGAGGAGGGCGGCTGAAGTCCCTCTTCTCAATTTGTACGGGAGCATTGCTGGATGTTCTCCAGAATCATGGCCAATGGGAGCAGTACAGGGTGGCGGTGCCTGGAAGGGACAGAAGGCATGGAGTCAGGTAAGTGCCTCCCATCCTCTTCATGCCCAGACCCTGCACCCCCACCCTCCTCACACATTCCCCTCCCAACGAGATCCTGCACGCCTAGCCTGCTCCTGCACGCTCCCTCCTACCCAGACCCCTGACCCTTAGCCCACTTCTGCACCTAATCTCCCAGCCAGAGCCACATCCCCAGCCCACTGCTGCATCCTTCCTCCCTCTCAGACCCTCCCACTCCCACCCCGCTCCTGCATCCCACCTCCCTCCCAGACCCCCATCCCCACCCCACTTCTGCACCCATTTTGTCGTCATGGATGGTTGGCTGGTGGTCTGTGGAAAGGTCTGCATTGAGCAGGGTGGGCCATGGGCCAAAAAATTTGAGAACTGCTGCTCTAGGCCAATGGGACTGCTGCCCATGACACTAAACTGCAAGTTCTTTAGGACTGCAGCTAGATTCAGATCAGTTAATTCAGAGTAAATTGGGAGTAGTTCCAGCGAAGACAGTGCTGGTTTGAAACCAGTATGAGATAGGACACAGGTGTCCTGACTTCTGATTTACCCTGTAATACATCCTGATGACCTATGGCAGACAATAAATGCACAAACACTAGTGCCAACTGGCAGCGTCTTATCTCTGTGTCACGGGAACAAATCCAGAGTAATTCCAGTGATGTCAAATAGGCTCTGATAACCTGCCTCGACATGGGATAATCTTGCCACAGCTGGGTTATGATTTCAAAGATAACAGCTGGGAATCCACAGTTAGGAGGAGGTTGAGGTGAAGCTCAAAGCCAGGCCACGGGGTCCACTTGAACGGAGACAACTGAAGGTAAGCTGTATTTGTGTGAATCCTGCTGCTTGTGGCCACCACCATGTTTATGGAAAACTAGGGCACTGTCATCCGAGTCTAACACGTTTGCTTTAGGACCAAGCCAGGGCTCGGGCCCCATGCTGTAAACAAAATGCCCAGAGACCCTCATACAAAGGGACCTGACCCCTGTCAGATTCCAGAATGTGTTTTAAAGGAACTGTTTGACTTCTGCACCTTTGAGAGAAAATTGCAGACACTTTCAGCATTGAGCACCGCGGGCGATTTCTGTCCTAATCAGTAAGCTGAACATCTCCTGTCAAAACAGATTAATAAACATTACATTAACAGATTCCCAAATAGCTGACTACCCACCCAGCACTTGGAAAATTGCTTTTTTTCTTTCCTTCCTTTTTTTTTTTAATCCGCACAAGAAATGACAGTTGGCTCAGTTCACTGAACAAACATGTCACATGACTTTCCTCTGCAATGTATCTTTTCAGCAGAGCATGCATTTTATCTCTGATTAGAAAAGAAAGGGTGAAGGCAAAGTTGGCTACACTTATTAGAGGTGATACATTACCCCAGACAAAGCAGCTAGCATGGGTGCCTGCCTGCTTTAGTTCTGATTGGCTAGGGTAATTGGTGCACAGTGTGTTATGGCTTTCCCAATCTTTCCAAAATTCTCATTCATAATCAGAGCTGGCTTGAATATTGTCCCTGACTATTTTTTTGACTATTTAAATGAATCCACCCTAGCCGTGCTCCCATTACCAATTGAGAGACTGAGTTTTGCTGGCATGAATGTGTGTGAGAAACAGGTATCAAGTTTACATGCCTGGCTATTCCTGGAAACCTAATTTCTCAAGTGTGCCTATTAGTCTCATCCAATAAGGGAACAGAAAAAAATACATGTGACTTTTCTGACTAGTCACACAACCAGTCAGGGACTATAAGCAACATATGTGACCTATCTGATCAGTCATGACTAGCTTACATGACTAGCTTATAAGGTACATATCGAATACCATCAAAAACCTGTTCATAATCAATCCATGACATTTTCAAAATGTCCACAGAAGCAAATTAAATCATGCTCAATAATGAATACATTTAAAGCAAGTTTTATTTGCCTGCAGATCATTTAGTGCATGGCTAAATGTATTCAATAAGCCATTTCTTATGAATTATTTATTGAACTCTAGCCTCATCCACTGATACATTCCACAAGTACTGTTCTGTCTCCCAGAGCACTCTTAACTCTGTCTGTATTGATCCAATGCAGTAACCACAAATGGTGATGAAGGCATTTTAGTGTATGTGGTTGCAGATTTTTAAAGGCACACTAGAGTTTTTTTTAATGCTGTTTTTCCTCACATGGCCTCATTATGGGACAGAGTTAAGGTTGTTTGGGTGCTTTAATTGGACTTTCCTTAACATGCTTGGATTTTTGCACACTAAATCCTTTGAATTTGTAATACAGGTTGGACCTCCCTGGTCCAGCACCTTGGGGACCTGGACCACAGAAGTTCAACCCGTACTTTGTTTTGTGACTTTTTAAACAGCCTTGACACATTTTTACTCTGAATTTATGGATACAGACTTTAAACCATTTCACACTATCTTAGGGTATGTCTACACTACAGAGACCTGCCAGAAAAACAGCTGTTTTTCCAACAACACCTGCATTGCGTCCACACTGCAATTGCATTCTTCTGAAAGTAAATAGAAAGAACAGAGGGGTTTTTCCAGCAAAGTTGGTAATCCTCTTTCTATGAAGAAGAAGCCTTTATCTGAAAGAGCTCTTTGGGAAAAAGGCATGTGTGGAGGGGGAGGTTTTTTTGGTTTTTTGAAAGAAGAGGCCTCCAGGAAATAACACAGATGGCCTGATGGACACTCCATCCAAATTAATCAGGGCTCTATAGTTCCTGCCCCCTCTTAAAGCTGCAGGCACCCTGGACAAGCCTTGGGGCAGGAAGACGGCCTGAAAGCAGCACCTTACCATGTGGCTCGCCACCGGCCTTACCACTCATGGCCCAACTTCAAGCCCCCTGTGACCTCCCTGGCCCTCGCAGGGAGCAGCCCCAGGGGTTCCAGGACCCACGCAGGGGGACCGAGAGGCAGGTCCGGAGAGGAGTTCCTGTCCCTCCTTGAGTTGTGGGGCAAGGAGGACACCTTGCAGGATCTCAGCTCCAAACAGCATGATGTCAACATCTATGAGCACATGGCCGAGTCCCTGGCAGAGTGGAACAGGCCTGGAGTAAGTTCAAGGAGCTCCACCAGGGATATGTCTGGGCCAGAGAACACAGCTCACGATCAGGGACAAGACCCCACACCTGCCCCTACTTCGACAAGCTGCACCATATCCTGGGGGGTGGGGAAACATCTTCTGCACCCATCGTGGTGGACTCCGGGGTCCAGACCCCCGTCGTCCCCCAGCCGGAGGTCACAGCAGAGGAGGAGCAGGAGGACCAGGGCCAGCCGGAGGAGGAGGAGACAGATACTGTCACCCTGTCCCTGGAGCCAGTGCTTGTGAGCCAGGACGTCTCCCAGGCCTCGTTGGACACCAGGGAGGGATCTTCAGGTGAGTGGTCTTAGATTGTCACACACACACAAGGCGGGGGAGGCTGGCGCACAGGGGGCGGGGTGTGAGTGTTGCTCAGGCTGCTTGGGCTGAACATCATGCTGCGGTCCACGCACGTGAAACCACGTGCAGTGTTAGAGTGCAGCACGTGGACTCAGCAGGAAGCCCCTGAGCATGGGTAGGATCCAGCTGCCAGGCTCATGTCCTGCCATGGGGGTGAGGGGAACGACCCTCCTAGCACCTGCTGCGGCTGGAAGCAGGTTAGCCACCAGGGCACAGGCACGACCCCAGACACACCGAGGAGTGCCACACACAGCTCATAAGCATGCCCACATGTGTGAGGCACCACCCACACCCATGGGCAGCGCTGTGAGCCGTAGGCGTGTGTGCGGGCCCCAGGGAGGGCCAGGCTGCTCCCGGCTCCTCTGATGCCCATGGGATCCCACTGTGGCCAGACAGTTCCCTTGCCTGGTTGTCTGTGGACTAGAGGGGAGGGCTGGGAAGCAGGCACCATGGTCCCCTGAGCACCTTGAGATCCCTGTGAGGCATGGTCTGCAGTGCAGGCCACACATGGCCTTGCTTCCAGGATATCCCACTCCTCTGCCCTAAGGACTGTTGGTCGCTGCTCACAGAGGAGTTCACGGCCCCAGGGACAGTGTCTGCAGGGATGACTGACCGCCTCTCCCTCTGTGTGTTCTCCACAGCTGGAACAGTCGGGACTGAGGGCCGAGCTACACCACCAGAGCCAGCTGCCACAGCCCAGGGGACCCAAAGGCACGCCAGCGTCCAGGAAGACCAAATGCACCAGCATGTCAGCATCCTGCATGACATGCAGCAGACTCTGGCACAGAAGGTCCATGAGGACTCTGAGTGGAGGAACTGTGCATGGGACCAGCTCATGCAGTGGTGTAATAGCATGTGTGCCATCATGTCACGCATGCTGGCACACCCGCCTGCTGTCACTGCTCCTGGCTTTCACCCTCCTGCCTCCCCCCACCCGCTATGCCCATTCCCCCTCTGCCTGCCCCCCATGCGATGCCTCTGCTCCCTCCCCAAGTGATGCCCATGTCCCCCCTGCTATCCCTGACCCCGCTCCAGCCTCTCTCCCCCTGTGGTCCCCGGATCCATCCTATCCCAACTCCGACAAGGTCCCAGCACCTGAGGTGGCACATCTAGCCACCCTCTCCCCTTCCAGTTATGAGCCCCCCCTCCGCATCCAGGGTATGAGCCCCTCCTCCTCCTGCCCAACTTTTTTGATTGTAGGATAAATACAGACTTTGTTTTGTTCACAAAGAAACAGGTGTCCTTATTCTGAGGTCAGGGAAGGGGTGAAGGGAGGGATTGTGGTGGGGAAGGTATAGGGCAGCAAGCCAGAGGCCCCTGGGGAGGTCCTGGGGAGAGTTGCTGGGGTGCTTGAGAGAACTTCTCCCTCAGGGCCTCCCGGATGCTCACCCCAGCCTGATGGGCCTGTCAGATGGCAGCTGTGCTCGGCTGCTGGAAAGCTCATTCCTCGCAGCTGGCGTCTACCCTCCACCCCGGGAGGTAGGAACTCCCCCTTCCTCTCCACAATGTTGTGGAGGACACAACATGCCGCGGCCACCTTGGAGATGTTGTGCTCCCCCACATCCAGGTGGGTCAACAGGCACCTGAACTGTGCCTTGAGGTGGCCGAAGGCACATTCCACCTGAATCCGGGCCTGGTTCAGGCAAGCATTAAATAGGTCCCTGCTGGGGTCCAGGTGACCTGTGTATGGCTTCATTAGCCACAGCATCAGGGGGTAAGGCATGTCCCCCATGATGCACAATGGCATCTGCATGTCCCCAATGGCACGTTCACGGCGGGGGAAGAATGTGCCTCCCTCCAGCTTACTGTACAGGCTAAAGTTCCAAAACACACGGGCAGCATGTGCCCTGCCCAACCACCTGACAAAATTGCCCGTGAAGCGTCCATGGTGGTCGGCCAGGACCTGCAGCACTGTAGAAAAGTGGCCCTTCCTTTTAATATAGTGGGCTGCTCAGGTCGGGATGTAGGTTGGGAATGCTAGGGCAGCAAATCCAGCCACGATCAGGTCCAGGTTTCCCAGGCAGATGACCCTCCACAGCAGGATTGAGTTGATGGTCCTTACAACATGCAGAAGGAGACAAACAAACACACAACACAGAGAATGAGAGAGGGAGTGCCTGAACCCTTGGAAGGTGGCCGCTCCCCTCTCCTTCCTTCCCCTCCTCCAAACCCCCCCAGGAGCCACCCCCTATGAGGCCACCCCCCCAGCAGCAGGGCTGTGTGAGGGTGGGAAGGCACAAACCACTGGGGACAGGACTTCCTCTCACCCGCACTCCACCCCTCACAGCCACCAACCCCCTGTTCCCTAGGGCCCCCTTTTCCAGGACGCACCTCCCTGCAGGGACTGCAGCCCGAGAGCTCCTTACCTCTCTGAGGAGGGCCCCGACGGTGGACTTCCCCACTCCAAACCGGTTGCCCACCGACCGGTAGCTGTCTGGGGTGGCAAGCTTCCAGAGAGCGATGGCAACCCTCTTTTCCAGGGGGATGGTGGGCCGTGGGTGGGTGTTGCGTCTCCAGAGGGTGGGGATGAGCCAGGCACACAGCTCCAAAAAGCTGGCCTTCCACATGCGGAAGTTTTGGAGCCACTGCTGGTCGTCCCACTTCTCTATGACCAGGCAGTCCCACCAGTCCGAATGGGTGTCGAGCCTCCAGAAACGCCTCTCCACGTGGGTTGCGGTTGCCAGAGCGTAGCTCCCGCACCCAGGGAGAGGGTCCCCAGCGTGAGCTCAGGCCAGGGCCAGAAGGGACCACTATGATCACCTAGACTAAGTAGAACAGTCAATCTTGATTTAAAAATAGTCAGGGATGGAGACTCTACCACGATAATTTCAGTGGTTAATTACTCTCATTGCTAAAAATTTATGTGGTATTGCAGCCTATTGTCTGCCCTATATCATGCTTTGGAAGTGAAATGTGGTTTTCTATCTATACCATCTCAGAACTTCTACCTCCATTAAAGTGACAAACAAATTTACATCCAGCCATTAAAACTTTTTTTTTCTCTCTTGCAAGTAAAGATTTCTCTTCTGACTTAATTTAAGATATGTGAATCCATCAGTTATTATTAGACAAGGATCTGGGGCAATTAGTACATTTCCATAAAATAGATTGATTCTCCAGCCTTTGGAAAGTAAAGGTTTTGTGGAATACAGCAATAAAATAAAAAGAGAGAGCAAAAATAGCATTCCTCAGAAGCAAGTGCAATGCCACCAGACCCTGACTATCAGTAGGCAGGATTGAACCTGTGACTTTTGGAGCTTAGTGTACATGCTACTATTGCATGAGCTAAACACCACATGCCCCAGAACTAAGAGTGCAGAGCAGACTCACTAATCTCTCCCTAACGGTCTTGGTGCCACTAGATCAGGTGTCTTTAGTGTTGGGTCGCAGGCACGCCTGGGTAAGCTGCTGGCAGGCTGCAAGTTACTTTGTTTATCTAAGCATCCATAGAAATAGAGCCCTGCAGCTCCCATTGGCTGGCAACAGCAAACTGCTGCCAATGGGTGCTACAGGGCTCTGTGTCTATGACATTTAGAGAAACAAAGCACCTTGAGACCTGCCAGCAGCTTCCCCGGGCCGGCTTGTGACCCAACTTTGAAAACCCCTACACTAGATGGGACAGAGCCCCATATACAGGAGGCAGGTGGGTTACACATGGTCTTTTACAGATCTACCCACAACCAGTTTAGTACAGTGTCACTATCACGTGCTTTCCCGGTGCAGTTTTTAAGAGTTCCAACGATACTGGAAACAAGGAGAAGCTACCTGAGGGCACTGTGTATCCAGATGGAATTTGATGTTCACCCAGGATCGTGTCGGTGAATGCAGAAGCACTGCTATTTGTCTCAGGAGCTGACATGTTGTGATAGTGCCAGGCCTATCGACAGGAGAGATGGTGTAGCAACAGGAAATATACTCCTGGCAGGTCTGGGGATACACAAATCTGTGACCTGCAGCTCCAGAAACACAATGTGAGCTCCCTTAGGCTGCAATGACTGTATTAGGGAACTGCATATTGTCCTGTCAGCTATTTCAACAGCTTTCCCCATCATGCGGTGCTGCGAACAAGGAGCTCACATTGAGGTGGAACGCTGCAAAGAAACTGCATTGTGACGAGATCAGCATGCAGCAGCCATGGACGAGGTTGCTGATGGAGAAGGCTAAGGGCATAGTTGCCATGGGGCCCAGTGATTTAAAAGGGCGCAGGGCTCCAGGCCACCACCACTGCTACTGTGGCAGCTGCAATCCTCTAATTTGTCCAGGTCACTCTGGACCCTATCCCTGCTCTCCAGTGTATCTACCTCTCCACTAGCTTAGTATCATCTGAGAACTTGCTGAGGGTGCAATCCATCCTCTCATCCAGGTCATTTATAAAGGTGTTGAACAAAACTGGCCCTGGATCCATGAGGCAGTCTGCTTGAAACCGACCGCCAACCTGACATCGAGCTGTTGATCACTACCCGTTGGGCCCGACAATCTAGCCAGCTTTCTGTCCATCTTACCGTCCATTTATCCAATCCATACTCCCTTAACTTGCTGGCAAGAATATTGTGGCAGACTGTATCAAAAGCCTTGCTAAAGTCAAGGTATTTCTCATCCACCGACTTCCCCATGACCACAGAGCCAGTCACCTTGTCATAGAAGGCAATTCAGTTGGTCAGGTATGACTTGCCCTTGGTGAATCCATGTTGACTATTCCCAATCACTTTCCTCTCTTCAAAGTGCTTCAAGATCCCCTCCATGATTTTTCCGGGGACTGAGGTAAGGCTGACTGATCTGTAATTCCCTGGATTGTCCTTCCCTTTTTAAAAGATGGGCACTACATTTGCCTTTTTCCAAATCATCCAGGATCTCTCCCAATCTCCACGAGTTTTCAAAGATAATGGCTAATGGCTCTACAATGACATCATCCAAATCCTGCAGCACCCTCAGATGCATTTCATCTGGCCCCATGGGTTTGTGTATGTCCAGCTTTTCTAAATAGTTCTTAACCTGTTCTTTCTCCACCGAGGGCTGCCCACCTCCTTCCCATACTGCGTTGCCTAGTGCAATAATCTGGGAGCTGACCTTGTCTGTGAAGACAGGCAAAAAAAGTATTGAGTACTTCAGCTTTTCCCATATCATCTGTCACTAGGTTGCCTCCCTCCTCCAGTAAGGGCCCCACACCCTTTCTGATCACCCTCTTCTTGCTAACATGCCTATAGAAACCTTTCTTGTTGCTCTTCACATCCCTTGCTAACTGCAATTCCAGTTCCGCTTTCGCCTTCCTGATTACATCCCTGCATTCCTAAGTGGTAGATTTATACTATCCTAGTCATCTGTCCAAGTTATCTGTCTAGTAATCTGTCCAAGTTTCCACTTCTTATAAGCTTCCCTTTTGTGTTTAAGCTCACCAAGGATTTCCCTGCTAAGCCAATCTGGTCGCCTACCATATTTGCTTTTCTTACTGCGCATTGGGATGTTTTTTTCCTGTGCCTTCAATAAGGCTTCTTTTAAAATCCAGCCAGCTCTCCTGGACTTTTTTCCTCTTCATGTGAGCAGCACATGGCCCCTGGTTAGTTCCTTCAGCACTTGTACCAGGAAGTTGTTCCCAACATTCACCAAAAATTTCCTGGATTGTCTGTGTCTTGCTGTACTGGTCTCCCAACAGATGTCAGGTGATTAAAGTCCCCCACGAGAACCAGGGTCTGTGATCTGGAAGTTTCTCTTAGTTGGCTGAAGAAAGCCTCGTCTACATCATCTACCTGATCTGTTCATCTAGAGGAGATACCCAACACAACATCACCTCTGTAGCTTCCGTCACTTAACTCAAAGACTCTCAACAGGCTTTTCTCCCACTTTATACTGGAGCTCTGAGCTATCATAGTGCTCTCCTACATACAGTGCAACTCCTCCTCCTTTTCTCTCCCGCCTGTCCTTCCTGAACAGTTTATACCCTCCCATGGCAGTGCTCCAGTCATGTGAACCATCCCACCAAGTCTCTGTTATTCCAGTCTAGTCATAGTTCTTTGACTATGCCAGGGCTTCTAATTCTTCCTGCTTGTTCCCCAGACTTCTTGTGTCTGTGTACAGATGCCTTAGATAACTAGCTCATTGTTCTACCTTCTCTGAGAGGACCAGTTAATCAGCACTCACAAGCTGACCCTTTATATGTCTCTGGACTCAGTATTCTGGTTACACAGCAGTGCCAAGCTGTGACCCTCATCTGCTCTTGGAATCTGTGGGCTGGTTAAACAGCACTTTAAGCTGCCACCCTCGGACGCCCCCAGGTTCAGCACTTCCCTATCCCCCTTTCACATCACAGACATTCTGCTAGTAATCTACTTGATGAGCAAACCCCACAGGATTTTTGGGTGCCACAGGGCCTTTAGCTTAGGCACAAGAAGCATTGTTGCAGAGGGAATGGGGAAAGCCAAACCCTTCCCCCCCTCCCCAAGGGCAAGCGAGTGAGAAAGAGAGAAAAAGAGAGAGACACAACCAGCTTAACCATGAAAGTTATTTATTTTGAGGTAGTAACCATACAAGGGGAGCCAAACAAACAAAACAGTTACAGCATTAAATCTAACTTAAATCGGTTTGCAAATGTTAGAGCTAGCAAACCAGAACTGATCTCATAAGGCAAGGTCAGGAGGCTGTACCTAGAGTGGGGAGAGAGAGAGAGAGGAAGGCAGAAGAGCGATCTCACCACTCCATGAAGCCTGAAGTGATCAGGATTCCCAGATGGCGATGGTAGCTGGTATCTGGGAGTCCAGAGTGCTCGAGACAGGCAGAGCAAAGCAGAGCCCCCAGCATGGTTGGTCAGGAGCAGATGATGTCCTAAAGGAACTGATGCAGACTCTAGATCCAGTCATCAGAACAGTTTACTTGTGCAAGGGTAGGCGTTTTCGTAGGGACATAACAAGGGTTCAAGGAGGACACTGGATTTGTTTGTGGGTAAACAGATGGTTCAAGAGAGTACTCTGAAGTTTTGTTTAGGCTGGACAATAGACATTGATCCTTCCTGCCTATGGATGGTGTTTCTTGAGAGAGCTCATCATGTAACTAGGCAGTTTCAGTATTTTGGCTATCAATAGAAATTCTATTACTAGAACTGCTCTGATCATTACTGATTTGGGTAGGTGCAGGGGTGGGTTCACTAGTATCTGGAGCAGAGGTTTCCCGCCAGGCAGTGCTTTTCTGCTTTCAGTATCACAGGCTACGTCTACACTGCAGGCTTCTTGTGCAAGAAGCTTTTTGCGGAAGAGATCTTCTGCAAAACCTTCTTGTGCAAGATTGCGTCCACACTGCTAAAGCGCATTGCAAAAGCGATGTGCTTTTGCACAAGAGAGCATCCAGACTGCATGGATACTCTCTCAAAAGAAAGCTCTGATTGCCATTCACAGAATAGCCACCAGAGCACCTGTGCTTTTTTCAACTGGCTCTTTTTGCGCAACCCCTCCCCCACCGTTGCCCATCCACACACACCTTTTTGCACAAGAACTCTTGCACAAAAAGGAGTTATTCCTCATAGAAAGAGGAAGACATACACAGCAAAAACCCCTCTGTTCTTTTGATTTACTGTAAATTTACTTGCACAAAAACACACTAGTGTAGATGTAGCCCCATCGTTCAGTGCACTTCTTACTTTGGAAATGCTGGTCATAAGAACATAAGAACGGCCATACTGGGTCAGACCAAAGGTCCATCTAGGCCTGTATCCTGTTTGCTGACAGTGGCCAATACCAGATGCCTCAGAGAGAGGGATCACAACAGGTAATCCTCACATGATCCCTCTCCTGTCCTCCATTTCCAGACAAACAGAGGCTAGGGATACCATTCCTACCCATCCTGGCTAATAGCCATTGATGGACCTAACCTCCATGAAGCTATCTAGCTCTTTTTTGAACCCTGTTAAAGTCCCAGTCTTCGCCACATCCTCTGGCAAGAAGTTCCACAGATTGACTGTGTGCTGAGTGAAGAAAAACTTCCTTTTGTTTGTTTAAAACCTGCTGCCTATTAATTTCATTTGGTGACCCCTAGTTCTTATATTGTGGGAATAAGTAAATGACTTTTCCCAATTCACTTTTTCAATACCAGTCATGATTTTATAGACCTCTATCATATCCCCCTTTAGTCTGCTGTTTTCTAGCCGAAAAGTCCAAGTCTTTTTAATCTCTCTTCATATGGAACCCATTCCAAAATTCTAATCATTTTTGTTGCCCTTTTCTGAACCTTTTTCAATGCTAATATATCTTTTTTGAGATGAGGCGACCACATCTGTATGCAGTATTCAAGATGTGGGCGTGCCATGGTTTATATAGAGGCAATAAGATAGCCTCTGTCTTATTCTCTACCTCTTTTTCAATGATTCCTAACATTCTATTTGCTTTTTTGACTGCCACTGCACACCGAGTGGATGTTTTCAGAGAACTATCCACAATGACTCCAAAATCTCTCTCTTGAGTAGTTGTAGCTAAATTAGTCCCCATAGTATTGTATGTATAATTGGGATTATTTTATCCAATGTGAATTTCTTTACATTTATCAACATTAAATTTCATTTGCCATTTTGTTGCCCAGTCTCTTAGTTTGGTGAGATCTTTTTGAAACTCTTCACCATCTGCTTTGGTCTTAACTATCTTGAGCAGTTTGGTATCATCTGCAAATTTTGCCACCTCACTGTTTACCCCTTTCTCTAGATCATTTATAAATAAGTTGAATAGGATGGGTCCCAGGACAGACACTCTGGGGACCTCACTAGTTGCCTCTCTCCACTCAGAAAACTTACCATTTATTCCTACCCTTTGTTTCCTGCCTTTTAACCAGTTCTCAATCCATGAAAGGACCTTCCCTCTTATCCCATGACAACTTACTTTACTTTAGAGCCTTTGGTGAGGGACCTGGTCTCCATTCTGTATAGCAATGTAGATGTCTGTCTGTTCTATCTTTGATGCAGATGAGGCTAGGGGAGTTTTCTTAATTCTGTCACCTTGGCAGGAGAGGTTTACGTGTGTCTTCCCCTGCCTTTTCATTGCTTTGGTGTTGGTTCAAGTAGAGGCCTGAGGAGCAGGTGTCCTTCATGAGCATCACACCCAGGCTCTTCAAGAACACAAGATCAGAGCCATGCGGCATCTGCCCCTTGCCCCGCTGGCCCTCAGAGCTGGCCGGAGCATGCGGTATGAGGCTCTGGAGTGTGCCACTCAGACCTCCAGCAGTGATTCTAAAGGGCCTGGGATTCTGTGCCTCCTCCACTGGTGGGCCTGACTGAACATTATCTGCTTCTCCCCCGCCCCATCCTCTGATGCCCTGAATATTGTCCATGGTTGAGTCAAGACTTCATGCACATATGGTGTCTCTTCTGCTCCTGCATTAAAGGTCTTCTTGTCAGACAATGCTCTGGACTCGAGCTTAGTGAAGACTGGATATGCAAGACAGGAAGGGTTTCACTTTAAGCCCTCATGCTGGGGAAATAAAACTTTCTCAGTCTCAGGCTACCATATCTTGCCCACTATCTGTGCTCATTTTGCAGCTCTAAGTACCTTTCCTGGATGGCTTGCAGCTCTTGGCAGCATCATGTCCGAGGAGCGTTCTGCTCAGAACGTTGATTTAAAAAGCAACCAACCAAACAGGCTGGTGTGCTGAACAGCTCTACTGCCAAGAGCAAGCAGCCACACTGCAGGTGTTAACTGAGCTGTACTGCCTCCTGCTGCACTCTCAGGTTTACCTGAACCTTGTCAAGCTGTGCATCTTAGATTCCTTTCACCTCCATTACTCCTTCACCAGTGGCCTAGTCCATGTGCGGAACGATTGCCTTGTGCCAGGAATGAGGATGGCACAAACACTGGGCACCACATTATATCCTAGCTTGCTTGCCGAGCAGTCTGGCTTTTCACAGATGCACCTGGACAGATGTTGCCTGCAAGCTACCCAGGTGTCTACAGACTGGCCCTCCTTCCATGTACATTATTTGTTATCAGCAGGAGTGACAGATTATGTAGTCACAGGAAGTCAGGGTGCTGCAACACCCCTAGATTTTCCATCTGGCTTTCTTGCACCCTGGAATCTGCCCCACCACTGACTCCACCAGCCCTGTGCACTGGCCTCTGGGAGGCCCTTCTCTAGCCCCGCCACACTCCATCCCTGGGGCCTAGGCCATCAGCCTGGAGGCTGCACTGCCTCTCCGGGTGCTGTCATTGGCCTGAGGCTCCGCAGCCATCTCCAGCTGTGGCAAAAATTGCCCGCTCTCCCTGACTAGACTGCCTGGACAGCATTGGCTGCAATGGCATCCAGTCAGGGAGAGTTGGTAACCCGGAGGTGTGAGCCTGGCTTGAGAGGCGCAAACAGGTTTGGAGAGTCACCTGAGCACCCCCACCCTAAAATAATTCCAGCGCCACTGAGTGATTGTCACTTATCAGGTGGGGGCTGCATGGTCAGGACATTTCTCTTCCGTTCCTTGCTTGGCTGCATGACCCTAGGGCAAATAGCTTTGCCTTGCTTTCCCCTCCTGCTCTTTGTCTTGTCTCTTCATAATGTAGTGAGGGGCAAAGACTCCCTCTCATTAGTACAGAACACAGTGGGCACTGATCTAGTTCAGGGCCCCTAGATGTTACTGTTATACCAATGTCTCCGTGTTTCCCACTTGGAGACATCTCTGCTTTCTGGGAGCACAAAGTTTCTTAGGTGGAACCCAAGGCTCTAAGGGAGGTAGGCACCAGCTCAAGAAGTCAACAGGAGTTGGGCATCTAATATCTCTAGGCACCTTTGAAAATCCAGCTTTATACCTTACAATGCTAGGAATGGCACAACCTCTTTCCCTGGGGAATCCAGAGCTGGCCTGTGTTTGTGACTGGGACTAGCTCATTCTCCTTTTCCTCAGGGCTACATAAAGCCAGGTCTGTAGCAGGAGGGACTGCTGTTTGAGGATTAATGCTGCAGATATCCAACCACGAGATAGACACTGCTACTTTCTGCTGCCTCGTGATTGGGAGTCTATGAGGTGTGCAGGCAAGTGTAATGCGTCTCACATTGTATTATTCATGACCCATATAAATCTTGGGCTGGAAGTACCAAACTCTGCACAGATGGAAGAGTAACTAGGACTTTCTGATTAAATTCTGCTACTCTATGGGCTTGACCAAATGCCCCTCCACTTCCACTGAAGCATGCCTGTCTTTGTAAGGGCAAATGTTACCACACACAGCTGCCTTCACAAGCACGCTTGTCCCCTGTAGCTTTTCAAAAAGGTGTCAAGTGCCTGGGACATAAACCATGTTCTTTTGGTGATGTATCTGGCAAGCTAACTAAAAACATTTGCACACAGGATTGCCTGGACAGAGTTGCCTGTAAAAAATAATTGTCAACAACAGCAACAACAAGAACAACAACAAAACCCCTGGCTGTAGAATTAGAGGTTGGAATAACATCCCTTTGCAAACTCCTCCCATTGTTCACACTAGGACTAGTGCCCTGCAAAACTGGAACATGTGGGCCTTAGAACATTAGTCAGGCCCCAATCCTGCCTAACTTTATTCAGATGAGTAGCTTCTAGAATTCATTCAGGAGTGAAGTTCTGCACTTGAATCCTTGTTTTCAGGAGCAGAGCCAAGATAATGCACTGGATACATAAAATATCAAGTGCTTGTCTGCTCATCATAACTAAACCAATGTAAACATTTAACTAAAGTCTTGGAGGAGAAAATATTTGCTCATGATCAATGATTTGGAGCATGGAGCGAATTTCTTTTGTTAGACACGACCAACCTAGCATTCCTTTAAGAGAAACGTAAGCCCTGGATTGTCCCTGCTTGATGCAGCAAGAACAGGATGTGCACACAATGAGATTACTCTGTTTACTATAGATTCCCTCCTGTTCTCCTTCCTCTCTCTCAAGCCCCGAGTGTCTCCCTCTTCCTTTTGTGAGGGCCAATAGTCTGATTTTTCCTGTCTGTCTGGTCCAGCTGCCTCCAGCTTCTCCACAGTCTAGCAGCTTCTTGTCTGTAGAACAAACACAAGCAATTACATCGCCTGCCACAGGAGGTCAGAGGCAAATGGTGTTGCTGGGTTTTAAGAAGGGCTAGGTAACTTGGTATCCATTGACTGCATTTGTCTTTCTGCCTGTGAAGGTAAGGAAATCAGAACTCACCCTTATATATCAGGATATATAAACTACTGATTGTCATAGGGATGCATGACAACAGAAAGCCTCATCTAACAGAGTTCCAGGCCCTATGCTTTAGAAACTCCTGGGCTCCATCCCCTGTCTCTATTTCCCCCTGCCACGTTGCAGAGGGAAACTGCAGTGGACTTCCTCAGAGACTCATCCTCATGCATTAGGTCCTCGTGCATCTTAGTGATTCTCTGCAGCGTGCAAGATGGAGCACCGGGCATGTTGTCTTTCCCCAACTTCCTGTTCCTTACCCCAGCCTTGTGGAATGCACAAACATTTGTATCCCAGGACAAATGTTTGGAGAGGGGCCGCACCTGCCTCCAGTGTAAACTGGGCTGTGGTAAGTGGCCATGAGTTAACTCTGGGTAAAAAAGACTAGTAAGGAAATCCCCCCTTACAATAAATATCACCCATCAGTCTAATTTTGCCCTTTGCCCACTGCATGATGCTGGGGTGTAGTTACAGGTGGGCCTGAGTGGGTCATGGCCCATCCAGTTCACAGCCAGGCCCACCCCTGCCAGCTCATCTGGCTTTCTGGTTGGGGCTGGGGCTGACCCCACTGTACCCCGGTACTCAGGACCAGAGAGTGGGAGCCAGGGGCAACATGCTGTGCTCCAGGCTGGGAAGTGGGGGCTGGAGCTTACCCACCCACTTGCCCACTCACTCGAAGTCGGGGCCCACCCCCAACTGGCACAACCTCCTCCTGGTTGTGCAGATAGAAATAAAAAGCAAAGGCACAGAGGTACCTCAAATTCCCTTTGGAACGCCATTTCCACCCTTGGTGTGGAGAGCGGCTTCATACGTCCGGGGCAGCTCTTGAGTTGAAGTAGCTCTGCAGAACTCCACTAACATCCATAGGCCTGTGCTGATTTACACCCTGATTTTAGCATCTTACCATCTTCAGTATTTTAACATTCATTGGATCCGCCATTTTGTTCTTTCTCCCCTTTTTTGTTTGTCCGGTCTCTGGTAGTGAGGGGTTTTTTTCTACTCGTGAAACTTCAGTTCTAATGTTGTCCGTGGTTTATGCCTGAACTTGCAAAGAAATGTTTTTACTTTACTGGGATTTTAAGAATTGCTGCTTTTCAATCAGGGAATTCACATAGTTTTTACATGCAAATTGAAAGACAACCCCCAGGGAACTGAGGGGTAGGTCTTTTTGTAGGAACGAGATTTAAGTGGCACAAGGCAGCATTCAAAAACAACATGCAGGGCCAAACCCTGAAGACCTTAGTGTGTTTGTGCTAAGTCCTTGCTGAGGCAAAGACTTCTTTTGACTTTGATGGGGTAAAACTTGGATTAATCCCAAGTGGTGGTCTTTTCATTGTTAACTAGGATGGATTTGTTCCGAAGGTGGCTTGGCCCAAGCATGCATGAAGGCTGCCATTTGAGCTAGCACCGACAGGCTGGGAATTGAACTGGCGAACTCCAGAGCTAAAAAGACCCATGCTTGTACAGCACTAGAGACCATAACAGTGCATTGCCTCTGCAGAGTGGCACAGTGGGGGAGGGGAAGGCTATGACATAAGATCACCTGTGGATTATACCTGCACACTGTGATTTATCTGGTGTAGCTTGGTGGTGCGGATGGCACTTGTGCACAGTAGGTGGTGTACCAGGCTCAGCCTCGCCATCTGATTCCAAGTATTCACTGTGCCTGCTGGCACTAATTTCCTAAGCATCACTGCCTGGTTGTCTCGTTTCTCTCACTTGAAGTGCTAGGTATCCTGCCTCAATCTGCGATGCGAAGATTCAGTTGACTGGTGCTAAACATGATGGATTAAGCCATCTTCTTGGCCTTGGAGGCCATATTTTCTTTTTAATGTAAGGCAAGTCCTTGAAAGGACCGTTCTAATTGTATAGTGTGTGGCGTATGGATTTTATGAATTAAGCCCTCAAACAACTGTTCATGCGGCAAATACAAGGAACCTTTGCTAGGAATGACCTGGGATACTATTTCCTAATCGATGGGTAAAAAAAAAAAAAAAAGAAAGAAAAAAGAAAAAAGAAAAGAAAAAGAATTTGCCTCCTGCTAGCTAGTGGTAGAAGGCTGCTATGGAGACAAAAGAACAGAGTGCTAGAGATAGCTTGAGCTGAAACACCCGCCCTTGGTTTGTGCCTGCAGATACCAAAAGCACCCTCCTCAGGCAAGGGGCATGCACTAGACTCTCCAAAATTCACACGTGCTATTCGGACCCATCAACAAATCCATTCTGCACCCACAGGATTGCCCAGAGAAATGGGTGACACTGGGGGAGGCAGAGGAGAGCGAATGTAAATATTCAAGCTTTGAAAAAGTGTCCTGCTCCAGCTGTCCATAAGTAGCACGATCTGCAAAATCACAAGAAAGAGAAAGCACCTGACTACAGGGCATGTATTGAACCTTGTGATACAGGAGCTGTCTTCACGCCCATCCTTACATTGAGATAAAGAACCAAAGCTCAGCTATGGGTAGTTCTGTGCTCCCTTCACATCATACCAGCAGCATTAACTCCGCATGTGGAAATACTTGAGCAGAGGAGATCCCCAGATTTCATCCAACCTACACTGCCCTTGAACCTCTGCCCTTGGGGAATAGCCAGAGCACTCCTCTCCTTTGGCTATTCTCAGTTGCTGCAATGTGTTTTCTACTGGAAGGCACTCATACACTACAGAGTGAATGCAGAATAAGAACCTATGCACATAGGCTTAGCAGAATTCAATTTTTTAAATATAATTTCAACATATAATATCGAGGTTTATTTGTAAGTATTTTTTTTTCCAATTTTTATCCATTTAAATATCCAGTTGCACAAAACTATGGATTTGGAACATTTTAAAATGTTCTGTCTGTTATGGGGGTGGGTGGGAGGAGTCAGACAATAATTACATAATGACAGCAGAGATTAAGATTCAAAGGGTTAAGACTATTAAAACAGAAACTGTCAATATCGCATGTCAAAAATATTCAGAGTAAACATCCTTAAATCAATCTCTAAGTTCTCAAGCTGCATTTTTCTTACCTTGCCACTCTATGATCAATGGACATATTTTTTGTTAGTTTGCATGTCCATGGTAAAGCCAGCGTTTACCAACATTGACCAATAAAAAGCAATCTGTCTGAACTTCAATATAGATTAGGAGTGTCTGAAGTTGAGTGTAATTTAGAGCAGCCTTGAGGCTGCTCTAATGCACACTGGGTGCCAGACCAAGTACCTAGGGAGGTGCAACAATGCAGGAAGCGCCTCTGTTCTTGCACTGAGTGCAGTTCAGCTGGAACTGCCCCCCGCCTCCGTGTTCATGCTCCCTGCCTATTCCCGTACCGTGCCATGAGCTACAAATCCCAGGCGTTGCATCCATCTGCCACTGTACCCATTTCTGTGATTCATCCTGGGGGACACAGCCCTTAGCCTCATTCTCTTCTAGTGTGCACCAGTACTTTCACGGTCTATAATGGAACAATTCCTGATTTACATCAGCACACTTGAGAGGGGGCAGAATGAGACCTATAGTTATCACACCCATGCCTGGTTGCACAGTGCATCTTGGCAGTAGACCCCTTTCTTTTGCTTGCTGAGCTACGTAATCAGGATAAGGCAAGCCCGCCAAGTGATTTGGAACCCAGCAATGTTCTGCCCTTAAATACTGTGAGCCAGGTAATTCCTTGCCTGAAAGGAGAGGGGAGGACACTGAGGGAAAGCCTGAGTCAGAGCGACATGCCTCATGCTGGGCAGCATGCAAAGAACATCCCATTTCTTGAGAGCATTGAGCTGCACACATCACAGAGTCCCCGTGCTGCAGTTTTGCCTGCAGCAAAGCGACAGAGCCTGCCAGTCCAGAGCCCTTTGTGTACCCTTCTCCCAGGAGCTGAGTGCTGAGAGTGAAAGGGGGGGGGGGGGAGGAGCAAACGCTGAACAAAGGCAGAGGAAGCAGCTGAGGTTGGGATTCAGATGCTGAAAAGGGAACCTTGTCCCCAAAACATCAAAGATACCAACAGCCCATTCAGAAAGAGAAGCCAATGGGTGTGAAAGGGCAATGCCTGCAAGTCATTCTGTCTGCTGCTGTAAAGCCAATAGGCAGAATTGAACCTGGGACTTCTGGAGCTTGGTGTGTGAAGCTCAACTGCTTGAGCTAAGTGCCAGCTGGCCCTCAGCTAAGGCTGTAGGGCAAACTCACTCTTAGCTTGCTCAGTAAGTGGGCTAAGTGCCACTCCATGGGACAGTAACCCACACCCAATAGGCATGTGGGTTAGAGACTTCCCCTAGCTGAGGAAGCATGTCCTGAACTCCAGAGACCCAGTTGAAACCTGGAAGAGCCCCCACTTGTCATGTGGAGAGGAGAAACTGAACCTGGAATCTTTGGAGCTTAGTGCATAAGTCTGCACAGTCTGAGCTAAAAGGCAGCTGGCTCTCAGCTGAGCCTATGTAGAGGAAACCCATTCAGCTCACTTTCTGAAAGTGGTTTAAGTGCCACTACATGGTCTAAGTGCCACCAGCAAGTGTATGGGTTGCACTGAACATCTTGGGGGAGTGCCCATCACCCCATTAGCAATGGAATCATCTCTGTTTAAATCCAGATAGGGTTGGATCACGGTTGGTCCTGGATGGGTGTATGTGTGTAGGGGAGAGATAAGGAGTCATCCTACTGTGTACTCCCTGCTTATAAGCAGCAGCTACAGTCATGTTTCCTGCACTCCTGTAGGCAAAGAGAAGGCTTTGGGGGCCTAGTGTGGCCGTGTCTGCAGAGAGGGGAGTGCATGCTAGGAGAAGGTGCAGGGGGTGCTCCCCAACCACACTGAATTGTTTGGAGAATTATTCTGCCTCCTGGAGCAATAACAATCTGGCCCTCAGCCTGTGGCAATGGTGGTGGGAAGGCATGGAGAGCTGACAGCAACATGGGGCTTGTGATGTTTAGCACCTCCGCCTCTCCACCCTTCTCTGGATTGCCCAGTGAGTAGCTGGATTCTGTGTGTATCAGAAGCTGGGTGGTGCCCTTACATTTGTTCCAGCATCTAGCAGAGAAGCTGCAATTGCACTGCTGGCTTGGTGCTACTTGCCATGGAGTTATGTTGCTGTGGTATAGGAGTAATGCAGCAGTGAATTGGGCCCTGTCCAGGCTGTGTTTCTAGCCTGCATTCACAGCCTCTCAATTTCCCAAGCACTAAACATGTCCCAAATTCCACCCTCCTTTTCCCTCTTCCTTTGCAATGCTGCCCCAGAGCTGTTGCTGCTGAAGAGAGTAGACACTCACAGTGATTTATGGGTGATATCTGGAGCTAAACAAGTGAATGAGTTAAGCTTTTGGCCTCCCAGGGCTCTGAGAAACTCATTTTGCTTCCTGTTTCCTTTCCGGAGCATGCTTTTTTTTCCTGTGAATTCATTCCTGGCACCTACATGGGTGCTTTGCTGACGGATTCCGTCTCCCAGACTCTGACTTGCATTTCTAGGCCAGCTGAAGTAACTCATGTGGAAGAGGTGAAAAATAATGTTTAGCCAGAGGCTTGGGTTCAGAGAGAGAGGGAAAAGCAAGTGACTCAGACATTGGGAGTATCTTAAGAAGCTGAATTCTTCTTCTCTTTCTTTTCCCCAGCAAAATACATTGGCTGCTATGTGGACAACACTCGCCGACGGGCGCTGCGTGGCGTGTCCTTCTTTGACTACAAAAAGATGACAGTGTTCCGTTGCCAGGACAACTGTGCGGAACGGTAGGGTGGTAAATGAACACAGAGTCTTCATTAATTTCAACCCATCAGCAGTGTTTCCACTCTTGTCGGCTCAAGCACTCCAGTTTCTTGGCCATTTTTCTTCTGTGTCCCCACCCTCCTGCTCCCTCACTGCTCCCAGGGATGTGTTGAAAGATTCTATTTTTTTCCCCCAGGGAAAAAGCTGGGGCATTTGATGTTTCTCATTTGGGATGATAATTAGGTCCTGATTAGAGGGGACCTGAGATCCTTTGCTGAACATCACCCCAACAGCAGGCCAAATTCATTGCTGAGGGAAATTGGAACGGTTGCCTTGATGCCATCCATTTATACCAGGAGAGAATATGGCCCCTGGTGGAGCCTGGAATAAATGGATAAATATTGCTGCTGAGTTCACAAAACCAAAGCTCATTGTTAAGATACCCCAACCACAAGCCCCAAACTACTGGGGTTTAATGCCTATTTCCTTTGGATGAAATTTACACGGTGCACCAGGGACTTTAATTCCACATACATCCTGGATCCAGAGGATAGCATTGCTGTGCCCTTTACACAGCACCATAGCAAGAGAACCCAACGGCACACCATTGCCAGGCTTGGAGGATACCCCTTTCATGCAACTACTGCACCAGGGGCAAAGCTGCAACTCATCGTCATGAAATAAAAAGGGACGCAGGCTAGTCACTTGGTTTCGTGTGAGACAGCTGACATCTTTCCAGGCTGCCTGGTGTTGCCTTTTAATAGAGATAATGGTCGCTCACTAGGGTTGCCAGATGGCTGAAACAAAAATACCGAACCCCCCCCCCCCCAAAAAAAAAACCACCGGGAAAAAAATTTTGTTGAAGGAAAAAAAAAAGGGGGAGGGGACCAAAATTGTTGAGCAAAAAAACCCCCCCCAAAAACAAAACAAAACAAACAAACAAAAACCCACCTCCAAGAACCTGGATCACTGCTAGGGGTTACCAGGTAGTCATTAAAAAAAAACAAACCAAAAAACCAGATGGGGGGTGGGGGGAGGACTGGCCAGGAAGGGAGGGCTGCTGGCCGGGAAGTGGGGGGCCTGGAAACAGCTAAGGGAGGGGGGCAACGGGGCTGGCCGGGGCAGATGGGGGGGCCAACGGGAAGCAGGGCTGGTCGGGGGCGGGGGTTGGGTGGAATGGGGCTGGCCGCGGGATATCGGGGGAGGGGGACTGGCCGGGAGGGGGCAGGGCTGAAGCACCATGTTGCATTCTCCGTGCGGCTCTGAGAGCTGGGAGGGAGGGTGCACAGTGCTCTGGGTCGTGCTGAGGGATGACTGCTCTGACCCCACCTCTTCCACCTGAAGCCCTGCCTGTTCTGAGATCACGGAGCCACCCCTCCTCCCACCTTGCCCACCTTGCCTCCTCTCACCTTGTGCAGGCTGGCAGCTCCGCCGACTGTCTCAGTGCCTGTCTGAACATAAAGCTGGGAGGATGAATTTACACTGAGTGACAAAGGGAATTTGGAAACAATTTGCTGCTTCTCAACATTTCAGGGCCCCAGCATGTCAGCGCTCCACCCAGCAGCTCCTCCTGCCAAGCCTTTGACATGCACTGGCCAGAGTCATAAGAACATAAGAACATAAGAATGGCCGTACTGGGTCAGACCAAAGGTCCATCTAGCCCAGTAGCCTGTCTGCCAACAGTGGCCAGCACCAGGTGCCCCAGAGAGGGTGGACTGAAGACAATGATCAAGCGATTTGTCTCCTGCCATCCCTCTCCAGCCTCTGACAAACAGAGGCCAAGGACACCATTTTATCCCCTGGCTAATAGCCTTTTATGGACCTAACCTCCATGAAATTATCTAGCTTCTCTTTAAACTCTGCTATAGTCCTAGCCTTCACAGCCTCCTCTGGCAAGGAGTTCCACAGGCTGACTACACGCTATGTGAAGAAAAACTTTCTTTTATTAGTTTTAAACCTGCTACCCATTAACTTCATTTGGTGTCCTCTAGTTCTTCTATTATGGGAACTAATAAATAACTTCTCTTTATCAGCCCTCTCCACACTACTCATGATTTTATAGACCTCTATCATATCTCCCCTCAATCTCCTCTTTTCTAAACTGAAAAGTCCCAGTCGCTTTAACCTCTCCTCATATGGGACCCGTTCCAAACCCCTAATCATTTTAGCTGCCCTTTTCTGAACTCTTTCCAAGGCCAAAATATCTTTTTTGAGTCTGTGTATTGCTAGATCATCCCTCCTCTTAGAGACATTATCGCTACTATGTCTTCCGGGAAGTCGAGCAGCCAAAGTGCAGCACCCGGGGCCTGCTGTGACATCCTTGAGCTTTTCCATTAGCACGGCCATTCATACAGGCAATGGAATCCTCCTCGTTGATTCTCGCTGGCTCCTGCCTACAATCGTTCCTTGCAAAGGTCACAGGAGCAGGGCGGGAGGCAGGATAGGAACGGGATTATCACTCCTTGATCCAAACTAGACTGGAGGGGCAGGGATAAAGCCATGGACCTGTACCTCCTATTGGGTTTGCAGTTGCAAATGCTAAGATTTGCACCCGGGGAGCCACTAGACAATTGAAAAGATCCCTGCAACATGGGTATGTGCACAGGTATTTGCAGACGACAAATGCAACTGCAAGTTCCTGTGCATGCAATTTTGTACATGCGCAGCTACCGGCTGAGTGCTCAGAACCCAGTGGGACTGGACACATGAAAGCCTGTCTCTTGACTGAGTAGCCACTAGGGATGTCAAATCCTTTTTAAAATGTTAACCAGTTAAACTATATGTTTAACCAATTAACCAACATGAGGCATGACACTGTGGGCTTGGCTGGGCCAGGCACCAGTTAACTGGGTAACCAGTTAACCCTTCACATCCCTAGTTGCCACACAATACACCCCAAGATTATTTTGATTGTAAATTCTCTGATGTGGACGTCTTCTCTCCTCTCAGTTGTACATGGCATTTTGCTCACCACTGCTGTTCAATAACTACTAGCAATAAAATTATTGGAGAGTTTGCCCTGTGGGTTTCTCTTCCTCCACAGACTTGATACATGAGTGACATCTTCCCGGAGAACCCAGGTCACCATTCTTGCTAATCAATATTTTTGTAGCAAGCTCTGGCCCTTGGATCTCTAAATGCAAGGGGTTGGGGGTTCATCTCCACTTTCATTTTTCAAGCCCACACCTGGTTCAGGCAATGTTTCAATCTTCTCTTTTCAAATCCAATCTGCATCAAGGAGTGACGCTTTCCAACTTGGAAGCCCTGTAAAGTCTCCACCGCTTTTTATTTCACCTGCAACACACATAATGTCCTTTTTGCCTGTAAGTAATGTTGCTTGTCTGTTGCTTTATGATCTATAACACGCACTAAGCACTTTTTCTTTTAAAATGATGCTACTTCCAGCTTGTGTCTAATAAATCATCAGCGATGGACACACACATACAAAAAATCAAAAACATTCTTGCTCAGAGAACATTGGCGGTAACGTGACTGCTAGGGTAACAGGAACCCTCCAGTGACTGGCAGCAAGCTGATCTCCCATTTTACCCAGACAGTGCTTGGGAGCAATTTAGATTGACTCTTGAGTGGCTGAATTGTTATAGAGAATTCTAAATACAGCAGAATCCAGGTAATGCTGTAAGCTGAGACCAGACTACAGGGGGTGGATCACTTGATTATTGTCCTGATGTGTCCATTCCTTCAGAACAGTGGTAGGCAACCTGCAGCCTGTGGGCCTTCTGCGGCCCATTGGGGTTTTATATGTGACCCACAAGACTTTTTGTTTACTGTTAGCAGGGTTGCCAGATTCCACTGGTTTCCGTCCACCTAGATTTTTTTCCCTAAAGTCACACACACGTAAAGCAAGGGCACATGAAGTGAGGTGCAGGCTGACTGCACACAGCACTGACCGTGCACTCCACTCTGCATCCAATTACAGAGCTGTTACAGTTCCATCGTCCACCCCCAAATTCTAGGTACACAAGCGCAGTGAGCAAAAGTACCCTATCCGGAAAGACAGTCTTGGTTGCAACAGTCTTGTGGCCCTGTGAGATGAAGGAGGGCCACTCATGTGACCAACTCACTAGCCTAGGTTGCCCATGACTGCCTCAGAATCATCTGGCGTTGGCCATAGGCTACTGGGCTCGTTGGAACATTTGTCTGATCTAATGTGGCCTTTCTTATGTTCTTAGTTCGTTAGCCTGGATAGTGACTTAACTGACACAACAGCCAACCAATGGGTTCCGGGCTGGTCTGATTCTAATTCAATGGGCTTAATTCTGATCTCACACCCACCTTATACTGGTGTGACTCTGTTTCTTTAAAGGAATTACTCCTGATTTGCTTTTGCAGCACTGAGATCAGAACCATGCCAGGTGTTTCTGAATACTGGATAAATAGTGCGCTGGTCAGTTTAAATGGCTCATCTGGTACAATCTGGATGCCTGAGTTAACAGATGTGATTTGGGGCATCCTGGTACCGATTACTGATGTGTTCCTCTCAGCACCTGTTGCTCAATATTGAGGGCCTGACCCACAATCCACTGAAATGATAGAGGCTCGGACCAGGCTTTAGCAAAGTCAAACTGGCCTTAATAGAGGTTTTCCAAACATGGAGCTGGTTTTGCATCGCTTATTTTGAGTGCAGCTCCTCTTGATTTGAAAAACTTAGATCTGCCATTGCAGCGGGAATGGGATGTGCCTTTGCTTGGCCCATTTCTCTTCCCCGCGTGGTCTGTGCCAGGGAAGAGGACTGAAATGGGAACAGCCTCCAGGAAGAGAAGAAAATCCACCAGCTTCTGAGCAAAATTCTCCTTGCAGACCTACATGTCAGCCCTCCTGTCAGATTCTGCTCTTCATGAACAAACAGGGCTGCTGTGGAGAGCAGTGGGAAATTTGCACATGCAGGGCCAAATCTTGAGACCTGCTACTGTGAGTGGGAGAGGTCATTACTGCTCAGGATTCAGCTGTTAGCAAGAGCAGGGGATCAGAGTTGCACCCAGAGGCTTTGTCTATACTATGAATTTGCTGAAAGAGGCAATGCAAATGAAGCATGGATTAGAATTTTCTCATGCTTCATTCACATAATCTCTTTCTGCCTGTTTTTACGCAAGGGGGTTTTGCACAAAAACAAGCAGTTATAGGCATGTCTGTTTTGCGCAAAAAACCCTTTTTGCACAAGATCCTTATGCCTCTCTGGGACAGGCGTAAGGATCTTGTGCAAAAACAGGTTTTTGCACAAAACCACCACGGCCACACTGCTTGTTTTTGCTCAAAAACCCCTGCGTAAAAATGGACCGAAAGAGATTATGTGAATGAAGCGAGAGAAAATGCTAATCCACATTTTATTTGCATTGCCTCTTTTGGCAAAACTCATAGTGTAGCCGTAGCCACAGTGTGGAGCTGAGAGGATAATGTTTTCCATAGTTTATGCAGAAGGGACTTTTCCCACCATGTCTGTCTCACACGACAGGCTCTGAGTATGCTCAGCCCTTTCCAGATTAAACATGTCCCATACTGGGCAGCACTGGCAGGTCCAGCACCTTGAACTGCTCACCAACCACTCATCTCTTTAGGGGTTTAAACAGTCCCCTCTTGCAGTGCAAGAACTCAGGTGGTGAAAACTGACCTAGCTCTAGAGGTTGAACCCTCGGTACCTGACCAGTGCCAAACCAGGGAATATGTCGGACCATGGGAGGTCAATATTGTGTAGCAACATTACCAACACTTCCACTGCTCACTGGGCTTGTAGGAGACATTTAGGGGTAAATTAGAGCTAGAGAACAGCACAGAACAGAGAGCCAGGACTGGTGGTTGTAAACAAATTTTGTGAGACTGCAGGAAACTTTGCCATACCCATGACAAGTAGACATCCAGCTAAGTAAAACCATGCTGGACGATGGATGTGGCTGGACCAGAGTTCCGGACTAGAGAGGTTCAACTTGTACTGACTTCCATGGAGCGAGGCAGATTTACTTTCCGTCCTGTGTCTGTTGTTTCACTGTGCAAGAGAGGCTGCTCTGACTGTGGTTTTTACCTCCAGGGGCTATTTGTATGCCGGGTTGGAGTTTGGTGCAGAATGTTACTGTGGACACAAAATCCAGGCCTTAAATGTGAGCGAGTCTGAATGTAACATGGAGTGCAAGGGAGAGAAGAGCAACATCTGTGGAGGTGTGAACCGTCTCTCCATTTACCGGTTGGAGCTGGCCCAGGAGTCTGCAAGGAGATGTAAGTAATAACCACGCTGCTGTCGGAAATTGAAGTAGTTCATGTAAATGGATTGGAAGGTGCAACATGGAAGCAGGGAAAGGGCTTGGCTGGAAGCATTTGCATTTCTCAGAGTGGCATACCCCCCCCCCTTTGGGGTGAAATGTACGCCTTGGGCTGGCATAGTGGGTGGCCCTTTGCACTAGGGTGCATTTCATCCCGGGTGACCCTGTCAGCTGGAACGCTGCACTCTCCTAGTCTCATGCTTAGTTCATGCTGGTGCCTGTAGCCCAAAGCAAGCAGGCTGGGGATCCAATGCACCTCACTGTGTTGGGAGCTTGTCTTGGCTTGGGTTCTGATGCTTCCCTGCAATGTTCAGAGGCATCGGACCTCCTGAGCAGGGAAGAGCTCAGCTCTCCAGCAAGAGCTTCAGCACCTCTCGCAGGGAGGATTTAAGTGAAGAGAGGGCAGCTCTCGAGGGGCAGACCGGGCCCAGGGTGGGCTGGGCTGCTCTCTTAACTGGGATTGTTTCCAGAGAAATTGCTGGCCATGTTACAACTGGGGTTTATTTGGGGGTCAGTGGGGCCAACAGCCACCATGGGCCCCCAGACAAGATGTAAGGGGGTGGTGCTTTGGGTGGAAGGGGTGGAGTCAGGGCCAACCTGCCCTCAGTGCCATCTGTAGCACAGCATGCCCCCCGTACAGAGGGGCTTTGTGGTAGCAATTTAAAGGGCCTGGGACTCTGGCCACTGCTGCTGACTTTGAATGGCCAGGGCCCAGGATAACTGCCCCCTGGTGGCCATATGAGCCCCCATAATCCTTTGTGAAACAGGGGAAGCCATCTCTTGCAGTTAGAGTGAACTGTGACCAGGCAACGTCCATGCCTAGCTTGGCTTTAGGCTCAGCACCTCTAGTTCCCGTGGGGCACAGTACAGTACTTCAGGCAGCCATTCCGTATCCTCCTGCTCTCAAGAAAGGAAAACTTTACATTCTTCCCATGAACTGTGCCTCGCCTCTTTCGCTTTTCCACGCTTTGCCTCCCCCACATTCCTTGTACGAGTGATGAGCAATGTTCAGTCCTAAATGAAAGAACAGAGGAGAGGGATTTGATTATGAACCAGGGCAATGTGTAACCAGGCCCGCCATTGGGAGTGGAAGGGCAAAGGGGGTAGTTATCCTGGGCCCCTGGCTACAACTTCAGCCCGAACTCCCAGCCCTTTAACTTGCCATGGAACATGACACGGTTGCCTAGGGACTGGCATCCTGTGCTCCCGGCAGTGCTCCAGGATGGGCTGGCCCAGGCTCCACCCTTCCACCTGAGGCCCTGCCCCTTCTGGGATCATGGAGTCTGGCCCCCTACCCCCAAACCCAACCTTGCCAAGGGCCCCCTGGTAGCCACAGGCCCACCTTGACAAAAATAGATGGCAAGGCCAGAGACAATCATGGCACATCGCTGCTCGGGGCTGTAGTAATTTATGAGGGGAATTATTCAGAAGGTGGCTGCTGCATCTGAAGCAAGACAGGAAAGGGAAAAATTCAATACTGAATCAATTACCCTTCTCCATCCCCTTCAACGCTAAATCCAGCTATCAGAAAATCCTAGTCCCTGTGCCTACCTCAGATGAATGACCATCTGACAGCTGGAAAAGAGATGGTGGAATTGCACTCACCTGTTCAGAAATGAGTCTCTGCCTCTCACTGCCTTTCCTCCAGCCCCCCCTTAATCTGCTGGGCCAGTGCACCAAGGTTATGTTCATGGCACTGACACTCCGAGGTGACCTCAGGCAAATCTCTTAAACTCTGCTTCCCATCAGTAAACTAGGATTAATTATATTTACCTTCCTTTGTAAAGTACTTGGAGACCCACAGAGGAAGAGCAACATAGAAGAGTAAAGTGTTGTTATTCTTCTGTATCATTCAGGAGTCTGGAAAGGGTGATTGAGCAGGTCACCACTGGTTGTTACTCTTCAGGAAGAGAAATAAGGAGGTGCCCAATTCTGAGCCCTGTTGCTCCAGAGTAACTTGTGTGGAGTCATTCTGGATTTAATATGACGCAAAGTCAATTCCTCCTCATCCTGCAAGAAGGGAGAGACTTTTGGATTAGGAATGTCATGTTCCATTTGTCCTGTAGAAATGATGCCCACAGAGGTGTGGGTGGATATCAGAATCAAACATGGGCGCTTGCTATTCCTCTAGGAGATGAAGAATATACACAGACTCCAGAAAGGAGTGAGTGGACTTCCATTCCGCTCTACTCCTAACAAATGCTTGCTCCCTCTCTCTTAATGGCACTCCTTTGGCTTCTTGTTAAGTTACAAAATAATTACCCCCCGCCCCGTTCTCAGCCTTTCTTCTGACACTCCATGGCGGAAACTGCCAAGAATGGGGTCGTTGTGATGGTAAAGTGTACAGTAGCCATCAAATTACTCCAACTAGGGTCTTGCCACAATCATTTTAATAAGGATTGATTGACTCCACTGGCATAATTTAGCAACAAATAACGGAAAGAAGAAAACTCAAGGCCGAGCACTGTCTGTGATGAACTACATGCCAGATTTTTTTTCTTGAAATGAACCTTTACAAAGATACAAAGGCTGTACGTGGCTCACATGTAGATCCAGGCACTGGGAAACCCTGGGGTTTGGACTACAGGTGAACAAGATACTATGTTACTAGCAAGTACCATGGGGCAGTTGTAGAAGCAGCAATCAGAGGGTAATGATAGTTTGGTCTCATTTTGGGTGTTGGAGTTAATATGCAGGTGTGGAGGGGACACTGGTGGCCTGTGATATAGACAAGGTCAGCTGAGGTTATCTTGGTCTTGAGCTCCCTTTTGGTCTGAGCTCCAGGATTATATGAGAGGAGGAAAGGGTCATGATTTTAGCACAAGCGTGGAATGATCTCTAATGCATCTTATGCCAGGCAGCCAAATGTTGCAGAGACTTCAGAGCCATCCTTCCCCAGATATAGAATACACAGCTGCCTAGGTCACCTGAAAATGTCGGGCACCACTGGGTCTTAATGTCCACCCATCCTAGCCCATAAAAAATAACAAATAGTCTTGCAGCACGGTAGAGACTAAAAAACATGTAGATGGTATCTTGAGCTTTCGTGGGAACAACTCCCTTCTTCAGATGAATGGAGTAAAAAAAAGTCCAGATACAAGAATAAATAGGGAATGGGGGGGGAGCAAGGGGAAAAATCATGAATTAGAGTGTTCAAGTTACAAGAAGTTGATGGAGAAGGTGCAAATTGTTCTTAAGTACTCATTGTTAGTTGGTTAAGTCATTAGGATGTGGAAGGGAACCATCAAAAAGGTAAGAATAAAGATATTACCAGGGTAGCACACAACCTTCCACATCCTAATGACTTAACCAGCTAACAATGGGTACTTAAGAACAATTTGCACCTTCTCTATCAGCTTCTTATAATTTGAACACTCTAATTCACGATTTTTTCCCTTGCTTCCCCCCACCTATCCCCTATTTATTCTTGGATCTGGACTTTTTATACTCCATTCATCTGAAGAAGTGGGTTGTACCCACAAAAGCTCATGATACTATCTACATATTTTGGTAGTCTCTAAGGTGCTGCTAGACTATTCGTTACGTTTTTCCTTCAGATGAAACATTCTTCTTCCTGTCCCTGTTCTGTGACTCTGCTACCTCTAGAGAGGATCTAGTTAACTTACAAGGGAAAAAGCCTGCCAGACCCATCAGAACGCTGAGCCTGTGAATGAGCCTTGCAAGTGGTGATGAAGCCATTTTACAGGCATGTGCTCAGCCCAGTTTCTGAATTTACTGTGTGAGTCTCCAAAAAATCGTTATCACCCCTACTGCTGTTGGGCACAGGGGCACCATTTTCATAGAACTGCACAGGACCCCATGCAGCCTAAGGACAGCCCTGCAAGACATGCTCAGGTCAGCAGCAGAGACGGTCTAGTGCCTAACGCCCTGCACTAGCTTACCTCTCATTGTGCTTTTCAAGGCCTGATTTTTCCCCAGCTGGCTCCTTCTTCTCAGTGGCTAAGTAGTCATGCCCTCCTACGGAAACATTTCTGGGGTGACAGTGATGTTGTTACCACAAGGATGCTATGGGATGGAGAATGAGAAGGGAAGTATCCATAAGACAATCTCAGTATTGAAACGTGGCACAATACTGAGCCAGTGAAAATATGGGGGAATACCTGAATGATCCAGTGATGCACACTTGGCTTGTTTTGGTGCATCCCAAACTGGTTGTCAACAGCTAAGTCGACAGCAAACTTGAGCTTGTTTGGGTCTTCTGTTGGGAGCAGTGAAATGCTCTCCATTAAAATTGCAGCATTGGCACGTCCTTCTTGGTAACTGTCCTGAGAAGTTAACGCTGTTGCAAATCTATAGGACACTTATAATCAAAGGGCCTTTTTCTTGCAGTGAGCTGGCATTAGCATTTGCCAGAAGCAGGCGTGAGGAAAGCAAGCGTCTTGGGAAGCTTAGCTCTTATAGAAGATGTGTTATTAATTTACAGTGGAAGGTGTGTCGGCATGGACCTGTCAGATGCCATTAATGTTAATGCAGAGATACAGATATCAGGGATCTTTCCCGTATTACAGGAGAGCTGAGAAATGGACTGTCTGAATCACATTGCTTACTGACAGTACTTTCATAATTAAGCCAGCACCAGCTATGCAGTGAGCCTGACTAATTAGTTCATTCCTGCCAGGCAGACCAAAGTCTTCCTGAGTGATTGCTTGGTAAATCTGCCAAATTATTTGAATTTCTTCTGATTGAAAACAGAGGCTTAATAGCTCTTGTCTGGGGTGGACAGTGCCTGGCTGGAATGCGAGCAGCATGGAGCCTACAGATCTTAAATGGCTTGCCTCTGCAGCTCAGACTGGTTTAGCAACAAAAAGAACAGACAATGGACTCCACTTGGATGTGAGTAGGCCTTACTGTCTGACATGGCACAAGTTGTTTTGCTATTTACTTCTTGTGTTATTGCAGTACCTAGGAGCCTCAGGCATTGGCCAGCAAGGCCGATCTTAGGGGCAGGCGAGTCGGGCGGTTGACCGGGGCCGCCATTTTCAAGGGGCCACCAACAGAGCCGGTCTTAGGGGTGGGCTGTGACCACATTTTGGCCTGACCTCCTGAATCCTTCCCCCAAGTTTCCCTGGTTACTCCCCGACCTTTTTTTTTTTTCTTGCTCAACAAATTTTCCCTGGCATTTTTTGTTTGTTTGTTTTTGCTTGACAAATTTGTGTTCGGTATTTTTTTTTAAACCATCTGACAACCCTACAGGAGAGCCGGGAAGTTGCTCGGGGCTGCCAGTTGGTTAGGACCAGCCCTGTTGGCCAGGACCCCATTGTGCTAGGCTAGGCACTGCACAAACACAGCACACACAGAGCCAGCTCCTGCTGTAAAAAACTTCCCATTGGAATGAGCAACAAGAGACAGCAGATGGAAATAGACGGATATGTAAGGAAAGAGACAACACGGGTCAGCATGATAGGCAGTGGTCACAGAAATGTCGTATAGCATTTTCCATCAGGGGATAGCTTGGCAAATACTACTGAGTGACGTCTCCTAAGCACCCTCGGTAAGGTAACACAAATTTATCATCCCCATTTTGCAAGTGGGGAAACTGAGATATGGAGAGCAAAAGTGACTTGCTCCTGGGGAAGCCTGCAGTAGGTCTGGGAAATAAAAACGTTGTTTCCTGGGGGTCTCAGACCAGTGCTCGAGATCTCAAGAGCAGTTTGTAGTGTTCTGATCAGGTGACCACTGAGGTCATATTAAACAACTAAAGTACGATCTTCATGGGAGGTTATCATGGATTTTGTGGGCTTGTTTTAATTAGAAGAGTCTTGCCAGCTCCTTTCAGGTTGATCTGCTCCCTAGGTGTTTTATTCAGATGTTATTTCCTAGCTTATAAAGCCTGAAGGAACCACTGTCATCATCCCAGTGCCACACAGCCCCTGAGCTAATTCCCCTTTGCCTGAGAACACATCTTTTAGAAAAAACAGCCCATCTTCTTTTTAAACGTGCCATTTGGCACGTTGCTCCCTGGGGGCCACATTTCTCGTCAGAGGGTGTCTGCCGTACAAGTGCTCCAGCAGCACAGCTGCAGTTGTGCTGCAGTCATGTTGTCGTTTGACACTTCCTACACCCACAGAAGGTGTTTTCCTCCAAGAGGCTGATGGAAGAAGTTACAGGGAGGGTGAGGCTGACCTCGCTGCAATGCTCAGGGAGTGAAAACTGCCATGGCTCTTCACAGTGTGGCTGGGTGGACTTGTGTTTTAGCTGTATAGACCAGGATTAAATGTGTCTCGTTTCAACTTTCAGCTCTGAGAAATTATTACACCTTAGTCTGCTAGAGAGAGGGGCCCTCTATTATCAAATTTCTGTTCCCCACCTAGACACTTAGCCCGGGTCTACACTAAGGAGTTATTTTGAAATAACCTCCCTTATTTCAAAATAGTAAGGGCAGCATCCATACTACCAAGCCCGCTATTTCAAAATAATGGGCTGGTTATTTTGGAATCTGTACTCCTGCTTTCCTCAGGAGAATAATATTTATTTCAAAATATTTATTGCAAAATAGCGGTAGTGTGGACTCTTCACTGCTGGTATTTCAAATAACTACTCCCCAGCGTAATACAAAGTAATTACTCCCCAGTGTTCCTGCAGCTCTAAGTTGAGGTAATGCATCCACATTAATGGAGCCTGCCTCGGACTAATTTCAAGGCTTCCCCATAGTAGGGACACGCTATTTCGATTTTGTTATTTTGAGAGTTATTATTTCAAATTTAGTTATTTTGAAATAATTTCCTAGTGTAGACATGCCCTTGTAGATGGTGAGCAGGTTACTCCTTAATCTTCCCTGTTGTAAACTAAATAGATTGAGTGGCTTGAGTCAGTCACTATAAGGCGGGTTTTCCAATCCTTTAATCATTCTCGTGGCTCTTCTCTGAATCCTCCCCGTCGTATCAACGTCCTTCTTGAATTGTGATCGCCAGAACGGGATGCAGTATTCCAGCAACAGGTGTATCAGGGTCAGTTACAGGAGTAATACAATCTCCTCACTGCCACTCCACATTCACATTAACCCTTTTGGCTGCAGGGTCACCTTGGGAGCTCATATTCAGCTGAGTATCCACTGTGACCCTCATGTCTTTTTCAGAATCACTGCTCCCCAAGATAGAGTCCCCCCACATTCAAGTGCAACCTGAATTGGTAGTTCCTGGATGTATGACTTCACATTTAGCTGTAAATGCATTTCATTTGCTTGTGACCAGTTTACCAGGCAATGTAGATCACTATGTATCAGTGACCCAACCTCTTCCCTGTGTATTACTTTCCCCAATCTTTGTGTCCTCCGCAAACTTCATCAGTGTTGATTTTCTGTTTTCATTCACAGCATGGGTAACAATGTGAAATAGCCTGGGGCCAAGACCACAGGGACCCCAGAGATACATCTGGTCAACAGAGTAACGCTTTGAGGCTTATCGTTTAGCCAGTTTTTAATCCATTTGACATGTGCCAGGTTTATTTTGTAAAGTTCTAGTTTCTTAATGAAAACATCACAGGCACCGAGTCAAACGTCTTACAGAAGTCTAAGTATATTCCATCCACAGCTTTATGGCCAAATGTGTAATCTCATCAAGAAAGAATCCAAGTTAGTTTGACAAGATCTATTTTCCATAAATGCATCTTGATTGGCATTAATTACAGTACTCTCCTTTAATTCTGTTTTAGCCAATCCCATACCAGCCATTCCATTAGTTTGTCTGGGAGCTATGTCAGACTGATCAGCCTATAATTCCCCAGGTCAGCCTGTTTATCCTTTTGAAATATTGGCACACCAATAGCGTTCTTCCAGGATTCTGGAACTTCCCCAGCATTCTAAGACTTATCAAAACAACACTGATTATTCAAACAGCACTTTGGTGATCTCATCTAAAACTTACTGGATGAAAGTTGGATGTTTAATTTCAGTAGCTGCAGCTGATTATCATCTTTAGTTCCTGGCAGAAGATTAAGTATTTCATCATCATCTGATATGCCTGCATCATCTGCTCTTTTCCCAGTGACAGAGCAGAAATATTTATTGAACATGGCAGCCTTTTCTACATTATTACTTCTAGTAGAGATTGATGTGTCCCTTTGAATAATCCAAGAACCCATGTGAACATCTGTCAGTTCAGCAAACCTGAAGCAGAGCTTTGAAAAAGTTTGCACTTACCTCTCTAAGGCCACCTGTTGTTAATGAACAGGGTTGGACTAAAATGTGGGTATGCCCAGGCAGTGAATCCAGCTGATTTCTGTCTCTAAGGATCCGACTCAGCAGGTTGCTTTGATGAGCAGGTCTTCTGCTGCTCCAGTCCCTTTAGGAGAGCAATTCTTAACATAAAGACAACATAAGAATAGCTATCCTGGGTCAGACCAAAGGTCCATCTAGCCCACCATCCTGTCTTCTGACAGTGGCCAATGCCAGGTGGAAAGCGTTGCAGTCTTCACCAATCAGAGACCCATCTGGTCTCTATTCTGAATTAACAGCTTTCTCTTGACATCCCTGTTGGCCTTTGCTCATTGGCCTTGGAGAGTGAATCTAGCTTCACTTCTACTGCAGTGGAATGCGGTAGCATTTCCAGTAGTTTCTGAGCATTTATAACATGGAGGGGGAGAACCACATGAAATGGGGACTGTCCATTTGTGGGGAGCCCTGGAAATCTTCTTTTGCTCATTGGGCAACAAATTCCCCACACGTGAATGGTGAAATATGGATGAACAAGGATCGCCTGCCTCCCTGAGTATATCCATGGGAAGAGACAGAATCTGAAGCACTTCTTGCTCCGCTGTCCCAGGCACAGTGTGCTCGGTATCTCAGGAAAGGATAAAAATAGAGATAGACTTTGCTCCTGGGCTTTCACTCCTGTTTTGTAATGGAAGCAACCAGCAAAATGTAGCAACATGAGTCTCACTGGAAAAGGCCCCTGTCATAGAAGGAACAAAGCTCATTCCCCGCAAATTGCTTTTGCCCTTGTTTCCTGGCTGCTCGAAATGACTCATTCAAATGCCATTAGCAAATCTAGCTTCACAGCCATTAGGCAACGGCAGATCGTTATCATAATAGGACACAGCAAATGCTCTCCGGACGCACAGAATATGAGGGGTTTGTAGGGGAGGGGATGCAGATGGAAGAGAATGTGTAGAATTGATCCCTGTCTGTGGGCTGCCAGGGAATGGCAAACCAAACACTGCTGATACATGGAACCCTTCCGTGAAAAATGTGGCTCTGTCACTTTTTTCTGACTTTGTTTCCTCACTTTTCAAGGGGGATAATCCTGTCTATCTTCCAGGTGGGACATTCCTCTCATTCACAGGGCTATAAAATGCTTTGAGTATCCACAGACAGGAAGGCTGGTCTTGTGGTTAAGAGACAACCTGGGATTCAAAGTTTAGTCCTGGGCTCTGCTACAGACTCCCTTTGTGTCCTTGGACAAGTTGCTTCACCTATGTGTGTTTCAGTGCTCCACCTGTAACGTGGGGGTGATGTAACTTCCTTCGTTTATCCGGTCTGTTTAGATTGTAAGTCCTTTGGGAGACTCTTGTTCCTGATGGGTATTGACAGAGCTGAGCTCATTGGGATCTCGGAGTTATCGGAAGAGCAGTGAGGAATGAGATGAAAAGTGCTATGAAATGCCGTGACGTGAAAGGCTAGTTCTGCACTTCACCGCCCCGTCTTGACAATGGACGGGAATCTCTCTCTGACAGAATGTTCTCTGTGTCCTTTACAGCATCACGCCAGCCGTCTCTGATATATCAGCCCCCCATCTTTGGGAAGGAAAGATGACCCAAGTGGCCATACATCAGTAACTTGACTAACAAGGCTGGCCTACGAGGTTCTGGAGGGATGTGAAATTCTGGTGAGCTCCCTTCAGAGGGTGGTTTAGACGTCAGGGAAAATAAATGCTCATGAAAGAGCAAAGGCTGGATGTGGCTCTGGAGAAATGTTGTTGCTGATTCAGGAAAGCAGGCAAAAGCCTCCGAGGGAGGCTTGAAAATAGAGCTGACACTGAACCCATCACCGTGCAATAAATGTCTGGCTTCTCCAGCCGGCAGGGACACCATGGGCCAAAGCAGCTAAGGCAATTGCAGGACATGCTCATGTGGGGAGCAGGCAGGAACGAGGGGTGGCGAGCAATGTCCCATCTCATTTTTTTCCACTCATGCGCAGAATACATTTTGTTCTGTGCATTGAGGCATGTGCAGATGTGCACCACCAGTAGAAACACAGGCTGCCAGCTGTGAGCACTGTGGGCTCTCTGCTAATCAGTTAGGCCACATTGGAATCTCTCCTTGGTGACTGCCCAAGTGCTTAGCTCACAGGGAACACTGGGGGCGAGGTTCCTACAGGAGAGCTGAGTGCTGTGGGTACAGTGGTGACACGCTCTGTCTTCTCTAAGGTGCCTGCCACCAAGGGAGCTGAACATTCAGCAGCAGGCAGAAACACAGGCTTTGTGGGGTTTCTGTGTCCTGTTATGGTGCAGTTCTTCTTCGAGTGGTTGCTCATGTCCATTCGAATCAGGTGTGCGCACTGCGTCTTCCGGAGCGTTTTCCCTAGCGGTACCCATAGCGCCGGCAGGGCACCCCCTGGAGTGGCGCCGCCATGGCGGAGCATAAGTACCCCTGCCAGCGCTCCCCCACCTCAGTTCCTTCTTACCGCCCGTGACGGTCGTTGGAGCGTGTGTCTCTCTCAGTTTAGTTAATGGTTCCCGTTTCTTTTAGCATTGTAAATAGTTCAATTAGTTAGGTAGTTAGTGTCTACTTCGTTCTTTGTTCTTCTTCCCCCCCTTCGGGGGTGAGGAATGCCAGGGCCGCAAGGCTTTAAGGCATGCGCTGTCTACGCAAAGCTCATGCCCAGAGGAGACCCACACGACAGCTGTCTGAAGTGTCTGGGCGAGACCCATCTTACGGACGCCTGTAAGATCTGTAGGTCTTTCAAGCCGCGCACAAAAAGGGAGAGAGTCTCTCACCTGAAACTCCTCCTCATGGAGACGGCGTTACAACCGGCACCGGCTGGGCACCCTGCAGTGCACAGTGCACCGGCATCTACGCGTGATGCTCCGTCTCGGGCCTGGGCCCCGGTGTCCAGGACCCGGCACCGGTCTCACTCTCCGGCACCAAAGAGGTCCAGAAAGTCTCGCGGCAGGTCTCCGTCTCGGAAAACCACGCCGGACCTGCACCGTGGTGCCGACTCACCGGTGCACACATCCTCCACAGTGTGGCGTAAGCGGGCGGAACGTCCCTCTAGTCCAGGGCAATTGCCCCCGCACCGTCCATCCACGCCGGACACCTTTGAGGCGGCGCAGGACCTCATCAACCTCACCACCTCCCCTCCGTCGTCGGTTGAGACGGAAGGGTCGAGGTCGCCTATGTCAGAGGCTGTGTCGGCTCTGGCTTCGCCTCAGCACCGGCAAGACAGGCAGGCTCAGGCCACTTTTGTGACGGGAACGTCCCCGGTGGGACCGGTACCACTTGCCTCGGCATCGACGACGATTTCAACGCCGGCTCCTAAGTCTCACTCAGCACCCAACTGGGTTCGGCCTACCTCAGTACCTAAGTTCTCTCCCGGGCCCCCTTTTGGCTGCACCGGTGCCGTACCACCCCAGTCTGGTGGCAACGTCTGTGGCACCGACGCCCGTCTTTGCACCGTCGCAAGCACCGGCACCGACCATGTGGACCTTGCCGGTGCCCCAGCCGACACTGATGTCGACATCTTCGGGACTCGTCTCGATACCATCATTCTCGGTGCAGGGGATGCAACCGGCACCGGCACCTCTTACAGCACTGACAACGGCACCAGCACCTCTTTTGGCACCGACAGCAGCACCGACACCTCTTTCGGCACCAACAACAGTTTCGGTGCCGGGACTAGGTCCCTCGGTACCACAACAGCTTTCGGCCCCTCTGGTACCGCAGCTCCCCCCGCTCCTTCGGTGTCGCAACAGCCTCCTTCCTCGGTGCCTCAGCCGGCACTGGCACCACCGGCACCGGCACCACTAGCATGTCCCCAGTGTGCCCATGCTGGCAAGCCCGAGTCCATGGCCAGGTTTGCACCTCTGTCAGCTACAGGTCACTCCTCCATGGCGCCTCCATGGCCAGAGTCCGATTATTCCTCGGATTCCGATGCGTCATCCCTCAGGTTGGGGTCCTCGAGAGCCTCCTCGGCCCATAGGTCCCGTTCCCGGCATCGACGTGACCATGCTCAGATGCAACAGACTTGGCCACCTCATCCCCAGTGGCCTTTCTGGACACCGTGGGCTTATCACCAATGGCAAGGGCCCGTGCCCCCCTTGGTGGCGTCAGTAGCTTTGGATCGTAGGGTGCAACCATCGGCGTCGTTGTCGTGACCTCCTCCTTCCCCCCAGAGGCCAACTACATCAGACCTTGCAGCACAGGCGCAACCCTCGGTGCCTGAACTGTGCCCGCAGCCGGTACCGTATGTCCAACCAGTACCCCAAACGGCTCCTGTGCTAGATCCGGCACCGATACAGGAATCGTCCTCCTCATCATCTCCGGATGAAGCTCTGGCGGACCCTGCTCCAGCACTGCCTACGATGGATACCCGAGCGCATCAGGAGCTCCTCAGACGTCTGGCTTCCAACTTGGGTGTCCCGGTAGAGCCAGTCGTGGAAGACACGGACCCTATGATTGATATCCTTTCAGATGACGCGCCCGCCCGCTTGGCTTTACCACTTAACAAGACGGTGGCAAGAATTACCAATGCCCTGTGGCAGACACCGGCGACCCCGACCCCTACACTAAAGGGTGTCGAGAGGCGTTATTTTGTTACCCAGTTGGGGCACGAACACTTGTACTCCCAGCCTGTCCCTGGGTCCTTGGTCGTCCAGGCAGCAGCCCAAAGGGAAAAACTCCCCCAACCGGGGCCGTCCCTGAAAGCTAGGGAGCCCAAGTGCCTTTACTTAATGGGACGAAAAGTGTACGCCACTGTGGGGGTGCAACTCCTCATCGCGAATCAGCAAGTGATGCTAAGTCGTTATGCTTTTAACACATGGCAGGCCATGGACAAGTTCAAGGATAAGCTCCCTGCCGAGGCCCGTCAGGAGTTTCTGGCCATGACCTCCGAGGGTAAGACCATCGCCCGCACAGCCCTCCAGGCTTCTCTGGACGCGGTCGACTCTGCAGCCCGCACCATGGCGTCAGGTGTGATTATGCGCTGTGGTGCATGGCTACAAGTATCGGGAATACCTCCTGATGTCCAGTCTACTATCCAAGACCTGCCTTTCGACGGCAAGGCGTTATTCTCGGAGCATACGGACTCCAGGCTCCATACCCTCAAGGACACGAGATCTACCCTTCGATCCTTGGGGATCCACACACCGGCTCCTCAGCGTCAGCAGCTGCCCTACAGACAGCAAGGGAGACTGCAGTCCCAGGTCCCCCGTGGGGATTACTAGAGACGCCGTCCTCGTACTTCTGGTGGGGGTACAGGGGCGGCTGCGGGTCCATCGTCCTCAAGGGGGTGTAGGCGACGCCCGAGAGGAGACAACCTCCGTGGGATTGGTCAAGGTCCCTCCCAACAACAAAAACCGCAATTTTGACAGGCTCCCAGAGAGTGGCGCACCAGCCTCCCACCCTGGCCAGGTTATCCCGGTTTGCTCAAGCCTGGGCAGATATCACAAGCGACACCTGGGTTCTAAACATAGTCAGGACTGGCTATACCATCCCTTTTCTGGGCTCGCCCCCTTCCAACCTTCCTTCCCCATCCCTTTTCAGGGACACCCCTCACGAAGGCACCCTCCGCCAGGAGGTACTGGCGCTCCTCCAAAAGGGAGAGGTAGAGAGGGTTTCATCGCACCTGGAGGGCAAGGGTTTTTACTCCCGATATTTCGTAGTTCCCAAACCCAGGGGCGGGTTCCGTCCCATCGTGGAGCTAAGGGATCTCAACAAGGCGGTCGCGAAGTCCAAATTCAGAATGGTCACCCTGGCTTCTGTCATTCCGGTTCTACGGTTAGGAGACTGGTGCGCTACTCTCGATCTCAGGGATGCTTACTTCCATGTGGCGATAAGACACTGCCACAGGAGGTTCCTCCGTTTCATTGTCTCCCAGTGCCACTTCCAGTTTACTGTGCTCCTTGTCTGGTCTTTCTACAGCACCCAGGGTTTTTACAAAATGCATGGCAGTCGTGGCGGCGTTCCTCTGCAAACAAGTGGTACATGTGTTCCCGTACCTGGACGACTGGCTAATCCGTGGTCGCTCTCACGAACAAGTAGAGGCCCATGTGTCCCTCACAAGGGCCCTCTTCGTAAGGCTGGGTCTCATGCTGAACGAGGAAAAGTCATCTGTGGTCCCCTCTCAACGCCTCGAATTCATGGGTGCCCTCCTGGACGCCAGGTTGGCGAGGGCTCTTCTCCCCAGGACCAGGTTCCGAGCCATAGTGGAGCAGGTCTCCGAATTAACTCAGTCCCCTATCACAACCGCCCGGGTCTGCTCAAGATTGCTGGGGCACATGGCGGCGTGCACATACGTGGTTCGCCATGCTCGAATGAGGCTCAGACCTCTGCAGGCTTGGTTGGCGAGGGCGTTCAACCAATCCAGGGGCCTCTGGGACATGGTTCTTACGGTGCCCCCGGAGATAATAGTTTCCTTACAATGGTGGACCCAGGAGTCTGTGGTCTGCAGCGGGACCCCCTTTTTCGTCCCGCCCCCCTCGCTTACTCTGGTCATGGATGCCTCAGACCTGGGTTGGGGAGCACATCTGGGGTGCCATAGGACCCAGGGTCTTTGGTCCCCTACAGAGCGAACCCTACACATAAATGTACAGGAGCTCGGGGCAGTCAGGAGAGCGTGCGAGACCTTCCTGTCAAAACTCTCTCGCCGCTCCATTCTAGTTCGCCTGGACAACACGGCGGCCATATTTTACATCAACAGGCAGGGGGGTGCTCGGTCACCTCCCCTCTGTCTCGAGGCCCTGTGTCTCTGGGACCTGTGTGTGCAACACAACATAGCTTTGCAGGCAGAGTACCTACCAGGGTGCAAAAATCTGCTGGCTGATGCTCTGAGCAGGTCCTTCGGAGCCCACAAATGGTCTCTCAAGGACTCGGTCCTTCTCCGGGTCTTCCGCAGGTGGGGCTATCCCCTACTAGACCTGTTTGCCTCGGCACGCAATACCAAGTGCCCAAATTATTGCTCCCTGCTGGGGCTAGGGGAACACTCATGGGGGGATGCCATGACGGTGACCTGGCTGGCAGGCATACTTTATGCTTTCCCTCCATTTCCCCTAATTCCCAGGGTCTTGACCAGAGTCAGGACCTTCGGGTCCACACTCGTCCTGATAGCCCCCCATTGGCCCAGACAATTCTGGCTCCCGCCAGTCCGGGATCTCTTGACCCAACCGTGGGACGGGGGAACTATGGTTCACCCGAATCTCCAGTCCCTACACCTAACGGCCTGGTTTATCCATGGTTGACTCAACCGGAGAGGGAATGCTCCCAGGAGGTACAGATGGTGCTACTAAGCAGTAGAAAACCATCTACCAGACGGTCGTATGCTGCCAAGTGGCGACGCTTCTCGTCTTGGGCATCCTGAAGGGGAGTGCACCCGTCCTGTGCACCTGTCCCATTCATTCTAGACTACCTCTTTGATCTTAGGTCCAGTGGTCTTTCCACATCCTCTATCAAAGTCCATGTGGCATCTCTCTCCGCCTTCCATGTGCGTTCGGCAGGAGTTTCTTTATTCTCTGACCCTGCGGTCAAAAGGTTCCTCAAAGGTTTGGATAAGTTGTATCCCTCGGTTAGACCCCCTCTCCCCTCTTGGGACCTCAACCTCGTGTTATCTAGTCTAGTGTCGCCCCCTTTTGAACCGCTGCCCACGTGTTCCTTGAAGCACCTCTCCATGAAGGTTGCATTCATTGTGGCTATTACATCGGCTCGCAGGGTCTCTGAGCTGAGGTCCTTAACGATAAATCCGCCCTACCTGGTGTTCTCCGATCATAATGTGAGGCTCCGCCCTCACCCAGCTTTTCTCCCTAAGGTGGTGTCACCTTTTCATTTGTCCCAACAAATCTATCTCCCGGTATTCTTCCCAAAGCCCCATGCCTCCCCTAAGGAGCAAGTGCTCCATTCCCTGGATGCTAGGCGTGCACTAGCTTTTTATATCGATAGGACTAAACCCTTTCGTAAATCCACACAATTGTTTGTTGCTGTTGCGGACAGAATGAAAGGGCTCCCCATATCGACCCAGAGGTTGTCCATTTGGGTCGCTGGGTGTATCAGGGAGTGTTATGCCTTAGCCGGGAAGGCCCCACTCTGGGTTACAGCACACTCCACCAGGGCGCAGGCGTCCTCTGTAGCTTTTGGGGCACAGGTCCCAATCACTGAAATCTGTAGGGCGGCCACGTGGTCATCGGTACATACCTTCACGGCGCATTATGCGCTAACACAGCAGGCTAGAGAGGATGCAAGCGTGGGCGCTGCAGTCCTCAGCTCTGTTTTGTAAATATGCCATTTCCTGAACCGTTGCATTTTCTACGTTTATGCTGTTCGATTAGTTGAATAAATTTGTTGGATTGTTCAACCCTTGTGGACATCTCTCTTTCAGTGCTCCGACCCTTCCTCCTTAAAGTGGGGTTGGCTTGGAAGTCACCTGATTCAAATGGACATGAGCAACCACTCGAAGAAGAAAAGAATGGTACCTGTAACTGTTGTTCTTCGAGATGTGTTGCTCATGTCCATTCGATTCCCCCCCGACCTCCCCTTCGTCGGAGTGTCCGGCAAGAAGGAACTGAGGTGGGGGAGCGCCGGCAGGGGTACTTATGCCCCGCCATGGCTGCGCCATTCCAGGGGGCACCCTGCCGGCGCTACGGGTACCGCTAAGGAAAACGCTCCGGAAGACGCGGTGCACGCGGTGCGCACACCTGATTCGAATGGACATGAGCAACCACTCGAAGAACAACAGTTACAGGTAAGTAACCGTTCTTTTCCCTGCCCTGTCAGTCAGCAGTGCAGGTAGACTATATTAAATCAGAACCTGACTAGCACCTGGATTGTTTACTCTGCTCATCAGTAACGATACGGAGTCTTAGTCTTCCCACCTGGTCTGATGATTAACACACCTGTTGTGTCCTTCCTGATACTTCTCTCTGGGCCAGGGGATGCTCCTTCATTTATTTGGTGCAAAGAGACCCTGATGCTTTTACTGGGCCTTTAAGACACCTACCCTAAAAAACAATAATCACGATCAATAGGAAGAGTGGGCTTTGTAATTTGCAAGTGATGCTGCACTGGAACACTTGGAGACTTCCCTTCTGGTTCTGTATGTCACACCGAGGTACTGTGCTTCTCTGGGATCTAGACATGGCATGGAACTGGCAGATGATGAGAATAAAATGATGGTCACTAAACAAGCCAGCTGATTGGTTCATGGGCAACTAGACCCTTTCTGTTCAATGAGCACACTTCGGGCACATCTTGCCGATCAATGACCTCTTTCCCTATCAACGGTGTTTAACGGACCAGAAATGTGTTTAATAAATCAAGCAAGATCCATTTTTTAATATCACAAAAGTTTCATTCTCCTGTGGTTTTGTGGATGAGGACTGGTTATAACCGGGGTTTCCTGTGGTGGTAGGTTTTATAGTGGGCTCAGAGATGGCTCATAAGCCCCGCCTGTCTCATAATTAGCTAGTCACTTGCCACCTAGAGGAATGCATCTCCTGCCTTTGACCCAAATGTAAATGGCTCGCTTGTTTTTGGGGGTAAGGTCGGCTTAGGATGAGCCCACTGGTGCCTCAAGAGGGAACCCCATTGTGATACTCCCCCTGTCACAGCAATCTCCCAAGAGGAGGGTCATGCTGACTCCACAAAGAGCTATGGCAGTTTGAGGTTAAGTCCCAGCTTTCTTCCGACATCTGAGTTGGGTGGGGACAGTCAAGCTTGGGTCAAGCCTTTGAAAGAGGCAGCAGAAAAAAACTGTTCAGAAACCAGGAGGGAAGGTTCTGGAGGCATAACAGCTGCTTGGTTTGGTTTGATATTGTTTGTTAGGTGCTAACAGGCTGTTACAGGAATGCCATCAACTTGAAACTCCTATTTCCTGTGGGTGTATAAAACCTACCACCTCAGGAAACCCCGGTCATAACCAGTCCTCATCCACAAAACCACAGGAGAATGAAACTTTCGTGATATTAAAAAATGGATCTTGCTTGATTTATTAAACACATTTCCGCTCTGTTAAACACCGACAGGAAATAGGAGTTTCCTGTAGCCGGGGGTGGAGTGGGGGGAGGGGGCATGTCCTGCGTGGGCCCCTGGACAAGGTGGGGGAGTGGCTCTGTGCTCCTAGAAGGGGTGGGATGAGGATGGGGACAGCCAGTCCTCTGTGCCACATAGAACATGCCACACCACTCCCCAGCCCTCCACGTGGCACTCCAGTAGTGATTTAAAGGGCCCCGGGTATTCAGCTGCTATGGCTGCTGCTGTAGAATGGCAGCAGCTAGGAGCCCTGAGTCCCTTTCAGTCACCGGACCCAGGAACAACAGTCCCCTTTGCCCTCCTCCCTCCCCTGTGGGCAAGCCTGGGGGTAGCTATCCCCAGTGATCAGGGCAATTTTATACCTGAAGCAGGGCCTAAATAATCCAGTGACTTGAGCAGAGTTGTCCAGCAAATCAGTGGCAGACACAGGGTTTGGGAGTCCTGCCTTCCAATCCTGCTCTAAACATCAGACTTTGTCCAAAATACAGACAGTTTTTTTAAGGGAGAACTCTCCATAAATTCACCAGTGCATGTTCCTGTCACAAGGTGACTTGGGCTATATCTAGACTACAAAGATAAATCGGAAAAAGAATCGCAATTTGCGGTACACAATTTTTTTCTAATTTACTTCCCAAAGAGGCTTTTCTGAAATTTGGCTCTTCTGCATGGGGCCATATTTTGGAAAAACACCCTGTTTTGGAACATCCCTTCTTTCTTGTAAAATGAGGTTTACAGAGATGCCGACAAAATTCATCCGCTTTTCCGACTTTTTTCGGAAAAGCAGATGCGTTCCTGGAAAAACTCTGCAGTCTAGACGTACCCTTGGGCAGATCAGTTCTGCTGGCTGGAAAACCCATAACCTCCCATCAAAGGTCAAGGTAATAATGACCCACTTTGCATAAATGGAGCCAGGATTGTGAATGGAATGTGTGTAACATGGTTAAGTGATTTTGACAGGCAGATTAACTGTAACCCCAGTCAAAGAGGGGAAAAAGGGAGAGACGAAAAAGCAAAGGCATCTCTGAATGCAAAGTGTTTCTTTAATGAATCAGAAATAGGTTTTTGATCTCTCTCTGACTTTTTAAGGCTTTTGTGAGTCTTGCCTGTAATTTTGTATTCATTATATTCAGCCTCCCTTCAGCCTTAAGCTCCTAGACTTTTGGGGCTCATTAACAGGTACTTAAATGTCAAAGGGAGAGAGAGAGAGAATCTGTCCAGTAAGGTGAATGATCATTTACAGTGATTCTGGATGTGTCTAAGATCTCCCGCAGGAATGGCTTAGGGTTTTTGCCAGCTTGTCCCACAGGAAAGCCGGGAGAAATCAAATTAGAGAAATGCAAATGAACACTCACAAATTGTTCCTGGCGCTGGGATTACTTTGAGAAGGCCAGAAGGGAGTGGAGTAGCTGCCAGCATACTCTAGGAAACTAACACTCCTTGCTGCAAAGCCATTGTGGGTACAGACCTACAGCATGTTCCCATTCAAAAGCCAGTGTTAATCAACAGGTTTATGCAGCCATGTACCGGGGATGGTTTAATTTTCTGGGTGCGGCATCTTGATATCTCCAAAGCATCAGCCATTTTTTTTCTGAGAGCGGCAGCAGCCTGTGACAGTGAGACGCGTGCACTGTTCTCACTCTGTTTCTCTCACTTCTGTTTGTTTACTCACTGAGTTTTTCCTTAATCCAAACTGGTAGCCACTTTAGTTGGAAGTGAAAGTGCATGAAAAATGGATTTTCCAGGAACAATTTGTACAAGGGGTGAGGGAAGGATGGGGGAGTGCTGAGAGCCTCTGAACCAAACTCTAAGTCAATGTTCACCAATCAGTAGATCCGGATCTATCGGCAGATCTTGTAACCTCTGCTAGGGGATCCTGATGTGTTTGGCCAGGAGGCTATCAAGTGCTGGCCTCTCCCCACCCCCCCATTAGGGTTGCCAGATGGTTGAAACAAAAATACCGAACCACCACCCCCCGCACAAAAAAAAAAAAACCACTGGGAAAAACTTCTGTTGAAGAAAAAAAAGGGGGGGGAGACCAAAGTTGTTGAGCAAAAAACCCCAAAAAACAGCATTAAAACAGCATGTCCCCTTTAAGAGTGAGTGCAGGGATAGAAACAGGGGAACGATTGAGCACTGAGACCCAGGGGAGTCACTGCTTCCCCTTGGTCTTTTTTGCTCATTTTGTGCCAGCAGCCTTGTGGAACCAGGTAAGCATGGGGGCTGGGGTCGGGGGTATGGGGGTGTTGGAGGCCGGGGCAGGGGGTGTGGGGGAGAGGCCGGGCGCTGTTTGTAGGGTTGCCAGGTGCTCAGCATGTTCGCCTCCTGGCTGGGGAAAAAAACAGAAAATACCAGACATCTTAGGTGTCCGGTATTCTCTGAATTTTTTACCGGACAGGAGGCAAAAATACCAGACTGTCTGGGTGAATACCAGACATCTGGCAACCCTGTGCTGTTCCTGCCCTCTGCCTTGGAACTGCAAGTCAGGAGCCCCCTGCTGCTATACCCATTTCTATATATTAGGTGGCACAACAGGACTCAGGACGTAGGTAGGGTTGCTAGGTGTCTGGTTTTCATTCAGACTGTCCATTATTCAGGTCCCCTGTCCAGTAAAAAAACAGAAAATACCGGACATGTGAAATGTCCGGTATTTCCTGTTTCCAATTTTCCCCTGCCATGTCTGGCGGGGGCGGGGGATTGAAGAGTGTGGGTCCATTTAAAGGTGCAGCACCCCTTTTTTATTTTATTTTTTGCTCAGTAACTTTGGTCTCCCCCCCCTTTTTTTTTGCTCAACAGAATTTTTTCCTGGTGTTTTTTTTTGGGGTGGAGGGGAGTGTTTGGTATTTTTTGTTAAACCATCTGGCAACCCTCGATGGAGGGAGATGGCTGGCTGCTGCTCCTATGTCTGAACATGCTCAACATATTTAAAGGTGCAACGCACATCTCAGTCACTCACTACACATTTTGTGTTTTTCTGTCTCTGTCTCTCTCTCCCACACACACACAGACACTGTCTGTCTGTCACATTCACCAGCACATACTTGTATTGTTCTAGTTACTTCTTTTACTTCTTTCCAAGTGTTATTCGCACCGCAAGTCCCTGCCCCAGCCTGGTAAAAGTGAGGGAGGGAAGGAGGATGGAGTGAGCAGGGGCAGGACCTTGGAGAAGTGGTGGAGCAGGAGTGGGGGCTAGAGAAGAGGCAGGGAAGGGGGTGGGGTAAGGGTGTTTGGATTCCAGGTAGATCCTAGATTGGTCTTAAATTCAAAAAGTGATCTTGTGCTTAAAAAGGTTGGAAACCGCTGGTGTGTATGATGGAAGCTCCTTCAAATCCAAGCATGCAACCATACTCCCAGTGCTGCTAGGTTCAGCACCTATGATTTTTTTGGTTCATGGGTAATTCCAAAAACAGGGGGGAAAAATCACTTCAGGCCAAACCAAAATTGCATTTTTATTTTTTGACAAATGAGAAAAATGGGGAAAAGTTCATTTAGAGTGGAATGAAATGCTTTGCAGCAAATTTGAAAAGGCTTTTGAATTTGTTAAAATGAACAAAGGACATTGCTAAACCAAAAATCACTTCACATGGAAAAATCAGACTTTCATTTTGAAAATGTTGAAAGGAAATGAAACAGTTTTTCCAGAATTTATTTTGGTAGGGGTTTTTCTTCTGATTGAAACAATTTGGCAAAATTGACATGAATTCACAAAATGTTCAATGGCACAGAATCCGTGTTTCTCACTGAAAAAAAAAAATTGGTTGAAAAATTTTGCCCAGCCCTACTTTGAAGCTGGGTGGTTGGTTTTTGTATGTGGAAATTCATAACACACAATATCTGAGACATCAGAGTCATTTTCTCTGACACATATAAGTCTGTACTGGAGTAAGTAAGGGTATGTCTAGATTACATGCCTCTGCCGACAGAGGCATGTAAAATAGGCTACCCGACATAGTCAATGAAGCCGGGATTTAAATATCCCCGGCTTCATTAAAATAAAAATGGCCGCTGCGCTGTGCCGGCTCAGCTGATCGTCGGCACAGCGTGCTAGTCAAGACGCGGCTCGGTTGACAGGGGAAGCCTTTGTTGACCGATCCCTTATGCCTCGTGGAACGAGGTTTACAGGAGTGGTCGACAAAGGCTTCCCCTGTCGACCAATCTGCTTCTTGACTCGTGCCAGAGCCCTTTCAGAGGATGTGTAATCATAAATATTCTTATTGAGTCATCACCTACTTCCTCATCACCAGCGTTCCCTCTAATTTTTTCTATTCTTGTGCAGAATAAATTTTGTTACGTGCACTGAGGCATTTGTGGATATGCACCACCAGTAGAAACACATGCTGCCAGACGTGGGTGCTCTGATAATCAGCTGGGTGGTATTTTAATCTCTCTTGGGTGGCCACTTAAATGCTCGGCTTACAGATTTCTTGCCACTTTCCAGCACTGGCGATGTCACTTTCAAAATCCCAGCAACCCAATACAGGTGACCCCTGACTTGCCACGCGATTGGTGCCTGGGGAAGCATAGCAAGTTGGGGGCGTTGTAACTCGAACCCTCATTGATGATAGGAGTGGTGCACCATTGTAAATGCGGGCCGAGGATGTAAGTCAGGGGTTTCCGGCATCTTCCGCACTTTCAGAAATAGTTGTAAGTGTGAGGGGGTGGCAACTCGGACGGTCACAACTTGGGGATTTCCTGTAGCATTGTTTTCCTGATAGTGATATTAAAACACAAAGCACCAGAGAGGGTTAAACATAGCTAGCAAATGATGGACAACAAGCACAGCTCTTAGGGAGAGAAAAGAAGGAACGTCAGCCAAATATATTGAGTACCAACGGGAGGAACAGGGCCCTGCATGGAGGTGACATGGCTGTATGAGGGGAAGGCCTGTCTTCCTCCCCGCAATTTGCTGCTTGTCTTCTACTGAGGATACTCACAAAGACTGAGCATGATCTGTACCACTGCTGACGCTGACTGACCTCACTCTGTCCCATCCCCACTATTGACCAACATAGTTCATCTCTGGCCTCAAGCCAGTCAGGTCGTAGATCTTCCAAAATTCACCCTGTCATGGAGAAATGATGGAGGTCAGACATAAAGCGCCAGGCTAGCATGTGACTGTATGCCAGTGGGTGCATTCACACCATACCCACGGCTCACAACAGCTCGGAGACCATGGAGATATATCCTCCTCCTCCAGAATGGTATTCCAACTGACAGCTGTACTATTCAGAAGTCACCAGGGTGATGTCCTGACGATTCTCCTGCTCCGTCAATGATGACAAATGTTCAGATGTGTGCGTGAGTGCTCCTCCTGTGTGTTGTGCAAGTAAACACAGAGAACTCTGAAAGAGCCTCAAAGACCACAAAATCTGATAAAGCTCGAAGGTGCCTGGGCTGGTTTATTGTCAAACTAAGTACAGCAATAGTTGTCAGTAGACTCTACAGAACCACTACCAAACCCCCTGAGAATGGTCCAGCTCAGTCAGTGGGGGATTCCACTGCCCCTTAGGCCGAACAAAGACAACACCTGCAAGACACAGCTTTAGACACAGGTACAAACAAGTTACGCCTCACTCCTGATGTGTCAGGTTGCCACTGTCTGACCTTATTTAGCTACCACTCATCACCCTGTACTTGGTGATTTAATCAAACCATCTCTATACACCATGCTATCATATTAGAGCCTTTCCTGAACCTGGGTCAGTATGTGCCTATTATCTGTGCGGTGTGCATGGGTACCAAGATCCTTTTTAATGAGCTGGTATTACCATCCTTCTGGAATGTGCTTTCATCCTATGCCCGGTACCAGTTATCGTTTTACAGCTAGTACCTAGTACCAATTACTGTTCTGCACCTGTGCCTATTACTAATTAGTGTTTCACACTATCAACCCTGTTCATGCCAAGTTCTGTGAGCGGGGCCCTACCTCTTGCTGACAGCTTAGCTTTGCTTTATATTCACAAAGTCTTGACCATTATTGGCCGTGCTTCAGGCCTCACACCAGGCCTGTGATGAATGGGCTTATGTTTCAGGCCCTCATCTTACTACGGCAACCAAAGCAACATCCTTTCGAGGCTGGCTGGAGAAAAGCACAGAGTGGAAGAGTGGGGGAGACTGGTGCCTAGAAGCTATGCTCCTTAATCATGCTGCTCAGTACTCCCCTTGTATAGCAAGAGAAAATGAACAAGCTGCCTAGCATGACAGAGGATAAGGAATTAAACGGCAAAGAAAGTCTTTGGGGAGACAGATTCCCACTGAGTTTGTGCTGCTGTTTGTTTTCCAGCTAACCTCTCAGAATAAACACAAGTCAGTTGCATTTCAACTGGTGCATTTTTATTCAAGGTAGCAAAGAGTGTTTTTCCTGGTAATTTTCTAGGTGCTTTGTCAGAGTACAGTGAATGGCATTCATTTAGGATTGGCTGCCGCGCTTTACCAGCAGCTTATTTAACTTAAAATTGATGTGAAAGTTGGACTGTCTTCTGAGAATAGGGGGAAGGGCCTTTGATAAATCCGCTGTAGTGGAGGGATGAGATTGCTCGAGGCGGTTGGAGCCTTTCACCCTGGGTTTAGATCCTGGTGAATCAGCCGCTTGCCAGCCAGTGACTGTCCATTGCTCTGTTAGAGATATATAGGTGGCTTCAGACTCATTCATGCTGGCCCGCTCTCCATGGAACTAAGCCAAGATGTTAGGGAACTGCGTGGAACCAATTATGCGGGAGAAGGGTCTATGACTCATCTCACACTTCTGCATGGGGGAAGGGGGTTTGGCCCTGAGGCTTTCTGCATCAGTCAGGAGGGTTTGCTGAGCTGGGCAGAGAGTCAGATTCCTTCTTGCTGAGAACTGCATTTGCAGCTGCGTTTGGGTGGATTGCCCAGGTCTAGATGGGAGGTGGGCAGCAGGTGAAGAAGACCTTGAAGGGCTCTCAGAAAGTCTTGGCTCGTGTCTTGTTGGCACAACAATCTTTATTGCCCCTGTACCAGACTTTCCACTTTCCCTGTCATAGGGATCTTTACTAACAAGCTCTCACTCTGCTCCAGATGGCAGTGCGATATTCCGTGGATGCTTCCATCGGCCGGACAACGTCTCAGAAGCTTTGCCTGTGAGTGGGGTAATGCTGAACATGTCTGTGGACAAGTGTGTAGACTTCTGCACTGAAAAGGTAAGTAGGCGAGTGATGGGGGTCCCACCAAGTGAATGGGGCTGTATGCAAAGGCCCTGACACACACCTCCAGTTTCAGTGGTGTAAATCCCCACTACAGTCCAGGGTGTGTCTGGAGTGACCTGGGTACAAGCAGGGAAGGATCGAGCTGCCAGAGTTTTATCCCCTAGTAGTAGCTTTACCTGTACAAATCTTCTACATGAGCTTTACAGAAGCTTTGTATACTGTTGGCTTGGTCAAGTCTAGATTTGACTCTGCTCGTTCTGACTACTTCCCACTGTAAAATGTCAGGACAGATCTTTAGCTGCTGTGATGGCCATCACTCCACTGAAGGTCTGGGTTGGAGGCAGCTCCAACCCGTGTTCTTGAGGTTGATGGGGATATTTCTTTTCATAGAACAGGAAAAATGTGGGTTCCCAGCCTACTACCAGGAAAGCAGCCAGGGAAGAGAGCAGGGACACTAATGATCCTGGAGGACAGTGTGGGAGGCTGAAGTGGGAGAGAGATGGGACTGATATGTGGGGAAGAGTGGGCCGATAAATTGTGGGAAGGGGAGGGGGCAGTGCCTGGAGAAGAGAAGGAAGCAGCTCTAGCGGAAAGAAAAGAAGAGCTTGTGAATCAAAAATGGGGCCTGGGGATAGAGACCCCAAGAGAGGAGGGTGGGTTACAGGATCTTCCACAGAACAAGTTGTAGCTTTGCTTAACCTTGCGGGGTGGGAGTGGGAGAGTTATCATGAATGGTCTCAGAGTTTCATGCAATCACTGGAAGAGTCATACAGCTTTTTCTCCAGTCCAGGGCTCTTCTGCTGACACAGCTCACAAGGGGCCATGTGCAAGGGTGGGGTTGATGACCCTGGATGCCCCCTTCTCTAGGCAATGAACTGTTGGGACGTATGCTGCCTAGGAGCCATCAGGTGACCATGAGCCAGCCAGGACCCAAGAGCCATTAGGACATCATGACTTTGGTCACACTGGTGACTGGGGCCCGATTTTATCCTGGGTGTGTCTTATTTAATCAAGGCAGTTCACTCATTGGAGTAACTGGGCTTGGTGGCAGAAGGAGGAAGGTCCCCCAGATGCTACATGGGGTGAGCTGTGTACTAAGAACATCTGTGCAATGGGCTTTCGGTCTGGTGCTGCACTTCAGCTCTGCACAAAGGAGATTTCTGTGTGGTTGCCCACAGCAAGCCCATTTCTCAGGGCAATCAGCTGCTGAGTAAGTGGGGAAGGCATGGAGCTAGAGGAACACTTGTTTTCTTTCTCCTGATGCCCTGGAAACATGTACAAGGGCAGCGGCTGCACAGGCTACATAGGCTGCTCCCTGCCACACCGTCCAGGCCTTTTTCCAAGCTGTGCACACTGTTGTGAATTGCACAGCAACTTGCTTGTGCATGGGCAAAGTGGTTGGACTTGCATCTGTGGGATAAGATGGGTTATGTCCCATCTCTGCTCCCATGGTCACTTCTATTTCAATGTAGCTCCCTTGGTGTCAAAGGGACTGCCCTCCTCCCCCCGCCATTTACACCAGCTGAGATTTGGATCCTAGTGAGGGCTCTCTGACCTAAACTGCACGTCAGTCTAGTATCTTGCTGAGCAGTATAACAGCTGAGTGGGAAAGCAGCAAAGTTATGCCAGCCACTTACAAGGTCAGCTCCTGATCTTGTATTTTAATCAAAACAGATGAGTCCATAGGGCTTCTTCTGTGCCAGCTTTTGCTATACCAGAGCATGCAAATGTTAACATGTATGGTGAGATTTTTACCGGTGTTTAATCTATTCAGTTTGACTGTCAATTAAAAGAACAAAAGCAATTAAATAAGCAAACAAACTTGCTGGTGGTTCTATGACCCAAAATAACAGATTCATGCCTCACCTCCCGCAGTACATTGATGTCCAGAAGCCTGGCCACAACACTGGAAAATGTAGAATGCATTAGAGAACACTGTAGATTCATAGGGATGGCAGAAGGTAATTTCCTTCCTGGCCGAAGCTCTGGTCACCATTTTCTGTCCTGAAGCATCAAGATTGTTCATTCTTACGATGTCTAATGTAACTTCAGATGTTACTTAAATAGGTTGAATTGTCTGGCAGCAGCGAGTTACTCAGCAAACAATCCCTACAGCTTACTAGTGTCACATGGGGCTACAAAGCCACTCCCAACATAGTGAGCTTCACATGGGGAGTGCCTTGAAAAACACTGTTACAAACTCAGGGCTGTCTCTACCCAGACACAAAACACGCGGCCATGTAGGGCATCATGAAATTTGGGGCACCAAATTGCCCCACACTTCATGGTGTCCTGTGGAACTCTGCTGCCTATGTGCTTCAGCTACCCCTATCTCTCCCCTACCCCCACAGGTCAGTACCGTGGCTCCAGCAGCCTCAGCCACACCCTTAGGGCTCAGTCTCCAGCCCACACTCACGGAGAGGTGTTCACGAGCCTGAGGATTCACAGAGCAGGGGGTGCAGCTGGGGAGATGTGGTGCTTAAAGTGCCGCTTCTCTCTGACTGGCTGCACAGCCACTTGTTGCTCCTCTGGCCTGCGCTTCACTCCTGGCCCTGCTCCTGCGCTGCCAGCTCTCCCCGACTGGACACCATTTACGGCAAAGGTAGCAATGGACCATCTGATCGGGGAAAGTTGGCAACCCCGCTCCTGCCCCGCCCCCTCTCCTGCCCCTTGTGGACAGGCTGCTGGGGGGGGGGAAGGGCGAGGAGGACGAGGGAAGTCTGATACTAAGCTGTGTATGTCTGGCTCTTTATGAACTAATGAACCTCCATTGTCTGGCGATGACAACTGTCCTGGGACTCAGTCCCTATCAGCTCCGAGGATGCCCAGGCATATGCTTAAATAGCTGTCATCTAATCAGGCCTCCCATCCTGCACCTGCTGTCCCCAGACGTCTCCCTGCTGCCATGTTTCAGTGCTGTAGAGGGAGGTCGCGCAGATGCCTGGCAAATGGACGGCTAAGAAAGAGATTTGAGAATAATCTATCGAGACGCAGCAGCTTTCCCTGGCTGTGTCTCCATCTGCACCCCACCGAGCAAGCTCCCCCTGCTGCTTGACAGACAAGGAGCCCCATTAAAAGCCGCCAGGTTCCCTGCACTCTGTCACATTGCATAAACAGGAGCAGTGGCTCCACGCCTCAGCCCTGCTTTGTTCTCACTCCCCTGAGAGCTTGGCTCTCGGAGGTGTAAATAAAATCCTGAGCTCTGAGCCCCTTGATTAACTCAGCATCGCCACAGCCCTGGGTGTTAAATTGCCTGTCAGTCTCCAAATGTTCCCCCATAACTCTGCACTTTAAAATCCAAATGAGGTCACAGAAGATGCAGTCTATGGGCTTTTAGTAACCTTACGCTGGGTGACAAACTCACACATTACAAGACAACCATTAGGCCGTGATTCTAAGAGGAGTATCATAGCTCCAGATATATCACCCCCTGCACTAGCAAATAGCTTGGCAATTTTCAGCCCAGAGCTTGGAAGGTAGGGCTACAGCTGGGCGAGGAGGTGCTGGAAATACTAGAAATCTGGTAGGCTTGATTTCTGCCAAAGGCAAGCTGCTGTTGCTAGCAATGCAGCATTGCGGCTGGCTGGCAAGGAGAAATAACACTTAGCCCTTCACAGGGCAGGACTCCAGGAATGGTTACACAAGGAGATACTGCCGGTTTGCAGTAATGCATCTGACAAAAGGATTTGGCCCACAGAACACATTTCATTTACAAAGCCGCTGTGTGCCCTGCACCAAATTAGTGATGTGGGGCTCTGTATTATGAGGCTGCTGAAACAGAGGGGTGATGGACTGAGTGGTAGAGCTGAGATTAGAAGTGAGCTCTGACAGCCTCATTCCTGCTCTTGCTGTTTCACACCATGGAAACAGGTGGTGCAATGCTCAGTGTCAGGGCATGCAATGTTCAGGCACCTACACAAGTCCCAAGGGAAGCTCTGACATCCACAAAGTCTGAGTGAGCCACTCAAATCCCCTAGATGGCGAATCAGGACAAAGAGGTGCCTATTTTGCAGCAGAATGCAATTTACAAAAGCCAGCACATTGCAGGAAGAGACAGCTGGACTCATGGGAGATGCCCAGGAGAGAGGTGTGCGCCAAGGTAGCCAATGGGAGATCCCTAGGAGAGGGGTGTGCACCACATTAGCCAATAGGAGATGACCAGAAGAGGGCTGTGTGCCAAGGTAGCCAATAGGAGATGCACAGAAGGGGGGGAAGGTGCCAAAGTAGCCAAAAGGAGATGCCCACGAGAAGAGTGTGTGCTACATTAGCCAATAGGAGATGCCCAAGAGAGGGCTGTGTATCAAGGTAGCAGATGAGAGATGCCCAGGAGAGGGCGTGTCCTAAGGCCCATCCAGAGGCACCAACAAAAGTGCCTATGGACCTTGTACCATTGAAATGTAGGTGCCTAGAGGGTCAGTGTGTGTGTGTGTGTGTGTGTGAGAGAGAGAGATAGAGAGAGTGAGGGGTGAGTTGTACATTGCAGTGGTACCAAAACTGCAGTGCCCAACTCCTTTTGTGCAGCTATGCTGTAAGAATATAAGAACGGCCACACTGGGTTAGACCAAAGGTCCATCTAGCCCAGTGCCCCAGAGGGAGGGAACAGAACAGGTAATCCTCACATGATCCCTCCCCTGTCACCAATTTACAGACTAACAGAGGCTAGAGGCACCATTCCTACCCATCCTGGCCAATAGCCATTGATGGACCTAACCTCCATGAACTTATTGAGCTCTTTTTTAAACCCTGTTCAAGTCCTAAAAAAGAGCTCTTGTCCTCTCTGTGCCTCTGTTTCCATCTGTACAATGGGGACAGCAGCAGGCATGAAAGATTGTGAGGTGCTCTGGAGTCCATGGACAGGCAGAGAACCGTCTGCCTGTGCAGGTCACCATGCAGAATCAGGGCCTCAGCGCAAACCAGTCCCGAGGGGTGTGCTTTTGCAGCAGTCACTCTTGCCATTCTCAGCCCTTTTGCAGCTCCTCACACGAACAGTTCCTGGCAAGGAAGACGGAAATGCTTCTCCCAAGTCTTGTGACTTGGCACCACGATTATTCCTGTTTTACCTAGAGGGAAGGGGTAGCTACGGGACGAATACAGCTGCAGCTCAATGGCAAACCTCAGCTCCCAGAGTGGTTGCCAGCCTCCAGGGCTGTCAGCCAGCCTCCCAACCCATCTGGGCAAGTTCGCCCTAGTTCCTTAAAACTACCCAGGTGGGCTCTGGGGTGGCTTGGGTTAGCCACCCACACTCAGGCTCCCCGCAGTCAGATGGATCTGAGCTTGGGCTATGACGCTGCTGGTTTTAGTTGAGCTAGTGCAAGTCGATCTGGGCATGGGAGGCTGACCCCCAGCTGCCGTGTGGACCGACTCTCTGATAACCCAGGAGAACTAAAGGAAACACCTTCCAAGGTCCCTGTACTCAGCCATTCACCCACATTAAATTAGGGCCTAAGTATGCTGCCCCTGAGAAGGATGGGAGCTCAGGGGGGCTATGAGATAGGTCTGTAAAATCATGATGGGTTTAAAGAAAGGAAATAAGGAAGTGTCATTTACTCCTTCTCATCACACAAGAGCTAGGAGTCACTCAAATGGAATTTGTAGGTAGCAGGTTTAAAACAAACAAAAGGAAGTTTTTCTTCACACAGTGTACCGTCAATCAGTGGAACTCCTTGCCAGAAGAGGTTGTGAAGGTCAAGACTATAGCAAAGAGCTAGATAAATTCACGGAGGTTAGGTCCATCAGTGGCTATTAGCCAAGAAGGGTAGGAATGGTGTTCCTATCCTCTGTTTGTCAGAGGCTGGAAATGGGTGACAGGCAGGGATCACGTGAGGATTACCTGTTCTGTTCTTTCCCTTTGGGACACCTGGCATTGGCCACTGTGGGCAGACAGGACACTGAGCTAGAGGGACCTTTGGTCTGACCCAGTGTGGCTGTTCTTACATTCTTATGCTATGGACTCTGATGGCAGCAAAAATGGGCCCTGCGTGTGAGTTGATAACCATCAGGAAGCAGGTGGGCATGAGTGGCAGCAGGTAGCCATGGGCTGCCCATCCCAGGTTGCTCATGCTGAGCGGCTCTGTCCCTTGCTCGCCACAGGAATACCCACTGGCAGCCCTGGGGGGAGCCTCCTGCCACTGCGGCTTCCCCACCAGTCTCTTCCCCCTGCACGAGCGTGAGGATGAGCAGCTGTGCGCCCAGAAGTGCGGTGGCGAGGAGTTCGAGAGCTGCGGGACTGCTGAGTACTTCATCGTGTACCAGACACAAGTGCAAGGTACAGAGAGCTGCGCCGGCTGCTGCTTCCACCTCCCATGGGGCTCTTTGCTCCTCATGGATCTGACACGTGGCTGCTGGGGAGGCAGCGGGAGAGGTCTCTACCTTTCCTCTTTCAGCAAGAGCAGTGACTCCAGGAACCCCAGAGCATGGCTGCTTAACTGGAGTTTGGCTAATGCTGGATAGTTATTGCTGCTTGGGGTGCATCCACACCACAGGGGTTAACTGGAAATAAGTTACGCAAATTGAGCTACATCAATTGCATATCTCATTATGAAATAGGGAGTGTCTACACAGTACTTATTTCAAAATAGAGCACTCTTCCTCCGACTTCCCTTACTCCTCCTACAATGCGGGTTACAGGAGTCGGAGTAAGAAGTCCTTCAGCTTGACAGTATTTCAACATAATTTCGAAATAACTGCCGGCTGTGTGGACGCAGATGAAGTTATTTCGAACTAACACTAGTTAGTTCAAAATAATGTTGCTGTGTAGACGTACCCTTGGTGTCTTCCACCCAGCAGAGGGCCCAGAGAGCAGTGCATGCTGAGCTCAGCTGCTCGCTTGGGACGCCCCCTTTCACAGCTTCTTAGCAGAGCCAGGTGGCTACCCAGAGACATGCTATCTCTACAACGCAGGGATGGGCTCACCCTTTCCACATGGGTGGTGGTGGGACCAGCTCTGAGCTCTTGGAAGGGGCAGGGCCTTGGGCAGATGGGGCAGGGCAAGGGCAGCCAGCCCCCAGTGCCACCCAGATGGTGTGGTGCCCCTTCACCCTGCAGGCCCTCAGAGCCGGCTGGAGCATGCTGTGTGGGGCTCTGCAGAGCCTGCAGCAATTCTAAAGGGACCAGGGCTTTGGCTGCCATTGTGGCTGGAGCCCAGGCCCCAGGACAACTGCCTGTTTTGCCCCCCCCCACCCATCTTCAGCAAGTCTGCTCCACTGAGAATAGGGCCATTCCTTCTCTGCCTCACAAAGATGTTTGCTCAGAATCCTTGAACTAGGACTTCAGACACCCCCCTGCCTGGCTGTATGCTGATCCTTAGTGGCCCCCCATTGCCCACCTCCTGTCTGTCAGTGCACCCCAACTCACCTTAGAATACATGAAGCTCTGAGCAGTCTATCCCCCTAGATAAAATAACACGAGTTTCCAAATATCCATTTGGAGTTCATTAAAAATGACCATTTATTTCAATTTCCCAGGATATAAATCCTCCTTTGAACAAGCAACTTTAATTACTGCTTACATCAGACACAGGAAATAACAGTTTGCCATCTGCCTTCAGCAGACTTCTGTCTTTCTTTTTTTCCCCCCCTTGTCACCGTCGATAAGTGACAGGCTAGAATAACCAATCTGATCTTCTCCAAACATCCCAATGCACCTGCTGTCCAACGTGGCCTTGGGGGAAGCATGCAGGACTGCTTGAAAGCAAAATGTAACAAATCCAGTCTCCTTTCCAAAGAAGTGCCCACTGTCCCAACTAGGCTGTTCATTTCCTTTTCCCTGCAGCATTTTCTTCTTGTTTGGGCAGTTCTGATTTTCATAATATGGGATCATTGCATATCGGTCCCTCTGAATGCTTCCAAGCCCAGCATTTGGCAATGCTTTTCAGTTCTTCCCTTGCTCACCAAAAGTAATTTCAGATTTCTAGGACTATCTGCTTTTTTCTTGTTCTTAGTCTGGTGACAATAGCAGAGACTGAGCATTAGCACATCTGGGTGCAGCTCCTGGCACTGCTGTTGATGGGTCATTGGTGTCACTTAATTGCTTTGTGCCTCAGTTTTCCCAACCATAAAATTCCACTAATATTCCTCACCAGGGGGCAATGAGGTATTATTAATCGATCCATGCTTGCCAAGCACTTTTAAATTGCTGTATGAGTACAAAACATTATTATCCTGTGAAATCTTGGCCCAAATGAAGGAGGAAAGCCCAGAGGTACCATGTTTGAAGACATCAGTGCTTGCAAAATGTTGCAGAAAGGGGAGGGGAGGTTACTGAAATAGAAAGAAATATCCTCAAACCTCCATAGACCATTTTGAATTTGTTACCTTGCCCTCATCCCATTGGTTGCAACGCAAAGTAGATACACACATGAAATTGCTCAGCGGAAAAATGCAAGAATACGCTTGTCTTCTGGTGAGCGAATGAGAGATTTGCCTTTGTTTTCTGAGCACTCTCAGGATTTCTCAGATGCCAAGCTAAGAGTAGATTTATCCAGTTACAATGCAGGATAACAGACTGTGGGTCAAGAAAGGAGAAAAGGAAAAGCCAGTCCAGGAAATTAGAGGAAGGAATCCTAAACAAAAAACTCAAGGGCTTTCCATTACAAGCGACTTCTCCCGGCCCCCATTCAAGGTCAGCTCCACCAAGGTTGTTCCAACAAAGTTAAGTAAATAAAAATGAAATCTCTGATGTGCATTCAAGGAGGTTCTTCTTTAATAGTTTTCATTAGGGCCCAAAGTAAGCAAAGGCTTGAAGGGCATCTATCTGTAACCCACCATTTTTTTTTCTGTACCATGGTTACTTTTGTTCTGTACAAAAGCTCCTGCAGGGACTTTCTCAAGCAGTTTTAGCTTTTTCTGGGAAATAAAAAGGGTAGAAGGTCTCCCGTTAACAGTTAGCATGGAGCTATCCAAGGAGCTCACTGCACTCTGCAAACATTAATTGTCCATTAAACTTCAGAGCTCCCTGGGACAGAAAAAGCTCCTGGTACAGAAAAAGAGACTCTCCCAGTGGTCATTATGAACATGGTTCACTGAATGAGCATTTCCTGCATCTCTCCTGAGAACTGAAAACCTCTCTCCTGCCTATTTTAGTGCTGGATGCTTATGTACAGCACCTTGACATATCTTCCATTTATTCTCTTTCTAGACAATCGTTGTATGGATAGACGGTTTTTACCAGCCCGGTCGAAACAAATTATCGCTCTGGCAAGCTTTCCTGGGGCGGGCAACACTTGGGCACGTCATCTCATCGAGCTAGCTACGGGTTTCTACACTGGGAGCTATTACTTCGATGGCTCTCTCTACAACAAAGGTGAGAGGGGGCATGTGGCCTATAAACTGTTAAGTTAAAAAAACAAGCCAAAATTGTGCTTTAGCCTGAGGATAGAGGAGTATGGAAAAATGTGTTTTTTAGTGTGAGCAAAACAGAAATACATTGGAGACAGTGAAATGGGAAAATTGAACTTAATAAGGACATGACCCAGGACAATGGAGTATTGCATCCACTTCTGGGCCCCCCCTTACCAAAAGGATATGGACACATTGGAGAAAGTCTAGCGGAGGGCAACCAAAATGATTAGGGGGCTGGAGCACATGACCTATGAGGAGAGGCTGAGGGATTTGGGCTTGATTATTCTACAGAAGAGAAGAGTGACGTGGATTTGATAGCAGCCTTCAACTTCCTGAAGGGAGGTTCCAAAGAGGGTGGAGAGAGGCTGTTCTCAGTAGTGGCAGATGACAGAACGAGGAGCAATGGGCTCAAGTTGCATTGGGGGAGGTCTAGGTTGGATATTAGGAAAAGCTATTTTCCTAGGAGGGTGGGGAAGCACTGGAATGGGTTCCCTAGGGAGGGGGTAGAATCTCCATCCCTACAGGTTTTTAAGTCCCGGGTGGGATGATTTAGTTGGCGTTGGTCTAGCCCAAAGCACTCAACGGGGTTGAACTCAATGACCTTCTAAGGACTCTTCCGACCCTATGATTCTATAATTTTATGATGTTGTGGTTGTTTTGGTTATAACTGGTTTAGCAGGGCATCTATAGTATAAGTAGCAATTGTATGCCTATTTGCTTAGTAATAATTTTCCTCTTAATAAAATTTGGTTCTATCATTCAAAGCATCATCTAAGCTCCTCTGCTAAAGTAAGTTTTGTTTACACTGGCATGTTTTTTCACCAAAACCTGCCTTTTTTCAACAAAACAGTGAGAGCATTCACACTGCAATGTGACTTTTGTCCAGAAACCCCCCCAGTTTTGACAATAAAAAACTTCCACCCTGTGAGACACTTTTGTCTTTTCCCTCCCTTTATTGTTAACAAAGAGCCAGTGTGGACTCTGCAGTTTGTTTTATCGAGAGAACTGGCTTCCACTAGTATCCTATAATGCCTGCCCTAATGGATGTGCTCAGTGTTTTGTGATCTCTGCTGCCCTGCAGGCAGGCACCCCTCCCCTTTCAAAGCTCCGAGAAGTATCTGACAGCTGAGTGAGCTGCTCCATTTGGGAAAGAAACAAAGAGCAAATTATTGGAATGTTTCTATTCTGCCCTGCTAGAAACACAGTGGGGAAGGCTGGAGAGTCTGCTGGGCTGCTTTGACATCCTCAGCACAGAGAGCTCACAGAACTATGAGGGAATCCCAAGAAGTGCAGGGATAAGCTCTGTCTGCACTGTTTACCCACAATGCTTTGCACTAGCTGTCAACTGGGAGCTAGCAATGTGGCCTTTAGTGACTTTTGCACATAGACAGCACTTTTGCCATCAAACCTTCCTGGTGCAGACACAGCCATAAATTGTCTGTAACCGCCTTAAAGGCTCAAACCTGAAAGCTAAATCTGATTTATTGCATTCTTAGCTTTAACAATTTAACGGTAATTGAAAATAATTAAAATGCAATGTCACGGGCATCACTGGCAGCTTTGCTATCACTAGAACTTAAAATGTCCTATTAACAGAATCTGGATAACTTTAAAGGTTTCTGAAAAAAGATAAGAGAGGAGATTTCAATTTAAAAATACACTATTGTTATAAGGAAAGGAAATATGCTTTAGTAATAAGCAAATTCTTATGGAAACTCATTGACAGTCCAGTGGATAGAATTCCATTGAAGTCAATGCATTTATTCCTGATTTACCCCTTCTCCCCAAAACTGATGTATGCTGGGGATAGTCTATAGCAGTGGTTCTCATTCAGAGGTATACATACCTCTGGGGGCATGCAGAGATCTTCCAGGGGATATATCACCTCAACTAGCTATTTTCTTAGAAACAGGCCAAATTAAAAAACAAAACAACAAAAACACACTTGCAAAGTCAGTACAAGATAACATTTCAGATAGACAATGGCATGGGTATACTATTCTACATACTCCCAAGGATTCTCAGCCAGGGAGTCCAAGGTCCACTGGGGGGCTGCAAGCAGATATCAGGGGTCTGCCAATCAGGACTGGCATTAGATATGCTGGGACCCAGGGCTCAAAGCCAAAGCCCCACTGCACTGGGCTAAAGCTGGGATCCGAAACCTCGCTGCCTGGGGCTGCAGCTCAGACCTGAGCAACATAACTTCATGGGGCCCTCAGTGGCATGAGGCTGAGCCAGTGCCTGGCTTCCTACCCCTAAGTTGGCCCTGACATTTATATGCACAAACTCAGCTGAAGTGGCACAGGTGTGCCTCCAGTTCTCAGAGAATGTTGGGGAGGGCTCAGAAAGAAAAAGGTGAAGGACCCCTGCTCTGTTCTGTAATAGAAGTACAATATTTCCAGCTGACTCATTGTGTGATTCTATGGTGGAAATGAGAAAGGACGCTGTCTTTCAGTCACAAATTTAGTTTTAAAGTAAGGTGGGACTTGGGGCATGCACAGGGGAGCAATAGCCCCTGCAGGGCCCTGGGCAAGTGTGGGGAGAGGGGCTGGCTTTGTTCTCCTAGAAGGGACAGGGCCCAGGCACCCCGAAGCATGCCACGCCAGAGCCCCCCTGCAGCCCTCACAGCCACACAGAGTGCATGGCCACAGCACTTTGGCAGTGATTTAAGGGCCCAGGGCTCTGATTGCTGCCACCGTAGCAGTGATGGTGGCTGGGAATCCTATGCCCCTTTGACTCACTGGGCCCCGGGGCAACTGCCCCATTTCCCCCACTCCCTGTTGGTGGGCATGGGAACACAAGACCAACCAGCCTCCTGAAAGGGGTACAGTAGTCTGGAAAGGCTGAGAGCCCCTGGGCTCAGGGTACTTCATTTCAAAGCAGGCACAGCTGGGCTCCAGACAGACATCCCTGCTGCGGACTTGTGTGGTCAGTGAAGACGCAACGGCTGTAAAACATAAAGTAACAGGGACCTGAAAACCACAGTTAATGGAAGGCCCAGGAGAAATGTAGCTCCCTGCTCAAATCCCAGCATATACAGTTGATTTTTCCTTCTCTCTCCTCTCCTTGTCCTCCCTGCACAGAAAGGCAGGTTTGAGTATTTCAAACCATCACCATGGTATGGTGGATTTATCACGAGGGATTCGCGTAGTGCCTTGTGAATGGCCGCAAAGCCGTCTGTCCTTATTCAGGCAAATCTTCCTTTGGCTCCAGTAGGAATTTTGCCCAAGGAAAGACTTCAGGCTTTGGGCCACATCTTGCCCAAGCTGGCAGTGGTATCTCCAAAGCTTGGGAGCGTCACTCCCTTGTGTTCCCGTTACATCGTTCTGTTGGCATGGTCCATCTATCGCCCCCGCTGAGAAATGCCTGCCAAGATGACAATCTGTTAACATTAGATTTAAAAAAAAATACATTACAACACCTCAGTGCACAGCCCCAACAGAAGGCAAATCATGCATCCTTTTAGCAGCTCTCCCCTGCTCTAAAAAGGTCTGAGGGCTGGGCCAGGCCATTGCATACAGCCCTTGTGAGGCCTGGTGCTGTTTAGCTCTGAATGAGAAGAATCTGAATTCACCCTTGTGTATTTTCACACACCTTCCTGAGGGCTGGATTGTGGGCTGCCTTGCATGACACCACAAGTCAGGAAGAGGGTAACTCCCTTCCACCAGCTACCTGGGGAGCAGGAAAAACAGCCTCTATGGGACCAATGGGGAGGATGAGGTGGGAGGTGGTGAATGTTTGGAGTCTTGGCTCACCCCAGCCCATTGGACCAGCTACTATTGCTATGCCCACCCCCTGAGTGATGCATGCTACACCCAATATGGACCTAGTACAGGGTACTTTCCCTGAGGAGACAGATTCTGAGTCCCTCATACTGCCCATGGCTTTTGGCCATGGTCTGAGCCCCAAGACATACATTCACTGTGGCATGGAAAAAAATCTATGTAGAATGGTCATGTTTGTGTTGCGGCTCTCACTCATGGCCCATGCTAGGGACTGAAACTTCTCATGTCTCAGCTGGAAGAGCTCGGAATTTGTCAAGCTCCAGGTTCAGCCTACTGCAGAGTGGCTGAACCAAATGCCAGGGTGCAAACTCCTGCTTATAAAAACAATTTGGGGTCTTATAATGGACTCTATCCCCTCCCCTTAACTGGGTATTATACCCTGTTGTTCCTATCCTCCCATTGATTACCATATCCATTCTGTAATATGTTAGTACTAAACTGGATTCTTATGTATCACCTCGAGATCATCAAATCTGCCTCTAAACTCATGTTTCATTAAGGATTTTTAAAAAAAAATAACTCTTGTGGGAGACTAAGACGGTGCAGTTAGCAATCTCCATCCTCTGAGAGAGCATAAGAAGAATTCAGTAACCACGCACAACAATAACAAAAAAAGCGCCGTTACATCAATCAATCTCAGATAATCTCCCAGGCAGAGAGGAAAACTGCTGCGAGTTAACTTAATGATACCACAAAGCAAGGCTGCATGCTGGTTGGCCATGACTGCAAAACACAGACGTCCTGCGTTAACAGTCGGGTAGAGGGAGCAGAAAGCGCTGGCTTTCATGGATCTGACAGCCTTGCACTGGGATGCTCAAATTGCTAACGAAAATCATCACAGACATCGAGTGAGAAGAGCCAATACAGACAATCTGAGGGGTCACCTGATGAAACCTCCCTGTGGCTAGCAGGATCACAGCCCTCCCAAATTAAACAGGATCGAGCCGGTTCATCTCTCTTTGCACACAAACCCCTCTCAAAGGACACTGGGAGTCCAGCCCTGCGGAACTCCCCTAAGCCCATTCTGTCTGGAGCCACTATGGACAGGGATTGCCAAAGGGACCAGTGACTGTTTAACGGGGCCTGATTCTAAGAAGTGACGGCTACGTGTCATTTTTAGTGGCATTTGAGCAGCTGCTTGAAGCTGGCCACAGGCTTTGTTCATATTTCCTCCCTTTAAATCGCTTTCTTGATCTCATCTGCTTAGACTGCAGGCTCTTCAGCACTCTGGCTGTGTGTTTAAATAGCACTTACAATAATGGGACCCTGGATTTGGGCTTCCTGGATATACCAAAATACAAATACTGTAAATAATGAAAAATGTCGCTGGCTGGGGCTGGTGCAGAAACACAAATTGCCAATAATAAAGTGTGGATTTGAAGACTGTCACCCGGCTCATGGCTGCTTTGCAAACAGAGACATTTGTCTCTTTTGAATAGGGGGATAATTTAACCAGCCCTGTTGAGTTTATTTCTGTTTTTCATCCTGCTCATAACTTGGGAAAGCACAAAAAGGTCAAATAGTTTGAAAACAAATAATTTACTCCCCTCACCTTTCGCAAAAAACCCCAAAAAGTTTTGGTTCAGACTGAGATGCGAGTATGGCTTCAAATCACTTTGTTCTTTGTCAGGCTGGGTTCTTCCTGTCCCTAGCACAAAACAGGCCCATTTACAACAGGGTTCACTCCTCCAAATAAGAATGCATCTTCTTTTGAAACGCAGTAAATTCATCCATCATGTGCTGAGAGGTCAGTCTCTTGGTTACAGATAAGACTGTTTCAGAACAAATGTTGCTTAGGGCTTGCAGGATAGCTTAGTGGAAAAACATTAGACTAGTGGCCCTTGAGGAGATGTGTTAAGGTATGCTCACTGCTGCTCATTGACTCCCAAAGCATGTTTTTCCTTTGGGCTGAATGATTTTGTAGATATCCATCTTTTGTTCCTGTGTGACATGGAGAAATTATATACTGAGTTAATATTTTACAGGGAAACAGCTCTTCCCCTCACTCAGCCTCTAAAGCCTCTGGAGGGACAATAAAAACACTGCCCAGATGATGTAAAAGATGAGAGTATGATTTGGCTTGAGCTATAAAGAGCAACCACTGAACTCAGCGCAGGGAAAGTCTGAAACAGCTGGAGCAACATTTTATGGGATGAGCTGTAGAACACAGAGAGGGCAACACAAGGAAGAACAGTTTTCATGCACTTATGGAATTAGTTGTGGAACTTTTTGCCATAAGATTCTCTTGAATCAAAGACATTAATAAGAATCATTGAAGGCGTAGCCATTTTAGATGGCTAACAATGGTATCCAAAGTGAAATAATAGTTATTTTCTACAAAAGAAGACAGTTGGGTGGATTATAAATCCTCATGCTTCAGGGCATAAGACAACCTTTCATTAGGGTCAGGAAGAAAATTCTCTGTAAAAAGGTTATTTGGTCGGTTCCTTCTGCAGGATTTCTTGCACCTGCCTCTAAAACAAATTGTGCTAGCCAGTGTGGCTGACAGGACACTGTACTTAATGGGCCACTGGCCTGATCTAGTCTGCTAATTGCTAGGGTCTAATGAAGCTCCAGAAGAAAATACTTGCATTATGATTATTATTTTTTGCATTGCAGCAGCACTGTGGAGCCCTAGGCAGGATTCAGGACCTGACTGCATGCAGTTTCCAATTTTTGACTGCATGATCCCATTTTCATATGTATTCCTTCCCATGACCCCAGACAGCATGGAGAATATCATTTTAAAATGGCACTTTCCATCAGTGTCATAGAATCATAGAACACTAGAACTGGAAGGGACTTTGAGAGGTTATTGAGTCCAGTCCCCTGCCCTCATGGCAGGACCAAGTACTATCTAGATCAGGGGTGGGCAATAATTTTTGACTGGGACCCACTCCAAGATTTTGGAAAGTGATCAAGGGCCGCATTCTTCCATGATATTAATGGAGGAGATGCAGGGTCTGGGGTGGACGTTGGGTGCAGAAGGGAGCTTGGGATAAGGGATTGGGGTGCAGGAGGGAGCCTGGAGCCTGGGAGGGAGTTTGGGTGAAGGAGGCGGTTGTGACCTAGAGCAGTGGACTGGGGTACAGGGTTTTGGGATGTGACCTAGGGTAGAAGCAGATTGTGATCTGGGGCAGGAAGTTGGGGTGCTATGTCTGGGAGGGGGTATGGATGCAAGAAGGGGACAGAGAGTTTGGGTATGTTGACTGCGGGGGGGAGGGAAGAGGACTGGAGCAAGGAGGGGCTGGGATGCCAGAGGCAGCCTGTGGCCAGAAGACTTACCATCCAGCAGCCAAACCAGCCTGCCTGCCTTCAGAGCTAAGGCTTGCAGAGCTTAAAGGTTTCCTAGCCAACCAACCTGCCTGCTTGCCTGGCCACATGCTTCATTGAATAACTGAGCCAAGGAGCGGGGGCGTGGTTCTTGGCTGCCTGTTATTCAAACAAGCAGCTCCCATTGGCTGGTTTCTGGCCAGAAACCAGCCAATGGGATTGTGCTCAGGGCAGCTTCTGAAACTTCCCCCCTCTCCTCCAGTTTTAAAACAGAAAGGAAACCTGGCAGCTGCATTTCTGCGCTGTGCGCAGGGCTGTGGGACAAGCAGGGAAGACTGACTGGGGCTCCCCGCTCCCTCCACAGGCCGGATCCAGTGGCTTGGTGGGCCAGATCTGGCCTGAGAGCCGTATTTTGCCCAGCCCTGGTCTAGATCATCCCTGACAGGTGTCTGTCTAACCTGCTCTTAAATATCTCCAGTGATGGAGATTCCACAACCTCCCAAGGCAATTTATTCCAATGTTTAACCACCCTGGGAGTTAGGAAGTTTTTCCTAGTGTCCAACCTAAACCTCCCTTGCTGCAGTTTAAGCTCATTGCTTCTTGTCCTATCCTCAAAGGCCAAGGACAACAATTTTTCTCCCTCCTCCTCCTTGTAACACCCTTTCAGATACTTGAAAACCATTATCATGTCCCCCCTCAGTCTTCTCTTTTCTAGACTAAACAAGCCCAATTCCTTCAGCCTTCCCTCATAGTTCATGTTTTCTAGAGCTTTCATCATTTTTGTTGCTCTTCTCTTGACCTTCTCCAGTTTCTCCACATCTTTCATGAAATGTGATGCCCAGAAGTGGACACAATACTCCAACTGAGGCCTAATCAGTACAGAGTAGAGTGGAAGAATGACTTCTCATGTCTTGCTCACAACACTCCTGTTAATGCCTCCCAGAATCATGTTTGCTTTTTTTGCAACAGTGTCACACTGCTGACTCATGTTTAACTTGTGGTCCACTTTGACCCCTAGATCTCTTTCTGCAATACTCCTTCCTAGGCAGTTGCTTCCCATTCTGTGTGTGTGAAACTGATTGTTCCTTCCTAAGTGTAGCATTAGGCATTTGTCCTTATTAAATTTCATCCTATTTACCTCAGAACATTTCTCCATTTTGAATTATGACCTTATCCTCCAAAGCACTTGCAACCCCTCCCAGCTTGGTATCATCTGCAAACTTAATAAGCACACTCTTTATGCTATCATCTAAATCATTGATGAAGATATTGAACAGCACTCGTCTCCAAACCAACCCCTGCAGAACCCCACTTGTTATGCCCTTCCAGCATGATTGTGAATCATTAATAACTACTCTCTGAGAATGATTATCCAGCCAGTTATGCACCCACCTTATAGTAGCCCCATCTAAGTTGTATTTGCTTAGTTTCTTGATAAGAATATTGTGCAAAACCACATCAATTGCCTTACTAAAGTCTAGGTATACCATGTCCACCGCTTCTCTCTTATCCACAAGACTCGTTATCCTATCAAAGAAAGCTATCAGATTCGTTTGCCATGATTTGTTCTTTGCAAATCCATGCTGGTTGTTACCTATCACCGTATTTTCTTCCAGATGTTTGCAGATGAATTCCTTAATTACTTGCTCCATTATCTTCCTTGGCACAGAAGTTAAACTGACTGGTCTGTAGTTTCCTGGGTTGTTCTTATTTTCCTTTTTATAGATGGGCACTATATTTGCCCTTTTCCAGTCTTCTGGAATCTCTCCTGTCTTCTATGACTTTTCAAAGATGATAGCTAGAGGCTCAGATACCTCCTCTATCTGCTCCTTGAGTATTTTAGGATGCATTTAATCAGGCCCTTGTGACTTGCAGACATCTAATTTTCCTAAGTGATTTTTATCTTGTTCTTTTATTTTAACTTCCAAACCTACACCATTTCCAATAGCATTCACTGTGTTGGACATCCTATCACCATCCATCTTCCTGACGAAAACTAAAACAAAGAAGTCATTAAGCACCTCTGCCATTTCCAAGTTTCCTGTTATTGTTTCTCCCTCCTCACTGAGCAATGGGCCTACGCTGTCCTTGGTCTTCCTCTTGCTCCTAATATACTTGTAGAATGTTTTCTTGTTGCCCTTTATGCCTCTAGCTAGACTGAACTCATTTTGTGCCTTTGCCTTTCTAATCTTGCCCCTGGATACCTGTGTTATTTGCTTATATTCATCCTTTGTAATTTGACCTGGTTTTCACTTTTTATATGACTCCTTTTTATTTTTAGATCATGTAAGATCTCCCAGTTGATTCAACATGGTCTCCTGCCATACTTTTTATCTTTCCTATGCAGTGGAATAGTTTGCTTTTGGGCCCTTTAAAAAACTGCCTACTCTCTTCAGTTGTTATTCTTCTTAGTCTTGCTTCCCATGGGACCTTACCTACTAGCTCTCTGAGTTTACTAAAATCTACCTTCCTGAAATCCATTGTCTCTGTTTAGCTGTTCTCCCTTCTGCCATTCCTTAGAATCATGAACTCTATGATTTCATGATCACTTTCATCCAAGCTGCATTCCACTTTCAAATTTTCAACCAGTTTCTTCCTATTTCTTAAAATCAAATTTAGAACAGCTTCTCTCCAGTAGCTTTCTCAGCCTTCTGAAATAAAAAATTATCTCCAGTTGCAGTCCATGAACTTATTGGATTATCTGTACCCTGCTGTGTTAGTTTCCCAATGTATGTTTGGATAGTTGAAGTCCCCCAACACCACCAAATCCTGCACTTTGGATGATTTTGTTAGTTGTTTAAAAAAAAGTCTCATCCAGCTCTTCTGCCTGAGTAGGTGACCTGTAGTAGACCCCTAGCATGACATCACCCTTGTTTTTAAATCTCTTTTAACCTAATCCAGAGACTCTCAACAAGTCTTTCTTCCATGTCCATCTCCACCTCAGTCCAAGTGTATACATTTTTAATATATGAGGCAACACCTCCTCCCTTTTTTTCTTTCCTACCCTTCCTTAGCAAACTGTACCTTTCTATACCAATATTCCAGTCATGTGTATTATCCCACCAAGTATCTGTCATACCAACGATGTCACAGTTGTGTTTATTAACTAACACTTCAGTTCTTCCTGCTTATTCCCCATACTTCTTGCATTTGTATATAAGCATCAAAGATACTGATTTGATTTTGCCCCCCAGTTCTGCCTTCTCCCTCCTTTATCTCTGCTGTTATAGCCCATGCTCCTTCCCATTTCTGACATATCTCCAAGTTCTCCATGTTTTTCACTTACCTGTGAGCTTTGGTCACCTGCCCCCGTTGAACCTAGTTTAAAGCCCTCTTCACTAGGTTAACCAGTCTGTGTCCAAATACTCTCTTCCCCTTCCTCTAAAGGTGAACCCTATCCCTGCTTAGCAGTCCTTCTTCTTGGAACAGCATCCCGTGGTCAAAGAAGCCAAAGCCCTCCTGGCAACACAGTCTTCACTGCCAGGCATTCACCTGCAGGATGCACCTGTCTCTGCCTGGGCCCCTGCCTTTGACAGGAAGGACTGAAGAGAATACCAGCTATGCTCCAAACTCCTTCACTGTAGTCACTCTTGATCTGCTCAAGATTACACCTTGAAGTATCATTAGTGCCCTCATGGATGAGTAGCATGGGGTAGTAGTCAGAGGGCCCGATAATCCTCGACAATGCCTACGTAACATATTGGATGCGGGCCCCTGGTAGGCAGCATACCTCCTTAGATGACATGTCAGGGCGACAGATGGGCACCTCTGTCCCCCTCAGAAGAGAGTCTCCAACCACCACTACCCTACATTTCCTCCTCGCAGTGGTGGCAGCAGACCACCCTGCCTTGGGGGCACATTCCTATGCACTGTAAATACTAGGTCACACTGTGCTGAGGATGCTATTTTGCTCCATAGAATATGCTACTCCAAGAACAATTTTGCTCTACACAGACTAGAAAACCCAAAGATGTTAGTGCTCAAGAAATGGTCTTTCAGTAGTAGCCAGACTGGTGGTAAGACAAATAATGACCATCGCATTTTATATTTATTTACATTACCTTTATTTATAGATCCCAACAATTCCTTCCTTCCTTCCTTCCTTTCTTTCTTTCTTTCTTTCTTTCTTTTTCACAAATTCTCAGATAAAATCTCTTCTCCTAATGCTGCCCATACCAGAGCTGGCCTAGCAGTACAAATGGTTATCACAGCTACTCTTTTAATACATACCTGAAATTTGATTAAGCTGTGTTTGCCACTAGAGCTGGATGAATATTTAAAAATATATATTTAAGAACTTTTTTTGGTGATTAAAATAGTCAATGATTAAATTATTCTGGGCCCTAATGGCTCACCTCTGCCAGCGTTGGCCAAACCTCCAAGATTCTTTCATGTTCCTAGATGCTCGTGATATCTGAAAGACTCACGCCTAGCAAAACTGCAAGGTACTCACATTATGTGCCTCCAATAGATGACCAGGTATGATGACTCCATGGGGATTTGAACCTGTGATTCCAAAAGTATAGTCTCTTGCCTAGAGCTGGTCACACCCAGCATTAGAAGAGACCATGTTTTCCTGTTAGGCTTAACCTTACCACTTCTTGCTCAAATCAAGTCCATGAGACGTTTGTTTCCAATACCTTCCAAGATACAACGTGACAGAGTTTCCAGACAGGGACTCAAAACATTTGCTTATATCAACCAGCACCCATTCCCTCATTCTCCTTTGCACAATGGCTCTTGATTATGTTTGTTCATTATAGCAATTTATTTTAACATCTATACCCTGCTGAGATTTTTTTTTTTTTAAAGCACACACAACAAAATCTCCTAGCTAATGATCCAAAACATTTTGTTCCGCTGGCTAAGTATCAAACAGCATTTCATGTTTATTCTGGGCTTTCTACTCATCTTCCTGGGCTAGAACGTATCCAAGCAACTAGTAGATTAGCTACCATGTAGCTATGTTGTACAGCATAATGGAGGAAAGCAAATTACACATCTATAATTGATGTAATACATCTACTTACATCTCCTGTCTCCCCCGGCTTGAATCATCTGCTGACATGTTTTTTTTTTTCCTGTTTATTTAGACATGGTGTGTGTGTTTTTCATGCAGCTAGGCCTGCAGGTCATTGAGATGAGGCTATTCAGCATGTTGAGTGCAAGCGGGTTGGCTGTTCCATTGGATTTACAGCTGGCAAACTAAGAAAGGGAGGCCACCGTCCTGTGCGCTCAGAAGCAAAATATGCAGAGTTTGGAGCAGTGGGAAAAGGAGGGACCTGTATTTTCCCCAAATGAGTTCGCTGATAGTTTTTGCTTGTGCAATCTTAGCTCAGGGGAATGGCATAGGCTGCCCAGCAAAGTAATTTCGGCAACCACACATTGGGCCATCACTTCTGCTCCTCAGGAACCCCCCAGTTTGCTCTTGGCACCCAGCCTGCCCTACCCAGACTGCTGGGAGCACCAATTCTGGGATGAACACCTGGCCAGCAGGAAGTGGAGTGACTCAACTGACTTTCCTCCCTCCCATTGGCAGTAACACGGCTTTTGGTCCCTTAGCCAGGGTTGGGCTCACAAACTGCTGATGGAAGCCCAGGCAGCCTATGTCCAATGCCGGGCTTGGAGTGAGCCACGTGGTGAGGGCAAACACCAGGGCCAGGAAGATTATACTTTGAAAAAGTGCTCTCAACCCTCGGAGGCAGGCAAGAGCTCAGGGAGGTTGGTTAAAGCTGCGAATAGCCCATGAAGGTGCATGAATGCCGGCGTGTTTTCCAATGAGGCCTCAAGGAAAGCTGAGATTTGGGGAATCGGACTGTTTGCAGACAGCTCTGCTGACAAGGGTGAAATTCACTGCACCAGCACAAAGCCAGAGGCTCCGGGGAATCCCTCACATGGAACTGCCTCTTGCATATCTGTGCACAAGATGCAAAGCCCTGGCTAAGTATCGTTATTCTCCATTTACACATGAGGAAACTGTTTGCCGGAAGAGCCAGGGAAGCCCGTGAATAAGCCAAGACAAAAAACAGGGCGTCTGGATTTGGAGCCCCGTTGGGGACATGAAATTCACTTGTGCTGCACAGTAAGAGCCCGTTGCCTATGTGCTGGAAGAGCTACACCTTTCTCATGGCACTGAGCTTCCCGCATCTCATTGTCCTTCCCAGACACCCCTGCCCCTGCTGATTGGAGGGGGGGGGCTCCCAAAGTGCTGCTTCCAGTGAGCCCTTGGAATTCTTGGAATTATGGGGGATTTCAATGCTCCTTCTTTAAATGTGACTGTGGGGGGTGCCAAATCTCTCTGAGTCTCTGCAGTCATGGTGTGTGTGGTTCAGCCTCAGGCAAGGAGAGTTAGGGGGATAGGTCCCCCCCTCAGCTGGCGCTTTGCCTAGCACACCTCCAAGAACTGGCCTCGACTCATCCAGACATGAACCGCACGTTCCCTAGAGGGGTGCCCTGAGAATACAGCCATGGCCACCCCCTGGTCTTCCTCCAGTGAGCTATGGAGGCTGGCACTCCAGAATGGTGCAGCTGGGGAAAATCTCTGCCTTCCAGTGCAAGGTGGCATCTCCATAGCTGCTGTCATTAGAGATGCTGGGCACTTCTGCAGCACCTCCCTTATGGGGATCTCCAAGGGCTTTGCAAGCATTGATCAACTAAATCTCACAGGGCCTTTGGGTGTTACTCTAGCAAAGTACAGGCAGTAGCAGCTCATTTCACACATGGGAGAGGCTCAGGAAGGAAGGTCATCCAATTTGCACTGCTCCAGACATGCCAGTGGAGTTACTCTTTATTTCCATTGTTACATGAGCAGAATCTGCCCCAAAGTGATTTATCTACAACAGCTGGGAATAAAACTCAGGAGTCCTAATGCCACATCCCTCCTGTAACCATTAGGCACCACTCTCTGACACCATTCACTAAAAGCTGAGGCATTTGCTGCAGATCCTGGGAAAGTGCTCTGTGTTGCTTCCCAGCAGTGTGGAGGCAGAGCTGCATTCGGAGAGCTGCCATATCACTGCACTGGGTAACCAGGCACTGTGCTAAGTAAAACATGTATTTTAAATGATTTTCAGCATAAATATCCAAGCAAATAAATTATTTCCATCTGGAAAGAGGATGCAAATATATTTTAAATTGCCAGCTGCTTTCATCCACATATATTTTGCAATCTGATTTCTCCCTGCTTGCTGTTTTCTTTTCTTTGGTCTTTTATTTTATTTTATTTTATTTTATTTTATTTTATTATTCTTGTGTGTCTGTTTATTTTTCTGGAAAGGGTTCAAAGGTGAAAGGGATCACTGGAGAAGTGGAAGGACAATCTGCATCAAAACCCATGAAAGTGGCCAGAAAGAAATTGAGGCCTTCGATTCAGCCATACTGCTCATCCGGAACCCATACAAAGCCCTGATGGCTGAATTCAATCGGAAGTACGGTGGTCACATTGGATTTGCTTCTCACGCACATTGGAAAGGCAAAGGTATGCAAGTTACCTCAATACTTTTTATAGCAGTTTCACTCGCTGGTTTGGGTTGAAGGGGAAAACACCCACCCTTCAAAACAAGGCTCAATATTCTGTGTTAGCATTTTCCAAATGAGATGTTTTGTTTGGATTAAAAAGTCTTTTGGTTTCTAAATGTTCTTCAAGAATGCACAGTAACTTGTAGGCAGTAACAGCAGACTGAAATGTGCATGCCACTGCCTTCTAGTCACCAGAGGCACAATTTGAACCTTTCTAATCTGGCACCCTCGGGACTTGATCGATGCCGAACCAGAGAATTTGACGAACTATGGGAGGCCAATAATGTCTAGCAGCATTACCAACACTTCCAGTGGTTATCTGGGCTATTAGCAGACATCTAGGGATAAATTAGAGCTAGAGAACAGCACAGATTACTGAGAGCCAGGACTGGTGGCTAGAAACAAACTTTATAAGACTGCAGGAAACTTGGCCAACCCCAAGATAAGTGCACTCCAGCTAGCTAAAATCATGCTGGACCACAGATATTGCTGGGCCAGAGAGTGCTGGACTAGAGAAGTTCAGTCTATATACAGAAAAGACTGAGGCTAACGTACACAATGCTCCTTTTGCATGTGTTTTTCAGAGCTGTGCTACAGCTGACAGTTGTAACATCTGTGTATAGGAGGGTAGAGTATCTCATAGGTTTGCAAGGGAATTAATGTATGCATCATTCTCACAGCCAGCAGCTTAATGTATAATAATAGTATTTGCCCTTATTTAGTGCCCTACTTTTGTCCAGTATGGCAGGCAAACAGAGGTATAATCACCCCCACCCACCACCTTTACAGATGTCTAAATTACAGCAAAGACCATTCAGGTGACCAGCCCACAGCAGGCGGTCAGCTAGAATCCAGGAAAAGAGTTAAGTGACATTTTCAGACAAAACTTTTTTTCCAGTAAAGTAATGGAGATTTGAGGAGACCAGAATGCATTGTGAATTTGTGCCAGTTTCGCTGGCTGGTTTGGGTTGAGGATAAAACCTGCTAACATTCAAAAATAGTCTTATGGTTTCATTTCAACATTTTCAAAATGAAATGTTTTTGATTTTTTGATTGAAATGACTTTTTGTTCTGAAAGTTCCATCACCTTTACTTTAAAACATTCTGACACATTTTAAAATAACATTTAATGTAGCAATAAAACATTTCATTTTAGGATTTCATTTGCCCCAGAATGATTTCTCTCTCTCTCTCTCTCTCTCTCTCTCTCTCTCTCCCCCCCCCCCCAACTTTTTGATTCACCAACAATTGCAAAACCATTTATTTTCCCATTCAGTTATTTTCCCTGAGCTTTTCAGAATCACCAGCAAACTGAAAATCTGCTACTCTTATAGGTCACTCTAGGAGTTCTGATTTCCGTTCCACCACTTTAACCACTAGATCAAAGACCTTGTGCTAGAGCAGGGGTGGGCAAACCCACAGGCTGGATTTGGTTCCTCAGGCTGCCGCTACTATATTTACGTGTACCTCTGCAGGTAAGAGCAATCACTGCTCCCATTGGTCGTGGATCGCCGTTCCTGGCCAATAGGAGTGCAGGAAGTGATGTCCCAGTCCGTGCCATTTCCTGCAGCTCCCATTGGCTGGGAACAGCAATCTGTGGCCAATGGGAGCTGCAATTGCCCATACCTATGGAGGAGCATGTAAATATAGCAGTGGAGGGCTAACTAGGGCTGGCCTTACCATGAGGAGAACCGAGGCAGCCACCGCAGGTGCCAGATTATGGGGGGGGGGGACACCACTAGGACCCAGAGTGTAGAAAATTGTGTCTGTTGCTGGTGAATATGTATTCTCTCTGCTCTAGATGCACAGAGATGGTGGAGTGCCATGAAAGGAGTAGAACAGGAAGAAGGAGGAATCGAGACCTTTCAAAGTTTTGGCCCAAGCGAGGGAGCATGGGGGCATCATCTGAGCTCCTCGCCTCAGGTTCCAAAATGTTGTGGGCTGGCCCTGGGGCTAACCCTGCTGAACTGCTGTCATTTTATTGCCACCTCTGTGCTAGGACCTTGTGCTAGAGAGGAATTTCACCAAGAGAGCATACTCACAGGGGAATAGATATGAAGACAGGGAATTCAGCCTTTAATTCAGGCAGACATTGAAAGAAAAGATGTTTTGCCCAGTTCTAATTGGTGTGCACAGAGCTTAGTAGGTTGCACTGGCCCGGACAGACAGAGAGGATGCTGGGATTGATTGTCCCCATTTTCTTTTATCTATTCGTACGATAAAAATAACATTCCCAAGGCTGCAGCTGGAACATGCAGCTTTTGCAGCTGGTTTTCAAACACCCTTGAAAGCCATTTACTCTTCCATCTGGAAGATTAACTCCCAAGGTTCTGGCTAAGGATAAGTTACCCACCATCACTCCCATTGATCTATTCAATTCCATCATCCTGTATTCTGAGCTAGCTGAAACAGGAAACCTTGGATATCCTACAGTGCTTTTCCCTGTGGGGTTAAACCAAAACAAGTAGCACATTAAACCAAAAGCACCGGCCAGACAGGTACCGTCCAGTGCTTCTACACATGCCCAGCCTGACTTCCGTACTTTACCAATCTGTGGGATTGAAATGCTGGTAAGAGCCCACTGGGAAATCTCACTTTCCCAGGCAAGTTCTGACATGGCCCTGAATCTCTGTGTGGTGGAATAAAAGCAAAATCCTCCAGGCTTTTATCCTCTGAAGCCAGAACTGCTTTCAGGAAGGGGACTGGCTTCCTAGCAGAAATCAGTGTTATCAGAGTATTGCTTCAAGAAGATGCTGTAAAATATCTGGCCATGACACATGGCCATAAATCCTTATCTGACTTGATGATCTTTCCCTCTGACTGGGCATTCCACATAGGAAGAGAACTCCCGCCCCTCACTCTGCCCCCGGACAAATCAGACGCAGCCTTTTAATTCTGTACATCCCGCTGCTCTGGAGAAAGCACCTTTCCCATCCACGCACAGACACATATTGCGGATGCTTGTTAATTATAGCAATTTACAAATTGCTGTTGTGAAATTGACTTCATTGGAAAGAGTTAAAATATTTAGCTTGATTGAACATCTGCTACCCTTAATTCAGAGTTTATTTAAGGGTATCTCTTTTTATGTGTTGGTATGTGCCTGGATTTCATTATTGCCACGTGCACTGAAATGCTCTCTCTCTGTCTCTCTATCTCTCTCTCTCTCTCTCTCTCTCTCTCTCTCCTCAACACAATGCCGTCAACACCCAAAATGTGCCCAGAGCAAAATCCCTGCTCTGACCACCACCAAACTTGGGGATAGATTCTGCCTTTTCTGATACAGCTCTGAGCCCAGGATGGTGCATTGGGGGCACCATCCCAGGAGGAATAGCTTCCCCATTGGCTCTTGAGCAGTAGCGATTTGCTGTGGATTTAGACTGGTAACAAATCACAACATTGTTTCACACCAGCTCATCTGTGCTGGGATGTTGAGGGGTTGGAGCCTTGTTCTGTCAGCCATTTGTGACAGTGAGCAGTAGCTGAGCTTGTGTCTGGCAAACAAGGTCTGGTTAGTCCATGCGGGTGTGCAAGGGGGGCTGTCACACACACACACACACACACACACACAGACACACACACACTCACTCCATGGGCACATGAAGCAAGTCACTATCTAGCCCTCAGGCTGGGAGAGCTCAGAGGTTCAGAAGGGACCATTTTGACCACTTCGTCTGACCTGCATGACAGAGGTTGGAGAGCTCCCCCAGCATTTATTCCTGTTTGAACTAGAGCGGATCTTCTAAACCAACATCCCATCTTGTGCTCAACTCCAGGGTTAAATTTTAGCAGCTTAGGTCCCTCTCTAGGACCGATATGAAGGCTGAGGTATGACAGAACACGGAGTCCATTTTGGAATATGTGCTTAGGTTTGGGAAGGAACTCAATTGCTTAGTGAGGTTCGTACTGGCCCCGGCCCACCAATGAGGGAGGGAAGGGGAATGTTATCCCACGGCCCAGCAAGTCAAAGGGGCTGGGGCTCCTGGCCACCACTGCTGCCACAATAGCAGGAGAGGCAGCAGCTGCAGCCCCATGGCCACCAGAGCACCGCACTACACGCTCTAAGGACTGGGGGGGCGGGTGGGAGGGAGGAGGGGAGGGTGCACGGCACTCTGGGCAGCATGGATGGATGGCTGTTCCCAGCCCCACCCTTTCTACCTGGGGCCCTGCCCCTTCTGGGAGCATGGAGCTGGGTCCTGCCCCACACCTTACCTAGGGGCCGGTGAAGGCTGCTGCCTTCCCTGCGCTGGTGACAGTTGCCAGATTATTTGCCCTAGAAACAGAAGTCCCCTACCTACAGAACAGGGACAGCCCACATAGTAGCAGTAGAAACAACCTTTACTCTGTCCAATAATCAGCTTTTATGGTGAACAGGAAAGTCCAGCTGGGTTTTGCTAGGGCTAGCCCAATTGTTCATTTGTCCATCTTCTGCTAAGAGTTGAGGGACAAACTTCCTGCAAACCCCTTCTCGGGTTTGTGTATATCTCAGGGATGTCAACAGGTAGCTACACAGGCCATTGCCAGATCTGTGCCCATATTACTATGCACAAATGTGAGAGGCTTTTCAGGTCCAGTGAGCCTCTGAATATTTTGATGACTCCTCTCTGTACCCACACTTGAGAGCTTTTTTTTAGCATCCTGTCTAGGAGCAGCAACAGCTGTGTGTGCTAGCAGGGCAGAGCGCTCAGTGTGATTCACTGACCATAGTAGCAATAATTATGCTGCACAGAGAGTGTGGAGAGAGGAAACCTCCGAGAAGCTTATATGAGGTGCTAGAACAGCCAACACAAAAAGCCGAAGAGAAGGTGGGAACAATCTGTCCACAAATATTCTCTCCAACGCAAAACTAAATGTGATTTGGATTTAAGTCAAAACATGTCACCTTGTGCGCTCAACAAGGCACATATTTTTAACAGCACGGGTAAGTTAACTGTTGGAACAACTTGCCAAGGGATGTGGTGGATTTTCCATCATCACTTGATGTCTGTACATCAATAATGGATGGTTTTTGCAAGAGTATGCAATAGTTCAATGGTGAGACGTGGGTCTGATGCAGGAAATACAGGATGAAACCTTTTGCCTGTCTTATGCAGGAAGTCAGACTAGGTGATTGCAGTGGTTCCTTCTGGCCTGGAAATCTGTGTATCTACAGACCTTTCAAGTTCCCGTTCCATGAAAATTCAAGAACATCCAAGCTTCATCTGACAGCCTGAATACTTGTGAAGTGCAAGTGGCCTGGCCTGTTTCGGGAATTTGCAATTAGCACTGTGTCAGTTAGTTGTGTGACTCATCCTGTCAGAAGACAAAATTAAAAAAAAAAAGAACTCATAGTAAAAAGTGCAGTGCACTTAAGCCCTAGTTTGAGGGCTGAGGTGGGAAAATACATGGCCTCTGCCCAGCAGTGAATTTTACCCATTCTGAATATTTGCAATAAACTCTTAACAAACAACCAGCAAAGCAAAAATTATTCTCTGCAGAAATTCCCCCAGACAACTTGAATAGAGAATACATTGAACAATGGCACAAACTGAAAAGAAGATAAAGTTTGTCCTCAGACTTATCTGTTGGAAATCAAATTTTTAGCTCCTTCCAGCCCCTCGATTCCTGGCCCGAAGCATTCTTTATCCAGGGAGTGACTAGCAAAGCAGTCACAGTGCTGACGGCAAGTGCCAGAGCATAAGTGAGTCCAGTAAAAGTAGGAAAATATGTCTTAGTGCCCAAGCAGGTTTAGAAACACAGGACCTTATATTGGAGAGTTATGGTTCTGTCAATAGCTATGAACAAGTGCCTCGAAAAAAGGCTGCTTTCATTGCAATTGGCATTCACGTGGGTTCTATTAATCTCAGCTCACGAGTGCTGCAGTAGAAAGGAGAGAAGGAGAGAGGAAATTGGAGTAGGGGCTTTAGCACAGATTTTTCTTTTTTTACTATGCATTATTCCCCCCCCCCCCTTAGGGTTCAGGGGGAAATTCTGGAGAGAAATATATTAGCTAGTTTTCTGAACTATTCTAACTGCAGAATCAGCCAAGGTCAGCTGCAGGCATGTTTGGGGATATGTGGTTTTAGGGTCCAGTACTCACTCGGCAATTCACATTCCAGCCCAATCTCCATCTCCAGCAATGGAATGAGCATGGTGAAAAACCTAACCCCTTCCCTAGTCTGGTTGATACCATTAGCTCCCCATAAATGATCACAATTCACCAGCGAGGTTTGAACTCAAAACCTTCAGCACTGTAGACAGAGCACTCCCATGCGCGCCCCCCCTGGTCTTGGGGTGCTCGTGCAAGTTTCTGCCTCACTTGCCCTTTCCTTAGCATTTCTTAAACATGCCACAGTCCAAAGGGAACTACAGCGCTTCACATCCAGGGCCCAGTTGAGTGAATCTTGGCACAAAACAAACAGCGCTCCAAGCAACAATAATTAGGCCCAGCCCCTCCACCACAAGGATCTGCCTTTCTGCTCTCCCAGCATTAACTCCCAGGGCTCCTTGCTTGGAATGTAGCCTTCTCACCTTGGAGAGTGCCCCATGCCTTCTCCACAGGCCTGTCTTTTATATAGCCCAGGCCTGTTTGTGTCACATGACCCACAGGTCACATCACCTCCATTTTCCCCACCTAAGCAGGTGAGTGGCTCTTGTCACTGGTGGGGCTGAAGCCCATTTGTCCTTATGAGGCCAGCCACCTATGTGAACCCCAAAGCACAAGCCTCTACCACATGAAAGGAATAACTCCGTATGCTGGCAGCAGTGGTAGGGCTGTTGTCTGTGACGCATACCAGCTCCTTGAGGATAACCACCCTTGAACCTAGATGAAAGCCTGTGTCCTGTGATAGACTAATAACAACAATATCTTGCTCTTATCATCCATAGATCTCAAAGCACATTGTGTAGGTGGGATGGGGAAAACTGAGGCATGGACAGGGTAAGTGACTTGCCATCAGGCCAATGGCAGGAATACAATACAGGTCTCTCAGCCCACTCTGTTATCCAATGGGAAACACTGCCTATGTGGCCGTGGGCAACTTCAGTGTGCCAGTGCCTCAGGTCTTCTGAACAGTGGGAATAACAGCACAGTCCTGCCTTGCAGAGGGTTTGTGAAATAAATACAGTAACGATTGCGAAGCACTCAGATATCGCAGTGACGGAGGCCGATAAGCACCTATGATGAAATGGGGAGATAGACACCGCTCACCCTTTCCAAGCATTTTATGCTCTAGTCTTAGGGGCCTTTTGTCTGGGATGCTACAGAACCGTAAATTACAACAAAAGGGCAAGCTGGTGCTGAGTTATTTCCCCTCGCTCCTAAAGGCATGAGGGAGTCTTTTCTGCACGCAGCTTTCTGTGCGGCACAGACAGCTCTAGCATTGCTCATTCTTCCTGCAGCAGTGACCTCCAGGCCTAAAGAAGAGGGAACGACTCTTCATGGCAAGAGAGATTATTAAATTTTCGTTGCTAGCTTAATCCATGGCCTTTCCTCAGCAATGACTGTCAGTTTGGCCACGCACAGGGCACTGGTTGTTTTTCTTTTTCTGGCCGAGCTACTGGCCTCTTCTTCCCACTGAGTTAAAGCACCTATCTTATTTCATGCCAGATCTGACTTTAATCTCCAGCCAGGTGCCCGGGGCATGCCATCCTCCATGGCTTGCCCTCTGAGCCAGCTCCATGAAACCCTATTTTTGACTCTTCCCCTGGGGCTGCATTTATGCGTCCAAACCACGTATGCCTGCAAATGGTGGCAGACCAGGAAAAGTGCGTGGTACTTTGTCCTTATCATGAAAAGCAAACCCCTCTCTGGATGGATATGAACATGATGAATAAAAACAGGATCTCCTTGATTTTTACTTTTCTCAGAAGGATGCCTGCATCACTTGTAAGTGAATTCAGTACTGATCAGTATAGACAGACCCTGGAGACTGGATTCCTCCTGTTTTCAGTGTGTCACTGTACTGCATAAACAAGCCTAGTTGCTGCAATTCCCCTCACCAACATGGCTCACCATTGGCCCCTAAAAAGGAGCCCCCTTTCAGGGCTGAGGAAGGAGCTCCCTTGCCTAGGGCCAAGCCAGTTCTAGTGTCTGTGAGTGCCAGCAGGGAAGGCATTTTAGGCCCAGGCCAGGAAGGCATCTCTGCTTAGGAAGGGCTTTTTAGGCCACACGTGAAGTGAGTGTATGTGCTTTCTTGGATCCAGGCCATTGTGCCACTGATGGGTTTTTTCCCACCCAGATCTGAATACGCTTAATGTGTATTTCACAGCACAACACCAGCAGTCGACTCCCAGCAAGGTGACATTTTGTGTGGCCAAAGTCGCTGTGAAAGGCCCTTTTGCTGTTCTGAGCTTTGACATGCAAATTCCCCTCAGCCAACAATGGGATTTGACCCAGCACCTACTCTGCCCTGGGAAGGTGCTTGGGCCTCACATGAGGTGATATGTCCGTGTGGGCTTCAGAACCTGAGATGGCCTGGAAGAGCTTGCTGTTCCATGAATCACAGAACACTAGAACTGGAAGGCACCCGGAGAGGCCATCAGCTCCAGTCTCCTGCCCTCACAGCAGGACCAAGCACCGTCTAAACCATCCCTGACAAGTGTCTGTCTAATGGTGATTTTCAGTCACTCTTGGGACACTGAGAAGGTTAAAGGGTGATGTGAGCGCACTCCATGGGTCCCTACATGGGGAACAAACATCTGATAACAGGCATGTCAATCTAGCAGACAAGGTTATAATGAGCCCCAAGGGCTGGAAGACAAAGCTAGACGTATTTGGACTGGAAATAAGAGGCACATTTTTTAGTGGTGGGAGCAATTAATCATGAGAACAGTTTGCCAAAGCTTGAAGTAGGTTCTTATAAAGACTGGGTGGTTTTCTAAAAGATTTACTCTTGCTCGAGCAGGAATAAATACAAGAAAGTCCGGTCATGCAGGGTCAGATCAAAGGTCCATCTAGCCCAGTAGCCTGTCTTCTGACAGTGGCCAATGCCAGATGTCCCAGAGGAAATGAACAGAACAGGCAATCAAGTGATCCATCCCCTGTCGCCCATTCCTAGCTTCCGACAAACAGAGGCTAGGGACACCATTCTTACCCATCCCAGCTAATAGCCATTGATGGACCTATCCTCCATGAATGTAACTAATTCTTTTTGAACATGGGTAAAGTCCTGGCTTTCACAACATCCTCTGGTAAGGAGTTCCACAGGCTGAGTATGCATTGTGTGAAAAAATACTTCCTTTTGTTTGTTTTAAGCCTGTTTCTATCTATTAATTCCATTTGGTGACCCCTGGTCCTTGTGTTATGAGAAGGAGTAAATAACTTTTCCTTATTCACTTTCTCCACACCAATCATGATCCCCTTCCCCTTAAGTCATCTCCTTTCTAAGCTGAAAAATCAAAGTCCCCTTATATAGCAGCCATTTCATACCCCTTTCTTGCTGTAATATAATCCTAGAATAATAGACCTGGAAGGGACCTCGAGAGGTCATCAAGTCCTGTCCTTGCCCTCACAGCAGGACCCAGTACTGTCTAGACCATCCCTGATAGATGCTTATCTAATCTGCTCTTAAATATCTCCAGTGATGGAGATTCCACAGCCTCCCTAGGCAATTTATTCCAGTGTTTAACCACCCTGATAGGTAGGACGTTTTCTCTACTGTCCATCCTAAACCTCCCTTGCTGCAGTTTAAGCTCCCTGCTTCTTGTCCTATCCTCAGAGGCCAAGAACAATTTTTCTCCCTCCTCCTTGTAACACCCTTTACAAGATGTGAACCTCTCTCTCAACCAGTGTCTTCTATGCCATTGAACAAATGGGCCAAATTGGGACTGACTTCAGTCACACTACATAATGGAACTGGAGTGACTGCTTACTGCAGTGACCCAGATTCACATTTGTGTGTGTCCAGGAAAGGAATCTATATCCACCAGTCTAAGGGGAGCTTGTGGTGGTGGCTAAGATACCACCACAACTTTCAAAAATGGAAGCCTGGCAGACCCGGGGCAGAGCAAAGGCAGTGGGCATTTGAGGTGATGTAGGAATAATCGAAGCTACTACACGAAAGGGGACAAAACCTTGTTTTTCCTCTCCTGGCTGCTGCTTTTGTTGAATACAGCCGCTGATCAGATTTCCCCTCCTGGTTGCAGCTGTGCTTCCCACCCGCCTGGGCTGAAGGCTCTTTAAAATCAGTATTTTGTTCCGTGACATTAATTTTATGATGTCCCTGGAGTGGTTCCAAAGCAAAGTTTTATGTGGTATGATTGCACAAGGTGAATTGTCCTGTATCTGTTTAATGAAACAGATACTGTCTTTAATGATTCTTTGGGGAATTAAATACAGTTAAACTATTAATCAGGCATTGGTTCCTCAAGGTGGACAAGAGGAAAGAGCAGAGACCCAGAGCATTTATGCATTGTAAGATACATGTGTATTACAGTTTCAGCAGCATCATGGCTTATTATTGGTATTTCATTATCCTTTTTATCACCTGATTTTAATATGAGGATCAATTAGCAAGAAACCTTGGGAATAATTGAAAGATTTTTAGTAGGGAGCACATATAAACAGACTAGGGACCAGATGGCTAGTTCAGCTTACTGAGGATATTATGAATCACCAGCCAAAGACCTTTGTGGAACCTTATCGACAAAGCCCATTGTCATTTCTTTCAGAGCCATTTTGCTGAACTACTCCTGGTGTTGAGGATCACAAAACACAACATTTGGAATCTCTCTCTCTCCTTTTCTCTCCTTGTCTCTCTCTCTTTCTCTCACAGGGCTTGTCTCCACTTACCCAGAGATCCACACTGTGAAGATGAATCTCCTGTGGTTTGATTTAGCGGGTCTAGTAAGGATTAGAGATGTTACAGTATAGTCGATTAACCAATTAACCGATAAGCAAAAGCTTATCAATTAATGCTATAGACTACATGCATTTCTCTCCCCTTCCTGCCAGTAAATTTTTTAGCAGGCTGGCCAACAGCCTGGCTCAGTCCTGGCTTGCACTGGGTCCGGGACCTACCCCTGCTGCAGCTCTGCATTTAAAGTGTATTGGGAGCCGGGCGGGCAGGCAGGCCAGCTCAGTTTTGGCTCGCACCAGGTCCAGGAGCTGGACGGGGCTGCTGCCACCCCGTACTGCTGCCTCTTTCTCAGAAGCAGCAGCACAGGGTGACAGGCAGCCGGTTCATGAGGGGAGCTGGTTTTTAAACTGGCTCCCCTTACAGACCAGCTCCCACCTGGCACCCTGCACTGCTGCCTCTGGTACACTGACTGCCGGCTCTGCCTCTGGGGACTATAGAATAGTCGACTAATTGATAAAATTTCATGAGGTTACTCGACTATTCAATTAACCGGTATTTAACATCCCTAGTAAGGCCTGCTAAACTGACTGCTGATCATGCCTCTGTCAACTCGAGTATTCCACTGAGTCACAAGGAGTAAAGGAAGCTGACAGGAGAAACTCTCCCATTAGCATCTTGCAGTAGGGATGCCACGGAAAATGGATCTAAGGTCTGTCGACTCCAGTTACACTATTCACGTAGCTGGAGTTGCATATCTTAGATGGGCTTTGTCCCTTAGTATAGATCTGCTTTCCCTCCCCCATCACACACAATAAAGTCAATCTCAAAACCCAGTGCTGTGAGTAGGCGAACTATTCACATTCAATTTCAGGAGTGACGGGTGGTAAGTAATAGCAACCTTGATTAAACCTAAAGAGCCCAAGTAGCATGAAGGAATGCAGGGCCTAGGTTGATTAAATGCCAAGGGGGTGGAGGTGGGGCCTTGCGGTGGTTGCCACCGACAGTAAAAGTGAAAAGAAGGCAGACATTAGCTTGCCTCAGTTGCTGAGATTTCCAGCTCACATGACCCTGTTGTCATGGAAATCTTACCAGTTCTGTGTACCGAAAGTGAGCCAGCCCCATTGACTTTAGAAGTAAGCAGCACCTCAGCAGAGTCAAGAGAAGTGACTAGGAGGGAAAGGTACAGGGATACAGATGAGAAGTTTCAGTCTTAATGCAGGTTTAGGAGATTTTTGGTAAAACTCCTTCTGGCGCGGTCAGCCAGGTGACTTGATGCCAACGACATGTGATGCGTTTCACATGAAGTCTGCATACAGTATGAAAAGACTCCTCCTCAGCAGATGGGTTGCAAAGAGTGACTCAACCGTTATTGGAAAAACTCAAGGTCCTTAACAGCAAAAAAGACTTTGGCGGGGGTAGGAATGTGGGATCCGTTAAGTTCTGTAAGGGTGGCAGTTAAGATTAGAGACATGATAGTCCAGAGACATGAACAAGTGTGTGAGTTACAAAAGCACCCCCCTCTTCTACCATTAAAATATGGCAGCATTTATCACAGTCAAAATCACACCGAATTACGGAAATGTCAGACTGGAAGGGACCTGGAGAAGTCCTCAAATCCAGCTGCTTGTGCTGATAGGATCAAATAAACCTAGCCGGTCTTCTTAAATACTTCTCATGACGGGGATTCCATAAGCTCCCTTGGAAGCCTATACCACAGCTTAAATCCTCTTAGAGTTAGGAAGCTTTTCCCAAACAGCTAACCTATACCTCCATGGCAGCAGACTAAGCCCATCGTTCCTTGTGCTGCTGTAACCCACATAACTGCTGGTCAGGGCCACTGTCCCAGGCACTGGCACTGAGACCTCTTACAGAAAGAGAGAAGGAGGCTATGTCTACACTAGGAGTCATATCGAAACAAGTTATTTTGAAATAATAACCCCAGAAATAACTATTTCGAAATAAGCTTATGCCTCTTCCTAAGCAGGAGTTATTATTTCGAAATAACAGGCTTGGTAGTGTGGATATTGGTCTTGTTATTTTGAAATAAGGGGAGTTATTTCAAAATAACTCCCTAGCGTAGACATGCCCTGAGTTTGCTCTACAGCCTTCACTGACAGCCAGCTGTCTTTTAGTTCAAGCAGTAGAGGCTCATGCACAGAGGTCCCAGGTTCAGGTCCTCCTGCTGGCCTTACACTGCCATCAGTGGACATGGAGAACAATTGACTACCAGTAACAGACCTGAACATATGTGAAGACTGTTCTCAGGTCTTCCTGCCACAGTCCTCTTTTCTCAAAACCCCACAAAGCCCAGTTTGTTTAACCTTGCCTCACAGGCCAGGGGTTCTAAACCTCAGATCATTTTCATTGCTCCTTTCAAAAGAGTGGTGCCCAGAACTGGACATAGCATTGCAACTAGAGTTTTACCTGTGCTGAGCAGAGCAAGACAACTACCTCCATGTCTTACATAGAATATGCTTGCTAATACACCTCGGAACCTGAGCCTTTTCACTGTTGCCTCAGACTGCCGACTTGTATTCACTACCATGCCCAGATCCTGCCTCGCCAGTCACTCCCCATTTTATAGTTGTGCAGTTGATTTTTCCTTCCTAAGTAAAGCACTTGGCATTTATCTTCATTTAATTTCATCTGATTGATTTCAAATCAATTCTCCAATTTGTTAAGGTCATTTTTCATTCAAATCCTGCCCTCCACGGTGTCATCTGTAAATTTTATAAGCACACATTTTACATCGCTTTCATTATCATCATAATTTGCACACTTCTCCTGCCTGTTGTTGGAAGATCTCACTGTAGTTTATAGAGGGGCTGGGAATGGAAGGTTTTCATATAGGCATCCATTAAGATGTTCAACCCGGATAAGACTTTGGATACCTGTTTCCGGTTAAAATGAATGGGAATTCGGTGTGGACCTCTTAGCCATAGCATGGGTCTGATTTTCACCCCACCCCTGAACATTCATTAATTAGACCTTGTTACACCCTAGTAAACTAGGCACATATCACAACAAGTATAACTCACAATCCCTTTTTACAGGAATGGGCAATGAGACACAGAGAAGGCAGGTCACTGGCCTGAGCATACAGAGCAAGCAAGACATACAGTGATGTGACTCCTGGGCTTGCTTGAAGGCTCAAAGGGAGAGAGCAACAGCACAAAGCTAATGTTTCAGAGAGCCTGCCTTCCTGTGGAGGGGAGCTTCAGCCTAGGGAGGTTGTGGAATCTCTATCACAGGGGAATATTTAAGAATAGGTTGGACAGACATCTGTCAGGGATGGTCTAGCTGGTGCTTGGTCCTGCCGTGAAGGCAGGGGCCTGGAATCAATGACCTCTTGAGGTCCCTTCCAGTTCTAATGTTCTATGAGTCTGTATTCTTCTGGGAAAAGGAAAGGAATGCAGGCTGATGGCAGGAAGGAAGAAAACAAGCCATATCTACTGCCAGGGCATTTGACACACACATTCCCTGTCTAATCCCCTCTCTCACTTGTCCCTCCTTGTTGAGGAAGAGAAGTGGATGCATCTCAGACAAGCCTGGGGGAAACGTTCCCGTGCTAAAAGCTCTAAGACCGTATGTCCCTTGGGCAGCCTGAGTCAGGGTGAAGAACACACCCACAGCACAATCCGTGACCCAGAGTAGATACAGCTATCAAGTCTTCAGCCTTCCAGATATCTGAGCCCCATCCTCCTTGCCTAAGCCTCAGCCCCCTCCAATTCTTTCCCCCAATGCTGACTCCAGGACTGGCTCCTAACTACCCCTGGGATTGGAACAGGTTCCTAGACACAGTCAATATGAGCACCAATGCTTCCCCCTCTCCTCTGGACCACTTCTAAAAACCTCACCTGTCATGAAGTCCTGATGTCCTGGCTCCCATCTACATTAATAGCACACTTCCCCTTCTCACACTTAGACCAAGTGCTGTGTGTCTTCCTTGCTGGCTGGCTTGATCCATCCCCAGGCCTTTGGCAACCATGGGGGGTCGCAATGTCACTCTAGTTTGGGTCTTCTCCCCCCAAATCAGGGGTGCAGGCACCTGCTTAGTTTGCCTGTGCATCAATCCAGCCCTACTTGAGCAATCTCTTTGAGATCCAGCGGAGAAGGATTTGAATCTTGCGTTGCAATATCATGAGGTCTGGGGTTGAGTTTTTAGTTCCCACAGGGGAACTGTTGCTCTTGCACCATGCTGCCGTATCATGAACGATATTACTAATGGATAGCTTAGGAAACAAGAGGCCCACCTTGTGTCTAGTGACTTCAAACAGGCAGTGACTGATACTTTTGTTAATGGTTTTTCTTTGCTTCTCTCAGAGTGGCCAGAATTCATCAAGAATTACGCCCCCTGGTGGGCCACTCACACCTTGGATTGGTTGAAATACGGCAAAAATGTCCTGGTGGTGCACTTTGAGGACCTGAAGCGAGATCTCTTTGTCCAGCTGAAGAGGATGGTGAGCCTCCTAGGCACCACGGTCTTTGAGGACAGACTCTTGTGTGTCGAGGGCCAAAAAGATGGAAACTTTAAGCGCTCTGGGCTGAGGAAGCTGGAATATGACCCCTACACTCCTGAGATGAGAAAAATGATTAGCACCTATATTAAAACTGTGGACATGGCGCTAAAACTCAGAAACCTCACAGGAGTCCCAGATGATTATTATCCGAGATGATGAAGATAAGGCTTGGGGGAACTAACTCTACCCAGAACAGAGAGGCTTGGTTTTTCCCAGCCCATATCTAGTTCCACCCAGTGGGTGGCTTTCTTTCAATTATCCATCTGCTGCTATTAGCTGTTAATGAATTTCCTGCATGAGAAAAAAGAATGGTCACCAGTCATCGCTGAGAAGATGTCGTGGCAAACACATCGCCGAGTCTAAATTCTTCGGGGATTGTGCCGTTGTGAATTTGCGTTTGCGACATGAAGACCTTCCCTGCTGGCGTCTTTACCGCTTTCTCTCTCCTGTAGTGTGGGGTGTGTGTTTTGTTCCCTTTCAGACTTTACAAAGTGGTGAACCTGCTCAGAAACGGCGGGAAGGAACTGCACCCTCTGCTTTCCAGTCAGAATGGGGCTGAACACAGACATGGCATTTAAAATGTGATCTGATGTTATTTGAGCTGTTTCATTCATTCCTAATAACTTAACTCTTTATTTATAACCTTCTTTGGAGTTTGGGAGGCAGGCTAGTGCTGGAGATCAACAGTAAAACTCACTATGCATTTCCCAGGCCTAATTCAGCTTGTAGGCCATGATCCAGCAAGCTGCTTTACCATGTGTTTCACTGGGAGCACGACTTCTTAGCCTGGAGATTGCAAACTCTCAGTATCAGGAGTCACAAGAACCTTGAAGGCTCAGCTGGGGAAGGCAAGCAGAAGCCCCGCCCTTTCTGCCTGAAGCCACACCCCTTCCCACAAGACCATGACCCTTCAACAACCCCACCGCACAATGGCCTCAACTCTCTCCGGCTGCCAGGGAACTGGTTGCCAGCCCAGCCCCTCCAGGGCAGCTGGGCACTGTAGGCAATTTTGGGAAGGCAATGCCTTCCCTTGTCTACATTACCCGCCACCCATGATCCTGCCTGAGTATGGAAGAGGTTAAGAACTTCTGACTTTAAGCACCTACTGGTCTGTAAACACAGGAGCAGCCCCAGGAGGATGACTCTGCTATTCCCATGCCTAACGTTAAGCATGTGCCTAAGCACTTTGCTGGATCAGGGCCATGGTTACATCAGATTAAATCTGAGGAACCACGCTGGACTCAATGGAGTTACACTGGTTTAAACATGAGCAAATGTGCCCCATCCTCCACCTACATTGTCCTCCCCACTTCTTCCCGCTCAGGGCCTTGCCCGTCTCTCTCATCACTGGCTTTGGCAGCAGATGTGGTGGGCCTGGGCAGGCTCCTGTGCTGGCTGTTGACATTCTTGTCACAGCATCCCAGACACTGCCATTGTCTTTAGACACATATTTGCTGCTTCATCGGTGCAAGGTCACCCTTCCGTGTGTGCTCTTCGCAGATGTCAGCTCTGCCACGGGGCATCCCTCAGGGGCTCGTAGCTGACCCATACTCTGGTGCTGACAGTCACCCCCGGGTGGGGGGAGCAGTTGTAGGGGCTGTGTGGCCCTGAAGCTGTCAGGCAGAGGAGACCCCTTGACCTCCTGCCTCATGTTCACGTGAGTTCCGTTTCCTCTGAAAACTGGAACAGAGAGCCTGAGAATAAAAATGAGGCTCAAGAGGGAGAGGTGGAGGGCTAGGTCTCTCCAGAGCTCATAAGCCATAAAGCGGGGATAGCGTCGCTGTCCTTTGGAGGGTTACTAATGAGCACATGGTTTTGGGGCTTGGCATCAAGTGCTAGAGCAGAGATGGGCGGCCTAGGCTAGTGAGTGGGCCACATGAGGGGCATCCTTCATCTCCGTGCACTGCAAGGTGGTTGTCACCAAGGCAGTCTCCCAGGAGAAGGCTGTTCTGCCAACTGTGCTTGTGTGTCTAGAATTTGCAGGGTGGCCAATTGACCTGGAGCAGAGCTCTGGTTGGATGCTGAGGGAACAGCATGCACCTCACTTCACCTGCCCTTTCTTCTGTGTGTGAGTGTGTGTGTGTGACTTTATTAATACCAAGAAGGGCAGGGGGAACCAACATGGATAGAAACCAGCAGAATCTGGCATCTCTGTGCATGGGCAACAATATACCAAATGTCTTGTGGGCCATACGTAGAACCCCAATGGGCTGCAGGTTACCCACCACTGTGCTAGAGAGCTGTGAAGTTTGCATCTGAGCCTCATGCCAGGCAGAATTTGGGCTCCCTAGATTTGAGGTTCCAGTTCAGTTGGTCCAAGCTGTGAGGTCGGGATCTAGATGTGAACCCAAAGTTCAGAATTTGAGGGGAAGGGGAAATTCAGGCCCCAAAGTCTGGAGTGGGCAGATCTATGCTCAGTGGGGCCGACAGAAACCAGTGGCCAGGGGATGGGGGTGTGGGTGGGTGTGCCTGGCTCCATGCTCCCAGAAAGGGTGGAACCTCAGGCAGAAGAGGCAGGGCTGAGGGCTGTGAGCCCTTAGTGCCACCTGGAACATGATACTTGGCCTCCCTGCAAAGCCGCACAGAATGCCCAGCATGGCTCTCTGGTGGCAATTCAAAGGGGCCCTGGGTCTCCGACCACTGCTGCTGTGGCAGTAGCAACAGAAGGGGGCCAGGAGTTTCAGGGCCCTTTCAAACACAGATATCTGGAACAACTGCTCTGTTTGCACACACACACACACACTGATGAGCCTGTTTATGGTTATTATACATTGGACTTGGGTTCCACAGACAGGCCCGGCCTTTGGGCAAGGCGAGCAGGGCTTGCCTTGGGCCCCCACCTCTAGGGTGCCGTGCTGCTCGGTGCCCACCCACCTGGCCGTGCACTCGCTGCCCTGGCTGGGAGCCACCTGGCTGTGCAGTGCAGCCAACCAAAGCGCGCCGCCTTGGGCCCTGCAAACTCTTTCGCCAGCCTGTCCACAGAATAGCAGCAGCAGAGAGGAGGGGGCCCGTCGTTAGCTGAACTGCTACTGAAAACCATGCAGCTGAATAGCTAGTGCTCTAGATGTTTGTAGCCTTTTCAAAAGCCCTTCATCTGTGGAAAGGCAATGAGGAAGCTTTCAGAGCCAACAGGAGAAGAACAGCGGTTCTCTCAGCCCGCTTGACTCTGATTCTCTCCTACTCCTCCCAACGCCTGCCGAGGTTTGAGCTCCAGCCTTGGAAAGGAGCCTGCTGTCACTCCTCTAACCTGCCGTTTGTTCTGCAACATGGGTGTCCATCAGCAGTGACCATGCCCTTTATGTCTGAGGAGTGGGTGGAGAAGTTTAGGGAGACCAGCTGTTTACCTTGCTCAAAGCAGGAACAAATTACTCTAGCTGGGCACAATTTAGGATGGCTCCCTGCAACCCCACTCTGACACTCTCCCACACCCACACCAAGAGGGGGCTGTTACAGATGCCCTGTAGCCTCCGAGTTCTTGCTTAAAAAAAAAAAGGAGTCAAACCAAAGGATCTATGTGTATTTCAGTAAGGTATCATTTTGTAAAGCCGACAGTCCTAGGAGCTGGATGTGGTCCCGCAGCAAATTCCAAACCACTGATTCATTCCCGGATCAATGCTTCACTGCAGTCCAAGCCCCCTACCCTGACAACATAATCTGCGAGTCCGCTTTGGATGTAGATGCAAAAGCCATATATTGTACGCAGCCTTTTTATATTGTTAGTTACTGGACAGTTGGCTTTTAACTCTTGATCTTGATAGAAATAAGTGCACAGTTCTATATAGCTCTATATTCCAGGAAAGCAAAGCAAACTACATTGAGAAGAGGAAAAAAATTAAATAAATATATTTTTCTAACATGTCTGAGGGACCGACATAGCCAAATGGAAAATTACAACAACACCAAGGCTGTGGGGTTTGCTTTCATGTTTTTTTCTCTCTTTTCCTTCCTGATTTCTCTTTTCTTTGGCTGGTTAGTTATCTAGGTGCAAGCAGAATCCTTAGAATGCAAGTTGGGTCTCATCTCTGAATGTATTTTGTAAGGAGTAGCTACAGCATTTTTAACTCTTTCTTTGACCAATCGTTTGAGATCAGATGTCTGTGCACTGCTAGAGAAAGCATCCTGGTTTCCCTTTCCTTTGTTTGGAGGCAGTCCCCAGGCTGCCAACCTCTGTCAGAGCAATCCTCAGGTTAACACCTATTAAATGAGAGTTTTGTTGATATTCTGCAGTGTGCTGGCATGTGTTTTGTGGAACAACTCCTCACTCGCACAGACGCGCGACCAGGGACACAGAGATGTCGCCACAGAGGCAGCTCAAAGGCAATTGGCAGGCACAGCTGATGGAAGCAGTGAACAGGAAAAGATGTAGCAACAGGTGGAAAGCAGAGAGCAAAAGGGGATGGAGCAAAGGGCCATCATCACAAGTGTGTGCTTACTGGTCCATAAAAGCCTGGGGACTTCACAATGGTATTGCTACACATATGCCTTTTGTGGTGCCTTGGGAGGGGTCTGAATGAAGGAAAAAAGGATACCAAATGTGTAAGGGACAAAGGCATGGGACTGCAAGAAGAAATGTTACACACACACACTCCACAGATTAAAAGTCCCCATAGGCAGACCCCTTGAGTTTTTCCACACAGACACTAATCATCTGGTGAAGTTCAAGGATGTGTTACTTCAGTGGGACCTCAACCCAGAATCCCCCCACCCCCAGTTTTGCCAGCCATGGGGCAAGTGGTCTGCAGCTGGGCAGTGACGCAAATGGAACATTCCCTCCCTCCCCCGGGAGAGTTCTGCCCTTCATTAGGGACACGAGGTCTTTGGGGAGCCTCCTGGGCCAAGTTCAAGAGCAGCCTTGCTTAGAGGAGATTAGTTCTGCTGCCCTGAGCAGATGCTGCTCAGAACAAACTGCAAGGACAATGAATTCTAATATGGGCAGCCAGGAGAAGGCAGGAATAACACCGACCTATTGAGCAAAAATGGAGCAAAATGCCAGGCTGGCATCTAGCATCAATAGTCCAAAGGGAGCCTGCATGTGTAATTGGAGAAGAGAAAAAAATTACAAGCTGGAGAGCTAGCAGCATAGCATTATGCTGGCATCCAAAGAAATCTTCTCTGGGGTGACCCAAAGTAAATCTGTAGACAGCTGCTCTGTGCAGAAAGCCAATATAGAACCTGGGGATGTAGCCATGCATGCTGTGAGCAAGATATGCATCTCTGAGAGAAAGGCTAAGTGCTAATAGTTCCTGGATTTCCAGAGCAGCAGGAATGCCTGGTATGTGTGAGATGTTACCTGCAATACCAGGAGCATTCTGTCTCCCTGGAAAAAATGCTGCAAAACAATATTCCAGTGCTGCACAATCAAGTAACTCACCAGAGAGCTTCTGCTGAAACTGCTGAGATAGTGCAGTTCTATGGACAGAGAAGACTTAGCTGCCTTGGCTGCAGGAGAAAATGCATCCAAGCTATTAGTAATACATAAGGCATCAGAGCAAGGGGGAAGTAATCATCTAAAATGTCTCCTTCATACAAGGTAGACACTAATTTTCCCCACCTTGCCCTCTAAGTAGCAGTCCTGCATGGCTACATTTTTTTAGACTCCTTTGACAGATGAGCATCAAAGACATCAGAATTATAACCACGAGTTACTTGAGTGACACAAGCCCCATGGTCTCGGAGAAGCACTCATAAGAGTTGTGATGGACAGCCTTGCTTCTAGAGACACAGACTGCGCCATATTTTTGGTTCTTCTTGCAAGGCTAAAAATACCACAAGAACAGCCTGTCTATATATTGGTTGGACACCTTGCGCTTCCAAAATCAGATCTGCAACAAAACATTAATTCAGGAGAGTTCTGCTTGATGTCCAGTTGCACCACAAAACTTCTGGGGAGCTTTAATCTGTGGGTAAAATGGTGCTTAGTTTCAAGGATGGGTACATGACAAGTGTATAGAACTTATTGGCTAAAGAGATAAACAATCCCTTTTTCCTGACAAAATAGGCCTGCTTTTCACTTTTCGCACAAAATATTGTCCTGTTTGTGTTGGCTGGGAGTGCTGAGCAAAAGAAGAGTTAAGTAATGCCTACTTCAACATGGCTGCTCTTTGGACCAGCAGAAAAGGTTAGTACAACACTTCAGGTCAGTCACAAAGGTCTCTCTGTCCCTTGTGTACAGCATGGTGCTTTGAAACTCCCTGTTCCTCCTGATGGTGGTCACCAGAGTTATTGGCCTGTGAGACAGGCCTTCCTGTAAGAAAATCCTTTCCACTGATTTCTTGGAAAGGGAATGAAAACCCCAAATATAACAGGGCTCCTCATGCTGTACTGTGAAAGCTCCATAGCAAAACTATTCATGTCTCTACACATAAGCTGGCAGTGTACAATGGGAATCAGACTCCGTGGTGCCTTGAGTGAAACTGAGAAAATTACAGTCAGTCATTTAATTATAGCTTAACACTTAACACAGGTCCCACCATGGCGTGCCAAGGAATTCATAGGCCTAGGGTCTGTCAATGAGGCCGGGCCTGTGTTGTCCCACATCACCAATGCCTGCAACTCTGCCAAGCCAAGAGCAAGCATTTCAAAGAACATGCAGCCATCCTTGAAGCCACACAAATGGGATTTTCACCAGGCCTGTCTGGAAAGCACCATATCACGGTTCAAAGGACACTGCTTCTTTATGCTCAAACAGCAAAGTTCTCAATGGTCTGCTTTGTCTGAGCAAAATGCCTTTGCCCACAGACAGGCTGTTATGCTGTTTAGCAGAACTTGCAAGATGGAATGAAAATGCACGTGGGGTGAAGGCTGCAAGTAGGAAGTTTTACCAGCTCCTCTGGCAATTTTTCCCACAAATGTTTTAGGAGTCACTTAAATTTGAGTTTTAAATGACAGGTCCTCATCTCCTCCTCTGTGATGCCAGGGGAATATGCAAGAAACCCCAGAACTCTTGCTGACAGAGAACATAAGAACGGCCATACGGGGTCAGACCAAAGGTCCATCCAGACCAGTATCCTGTCTGCGGACAGTGGCCAATTCCAGGTGCCCTCAGAGGGAGTAAACAGAACAGGGAATCATCATGTGATCCCTCCCCTGTCACCCATTCCCAGCCTTTGACAAACAGAGGCTTGGGACATCATCGCTACCCATCCTGGCTAATAGCCATTGATGGACCTAACCTCCATGAATTTATCTAGAACCTGGGCTCTCACCTCTCTCACCGCTGGTGTCTTCTACATGGGGTCACCAATGACCTAGCATCCTCCCACTGATCCTTATGGGTTTCATGCTGCTTCTTACCCCATCTCTCCTTGTGGTAGGAGCTGGTAAGGAGTCTCAGGCTCTCTTCCCACTCCAATTTATGGATCTTCTTGGAGAAAATAACTTCTCAGGACAAATTATTTAAACAGAGAGTTTCTCGTATTATTGTTCCTAAATATAACCCACTGGAAAAGAAAACACAAAATTGCTCCTTCATGCTATTTTTATTATCTCTGGAATACCTTTAAAGGGCAGTTCTTTTGCATCCTCTCAGTTCAAAGTCAATTGATTCACTAAGAACATTATTTCCATTCTCTGTTATAATTATTTCCATGAATTAAAGTCCTGGCCATTGTGGAATTTACTCCTTTTCTCTTTGTCTATGGCCCTATCAGTTTTGAATCTATAAATTGATGCTGTACGTGATGCCTTCACCACAATACAAATGCATGTAGCGTGTAGCTTATTCTGACAAGGATCCCCAGCAACAGATAAAATTCCAGTAAACCCCACTGGAAATAATTAAAACAGAGCAAGGAAGCTAATCTCAGAGATAAAAGAATTAAGAGTCAATATCCCATGCATAAAACATTCTCTATGCTTAGTTTTCAATTTAAACCTTATAATCCCCTTTGATTAGAAATATGGGGCATTGGTAACGGGATGCAATCCGAGCTGTCTCTTTGTTGTACTTTCAACGCTTCTATCATTAACTTCACAATGGGTAGCATTTTCCAAAGCTGCTCACCTTGGCTGACTTTGCTCCCATTCAGCCCAATGCTAAAACTCCCCTTGTTTTCAACAGGAGCAGAGCTAGGGCCAGTGTTGGCCCCGTTTGAAAATCCCATTCCTTGACACACACATTCAAACCCTCAGCTCCATGCAACAGGGGCCAAGTCTTCACTTTGCTTTGTCTCCATGATGAATGCCACTAGCCCTCCTTTGTCTACTCTGCATCCTTAGCTCGAAATAAGCTACACAACTTGAGCTATGCACATCAGAGCCCTGGCTACCCACATCCATACCTGCAGCTGTGGATACCAACAGATATAAAGCCGAGAGCCATAGATTTGCAGGGCTGTAGTGGTTTTTGTCCCGGTGCAGGCAAGCTTTAACAGTGACAGATTATCAGCAGTACAGAACTCACCTGGAAGCCTATGCTGGACTCTGCCAGCATCAGAGGGCCCACTGAGAGCAGGTCCTGGAACAGACAATGAGGGCCCAGCCTGCTGTGCTTTAAAGTGGGGGGGGAGGGGTGGACAATAATATTTGATGGGAGCCACTCCAGAAATTTGGTAAGTGGTCAAGGGTCACAGTCTTCCATTATATTAATGGGGGGTGCCAGGCCTGGGATGGAGATTGGATGCAGAAGGAAGTCAGGGTAGAGGATGGGGTTCTGGAAGGGAGTTTGGGTGAAGGAGTGGGTTGTGACCTGGAGCAGGGGATTGGGGTGCAGAGGGGGTGCAGAGTCAGGGAGGGGGTATGGGTGCAGGAGAGGATTCTGACCTGGAGGAGGGATGTAGGAGGGGGTGCAGGATCTGGGAGAGGGTTGTAACCTGGGGCAGAGGTGCAGAAGGAGTTGCAGAAGTTTGGGTTATGATCTGGTGCAGTGGATTGGAGTGAAAAGTCTGGGAGGGCTACGGGTGCAGGAGCAGGAGTGCAGATGGTTTGTATTACATTGGGTACAGGTGCATAAGGGGGATCAGAGAGTTGGGGAGAGGGAGAGGCTGGGGTGCCAGAGACAGGCTTTGGCCAGGAGGCACTTCACTAGCAGGTCCCTGCCAGCAGTCCGGTGGGACCCTTAGACAAGCTCCCTGCCTTTCAAACCTCTGCATATGGCTGAAAGCAGCCAACTGCAGGGCCCATATGTTCTCTTACTTCACACGCTGCCTGTGCTACAAGCACAACCCAGGCAGCTCCCATTGGCCAGTTTCCAGCCAATGGGAGCTGTGAGATTGAGCTGGAGGGAATCAGGGTGCAGAGCCCCATCCTTGGCTTGTGGTGCACAAAAAACACAGGACCCTTGCAGCCAGCCACTTTGAGGCATGTGGCATGTGGGGGGTGCAGAAGGCCGGAAGCTTGCCTGAGGCTCTGGCTGGGCCATGGGACAGCATTTTACCGAGGAATTTTTCTGGCCCCTGCTTTAAAGGGTAGCACTAGGACCTCAGAACAGAGCTGGAACTGGTTGGGGGCCTATGCAGAGTACAGTGCTCTGGACGGACACGTGCTTGCCCAGTTACAGTACCCTGGAGTGGGCTACTGCAACTTTCATGCAGGCTTTGCCTTTAGTCTCACACACACAACATAGCAGCTGACAAAGGCATGGCTTGTTCTGGCTGGCACTTGGCAGGAAAGGCTGCGACTTTCTGGTAAAAGACATTTGCATGTCAAGGATCAGTGATGAGTTCGGGAGGACCATAAGATTCATGGGTTCATTGATTCCAAGGCCAGAAGGGACCATGATGATCTTGCATATCACATGCCAAGGCATTTCACCCAGAGACTCTCACATCAAGCCCATAACTTCTTGTTGAACTAGAACAGATCTCTACAAAGACTGTCCATTCTCCATTTGAAGACTTCCAAGTGGTGGAGGAACTACTGTGTTGCTAGGCAAATTGCTCCAATGATGGATCATTAAAAAGTGCATCGTATTGTGAGTCTGGATTTGCATTGTCCCCTCTTGCTTTCTCTATTTAAATACTCCCATCACCTTCGGATCTGAGCACAATGGGTGAAGTTTTTAAAAGGGACCTAAACTGGACAAATTATGCCCTGCAGTGATTATCAACAAGTGCAGCATCCTTCTATTACTTCAATTTTCCCTGACAGAGCCTCAGCCATCACCTTTTCTTCTGCATATTTCTATCACTCAGGCTCTGGGCATTGCTGGCATTTGAATAAGGCTGATCTGGGAAGCATCACCATACTGTTTCATAAGATTACCCAGTGCAACAGGACCTGATCACATTCAAATCTCCCAAAGGCCACCCTAAACTGAACTTAAAGTTGGAACCTACTGAGGGTCACTTGTTGTTGTGGGCTGCTTTGATGCTCCATTCTCTGGTTTTCCCAGAGCTCTCTCAGGGCTAGGTTGGGCTGTGTATTTTTTGCTCTGTCAGGCTCTAATGTGCCTTTCACATCACACCCCAAGTTTAGGGCAGCATCTACCAAGAAAGAGAAATCAGATTGTGGCTGGTCTGCATCCATGGTGAGCATAAATCAGAGGAAACAGATAACCCCCTGAGGTGCCATTTGAATATTACTTTCAAAATATTTTAATAGGACTCCAATGTAATGAATACAAAGGGGGCTCTTCTTTGAGGCAGAGTAAATCTTGTTCTCTCTGACTCTACAATCCAGCTCAACCTACGCTTTGTAGCATTATCACTCTGGATCTCTGCAGTGAAGGAAAGGACTTCCGACCCACTATAGCATCCTGTCTAGTAACCATCTTTAGTAAGATGTCTATTTGCAGGATGAAACAATTGCCATGCAATCAAACAGGGGACCAGGGTTCCCTGTAAGCTGAGTGCTTGGGCAGCCACCCAGGAGAGATTCAAATGCAGCCCAGCTGATTAGCAAAGCGCCCAGGGCAGGCAACATGTGTTTCTACTGGTGGTGCACATTCCCACCTGCCTTGGTGCACATAACAAAAAATATTCATCATTTGAATGGCAAAAATTAGAGGGAACATTGCAGGGGACACCTGTCTCTTTGCAGATACATGCTGTATATAGTTAAAATCGCACAATGCAGTCCTGCTTGATTTTCACTGTCGAAATCACTGCATAAATAAGGAGCAAGTTTTTAACAGCAAGGGTAAATTTAAACCATTGGAACCACTGACCTTGACACACAACAATTTCGCTATCACTTGAAGGCCTGAAATCGAGGTTGGATGTCTTTCTAAAACAGAGGCTGCAGCTCAGCCAGGAGTTGCTACCTTGAAGCAGGAGTTGCTGGAAGTCTCTGACCTCTGTTATGCAGGAAGTCACACCAGACCATCATGGTTCCTTTCTGGCCTTCACAGTTGGTGACTCCATAAATCAATGATCACACACTTATACTTTCCCTTTTATCCCAACATCTCAAAATGCGGCACCAAAAAGAGATTGCTCTCGGAACACCTGGGCTATGTCTACATTGGCGGGTTCTTGCGTAAGAACCCTTGCGCAAGAACATGTCCACAGTGCCATGTACTTTTGCGCAAGAGCATCCATGGCAGTGTGGACGCTTTCTTGTGCAAGAAAGCTCTGATGGCCACTTTAGCCATAGGGCTTTCTTGTGCAAAAAAACCCTGCTTACGGTTGTTGGAAAAGAGCGTAGCTCTTGCGCAAGAAGCTCTCTCTTCCCACACTTTACTGTAACTCTTCTTGCGCAAGAGCGGGCAGGCAGTGTGGACACTCTGTGGAAGAACGGCCATTGTTGTGCAAGAACCTGCCAGTGTAGACATAGACCTTGTGAAGGAGGGTGCCTGGGAAGGTCATTTCATGCCTGAGGAAACTGAGGCAGGAGAGGTAAGCAACGTGCCCAAGGTCATACCATACAGCTGCTAGTTCTCTAGACTTAATGTATCTATCCACATAACACTCCTTTGAGATAGGCCAGTACTATTAATCCTGTTTTACAGAGGCTATGTCTATACTGCAGCCTTCTTCCGCAAAAGCTTATGCAAATGAAGTGCGGAGGAAGAATGGCTCTTGCGCAAGAGGGGTTTTTTGCCATCTAAACAGCTCCTTTTTGGGCAAAAGCCTCTTGAACAAAAACGGCTGCTAATTAATTATGCAAATGAAGCACAGCAATATTCTACTCCGTGCTTCATTTGCATAAGTTTTTGCAGAAGAAGGCTGCAGTATAGATGTGGCCTGAGGGAGAAATGGAGGCACAGAACAGCTAAATGACTTACCAAGAGTCACACACAAGAGCATCAAACCAGTCAGAGTGGGTCAGACCAAATGTCCATCTAGCCCAGTGTCCTGTCTTCCAACAGTGGCCAATGCCAGGTGCCCCAGAGGGAATAAACAGAACAGGGAACCATCAAGTGATCCCTCCCATGTCATCCATTTCCAGTTTCTAACAAACAGAGACTAGAGATTCCATTCCTGCCTATCCTGGCCAATAGCCATATCCTCCATGAATGTATGTAGTTCTCTTCACAAAGTCCTCTGAGTAGGAGTCCCACAGGTTGACTATGCACTGTGTGAAGAAATACTTTCTTTAGTTGTCTTTAAACCTGTTATTTATTAATCAGGAAGTCTGTCCCAGAGCAGAGACTTGCACTCAGGTCTCCAAGGCCTAGGTTAGTGCTCTAACCACTGGGCCATACTTCCTTTCAAAATACTACTTTGGTGTTTCGTGATTTTACTTTGGAAACCTGGAAATATTCGTAGTTGTTGGGCATGGCGGGAATTACCCTAGGACAATGTAGGTACATAATAGCTGCAAAGTAGCCATAAACACTGGGGACAGAAATATCAACCTCACTGGGAACAGGATTGGACCTCAAGATTGTTTCCTCTTGTTCTCTCATACCCTGAAGCGAATGCCATGATTTTTTTAATGGTGCCTACTTACATACAACCTAGCTTTGCCTAGCCTCTGATGAAAGGGGCATTTCAGAAATAGATCAGATATATTTCCAGTGGACAGAGGAAAACAAACCTCAAAGCTTGCACAATAACAGAGGAAATCCTCCAAATGCTAACAATATCAGCTTCCTTTTTTCCTGTGGCTTTAAGGATCACAGAAGCTTAATTCACTTATTTCACTGCAATTGCTTTTTGCAATGAAATTGAGCAATTTAAGTCATTACCTTCTGGTAATTGCCTGTTGAACATTTCATTGCACATACACTGTTTCCATATATCAGTGCCTTACAGATGTTCCCAGGAAGAGCCATGTCAGCACATTCTGATTCACCTTTTTGCAGGACCTTTTCCCAAAGCACTACCACCCTTCTGTCTGTGTATTAAGAGACAATAATGCCCGCTGCAGATGTTACCTACAATGAACTCTGGAAAGAGAGGCTGAGGGGGGGAAGGGGAAAGTGGTCCTCTTTCAGGGTCCACCCACAAAATAAGCTCCACCCAAGAAAACAATGTTCCCTCTTACTTTTTCCATCCATGTGTGGAATAAAGTTTGTTATGTGCACTGAGGCATGTGTAATTGTGCACCACCAGTAGGGACACATGCTACCAATGTAGGCGCTCTGCTAATCAGCTGGGCAGCACCTGAATCTCTCCTGTGTGTCTGCCCAAGCATTCAGCTTACAGGGAACACTGCAAACAAGTCCCCAGAATGAGACTCCGATGACAGCAGATTGTGTAAATGTTCAAAATGCAGCCATACACGCTCTGTGAGCTCCGCTGGGTGCCCCTCTATGCAGTGTGACTACCCCCAGACGCTCTCTTGGGTCCCTTGCAGTGATGTGCATTTGCTCCAATGCAAATTTTCTGACTCGGATTCCATGTCAGATTGGCTCAAATTTGCAAGTCAGGAGTTGATGCTTTCTAACAGCCAGAGCCACACACTGGGACTTGGCTTCTTTCTGTCTCTTCTATCTTCACCAGCAATGGAGATTCTGCAATGAGGGACTCTATAGGGTTGAATCATGAGGGTCCATGCCCCACACATGCAGGGTCACTCCTAGTTCTGCCCGATAGGCAGAACAGGTAACAGCTTTTGTTAGCAAAGCACTAGCAGGCAGCAAAGGAGTCACTAACTCTACATGGGGGCAGCTGCCATGCTAGGGGCCAGCCTTTGCTAATGGGCCCAAACTACCTCTGTGTTGCTGGTTAGCCTAGCAGGGGCTAAGCACAGTGAAAGGCATTTTGTTATTACAGGTTGAACCTCTTTAGTCCAGCACCCTTGGGACCTGACTGGTGCTGAACCAGAGAATTTTCCTTATCATAGGAGATCAATCTAGTCTAACAGCATTATCAATACTTCCACTCTTTGAAGACATTTAGGGGCAAATCAGAGGTAAATAACAGCACAGAACACTGGGAGCCAGGACTGGTGGCTGTAAACAAACTTTATGGCACCACGTAAAACTTGGGCACACTCATGACAAGTGGACATCCGGCTCACTCAAATCATGCCAGACCACGAATGTTGCCGGACTAGAGAGTTCTGGACTAGAGAGGTTCAGCCTGTAGTACGATGATGGAGCCTCCTGGGGAGTAGATCCTGAAGGTAAAGGGGAGCCATTTTTACCTAGACAATTTTCTGACCATGATCTAATTTTAAATAGCTTTGTGCAGCATCTCCACCCTGCTGACAGAGTGCATGCTGACCTGCCAGGGCAGGAGTGGGCAATAATTTTTGTTGGGAGACACTCCTAAATTTTGGTAAGTGATCAAGGGCTGCACTTTTCTATGGAGAGGGCCTGGGGTCTGGGACATAGGTTGAGTGCAGAAGGTAGCTCAGGGTAGGGAATTGGGGACATGATGCCCACCAGCCAGGAAGTCACCATCGCGTTGGGGCCAATATGCCCCTCCCAGAATCTCTCAATGGTGAGGGGCTGCTCATTCCATGCTCGGCCTTCTCAGTCTGGGGATCGCACAGCAGCCTGTGCATGTGGGTGCACATGGAGCGCCAGTTTGGAGCAGGCAGCCACCTAAGGCTCCCCCACAGGAACCTTTTGCTCCTTCTCACAAAGTTGCCAGAGAGGCCTGTCTTACTCTGTACACTGCGGTGGGATGCCTTCCCACCACAAGCCACCACTAAGGAGTCTGGGGTCATGTACACACACAGCAGTGCTGCACATGGCACATGGTCATGTCCACACTCCCAGGGCTGCATCCACTCCCAGGCAAGCACAGCAAGGTAGAGGATACCAAGCCTCTGCATGGGAAGCTGCTGGGGGGAGACAGAGGAGGGGACCCCAATAGTATCCTCTCTAGCAAGCGGCATCAGCTGCTTACACACACACCTCCCCCAACACCTTCTCCCCTCTTCTCCAGTGGGCAGGGATAGAAGTCCTCTCCAAGTGATGACGCCACTGCCATACCCGGTGTGTGTGGAGCACAGAGGGAAGCCAAGTTGCCCCGTTACCCTTCTCCCATTTGCAGGCTTGTGGCCTGGCTACTACCTTTCCTTGCTGGCTTTTCCCTAGGGTATGAGGATAGCGAGGCTCCCCTGGGACATCCACACCCCTGCATGACAGTGCCTCTGCATAGGTCACAGATGGCCTTGCTCAAAGTACATCGCCATCATGTGAGCTGAGGCTTTTCAGTGTCGGCTCACACGTTAGGGCTAGGCTTCAGGTACCGGGTCATAGAATCATAGAGTCACAGAACACTAGAACTGGAAGGGACCTTGAGAGGTCATCAAGTCCAGCCCCTTGCCCTCATGGCAGGACCCAGCACCATCTAGACCATCCCTGATAGATGTCTATCTAATCAACTCTTAAATACCTCCAGATGGAAATTCCACAACCCCCCTAGGCAATTTATTCCAGTGTTTAACCACCCTGACAGTTAGGAAGTTTTTCCTAATGTCCAACCTAAACCTCCCTTGCTGCAGTTTAAGCCCATTGCTTCTTGTCTTATCCTCAGAGGCCAAGGAGAACAATTTTCTCCCTCTTCCTTGTGACACCCTTTTAGATACTAGAAAACAGCTATCATGTCCCCTCTTAATCTTCTCTTTTCTAAACTAAACAAACCCAATTCTTTCAGCCTTCCTTCATAGGTCATGTTCTCTAGACCTTTCATCATTCTTGCTGCTCTTCTCTGGACCCTCTCCAATTTCTCCACATCTTTCTTGAAATGTGGTGCCCAGAACTGGACATGATACTCCAATTGAGGCCTAACCAGCGCAGAGTAGAGCGGAAGAATCACTTCTCTCACTCACAACACTCCTGTTAATGTTTCCCAGAATCATGTGTGCTTTTTTTGCAACAATGTCACACTGTTGATTCATATTTAGCTTGTGGTCCACTATAACCGTAGATCCCTGTCAGCAGTACTCCTTCCTAGACAGTCGCTTCCCATTCTGTATGTGTGAAACTGATTGTTCCTTCCTAAGTGGAGCACTTTGCATTTGTCCTTATTAAACTTCATCCTGTTTACTTCGGACCATTTCTCCAGTTTGTCCAGATCATTTTGAAATATGACCCTGTCCTCCAAAGCAGTTGCAGGGTCTCCTGGGATGACTACCCTTCTCTCTGTTCTTCACAGCTGGCCCAGATGTGAGCATGGTGCATCTACCACCTCCCGCGGCAGCCTCCTGACCCTGCAAGAGCTGCCAGAGCAGATGACCCCACGAGGACTTGAAGCAGACCTGGAGCGTGTGCACATCATACACCATCACTGTTGACTGCCTGGTCACTGCCACTGAACAATCCAGCAGCTGCCTCCCCGCATCTGTTTCCTCCCAAGTCCCCCCAGCACCTGCTTCTGCCCTTACTCCCATCCCTGCTCCCGCTCCTGCCCTGTCCCTCTGGCTTCTCTCCCTAGCTCCCCCTGTGGCCGCCAAGGGTCCCACACATGAGGTGGTGGGACCACATGAAGCAGGCACCAATTCCAGACCAATCCCTGAGCTCTGCCTCTCCCTTCTTCCTCCTTCCTCTCTCCTCCTCCCCTCTCCCAGGTTCTTTTTCCAGTCCCTTCCTAGTTATATTTACCCCAAATAAATATAACAAAGTTTTTTGTTTCAGACCAAGAAATCTGGTTTATTTTCTCTGCAGGGGAGATATGGGGAAAGTGGGAAGGACAGAGGAAGGGAGGGGTGGGGAGGACAGGCAGAGAGGGGCAATGCAGAGGCCTGTTGTGGGGACAGTGTCATAGGTGTCCTTGGCTGAAACTATCCCTTGGGGCCTCTTGAATGCACACAGCCCCCTGATGGGCCTGCCAGATGGCAGTGGTGCATGGCTGCTCAAAGGCCCTGGCTAGCTGCTTGGCCTCTGCCCTATACCCTGGCAGGAATGTCATTCCTTGTTCTCACAACAGGTTTTGCAGGACACAGCAGGCTACCACCATCTGGGGGATGTTCCACTCCAAGTCCAGGCAGGTGAGGAGACACCAGAACCTCCCTCTGAGGTGGCTGAAGGAGCCCTCCACCACGATACAGCACCTGCATTGAAGCATTCCTTGGTGGCGTCCAGGTGTCCTGTATACAGCTTCATTAGCCACAAGGGGTAGGCTGCCCACCCACAATGTACATGGCTGTGTCCACCTCCCCGGCCCTGGTGGGGTGGTCAGGGAAAAATGTGCCAGCATGCATTCTCGGGAAGAGGCTGGAGTTGTGGAAGATGCGGACGTTGTGCGCCTTCCCCGACCACCCGACATTAATGTTGGTGAAGCAGCCTCAGTGGTCCACAAGGACCATTGAAAGTACTCCTTCCAATTGATATACTTGGAGGCCCAGTGGACGGGAGCCCAGAAAGGGATGTGGGTGCTGTCAACGCCCCCCACCCTGCAGCTGGGGAAGCCCCTGGCAACAAAGCCAGCAATGGTGGGGTCCATGTCACCCAGGGTGATAACCCTGCACAGCAGAATGGCGTAGATGGCTCTCACCAGCTGTAGTTGGATACAAACAGGGAATCACAGGGTTGCCAGAGCCTTCAGAAGTTCCACAAGTCCAAGTCCCTTCCCACAGCAGGAGCAACCCCAATTACCCCATCCCTGGCAGAGCTCTGTGAAGCAGGGACCATAAAACCTCCAGGGAGGGAGAGTCCACCCCATCCCCCTTCCTTAGGGAATCCCATTCCAGGGGTTCACCAACCTCCTGGGACAATAATAAGAGAGTCAAACTTGCATGGCCCCGACGGTCCATCTCCCCACGCAGAACTGGCTCCGGACTGAGGGGTAGCTGTCCAGTGGGGCGAGCTTCCAAAGGATGATGGCAACCCACTTCTAGAGGGGGATGGTAGGTCACATGTGGGTGTCCCATCGCTAGAGGGCAGAGGAAAGCCACTCACACAGCTCCAGGAAAGTGCCTTCTACATGTTGAAGTTCTGGAGCCACTGCTGGTCTTCCCACTCTTCCCGTCACCAGAAGCGGTAGTGCACAGTGCACAGGGGAGGGCAGGAGGGGTCATGCTGCATGAGCAGCACATGGAGAGAGGTGAGGAGGTGTCCCAAAGGGAGCTGTGGGTCCCGGTCCTGCAGTGCCAGCTGGGCAGCCTGCAGTAACTGTAGCAGGAGGTGTGGCGAGAGGTCTAAGAACAGCTGGTCTGGCTCCATGGCAGAAGTGCTGTGGAGTCCACAAGTACAATCAGAGCAGGCAGTGAGACGAGTTTGCTGTCCTTTGAGGAGGTAGGCAATGGAGAGGAGCCTGAGACATGGCTGTAGAGGGGAACCCCTTTAAGCACGAGCCTCAGCTAGCCTCAGGCAGCAGCTACAGGAAGCATCTGCTGTCCTGATTCCCTGCCTGGAGTGCTTCCAGGGGGCTTTAAATACAATTCAGCTTCCAGTCAGTGTGAATGCCCTATTCTGACATAATTCTGTACTATTTCGATGGGGATCTGTAGTGCGGACATGCTATTTAGAAATATTTATTTCAGGAGTTATTATTTCGAAATATTTATTTATTTATTTAAATATTTAAATATTTTTACCCTGCCTTTCTATTTAAAATATTCAAGATGGAAATAGTTTATTTTGAAATAAGCACATAGTGTAGACATACCCTTAGGCTATGTCTACACTGCAGGCTTTTGCAGGCGGAGACTATGCTAATGAAGAGCTCATTAGCATTTGTCAGGCTGTCATTTGCATATTCTCTGACAAGGCTTTTTGCGCAGGAGGTTTTTGTGCAAAAACAAGCAATGTAGATGGGTCCGTTTTGTTCAGAAAACCCTTTTGCGTAAGATCCTTGTGCCTCAAAAAAGGAGGCATATATAACTTCAAAAAGCATTTTCCTGTCAATTGTAGTAGGATCCATGTTAATGAAGCTAAGGGGGAAGCGGACTGGATGTGTCCCACACATGTGGAAATGCAGATGTTAAAGGCAGGGAAAATGGGGATTTTGGCTTTGTAGTGCGTTAACAAGTTAATGTCAGTGTCCCTTTTGTAAATGAATTCCAGTTCTGCAGCCTCTCTCTGTGATTGGCTGGTGAAATTCCTTTGTAGAAAAATGGCTAATTTTAAATCTATGACTGAGTGTCCATGCAGATTAAAATCTTCCCCAACAGGTTTCATGTATTGCCATTTCTGATGTCTCATTTGTGTTCATTTATCATTTGCTGCAGAGACTGTCATTATTCTGGTAGTAAAAGGAATTGGCTTGAACACCCATTTGCTCATCCTTGGCACAAGCAGCCAGACAGGAAGGGAATTCTTCCTGCTTTACAAGTCATTAAGGCACTCTATGTAATGCCCTCCTCCCACATGGATTTTCACCAGGATCTGACCCAGGCACATTCAACTTGTGCCACAGATCTTGATCACTTGTGCTGAAGAAGCAGCATCATTGGTAGGTTTGTTATCCTCTAGCGAAGTAGCTCCCTTACACATGCTTTTGCCAATGGATGCAGGGTTAGCCTGCTAAGTAGCTGGTGGTTTGTCTCTAAAGGCAAAGTAGCACCTCTGTGAAAATTTTATAATCCCTTGGGCAAGGCTGCTCTTTCCAACAGCAAGTGAAGGGATATGTGACATTTAGACCTTCCATTGAGGCAGCCTAAAAGACCACCAACAAAAAAACAGCAGGGCAGAAATATTATAATGTGCAAGTGAAAAAGAAGCTAACAAGAAATGCAGAGGATTAAAGCTGAGAAGGCAGCCTGCTTCTGCAGGGAGATAAAATGCTCATTATTCACAAGCAGATTAGTTCATTTCTCCCAACTGATCCCAAATGCCATCACTTACCTCTTTTATCCTCTCCGTACTAATAGGAACCTGCATGCGCTTGAAACTAAACATTCCCACATCCCATCCGGCAAGGCGCTGACTCTATTAGAGATTCCAAAACCAGCACAGCCATTGTGTTTCCAGATGGGTTTGTCACATCAGCGTGAGTGGAGAAGTTCGAGCTCTTGATTTCTGCCTCTTCCCTGACAGAGCTGCAATTCCCCCAGCACCTCAGTAACCTGGAGAAATAAAACATTTGCTTTGTAGCATGGGAGACATGCACAAGGACTCGGAGTGGGTCACTGAGGTACCAATTCTTGCAAAGGAAGCCTCCAGACATTTTGTTCCCCAGATTTTGGTGTTCTGCCCACCATGTCTGCTGCCAGTTACATGAAGCCCAAGGAGCAGCTCTGATAAATAAACTACTCTGAGATTTTCACTTGAAAACAATAATTTATCTCAACAGCCCCAAAGCTCTTAGGAGTGGAAACGCATCTATTCGATGGTGAAATTAGCTCCCATCCCATCTAGTGAAAGAAGAGGGAAAGATGACTCTGGTTTCCATGGATGAATGCTAGGTGCCTATGGGACAGCCTACTCAGAAATCCATCTGTAACTCACAGAAAAGTGCAGTCATGTAAATTCTCCAAGCTGCCTGGTTCCGTTAAGATCTTGGGCTGGCATGAATGAGCAGAACCCCTTTGTTTTCAATCTCTTTATGGTGATTTATACCATCCCTGGGGTTCTAGCCTTGCTTGGGCTGAAAGAAGCACCTGGTAGGGTCACTGCTAAGAACTTCTGCAGCTGCTGTGTGTTGCAAAGCAGCATTTTAGTGTATCGCACTGGCTGCGTGTTTCTTGCCGCATATCCTCCCTCTCAACAAATATGTGATCTCTGCCCCTTTTTTATTCTGAGCCACACAGCATCTCTGACTGGAGATCCCTACTTGTGCCATGGGGCAATCTGGTCCCGCCCTGATGGTCCTGCCATTAAGATGCATATTCATAGGAAAATGTCCTGCACACCACCTGTGTGCCATCAGCAGTGAAGGAGTTAAGTAGAGGGCCAAATTCAGCTCTGACACAAATGGGCTCCCTGCAGCTGCTCAGCCCAGGGCTCCCTGTGGGATGGGAGTGTTTCTGCCCTCTTTTCTGTCTTGTTTGATACAGCTCTAAGATGATCTGCACTTAGCCCATAAGCTCTTGGGGGTCAGGAACTGTGTCTCCCTCTTTGCACTAGTATGCACATAAACAATATCACCCTCTCCCACCCAGACCAATCTGTGTATGATGCGCAAAAATGGCCCATTTACAGCTTGTGCCTGGCTGACCCTGCTGTAGGAGGCTGTCTTAGCCAACGAGAAAGTGGAATCTTTTGGGAGATAAAGTATCCACCATTCATTACCATTTCTCTTCTCCCTCCCAGCTCTCCTTGCATCTCCTTTCTTTCCCTTGCCATTCACTGGCCATGGTGCTGAATGCTGATTCAGCTAGGACACATATTCCTCTATGACTAGGCCATCCTTCTTGGGCTGTTTTCTGCACATGCCACCAACCTGGTTTTATTGCAGGTGATGTGCAAGGTACATCAGCACCCACTGTGGGATTCCAGACACACCCGGGGCTCGGGATCTGCAAGAGATACTAGGCAGGGAAAGTTCACACCAGAGTTTACTCATGAAATATTGCCAGTGCAGGAGAAAGCAATTCTGCAGGCTGTGTGGCTGGAAATAAAAGGCTCTTTGAAGTGTGTTCTAGTCACAAAAGCAGAAAATCACAAATTTGATGGCTGTTTGCCACTGCGTTTGCTCCCCAGTACTGGCATCTACAAGAAAAAAGCCTTCAAGAGACTCCACCACCAAGGAAACCCAGTCTGAGCTTGGGTGAAAGCTGTCACTTTAATGCCACGCTGAGGTGGTCGCACTGACTCCAACCCTTCTCGAGGCAGAAAGAAGTACAGCTGAGTAATGAGGATGGGATGAGAGGATGAAACAGAAGAAGAGATTTGTGTGTGAATGGGAAAAGGCAGCTTCTCAACAGCCAATATTCTCCTGCCTGCTGTTAGCAAAGTGTTAGCAAAGGTGGCAGGCCACATGCCCAGAGGTGATGCACCACTTTTCTCCCACCACAGACAATGGTGACTTTCACCTCCAGAGAGCAACCAATGCCAGGGACAGTGACCATGTCAGGGAAGCTCCCAGAGGCTGTCTACCCACTGTTGGGAGATCATAGAATCATAGAACACTAGAACTGGAAGGGTCCTTGAGAGGACATTGAGTCCAGTCCTCTGCCCTTATGGCAGGACCAAGCACCATCTAGATCATCCCTGACAGATGTCTGTCCAACCTTCTTTTAAATATCTCCAGTGATGGAGATTCCACAACCTGCCTAGGCAATTTATTCCAGTGTTTAACAACCCTGACAGTTAGGAAGTTTTTCCTAATGTTCAGTCTAAATCTTCCTAGCTGCAGTTTAAGCCCGTTGCTTCTTGTTCTATCCTCAGAGGCCAAGGAGAACAATTTTTTCCCTCTTCTTTGTGACACCCTATTAGATACCTGAAAACCGCTATCATGTCCCCTCGCAGACTTCTCTTTTCCAAACTAAACAAGCCCAGTTCTTTCAGTCTTCCCTCATAGGTCATGTTCTCTAGACCTTTCATCATTTTTGTTGTTCTTCTCTGGATCTTCTCCAATTTCTCCACAGCTTTCTTGAAATGTGGTGCCTAGAACTGGACACAATACTCCAACTGAGGCCTAATCAGCGCAGAGTAGCGTAGAAGAATGACTTCTCGTGTCTTGCTCGCAACACTCCTGTTAATAGTATCAGCTATGTCACTGCAATTATTATTATTTATTTGTGTTATCATCATGTGTGGGAGCCCCAGCCCTGTCCCAAGACCCGACTGGACTAGCCGCTGTACAAAACATCACTGCAAATCTGTCCCAGGCTGAAAGAAGGAAGGAGGTGAGAAAAACATAGAAGGGAGAACTTAAAAAAGAATTCTGAAGGCTTCATGGCATGCTAATGGGGATACAGTACGTATTGATGCTTCTCTCACTCTCAGACAATGCCCTAGTATTCTACGGTGGGTGATTACCATGCAGGATACCCCTTCCGGGGCCAAGAAGTTATTCACTTTCCCTCCTAGAAATCCATTATGTGCCATCCTTGGTGCAGACCCTCTGCCATGTTCCTCCCCAGAGATGGCTGCATTGCAGTGAGGACTCTTTGCAAATACAACTTACAAAGCCTTAGAGGATCCTTCCAGAGGAAAAAAGCTGTGCAAATATCAGTATTATTTAAAATGTGTCCTAGCTATTCCCACATCTAGAGCAAATCGTGTGCAGAATCTTTCTGCCTGAAAGCTGCCTCCTCTTCCTTTTGTTTTCACACTGATTGCAGGTTTGATCTGGAAGGAAATATAGACCCCTGGTTTCTGGGAACTCTCTGCTTAGAGATGTGTCGAGGTCCCTGGATTCCCCTGCGGCCATTTCCAAAAGGACAGGGACAGCCAATCAAAGCCTTGATCAGTCCCCTATGATTAGAGGTCTTCGCAGAGTTTGTCTTGGCTTTCGTGTGCTTCCTATGCTTCTGTCATGCTTCCTGATGGGCCAGGTCTTCCATCCCCCATGCACAGCAGCAAGCTCCCAGGGATGGCTCAGGTGAAATAAGAGGAGGTCCTGGCTTTCCTGGGTGCTGGACTGTGAATCAGGAGACCTGGGATTTTCTCCCAGCTTTGCCACTGATTTGCTGGGTGACCTTGGTTGAATCACTTCCCTGCTCTATGCCCTTGCTTCTCTTCCTACCTTTTGTTTTGTGTGTGTAGATTGTCAGTGCTTGGGATATGACCTGCCTGCTGTGTGAGGTTTGTGCAGTGCCTTGCACAATGAAGAAAAGAATTATTGTGGTGAAAACCATCTGCTCCTTGCCTCTCCTGGACTTTACAGTGAGGCAGCCAACCCACACTGTGTATCCTGAGGTTGTATTACATCTTTCTTACCCAGCAGACCCCCCTCCCAGTTGGAATCCAGTGGAGTGAAAGAGCCTGGGTTTCCTCTATCCCCAGACTACTAGCCAGCACTACCATCATAGCCTCTTACCACTCAGCAGCACAACCAACATAGCCTCTTACCACTAAACAGCACTGCCATTATGACTTCTTACTGCGAGGCAGTTCTGATACCACAGATCATATCTGTGAGGCAGAAGAATCGTCCCACTCACAGTGAGTCCGATGGGGGAGTTGGTGGCTGCTGAGCAGAAGTGACGACTAGGCTTGTGCTCACCTAGTTCATTGTTAAACTCTAGACAAGGGGACTCCGGGCTTTTTCCTTCCAACAGTAGCATGGAGAGGAAGTGGGTTTGCCAGGCAGAGGCTGCCTTTGGCTGGCAGTTCTCCAGTAGCCTGGACGCTCTGATTTAGTGGCCTTCCATCCTATTCCACACATCCTCCTCACCTCCCTCTGAAACCCCATAGCTCCCTTTCGCTGGCTGGTTGAGAGCCCCAGGGATTGACCTTGCAGCCACAACGCTGCCACTGCTTCTCCCTAATCTCCCTGATTGCTCCATCAAACCAGCAGAACCCTAGACCCCATCAATCCGGCTGCTTTACGATTCTCCAGAGGCATTTGGAGGTGAGGAAAGGCCTTTTGAGAGCAAGCCACTGCTGCTGCTAGTGTGCCACCCCTCTGTAATCAGCATGAATTGACATCCCATTATCTATCTGCTTTCAGCATGTTTGTGCCAGGCTCCAGAATCACTGTGAAGCATGTTTAGCCACTGCTGTAAGTAATTTCATTAAGACCACAAAATGGATGTTGAGCAGATTTATATGACATAATCGTCTACAACTGTCATTAAGTTAGTGATGCTTAACATCCCGTGGCATGAAGGGGGAGAAAGAGAGAGGCCTCCAAGGCCAGCCGAAAATGAAGGCTCTCTCTCAAGGGCAGGCAGTGCCAGAGGGGCTGGCAGGGGATGGGGAAAGCTGGACTCAAGGAGAATAGGAAGTTTATGCCATCTGCCAAGGGCTGCACTTTGGCATTTTCTTTTCCTTCTAAGCAGGTTGCAAACAAGTCAGCACCTGAGCCCACATTGTCTGCCGATCATGACTCACAGGGAGAGCCGCTCTCTGCTAGCATTGATCCAGGGAATGGATCAGGGTCAGGCAGGCAGGCCAGGATTGTTAACCCCAGGCAATAACATCATGAAATTTGCCTTGAAAATAACAAACTTTAAAAAATAATTAATGTGGGTTCTCTTTAGTCACCTTCTGGTTTCTGGAGCTCCAAAGAGCATTTGGGAGTCAGTTCCCCCCCACAAATATGAGGGCTAGGAACTCACTATTTTATTTAATGAAAGCAAAGATTTTCTTCTAATCACGTGAATCCAGGAGCTGGAGATTTCAGAAGAACATCAACTATTACAAGACCCACAATTCACAGATTTCAGGACCAGAAGGGACCATTGTGGGCACCAATTCTGAATGCCTCCAGAGCTCTGAATTGATCCTTGTTTAACACTTATATGACACAGATCAATCCTCCATTTTCCCCTAGGATCTTTTTTCATACTTTTATAGGCCAGAAGGCCCTGTTATATTACCTACCCTGATCTCCTGCCTATAACAAGCCAAATACTTTTGCACTGGACCTCAAGACTTCCATTTAAGGAAAGTACTCCAGTCCTGAAAAGACTCTTATGTGCTCCAGACACCCCAACCAATGATCCATGTCCCAGCCAATCTGATCAGGAGAAATTCCCTCTTGGCCCCAAATCTGGTAATCAGCTAGACTCAGAGCATGTAAGCTAGACCCAGCTCCATACCACTTCAACACACCAAGTCTCCCAGTGCCAATATTCTAGCTCGAGCTATAGCAGATCTCTGCTTTATAGGAAGGCACCGGATAAAAACCAGATTACAAATGTGCATTAGGACAAATAATTCCTTCCTGACCCCTGCAGGCCACTTGGCAGAAGCCCTGAAGCATTAAACTGGATTATAGTCATTATCGTAAAAAAGAAAGACACGTGTTGGGAGCCTGCTGAGGCCTTGGCAGTCCTGTTCCCTGCTCAGAGCAGGGAGTACCCTCTCCTGCCCGCTTTTAGAAATGTTTTCACACGTATTGTCAGTGCTAAAGCTTTTAGTTTTACTGTTTTCCCCAATTTTGGGGCTGGCAGAATACTCTCAAGGTCTCTCTCCAGGAGGTACAGGCTTGATAGGTTACCAAGCAGTTGCCCTAGCAACAGTGTCTATATTAAAAATTTTTCCGTATTTCCCCCAATGTTGTGCAATTTCTGTACTTAGCAGATGAGTTACTTTAGATAGAAGAAAATGATCAGGGAGATCAGCTGTGACTTAATTAGAGTAAGGGGAATGGTCCCAACCTCTCCTTACTTGCCGTTGCCAAAGGCATTGGCCTGGCTGGGTTTGATACAACCTCATCCATCTTTTGCCCAGTGGTTTCACCCTAGATTTAGAGTTTAAGGCCACTAGGGACCATGCAGTTACCTAGGCTGGCCTCCTGCCTAACACAAGCCAGAGAATCTCACCCAGTTACGCCTGTGTTGAGCCCAAGAACGTGTGGCTGATTAAGCAAATCAGATGCCAAGCATCTAAATCTGTCCTGTTACGAGTGTCAGCCCAGCTGAATGCCACTGTTTCCTGGCTAATACGTTTTTCTGGCTCCTGTCATGGCCTAAGAGAATTAATTGGTTTTCAGGTGTCTGGGTGCATAAATCTCCAGACAGCTATGGGCTGGCAATGGGTTGTGGTCCCTGTTCAAGTGTTCAGAGCTGACTCCCCAAATCTTTCCAGGCCACCCCGCTGCCAGCTCCTTGAGCCTGTCCTCTTAAAAAGCAAAAGGCTCTGAGTCTGAAAAGCTTGACTCAGAAGAGCAGCCCCTCTCCTCCTACCTTATGTTCGCTTTGCGATGGCTTTCAGACGCACTCCCCCCTCCTCTCTGTAAAATCGTGTCCATCAAACTGGGGCTGTCTTTTAAAAGCAAGCTAGCAACACACAGATGCATCACATGCAGAGGAGAAAGGAACTTACATTTCTGACAGGTCCTGTCCTATCTCAACCCGGCTCCCTGCCAGCTCCTTAAATAGCTCCCTGCTGGCTTTTGCCGTAGTTCAGCCAGCTCTTATGGAGCTGCGCACGAGGGCGCACCCGCTTACTGTCACCTGCCTCAGAGCCAATGTAACAAATTCCCCTTCTTGCTGTCCCCCAGCCCTACTCAACACCCCTCATTTCCCAGGCACTGGAAATAAAATGGGCCATGACAGACAGTTACGGATCACGTGGGATGGAAGATAGCCCCAGTAAAATCACCTGGGCCATGGGACATGATGAGTAATAGCTAGGTACATTCCTGTCAAAGTGCCTGTCCCTGGCACTGAGCCAGTAACTTCAGACTAGCCCGTAATGTAACCCTGGCCAGTTTCACTCTCTGCAGTGGTCAGGGAAACGGAAAGGCCTGGCTCCCCCAAGAAAAGCAGATAGTAAAATGGACAGGGTGGGAAAGTGGATTATAATATGACTTACATCGAACATGAGACAAAGGGTGGGAAAAATACAGGGAATACTCCCTGTAGACAACTCCCCCATGCCCCAAATAAAGGACCCAACTTCCTACTGTATCAAAATTGAGAAACCAGCTACTCAACGTGAGAGAGGTATCTCCAGCACCTCTTGCATTGAGAGACTCCACTCTGCAGAGCAACCAAGCTAAGGGTGCATTGCTAGGCCAAGACCTCATCTCCTGGCTGCTTTGTGCAGCAGCCTTGTGGCTGGCCACCAATGTCCCTGTAAGCTGAGCACTTGTGCGGCTGCTCAGGAGAGTTTCCAATGCTGCCCAGCGGATTAGCAGAGCACCCACCGCTAGCTGGTGGTGCACATCAGCACGTGCATTGATACACATAACATTTATTCTGCACATAAATGGAAAAGATTAGAGGAACATTGTTGGTCACAGATTAGATTTCACTTTCATACCGTGAATGACAGGACACAAGAAGTTGGAATATATTCTGGGAACAGAGGGCTCCACCCACACCTCACAAGGGATCCTCTGATGTTTGCCAATGACTTCCTCTAGCAGTCCATCCATCAGCCTATCACACTGAAATGGCAAGGTGTCAGCCTGCCTTTGGGCATTTTTTAATCAAGAGAGACTTTGTGGGGATTTGTGTTATTTACTGAAACAGCTAGTGGAGTCAGCATAGCCAGCTGCCTCCACTTTCCAGGTCTAGCTGTTAGAGGAGAATCATTAAAGGGGTTGAAGTGGGATGGAAGCCGACATTTCAGCATGGGAAAGCCTGAGTGGAGAGAAGCTTTGGCCAGAACCTCACCTCCAAACTCCCAGGCATTTTCAGAAACTGCATCAGGGTCTGACAGGAGTGCCTGAACTCATCTCCAGTTTTCAGAGATCATTTTAAGGAGTGTATACTCCTGTGTACAGCCAGTCCCCGACTTACAAATAAATTATGTACCAAACACTAGGTCGTAACTCAATCTGTTCGTAAGTCAGATTACATTCACTTACATATGGCCGCGCTGTTCGTAAGTGCAGATTTCGTTCGTAACTTGGGTTCTGGCTGTATAGGAGGTTGGTCGTAAATACAAACGGTTGTAAGTCGATGCATTTGTAACTCGGGGACCGGCTGTATTCCAAACAGTTCAACTATGGGGAGGCCAAAGGTCTATGGCCCAAGGGATATGAACATAAGAACAGAGGATTTATATGAGGCAGCATAGGTAAGGCACTGGAAACAGTCAGGAAACCTCAGCCACGTGACCTTTTGCAAATCACAGACAAGAGTTCTGTGCCTTGGTTTCCCCATTTTGAAAATGGGGTGAGCAATACTTGGCTTCCTTTGCAAGAGTGCCCTGAAATCTCTATGGAGGAGAATCGCTAAGTACAGGTTGAACTTCTCTGGTCCAGGACCCTTGGGACCTGACCGGTGCCAAACAAGAGACTTTGCCAAACCATGGGAGGTCAATATGGTCTAGCAGCAGCATTACCAAAACTCCCACTGCTCACTGGGCTCTAGAAGACATGTAGATGTAAATTGGGGCTACATAACAGCACAGAACTCTGAGAGCCAGGATGGGTAGCTGTAAACAAACTTTATGGGACTGCAGGAAACTTGGCCACATCCATGACAAGTGGACTCTGGCTAACTACAATCATGCTGGACCACGGATGTTACCAGACCATGGATGTTGCAGGACCAGAGAGATTCAGCCTGTAGTAGTATTTGATACGCCACAGGAAGACGACTCCACCCCAACATTCTGCAATGACATAGATGAGAGGGGGAATTCCTGCCTTCTGTATTGATCAGATTATGCCCTCAAGCCATGTGATTTGATGGAAGGCAGGGCTGGGCAGGGTCCCCCCTTCCCACACATATTCAGTCACTCTCACCTTGTGTGCTCTGTATACAGGCTTCTCTGCATGGAGCTGCAGCTGCAGGGAGTGTTGTTTTGGTGGCATATGCGAGTCAGCAGTACTGTTGAGCGATCTTGATAGCAAGTTCCCCAGCAGGTTCTCAGGAGAGCCAACATTAGTAGTACCATTGCAAACTGGTCTTTTCATACATCACCACTGATGGATGCTTGCACAATCGCTGCTCTTGCTTTGCTTGTTCCAGGGGTGGCTGCAGACTTTGGTTACCATGAAATGCCACCAATTAGCCACTTTTCACCAGCATCGAAACAGCCTTTGCAAAAAAGAAATAAGCCCACCATATTGCAAATGGAGCTGCCCTAATTAAGAGGCAACAGAGAAGAATAATTCCTCAGTATACCCAGTTTTATGCTGATACTGAAATGAGAAAGGGGGAAAAAATCTTGCTAATGGAATACAGATGCCTACAACACCACAGTTATAAAAGCAATAAAATGCAGGGGAGATGAGAGGTATAAATCTGAATGGCAATCATATCCATCCCCTCCAAAAAAATCTATGTTTGTTTATTGCTTTTACTATTTTCCGTAAAATTTATAGTTGACAATCTGCCTGAATGCGGCAGAGATCTGTTAAATGTGGCTCCAACCAGCATGGCAGGGAGAAAGGAGACAGGCTGGAAATATTTCTTCTCTTTCTTAAATCCAGTTCCAAACAAAAGAGATGATTTACTGGGAAAACAAAATACAGCTTTGCACCAAGCTTACAGGAAAGAATGGTCACTACGTTAAACAGAAATGATTTTTGGGGGGAGGGTGTATTCTGGATTTAATTTTCCAAACATTTGCATGAAGTGAGACCCACCCAAAAGTTGCAGGGACTTGGCAAATAGTTTATAATTATCAGGAGAGGAAAAGAAGCCAATCAGATGCAACTAGAGGCTGCCTGGTTCAGGACTTTTGGCAGCTGGGAGGGGGAGGTGGTGTCAGGCTGGACTACTGGATGTGTGTTACTTTCATGGTCCTTGGGATGACACATTAAAATCCAGGTCCCATTTGCAGCTGAGCCACCTTGGGCTGCGACCCCACCATAGCTCAGAAGTTAATAAGGATTGCAACAGACCAGTGCTACAGGAAGGACCTGTGTGTTAACACAAATGTCCGGGCCCCGATCCAGTTTGGATAGTTGTTACAGTCCGTCAACCTAACTGAACTGGCTACAGAAACCTTCTCCACCTTCTGTCCTAAATGGCTACATAGTACTTCTGGCTCAGTAGGAAGAACACGTAGAGCACAGAAAATGTTTAAATTCCAGTGGTGGGAAAGTAAAACTAGTGCTCTACTCTGGCCAAGGTCTACACTACAGGGGAAGGTTGAGTTAAGATACACAACTCCAGCTATGTTCATTGCATTGCTGGAGTCAATGTACCTTAATCTGAGTTTCCCCACCATCCCCACAGCGGGAAGTCAATAGCAGCAAATGCTCCCATTGGCTTCCCTTACTCCTTGTGAGGAGCAGGAGTCCAGGCACTGACGGGAGCACCCTCTGAGTTCAATTTAGCGAGTCTTTACTAGTTTTTTGAACTCCACAAGATAAACCGCAGCAGCGTCAATCATTTGTATAGTAAAGATGTGGCCTCTGTAAAATTTTTTGAGATCCCAAGGATGAAAAGTGACATAGTAAGTCTGGGACTGTTGTTTTTATTAGGAGTATTGTTTCTTGCATGCATGCTTTAAAGGGCCTGGCAGATATGGCTTTTGCCAGTGTAGTGGCCCTTTGGTTGTCCCAAAGCCCAACAGGCAGGGCACTCTTGACTTTGAAACACAGCCAAGGATGGTACCACCATTCCGCATCCACTGGGTCTGACTGTGAAGAGAAGCCTTTTCTGCCGAGTTTCCTAACAATCTGGTGATGGGTTTATCCTAATCATAGTCATTCCTGTAGTTTCCTAAAAGCTATGTTCAAACACCTCAACACCAGGCATCACACAGGCAAAGGCCCTATCCCCTAGGCCACACAGGAACCCACCCCCCCACCTTACTCTCAGAGCACCCTTTATCCCACCTCTCCCTGGGGGTGGCCCTGGGACAAGAACCCATCACCCTATCCTCCCCAGGAGAAATTTGGTCTCTGCTGTATTCACACATTGTGGATTTCAATGGGGGCTTTTCCTGAGTGAGGCCTTTAGAACCATCAACAATTGCTGAGAATGCCTGTGGCAAAAGTCCTCCTTTGAGGACTTAAGAGGGACTGAGCGATGCATGGGCTTGCAATAGGCAACTTTAGGGCGCTAATTCTGATGTCCTTGTTCTCTCCAAATATCACAAAGGGGGCATGCTACTCAATCCCACCAGGCACTAATAAATAATCCCAAAAGATGCCCCATAGACGTTTCACTAAGAACCAAGGAATCAGACAGTTCTAAATTCAGCTCAGTTTCTTTTGGGCCAGGTCAAGCTAAAATCTGGAGTTTGCCCACAAAGCGCTAAATCTCTTCGGCATCATTGGAACAACCACATTAGGCTGAATGCTGAAGAAATTTTTTGCTTTCAGGTTTGGCTCCAGTCTCATTAACCTGCTTGACATGATTTATTCAAGGGACAGAATTAACTCCTAGAAAGGGCCGGCTTGCAACTTACATTTTTAGACTATCAGTGATTATAAGATAAATGAAATTGGCTGATTTGGGGTCAGCATGGTGACTTTGAGGATTAATGCTCTACTATATTAGACCTTCTGCTCCAAAGTAGCTCATTTAAATCCTGCATTGCTAGGCAGTCCTTCTTAGTGGCAAGCTTCCAGAGCTTGATCAAACTGACAAATGCTTCAACAAGGGGAGAAAAAAAAAAGCTTTTAAGATACCATTAAAAGTACACTTAGAATGGCCATACCTAGTGGCACTATGGTTAGAATACTCCAACAGCTAATCTGATAGTCTTCAGAAATCATACCGAAGTTTGGTTACAAATTTTGTTCAGAAGAAATACTGACGAATTCATGCCACCCTCCACAGCTATCACTATTCCCATGTTCCTTGCACTTTTTAAGAGTCACATAAAACATTTTTATCCCCCTCTTTTCGATAGATGCAGAAAGGGATGTGGTTTTAATGTCTCATCTGAAAGGTGACTGGAATGATGCATGTTTCGCATCCCAGAAGGATGCCATTGGCTGCAAGTGTTTGTGCAATGGATGAGTCTATCCAATGACAGGAAATTTTAGCCACAGGGAAAAATACTTTAGCCTGAAAAACATGATATGTGTACAAAGCATTTGGATACCTGGCTGCCCTTTATTGCCATTCAGAAAAGGAGTTAGGTTAGGATACTCTCACTCCCAAGCATTTCTCTTTACAAAAGTTTTATTACTCATATTTTCTTTCTCTTTTTTTCTTTTGTGTGGATGTAAATTTTGTAAATGCTTAGTGTTTGACCAAGCTTTTCTATGTACTTCCTTGTTGCCTGACCTGGTAAGTGGGCATTAATTATATCCATTACTCAAGATTCTCCATTTTACACTCTGAGGTTTGGCAGGGTCTAGGTCCCAAGCTCAGATTCTGTGTTATTAGAATTACTGTTAATTTGGGAACCCCAACATGCACCGTTGCAAGATTCACGCTTCTGTCTTTGCAATGGTTAGCCAAGGTACAAACACTCCACCCCAGTGGGTACGCAGAGATAATGCAATGAGCATTTGAGCATCCATATACACACAAAGCTTTGCGGCACAACCCAAAGTGTCAGTCATCATCCTCATCCCCACCAGTGGTTGTCATCCTGGCAGACTGTGAAGAGCTTCAAAAGGATCTCACAACACTAGGAGAGTGGAGAACAAAATGGCAAACAAGTTTCAATGTTGATAAATGCAAGGTAATGCACATGGGAAAAAATAATCTGAACTATACATACAAAATCATAGGGACTAAATCAGCTGTTATCAGTCAAGGGAGAGATCTTGGAATCATTGTGGATAGTTCTCTGAAAACATCCACTCAGTGTGCAGCAGTAGTCAAAAAAGCAAATAGAATGTTAGAATCATTAAGAAGGGGCCAGAGAGTAAGGATGAGTCTAGACTACAGGGTTTTTTCAAAAAAAGTGGCCTTTTTTAAAAAAAACTTCCCCTGCATCTAGACTGCTGCCACATTCTTTCAAAAGTAGATCAAAAGAACGCGGCAGTTTTTTCGACCGTGGAAAACCTTGTTTTACGAGGAAGAATGCCTTTTTTTGAAAGTGCTCTTTTGAAAAAAGGTGCTATGTAATGCAAACTGTTCTTTTTCAAAAGAGAGCATCCAGACTGCTTGGGTGCTCTCTTTTGAAAAAGCAACTTGCTTTTTCGACAGTACTGGTTGTAGTCTAGATGCTCTTTTTCGAAAGAGGCTTTTTCTAAAGTATCTTTCTAAAAAGCCTCTTTTGAAAGAGGCTTGCAGTCTAGACGTAGCCTAAGAGAGAGGATATCTTAATGCAGTGGTCACCAACCAGTAGATCTTGAAGTCCCTGACAGGGGATCTTGACTGGTTTGGCCAGGAAGCTATCAAGCGCTGGCACTTCAGTTGCCCCTCCACCCATTGTCTTGCTGCTCCTGCCCTCTGCCTTGGAGCTGCCCTCCTGGGAGCCTCCTGCTTGCTGGGCAGGTTGTGGGAGGGACAAGGCGGGGGGACACTAATGTCTCGGGTCCCTCCTCCTTCTGTACACTATCTCAATACAGAGACAAGGGGATGGTGGGAACTTGGCAATGCAAATCTCTGTCACTCTCACACGCTGTGTGCGTCTCTGTCATTCTCACAAACACGCACCCTCCTTCCCTCTCCTCTCCCAATCCAACACGTATGTGGGTTGCTGTTGTTACACTTTGCAAGCAGTAAAAGTAGTGTTATTTTTGGTTTTTGTCTGGTCTGTGCATTTCATCATTTTCATTTCTCTCTTATGCTTTGAATAGTGAATTCTAAAATGCCTAATCAGTCTTGGATGGAGGCAGGGCTCGACAAATAATGCAATCTACTCGGCGAAACAATCTGTGCATGCGCAGAACGCTGGACAGCATGGCTGGCGAGCAGGGCTCACCGCAGTTTGGTGAGCCCTGGATGGAGTCATTATCCCAGTGGTAATTGCTGCTCATGGAAAGGCAGAGCAGATCTCCACATACTGCCCTTCCCTGCAGACACGACTCTGCAGCTCCCATTGATCAATAACAGGGAACCGTGGCCAGTAGAAGCTGTGGGCTCAGTGCCTGTGGATGAGGGGCAGCGCATGGCACCATGGAGCCATTGCTGTCCATGCCAGCTGCTTTCAGGAGTGGTGCAGGGCCAGGGCAGGAGTAAGCTGCCTTAACCCCACTGCTCCACCACCTGGAAGCTGTCTCAGTTAAATGGTGCCCAGCCAGAGCCTGCTTCCTGAACGCCTCTCTCAGACCCTGAACCTCCGCCTGCACCCGAACTCCTTCCCAGAGCCTGCACCCTGAAACACTTCCTGGATCCCAATCCCACCCCGGGGCTAAACCTGGAGCCCCTCCCACATTCCAAAACCCTTAGCCCAAGACCAGAGCCTGCACCCCGACCCCCTCCTCCAGCCTGGTGAAAGTGAATAAGAATGGGAGATGAAGGGGGATAGAGTGAGCAGGGTGAGGCCTTGGAGAAGGGGTGGACCAAGGACGGGGCTTCAGAGAAGGGTTGGGAAGGAAGCCGGGCAAGGGTGTTTGGGTTTGAGGTAGATCTTACACTGCACTTAAATTGAAAAAGTGATCTTGTGGTTAAAAAGGTTGGCGGTTATTAAGTGCCTTAATGCCACTATATAAATGCATAGTACACCCACATCTTGAATATTGCATGCAGAAATTGGCACCGCATCTCAAAAAAGATATCTTGGCACTGGAAAAAATTCAGAAAAGGGCAACAAAAATATTAGGGGGTATGGAATGGCTGCCATATGAGGAGAGATTAATAAGGCTAGGGCTTTTGAGCTTGGAAAGAAGACGACTAAGGGAAGATATGATAGAAGTTAATAAAATCATGAAAGGTATGGAGAAAGTGAATCAGGAAAAGTTATTTACTTGTTCCCATAACAGAATTAGGGGCCACTAAATGAAATTAATAGGTAGCGAGTTTAAAACAAACAAAAGGAAGTATTTCTTCTTGCAACACACAGTTAAAATATGGTACTCCTTGCCAGAGGATGTTGTGAAGGACAAGACTATAACAGGGTTCAAAAAAGAGTTAGCCATTAATGGACCTATCCTCCATGAGTGAATTTGTTAGCTAGGATGGGCAGGGATAGTGTATCTAATTTCTGTCAGAATCTGGGAATAGGAGACAGCCAATGGACCACTTCATGATACCCTGTTCTGCTCACTCCTTCTGGAGCATCTGGCATTGGCCCCTGTTGGTAGACAGGATACTGGGCTAGATGGGCCTTTGGTCTCACCCAGTATGTCCATTCTTATGTTCTTATATGCCTCAACTAGTTACCAAGACATTCTTGTGGCTAGACACCTTGGATGTTCCAACTTAGAATATCTATAGCGGGCATACCAACAGTCAATGATTTAATCATAAAAGCTCATTACAGCATTCTCGGTTAGGCTATCTGATGAGCTAGAGTTACACTGGTTAGTTGCTTATGTTAAGCTATTGCCTTACAGGCCTGGCTGCTTGTAGGCACCTGGTGTTATTGCCTTAACACATATAAGACATATTTTTATGTCTTATATAGCAAATCCAGATAGGCTTCAGCCTTAGCATGTAATACTCCACTGGGAATTATGGATATTGTTGCCTTGTGAGTCTGACTCATAGAAGCTCTTGCAGGAACACAGAGCTGTCTACTCAAGATAGGAGAAAGGAAGGGTGTGTGTGTTGAGACATTATAAATACATTTCTTGGGGGGTGTTGATGTAGTTATATAGATATAGTCTGTAGCATAGGGCAGAGTCCAGCACTCCACTCTGAGTCCAGCCCTCACCCTTCTCACTGACTGTAATTTCTGCGAACATGTTCTGTCTTGGTCTCTGTTGGGACAGTGGAAATTTCATTAGCTGCTAATGTGCTGTATCAGCATGAGAGGGATGCAACACTCACCGTGTTGTGGAGTTGGGGAGTGGAGTTGACAGGGACCAAAGGGCAGGTGCCCATTCTTACTGCAACTGAGCTCATGCAAAGGATGTGGGGAGGGAGGAACAGGACTTGGTGCCACCTGAAGGTCAGGTTGGCAGTGGGGAGGCCATACCTAATTTGAATAAAATGAAGCAGACTGCAGGCACTGACTGCTCAGACAAAGCTGAAGCATTGCATGCTGGGATCTTTGCTGCCCATAGCCTGCACCTGTGTATTAACGGAGAGGGAATGCACTTGGCAAATGCAATAATCACATTTTGGCCACCTTTGATATTTCATAAGTTAAAGTGGTGGCCACCAAAAATCCAATATTTACTGACACATACCACATGGTGTCATCCAGTGTGCCCTGTAAGCTGAGAACTTGGGCAACCACCCAGGAGAGATTCAGATGCCTCCCAGCTGATTAGCAGAGCACTCATAGCCCCTGCAGCTTTCCATAGCTGGCAGCATGTGTTTCTATTGGTGGTACACATCTGCACATGCCTCGGTGCATGTAACAAAATATATTCCGCACATAGATGGAAACAACTAGAGGGAACATTAGTGAAAACCCCAGTTTCCTGTGTTAAGCACATGTGGTCTCAGGTACCATTACTTGCTAGCTTTTAACAAATGCTGTCATATTATTTGCAACCACTGGACTGACTAGAGCAGTAGAACTTTGGGGTGGGCTGGTCCTTCATTTCACTTTACATTTTTTACTGTTTCCTAGGAGATCAATAGTACCGTGTGTTTCATCTGGCTTCCTTTGGGATGAAAGAGAGCTCTGTTAATACAGGGATTCCACTGGGTTTGGAATGAGCACTCTGAGTTTATCCCACTTCACTGAACTTCTTTGATCTGAAAGTTGGGCGAGTAATAATGTGAAATCAGGATTTCTCTGCTAGCTTTTTAGTTTTGCTTGAACAGTCAGGAGGGATAGAAAACAAGATTAGTGGTTCTTTGGAGGATTTTGGTATTTCTCCTGCTTTCTCATGAAATTGGGAAGGTCAAAGGCATATGAGCAGGCTTCTAAAATGATAGCTGAATGGCTGCAGCCCTCAGAGGAAAAGTTCTGGGTAGATGCTTGTCTTCATATTTTGTGCAGCATTCCTTCCAAACTGGTTTGTGGGGGCCTTTGGTATTGGCTGATCATTCTGTCTCCATATAGACTGTGCTAAATACAGAAACAAAGGTGGTAAGGAAGTGATGTGGGCATTAGTACAATACCTCCAACCTCCCAGGCTTTATTTTTGGCAGGGCCACTGTAAGCTGAGCTCTTGGGCAGCCACCCAGGCGAGATTCAGGTGTTATCCAGCTGATTAGTAGAGTGCCCACAGTCATCCATAGTCAGCAGCATGTGTTCCTGTTGGTGGTGCACATCTGCACAAGCTTTGTGCACATAACAAAATGTATTCTGCACACGGGTAGAAAAAAATAGAGGGAACATTGCTGCTGACTTGCTGTGTGACCTGGGGCCAGTGACTTTGCCTCAGTTTAACCACCTGTAAAATGAGGCAAATATGCCCCTACTTTTGCAGGCAGCTGAAGGTTTCTTGTTTGTGTGCGCAAAGCGTTGTGAAATACCCTGGGGAAAGGGGTGGATAACTGCAATGCATTTAACTTTGGCGTTCCCCCAGAGAAGTGGCCGAAACCCATCTGCTGCCGCTGTCACAGGCACACGGTGCAAAGAGACTTGGCACTGACACTGTATTTGAAGCATTCTCCCCTCATCATTAAAGTGTTTGATAGTTATTACGACAAGAGGAACAAATTCTCTGGACTGAAAGCAACTGCTATATCTGGAAGCCTCCCTGTTCTCTCCCTGCGGATGCTTCCCCTCATCTTTGGGCTCCTCTCACCAGATAGTAGCAGTGTTGTCATGTCTCATGATTTGGTTGAGTCTCATGATATTTATGGCTCTTCTTAAAGCCTCAGCTCTTGGAGTCAACTGGGTCTCTGATGACTTTAGCCTCTCTGGGAGAGAGTATTGTCATCTTTCACATAGTATAGACCTGGCCTTAGATACGCAAGAGATTAAACTACACAGATTTGGTTGGCAATGATTAGGTGCAATCCTGGAATGAAAAAATAAGGTAACGGAGGATAGGTACATTAATAGCGATTAGCCAGGATGGGTAGGGGTGATGTCCCTAACCTCTGTTTGTCAGAAACTGTGAATAGGTGAAGGGGAGGGATCACTTGATGGTTCCCTGTTCTGTTCATTCCCTCTGGGGCATCTGGCATTGGCCACTGTTGGAAGACAGGATACTGGGCTAGATGGCCCGTTGGTCTGACCAACTCTGGGTATTCTGATGTTCTTAGAGAAAAAGATTTTTGCCTGAATTTGAATGCATAGAACCATCATTCAGGTATCACATGATTCAGTCTCTGGAATAGGAAACAATGCCATGGAACAATGGAAAGGTCATTTGAAACATGTCACAGTGTGGTGGTAGACAGTAAAGAAAACTCTCCCAATGACTATGAAGCCAGCACGGAGGAAAATGTCACCAACCCTGATATTGTGAGAGTTGATCAAGATGTAAATTGTTCTGAACCAGAGACCAGTCTCAGAGCTGTCGTTAATAATGCTTTTCCAATAAGCACAACAGAACAGTTGCTAGATCGTATCAGACAGCAAACTCATTGTGTTGACATGAATATGAAGAAAAAATATTGTAGGCCACTCAATGCATGGATTAATGAATTGGCCAGGGGACAGAAACAGACACAACCCATGGGATCTGTGTGTAACAAGCTCTGCAGAGTTGCCCTACACAATGGTCCTCCGACGGGCAGTAGAAAAACATACCCACCTTTCAGACAAGGCAGAAAATACACAGCAGGACACACATGGGCAGATTCACATCTGCCCTTTGCAGGCAGCAGAGCATGGAACTAGTGAAAGAGGTTTCAGGGCAGGGTGACTTGAAAATGGTCTATCCTGTGATCAGCACGTTGGCTCGCAAACTCAGCCCTGTGCAGAGCACTGGTATGAGGCTGACACACCAGTCCAGCTATATTGCAGCAAGAAGAGCTTTTGCATTGGGCTGTGTTTCACCCTGGAGATAACATTTCTCAGACAGAGGCAGGCCTGGGTTGAGGTGACAGTTTAGTATTTTTATCAAATGAGCCAGCCTTTAATAAACATGATTGGCATGTCTAGAGCGCTCATTAGAATGGCCAGACTTGGTCAGAACCAAGGTCCATCTAGCCTAGTATCCAGTCTGCCCACAGTGGCCAGTGCCAGGTGCCCCAGAGGGAGTGAACAGAACAAGGAATCAACATGTGATCCCTCCCCTGCCACACGTTCACTGACAAACAGAGGCTAGGGACACTATTCGTACTCATCCTGGCTAAAAATCCTGACTCCCACCAGAATGAATGAAGAACTGCCTTTGCAGTGACATCAGCTCAACTGCACATTCAGAGGGTGACCAGCAGGGCACAAGATAATCCTGAGGTGAGGGAAAGAAAACTCCCCACACTCCTCCCCAGTTTAATACTGTGTAATTAAATCCAGCATGTGTGTTAGAGGCAGAGAGGTAAGATGGGCCTTCTTGTGGAAAAGCAGCCACAGGCTCCATCAGACCAGAATACCAGGCTTCTGGGACAATGTATTTGCACAGGCCAGGGAGAAAGCTGCTATGTTCTGACCACAGACAACAGTGCAGCTGAGAGAGGCTGAACAGTCTCTTCAAAATGATATAATCTCTAACATTACAGGTGCTTAAAAACAGACTATTAGAAGCATCAGGGTACATAGGTGACAGACTGGCCAACACTGGGTTTATCGAAGCTGAGGGAAACTGGCCATTATTGGTGTCAGAGGGGGAGCAGTTTTAGCCTGTACCTACAAAAACAACAGGGAGTCTTGTGGCACCTTAGAGACTCACAGATTTATTAGGGCAGAAGCTTCCATGGATAAAACCCACTTCATCAGGTGAACTGGAGTGGAAATGACAGAAGCAGGGGATATATAAAGAAGAAGTTGTCTCCCTTTGTAATCAGGTTTTGAAATTCTTTAGTAAAAGGATGGAAACTTTCAAACCCACTGTTGTGTGTGGAGGGAGGTTAAAGCAGTGGTCCCCAACCTTTTGGGGCTGCTGTGCGCCCAGGGGCAGGGCCGTGCATGCGGGGCAGGGGCCGCACATGCACCGCGCGTCCGTGGCCCAGGGCGCAAGAATCGCTTGGGCTGGCCCTGGTCACTTGGCGGGTGCACATAAATGCCCCGGTGGGTGCCATGGCGTCCGCGGGCACCACATTGGAGACCACTGGGCTAAAGTGTTCCCCCTGCAGGTTTGTGTGCGTTACCTTTCCTGATGCCTGATTCATGTCTGTTTATCCTCTCTCCAGAGCCTGTCCGGTTTGGTCAATGTACATGACAGAGGGGCATTGCTGCCACTTGATTTCAAAACCTGATTACAAGGGGATTTCCATTTGCCAATTCAACACTATCAAAGGCGGTTAACACACTACAAAGGCAATTTCTCCCCCTCCCCCAGTCATTCACATCTCCACACCAAATGCTGTGAATGACCCACTTCAACCCTGATGTGATTAGCCTCATTAAGATAAGCAACTTCTTCCTTATGTATACCCCTGCTTCTGTCACTTCCACTCCAATTCATCTGATGAAGTGGGTTTTTTCCCATGAAAGCTCATGTCCTAATAAATCTGCTGTCTCTAAGGGCATGTCTACACTAGGAAATTATTTTGAAACAATTAAATTTGAAATACTAACTCCCAAAATAATAAAATTGAAATAGCGTGTCCCCACTATGGGGGAGGCTTGAAATTAGTCCAAGGTTGGCTCCGTTAACGTGGATGCGCTACCTCAACTTAGCGCCCCAGGAAGCACTGGGGAGTAATTACTTCGAATTACTCTGGGGAGTCATTATTTTGAAATAACAGAAGTGGAGCATCCACACTATCACTACTTCAAAATAACTATTTGGAAATAAGATTATTCCCCAAGGAAAGCAGAGATACAGAATTCAAAATAACCAGCCCCTTATTTTGAAATAACGGGTTTAGTAGTGTGGACGCAGCGCTTATTATTTTGAAATAAGGGGGGTTATTTTGAAATAACTCCTTGTGTAGACCAAAGCTAAGGTGCCACAGGACTCCTCGTTGTTTGGGTTGCTAGTAGTAAGCAATCAGCCTGTAACATGAGACCTTAACAGAGATTGAAAACTCCAAGACATTTTGATATGTTTCAGGGCACTGTTGACTCAGCAGATACCAGCATTTTCACACTAGCTACTGCCCATTATCAGGAAGCACGTTACTCACAAGTTAAAAGTACAAAGTTCAACTTCCTCCTTCCAAAAAGGAAGTGCTGACCACAGGATTTACAACAGACTTCCACTGAGAACAGATTAGCTCCAAGAAGAGTTATATGTAAAGTGCTGGCTCTCTGCAGATGCTTTGCTCTGCGCCTCTGCAGCGCTCTCTTTGATTGCTATTGCAATTGGCTCGGCTCACTCGGAGATGGGCTCAGCTCACTTGAAAGCAGGACTTGCTTAGGGAATTCACACAGAGCTGTTCAGTCATTAATCATCCGTGCTTAAAAAATCCACTGACTCTGTGAGGTAAATGTGGGAGAGCCTTCCGTTCAGAAAGGAGTTATGGCAAAGACAGAATGCTGGCAGTTCTTCTGCAAGGTTTGGGGTGTGTTAAACGCCGAACATAACATGAACAGAGCGGTTGGATTGAATGACAGTCTGAAAAATGACAGGCCCAAAATGTACAGCACAAGCACATGCTCCCCTCTCCAAATCAGAACCCCATCGTGATCAGCCAGCACACCACAATATTGTGAGGACATACAGAGCTGTCCCTACCCATAGGCAACACACATAGCCACGTAGGGCACCATGGCATTCAGGGCTCCAAATTGTGCTGAATTTCATGGTGCCCTAGGCAGCCGTGTGCTGCCTGTAGGTTCCAGCAACCCTCAAACCCGTACCCCGCGTGCCCCAAGGGCGCCGCACCCAGCCCCCACTCACCAGGCAGAGGCAAGCGGCCCTTGCGGGCTGGCGGACCGAGCAGTGGGCAGCTAGAGAGAAGTGGCGCTTTCCCCTTACAAGTGCCACTTCTCTCTGACCAGCTGCACAGCCACCTGCTGCTGCTCCGGCCTGCGCCTCCCTCCTAGACCTACTCCCGGTTGCTGGCTATCCTGGACCAGACAGACTGGACAGCAACACTACAGTAAACACCATCTGATGCATCCAGGCCGGGAAAGTTCACAGTCTTTTCCCCACACAGCTTCAGGCCCCCCCTCGGTGGGAGGTACCGGTGCAGGGCTGCATAGGGTACCAGCACTGGCTGGAATGTCCCTGAGTACGTAGGTGCTAGAACCTAGGGATTCGGGGGTGCTGCCACAACCTCTGGCTTGAAGAGAGTTCCGTCATACACAGGGTTTACAGTCTGGTTTGACGGCTCTCAGCACCTCCATATACAAATTGTTCCGGCATTCCTGCATGGTATGAGCTATAGATCCAGATTCACCTTCCCCCTACCCCCGCCAGCTGCCCCCAGCTGGGATGCTTTGCACCCATGTCACCCTAAAGAGCATCAGGAGTATCAACCCAGCACAGGGTGAACCTATGTCTCTTTTCCACTGTGCTGTGGCTGTGGCCAAAGAAAGGGAGTGTGGACAGACCAACTTACCTTCTAACAGGCCCTAGCAGCTGTCATAAATTAGTACACCATTTAGTTTGCCCCGAGTGACTCTGTGGAACTGGCTGGGTGCAGGCCTGGCCCAGAATTACGGGAGCCTCAAGGAGTATCTTGCCATCTTTGCATCCCTGCCACCATGCTGTGCTGTGTGCTCCTCAGGCAGATCAATGAGTTGGAGGAAACTTTACTGCAGAACATGGAAAGGGCTGTTTGAGAGGGCTGCCTGTGACTGCGTCTCCACCTGTTTAGGCAGAACCAGGTAGAGCCCTAGGGGAGAGCAGCGCAGTTTGCATGGCCTTCACAGGCTGGTGAGACTGAAACAAAGGTACCAATTAGTGTGGCGGACCACTCTTCAGTGGGAAGTGGGCTGAGACCACTAACTCCTTTCACATAGGCCACTGAACAGTGATGACTTTGAGCTCCTAGGCTACGTCTACACTACAAGCCTCTTTCGAAAGAACGTCTAGACTACAACCAGTACTGTCGAAAAAGCAAGCTGCTTTTTCGAAAGAGAGCATGCAGTTCAGTCTGGATGCTCTCTTTTGAAAAAGCACAGTTTGCATTACATAGCGCCTTTTTTCAAAAGAGCACTTTCGAAAAAAGGCATTCTTCCTTGTAAAACGAGGTTTTCCGTGATCAAAAAAACCTGCCGTGTTCTTTCGATTTACTTTCGAAAGAACGCGGCAGCAGTCTAGATGCAGGGGAAGTTTTTTCGAAAAAAGGCCACTTTTTTCGAAAAAAAAAAAAAAAAAAAAACGTGTAGACTAGACACATAGACTAGACACACCCCTACTGACCTGGCTTCGTATGAGCCAGTGAAGCCTAAACATGAAGCTCCGTGTGACTTGGGCCCATTAACAAACACGTCTGAGCTCTCCTGTCCTTGAGTTAATTATTAATATTATCCTCACAGAACTACATTCAAGGATCAGGATCAGGACAGACAACCAACAGGAAAGCCAGTCCCTACCTAGGAGATCTTACAGTCTAGACAGGATCACGTTGCCCATTCCTCCCTGAAAATCACAACCTTCTGCTCTTTGACATCACACTCATCTGCTCTGGGACTATTTGCGATGGGGAAAAAGCAGCAGGAGAAGCAAAGCTGGGAAGGGAAGAAAATTTAATCATATTAAGGGCCACTCAAGAAGTAAATCTTTCCGATATGTCTGGAATTGTGGGGAAAGGGATTCATCCCTAGTTGTTTTCAAGGCCAGTAGACAAAAGAGATGGTGTTTCCCTGGTAGAATAGCCTTTAGGCCAGGGCTACTCAACATGCGGCCCGTGGCCCATTTGTTTGCCGCCCACAGTGTGGTGTGGGTTTATGTGGGGCTCCACACCTAAAGGCAAAGGTGCTATTTGCATATATTTGCATATATATTTGCATGTATATGCAACCATACTTAGGTTGCGGCCCTTGGCATGTGCTGTGAGTATCATTGTGGCCCCAGTCTTCCAATATTGAGTAGCCCTGCTTTATGCTCTGCTTCCATGGAAAGGTCTGCACAGCTCAGCAGGTATGCAAGAAGGAATTCTGTTATTAATGATCCACTTATCATCCTAATGGGTGTCCTGGATCCTTTCTGTCAGAGCCAAATGAAGGAAGGGTACAAAACCCATTCTTCTCACCGTGTGCACTGACCCATCTGGGTATCAGCACAACAGCTCTATTATTATGGTGCATCTCGTTTTCAGTCTTTTTATGTGTTTGTGTTTGTTTTTGTTTTTGCTAGGTCTGCTAACATATGCAGACTTAAGGAGAGAATCCGTAGGGCCGAGGCTAGTAAGATAGCACTCAGACATATTGTACTTTGAAACTCATCCTCGCAAGGGATTTGGGCTCAGCAGTTGTCAGGGTCTCTCTCTGCTTTGCTCTCTTAATCTTCCCTTGCCTGCATAGTCACTGAACACACTTGGAAACCTAAAGATCTAAAAGCACTGACAAAAGAAAGGCACCATCCTGGTCCTCAATGCAGCTTTAGTCTCTGCAGTGTCTCGAAGACAAAACAAAGCTGAAAATACTGGGCTTTTCTCACACCGTCTCAAATCTTTGATGCTTCTAAATCTGTTGGCTCCACTCTGATGCTGTTTCCCGGGGGCGAGTCATTCTGCAGCAGCTGGTACAGTGGGGAGTGCTACCTGCAGGCTCTGCTTTGTTTCTTGGAAAGGCTAAGTTCGAATTAACATCTGGGAGCTCTGTCGGTATAAATGAAAGCAGAATCCAACCTGCGATCTCCAGAGAATAGAGTAAAACCATAGCCATATCAGCAAGTCTTTTTAGAGTCTTAAGATGCAAATCTCGCAGAAGAAAAGGGGGGAACACGGTCAATTATGATTGCATAATTATTTGGCAACTTGCAGTGACAAATTATGTTGGCGAGGCTCCCTTACCAGCCGAGTTTCACTTGCTTTTGGATCACTGAACTTCTAAAAATGAAATGTCTATTTACTATGCTTCTCTCATTGAGTGATGGGGAAATTCCCCAAAGCTAATGGTGGTGGTCTTTCACTAGTTCATCCCAGTGAAGATGTGGGAGAGAGCAGCACAATGAATAGTAGAGTAAGGATCTTGAGAAGATATCTAGTATGGCAGGACTAAGAATTATCTCAACCATCCCTGACAAGTGTTTGTCTAACATGCTCCTAAAAATCTCCAACGATGGAGATTCCACAACCTCCCTAGGCAATTTATTCCAGTGTTTCACCACCCTGACAGTTAGGAAGTTTTTTCTAATGTCTAATCTAAACTGCTCTGGCTGCAACTTAAGGCTAGGTCTACACTACACCCCTCTGTTGGTAGAAGGATGTAAATAAAGCACATCGAAAATGCAAATGAAGCGGGGATTTAAATATCCCACGCTTCATTTGCAAAATCACGTCCGGGTTGTTTCGAACAAGCGCCATTTTGAAACTGAAACTGCGGCTTAGCTGCAGTTCTGCCGACAGCGAGGTGATTTTTCAACAGATCCTGTACTCCTCAAAAAACGAGGAGTCACATATCTGTTGATCCAAGGTTTTGTCCTTCCCTAGGCACAGATGTCACTGAATATTCCATGCCTGGGTCCCTGACTCAATTCATGACTCCCAGCTCTGCTCTGGTCACACAAAGACTGTCACTACTTCCAATTAAAAAACCCACACTCTGTTTTCATTGGCTTTCTTGCTTTCCTACCAACACTCCTTGCTTCCCTAGCATTCCTGGAGAGTCTCTAACATCCACTGTCTCTGTGAGTTTAAACCTTACAGGCTATGTAGTTAACTGAATGTCTGGGATGTCCAAAAAAGGGTAGTACCCCTCCCATTAATGACAAAGCCCATTGCTTCTTGCCCTGTCCAAAGGTTAAGAAGGACAATTTTTCTCCCTCCTCCTTTTAACAACCTTTTAGGTACTTGAAAACTGTTATCATGTCCCCCTCAGTCTTCTCTTTTCCAGACTAAACAAATCCAGTTCTGTCAGTCTTCCCTTGTAGGTCATGTTTTCTAGACCTTTAATCATTTTTGCTGCTCTTCTCTGGACTTTTTCCAGTGTGCCCACATTTTTCCTAAAATGTGGCACCCAGAATTGGACACAAAACCCCAGCTGAGGCCCAATCAGTGGCGAGTAGAGTGGAAGATTCTCTTCTCATGTCTTACTTACCACACTCCTGCTAAGACACTCCTGAATGATATTTGCTTTGTCATATTTAACTTGTATTCCACTATGACCCCCAGATCACTTTCCATAGCAGGCAGTCATTTCCCATTTTGTATGTATACAACTAAGTATTCTTGCCTAAATGGAGTAATTTGCATTTGTCCTTATTATATGTCATCCTTTTTACTTCAGGCTATTTCTCCCATTTGTCCAGATCATTTTGAATTGTAATCCTGTCCTCCAAAGCTCTTGCAGCCCTCCCAGCTTGGCATCATTCATAAAATACAACTTGCACTTCTGGGTTTTGAGTAATAGGAGTTCAATTCCTGCAGGAATAAATCACTGATTCCAAGAAAAGGGCCACAGTCATCTCAGAAAGCCAGTCCTTTACCAACACTATTCTCCTTATAAAGCTATTTCCAGGCTCTGCTGTGCTCACATGGTGAGTTTGGTGAGGAGAGGGGACCCCAGCTCAGGGATGCGAAACAAAGGATCCTGCCTTATTTTAAAAATAGTGATAGAGATGCAGCCGTGTTAGTCTGGCGTAGCTGAAACAAAAGACAGATCTATGTAGCACTTTAAAGACTAACAAGATGGTTTATAGGTGATGAGCTTTCGTGGGCCAGACCCACTTCCTCAGATCAATATGTGGAAGAAAATCGGCACAACCATATATACCAATGTGATACAATCAAAAAAATGAACGCATGTGAAATTGACAAATCAAATTTTAGAACAGAGTGGGGGTGAGGGGGGAAGGTTAGTTTCTGTGAGGTAATGACATAGGGGTGATAATAGGGGAAGTTTCCGTGAGGTAATGACATTAGGGGTGATAATTGGGGAAGCTACAAAGTTACCTCACGGAAACTTCCCCTATTATCACCCCTATGTCATTACCTCACAGAAACTAACCTTCCCCCCTCACTCCCACTCTGTTCTAAAATTTGATTTGTCAATTTCACATGCGTTCATTTTTTTGATTGTATCACATTGGTATATATGGTTGTGCCGATTTTCTTCCACATATTGATCTGAGGAAGTGGGTCTGGCCCACGAAAGCTCATCACCTATAAACCATCTTGTTAGTCTTTAAAGTGCTATATAGTTCTGTCTTCTGTTTATTTTAAAAAGACACTCTCCTTAAAGCCCATGTGAGTCAGAGAACCCAGAGACAGTGTCTGCAGGGAAGCAAACTAACCCTCCAGTCCCAGAGGCTGGGAAGTCTGGCATAAACTTGGCCTACCTAAGCCATTAGGCCAGACTGATAGACATGCGGCCTGTGTCTATGAGGCCTGTGTCTATGACAAGGTTATCCAGGTATTGTGGTGATGCAAATAAATAAATAATAATAATAGTAGTAGTAGTAGTAGTAGAGGCCTTTTGCAGGGGGGGGAGGGGTTTCTGCAGCACCCCCAGGCTTTGCACCCAGCATGGTCCCACACTGGGGTACCAATCACCAGCCCACAATTGGAGGGGCTTTCTGCTGCTTGGAATTCTAGCCACTGGGGGCTTTGCTGCTGGCCCCAGGATCCTGGCAGTGGGGCTCTGCTCTTGATCCCAGCCTGGAGGTCTGCAGCTGCCCCCAGCTATGGCCCCAACCTGGGGCAGTGAGGGGCATGGACAGGAGTAAGGGAAGGGACACAGCTAAGCACCCACACCTTAAAAATTGTTCCAACACCACTAACTTCAGCCGCTGTTCAATAGCTCATCTAAGTTCATTGTGAGTATTTGCTGTATGGAGTTTGCATTGTGTAGACAGGACACAACTGCCACGTGGTCACTTTCCACTCACTGGTAAGAGAAGCAGTATCTGTGTGACAGTTATGCCAGCTTCCTGCAATGCCTTGGGCAAACCTTACTGAATTAAATGCAAGTATTTTAGGTGTTCAGTGTATTAAAAATGCAAATATTTCTATATTATTGTGGGACTGCCTGGAACTTCTTGGGGAGGGAGGCAGATTCCTGCAATTTCTGGCAAGCACAGTGAACTTCAAGAGACGATGCTGAACAATGTAGCATCCAGGGCTAATTGTTTGTAACAATACACAAGAAATGAAATTCCTAGGAAGTACTTGGAGGGGATTGCAAACTCCCACCTACAGATTCAGTCTTTGAAACATCTCCTTAAAAGAGAACGGGGGATGGACTTTTGTCTCCTGTTACATGAGGACAGTTCAAAGACTCAGGCTATGTCTGTACGAGGAAGGTTTGGCGATGAAAGTGCTGTCGACATGCAAAAGTCGCCAAAAGTGAAAACCGGTCAAACTGTTTTTTCCTGACTCCCATTGCCAACATTTCATGGCCACATTGCTAGCTCCCTGTTGACAACTAGAGCAAAGCAATGTGGGTAAGCATCCTGCAGTGCAGTGTTGTGGGAAGGCAGAGCTGATCCCTGCACTTCTTGGGATTCCCTCGTAGCTCTGTGAGCTTTGTGTGTTGTGGAATGTCAAAGCAGCACAGCAGCCTCTCCAGTCCACCCCCTGCAGCAGCTGTCTGCCTGTCGCTGTGTTCCTGGCAGAGCAGAACAGGAGAATTCCAGTGATTTGCTCTTTTTTGTTTATTCCCCAAATGGAGCAGCTCATTCAGCTGTCAGATACTTCCCAGAGCTTTGAAGGGAGGGGGTTGGAAAGGGCAGCAGAGATCATAAAAACACTGAGCACAGCCATCAGAACAGGCATTGGGGGATACTAGCGAAAACCAGTTCTGTCAATATAACAAACAGCGGAGTCCACCCTAGTTCTTCATTGACAATAAAGGGAGGGGGAAAAACAAAAGGCTCTCTCAGGAGTGGAATTTTTTTGGCACCAAAACTGGCTGTTTTTCCCAACAAAAGGTGGGTTTCAGTGTGCACTACTGTATGAAGATGTAACTGATTTACTTAGGTGAGTGCTTGTTGTGGGGTAAAGCTGTGATGTACTTGTGATCCAAGCAGGCACCCTCTTTGTATGCTCAGGTAATAAAACAATGAAAAGGCAAGTGACAGTGACATATTTTAATATTCCGTCCTTTTGGCTTTAGTTTTAAGTTTTATTGTAATATTTTTTGGTTTTGGCCCAAGTCTAAGTTGCTATTAATAAACTACTCCTATTACTATATGATGAACTTGTGGCCAGAAGAAAAAACCCTGTGTGAAGTTTGAAAGGCAAATCACCAATTGGAACTCTTGCTGGAGTGAGGAGCTGGTCTCTGGTAAGTACATTAGCAGGCATGTAAGTTCTTATGTTGCTTTTATTGTATTTCCCCTGGACTGCTTTTAACCTACGAATAAATGTACTTGTTTAGGAAAAGCCGGGTGTCAATTTAACAGTGGCCAGTGCAGAGTTCGTCACAGGAGTGGGCAATAATTTTTGATGGGGGGCCACTCCAAGATTTTGGTAAGGGGTTGAGGGGCGCACTTTTCTATGGAGGAGATGCAGGGTGGGAATGGAAGCTGGGTGCAGCAGGGAGCTCGGGGAAGGGGACTGGGATAGAGTGTGGGATCTGAGAGGGAGTTTGTGTAAAGGAGGGGGTTGTGACTTGGGGCAGGGATTTGAGGTGCAGGGATGGGGAAGGGGGAAATTCTGGCCTGGAGTGAAGGGGTGTAGAGGGTTTGGGTGGTGACCTTAGGCAGGAGAGGATGGTGACCTGGAGCAGGAATTAGGGAGTGGCAGGGGAAAGTTCCAGAGGAAGTCTCTGGCTGGAACTTGCTTACTTTAGGCCATTCCTGGCCAGCAGCCCAGTGGGACCCCAGGCTGCTCAAAACAGTTGGAGGCTCCCTCCATGTGCCACTCTATGCTGTATGCCCTGGGGTGGGAGGGAGACTTTGCACCTGTCTCCACCCCCAACCCAATCATCATAGCTCCTATTGGCCAGATTTTCCTGCCAATGGGAGCTGCGATGATTGGACTGGGGGCAGGGGCAACACACAAATCTCCCCTCCCATACCAGGGGCACGCAGCACCTAGAGGGATTCCCCCACCATTTTGAGCAGCCTTGGGATGCAGCAGGTGGAGAGACTGCCTGCCATAGGCCAAATCAAAAGGCTTGCAGGGCTGGATTTCTTGCCTACCCTTGGCTTATAATCTCTGAGGGGAAAAAAAGTGGGTTGGCTGGGAAGGTCACTGTGTAGGTGGCGAGCTATGCAGTCTGGAAATAGCCCAGGCAGGCAGGAGAGAGGCGTGGGTTTTCACCCAAAAAGTGAGATGGCTGGCAGGCCAGGAGCCTGAAGTGGATGTTCTGGATGGATCTCAGAGAGGAAAATACAGGTGCAGTTTCCCTGATCTGTGACAATCTGCATTTTACTTATTAGTAATATTCTTCAAAATTCCCTTAAAATGTGCTATTTTGGGGGCCACTCCAAAGCCCAATGAAGTAAATAAAGCGATATACAGGAATTTAATTAAGCTTTGTATTGGGCTTTTGGCAAACATTCAGTTCAACCAAAATCATTTGCTAGAATACCGGCAGAAGGCATTTTTTAGCACAGGCAAATGCATTTAAACATTCCAATAAATATTCAGCCATTCTTTATGCAACATCCTACCAGTGCTACTCACGGTCATGACAATATTAAAGCAATTTGACTGCAAAAATACCCCTAAAAATGATTTTTAGTAAGATTTTGCCTTGATGTGAATGGTAAACTCAGGACCTCAGGCTGTGTAAATTGGCCTGTATAGTTGACGTCAAAGATTTTTAATGAATCGTTTGTGGTTTTTACAAATAGAAATATCAATGAAAGCATTATAAAACAACAGCCTTCTGGAAACCTATGAACTCTGTTATCTCTGCATGGAGCTTTTGCATGGATCGGGCGTATTTGTATGTAAAACAGGCTTTTTATATTAAATAGGCAAACAGCTACAAAGACAAAATCAAATATTAGGTTTCCAAAGCTGTCATTACCATGATGATTTAAGCCAAGGTTATGTACCAAGTCAGAATTATGGGAAAGCTGTTTGCAGTAATGATAGATGGGGGCTGAAAAAGCCGTGAAAATTAGTGAGGATTCTCCCCATGATAACGTCTCCTCTGGGCGGGTCACATTATAAAACAAACAACAGCCTAATGGAAAGCATGTGCAGCACAGAGCTCTGGGAGCTCACAACCACGCAGGTGCTTTGCTGCCAAGTGGACCACATGTTTTTCCAAGGAGAGACCAAACACTCATACAAGGTGCAGTTCATGTGTTGGACAGATGGTCAGTGCACAAGTGCATGACAGTCCCCCTAGTGAGGAAACTTCACAGGGCTGCTTGTCCACAGCTGGTCCCTATCCATCACACAAGGATGTGCTTTGCCATCTTCATGAAGACCACAGCCAGATCAGGGAAAAGGCCCCATATCTACTGTTACATGGATTCCATGAGCTCCATGCAATCTGCACAGAGGGGCTAATATTCTAACTCACAGAAGAGAGCAGAACTGGGGGGTAGATTTCTGCAGCCCGGCTGCCCCTCCAGCCATTGGCAGAGGTACTGACCCTACCCGCCACTGAAGATAATGGAGGCTCTGATATTGCTTTCCATGGGTGCAGACCAAGCCCAAAAGATGTGAAGGAGTGGAAAGGATGTCTCCCAATGGCACAAGCAAGAGGTGGAGGGGACAGCACCTAGACACCTTGGCAGTCCCATGGGGTAACCGTAAGCACCAGGTGTTTTCTCACACCTTTACAAAGAATTAAAATAGAAGAAGGAGCTGGGGGTGTCTGTCAACCTCTTGTTAATCCCAAAAAGCTTCCCACCCCCTCCCCCAACCTGAGCTTGGACTTAGTATCCAGGAAGACTCCCAGCTCTTTGGGTACAATTTTACCATCTGTTTATTTGCTGTTTTTGAATATCTCAGCTAAAAGCATGGCCACCATTGGAACCAGCACCATCCGGATGCTGCTTGACCCTGTCTCTAGTTTCCATATTTCTCAGAACTTTGACAGTCCCGATTCAGGAAGGCGCTTAGGCAAAGCTGAACTTACAGTCTAACTATCTTTCCTGAACAGGGATGGACTTAAACATGTGTTATGGACCTTCTTGTATCAGAAGATGGAGGCAACTTGCCTGAAACACCACCAGAAAGTCAGGGAGTAGGCAAAACTTATTTTCCCATCACCCTCTGGAAACTCCACCGCCTGTCATGATGCACTGGGTGGATATTTTGCTCTCACTAATTATTCATGCCTTTTCCAGCTTTACAAGGTGGCCATCAATTCTGAGATGGCAGGCATATTTGTGATTGACATTTACAGTGCTAGGCTGAGGAACTATTTCTGCTACCAGCTATAAAAACCTTTTGTTCTCGGGGCATGATTTAAAGAAGCTTTCGACCTCTATTCATGTTTAGCTAATAGGATTCCAGAAGCATACCTTTTAGCATTTAATTAAATATTATGTACTGTAAAAAGTGGGCAAACAAAGCCTTCATCCTGCTGCCAAAAACACACATTTTCCCCCGGCTGTGGAAGAACAGGAATGTGTTTCAAAACAAAATACAACCAATGGATGACAACATGTAAGAACAGCCTGACAAGAGTGTATGAGACCCTTATTTCTTAGGGCAGTGATGGGTAATCCAGGCCGCACGAGTGACCCTCCTTCATCTCAGTGGGCTGTAAGATTGTCATACCCAAGACAGTCCTCAGGATAGGGTAGTCTTGCTCACTGAGCTTGTGTACCAAGAATTTGCGGGAGGTGCTGATGGAACCATAACAGTGCTGGGGTTGGATGCAGAGAGAGAGCATGGTTCTCACAGTCAATGTTGTGTGCAATCAGCCTGCACCTTGCTTCACGTGCATTCCACTTTAGCAATATCAGTAGGAAAACAAAATATCTTGTAGGTCACACATAGAACCCCGATGGGCCGCAGGTTGCCCAGCATTAGGGCATTTAACTAACAGGGGCTGCGTCTAGACTGGCATGATTTTGCGCAAATACTTTTAACAGAAAAGTTTTTCCATTAAAAGTATTTGCGCAAGAAAGCGTCTATACTGGCATGTGCCTTTGCGCAAAAAATTTGCTTTTGCGCAAAAGCATCCGTGCCCAATATAGACTCTCTCTTGCGCAAGAAAGCTCCAATGGCCATTTTAGCCATCGGGCTTTCTTGCGCAAGAAATTAACATTCCTGTCTACACTGGCCCTCTTGCGTAAGTATTCTTGCGCATGAGGGCTTATGCCTGAGTGGGAGCATCAAAGTATTTGTGCAAGAAGCACTGATTTTGTACATTACAAAGTCAGTGTTCTTGCGCAAATTCTCGCGGCCAGTGCAGACAGACTGCAAGTTTTTGTGCAAAAGCAGCCGCTTTTGCGCAAAATCTTGCCAGTCTAGATGCACCCAGAGGGTTTGGGAGACAGAAGAGAGGACCTAAATTACACTAGCAGATTTCCACGATCAGTTACTGATGTTAGCCCAATGTTTCCTTAATGGAGAGGTTTTTGAACAGCCCAGGACGTGCAATAAGCATGAAGATCAGGTTCTGCACAGGATGTTCTTTGCAACTCTGCTGGCAGTCAGTGGTGTCCTGCATCCTACGGCCTTCCAAAGGCCAAGAGGGCTTTGGAACGTTGGGGTCTTGCTGGTTCTGATTGGCCAGTGACTGTGCATCATCTTGGGCTGCTTGCAGAATGCCCTAGCTCATGGGTGGGCAAAATCCAGCCTGCAGGCCAGATCTGGCCCTTTACGATGTTTGGTTCAGCCCATGGCCTGCCAAGGCTCTCTGCCTGCTGCAGTCCCAGGCTGCTCCAAATGGCAGGCGGAAGCTTGCCTCAGGGTCCCCATCGGGCTGCTGGCCGGGAGCTGCCTAAGGTAATTGACTCCCGACCAGAGACTTCCTCGGGCACCTTCCCCTCCCCAACTCCCTGCCCCAAGTCACTACTCAAACCTTCTGCACTGCTCTATCCTGGCCCGGGTCATAACTCCCTCCCAGACCCTGCACCCCCTCTTACATCCCCTCCCCAGCTCAAAATCCACTCCTACACCCCTCCTCCCTTCCACATCCTGCACCCCAATACACTGCCCTAGATCACAATCCCTTCCTTCACCCAAACTCCTCCTGCACCCCAGTCCCCTATCCTGAGCTCCCTTCTGCACCCAACTGCTGTCTCAGACCCTGCACCCCCTCCATAGAAGAGTGCAACCCTTGACCACTTACCAAAATCTTGGAATGGCCCCTCCATCAAAAATTATTGCCCACCCCTACCCTACTTGGTTGGCTGGTCTGGACATTAGTCATTTGCCCAAAATCTGAGAGAAGACCTTTTTTTATATAGGGTCTGAGCTGGGGCCAAAAAGTTACTAGATCACCTGGTAGGTGGTGGAATCTCTCCCTTACTGCTAGCATACACACAGCTTGCTATTCAGAGAGCTAAAAAGCCAGCCCCTTACTCATCAAAGGATCAGGCAGTCCCAGAGGGAAGGAGAGCTGGCTCAGGCCCCAGCCTCCCTCTCTGGTAAGGCAATGCCCATTTGCCATATGTTCCGGATGGAGTTGAATGAGCCCACTTGCCCCATGAATCAGCTGTAATTAACCTGCAACTCCCAACAGGGTTCTAACACCCACTAGCACTTGCAGAGTGGAGGAGGAACTGGAAAATCCTTCTGCCAAAAATGCTGTCCTATGACAGCGAGTTTGGTTTATTGCAATGATTTGGGCTTGATGCCAAACAGTGACCTAAAGGGGAAGGTGAAACTGACTAGGGGTCACTGGAAATGTCATATGGAGGGATATCAGACCTACAAAGCTGATGGCTGGATTGGCCAGGATTACAGTAGGTGAGTGCTCCTGGTGTAATCATAGATTTTTCTTCCCCCCCCCCCCCCGCCCACATGCATATCACTATGTGGCAAGACATGACTCCATTCCAGTTTGCAGCAAGAAGTCAATAAGTTGACCAACCCGAACAATGAAGAACTCTCTGTAACACGTGCCTTAAATACTTTGCACAGGGAAAGGATTAACAAAAGATGAGCCCTAGGGTGAAGCTGTTGAAAATAAATAACATCGCACAACAGTTTGCTTTTGGAGGGACCACAATGTACCAAACGCAATGTAATGTCTAGCCCTCAGCTAAATGATAGGAGTCAAATATCGGAATCTCTCTTTAGATCAATGAACCTCATACTGCAGCTTGTGAACCACAAGTAGCTCTGTAGTGTGGCCTCCCACAGCTCTTTACAGCACATGATATTATAGTTGTTAACCAGTCAGGATGTGTTTACTATATGATGAACCAACTAAGTCGTCAACATGCACTAAGTTATTAACTTATTTGCTGTGAGAATAATTTATGAATACATAAAAACTAAATATTTTCCCTTAACATTGTTTAAATGAGGCTTGTAGTATAATAAATGAAACAATGAATTCACACAACTGTGGCTCTTTTGGATAAGAGTGATCATTCATTTGGGTCCTGAAGCACTGAGGTCTGTCTATTACTGCTTTAGATAACAACCTCACTGCTCTTTTGGGGGGAAGGTTAGTGAATTTGGGGTTCTTTATTAGAGAGCTAAGCGTTCGTGAAATGTCCTATAATGTTCTGTAAAAACAACAAGGAGTCCTGTGGCACTAACAAATTTATTAGGGCATAAACTTTCGTGGGTAGAAACCACTTTGTCAGATGCATGAATGAGCCCATGATGGATCTGACACAGTGGGGTTTTTTTACCCAATGAAAGCAGATGCCCAAATCAATCTGCTAGCCTTTAAGGTGCCACAGGACTCATTGTTGTGTTTGCAGACACAGACTGCACAGCGACCCCTCTGAGATTATAATGTTCTTTATGTATCCTTATGTTTCCCCCCCCCCCCAGAACAGGTGTATGAAAGGCAGAAGCAATGGAAACACCACTAGGAATTACCAGCTGTCCTGCCTCCCCTAGAGGAATTATTCCCTAAAGCTCCAGCGCTGGCAGGAATATGTTCTGTGAAGATTTCCCCTGCAGTGCAGGGACTCACACTCTCTTCAGCCTCCAGTCTCTCCCAGGGTGAGGTTTTGCAGCCACATTTCACAGTGAGCACACTTACCAGAACATACTAATGCTGGGGTGAAGACCTCCCTCTCATTTCTGAGATGAGCCAGGAGGTCTGCCCAGTAGATGGGAGACTGGTGTCAAAAATCAGGCCTTTTCATTTCAAAGTGCATGTAAACAACCAGCTTTAGAGGAAGCCACTTTTCTTTTAAAAACCCCTTTTTAAAAATCTCCTGGCCCCACCATAATAAAATGACTTTTAGCCCATCGGTGTTTTGGGAGAAATTATCCAACAGGTGGCAGTAGTCTATTTTCTATTAATTTGCTTTATAGGTCTGTCTGGTACAATACATCACCCTCCTTCCTGGTTCAGGCTGACCAAATTTGATTTCCAATACAGTTCTGCACCCCCCCATACACACTTTTCCCATTTTTAAAAGCCTAAGGGTACGTCTAGACTACAGAGCTTTTCTGGGATACCGGCTCTGCTGCATGCAAGGAACGCATCTGCTTTTCCAAACAATTTTTTGGAAAAGCAGACGTGTTTTTTCAGCATCCCCGTAAACCTTGTTTTACGAGGAAGAAGGGATGTTCCGAAAGAGGCTTTTTTTCCCAACAATTGGGCCAGTGTAGATGTTGGAAAAGCCATTTTCGGAAGAAAAGCAGAAAAAGATATGCAAATTGCGGTTCACAATTTGCGTATCTTTTTCCAACAGATCTTTGTAGTCTAGACATAGCCTAAGAGTAACACAATAAGGAGCTCATGTTCTCACTATGTCCTGGCAGCACTGAACAGCTAGCAACTCTAGGGAAGGGAAGTCTGGGTTGGTTGATCTCTGGTTCAGATATAAGCAGGTTTTTTTCTGCTTTCTTATTCATTTTCTAGGGACTGGCACCTACACCTTGATGTGTGTGTACTGGGGAGATGCCAAAAGCAACTGTAGCTATTGTAGGACTTATGCAAACAGATCAGCAGTGATAACAAATACCCTGTACTCAGCTCTGGCTGGTTCACAGCACAGCTTAGAGAGAAGTCAAGGGAAAAGCCTGCAGCTCAGTTCCACCCCAGTCATCCATCAGTGGGTACAGCATTCACGTCCTGTGCTTAGAGGGACAGGGAAATAGAGTGAAAAATGGCACAGGGAATAGGACCCGTTGAAAAACCAACCCAGAAGGAGACTGCAAAGGGGAAGGGGAGAGCAAACATCAAAGATAAAGCTAGCTACACTCAATAGCCCCTAATCACAGCATTCACTTGTACCAGCCCAGCTTTCAGGGGCTAGGCTACCCGGGATCCACACAACAGGCTGCCATTAGTGAGATTTTTTTTTTTTAAAAGAACCATCCTTGAAAACCAGCCATGGGCTTAAAAGGGTTATGGACTGGAATGAGTTTTGCAACCCACCCAAAATAATCGGAGAGGCTTGACCTCTCCCCATCAACCTCGCTCCAGGTGATTCATCCATCGATCTTAGACACCATAACAGCTGTTCACATTAAGTAGTAAGTCTCCCCCTCTTGTTTGCTCTCTCTCTCTCTCTCTCTCTCTCTCTCGTCAGTTTCATTTCCTGGTTCTTATGCTTGTGCTGCTTAGGTTGACAACACTGCAAAAGAATAGCTCAGATTAGCCTTCTGATTAGGGTTGCCAGGTGTCCAGTTTTGAACCGGATAGTCCAATATTTGAGCTTTCTGTTCAGGAAACAAATTGAGAAAATAGAAATGAGAAAATATAAATGTCCGGTATTTTCTAAATAAGATGTAATGTAGATTGTGATGTCATGTCAAGTGTGTCTGGTATTTTTGTTGAAACTATTTGGCAACCCTACTTCTGATAGCTCCTCCACCATACACACACGCACGCACACACCCCCTCACACATGCACCCTTTCACACACACATACGGTCACACACATACACGCACACACACTCTCTCCTTAACTCTCACCGCCACATGTGAGGCTTCAAGCTATCTGAGCTGTCCTAACTTTTCCCCTTCCCAGACAGCCACATGGTGCTGTTTGAAAGGACATTTTCGAGCATCGAGAAGTGTCCATGCAAAGATGCCAGTGTTACCCAGCAAGCTTGTTTGCTGCAGGAGAAGATGGTCCCTGGCTTCACATACCAGCACTAGGCTTAGATGTGTCACTGATGCGCCTGGTGAACAGGGTGCTGATTTGGAGTGTCTCTCCCTTACCTGAAGTAGTATTGTGTGGAGATTGTTATTTCTCTCCTGAACTGATTATGATTTGCAGAATGCCTAGGCCACAGCATACCCCTATGTATCAATGCCAGGTGCACACATCAGATAAAAGGCTTTATCTATAGCTGCAGGTTTCCTATTAGTAACAAACCCTTCACTTTATATTTCAGGCAGAAGTTTTATTTACTTTCATCACTGATATTTGATTTTGGCAAAAACTCCAGCAGTGGGATTTTTTTAATGTCAATCACAATATATAGTTTTATGTATTTATTCTGTTCCCCCTCTGTTGTTTACGAGAGCTTCTCAGCATCTTAAAAATAGCTTTGCAGGCGCAGAGCTTGAATGCTGTACTGACAAGTGCCATCAAAAGCGCTTGGGTAGTTAAATATTGTGACTAGCACCTAGAACCTCCACTGAGAGCAGGCGCACATTGTGCTGGGCACTGCATGAGCAGATGGTGCAAGAGAGTTTCTGTCCCTAATAATCTTGTAAGGAGAAAGAGGCACTGGAAGGTGAAGGGTCGCACAAGAGGTCAGGATTAGTGCTGGAGAGAGAAAACAGGCCTTCTCTGTCTACATCTTCAGCTTATCTGCCCCAGTGAAGGGTGCACCAATGGGAGAGAGATTTCTCCCTTCAAATATCCTTTCCCTTTGTTGCTTTTTTCCCCCACAGGGCTCAAATCAGCCCATCTGTGGTTTAACTTTTGACTTGGTTATCCAAAGCATCCACAGGGCTGTCCTAAAACCTGCTTTTCTTGTTCCTCTGTAGGCCAGTCTCTGCTTGGCACTGAGCAGTAAGAGGCTTATTGAGAAAACAAGGTCTGTCTTTAAACAACAATGACAACAACAACTGCCTTTCCGTGTTACCAGCTTGTGAGTGGGAGGAAACCACTGAAGCAGGGCTGGAATTTTGGAGTTAAACATTTCTTTGCTGTGTGTGTGAGGAAATACATCACTCCCCTCTCTAGTGGCTGGTCCACAACTTAGATAACCTACAACTGCTATTCGCTAATGGGCTTGCCCAGGGCTGGGCAAAATATGGCCCGGGGGCCAGCCCGCCAAGTCACTGGATCGGGCCCACAGACCAACCTCCCAGGACTCTCAAGCACAGGGCTGCTGCGGTTTAAAGCTCAGCCATGCGCTCTCTGCTCTGCAGGGAGGGAGGGGGAGGCTTCTGTGACAGCCAGCCCCCCCAGCCCAATCCTCAGCTCCTATTGGCTGGAAACAACCGGCCAATAAGAACTGACCTCAGCCAATCACTCAGCTCCTATTGGCTGGAATCAGCCAGCCGTTCAGAGCTGAGAGATTGGCCTGGGGATGGGGCTGCACAAGCCTCTTCCTCCTCCTGGAGCTGAGCGCCATGTGGAGGAAGCTGCCTGCAATTTGAAGTGGTCTGGGGCTGCTGCAAGCAGGGAGCCCAGCCTGCCTTGGGGGTGCTGCAGGGCTGCTGGCTTAGGTAAGCGCCTCTCAGCCAGAGCCTGCCTCTGGCACCCCTGCCCCTTCCGCACCCCAACTCCCTCCCCAGGTCACCACGCAAACCCTCTGCACCCCCCTGCCCCAGGTGACAATTCCCTCCCAGACCCTGTATCCCCTCCTATGCCCCTGCCCCAGGCCGGAATCCTCTCCTGCACCCAAACACCCTCCCAGACCCTGCACCCCAATTCCCTGACCCAGGTCACAACCCACCCCCTCTGCAGTCTGCACCCCTATTCCCTTTCTCTCAGGTCACAATTCCCTCCAGACATTGCACCACCTCCTCGAGCCCCTCCCCCAGGCCAGAATCCTCTCCTGCACCCAAACACCCTCCCAGACCCTGCACCCCAATTCCCTGACCCAGGTCACAACCCACCCCCTCTGCAGTCTGCACCCCTATTCCCTTTCTCTCAGGTCACAATTCCCTCCAGACATTGCACCACCTCCTCGAGCCCCTCCCCCAGGCCAGAATCCTCTCCTGCACCCATACTCCCTCCCTGACCCTACACCCCAATCCCCTGACCCCAGTCACAACCCCCTTCTCTGACCAAACTCCCTCTCGTACCTCATACCATCTCCTACACCCCAGTCCCTTACCCCATGCCCCCTTCCATACCCAGCTCCACCCTAAACCCCACACCCCCTCCACTGAAAAGTGGACCGCTTTCCAAACTCTTGGAGTAGCCCCCCACCAAAAATTATTGACCACCCCTGGGCTTGCCCCTGCAGAGATCTGTGCTTAGGTGTGGAAGTTCCTAGCCTAACACTGCAGGGTCAGGCAAATGGGCCAGATATGGGCAAAAAAACTGCCTAGTAACATGGTTGCCCATCCTTTGGCCTGTCTCATGGTCTAAAATGGGTGAGCTGCAAAGAGTGGACTGACATGGCTGTTGTAAAATGTAGAATTTTTAACCTGCAAGATCCCTTTGACCTCCAAACACATACGCCAGGGGAGAGGAGTCAGGGAATAAGGAACTGGCACAGTGTAAGCAAGAATAGGTGCTAAGCAGGGTTCCCTGTGAGCTGGGTGCTTGTGCAGCCGCTCAGGAGAGATTCTGGTGCCACCCAGCTGATTCACAGAGCACCACAGCGAGGTTTTGTGTTTCTACTGGTGGTGCACATTTGCGCATGCCTCAGTGCACATAAACAATTTATTCCATACTAAGGATGTTAAATATTGGTTAATTGACTAGTCGAGTAGTCGATGGAATTTCCATGAACTACTTGACTAGTCGATAGGCACTTCTGCATTCCTTCTTTGAAATGTACCAAGAGCCCCCACTGGGGCTCTTGGTACATTTCAAAGTAGGAATGCGAAATACCACGTGCAGCCCAGAGCCAGTGGGAAGTCCTGCTGACTCTGGGCTGCACACGGGTGCCAGCTTTGAAAGGTACAAGAGTCCCCAGCGGTGGCTCTTGTGCATTTCAAAGCTGCATCTCAGCATGGAGCTTGAGGTCAGTAGGGGACTCAGAATCCCAGCTGACCCCAGGCTCCATGCTGCTCTGCCGATTTGAAATGCCGTGCAGAGCCAGGGTCAGCTGGGGACTCCCCAGCTGACCGTGGGCTCCACACTGCCACTTGGAAATGCTGCCTCGGTATTTCAAACGGGCAGCCCTGCACAGTTGAGCCCAGGCACAGCTGTGCAGAGCTGCCCCTTTGAAGTACCCTCTTTCCCCCACCTCTGCTGCCTCTGATAGAGGCAGCAGGGGGGGGGGATCAACTAATCAACTAGTCAACTGACTGTGCGATAAGCTTTTGCTAGTCGACTAGTCCTTAGCAACCTTATTCCACATGTGAGTGGGAAAAAAACCACACATGGATGGAAACATTGGTGCTAAGCACAATCTGTGTTCCCACTTGTCTGGGAATGGGGCAAGATCTGCAGTGGGGGACTAGGCAAGAGGTAACAGACATGTGAGAATCTGTACATAGAGTGCGTCAAACAAATTGTAGTGCAGCAAGATACACTCCTGGGCATGAAGATTCCCCAGTCGTAATGCCATGCTTGCTCCTGAGGCTCATGTGCGTGTACAAACTCCCCTTGTCATCTGTGCACAACAAGGCAGGCAATCCCAGGAGAAACTTCCATATGTTGCCAGCCACTGATTTGTGTGAGAATCCATCCCTCTGTAGCACGGCTACCCAGGCTGTGATAGCTCCCGCCTCTCCCCAGTCCAGATGTGAGAAGTGAGAGGGGGAGAGCACCTGGCTCAGAAGGAAAAGATCTGAAGAGCTTCAGATGGCTTGGTGGTTTCCACATCCTGGACTAAACCACTCACCTCTATTCACTGGGAATCCCAAAGGGATTTGCAGCAGAGCACATGCCTGGATCAAAGACCCCTGCATTACAAATTCCAGCTGGATAAGTCCAAAAAACATCCTTCATCAAGAACTAATTGCAGACTCTGTGTAAACCCTGCTCCCATTTGCCTTTCATTCCCAGATGTTTGCAAAGCCTCTCGGAAGTCCACTGGTCCCTTTCACACGCAGTTTGCAATATCCCCCATTCTGTCCTCTCCCATTTGGCACATGCAGAGATTTTACACTGATTTCTTTCCTCCCTTGCTGGGAAAACCCTACTGGGACTAGCTCTGTAGTGGACGTGTCCATTACATTAGGCTGCAGTCAAGGTGCGGAGGTTACAGAATGGCATCTCCCCAGCACACTGCAATAGACAAAGCTGGGGCTGGATAGATGTGGGGAGAGCAAAGCATTGTCTTGTGCCAATCCTAAGGCAGGGTATATGCCTAGCTTGGCATGAACAAACATGTATGCGCTGCTTAGCCATGAGCGCTGACTCCCAGGCGGAGGAAGAGTGCGCGATGGGGACAGAGAAAGCACAAGCTTGTCTCACTGCCCCCTGGGGGATGCAAGGGCTAAGCACAGCAGCCATTATTCCTGCTGCCAGCTGGGATTCCTGCTTGGTCAAAGCGTGTTTGAAAGAACCGCTGTTTGCACAAAGTGAGACCAGGCGGGAGCCTGGCTTGAAGACCAGTCTGAGATGGTAAGAGAATGTCCCATCAGTTCCATGAGACAGCCTCTCCCTCAGTCAGGTGCTTGGTACCTAATAGTGCATATGCAGAACACAGGGGCTCACTAGCTCAGCAGCCTGCTTCCCTCTACTTACTTTGCAGAAGCTGTTGGTAACAAAGAGCCATACCCAGAAGTTGGGCCAGCAGCTCCCATGCTCCTGCACAACTGAGTCTGAGGCTCAGGCCCTGAATCCTTCCTAGAAGACCTGAAACCTGGAAGAGGGCCTCAATTAGCCAACTCCCTCTTCTCTGTCTAATCCTGCATCCCACAGGCAACAGGAATAAGACACCAAACTTTTGCTTTTGAATCAGTCTATGTACCACAAATAGCACCAATTTATTTTTTGCCATAGGTGTACCATGGGGCTGCAAAGTGGGGGAAATTAAACACATAGACAGTAATTCAGAGACTGTCATAGGTTCTGAGCCATCAGGCTGCTGTGCAGGCTAAGTCCAGGGGTTGGAGAGGTGGAATAACATGTTTGTCCCCATTTTACAGATTGGGAACTAACGCAAAGAGAGAGACTAAGTAACTTGAACAGGGTCACACAGGGAATCTGTGGCAGAGGTGGCAATAGAATTCCAAGTCCCAGTGTAGTCTCTTACCTATGCTGTATTATCCTTTTGTTTTGTTCAGTTTCACAGGCAAGGGAGCTTTTCACTGCAGCGGCACAGGTCTTTGCTTTAGAAAACACCTCTTAATAGTATAGACTCTTTACTTAAGTGTGCATAGAACTATTTCCCATGGTCTTTGGCATTTAAACCCTGCTTTCATACAGCCTATGTGCTGGGCTAGATTCAGCCTCAGATTGTCCCTTTAATTCTTGAGTTTATGCTATAGATAGATCAACATTTAAAAAATATTGCCACAAACATGCCAATGAATGCCATATTTTCCTTTCTAAGGGCTGCTCCCTGGTCACTAGTGCCCCTAGGCATTTCACCACCCACTTCAATGGGTCCTATGTGGTCTGTATTGTCAGAGTAGCAGCATGGGCCTGATTTTCCTCCCTGCTGAGCCTACCAGACCCACCAACTAAGACTGTTCATCTCCCCGCCAGAAAGCAGCCTCCTGAAGCTTCTGCACTGCGTGTGACACATTGATTAATTAGTGTAACTGTGAGACATTCCCTGCAGAGGAAAAGCCCCAAGTGCTAAGTATTGTTGTTGTTTTGAGCCTCACCGCGGTACCAGCCGAGCTCTCTCAGTGCAGAAGCCTCTAACAGCACAAGATGCACACAGGAGTACACAGGGCTTCATTCCCTCCCCAAACATCACACAACCTTAGTGAGCAAAGCAAGTTGGCTCAGTGCTGGCAGAACAGATTCCCTCTAGCAGCACCGAGAAATAAGCCACCCGTCGTCTATACCTCCAGTCACAGAACCAAAGGGCCCCAAACTCAGAGTATTTATGCTCACCTGCTGCCCAGTCCACATCCTACTGGGCTGCTCCTCATCAGCAGTTTGTCCCCAGACTACTGCCTACTTGCCTAGGCTCAGAAGCCAGGATCTCTTGGGGTGCTGCTCATAAATAGGAGGCTATGGGAATGAATCTGATTGCAGGGTTAAGGCCTTTGGCTTGTCTACATTTTGGTGTTTAATTTGAATTAGGGTAAGAAGTGAATTTAAAGCCCAATAGCTATCCCAAAGAACTCTGCATGTGAATACTTATTCCTGTACAAGACTGTTTTGTTGCTGTTTATTTTTATCCACTTTCAAATGGGTTAAATTATCCCTGAATAACTCCATATGTAGAGAAGCCCAGTTAGTCACTCTCTACCTTCATTCCACCCCAGTTCTAATTCACAATCTTTCTGCTACAAATAGATTTAAGAAACTTGGGTCTTTCCTCCAAACAAAAATGCCAAGATGCAGGCAGCAGGGTGCCTGGGTGCACACATTTCATGGCCCAGTAGTCATGTCAGCAGTCAAGGAAAAACATCATCCCACTTTTGACTACCACTGTTATCTAGTATATATTTTAGAGAATGTTTCTATCTGTTTGATCAAGAACTCTTCCTGAACAGTAAGAACTAGGACCACCCAATTCAGGATACTGCTTCCTCCTATCATAACTTAAAGCAAGGTAGGAGTTTGGTTGTGACAGGAAAATGGTATGTGCCTGGAATGGGATTGGTTCCCATTAAACCATACAGAAAAGAGACAGAATCACCAAAGCAAGTACAGTCCTCCAAACTGACATCACTGATCGAATGTTGAAAGACACTGGATCAAGAAAAATAGAATGAAACTGGCATAGGATTGATTCTGAATACAGCTTACAGAAAAGAGGTAAAATGGAGAAATGTGGAGAAGCAGTGCTGGGTAAATCTCCTAGTTTCTTTGTACAGGATGTACCTACTAAACAGTCCCTGGGCCCAGGTATAGTTGTAAGACAGAGTCAGTTAACAGCTACGTTGAGGGTTGCAATTTCAGAATAATCCTTGAATAAACAAGTCTCCTAAACAGCCTTACCTATCTTCAGAGAAGGGCTTGGGGCCAGTGTTCCCGCTAATTTTTTCATGTGTTGAATAAATTTTGTTATGTGCACTCAGGCATGTGCAGATGTGCACCACCATGCTGCTGACTGTGGGGGCTGTGGGTGCTCTGTTAATTAGCTGGGTGGCATTGGAATCTCTCCTGGGTGGCCACCCAAATCCTCAGCTTATAGGGAATATTGCTTGGAGCAAAAGGAAGGATTAGACATTCCTTCATCTGGGGCTTGCACTGTTCAGATTAATGGAAGTTTTGTAGTTGGTTTCAATGGGAACTGGACCTTAGACCCCAGTCCTGCTATCAGATTTACCTGCACATTCCTGGATGCCACAGGGATTGCTGGGCTCTGGCTGTAAAGATCTGATTGCAGGACTGAGGCCTTCCTTTGCCTGACTGGTTGGTTTGCATTTATTATGGGCCTTCTGTGTTTGAATGCCTGAGGGCTCCATTTTTATTGTTCTGCAGGTTCCCGTGGTCGCTGGCCATGAGCTTTTGGGTATCAAATCCAAATAAATAACAAACAGTTTGAAGTGATAAATCCAGAGGTTTGCAACTTCCCTGGAAGTGTCCAGGTTTCCACTTTCTGCTTCACCTTTCTCTCTCGCTTCATGTCTTCATCATTTCCCAGTCAGCATCACTAAATAATTCACATGGAAGAAATCTCCCAATGAAACTGGTCCCAGCAAACAAGATAAAAAAACTGGTACGGCAGCTGCCCTTCTCACTGCTGTGTCCTCACTGCACACAAGTGCGTTTTTACATCCAGATGGTTCACTCGGTGTAAAATCCTAATTGAAAAACAGGGGCCAGTGGCTGTTAACTGCAAGACCCATTGGGGATATAGGGATAACATTACCTGGACGCAGCCACAAGGGTCTTCTCTCCACTAGGATTCTACTCTCATAGTTATCTTCATGTAACATTCCTGTTTTTGCAGGGAATCTCCAACTCTGACCTTCACCTGATGCTCTTCTGGCTATCAAAATCAAGAAACATCATGGAATTGACTTATCTGTCTTTGGAGGGTGCACCTGGTCCCCCTTCTCCATATCAAGTTGACTTTCACAAGATGATGCAGATGAGGGGCACTTGATAAATTAGTAAAAACAATGAGGAGTCCTGTGGCACCTTAAAGACTAACAAATATTTGGGTCTAAACATCTCAGAGGGGGCACCATGTTAGTCTTTAACTTTAAAAACAATGACTAGTCCTGTAGCACCTTAGAGACTAACAAAACATATAGAGAGTATCATGAGCTTTCGTGGGCACAATCCATTTGGGCATAAGCATTTATGGCTAAAAATCACTTTATCAGATGCATCACACATAAGAATGGCCGGACTGGTTCAGACCAAAGGTCCATCTAGCCCTGTAGCCTGTCTGCCGACAGTGGCCAGCACCAGGTGTCCCAGAGGGTGTGGACTGAAGACAATGATCAAGCGATTTGTCTCCTGCCATCCATCTCCAGCCTCTGACACACAGAGGCCAGGGACACTATTTCTATCCCCTGGCTAATAGCCTTTTATGGACCTAACCTCTATGAAATTATCTAGCTTCTCATAGACTCATCGACTCATAGACTTTAAGGTCAGAAGGGACCATTTTGATCATCTAGTCTGATCCCCTGCACAATGCAGGCCACAGAATCTCACCCACCCACTGCTAGAATAATCCTCTCACCTATATCTCAGATATTGAAGTCCTTGAAACTATGGTTCAAAGACCCCAACATGCAGAGAATCGTCCCGCTAGTGACCCGTGCCCCATGCTACAGAGGAAGGCGAAAAACCTCCAAGGCCTCTGCCAATCTACCCTGGAGGAAAATTCCTTCCCGACCCCAAATATGGCGATCAGCTGAACCCTGAGCATGTGGGCAAGACTCACGAGCCAGACACCCCGAAAAAAGTTCTCTATAGCAACTCCTATCTTCCCACCATTGGCCTATATACCACTGATAGTGGAAGGCCAATTAATTTCCAAGATCATGTTACCTCAAACCATTCCCTTCATAAACCCATCTAGCTTTATCTTGAAGCCAGATAGGTCTTTTGCCCCCACTACTTCCCTTGGAAGGCTGTTCCAGAACTTCACTCCTCTGATGGTTAGAAACCTTCGCCTAATTTCGAGTCTAAACTTCCTAATAGCCAGCTTATATCCATTTGTTCTTGTGTCCACATTGGTATTGAGCTTAAATAATTCTTCTCCCTCCTTGGCATTTATCCCTCTAATATATTTAAAGAGAGCAATCACATCTCCCCTCAGCCTTCTTTTGGTTAAGGTAAACAAGCCAAGTTCCTTGAGTCTCCCTTCATAAGAGAGATTTTCCATTCCTCGGATCATCCTAGTGGCCCTTCTTTGTACCTGTTCCAGTTTGAATTCATCCTTCTTAAACATGGGAGACCAGAACTGCACACAGTATTCCAAATGAGGTCTCACCAATGCCTTGTATAACGGCACTAACACCTCCTTATCCCTACTGGAAATACCTCGCCTAATGCATCCCAAGACCGTATTAGCCTTTTTCACAGCCATGTCACAATGGCGGCTCATAGTCATCCTGTGATCAACCAGGACTCCGAGGTCCTTCTCCTCTTCCGTTACTTCCAACTGATGTGTCCCCAGCTTATAACTAAAATTCTTGTCATTAATCCCTAAATGCATAACCTTACACTTCTCACTATTAAATTTCATCCTATTACTATTACTCCAATTTACAAGATCATCCAGATCTTCCTGTATGATATCCCGATCTTTTTCTGAATTGGCAGTACCTCCCAACTTTGTGTCAACCGCAAACTTTATTAGCACACTCCCACTTTTAGTGCCGAGGTCAGTAATAAAAAGATTAAATAATAATGGTCCCAGAACTGATCCCTGAGGAACTCCGCTAGTAACCTCTCTCCAGCCTGACAGTTCACCTTTCAGTATGACTCGCTGTAGTCTCCCCTTTAACCAGTTCCTTATCCACCTCTCAGTTTTCATATTGATCCCCATCTTTTCCAATTTAACCAATAATTCCCCATGTGGTACTGTATCAAATGCCTTACTGAAATCGAGGTAGATTAGATCCACTGCATTTCCTTTATCTAAAAAATCTGTTACTTTCTCAAAGAAGGAGATCAGGTTGGTTTGGCACGATCTACCTTTTGTAAAACCATGTTGTAATTTGTCTCTTTAAACTCTGTTATAGTCCTAGCCTTCACAGCCTCCTCTGGCAAGGAGTTCCACAGGTTGACTATGCACTGTGTGAAGAACTTTCTTTTATTAGTTTTAAACCTGCGACCCATTAATTTCATTTGGTGTCCTCTAGTTCTTCTATTATGGGAACTAATTAATAACTTTTCTTTATTCACCCTCTCCACACCACTCATGATTTTATATACCTCTATCATATCCACCCTCAGTCTCCTCTTTTCTAAACTGAAAAGTCCCAGTCGCTTTAGCCCCTCCTCATATGGGACCCATTCCAAACCCCTAATCATTTTAGTTGCTTTTTTCTGAACCCTTCCAAGGCCAAAATATCTTTTTCTGAGGTGAGGAGACCACATCTGTACTCAAGATGTGGGCGTACCATAATTTTATGCAGGGGTAGTAAGATATTCTGTGTCTTATTTTCTGTCCCTTTCTTAATAATTCCTAACTCCCTATTTGCCTTTTTGACCGCCGCTGCACACTGTGTGGAAGTTTTCAGAGAACTATCCACGATAACTCCAAGATGTCTTTTTCTGATTTGTCGTAGCCAAATTAGCCCCCATCATACTGTACGTAGAGTTGGGGTTATTTTTTCCAATGTGCATTACTTTACACTTATCCACATTAAATTTCATTTGCCATTTTCTTGCCCAATCACTCAGTTTGGTGAGATCTTTTTGGAGTCCCTCACAGTCTGCTTCTGTCTTGACTATCCTAAACAGTTTGGTATCATCTGCAAACTTTACCACCTCACTGCTTACCCCTTTCTCCAGATCATTTATGAATAAGTTGAACAGGATTGGTCCCAGGACTGATCCTTGGAGGACACCGCTAGTTACCCCTCTCCATTCTGAAAATTTACCATTTATTCCTACCCTTTGTTTCCTGTCTTTTAACCAGTTCTCAATCCATGAAAGGACCTTCCCTCTTATCCCATGACAATGTAATTTACACAAGAGCCTTTGGTGAGGGACCTTGTCAAAGGCTTTCTGAAAATCTAAGTATACTATATCTACTGGATCCCCTTTGTCTGCATGTTTGTTAACCCCTTCAAAGAATTCTAATAGATTAGTAAGACACGATTTCCCTTTACAGAAACCATGTTGACTTTTGTCCAACAAATTATGTTCTTCTACGTGCCTGACAATTTTATTTTTTACTATTGTTTCGACTAATTTGCCCAGTACTGAAGTTAGACTTACCGGTCTGTAATTGCCAGGATCGCCTCTAGAGCTCTTTTTAAATATTGGTGTCATGTTAGCTACCTTCCAGTCACTAGGTACAGAAGCCAATGTAAAGGATAGGTTACAAACCACAGATAATAGTTCTGCAATTTCCCATCTGAGTTCTTTTAGAACCCTTGAGTGAATGCCATCCGGTCCCGGAGATCTGTTAACGTTAAGTTTTTCTATTTGTTCCAAAACCTCCTTTAATGACACTTCAATCCAGGACAGTTCCTCAGATTCATCACCCACAAAGGATGGTGCAGATTTGGGAATCTCCCTAACATCCTCAGCCGAGAAGACTGAAGCAAAGAAATCATTTAGTTTCCCTGCAATGGCTTTATCGTCCTTGATTGCTCGTTTTGTATCTCAGTCGTCTAGGGAACCCACTGGTTTTTTAGCAGGCTTCCTGCTTCTAATGTACTTAAAAACATTTTGCTATTGCTTTTAGAGTTTTTGGCTAGCTGTTCCTCAAAATCTTTTTTGGCTTTTCTTATTACATTTTTACACTTGATTTGATAGTGTTTATGTTCCTTTCTATTTATCTCACTAGGATTGGACTTCCACTTCTTGAAAGATGCCTTTTTGTCCCTCACTGCTTCTTTTACATTGTGGGTAAGCCACAATGACTCTTTTTTAGGTCTCTTACTATGTTTTTTAATTTGGGGTCTACATTTAAGTTGGGCCTCTATTATGGTGTCTTTAAAAAGTTTCCTTGCAGCTTGCAGGGATTTGGCTCTAGTCACTGTGCCTTTTAATTGCTGTTTAACTAACCTCCTCATTTTTGTGTAATTCCCCTTTTTGAAATTAAATGCCAGAGCGCTGGACTGCTGACGTGTTCTTCCCACCACAGGAATGTTAAATGTTATTATATTATGGTCACTATTCCTAAGCGGTCCTGTAACGGTTATCTCCTGGACCTGATCCAGCGCTCCACTCAGGACTAAATCGAGAATTGCCTCTCCCCTTGTGGGTTCCTGTACCAGCTGCTCCGAGAAGTCATTTAAGCCATTGAGAAATTTGATCTCTGCTTCTCTTCCTGCAGTGACATGTACCCAGTCAGTATGGGGATAATTAAAATCCCCCATTATTATAGAGTTCTTTATTTTTGGTAGCCTCTCTAATCTCCCTTAGCATTTCAATGTAAGTATCACTGTCCTGGTCAGGTGGTCGATAATATATCCCTACTGCTAAATTCTTATTATTAGAGCATGGAATTACTATCCATCGTGATTCTATTGAACATGTTGATTCATTTAAGATTTTTATTTCATTTGATTCTACATTATCTTTCACATACAGTGCCACTCCGCCACCCACACGGCCTGCTCTATCCTTCCGATATATTTTATATCCTGGTATGATTGTGTCCCACTGATTTTCCTCATTCCATCAGGTTTCAGTGATGCCTATTATGTCAATCTCCTCCTTTAATACGAGGTACTCTCGTTCACCCATCTTATTAGTCAGACTCCTAGCATTTGCACAGAAGCACTTTTAAAAATGGTCACTGTTTATTTGTCTGCCCTTCCCTGATGCATTGGATTCCTTTATATGCGGTTGTTTGTCTGCTCTGGCCCATGGTTTGTTCTCTCCCCTCCTCTCTTTCTGAGTACAGCCTAGAGAATCTCTATCAACGGATTCTCCTCTAAGAGAAGTCTCCATCCGATTCATGTGCTTCTCCGCACCAATCGGCTTTCCCCCCATCTCTTAGTTTAAAAACTGCTCTATGGCCTTTTTAATGTTTAATGCCAGCAGTCTGGTCCTATCCTTCCTGTATAGGCTCCCCCTCTCCCAAAAGTGTCCCCAGTTCCTAATAAATCTAAACCCCTCTTCCCTACACCATCGTCTCATCCACGCATTGAGACTCTGAAGCTCTGCCTGCCTACCTGGCCCTGTGCGTGGAACTGGAAGCATTTCTGAGAATGCCACCATAGAGGTCCTGGATTTCAGTCTCTTGCCTAGCAACCTAAATTTGGCCTCCAGGACATCTCTCCTACCCTTCCCTACGTCACTGGTACCTACATGTACCATGACCACCGGCTCCTCCCCAGCACTACACATAAGTCTATCTAGATGTCTATCTAGATGACCATATGGTTCTCCTGGTCATCACAAACCCAGCTATCTATGTTTCTAATGATCAAATCACCCACTACTAACATCTGCTTCTTCCTAACAACTGGCGTTTCCTCCCCCTCAGAGGTATCCTCAGTGCAAGAGGATACCGCAACATCCTCTGGAAGGAGGGTCCCAACTACGGGATGGTTTCCCTCTGCTCCCATTGAATGCTCTGTTCCCCTGAGACTTTCATCCTACTTAAGAGCACTGGGGCTCTCAGACTGGAGGTGGGACAGTACTACAGTGTCCCAGAAAATCTCATCAACATAGCTCTCTGCCTCCCTTAGCTCCTCCAGTTCAGCCACCCTGGCCTCCAAAGCTCGAACTTGGTCTCTGAGGGTCAGGAGCTCCTTGCAACGGGTGCACACATAAGCCACCTGCCCACAGGGCAGGTAATCATACATGTTACACTCGACACAATAAACAGGATAGCCCCCACTCTGCTGCTGAGCTTCTGTCTGCATTTTTCCTATGAATGAGTTCAATTGATAAGATTTCTAGTTAAAACAGGAAGTTTTTATTAAAACCTTTAACCTAAACTGTAAAGACTGGCAAGAGTACCTTGGTCCCTTCCCAATTCCCTCTCAAAACTCCCTATGTGCTGCTCCTGTTCGCAAGCTCCCTGGTCGCTGACTCACAGCTTTATAAAGCCTGGTAGCCCTGCCCCCTGACTAAGGCTCAGCCAATTAACAGAGGCTTCTAGATTTCAAACCTTTAGAAGCTCACAGCTTCCAGCTGCTGGCCACAGCACACACTCCTTCAAACAAACCAACAAACCAAACAGACAAACACAAGCTCAGCACACAGCAAGTAACTCCCCTCCCCCGCCACACACACAAACACACACACTACAGACAGCCACTTACCTCAACAGTCCCGTATTTACTCCTCCTTTACCTGGAGAACTCCCTCTCAAAACTCCCTGTTTGCTGTGCCTGTTCACATCTAACAAAGTGGTTTTTATGCATCCAACAAAGTGGTTTTTACCTACCAAAGCTGATGCCCAAATAAATTTGTTAGGGTATGTCTACACTGCCACCCTAGTTCAAACTAGGGTGGCTAATGTAGGCATTCGAACTTGCAAATGAAGCCCGGGATCTAAATATCCCGGGCTTCATTTGCATGTTCCCGGGCACCGCCATTTTTAAATGCCCCGTAGTTCGAACTCCCTGCCCACGGCTACACGCGGCACGGACTAGGTAGTTCGAACTAAAGCCCCTAATTCGGACTACCGTTACTCCTCATTGCAAGAGGAGTAACGGTAGTCCGAGGAGTCCACGAGGAGTAACGGTAGTTCGAATTACAGATCCTAATTCGAACTACCTACTCCGTGCCGCGTGTAGCCGTGGGCACGGAGTTCGACCTAAGGGCATTTAAAAATGGTGCCCACCCGGCAAGATGCAAATGAAGCCCGGGATATTTAAATCCCGGGCTTCATTTGCAACTTCGAATGCCTACATTAGCCACCCTAGTTCGAACTAGGGTGGTAGTGTAGACATACCCTTAGAGCCCCAGGAAGCACTGGAGAGAAATTACTTTGACTCTGGAGAGTAGTTATTTCGAAATAGCAGTAGCGGAGCAACTAGACAACCACTATTTTGAAATAACTATTTCAAAATAAGTGTGACTCCTTGTGGAAAGCAGGAGTACAGATTTTGAAATAACCAGCCCCTTATTTCAAAATAACAGGCTTGGTAGTGTGAACGCTCCGCTTATTATTTCAAAATAGTGTAGACCAGGGCTATAGTGCCTCAGGACTCCTCATTGTTTTTGCAGATACAGACTAACCCAGCTTCCCCTCTGAGTCTTGGTAGATTAGAAAAGCTGAGCCATAATATGTGTGTGTGTGTGTGTGTGTGTGTGTGTGTGTGTGGGGAGGGAGGGGGGCGGAGTCTGATGACCTGCTGGAAATCTAGCTTTATTATCAGAAGTGTTTCTGCTGCTTGACATGCAGCTCAATTACTTAGGCTTTGTGAATCAGTGTACAGCTGGGTCTGGTGGAGCTCTCGCTGTCAGACCTATAAATAGCTTAGTGTCTTCTCAGGCAGCTGCCTATTGACTTTTTCCTTTTGTATAAAAATATATATTTGTCCTATAGGTGTCTGCAAACCAACTCCCAATTACTGGGCAGGGAGCTGGCTCTATGAGGTTTCCTAGAACTGTAAAATATAAAGTCTACTCTGGAAATGGAACATGTTCTAGCCATTGGCCTTAAATAGCCCTCTGGGTTTTTTTAAAATCTCTGTGGTTATTGCCACAGCTTTGGTTCCCTCCTGGCCTTCCAGCTCCCAAGCAGTGACATCAAGAGTTATCAGATCTAGCTACAAATTGCAACTCAGCCAGCTCATTTCTAGAACCAGCCTTGCACTGCAGACTCATGAACTTGCTCTGTTGAACACCATGCTCTCTGTAACTAGACCTTATCCCTGCCCCACGATCGTTCACAAAGAAACCAGCCCTACCCAGCTGATCTCTGCTAATTAATTTGTAAAGCTAGGAAATGGCTGTGGCTGGGGCACTGCTCCTGCCAGGCTGGTCAATAGCTTTTCTAATCTTCCCTGAGAAATTAAATCTTTGCTGTTCATGTTTCCACGGGGACCCTTTCTCTTATGCTCTGACACCAGTATTGGTCAACACATGCAATGTGTCAAGTATCAGAGGGGTAGCCGTGTTAGTCTGGATCTGCAAAAGCGACAAGGAGTCCTGTAGCACCTTATAGACTAACAGATGTATTGGAGCATAAGCTTTCGTGGGCAAAGACCCACTTCGTCAGATGCATGTAGTAGAAATTTCCAGAGGCAGGTGTAAATATGCAGGCTAGAGATGACGAGCTAGAGAATCAGGCTAGAGATGACGAGGTGAATCCAATCAGGGAGGATGAGGCCCACTTCTAGCAGCTGATCTGGAGGTGCGAACACCAAGAGAGGAGAAACTGCTTTTGTAATTGGCTAGCCAGTCACAGAAACCAACAGAACACCACTGGCCATCACCTACAGTCCTCAGCTAAAACCTCTCCAATGCATCATCAGTGATCTACAACCCATCCTGGACAATGATCCCTCACTTTCACAGGCCTTGGGAGGCAGGCCAGTCCTCGCCCCAGACAACCCGCCAATCTGAAGCATATTCTCACCAGCAACTATACACCTCACCACAGTAACTCTAACTCAGGAACCAGTCCCTGCAACAAACCTCAGTGCCAACTCTGCCCACATATCTACACCAGCAACACCATCACAGGACCTAACCAGATCAGCCATACCATCATTGGCTCATTCACCTGCACATCTACCAATGTAATATACGCCATCGTGTGCCAGCAAAGCCCCTCTGCTATATACATCGGCCAAACTGGACAGTCCCTACGCAGAAGAATAAATGGACACAAATCAGATATTAGGAATGGCAATATACAAAAACCTGTAGGAGAACACTTCAATCTCCCTGGACACACAATAGCAGATTTAAAGGTAGCCATCCTGCAGCAAAAAAACTTCAGGACCGGACTTCAGAGAGAAACTGCTGAGCTGCAGTTCATCTGCAAATTTGACACCATCAGCTCAGGATTAAACAAAGACTGTGAATGGCTAGCCAATTAGAAAAGCAGTTTCTCCTCTCTTGGTGGTCACACCTCCAGATCAACTGCTAGAAGTGGGCCTCATCCTCTGTGATTGAATTTACCTTGTTATCTCTAGCCTGATTCTTGCCTGCATATTTATATCTGCCTCTGGAAATTTCTACTACATGCATCTGACGAAATGGGTCTTTGCCCACCAAAGCTTATGCTCCAATATATCTGTTAGTCTATAAGATGCTACAGGACTCCTTGTCACACATGCAATGTGGTGTGCTGATGAGCTTTGATGTATTCATCTCTTTAAATCATTTGGGTCCAGCAGCTAATACTTTGCTGTACGGCTACCATTCATCATCACCAAGGGTGCTAGAACTGCGGAGGCCCTCCAGCCAGCAACCGCAGCAAATGGTACATTCTCATCAGATGAAATGATGCTGTTTAAGGGTCCCAGCTTGGAGGGTGGGGTGGACTTGAGAGCTGAGCCACAACTCTTGGGTTCTAGTCCCAGCTGTGCTGCTGACTCATTGAGCAGGTCACATTGCCTTTCTGTGCCCCAGCTTCCCCATGAGAATAATATTTACCTACTTTACTGGGGGGAGTTGGCAGCTCTAGTTAATTAATTAATGATGTTGGAAATAAGTCTGGACACTTTGGATGTGGTGAAAACAGGCAAGAGGATTTATTACACACAGCTACTGGTGGAGTGCTACCAGGAGTTAAGCTGGTTAACACTGGTTAAGCAAAACATTACAATAAATTATATGGGGGGGGGGCAATGGACGGAGGGGAAGCAATTCAATAGGTTCTAGCAGCAAGATGAAATGAGCAAGTAAGCCAATAAACTACGAAGGTTACACAGAATCTCCACCCATCACCAATTAAACACCTTATCTCTTAATACAGGTAGTTATTCCTAACAAGCTATATAAGCCAACATAAACAAAACAGACAATTCAATTGCAACATAATGGAAAAATCAGTTCCTAAGGGCCTTTCTCGGGCAAAACTCTCAAAGAGGTCAATAGTACATGCTGATTTCAAGGTATTTTAGCTCATTGCTTTGCAACGTGCACTGTCCCAAGGGTAGGGTAATTAAAAAAGGTGTAACCTTTCCATGGCTCTGACAAGCATCTAACTGATAACTTCAGTGGATGCCCACGGTACCCCATCTCCCCATCAACTTGATACATACAAGATTATGCAGATAAAACACTTGGCTGGAGGTTTATCCAACTCCTTTGCTCTATGGGTCTCACCCACATAGCATCTTAGACCCAGATCCTCAGAGCTGTTTAGGTCCCTCCCTCTGACTTATTGATAGCTTTTTCCTCACAATACCTTTAGGTGGGGCAGACAGATCAGTATCGACATTTGGTGGGGAAACTGAGGCACAGAGACATGAAATATGAGCTGACTCCCAATCCAAACTCCTTGAAATCGTGGGGCTGGTGGGAGGCAAGTTTTGTGGTTAGATCTGTCTTAGAATTGGAAGGTCAATTTGAATCATTTGAGCCATGTCCTGAATGGGAGTAAATCGGTGCTGGATTTTCACCTGGAGCATTGCTTATTTACCCCAGCTAAGGGGATTGCCAAAAGAATGTTGTTCATCAAATTTAGGCCACAGGGGACAGCTCCATTCCAGGCTTTTGGGGAGGCTATTCCAGGATTTGAACCTGGCCTGTTTTGCTCCCAAGGTGACAATCACATCCTTTTGTCAGTAAGTGTCACTCCTTCCCCCCATGCAAAATAATATAGAAATGAACAGTGACAGAATCAATAGGTTTCTACAAGAATTTATTTTGAACCCAATGGAAACTGACTCACTTTCTTTGCCTGTGTTTTTGGAGCTATGCATTAGAATTCTATAGCCGGGAAGCAATTCTCTGTGTTAAAAGTTCTGTAGGCCTGCTAGCAAGTTGTTTTTGCACCCAAGGCATTTCCCCTAACCGTAGGACCATGGTAAGTGGCCTAATGGTTAGCAAATGCTCTTTGTGCTGGCTGGACACTAACAGTATGTCTACACTGCAGAGTTTTTTTGGAAAAACGGCCATTTTTCCAAAAAAAACTTCTCTTACATCTACACTGCAATTGTGTTCTACAAAAAAAAAAAAAATCAAAAGAACAGAGGGGTTTTTCCGACATTGGTAAACCTCTTTCTACAAGGAAAAAGACTTTTTCTGAAAGAGCTCCTTCAGAAAAAGGCGTGTGTGAATGGGAAAGAGGCAGTTCTTTCGAAAGAAAAGGAAAGAGGAAAAAGCACAGGTGCCCTGGTGGCCACTCTGTCCATAGTAACCACAGCTGAAATGTGAGAGTGTCCATTCGGTGTGGACGCTATCTTTCAAAAAAGCAGATTGCTTTTTCAATGTGCTTTCGCTGTGTGGACGCTCTCTTTTGGAAGGAGCTTTTTCAGAAGATCTCTTCTGAAAGAAGCCTGCAGTCTAGATGTAGCCTCACTCTACAAGCATCTGTCCACTGATTTGCATTTTTTAAATATCATTGTCTTGATTTTTTTAAATATTTCCTTGTTTTACAGCTCATATTAATAGCTGTGTCTGATACAAAGAAATCAACATATAAATATCATGTCACCAGCTTTCACTCATTGCTAGTAGTCAAGAAGCTGAAAGCATGACTTATCTCCCAAATTAACTGTGCATGAAATTGTCTAGGGAGAGTGGTTCAGACCATGTTTTATCTAAAAGGTGTATTAATGGACAATGCAGTCTAACTGAAAGGTAATGCCACTGGCAGGAAAGTTACTTGATGGGTGATAAAAAGGGGAGAAATCTTGAAATGAGATTCATTATCTGAAATGTTTAAATATGCCTTATAGGAATTTAATCAACTGGTTTCTATTGAAATGATTCTGAAAACACAGGGTCAGTTCCAGGCTCCTGCAAAAGTAAATGGAAGTTTTGCCATTAGCTTCACTGTGGAACAGCCCAAGAGAGTCAAGCTGGCCTGGCAGAGCCCCTGCCCAAGCTTCCGGGCACATCAGGGGAGGGAGGAGTCGTGTAGGGCAGGGTGGAGGTGGAGCAGAGAGTACAGCTCTTCTCATCCTCCACTCCCCCTCAGCCTTGCCATTCCCATTTTGAGCTGCGGAAGGGGCCCTTGGCATGGGAGGGGCTCCAGTCACTGAGCTGTCATTCAAAACATGGCCAAGGCCTCTTGCTAACAGATAGCGCCTTACGTTATTGGGAAGAGCTCCGTTTGCACCCACGTCTCTCTGAAACCGCAGTTGTTCCAGCTGCTTATATGTATGGATTAAAACTTACCCAGAACACAGCCGGTATGAACCCAGGATGGTCGTTACATTTATCCTCTCCATGCTGGCTGGCAATGCCAATCAACCAGCCCATTGATTTTCAAACGGCATTTATGACTTCTAAGGTTTAACGATTACTTTTTCTTCCCCCTCCATTTGCCACTTCCCTGCTTTACTCCGTTTAGGGCTAAGCCCTTCCGAGGGGGGCTTGTTAACCATCACTTAGGAGGTGCAATCTAATCTGAGGCCTCTGTGCATAAGCTGCTCGCTGCAGGGGTCAGGCAGTAAATTTGTTTCAGTCTTGCACAACTGAAAGGAAACATTAAGGAGTTTTTGTTTTGCCTTGCTCTGAATCAATAAGCATTGAGCTGGGGTGGAGCTGACATGCCTGATTTGAAGGATTGTGGCTATCTTTCCTGATTTGAGAGCAGCTAGGAGATGGGGTATGGAGGCCGGAGATTTCCTTTAGGAAGATATTTCACTACTGGAGCCTGGTGAAAGCCCGAGGCATGACAATGTTGATGGTGTCTTTGAAGAGGTTGTGGGGCAATGTGTCTGAAAGATGCACTACCATGACCTCATTCAGCCTCATAAAGAACTTTCTCTCCTGAGAAGTCAGCGACAGGCGGGGTCAGAATAAAATGAACCCAGACAGCAATTCGACTGACTTTTTCAAAAGAGCAAAAGTGAAGCAAAATGCTTTTTAAAAAATCTCGCATTGCTTCTAGCCTGGAACTCTCTGCATCCCTAGGAGAACTGCTGGGGCTGGAGAGTGCTTTGTTGCCAGGCTTGGAATCTTGTGTGAGGCAAACATAGGGTAACTACACAGCCAAAACAGCTCCACGGCAGCAGGTTTCAGGGCATGGGTAAATCGATGCCAGCTCACACTGCAAATGTCAAAATAGCAGTGGAGACATTGCTGTTTGGGTTGGGGGCCAGGTTCCAAGACCCTCCCCTCTCGCCAGGTTTCAACCTGAGTCAGTACAGCTATTTTTATCCCCTGCCAGCCTGTGCCAGTTGGCCCAGGCTTTCAGAGTCACTGCTGGGGTCTTGATTTGCTGCATAAACATCAGCTGCTCCTGCATTCAGTTCCCCATAGGCAAACCCCCAGAGAAGCAATGTTCCCTCTAATTTTTTCCAGCCATGTGCAAAACAAATTTTGTTCTGTGCACCAAAGCATGTGTGGGTGTGCACCACCTGTAGAATCACATGCTGCTGGCTGGGTTTATCAGCTGGGTGGCATTTGAATCTCTCCTGTGTGGCCACCCAAGCACTCAACCTACAGGGAAGACTGTAAGCATCATGGACTTAGTTGGGAATCCCTTGCAAGGATTAAGGGGTATCCATCAGACCCAGCAGTGATGGATGCTACATCAGTTTGAAGCTTGAGGCTCCAATGAAATGAAACTATCAGTAGGCTTGCCAGGTGTCTGGTATTGGACCGGACAGCCTGGTATTTGCGGCATGTGTCCGGTAAAAAAAAAAGCAGAAAATACCAGACATGAAAAATGGCTGGTATTTTCTGTTTTTCTCAGATGGAAAGCTGCTTGGGACATTCTTTTTTTTTTTTTTTTTTTTTTTGTGGTCAACAACTTTTGGTTCATTGCTCCCACCCTCACTCCCCAACATGTTTGGTATTTTTTGTGACACTATCTGGTAACCCTAACTATCTGAGCTTGCCCTGGCTGTGAGGCAAACTGCTTTTTGCCCAGAAGAAATTGTAAAAAGAAAGTGTCCTATGTTTTGCTGAGAATTCTCTCTTTCTGGGATGCCACAACACCCCCACCCATCCCAAAATGCAGCCGGCTGTCACAGTGTTGGATTGCTTTCCTGATTCAGCAAAGCATTTATCACCACGCACAGGTGTAGGCCCATCCACTTCAATGGGATGACTCAGACATTTTAAAGTTCACAACGTGCTTCAAAGCTTTGCTAAAATGCAGAGGTAGAAGTTATCCCAGGATGTAGTTTGTATGTCAGAAACACTGTTTGACCCCTTTGCTGTACTGGTGTGATGTTAATGTAAGTTTTTTATCAGTATTCTGTCTGATATTTATTTGGGGTATTCTTATCCTCTCTGACTTCAGGTGGACTTGATGAGAAAAGAACATTCAGAACAAAAGCAAATTATACTAGTACCAATATTATATGTCTTTAAGATGCTGGTTAACTGTCTGTACACATACACTGTACATAACGGCTGTGTCTAGACTGGCCAGTTTTTCCGGAAAATCAGCCGCTTTTCCGGAAAAACTTGCCTGCTGTCTAGACTGGCCGCTTGAATTTGCGCAAGAACACTGACGATCTCATGTATGATCATCAGTGTTCTTGCGCAAATACTATGACGCTCCCGTTCGGGCAAAAGCCCTCTTGCGCAAATGCTTTTGCACAAGAGGGCCAGTGTAGACAATGCGGTATTGTTTTGCGCAAAAAAGCCCCAATGGCGAAAATGGCGATCGGGGCTTTTTTGTGCAAAAGCGCGTCTAGATTGGCACGGACGCTTTTCCGTGCTTTTGCGGAAAAGCGTCCATGCCAATCTAGACGCTCTTTTCCGCAAATGCTTTTAACGGCAAACTTTTCCGTTAAAAGCATTTGCGGAAAATCATGCCAGTCTAGACGTAGCCAACATGTTCATAATAATTTTCTTCCATAATAGGCACCATATATTCCAGCTGTAAATAGGACTACATTTTGATCCCATCATGTGTGCTAGAGAAGGTTAAAATTACAGAGAGGTGCCCCTGCTGCCCACCACCCTCTGGGGCACCTGCAGTGGCAGATTGTTCTGGGACCTCCAGCTCTGCCACCTTGAGACTGAAGTGGAAAATGTCCTGGCGGTCTGTGAAAGTCATAGAATCCGTTACTTAACCCCGTGATGAGCACTGGAAGTATGTCCTCAAAGCAGAGATACAACTCATGGCTTTCTCTGTCTTCTTCCCAATGTATGCAAGAGGAAATCTGTTTCTGTGCTTTTTTTCCTCTCGTGGCATAAGTCTCTTCAGTTCTGTGGTATCTGGAAACTTCTACATTACCTGGTCTTCTAGTCATTTAAGGTCATATATTCTAAATATGGGTGCTAATTGTCCGTAGATTAAGGAATTGTATGTTCAAATGGAGATTTGCGCAGGCAAATACCAGACTGTGTGTGCAGACACCACTGATGCAGGGTTTAAATGCACAATTATTATGTGCAAGCATGTATAATCTTTGAGGTTCTAATTTGGGCACAAGATTGAATGATTGACTGACTGACTGGAATTAACAAGACCAATAGTCAAGGGGTCACATGGATGGAAATGCATTTTGGCCACAGAACTTTCCAAACTCTAGGACATAATAATCCATTTCGGCAGTTTGAACTTGGGATGCTTGAAGGCCATGCTGTCCAACCCACCTGCCACATGTGGCCATTTGGCAGGTTGAGTGTGACTAGTTGGCTTGAACCACTATAGTGGCTCCTGCTTCCGGATGGGTTGGACACCACGGCTTTAAGGTAATATTGTCCTTCTGATGAGTCGTTCAGGTGGCATGAGCAGAAAAGTGTAAAGGTCAGAGCAAAGGGTACATGAAGAGGGACTGAAGTTGGCATTGTGTTATGGATTGTCACTTTTTCCACGATGTGGGTCAGAAAATCTCTAATGAAGATTCATGGCACCCATCGTCAGACACAACTAACGTGGGTAGATGCACAGATTGGTTAGGGAAAACCCAGGAACTTCTTGGAACTCATACAAAGTTGTCTGACACCATCTTTGGAGAGCACTAGAGAATTCTCAAAGAGCTAAGTGAAATTATCTTCTGCTTCCAAATAAAAAGTGATGGGAGCTTATCCTGGGTGTGCCCCTAAGGTACTGAGGATAGAGATCAGAGAAACACTGTCTCTTTTTCAGTCATTGAGGACATCTTAGAGAAGCTCCTGTGAGCAAGACTTGAGTGGGTGATATCTTCACTGAGTGCATTCACTAGTCTGGAGAGGATGCTCATCTTAAACTTTTTAAATTCCTGGCCCATGAAAACATAAAGGATGGGATTCATGCAGCTGTTGGCCGCAGCTAGAGCCGTGACGATGGGAATTCCAATCTCAAATACCACAGGGGAGTCCTGGGCGTACAGTACTTCCAGGACGTTCAGGATATGGTAGGGGGTCCAGCACAGGAAGAAGGTCACAATAATGGTGATAATGATTTTGAATGGCTTTTTAGATTTGGCGAGCCGGTTTCGTTTCAGCTTGAAGACGATGATCGTGTAACAGACCGGGATGATGGTGACCGGAATGGCAAACCCTATCAGAAACTTGATGACATTGACCACTGTGTGTCCCTTTACACCGAGGTCATGATCGTTCTTGGACAAGGAGTAGTTACTAAAACAAACTATTTTTCCTTGGTCAGATACAGTTTGCCGGAAAATAAGAGACGGGCAACTCATTAGAAAACCAGCAGACCAGACGACAGCGCTAATCAAACATGCCAGTGTGATGGTCCGATGGTTTTGGGCCCAGACTGGGAAGACTACGGACACGCAACGGTCAATGCTGATCGTTGTCAGCAGCAACACGCTGCTGTATAAGTTTAGGTTGAGCAGGAAGGAGTTTAATTTGCACAGGGCTGCCCCGAAGACCCAGTTGTAGTTCATGGCAGTGTACGTGATATTCAGCGGCAGGAAGATGTTGAAAAGAAAGTCGGCAGCAGCCAGGTTGAGAAACCAAATGGCATTGATGGACCTTTTCATCTTGAAGGTAATAATCACAATGACTAGGCCATTTCCCAGGATACCCAGAAGGCAGGTGAGGCTGTAGATTACAACTGAGAGAATCCTAGGAATGTCTTTCCCATCATGCGATGGCTTTTCCTGATCACTAACCATGTTTGAAATAGTATAATAATATTCAGAATAATCATCCACCGGGTATTCCAGAGTGGAATTAACGGTCTCCATTATCTGTAAACAAATCACAGTCATTTCACCATGTGATTATTTTATGGACTATCAATCTGCTTGTTTCTATATATGAGGCCAAATCTATGTCTGAGGCCCACCAGGAAGACTTCAGGATTTGTCCCACAGACTTTAGTTTGTCATGTGAATGGATTGCTCTATACTGCCTTAAATGAGCATATCTATGGTTCTCCTTAGAAGCTGCATACCCACATGGGAGGGCTGTAGCTGGCTGCTTTGTACATGTATCTCAGGGTAGAATGTGCCCTATTATGTTACAAGCATGGTTAAAATCATGCAAGGGGGCTATCGTATGAAATGTTCCCTCTACATTTTTTCCATCCATGTGTGGAATAAATGTTGTGCTGTGCACCAAGGCATGTGTGGAGGTGCACCACCAGTAGAAACACATGCTGCCAGCTATGGGCACTCTGCTAATCAGCTGGGCGGCACTTGAATCACGCCTGGGTGGCTGCTCAAGCACTCATCTTACAGGGAACACTGGTTGTATGTATGTTTCACAGGTGATTTCTCTGGGGAAACCTGCCTTTAGCTGTCTGTAAGCCCAAACCAGGACTGAATAGTTAAATATATCAAATCCTGGGTCACCAGGAAATGCTCTACATCATGGAGTTTAATAGCGACTCTATTGGCCAAAATACCAGCTTCTCCCATTGACACAGCTGCTCATGGGTGATGGGTATCTCAGGCCAAGGGAACTCCCCAAACAGCCTGGCATGGTCCTGCCCACAGACCCCCTCCTATTTCCCACCAGAGCTCTGGGTGTGCCACCCACCTGCTCAGTATTCTGGCTGCCCTATATTCTGGGGTTAGCATACCACGGGCCAAGCCACTCACCCAGCACTCAGGGCGGGGGGCACCCAAGCAGCCTGTGGCTGGGAGGGTCTGGGGGCTGCTGTGGGAAGGCTGCAGGTTCTGGCAGAGTTTGGGGGTGGGGCCTTCTACTGAAAGGGTGGGGCCAGAAGCTAGCTTCCCCAGGCTGACAGTTCACATGCCACCCATGTAGCTACTGCATCTCGGGAAGGTGGAGTACCTATGCCACTGGGATAGCATCTTCACTGAGAGCAATAGTGACTGCAGGGCTATAAGTGCAGACAAGCCCTTAGTTTAGATGGACAATGGTAGGGTGGAGTGGAGAATTTATCATTTGGTGCCATGGGACATGATCTAAAGCTGTTGTATTTCACCGATGTTTGGAATCAGCCCTTACTTTGCACAGTAGTTACAATACTACCACCTCCCACCAAGGCCGTGTCTGCAGCTTAGAACTGGGTGCTCTGTTCAGTGCTTTGAGATCCTCCAATGAGTGCAAAATATCATTGCCCTGCTCTTTCTCCTCCCCCGGGCTCCCTCTACCATTCATTAAATTGCATATTTCTGGGCCAAATTTGCTTTCAAACACCTCAACTGACTTCTGCAGGTTTGCGCAGATGTAATGAAGGCTAGAATGTGGCCCTGAGAACATGTTATCAAATCTCACCTCTTCACGCCAGTGTTTTTGCAACTCCACTCTCAGTGTTCCTGTTGCAGGGGCCTCACCCATTCACTGAATAGCTGGATAGACCTGCAATACAGGATAGAGACTCACAGGGTCTATTTGCCAGACAAACAAATACAATTCTTTCCCAGGACAGCATTCCCTATTCAGATGCATGTGTTTGTGCATGGATACAATATCAAAACAAGGATCCAACTTGGGCCCTGTGCCATACAGAGAGGTGAATTAGAAGGAAGGACATTGGTGTTTGTGTTGAGTTCAGCCAAAAATTGTGGTTATCCTTCTTAGATTCCAAAGCCAAGAGGGACTGTTATGATTATCATTTCGGACCATCTGCATAACCCTGATCAAAGAACTTTCTTACAATAACTGCTAGAATGCATCTTAACAAAAACCAGCCACCTGTGATTTGAACAAGGGGTGTTTTGGGAAGTTAAACCCATCTGATCCTTGCAGATAGCAATTTCCTCTTACAACAGTTAGTAGTAGAATGGCCACATCAGTGTTATTATTTCTTTGGTCCTGCAGCACCTTAGAGACTAACAGAAAATGTAGACAGTATCAAGAGCTGTCGGGGGCACAACCCATTTCTTCGTTTGGGTTGTGCTCATGATACCATCTACATTTTTCTAAGGTGCTGCAGCACCATTTGTTGTTTTTAAAGTTTTTTCAGTTACAGACTAACATGGTTACCCCTCTGAGACTTTTAATTCCTTAATGTATCTGACATAAAGTTCCATTTGCTAATATCATAGAATCCATAGACTCATAGATTTGTAGGACCGGAAGGGACCTCGAGAGATCATCAAATCCAGTCCCCTGCCCTCATGGAAGGACCAAGCACCCTCTAGATCAGGGTTTCCCAACCTGTGGGTTGTGACCCAAATATGAGTCGCCGTTACATTTCAAAAGGGTCATCAAGTGTCTCCCCAGGTGTCTCTGCCCCCCTCCTCCCCTCATTTTTGAATTGCCTTGGATCACCAAGTCTTCCTGAATTGTCATGGGTCCCCATCTGGAAAAGGTTGGGAACCGCTGCTCTAGATCACCCTGACAAGTGTCTGTCCAACCTGCTCTTAAATATCTCCAGAGATGGAGATTCCACAACCTCCCCAGGCAACTTGGTCCACTGTTTAACCACCCTGACAGTTAGGAAGTTTTTCCTAATGTCCAACCTAAACCTTCTTTGTTGCAATTTAAGCCCATTGCTTCTTGTTCTATCCTCAGAAGCCAAGGAGAACAATTTTTCTCTGTCCCTCTTGTACCTTTAGACACTTGGATATGGATATCCCCTCCAGCTCTTGTTGCTTCCCGCCTCTCTAACGAGGATTTCCCAAACTAGATACATCAGTTTATATTTAATCTTGTTTCTGAGCAGCTGAAACAGCCTCTGCTAAGATTTCCCCCAGAAGGCCTGGCTTGTGAAGCCATGGATCTTTCTCTGCTGTATGGATTCTTCGTCATCACTCAGCATTAGGAAACCCGCAGAGAACTTCAGTACAAATGTGCAAAGTTATCAATGAGCTAAAATAAACTTAATGCATCTAATCCGATTGCTGGTGCAAATTCACCAAGATCACTCCTTTTAGACTAGGGATGAACTGAATCCAGTGATTTTTCTTTTAATGTTGGAACTAGGGATGCCAACTGTTGTTTATAAAGTTAACTGGTTAAACACTATGTTTAATCAGTTAACCATGGAGTGGCTCCCTGGGCACAGTGTGGTAGGCCTGGTTGAGATGAGGCCACCGTGCCACAGGTGGAGGCTTCTTGGGCCAGGCCCCCTGAGCCACACTATGCCACGTGTGGGAAGCTGCTTCAACAGGCCTGAGTCACTGGTTAACTGGTTACCTCTCTAATTGGAATCAGAACAAGTCAATCTCAAACTCAGCCAAACAGTCCATAATTCACAGGTTCCATGGCCTGAAAGCACCAGTGTGTTAATAATCTGCTGTGGCCTCCAACACTAGCTGATGTTTTATTGACCAGGACTTGACTTCAGGTTAATATCTTAGCAAGTAGAAAGAACTAATAGCTATTTTTACTCGCAGAAGTTTCCATAGCTTTCCTCTCCACAGAAACAGATTTATCTCAGAATGGCAGTTGTTGGCAAATGGTAATTTCTTAAGCATCATCCCATAGAGGATCATCAGCTACCATCAGAAACCACTGTTGCAACTTTCAGATGTGTGTCATTAACCTTCGGTTTTGGCTGAAATACATTGCTAAGATCAGGAGACATTTCCTGCTAAAACAGCACCACCTCCAAGCCAACACTCAGCATGTCTTTTTAAACATGACAATCAAGCCATTGGTTGCATTATAATTAATTAAGCCCATCAGAAATACACACAATACACACTGAATGTGCCATGGCTAGTTCTCTGAGGCCCTGCCTGTTTTACATATTTCATTGTGCAAAGTCACAGTGTCATGTGCAGTAACCAAATGCTGGTTTGGATCAGTCATTCAAAGACTCCAGTGTAGATGAGGTCAATAACTGACTTGTAAGTATTCACCGTGGGTTAAACAGGGGCAGAGCCAAAGGCAGTTACAGTACATGAACATGTGCCTAATGTGCTGCCCATGTAGTGAAAACTAAGTGTGCTTCTTCTCCATTGCTTAAGCTCAAAACAGCACGTATCATTTAGATAACTGCGCATGTCTCAGAAGCTGCTAAATTTTCTGCTAGGGAACTAAGCAAACTTGCAGTAACAGTAACCAATCACATTGCGACACGCTGACCAGAAGGAATGTGGAATCCATAAAAGTTTCAGCCCAGCCGTCGTTCAAAGTCAACACTGCTTTGAGCACAGAGCTCCTCTGTTGGCTATTGTTTGCAAACAATAAAATGGAGGTGGACCCAGCCTGAAAGTGTGACTCTCTTCTTGGGGCAAATTGGACTAGCCTCCAGGGGACGAAACTAGCAATTTATGCAACAAATTTGGCGAGCCAGCCAGGAGATACCCCTTAGACTACTCCGGAGTCGGACGACAAGACCGTCGTAGGTGACCGTGAAGTGCGCACCGGACCGTGTTTGAGTCCGTCATGACACCGAAAGCGTGAGTCGGGACATCCGGAAAGTTAAAGGAATCTCCACTGTAAGAGTCAACCAGGCTGTGAGGTCCGAAGGAACGGCGCCAGGGTGTTGACGGAGTAAGTATACATATTCCCTGTGTCTTTTGTGGTTGTTGGTCCTTCGGGGACTCTTGCGTTCAGCACATAGGTCTGAACATTGCACTCAGCACTTGGGGCTGAGAAGTTGACACAATGGGTTTGGGTCGCTCCCGGGTAGAAAACTCCACAACCCCATTGGGATGCATGCTGCGCAATTTCAGTAAATTTAAGGGTGATTTTGGAATTAAGATGACAAAGGATGATTTAATTAAGTTCTGTCAGTTAGAGTGGCCAACCTTTGGGGTAGGCTGGCCAGATATAGGATCTTTTGATGTAAATCTAGTTACCTCTGTGCATGGTGTTGTTACTCGAGATGGGCACTGGGATCAGTTCCCATATATTGATTGTTGGTTGAATCACACGCAGAGGCGACCTGCGTGGCTGCTGAAGTGTAGCATAGGAGCTTGTAAAGTTATGGTAGCAAAAGCTAAGGCCTCGGGAGGCAAGGGTGGTGCATGCCCCAGGGTTTTAAATGATTCTGGTAGTGAAGTTAATCTGACTCAAGGCAGGCGTAGAGAAACTCCCGGGGTGGAGCAACATGAGGAAGGGGAGAGAAAAAGCTCAGCAGAAGCTCAGGCACTAACTCAAACTCCGCTGCCGTCTCCAAAGCACACCCCTCCCCCTTATAACTCGCCCGATGAGGGGAAGACACCCTCCGCTCCTCTTGAATCCCCCCATCTGAAAGTTCTGGAGGATAGGGGGTTTATGCCCCAGCTCAAGCCATACAGCATGGAAGACCCCTATGATCTGCGTCCCCGTCCCAAGATCAAGCCCCGATATGTATTTCCTATGAGGGAGGTGGCAACAGGGGACGGGGATACAGCTTTTGTCTACGTCCCCTTTAGTACTTCTGACCTGTTCAACTGGAAGAATCAGAACCCCTCTTTCAGAGAGGATCCCCTAAAGATGAAAACCCCTCTGCCTTTCTGGGGCGCTTGTTTGAAGCATTTTGAAGGTTTAGTGACTTGGATCCGGAGGCCCCTGAGAACCAATGGATGGTGAATTTGATGTTTATAGGACAGGCTGCCCCTGATATCCGCAAAAAGTTGCAAAAGATTGAAGGTGGGCCGGGAAAACCTATTTCTGAATTGGTGGAAATAGCTTACAAGGTGTATGGGAACAGAGAGCAGGTTGCAGAGAAAAAGGAAGAGAAAAGGGGACAGAAGCAGATGGCAATGCTGGCTGCTGCCATAACTGGCAATCCAGACCCAAAGGCGGGTGGGCAAGGAGGCAGGGGAAAGTACCCCAAGAAAAGAAAAGGACGTCTAGGCACGGATGAATGTGCATATTGCCGAGAAAAAGGGCACTGGAAGAGGGATTGCCTTCAGCTGAAGGATAAGAAAAAGGAGAGTCAGCCAGAGGGCCGGCAGATGCGGGCAGAATCCTCTGGAGAGGACTCTAGCTGAAGGGGACCGGGATATAAGGCCACCACCCTACGAGCTAAGGCTCAAGAGGATCCCATGGTGAAAATAAGGGTTGGTGGCAGAGACTATGAGGCTCTGGTGGATACTGGGGCCACGTTTTCTATGATTCCCGTGAAACCCCCCTCAGCTAAGGAAAGTGGAAAGCATGTGGTAGTGGAAGGGACTGAAGGGAGACGAACGAGGCTACCTGTATGTAAACCCCTCCTCACGAAGATTGGAAATAATATGCTGGAACATGCCTTTGTTGTTTCATCTGCGTGCCCGGTTGCTCTGCTGGGGCGAGATATGCTAACTAAGCTGCAGGCTGAAATTTTCTTCCGAGGAAATCAGATTATAATGCAGCTGCCAGTGAAACAGGGCTCAAATTACCAGATGGCTCTCCGGGCAATTGAGACGGTGTTAGAGGCAAAAGGGACTGAGATCTTAGAAGGTGTCAATCCATGTGTATGGGCAGATGGGACCCCTGCCCGGGCGAAGTCCGTGACTCCAGTAAAAATTCCTCTCAAGGAAGGAGAGGGCCCTGTGTGTGTGAAGCAATATCCCCTGAAGAAAGCCACCCGAATAGGGTTGAAGCCATTAATTGAAAAGTTCAAAGGATATGGCTGGTTGGTAGAGGGCTCTTCCCCCTTTAACACCCCGGTTTTGGGGGTACCCAAAGCAGATGGCACCTCATATAGATTAGTGCAGGACCTGAGGGCTGTAAACAAGAAGGTTCTTGTGGATCACCCTATGGTCCCAAATCCACACACCATTTTAACACAAGTTCCAGCAGATGCAAAGGTGTTTTCAGTGTTGGATTTAAAAGATGCTTTCTTCTCTATCCCTTTGCATAAAGACAGTTGGAAACTATTTGCCTTTGAGTGGGAGGACCCAGATACCCATTACAAAACTCAGCTGTTGTGGACTATGTTGCCCCAGGGTTTTGTATCAGCTCCCCATATCCTTGGGACCGCATTGAAGAAAGATTTGGAAAACTGGAAGAGGCAGCACCCTGAGGTAGCTCTGCTCCAGTATGTTGATGATTTGTTGATTGTAAGTCCTGATATGCAAAAGGGGAAAAGGGCAACGGAGTCCCTGTTGAATGCTCTGGGAAAAAAGGGATATAAAGTTTCACAAGGGAAGGCCCAAATGTGTCAGTCAAAGGTCACCTTTTTGGGCTATGAGATTGAAAAGGGAGTGCGGGCTTTGAGCAAGGATCGAATCCAAGCAATACAGGACATGCCTGCCCCAACCACTCCGAAAGAACTATGGGCTTTCCTAGGCTTAACTGGATTCTGTAGGATGTGGATTCCAGACTATGGGGGCAAGGCCAAACCCCTATATGAGTCCCTCACTAAAGAGGGTCTCGCAAACTGGAAATGGACCAAAGAGAATCAGCATGCCTTTGAATTGTTAAAGACTGCTTTAATGCAGCCCCCAGCCGTAATGATCCCCAATGAGTGCAAGCCCTATAGACTCTATGTACACGAAAATAAGGGCATCGCCTCAGCGGTCCTGACCCAACCAGTGGGCCCAGCTTGGAAGCCTGTGGGCTATTATTCAAAGGTGCTGGACCCTGTAGCAAAAGGGTGGCCTGCGTGTTTGAGAGCTGTTGCAGCAACAGCTACCATTGTGGAGGAAGCTCAAAAGATTGTAATGGGAACCGACATGGAAATACATACTCCACATGGAGTACCTCAAATTCTTGGAGGGGAAGGGGGAAAGTTTTTGAACCCCTCCAGGCAGTCCAGATATGAGATTTTCTTGTTGTCCAACCCTGGACTCACTTTTAAACACACCACTGCCTTAAACCCAGCCACCTTGCTGCCAGAACCGGGGCCACCATGCCATGATTGCTTGGAAGTGTTAACTCAAACAGTGCTGATTCGGCCAGATCTGAAGGATGATCCTCTTGAAAACCCAGAGGAGGAGTTTTTTGTGGACGGCTCAAGCAGTGTAGTAAAAGGCACTAGGCACACAGGCTGTGCTGTAGTGACCTTGACAGAAACAGTGTGGAAAGAAAAGATTCCTGCAAGCTGGTCGGCACAAGCAGCAGAGCTGACTGCCCTGACTAGAGCCTTAGGATAGGAGCAGACAAGAGAGTAAACATCTTCACTGATTCCCGTTATGCCTTTGCCACTGTGCACGCTCATGGACTATTGTGGAAGGAGCATGGATTCATTACAGCCTCAGGGCAAAGAACAGCCAATGGACCACAGATTGTGATGTTGTTAGAAGCCCTTAAGCTGCCTAAAGAAGTAGCTGTGGTTCACGTAAGAGCGCATGGAAGGGCTGCCGACGAACGCCAGAAGAAGGGAAATGCAAGAGCGGATGCAGCTGCCAAAGAAGTGGCGCTAATGGGAGGTGATGTGGGATTCCAGGGCTCTGCACACGAAGTTCCATTCTTCCTAGAGGATTGTATAGTACGTTACTCCCCCATGGATGATGCCGCAGCAAAGGAAAACAATGCAGTAAAGAATGAGAATGGCTGGTGGATAGCGCCGGGAGGAAAAGTTATGGTGCCTCGACCCTTGCTGCTAGAAGTGCTCCTACGTCTTCATGCCTCCACCCACATGGGAGGCACGGCAATGGGAGATTTGCTGGTGCGACAGATGGTGGCACCAGGATTGTACTTGGAAGCACAACGAGTGGCATCACAGTGCCCAACCTGTCAGAGAGTGAACCCCAAGCCAGCCCGACCACCCGCTCCTATGGGAGGAAGACAATGGGCCTACTACCCTGGCCAAGCATGGCAGATTGATTTTGCTGAACTTCCGAAGTCTGGACGATACCGATACTTGCTGGTGTTAGTGGACCAGCTAACAGGATGGGTGGAAGCATATCCCACCAGGACAGCTACAGCATTGACAGTAGCGTGTGTCCTTCTGCAGGACCTGATACCACAATTTTTACTGCCAGAGTCAATTGAGTCAGATCAGGGTAGTCATTTTGTGGGGAAGGTAGTGCAGGAAGTGGCCAAAGCCTTAGACATTAAGTGGAAGCTCTATACTCCATGGAGACCTCACAGTTCAGGTCAGGTGGAGCGCATGAATAGAACCTTGAAAACAATGCTAACAAAAATCTGTATTGAAACCCATTTAAAATGGCCCCAGGCGCTCCCACTGGCTTTAACTCGCATTCGTAGCGTACCACGTAGGGGGATAAAATTGTTCCCTTTCGAGTTAATGTTTGGAATGCCCCCCAGGGTCTTGCCGGCGGGGTGGAGGGAACAAGTTACTGTTGATTTGGGAAAAACTGAACTCAGAGAACATGTTATCGCCTTGCAGTCTGTTTTGTCATCCCTCCACAGGTTTGCTGCGCCATTCCAGAGCTTGCCGTTAGACGCCCGAATCCATGACTTCCAGCCGGGAGATCAGGTGCTGCTCCAGAAGTGGAAGAAAGATCCGCTAACAGAAAAATGGGAAGGACCTTACCAGGTGCTATTAACAACTCATACAGCGGTTAAGCTAGCAGGCAGCGACAAGTGGACCCATTGTTCCAGAGTAAAGAAATATTTAAAGGGAGCACAGGACAACAACTCCCAGGGTGTGGTCAATCCGGAGGCTGACCACCCCTCGGAACAAGAATCCAGCCAGTGGATTAGCAGTCTAGGAGAAGGACTAAAAACCTTAAAATTGCCGTATTTAACTGTAGGGTAAATTAAGGCAGTCCATGGTATCTTGCTAAGAACTGACAAACTCAAATCAGAAAGTATCAGGCTAAGCCTGGGAGAACGTACAGTTCAACAGTTACTGTGACCCTGGTTCCCCTGGCAACTACATTCCAAAGGGGCCTCTCTTACTCTGATAAGGCCTGGCTGGTATCAGCCGGGCTACGCGGGTTTCACTGTCTCTTGTGCTTTCAGATTAACGGGCTTGAATCTCAAGGACTGTGCCAGGACGGGGATGAAGTCATCCGTCCCGCCTAGACATCACAAGTTTGGCTAACAAGCTTACAGCAACATATTCATTCTGGGGGCTGCCATCCTGTTTATGTTGGCACAGTTAGCTTGTTAGGAATAACTACCTGTATCAGTGATAACATGTTTAATTGGCAATGGGCGGAGATATTGTGTAACTGTCGTAAGACCATTGACTTATGTGCATATCTCACTTCCTGGCTGCTAAATTTGAAAGGGCTTAAAGGGGCCTTCCTAGTGTCTTGTCTTGCTATGATGACGTTATGCTTATTGCCTTGCCTAGTACCATGTATTATAGCTCTTGTACAGTGAACTGTGCAGTCAGTTGTAAAATGTGAAATGTTTGTACATTACCAGAGACTAGCAATGGCTGAGACAGATTAAGTATAATTCGAAGAAAGCATCTTGAGGAAGGAATTGTAGTGAAAACGAAGTGTGCTTCTTCTCCATTGCTTAAGCTCAAAACAGCATGTATCATTTAGATAACTGCGCATGTCTCAGAAGCTGCTAAATTTTCTGCTAGGGAACTAAGCAAACTTGCAGTAACAGTAACCAATCACATTGCGACACGCTGACCAGAAGGAATGTGGAATCCATAAAAGTTTCAGCCCAGCCGTCGTTCAAGGTCGACACTGCTTTGAGCACAGAGCTCCTCTGTTGGCTATTGTTTGCAAACAATAAAATGGAGTTGGACCCAGCCTGAAAGTGTGACTCTCTTCTTGGGGCAAATTGGACTAGCCTCCAGGGGACGAAACTAGCAATTTATGCAACACCCACCACACAGGGTTTTGTGTGGTAGCAAAGCAAATATAATGGTCTTAAACAGGCTGCAGTGCAATACAGCAGAGCTTCAGACATTTCAGACACTGTTCATGGAGCCAGGCCTCCAGCTTGCTTTCTGAATCCACTGCTCCCCCGTGATGTGTATTGGGCAGCACCGGGCAAGAGAAGGGCACCATGTTTCAAAGACAACAGCATTTGTCGAGGAAGACAGTGCTCATGAATGAAAACTGATAGCAAGACAGAAATCCCCAGGCTAGAGGGAACAAAGGATTCGGTGCTTGCTTTGTTCCTCCAGGGCAAAAACACACCAGGAGTTGTAAGCAATAAATCATGGGAGTCAAATGACTGGACTCAAATTGCCCTATGAAGACAGATTAAAGAGACTGGGACTTTTCAGCTTGGAAACGAAGAGACTAAGGGCAGTATGATAGGCGTCTATAATATCATGACTGGAGTGGGAAAAGTGAGTAAGGAAAATTATTTACTAATTCCCATAACATAATTATTTACTAATTCCCATAACTAATTCCCAAGAACTAGGGGGTCACCAAATGAAATGAATAGGTAGCAGGTTTAAAGCAAACAAAAGGAAGTATTTCATCACACAGCTTTTATAGTCAACTTTTGAAACTCCTTGCCAGAGATGTTGTGAAGGCCAGGACCTTAACAGGATTCAAAAAAGAGATTCATGGAGGACAGGTCCATCAATGGCTATTTGCCAGGATGAGCAGAGAATGTGTCCCTAGCCTCTGTTTACCAGGAGCTGGGAATGGGTGATAGGGGAGGGATCACGTGAGGATTCCCTGTTCTGTTCATTCCCTATAGGGCACCTGGCATTGGCCACTGTCGGCAGACGGGATGCTCGGCTGGATGGACCTTTGGTCTGACCCAGTATGGACGTTCTTAAGTTCTTATGAGTCTCAGCCCCATGACTGGGCTTTTACACATAGCAGCAGAGTTCTGTTTGAAATGCTTGGCTGGTGGATACTGTGGGCCAGGGGTGGGCAAGAGGCTGCCAGCAGGCTGGATCCACCTGCCAAGCAATCAGATCCAGCCTGTGGCTGCCTCTCAGGAACCTTTAAGCAATGCGCAGCGGCAGAAGCTTTAAATGTGGCTGCTCTATTCTGGGTGCGAGGTGGGAGGCTTTGTGCTCTGTCCCGCCCCCCAGCAAAATCTCTCAGCTCCCATTGTCCAGTTTTTGACCAATAGCTGCTGAGATATTTTGCTGGTAGCAGTGGCAGCCAATGAAGCCTCTTCCCTCTTTCCCTCCCTCCCCACTCCTTCACCCTGACCAGAGCAGAGCCACATGGAGCAGCTTGTGACTGCAGCCTTCTTCTTTCTGCAGGGCTGCTGACTGGAAGCTGCCTAGGTAAATGCCTCCCAGCCAGAGCCTGCCTCTGGCACCCCCCCTCTCTCTCCCCCCCACAAACTACTGGCCTCAGGCCACCACCCAAACCCTCTGTACCCCTTTCCCCCACGTCACAACTCCCTCCCAGACCCTGCACCCACTCCTAGAGCCCCTCCCTTTGGCCAGAATCCTCTCTTGCACCTATACTCCTTCCTGGACTCTGCACCCCCAGCCTCTGCCCCAGATCACAGCCCTCTCCTTCACCCAAACTCATGTTCAGATTCCACACCCCCTCCTGCACCCCAGTCTCCTACCCCAAGGTCCCGTCTGCGCCCAATCTCTGTCCCAGACCCCAAACCCCCTTCATAGAAATGCGGCCCTTGAGCACTTGCCAAAATCTTGGAGTAGCCTCCCATTAAAAATTATTGCCCACCCCTGCTGTAGTTGATAGCGCCTGCACTAGGAATGTAACCCAGTCCTGGAGTGCCTCCCCTTCCATAAAGCCCATTTTTAGAGGGACTTAGCTCTGTTTGAAATGCCTGACTCAACATAACACCCCTCAGGACAGGCCTCCTCTCTCTCCACGGGGGCTCACTCTCAGCCTTCTGAAAACAGGTGTGCTCCACTGGAATAACAATTTTTGTGTTACAACTGGGCCAGACCCTGAGCTCCGTAGTTGGTCTTCACTCCCTCTGAATGTTCAGGGCTGTTTGCCTGCATGAGGGTCACAGAATGTGGATCGTTATGATGATTCGCTCGCCAACAGGGAGTTTTGGATGTTGCAGAATAAAGGGCAGACCAGTCCCTGCTTAGAGAAGTTTACAGTCTACATAGACCTCAGGGACTAGGTTCCTTGCTGGTGTAACACTACTGAAAATGATTGAGTCACCCCAACAGATAATTTTTCCCTTCATTTTCAGGTTCCTTGAGACTCCATTTCTCTTCAGTCATGGTGAACCCAGCTGCATATTGCCCTAAGTAAAGCAATGGTTGAAAAGTGTTTCTGGCCTGGGGGAACTGCAGGCTGAACATGTTCAATGCAAATTAAGGCTTGGGCACTCTGGGGCCTTCTCCTCATGGCAGTGGGGATGCAACCACCAGCCGGACCCCATTATAACCTGAGAGGAGGGGGGAAGAGAGCCTTCTCTATTGACACGCTGTGACCCAGGCTTGCTTTTTGCTGCAGTGCTCCCCAGTGTTGTGGGGCTGCCTCTGTCCAGCAGGCTGGGGATGAGAAGCCAGGGGCTGGGATGGGGGAGGGGTTCTGTGGGATTTGGTTTACACTGGAAGGGAGCATCTCTCCAACCAAGAACACAATGGGCTGGATGGAACTGAGGCACACTCCAGGGCTGAACTGGGGTATGATTTGCCCTTTGGTGTAAGTCAGTTGGGATTGTTTAACCTCCCAGGGGACTTTGTTCAGGGGCACTAGTTAGTCACTGCTCATTATTCTTGCACTGCCCTGGATACGGGCCTAGGTTTAAAAACACATTCAAGTCCCGCTGACATCAAGAGGTAGGCACATCTTTAAGTGCTTTCCTGAACTGGAGTCTATGTGACAACACTGTCTGGGGCCTCATGCTGCTGCATGGCACCTCAGCCACTGCTCTGACATCCAGCGTGCTCCCGACGCAGCCACACGCTGCAGGGAGACAATGAAGTGACTATAATAAATGAGATTTTCAGTTCACGGCTTGATATTGGCCTAAACGGAGAGGAGCCCTGTCCTGGGAGACGCCTTTATTGTCGTGAGGATGAGAGAGAATCGATAACCCAGCGGAAGTGACACTATCAGCAGAACTGGTTGTTATACAGCTGACTATTAATGTGCCTGTTTAATGAGCTGATCTAACCGTTCCTGTTGTAGACCAGAGATAATCGTATTGTTTCCTTTCGAACGGGCAGGATCCTGCTTTGTCTGCATCCTGCTTTATTTGCATGGCAGGTTTTACAGGAGAAGGCTTCAGTCCAAGAGCAGGGAGCTGGCTTCCCTGCTCCAGCTTCCTCCTACAAACCTCCCCACAATCGATCCAGTCTTCCCGGACACACAAAACACTGCCACTCCATGTGACACCCAGCCCCAGCACTGCCTGATTGCTGCGGTAAGCTCTCACATCCCTGCCTGGTACTGAACAGAGCAGGTGGCGTTTTGTTAGAAGAGGGTAGAAAACAATACAAGGGTGGATGGACTGGTTAGGTGTAAGGGGATCGGTACCCAGGCTGCAGCCACCACTCAGCAGGGAATGTGGGCAGATGGACCTGACCTTGCCACTGGCACCAGCCATGAAGCTCCTGATTGGAGGAGACATCTGGCCTCTCTGATTGGCTCAAAAAGAGGCACAAGAATGTGACTTCAGAATTAGGGAACTTGCTGGCCGGCTGTTCGACTAGACCCTTCCGTCCTGTCCTCTTTCCAGTCCCTGTCCTGTTCCAGATCCTTGTTTCCACACTCACTCCAGCTCTAACCCTGGGCATGACTTCTGATTCTGGCTCTGGCTCTTTTCCCTGGGCCTGACTCCTGTCTCTGATCAGTTCCAGTTCCTGGTTCCTGGCACCTGCTCTGAACACTCGACCTGACCAACTGTGCTCTGACCACTAGGTACAACTGCCTACATCCCTGTCCACGCTAGGGAAAATTTTGGTGCCTATGGACTTTGCATCATTTCTAGAACTAATCCAAACCCCAACAGAAGGATGGTTCTGAAGTAGTCACTTGAATTCTCCTCACCAACTCCTCCTGTCCAACTCTCTCTCTCACACACACACACACACACACACACACACACACACACACACTCATACATGGATTATGCATTTGTATTACTGCGATCCATCCAATCACTGAAAATACCACAGCTTCTCGAGGTAAGTCTGGCCTGACCACAATAGCAGAAAATGCCCTAAGAAATCTGGTTCATGTGAGATTTCCAGCCTGATTTCATAGACCTCAGAAACAAGGATGGTTTTGGTAAACTTGACACTTCTTAGGTATTTCTGTGTGACATCCAAACCCTGAACTGTTCTGAGGTTGACCCATCAGATCAAACTCATCCAGCACCATCTGTGAGGACAGGGAATTCAGGAATCACTTGAAGATTTGCAGGCTGCTACAACAGCTTCTTGCCTGCACATTGGTTGGGGGAAATCTTTCAGTATAAATGAGACTGATGGTGGTTGGCATGAGCTTAATTCTGATTAATTTTCATACACTGCGCTGTTTGGTAAGATAGATGTCCCCCACCTGGCAGAGGAGTATGCTTGTGAAACATTTTATGATGTTACCACAACTTTGTTCCCATAAAGCTCACATGTGTCTTTTTTATTTTAAAATGCTGCATTTTATTGTTGCTCCCAAAAGCTAGTGTCCACGATGACATTTAGCTTGACATTTCAAAGCTCTATTTAATGGGTTATTTATTGGGATTCTCTGTTGATTTTGTTCTTTTTTCACTTTCTTGTTATTGGACTTCAACATTTAGACAATCAAAGAAGAATGAAGAAACAAAATGACTAAAGCCCCAAATTCTTGCTGGGCCAGACAATCAACATCTCCCTGGGAACGGAAGAGATTCCACAGGCTCTGAATAACATATGGTGAGACGGTGCCAGTACATGGCACCTGAGCCACGCATAGGCCTTTTGGCTAATCTTCTGCACTGGGGTGACTTTTGCCAGGAGTGCATTGGCACAATGTACATCGAACTAGAGAAATGTCAGGTTAGAAAGGATCCGGAGAGGTCAGCAAGTCCTCTGAGGAAAGACCAAGTAACCCTGATGGTGGTTCATCCTGTTCTTAAAAGCCTTAAATGATGGGAAGCCCTGAATCTCACTTGGAAGCTATTCTAGAGTTTAAATATCCTGATAATTAGAAAGCTTTTCCTACTATCTAATTGACATTTCCCTTGCTGGGATATAGCTCATCACTTCCTGTCCTGCTCTATTCCTTCCTGCTACCTTCTTCTACCGTGCTGCACTCCACTTATCTGCTCTGCTTCCTGTTGCCATGGTGAATGTGGGGGTCCATCCCCAGCTGCTGCCCCACACTAGGCCCCCTCTCAAGTAATCTCCCAGGTCACCCTGGGCCCCATCCATAGGATAGTTGAGGCAGCCAACACAGAACCCTCAAAATGTGGGGCCTGGAGTGGCCACCCTAAATCATCATAAGACAGAACAGTTCTGCTAAGCATCTTCCTGCAAGCTCAACCAAAAGAACAATTAAGCCCCATCAAGCTGCAAACAATAGATGCTACTGCCCAAAGACTGAGCTGCCGGGCAGATCAGAGCTAAGCACATGGACTGAAGGATTTCCCTGGTGCAAACTCAAGAGGATAGGCTAGTTGGCACTGGAGACAGAAGCCTGTGAGTATGACCAAGAGTGGAAGCAAAGAGACAAAGATTCTTGGGTGCAGAGTTTGTTGGAGTGTCAGACAGAGATTTCTGAGTTAAGAACCTGTCCGCGGTGGTTTGTTTCTATTCTGTTTGGAGAAACAGGTCTCTGTGTGTGTTCTTTGCAAACAAACAATGCTACACACATAAAATACCTGCCCAGTTTCACTGATTTCTCATCCAAAACAATCCTGCAAGGCCCTAGATCTAGGCTAATAAGCCTAAAGGGGCAACCCCTCCCTGACCGATGGCACAAAGCATAAAGGTATTATCCTTCTCTTAGCATGGATACTGGTCAGGAAAATGGAGTTTTTCCTGTGAAAAATTTCAAAGAATACACAAATATTCTCATTTTTATCCAAAATTTTCTGCAAAATGTTTCCCCATTTTGTTGTAACAGTGCCAAACTAAAAAGGTTGGCTTTTCCACAACTGAAAATTTGCATTGTCAAAATAGACATTTCCCAAAGAAAGGTGTATGGAAAATTGTTGACCGTCTCTAGTAACAATGTTATTCAAGCACTCTCAGACAGGGAAGCAGACCGCCATGTTGGACATCTGGACAAGGTGGGAGGGCTGGCTCTGAGCTCCTGGAAGGGGCGTGGCCTCATGTGAAAGGGGCAGGGCAAAAGGCATCCAGACCTCACTACTGCCTGGACTACACACCATCCACCCCAGAACTGCCTGGAACTCGCCATACGGTGGCCTCGCCTCCCCAGGGAGCCCTGAGAGCCACGCAGAACACCTCTCATGGCACTCCAGCTGTGATTTCAAGGGCTTGGGACACTGCTGCAGCCACAGCCCCAGTCCCCTTTGAATCACTGGCTCTGAGGCAGTTGCCCCCTCCCTTCCACACACCCGTTGGCAGGCCTGCTCTTAGAATAAGTGATTATCTAAAGAGTAGCCATGTGCGACGCTAAATCAATAAACACCATTATCTGACTCCTCACTGTTGTTGCCTAATGCATGCTCCAGAATCATCCTGGGCCCCTTGGTGTATTCCACCCAGGGGGCATAGTGCATTCCAACCGGGGCAACTGGTGTGCTCGTACTGGGATAACGAGGAACCCCAAGTGAGGCTGCTCCCACAATGCTCCCACAATATTCAGGCTGACACTATCTGAGATGGGCAGTGCCCTAGAATGGGGTAGCTGGCACAATCAGGAGGGAATGGCTGACATAGAAATGACCTCTTGGTGCACCCCATCAGGCCCAGCTGCTGCCCTGGTTCAGGCACAGCTGAAGTGTGCCTGTGACCTTACTGGCACTCTTGTGCCAATTGCCAGTCTGTTTGCAGGAAGGACCAGGCATTCGGAATTAATCTTCCAGTGTGAAATTTCCTTGTTGGGTCTGTGCACACTGTATATTCCGACTGCAAATGTTATTGCAATAAAAGTCACATACCTGGTTTAGATATTCCATTTTAAACCATACGCACAGCAACAAATCCTTCCCCAGAAAGGGTTGGATATAAACTAATGCAGACAGTAGAAACTTGAGCTGAGCAAAGGCAGAAGAGATTAGCCAGAAAATATTTGGTTTCTCCATCTCTAAATAGCTGTGTTTACGGTGGCAATCACAGAAGAAGCCTTCCCCATCGTTCGGAGCAGTACAGTGTGTCTCTGTCCTCAGCGTCAGAGGACGATCACATGCAGCAGAGAGCAGTTCAAAGCCATTTCAGAATTACAATAGGTTGGAGAACAGTGAGCATTGAGCCTTCAACAGCAGAAAAAACACTTCATTATCAGATAGCCCCGGAGAGGCCCGTACACACAAAGAAACAAATAGGTTCAGGCTGATGAATTCTGCAAGCTCCTGCTACAATAACAGGTGGTGCTAAAAATTCTAAGTGAAGGTTGGAATGTGTAAATAGATGTTCTCCAGCATCTTAGCTTCTAACTTCTGTCTGTCTACGCACACTGGCAGAGACGCTATGTGTAGCTTAGCTTGTTTATTTCACTGTGTATATGTGTATCTGTCTGTCAAAAAAGGACCATGGATTTGTCCAGTGTGTTCCCAGAGGCTACTGGTACATCAATGTCAGACCATCCCCAGAAACTCTGTTCAAGTTGGTCAGCCAGGCAGCCACCTGCAAGCTAAAACAAACCATTCCAGGCTGGAGTGCGGCAGGATGCAGATCCACAATGTCCAGATGGATGCAAAGAAAATGCACATGCAGGCACAAATCAGTGCCTGCTCATTGCAAAGCTCCATGCATCTGGGAGGGTCGTGGTAGGTGTGTGCTGATTGGGGATGGACTCCTGGTTCAAGCCAGACCTTTTACACAGCCCTGCCCATGAAACACCCCTCCCCCCCAAAAGATCACAGACAAGCTGATGGGATCCCCACACACCACGCGATTGGATGGCCTGATGAGCCTTTTGGGGTTGAGCTGCCCTGGCTGACCCACGTGCCTTTGTGGTGGTGCCACTGGCTGGGCTCAGCAGTCCAAGGCAGTATGCTGCAGCAGGAACTGGGAGTTATTACACTGAACTTCAGGGACCTGCCTTTAAATGGGTATGCAAGGGAGTCCCTACCATGCACTTCCTGCTGTGCACAATGGTCTTTGGGGTTCCATAGAAATGCAGCTGGAAGGCTCGTTCTCCAGGCAGCAAGAAAAGGCCAGTCTCAGGAGTCTGGCTGGGGGATTTTAGGGTCCAATGGGATGTCCAACTAGTTACAAATGATCATGATATGTTGTGGGTGGCAGAGAGCTCACCAGAGACACTTCTAATGCAGCCCATCCTGCCTGAGCCCAGAGAGATGTCCCAGACACAAGCAGGGGAGTGGTTCAGAGTGCGGTTACTCTAAGGCCTTGTCTATACTTACCCTTGGATCAATGCTCCAGAGATCAATCTTCCGGGGTTCGATCTAGTGGGTCTAGTAAGGACCTGCTCAATCAAACATTGATGGCACCCCATTGATGCCAGGACTCTGCAGACATGAGTAAGAGAAGTCATAAGAGAATTTCTCCCATTGACTTCTCACAGTGGAGCTGCTGGAGACATTTGATTTAAGATATGTCAACTCCAGCTACATTATTCTTGTAGCTAGCGTTGCATATGTTAAATTGAATTTCTCCCCCAGTGTAGACCTAGCCTAAGCACAGCTGGAGAAACTACACTGATGTCAATGGGGCATCCCATATTAACACTGGCAAATGTAAGGTAAATGTAAGAGTCTGGCCATGGAAGAGAAAAGAAAACACTATGCCCTATGCATGCCTTTCAGCTACATGCACAGCTAAGGCAATCAGCTATGGCAAACATAGGGAAAGTCTAGAGGAACTCTGGGATGGCCCATGTGGGCAAATTCTTCAATGATCAAAATAATGGAGAGCAAAGTAATGCTCTGGAGCATCCCCCAAAGCATTTACAAACTCAGTTTTGAGCTTTCATGACTGAAATGGAAAACAGCCTTTTTATCCCTGACGATGGGGGAACTCCATTTTTGCCCAGCAGAAATCTGATTTCCTGGCCTTGCACCAGTCCAAGTCTGGGATCAACATGTACTGCCCAGACTGGGCCTGTCCTGTAGAGAGAGGACCTCCACCTCCAAAGCTGCTGAGAACCTTGCCTCAGCGCTGAATGATGGATACTGGGCAAGCAACACTGGCAGTTAAGGGGCCGAGCCAAAGGTGCCAAGGGCATTGGTGGTCTGGATCAGGCCCTGAATGCAGGCTACATCCTGGTATCTGTACCAAGGCGGAGTTCCTTAATTAGAGAAACCCCTGCAGATTTCAGCAGGAGCCTTTAAGTGAGTCCTGGGAAAATGCTCAGTAAGGGGCTCTGGGCTCAGTCCTGCTGTATTTTATGAAGACTAAATTCAGGCATTATAAAGCCCAGAAGTGACCTGTAACAGGGTGTGACTCACCACCTAATGGCCTTGGTGGGAATTGGCTCCGGTTTGCCAGTACACCCTCCTCAGGTGGTGTCTCATCCATCGTCACTTCTGTCTCTATATCTAGGACCCACATTGCTCCCAGGATTGCAGCATCCTTTTCTGAACACAGCCCTCCAACTGTGCCCCACTCTGCTCTTACCGCAGACTGACAGTCCTCAGTCCAACCACTTGCCTCAGTGACAAACTGCATTCCAGGTTCCAGCCGTTGCTCTCAGTGGCAAATGGGGCAGAGCAGGGACAGGAGGAACCGAGGCCTGAGGCCCAGGCCAACATCCCAAAGCTGGCAGCCACATACTGCTTCTCCTCCAGCACCATTGTCTACCTCCCTTGGCCACTGCCCTGCAGCCCAGCACCTTCTCTGGCCCCTGATCTCAGGGCTTCAGCAGTCTAGAGCTCCCTCAAATTCTGCTAATCCTGCCCAGCACTTCTCTGTCCATGGTGATTCAGTCCTCTTGGCTGCCTGGTCTCCTCCCTTGAACTCCAGAGTGTGACTGCCCTTGCTTTGCTCAGCAGCACCTTCTTATATGGGCCAGACTGTTGGCTCCACCAATAAGGCTTCCCCTAACTGGCTGGCACTACAAGCCTTTTCTTTATTGGCTGCCTCCCACTCAGCCTCCCCCAGGGCTGCTTTAATCCCTTACATGACAGTAAAAGGCAACTGCCCCATCACAGGACCCTTGTGATCCGTCTAGTCTGATTTCCTGTAGAGCTCAGGCCAAGGGGCTTCCTTGACATGCTTGGAATCATCCAATTCCTGCATGAACTGGCCATAATTCTGGGCCTCATCAATTCCACTGGCACATTTGGGTTCTGGCACATTTACTAGGGGCAGCTTCAGAATCCTGCTTCTGCTTTAAACTTACCTCCCTGTGCCCAACACTGCCCAGACAGCAGCCGACCTGAGCATCACTCGTGGACCTGTTAAGCATTTCTTCTGCTTCGATGTTTTCCCTTTCTGCAGAATGGAGTGCCCCAGCAGTAATCCCACCGCTCCTCTCCCTAATCCTCTACATCCGACATCTGCAACTTCCACCCGCAGATTGGAAAATCATGCTGAAGCTGAAGCCAGATTTTGCATGTTCACAAATTTTGCTGCCAGAAATGAAATAGGCTGAGGGACCAGTCCAGTTCCATGAGTAATGGAAGTTGCAGACAGATGTTTGGGGAACATTTGGTTAGCAGTGTCCTGCCAACCTCCTGTGTTGCTGTTGGCGTTAATAAAAGCCAGCGGAGACATGGCTGGGACAGAGATAGGTCTGAAAATAGTTTTCCTGTCAGCCTTGGGGCTGGAAGTGGCTTCTTCTCTCACACCCACTGGCTCAGATTTTGCTGTCATTGATGCTTCAATTACATCATTTATACGTTAAAACAACAGACTCGGAGTTTCCAGCAATCATCTCATCTGTTGTAATGATTCCTTTTATTTGTATCCCTGGCAATGCCGTTGATTTAAAACAGGAGTTTTGTTTATATTAGCAATGGGAAAACCTCTGTCTGGGATAATTGTTCAGGGTGATAGAAGCACTGAAAGATCAGATGCTCCCCTATTAAGTGAAATACTGTTGTGTTCTATCTACCATTAAAGTTACATGCACTGACAAAATTGTGTTATGGACCTTTGCTGAAGAATACTGGAATGGAGGTTCACAGGGGTTAAATGAACATCAGCCAAATGACTTTTCTTGGGCCTATAGAATGGATGGCCTTGATTTGGGAAAATATCCCTATTCAGCAAAGCACTTAAGCACATGCTTAATTTGAATGGGAGGCAAATGCATGCTCAAAATGAAACCTATGGGCAATGGAAGGGGTTTACCCAGGAGTGCCCCCTTAAGCCAGGACTCCTCATTGTGGAGGGTCTTCTATTCTAGCACCCCCTATTGTCTGCCAATCTGGTTCAGCATCGCTCTGTAACTTCTGGGGCCAAGTCCTGCAGCATACAGGAGCCCCCCGATTTGCGACGCAATTGGTTCTGCAGGAAGCATAGCAAGTCGGGGGCACCATAACTTGAACCCTCATTTACGATAGGCACCGAGGACATAAGTCGGGGGTTTCCCGGCCCCTTCTGCACTTACATAAATGGTTGTAAGTGTGGGGGGTTGGAACTCAGGTGGTTGCAAGTCGGGGGCCTCCTGTCTATCTATGGGTATCCACAGCCACAGATGCAGATATTGAAGGATCATTTTTGCAGATGCAGATGCGAATACACATTTTGTATCTGTGCAGGGCTCTAGCAATACGAATGCAAAGTTTTGCTATTGTCCAGTCATATTATGCCATTGGTTTTTCAAGCCCAATTCCCCATTGGTCTCAGTGACCTACTGTGGCCCCTTGATTGTGTTAATATTGTATTACTGACATCTTCCTAGACCCGTCAGCTGCTGCAGGTTCAGCGGAATGGGAAGGCAAGTCTTCCCCAGAGAGATGCCTGCCCTGACTTCAAAGGGCAGCAATGGAAAGAGCGAAGGACAGGCCTGACATTAAACACTGCCCCACCACACAGCGCTGGAAGGAGCACTCCCATTATTTTCCTCTCAGTGCCTTGTTCATCTCTCAGTGAATTGCAGTTTCGTATATTGCATTTATCTGGGCCTGTTAGGCCTCCTTCTCATCTTGAGATACCAAAATCAGATCAATCACATTCCCATAGCGCTTAAGGTACCGTAAACCACAGCAAAGGAGATGGCAGCCAGACAGCTGGATCTCTTCAGAAATGCTGTCCATTCCTTCAGGGGTACTTGGCACTGGTCCCTGTCAGGAGATAGGACATTGGGGCTAGATGGACCTTTGATCAGATCCAGTGTAGCCCCTGAGTTTCCCCCACCCCTCTGTGGCACCTCCATAGGCAGCTTCCTCATCACAACAGTTCTGGGGTGACTGACAGAGGGCTGTAGCTGGAAAAAATCATTAGGGCTAAGCCTGGCACAGCCCTTTCATTCTGAACTCCCAGGAGGGAAGCCATGAATCCAAGACCAACCACTCAGGTAACCTACCTTTGACCTGCATCCTCCCCACAGGGTCTGCTCACTACTTTTTGCAGGACTGGGTCACCTCCACCACTTCCCTGGGGGCTGTATTTCTGTTCTGCAATTGCCTTTCTGCTCCTAAGAGCCCAACCTGGAAAGGGGAAGTGAGCAAAGCCTGCCTGCAAACAGGAAGCTGTGTGGGAGTGAACACAGGGGACATATTAATTAGATAGAGAACCTGTAGGAGTCTAATGCCATTTTGTGGGTTGGGCCTGCAGTGCAAACGGAGTGAGAGGCAAACCCTCAAAAAGCCATTGAAGTTCTGTCAGGGTAAGAAGTTTGGAGGCTTCGCTGACTCACGGGAACCTCTTGGGGCCACAGTGATGGAAATTCAGTGTAGCTGCAGCTTTGCTCCATAATCTACAAGTGCAGGGGGCAAATGTGAAATAAGAACAGTGTTAGGACCTCCAGTTTGGCCTACGATAGAAGGAAAGGCTTGGCACCAAAGGCAGATGCAGATAGGAATTTAAACTCCACCCACTCCCCTCCCCTACGCACAGTTCTAGGGTGTTTAGACTTGGGGCAGGTTTATTCTGGGACCGTCTCTGAGGAAAAAATAACCTGGGATAAGCCCATCCTGATCTGCAACAACCTACAGAAGGTTTGTTCTAGGGGCAGGCTCCTCCCCTTCACCTCCTCAGCTCAATGATGGTACCAAAAAGAGGGGTCTGGAGAACAGCATGTCAGAGCAGGGGCTTACAGTGTTGTTCTGCGGCACCTTCTTCTGCAATCCTTTCACGCAACCAGGGACCAGCCACCTGGCAGCCTGTTTATCTCCCCCAGTACACTGTACACGCCACTGTTTGTTTTCTATAATCATTCCTTTCCAGAGCAGAGATAAGGCCCGGCCATGTCTGCACATGGCTGATTTGTGTACTCACCCGCGTAGCTTTAGGGGGGAATGTTTGGAATCCTAGCAGTGGTGCAAGGAAATCAAGCTCAGCTATCAAAGCAGACTGTTTGCGGCGGGGACCAGCCGTTGTAGAGACACCTCTGTTACTAGGGCCAGAATGCCACACAAATTCTGTGTCCTAAAATTACTGCCGTCCAAAAAGCAGAGCTGCGGTGCTGAGATGAGAGACTGTGTTTATACTCTGAAGGAATGAGCACCACAACAACTTAAATGCTGTGCAAAAAGACTTTGTCTGTGTCCCTTCTTTTGGGATCTTTGTCCTGCATTGCCTACCACATGTAGGCCTTCACCTGGGCAGAAGAACCAGTGGAATCTAAATGGGTGTGGGTCAAACACACACCAACCTGAATCTTTGCCCAGGACTTGACATGAACCTTCTCTGAGGCACCGAAAAGTGAATAATTCTTTCTCCTGTTTGTTTTCTCTCTGTGCGGCTGTCCCAGGCCTTCCCAACCTCGTGTCGCACAACCACAAGAGAATCCAAATGTGACATCTCCAACTAGCTGTGCCCCTGTGTTGTTCTGGAAGTGGAGCATGTGTCTGTTTTCTCACTGACTGGTGGAATAGAGATGGTCCTTCAGTGTGCTGGGCATAGGGTATTCATAGCTGAATATACACTCAGCCGCATGGGGTGAGAGACAGATCACAGAGACTGGGCCGGAGCTGGGGCTGGGAAGAACGACCTAGCGCTCCACATTCTGGACTGGGACTCAGGAGAGCTGTGTTCGATTCCTGGCTCTCCTGTTGACTCCTCTGCTGGGTTATGTGATATCCCTCTGCGCCTCAGATCCCTGCCCAGAACCCAGGGCTGAGGTGGGTTTCTGTTAGCCCTGCAGTGCAGGGCTAAGTTACTGCTGTGATGGAAGAATAGAAGTGTACTCTTTGGGGTCCCAAGCAGGGCTGAAAGTAACTTGCATGTCTTACAGGTACCGTTGTATTGCAGCCCCCTCCCCCCACCCCCACAGGGCTCAGGATGGGAGGTTGGGGAGATTCTGATACAACAGTGCCTGGAAGAAATGTAAGTGTGGGGTGGAGTGCAGGGGGCTCAAGGCCAGGGGGCGGGAGTGTAGAAGTTAGGGCCAGGGGTTGGGAAGTGTGTGTGGGGGGGTGCTCAAAGAAGGGGGCTGAGGGACCCCAGGGTTTGGGTATGTGGAGGGTTGCAGGAGTCCAGGCAGAGGGCTGGAGGTGTGTGTGTACGGGGCAGTACAGGGGATGCTCGGGGCTAGCCTGGGCCAATCCTAGACCAGTGGGATGGCTGGGGGCCAGCCTGGGGCAGGCCCAGTCATTGCCAGCTTTCCTGGTGGGTGGATGGGTCCCTGCTCTTGTTTTGGCACCGCCTGGTGTCCAGCCAGCATGGCGAGAAAGGAGCTGCACAGGCTGGGAGGTGAACACCGCAGCAGGAGCTTGGCTGGGAGTGGGTACACCTCCTACGGCACACCCCCAGCTTGCCCCTTTCCCCTACCCACTTGCCTGCTGCCCCGTGCGGTACGAGTCCCAACAGCCAGCGGGAGCACAGCTGTAGTGCACTGCGCCTCCACCACGTGCAGTGAAGCACCCCCGCAGCACACTGGGGTGAACCACCTGACGTTCACTTTTGGCCAAAGCTTGGGATGTTTGTACCCTGGCGATCAAGCAGTGAGGGGCTTGAGTTACAACCTTCATATTGAGCCCCAGGACCAAAGTTTGAGGGTGGGGTTGAGACACACACATTTCCAGGTAGCTATAACTAGGGGAAAGGAGGGTTCAATGAAAACTAGGATGTTCCCTTGAAACCTGTGTTGGGGAGCTCAGAGGGAGCAGTAGGAAAATGGCCAATGTTTCACTAACAAAATCCATTCATGCCTCCTATACAAGGGCAGGGGGTTGTCCCATGGGCCCAGCCTGCACCAGCCCCCTGCCTTCCAAACACTCCGTCCTGATTCACCTTCCAATAAGTACCAGAACCAGTTATTGATTAAACCGGGGGTTGGGGGGCAGGGTGTCTCAAACTCATGGTCCATAGGCCATCTACGGCCTGAGCAATTCCACAAACCAGCCTACAAAATCTTTTCCAAAAGTTATTGAATCTGGCCCATGCAGGTGCTGTCATATGACTTCGTGTGGCCCAGGGAGGAGGGTGTCTGTGGGCTGCTCCAGCTGCTGGGAGCAGCACGTGGAGAAAACACACCCCTCCTCTGGGCTGCAGAGTCCTGCTAGCAGAAACATGGAGCAAGAAGCCAGAAACTGCTCTAGCCCCACTGTGCTGCTGATAGTGGCAGTGGCGGCCCTAGGTTTTTTAAACTGCCCAGGGGCAGCAGATGGGGTTGTGGGACAGGCAGTGGGGGGGGGGGGGACGGGCAGTGAGGGGGAGCATGTTGGGTGGGGAAATGTGGAGATCCCCATCCCACTGGAGCCACTGCCAGAGGCTGGGACCCTACATAAGTGCAGGGACCCACATTCCCTCACACACCCCACTCCTTCCCAGAACTCTCTCCCCACACCTTCCTCCAGCCTCGAAACGCCCTTTCAGAGCCTGACCCCTCATAAGTCCTGCACCTGAACTCCCTACCAGAGCCTGCAACCCCTTCTGCACCCCAATACTCTGCCCCAGCCCAGTACCTGCACCCCTCCTGAACCCCAACTGCTCCCTCCAACCCCCAAACTTCCACACCCCCTCCTGCACTTAAACTTCTCTCCCCTATCCAAACCCCCTCCTAGAGCCTTAGGCAGGTATGTGGGGGGAATGAAGATTCTTCAGTGACATTATTGGCCCACTAGGAGGATTTGAGGACTGGCACTGGCCATAAAGTAAATTGATTTGAGATTCCCTGAATTAAACTCTGCACCCTTGGTTTCAGCCAGGCTCAGCGCCCCACACTGCTTGTTTCGTATTCCACTCCAGTGCTGCATGCAATACCATGGTTCTCTGGGGCCTCCCTGCAGAACACGTAGGAGACTGAAAGCAAAGGATTGAAAGACAGGGAGTGATTCCTACCTGCCTCCGTCACATGAGCCGGTCTGGGGGATGTACAGTATTTAAGGGAGGCTTTTTTAAAAAGCCACTGCTTTAACTGGGGCCACTTGGAAGCATGGATATCAGCGTTCTGTGTTTCAGTCCCTCGTCCTGAGTGCAGTTATTACCAATAGCAAGTATGAAAATGAGACCTGAGCGATTTGGACTCTTCACAAGGATTATTAGGCCCAATGCTCTGGTGAATGATTCAAAGCAAGAAGCAGAAATGCTCCCATTTTAGAAACTGACTTTGATCTTTAAGATCATTAGAGAAGCTCAGAAGCAGTTTTCAAAGACCTGTAAGGTCAGGGAATGAAAAATTAAGGAGGGTAGGGTTGTGAATGAAAATGCCCCCCAGGACCACACCTTTCACAGGGGTAGGCAGCTCTTTACATCACCTCTTAACCACATCTTTCACTCAGCTATGAGTGCTTCGCACTCCCCAGAGAGGCGAGAGGAGAGGCAAATCCAGTCAGACAGTCTGGGGCAGACCTCTCTCTCCATAATTTCCTAAATGACTCAACAGTGCTTGTGCTGCAGCATCTGGCTTGTATAGTGAGGCTGCGGCTGCTTCTGGAACAACTCTGGATGCATTTCAAAGCCTGTGGGATTGCCATGGTTTGAGGAATCTGAACTCTATGAGGGATTGCAGGTTATTTAAACTCTGGTTCTTTGAGGCTCGCTGAGCCCATGGAGTTTAAATGCCTGCTCAGTCTGATTTCCTTTCATCTCCTCACCACCATCAAATCCAAGGCTCCGACCCATCAGCTGGATCTGCACACACAGACTTGATCACTGGATTAGGGGCTAATCACATTAGTTAGGCTGTGAGCTCTCAGTCTGGGGGTTATGGCCCACAGAAGGCTGCAAACAAGTGTCAGGGAACACAACCACTTCTAAGTAATGCAAACCAGATAGATAAAGGGCAGGACATCACGGGGCCATGGAGCAGAAGAGGGGGCAGGTGTCAAAGGGGGCCAGGCTGATGAAAGAGCTGAGAGTGATGGGAAGGAATCTGGCTCCCGGGTATTGTGGTTCATGGAGAGTTTAGGGCAATGATGGGCAACCTACGGCCCTTCAGGGTTCTACATGTGGCCCACAGGACATTGTGTTTACGGTTGCCCACGCACAGGGTTGCCAGATTCTGCTGGTTCCCAGCTGTGTAATTCTTATACTACCAGTATTACAAAAGTGACACACACCTCTAAAGCAAGGACACATGAAGTGAGGTGTGTGCTGATTGCACACAACCAGGGAGGCAGGTATCTTAGGCAGAGGAAGATATTGCCTTCCCAACTGGCCAGCCTGGCTCCGCCAAGACTCTGCCCCCAGCTTGCCTGCTGCAGCTGTTCTGGGGGCAGAGTTTTGCTGTCCCTAGCACCCGCCCTCCCGGTGCTCCAGGGCCAGAGAGCTGGGGTTGCATGCCACCTTCCCTCCCTGTGGTGCTGGTGGGCAGGGCTTGACTCTCATGGGGGGCAGAGCCTGTGCAGAAGGGGCTGGGCTGGGGGCATGCACATAACATTGACTCCGAGAGCCGGGCGCTCCCTCTGCATCCAGCCTAAGTGCTGCTACAGTTCAATGGGCACACCCTGCAAATTCTAGGCACATACGTGCAGATAGCAGAACTACCCTATCCTGGGACACTGTCTTGGTTACAACAACCTTGTGGCCCCCTGAGATGAGGGAGGGCTACTCATGCGGCCTGCTCACTCGCCCAAGTTGCCCCTCGTTGCTTTAGGCTCCCTGATCTCTCAGTGTCACTCTGAGGACATTATGCTGGTTTGTCTCCACACCCCTTGCTTGTTGCCTAGCAACAGGAAACAACGCACGGGGAAAGACAGAAGAGGATGGAGCACTTTGGGCCAGCCAAATAACTGCACTTGGAACCCCCCTTTCATCAAAGCACCTGAGAGAGCTTTACAAACGAGGGGTAGGGGGAGTGTCACCAGCCCCTTCTACAGACGAGGAAATGGAGGTGCCGAGATCCGCCCAAACTCACACAGCAAGTCAGTGTCAGGACCCAGGAGAGAGCCCTGGGCTTCTGCCTCCCAGGCTATGCTTCAACCACCACTCTCTGAGTGCCTCCCCCAGAAGGGGCCTATTCCTCTGACGGGCACCGGGGAACTTGCCCAAGTCCAAGGGGCGGGCTGGTTGGCTGAGCAGAAGCGGTACCTGCAGGCGCTCCTCTGCCCCCAGGCGGCCGCCACTGCCTGGCAAGAGAAGGATGCCCCCTGCATGGCTCCTTCTTTCGCATTCAAGCTGTAGGAGTGTGAGACTAACACTTCTTTTGGGGCTGTGGTTCTCTTCCCCGGGCCTCTGCGCAGCCCTCTCAGCATTGTTGGGCCACTCGCCAGTCTCACTTCCTGCGCCTGTGTTTCTTCCCCTCTTCTCCAGGGCTCCAGGGGCCCAGAGGGGACTCCAACTAAAGGCAGCTCCATCTCTCCTCTCCTGGTCTGGCTGCTGGGCTGGCCCACACAACAGCTGGAGGGTGACCCACCCTTTCTTGGCCCCCTCGCCGGCTGAACCCAACCCGTAATTAGATTGCTCTGCTGGCAACACAGTCAGTCCTGAGCTAGCAGTTGGGCTCGGGCGAACATCAACACTAAATCCAGTGGTGAAAGTAACTTAAAAGTATTGTCTTATAGCAACCTGGGTCCCTGCCAACTCTTTAAATAGCCCCCACTGGCTTTTGCCACAGCTCAGCCAGCTTTTGCGGGAGCTGTGCTCCAGGGTGCAACCACTTACTTTCCCCTCTGACTAAATCCCACTGCACCCCCCCAGAGTAGCTGATTCCCGAGAGAGGTGGGAAAGCAGGACTCACTCTGTTTATCTAGGTACAGCGGGTCCTGACGCTGCACCCAGCTCCGATGTGGGATGCTTTAAATCTCCATATGTCCCTGCCCTGGAACACTTGCTAGGAAAGGGAGAACCAGTCCGCCCCAGCCTCCCTCCCAATGCAGCCCCAGCCAACAGCCGTTGAGTGCTTCCCAATCCTACACACGCTTCCAGTTGCCAGCTGGAGAGATGTTGGGGTTGGTTGTTGTTTTTAACTACTCTGGCTGCACACCAGTCGGCAAGCTGTGCTTCCCACTGCCAGGTGCACAGATGGAGTACACAGTCCCCTCTCGGCGGAGCTTGCAAGCTGCAAGGAAAAAGCCCTGCTGTTCAACCTCAAACACAGGTCAGATCACAGGCGCATTCAACTCTGCCCTGCACTGTGATGCTGTGGGGTACCCCCTGGATACTACACGTACCACCTCTGCCCTGGAGACAGACGCCAGCGCTCAACGAGAGAAACTAGTGTTTAAACTCCCAGGTGACTTTGGTGTGGCAGAAGGATGAGTAACGTAGGCACCTGCGGGAGCTCTGGTAGTTCACCTGTGCCGGTGCTCACCACACACACACACACACACACACATACAAAACACAACTGGGTGATTTGGCTGTTGGTGCCAAATCTGACCAATGGCAGTGATGGCTTGTCCATCACCAAGCTGTGGCAGTCATTGCCAAAGGGAATTCTGGGATCTCTGGTGTGGAATCGATTCATCCTGGAATATCCCAGCATCCCTTGTGTTGTCTCTGTGCATTGTGACCATTCAGGCCCCTGCCACAGAAAGCCTATGGACGTATTCTAAGGAAGGAGGAGGCCAAAACACGAGAGTGAGACCGCTTCTCCCAGCCCTTCTTGCATTGTGATTGGTGGCTCAGTTAGCAGGTTTGGGGTCTCCTCTCCTTGCCATACTGTGCTGATGGAGATACAGCCTAGATGGACACCCTAGATTCTGGGAACAGCATATATTGAAACCACTGCTGTGTGGTGAACCGACAGGTGGGAGCTGGACACAAGGAGGGCAAAAGAAATATGCCCCAAAAGACGTTTTAGACAGAGAGTTACTGATGCGGGGCATTGGGAAATGGTAGCTAGCAACCAAACCAACTGATAGCACTCAGTGGACAATGGAGAGTAGGTGTCTGGATGTGATCACATAAGAAAGCCTATGAGACTGCTAAGCTTTCCAGATATTGCACTTTCTTCCTGAAGGCAGCCATTTTGTTCTCAGAGTGATTGTAGGCTGTTATACCCTGTGTTCTCTCTGTGGATGGTGGGAAGGTGGTTTCAATTAGGCTGAAAATAGCATGATCATGGTTACTTTATTACATGTGCCTTTCAGACACAGCCCAGCACTGTACCAACAGAGAAATGAAAAATAAATTCTGCACAGAACTGGGCCAGAACCAAGCCTTTGGATCAGATTATCCCTTGGACTTTGAACTCTGGACTTCAGTCTGGCTCCTCACTTTACACTCAGGACCCTCTAGACAGGGGCTGAAGAGTTCAAATCCTTTAAAAAGCCGGGGTGCAAGTTCTGTCACAGAAATGGGTCAAGTTTGCAGAGCTGGTCCGTAGGCCTAGTGCAAACCCCACAGTGAGAAGGATGCCACATTTCACATGCATGTCAGTCTAAAAAGGTGGAGGAAGAATGTCTGCCCCTGCTTTCCATCCACAAATCTCCAGAGGCTTTCTAATGCTCGGGAAATATCATGATCTTCATCTCACAGCCAGAGAAACAGAAGCACTGGGCATAAGTGATCTGCCTGACACCACACAGTGAACAGCCCAGCACACTAACCTCAGAACCATACTTCCTGGAGGGCTTTCGGTTCTCTCATCCTAATGTGCATAAGCAGCTGCTCTTTCTGTGTTCTCGTATTTTACTCTGTACTTTGTAATGCTTTCCAAGCCTAGGATTCCCACTTGCCTTATGAATGGCAGCCCTTTCAAACACCTGTCATCTGCCTAGTGTAGCCTTGCTGACATGATTGGTAGGATCACATTCAGGGGGAGTTGAGAGGAGGGGGGGTTCTGGGTAAGGTGAAGGGGGGGTTCCAAAGGGTGGGGCTTTGGCTGAAAGAGGGAGGGCTGGCCTCCATGTCACAAAGAGCACACCCAGCCCTTAGAATCACATGGAGTGCACCATGCGCTGCTCCGTCAGCAATTAAAGGGCTCGGGGCTCCTGATGCCAATGCTGCTGGCTCCTTTGAATTGCTGGGCCCTGGGGCAACTGCCCCCTTTACCTCCTTCCCCTCCTGGTTGGGTGGCCTGATCACACTGCGTGTTCAAAGAGCACATTTCTGGTGGGCCATATCCTGAGCAAAGAACTCTACATTTGGCCTATCAACTTCATGCTAAGCATTCGGCTCAATAAAAGTAACTACTGAATAGAGGCATAATTCTCTCGTCTTGCTTCCATGTCCTTCATATTCATTTGGCAGATTAAATTTTAAAAGAAGGGAAAATTACTGGGAGTTTTGGGGTGGCAGGGGAAGAAGCAATTTCTGCTTCTGTTTCTGACCTTCCACAGGCTGAAAGGGCAAGACACTAGAGCTGTTCCTGAGATAGGCTCTCCTGGCATTCTGCAGCCAATACAACTCTCTTTTCCCTCCTGTATGTCCAACGTACTGCTTTCAGACCCGCTCTCGGTGCCCCCCCCCCCCCCAAAAAAGTGAGCATCCCCACCCTGCTTTCAAACACCAGTGCTATTTATTGCAATTAGGATGTAGCAATGCACCTGGGGCAAAGTTACTCCTGCTCTGGCCACTCAGCTACCCTCACTAATGCTCCTAACATCAGCCTCAAACCCTGCACCACACAGTCAACTCATAGATAGCAATTGGTGAGGGCTTGTGTGGGGTGTGTAGAAAGCAAACAGGCTTCAGTGCTTAGAAAACACAGAGTCATAGGAGTCATCTCAGGTGGAGATCAGCTCTCTGCATGGTGACAGAGCTAACAGAGTCCAACTGAGACAGAAATAAACTCCTACTGATCGCTCCTATTAAAGGTTAATGGGTTTTGTCCCTGAACGTCATAAAGACCTCGATGTTGCTGTATTGACTACATCTGCTGGCCCAATCAGTCCAGTATCATTTCACATTCAGTAGCCACTGCCTGATGCTTGGGAGTGAGGCCACATGGCCTAATGGACAGTGATTTACAGTGAGAAGAAACTAATTGCTCCTGCCCACAGCCATCCAGTGGGTTCACCATCTCTTGAAACACTACTGGCCCCATTCGCCAGCTCTGGTCTCTGTCTAGGGCTGTCTTTTACCTGCTCTCTGGCTGCTCTGCAGCAGGGTTTTAGCTCTGGACTTGTTTTATTGTCAGCTGCCTTGCCCACTTATAGCGCTCTGTAACTGATAACACCAGCATATATATCATAAGAACATAGGAACAGTCATACTTCCCCCTAGCCCAGCATCCTGTCTTATGACAGTGGTCCAGAGGGAATGAACAGAACAGGGAACCATCAAGTGATCCAACTCTGGATGCTCATTTCGAGCTTCTGACAAAACAGAGGCTAGGGACACCCTCCCTGTCAATCCTGGCTAATAGGAAGTGTTATTTACTGCTATTCTCCATGAATGTATCTAGTTATTTTTTTAATCCAATTATAGTCTTGGCCTTCACAATATCCTCTGGCAAGGAGTTCCACCGATGAACTGAACATTGTATGAAGAAGTCCTTCCTTTGGTTTGTTTTAAACCTGCTACCTATTAATTTCATGTGATGACCCGTAGTTCTTGCATTATGAGAAGGAATAAATAACACTTCCTTAGTTACTTTCTCCAAAAAGTAAATAAGGCTGCAGTAAATATCAGATGCAATCAAATAGTTCAGTGAGACTAAACCCATTGGACCAAAGAACCAAAACTGAACTCTGCTGGCTGAGAGTGTTGAGAAAATCGGGTTAACCCTTTGGAACCTGGGATGGGGTGATTACTTCACAGGTGTGAAGGGCAATTTGAGCTTGGGAGGCCAATTAGCCAGCCTGGGTCTGGCAGGAGAGTGGCCCAGGTGAAATTAGAAATAGAATCTTGCTGAGGTAGAGCAAGGCCTGGCTCCAGGAAGAGCTGGGTGAGCTCATTTGGGGAGAGACTAGGGGAAGTGTCCTGTCTCTGGAATCTTGAACCAGCTGGAGCCTGCCAGAAACCTAGAGGAAAGAGAGGAGTGTGGTACTAGGGGATGGATTGGATGAGGGTGCAGCAATAACAACAGCTGGTGCTGAGATGGCTGCTCACAGAGCCCAGTCGGGCAAATAAGTTGGATACATTCAGTGGCGCCGATAGCCTCCGTGGGCCATCAGGCAAGGTGTGGGGGGGCATCTCCATGCTCCTAGAAGGGGTGGGGCTGAGGGCAGAAGGGACAGAACCAAGGGCTGCCAGCCTTCAGCTCTGCCTGGAGCATGGCATGGCACCTTCCCCCAGCCCCTAGCGCTGCCCAAAGTGCACGGTGTGGCACTACGACTGTGATTTAGAGGGTCCAGAGATTGGGCCGCCCTGCTGCTTTGGCTGTCATGGCAGCTGGAGCCCCAGGCCTCTTTGAACCGCCGAGCCCTGGAGCAATTGTCTCCCTTGCCACTAGCTGGCCTGGATTCACTTGTGCTGAGCTTGGATAAAGGACTCTGTGACCCCAAGAGGGACAGGATGCTGCAAAGTAGTCTGGTTGGAGGACCCAGGCGCTGCTACATCTGGAACAGGCTAAAAGAAGGTGGGGGAAACTGAGGCAAGTGGCACTGCAATGCGCTAAGCACTCAGGAGGGGGCCAGCAGCCCTGATTCAGCGAGGTACTTACGCACGTGCCTAAAGCTCAATTGTCCCTCTGAAGTCAATGAGCTGAGGCAACTCACATGTTTTGAGAGCTTGATCCTGTTCCTGCTAACATCATGGCAAAAATCCCATTGGGTGCTAGGGTGCAGGGTCAGGCCTGAAATCAGGGACATGCTTTAGTGTCTTGTGAACCAGGGCCATCCTGCTGCTGTTAGTTCTGCAGCACCATCAGCATCGCTAGGAAACAAAGAGCCACTGCAAGGGCCATTGGGCCATTCGGAGCAGGCCACATGGAGAAGTTGCCAAAAAAGCCCTTTGATCCTGCTCTGAAAACCCCTCAGTCCAACAGGTCAGGGGAGGCAGCCTGTTGTTAGCAGTGGATCCAAATCAAAACTCTTACAATTCAGCCATTGCTTGTTCCTTTCCCATTTCAAAGCCCTTTTAGCCAGGGGTAGGGAACCTAAGGCCCTGGGGCCAGATGCAACCCCCCAGCTTGCCTAAATCCAGCTCCTGAAGCTCAGGGATCCCCTCCAGCATTGGGAAGCCCATGCTGGTGCTCCAATCTCCCCTTCCCTCCCTTCCCACTGTCTCCCCCACAGGACTGGAGCATACAAAATCGAATATCCTGGGCCTCCCTAGGCTCTGGTGTGTGAGGGGAATGTGGGGAGCGTCTTTCCCCTTCTCAATCAGGGCCCACGTCAGTGAAGGGGTTTGGTTTGGTCTTTTGCATCTCGCTTGTGCAGTCCCTGACTGATTTCTCTGGGGGTCAGCAGCCCCCAACCCAAAACAGGTTCCCCACCCCTGCTTTAAGCTCAGACAAACTCCCCAGGTCTGACTGGTGTCTCAGGCTGCACCCCCCTCAGACAGCCCTCTCGATCACAGAGCTGGCATCACCGGGGTGGTTCTGTAGTAGCCACTCACCGAGACCCCTGCCCAGCTGCTGTGCATGGCGCACCGAAGAGATTCTGCCCAGCTGCCTTTGGCGGGATTGCGCTGGAGCACCGTGGGCATAGCGCACGTGGCCCGCAACGCTCTAGCGAAACCCAAGTGCTGAATAAATCCGTGACATTTACGGCAGCATTTGGAGGAAGTGAAGTCAGGACCTGGAATCAGAAGATGGGCCCCTCAGTTCAGGAGCAAGTGCCAGATTTTCCGCCATCCCATCATTTATTCAGCTCAAAGAGAATGCAAAAGGCTGGGTGGTCAGGGGCCAGCTCTCCAAATTGGATGTGCTAGAGTGGACCCTGCATGCCACCTGGAAGCAGGAACAAGCCAGAGCCAGCCTGGGGATGGGGCTAATTCAATGTAGATGCAAAGTGAGTCACTGTTGCATGCAAGGGAGGGCACGATTGTATTTTCATGGCCCTTTCTTTCCCTGTCTTCCTGCAAATCCCCACTTCCACCCCCATGCCTCAGCCCCTGTGCAGGCCTGCTAGCTCTTCCAGGGATGCTAGCAAGCAACGGCACCAGCACGGAGATTGCTTCCATTTTGCTGCCCACATCCAATTGCTCAGCTGACCATCTGAACCCATTCTGCTCCTTGAAGAAACTGTGCACAGCCAGTCAGGCAGGCAAAAGATTGAAGAGAGGTGGCTGGAGGGCATTCAGTCCTGCCCAAGGCATTGGCATCACTGCCTGATTGCAGGAAAAAGAGGTGGGAAAAAAAGAACTGGCCTTTTTATCCTGAGTGGGTTTTTGCCTGCTTAGGGATGATTCCTGCAGCTGTCACCCAGTTTAGCTCCCAGGGGCTCATTCATCAAGATGGAAAATTCCCATGACAGCTGGGCCCTCCAGGAACAATCCAGAGCTATGCACAGCTCACAGCTGCATGCAGCCCCTTCAACTGCTCTGGGCGGCCTCATGTTGCCAAACCACTACAAGAAAAGCTCCACTGTTCTCTTTTCTCCCCACCCTTCTGCAGTCAGTACCAACAATGCTGGAGGGTGGTACATCAATGCCTGCCCTCAGTCTCCCTGGGCAAATAGTGTCACTGAAGGACCAGCCTGTCTCTGACTCGGGAGGGCATAAATAGCCTCTTCCCTCTCCAATCATTCAACACAAAGATGGGGGGACAGTTGTCCCCCAGCTGTCGAGGCAATGCAGTGGCGGCTCCTTCTGTGCTCCACTAAAAGGCAGTTCCCATCACAGGTGCAGGGAGAGGAGTGAGGGATATAGCAACACCCTTCCCCCCCTGCAAACTCACCCACAGATCTGGCCAGTGAGGAACAGTGCAATTCTCAAAGCTGTAGGTGAAATTTGGAGTCCCTTTGGGGTCAAAATAGCTGCTGGCTGCTGCCTGGCCAGGGCTTATCCAGCTCCAATGCAGTGCAAAGAACTGTGTGTTTACAAGTGTCCATGTGGGACCATGCCAGCCTTCTTCCCCATCAGGGCAAATGACTGGGCTTTCAATGGAAAGCACAGGAAGCTAAGAGAGAACTGAGATCCCAGGACCAGAGTTCAGAGCAATGATGGACAAATCTCACCAGCTGTAGTGATCCAACTCAGCTGAGCACCCTGTAGCTGAAACAAAGCACAGTCTGAGCTACTTTGGCCAGCATATGAGCTGAAGAGCTCATGAATTTAGGCTCTCACCCAAGAGACTGACAACTTCCAAAAGAACTCACAAGACCACTTGCAACAATGAAAATAAACCTTGTGGGACGCTCTCAAAGCTCTGGAGACTTTGAGGGCTGGACTCTTGATCTACAGCATGTTCCAGTCTGGCTTTGCTTTAACCAAGTCTGACATCCCCCCCCAAGTAAAGATGTGATAGTGCTATCAAAAAGAATAACTATTTCATGCTAGCTTCTCTGGGAAGATTTCATTCTCAAGAGTGACTCTTCTATGCCCTGCTTTAGAAATTCCACAAGAAACTTCAAGGTGAGCAAACTAGCTGTTTCCTGCACAAGCAGAAAGATTATAAGCATTCTCACAACCACCCTGGGAAAAACACCCCTCTGATATTCCTAAACAATCACTGCAGTGCCAACTCCTGCCTAATGCTGGTAAAGTTTCCCAGCCATCCCTTTGGAGCTGCAAAACTTTCACAAATGCATTCCACCCAGAAGACACTGCTGGTTCTCTGCCCCACTCCTCTGTTAACAGTAGCCTTCCAAAACATCTCATGACCCAAGTCAGTCACATTCCCGGATTTTATAACCAGTGCTATAAAACAGCTTCTGCACTGTCCCTGCACAAAATGCATTTCCCCAGGATTTAACAGTTGTATTTTGTAATCTCCTAGATCCCTTTTACTATCTAAGTGAGCCAATGATAGAAGGAATCCAGTGAATAATCAGAAAGGAATCTAGATTATAATCTATACATTTACCTGGCTGGAGTGTGAACAATGTGGTAGCCTCAGAGTTCTGAATCCACATACAAAATTGAGTCCAGATTACATCTCTTGGGCACGTCTTAACACTGAAGATCACAGATTGCCTGATGTTTTTTATAATTTCTGCACACGCAGCCGATAGATTCTTAGCAAAGTCAGTGCTTCTCCTTTCTAAAAAACAAAAGCCAGGCGAAGAAAGAAAAGGGGATGTGAAGTAGCTCTTGCGAGGCGTATCAATATCCTTCCTTCAGAACCACTCAATACTGCAAAGGGAGGAGTGTTATTTAGCAATAGGATGTGGTGGTCTCTATTTTTTAAAAAAAATCAAGATTTAAATTAGGTGCTGTGGTGTATCCTGTTGTGAGTTTGTGGACACCCCTCTCAACAAGACTAGATGAAAACATCCGGTAAGATCTGCATTCTGGGGCCTGTTCCAGAATGCAGGGGGAATGTACCAAACAGAGCAGTTATGAAATGATCCACCAGTCTTCCAGTCCTGGCTTCTGTCGGTCAGAAGTTTAGGGTGGTCCTTAGCATGGGATTACATCCCTGTCCATAGACCTATCCTCCATGAACTTATCTAGTTCTTTTATGAACTCAGCATCTTTTTCAGCCATCACCACATCCCACAGCAGTGAGTTCCCCAGATTAGTTGTGTGTTATATGAAAAATAACTTTTTGTTTTGATTAAACCTGTTACTTATTCATTTCATTGGGTGACCCCCAGGGTTTTGTATGTGGGAAAGGACAACCAGCACTTCCTTAGTCACTTTCTCCATCCCATTCATGATTTTACAGACCTTCAACAAATCACCCCTTAGTCAACTCTTTTCTAAGCCAAGCAACCCCAATCTGTGTTTTCTCTTCTCATATGGAAGCTATGCCATGCCCTTGTACACCGTGTTCAAGAACTGGGAGCACCATGAATGTATTACTGGGGTAAAATGATGTTTTCTTTCTCTTTCCTAAGCATTCTAATACTCTTTGGCCTTTTGAATGCTGCTGAATACTGAGCAAATATTTTCAGAGAAAATCCACTGGGAGTCCACATTCTTTTTCTTGGGTGGTGACAGCTAACTCAGAACCCCCTCACCGCTAATGTTGTTAATTCTACCAAAGGCACTGTAACATCACCTGTGATACACAGTCCAAATGCGTGATTTGCTGAAGCCTAACACTGCATCCCAGTGATCGCTGAGCCAAGCAGGAGTTTTTTTAAGGAGGTAAATCACTATCCATGCCATGCCAGAGTTCCCTGTAAGCTGAGCGCTTGGGCAGCCACCCAGGAGAAATTCAAATGCTGCCACACTGATTAACAGAGTGCCCACAACCTTACACCACCAGCAGCATATGTTTCTATTTGGTGGTACACACCTGCACATGCTTTGGTGCACATAACAAAATTCATTCCACACATGGATGGAAAAATTAAAGGGCACGTTACCCTTTCCTTTCTCCTTCCCTCAGCCACCCTGTCTCCTCAGCAAGAACCTCTTCTCCTCATCTTCATAGTCCTGGAGCTTTTGGGAGCACTAAGAGAGGGACCAATCCTAGACCAACTGAGTGAACAGGGCCGAGGTTTACAAACACAGATAAAGCTTGAAAGAAGGACATTTGCTGTTCCAGTCTGAGGCCACACACAGCTCTGCTCCCCAGGTCCCTTTAGTGTAAGCCATATGTAGACCTGCAGGGATTACATTTCTATTCCTCTAGCCCAGCTATGAACCTTGCCAGCAAAACACCAGGTGTTCTTTATCAGATGGCCTTCATAAGCTGCAGTCCTATGCTTCCTAGCTGAGAATGGAGTATGGGATAAATAACATGACCTTGGTTCTCGGCTCTGTGGGAATGTTGAGAGTGGCATTGAGCCAGTGCACGTACACTCGGTAAACAGCTAAGGTATAAGATCACTGGGAGTCCCACCCCTGGTGAATTTTGCCTGGGACCCCAACCTCGAGGGTGCCTGGATTTCCCCCAGCTTGGAGCCATGTCCACTGTGGCCCTGGTGCTAAGTGACAGGGATGGAACTTCCTGCAGACTGAAGGGACATAAGCATTTCTAAGTGCCTATTACTCTTTTATGCATTGCTCTGCCTGCGCTTATTGATGTGTCACTTTTCAGTGGCTGTGTAACCAGTATTAACTGGCAGTATTAACCCTGTAATAGTAATGATGTAGAGAAATTAATAAAAGTAACTATCCCAAATCGACTCTGTGTTGAAGCGAATCCATAATCCTGCTTGTCCATGATCCTGTGGGTTAACAATCCCTTGTGGGTTCTTCTCCCTGACACACCAACAAGGGTGAGCACGTGACAAAAAAAACCCTCCCCACTCACCCACTCCTCTCGATACACCCAGACCCCAATACCCTGCCTGGATTCCCAGAGCTTGGTAACGTGTTTGGTAACGTAAGAGCCTGGTTTAAGTGATATCAAAGTGTCTCACTTTTCCCACAAGCCAGCTCAGTGCTGTGCTTGAAGGGAAAGGTGTATTTACCCCAGTTGAATGGATAAGTGGTAACATATTGACTCAGCAATGCAGCCAACATAGTACCTGCTGGGAATGCACGGGGGTGAGGGCTTTGAATTGCAGAACAACATGAGCTCCAGGAGTTGGAGGTCATTAATGGTGACCTGTTGGTGAGAGGTGGACCATGTGGGCCGGGAGCTGACATGCTGTCTAAGCACCAGCAAAGCTCATTCTTCCTGAGGTGGAAGTTCAGCCTGGTGACGCAAAGCTTTGGGTCTCCCCAGCAGCCTGTTACACATGTGTGGAAAGTTCCCTTCTCACCCAGTCCCAGTCCCAGAGTGACACAAGAGCACTCACTCTCTTTGCCCCTCCCAGCCACAGCCCACATTACTTCCTTCTTCAAGGGAGAAAATGACACCCTTCGCACAACTGCAGAGGCTGAGCAACAGCCTGCCCAGTGCTGGGAGCAATTGGCATTCTCAGGGCCTTCTAGGGCCTCACCAAGGGCTTGGGGTGGGGGGGCAGACCGCAGTGACCCTCATGTGAAAAACATGGGGAGAATTATCCATCCATGACAGCTTGGCCTGTATGTGAAGGCAAAGGATCCCTTTGAGAGCAAAGGGAAAAGTGAGACACTTCGTTATCACTTAAACCAGACTCTTTCCTTACCAAACACAGTAGGTCACAGCTCTGGGTCTCCATATTCCAAATGAGGCTTATGCTCAGCAAGCCAAGATGCCTCTCTGCCAAATGTGGGGCATCAGCATCAGTCCCCCCACCCTGGCAGTTGTTGGCAGTGGAGTAGGTTGGTTAGTGACAAGGAATGCAGAGAGCATTGCGAGCCGGGGCAAGCAGGCTCCGTCTGCTGCCTGGCTCCCTCTGGTGACCTCCCCACCCCAGTCGTTCAACCTTCTCTGTCCAGCTGGTTTTTATTTCACTGCTTTTTATTATGTGGGGGAGGGAGGGGATAAGGAAGAGGATTATGGGGAGCGGGGAATAATCCTCCTTCTGACATAATCTGGAAAATGTACTTTAGGGCCATAAAAAGGGTTGAGCTCTGCCCAGCTGCATCCACTCATTGGTGGGTCTGAAGCACTGCACAGAATAAAATGACCTCCCACCAAGGCAAAGGCAGCAGCTGTTCTCCAGCCAGTGTAATGACACCCCCAGCTGAGTCATCTCTGTTGGGATCTCCAGAGGTAAGGCTGTCTCGGGACAAGAGCCCTGGGCTTGGGCTTAGGAGACCTGAGTCCTAGTCCTGGCTTGGCCATTGGCCTTTTGCGCAAGCATGGTAAAGTCATTTCTCCTCTCCGTGCCACATTTCCCCACCTGTGGAATGGAGAGAATGGTGCTGGCCTCTTTCAAGAAGCGCATCGAGAGCGACAGGTGAAACAGGCTAGATTATTAGTATCATTAAAGTGGCTGAGTTTAAGGACCAGCAACAGACTCATAAACCTCATTAAATCAGCCAGTCACTAGCCTGTGATGTGAGCGAGCAAGCCTGTTCCAAGGTGTTTTTGTTCAATGGGTGCATTTGTACCAGGCTACCCACTCCATGGTTACAGTGAAGTTACTTGCGTGCTGGGCCAAAGAGGAAGTGGGGCGCAAAGCCACATTGGGCTAAACCAGGGGCTTCGAGTTTAGGGTGTCAAGCCAAGCCAAGGTAAGTCCCAGGTTTGGGTTGGAGGATGGCAAACTCTGACAAACGGCTATTTGGGATTGGATGCTACAGGGAACACCAGACTGAGTTTAATCCTTTTTCTTTGTATGATCTTCAGGTGCATTTTGAGGGTAATGTCCAAAAGGGAGCTGATGTTCCCACCCACATAGCATGATCCAATCACGTGCTCCCCTGAGTTTTACACAGTCTTGCCTGCTCTTGCTGGACTTCGCTAATGATTGTTCTGAGCTGGACCCAAAACCACAGCAGTGGGTTTGGCTTCAGGAACTTAGGTCGAGCCTCCAGACAGTGAAGGGATCTGATGGGCTGCTCCATCACTTGCTCATCTCTAATCCAAAGCAGAACAAAGACTCCAAGTTACATCAGCAAGACACCAATGGCATTTACCATGTACCCTTAAGTAGCGCATAATCCTTGGTGAACACATTGTTCGTGCACCTGGAGACTTCGATCACCCTCTATTTCCCGTGTTGCAGAGCTACAGACTCTGTGGCTATAGCTTCTAAGAATTACAGACCGACTCTCTAGATGATAATTGCTGATTTACACATAAGCTTGTCAAATCTACGCCATATAAGGGAAGAAAGTACCTTGTTCCCAACCAGAGGATGTTTTCTAAAAACAAGAAGAGGAAGTGGTTGGGACATAAAATTACATTTAAATCATCCTGCAGACCTGACCCAAATGACATGGGCTTAATTAGCACATAATGGTCCAAATTTCTAGATGGCCTTTCTTACTCAGTGATGGCAGTCTCCACTTGTATTTCTCATCACTAGAAACATAAAGCACAGTGGAGCACATTAACAAACAGTACCTTCTCTGTAACACCTGGGTGGAGAAGGCTCTGCCCCTAGCAGGGATATAGTCAAATCAGGACAAATCTGTCATTAGTTCTGCCGCTTTGTGATTCTTCAATGACAACATAATACACGCTTCATGTAAAGCCACTGGGAGACATGCTGGCCACGTGGAAGTCAGTGGCAAGAGTTTCATTGTCTTCAGTGGGGCCAGGATTTCCCCCTTGGGGATGAGGGAACATTGTATTGTTGAAGTCTGGAAGGGGGGGCTAACCGGCGTCAGGGAAGGCAAAATCAGATGCCCAGACAACAGTAAGGATCAGCTTGAATGCATGAAGGACCTACAGGAAAGCGTTTTCTTTCACTGTATCAACTACAGTGTAGAAACTATCCTCTCCCCCTCCTGCCTCCTCTTCCCCCGCCACTCCCCCCCCCCCCCCGTGTCTGGAGATTTTTAAAAAGACAAAGACAGAAAGAAGGAAGAACTTGAAGTGATAATAAATAAACACAACTATGACATCATTGGTATCCTAGAGACTTGATGGGATAATACACATGACTGGAATATTGGTATAGAAGGGTACAGCCTACTCAGGAAGGATGGACAAGGAAAAAAGGGAGGAGGTATTGCCTTATATATTAAAAATGTATACACTTGGACTGAGGTGGAGATGGACGTAGAAGACAGATGTGTTGAGAGTCTCTGGGTTAGGCTAAAAGGGGTAAAAAACATGGGTGATGTCATGCTTGGGGTCTACTACAGGCCACCTACCCAGATGGAAGAGGTGAATGAGACTTTTTATAAACAACTAACAAAATCATCCAAAGTACAGGATTTGGTGGTGATGAGGGACTTCAACTCTCCAGACATATGTTGGGAAAACAACACAGCGGGGCACAGACTATCCAATAAGTTCTTGGACTGCATTGAAGACAACTTTTTATTTCAGAAGGTTGAAAAAATTACTAGGGCGGAAAATGTTCTAGATTTGATTTTAACAAATAGGGAGGAACTGATTGAGAATTTGAAAATGGAAGGCAGCTTGCGTGAAAGTGATCATGAAATTATAGAGTTCATGATTCTAAGGAATGGTAGAAGGGAGAACAGCAAAATAGAGACAATGGATTTCAGAAAGGCAGATTTTGGTAAGCTCAGAGAGCTGGTAGGTAAGGTCCCATGGGAAGCAAGACTAAGAGGAAAAACAACGAAAGAGAGTTGGCAGTGTTTCAAAGGGACATTGTTAAGAGCCCAAAAGCAAGCTATTCTGCTGTGTAGGAAAGATAGAAAGTATGGCAAAAGACTGCCTTGGCTTAATCAGGAGATCTTGCATGATCTAAAAATCAAAAAGGAGTCATATAAAAAGTGGAAACTAGGACAAATTACGAAGGATGAATATAAACAAACAATACAGGTATGCAGGGGCAAGATTAGAAAGGCAAAGGCACAAAACAAGCTCAAACTAGCTACAGACATAAAGGGAAACAAGAAGACATTCTATAAATATATTAGAAGCAAGAAGAAGACCAAGGCCCACTGCTCAGTGAGGAAGGAGAAACAGTAACAGGAAACTTGGAAACGGCAGAGATGAATTCTTTATTTCGGTCTTCACCAAGGACTCTGATGATGAAGGAGTGCCTAACATAGTGAATGCTAGTGGGAAGTGGGTAGGTTTAGAAGATAAAATAAAAAAAGAACAAGTTAAAAATCACTTAGAAAGTTAGATATCTGCAAGTCACCAGGGCCTGATGAAATGCATCCTAGAATACTCAAGGAGCTGATAGAGCAGGTATCTGAGCCTTTAGCTATCATCTTTGGAAAATCATGGAAGACAGGAGAGATTCCAGAAGACTGGAAAAGGGCAAATATAGTGCCCATCTATAAAAAGGGAAATAAGAACAACCTAGAAAACTACAGACCAGTCAGTTTAACTTCTGTGCCAGGAAAGATAATGGAGAAGTAATTAAGGAATTAATCTGCAAACAACTGGAAGACAATAAGGTGATAGATAACAGCCAGCATGGATTTGTAAAGAACAAATCATGTCAAACCAATCTGATAGCTTTCTTTGATAGGATCACGAGTCTTGTGGATAAGGGAGAAGTGGTCGATGTGGTATACCTAGACTTTAGTAAGGCATCAGATATGGTTTCGCATTATATTCTTATCAATAAACTATGCAGATATAACTTAAATGGGGCTACTATAAGGTGGGTGCATAAGTGTCTGGATAACTATTCTCAAAGAGTAGTTATTAATGGTTCACAATCCTGCTGGAAAGGCATAACAAGTGGGGTTCCACAGGAATCTGTGTTGGGACCGGTTCTGTTCAATATCTTTATCAATGATTTAGATATTGGCATAGAGAATATGCTTATTATGTTTCCAGATGATACGAAGCTGAGAGGGGTTGCAACTGCTTTGGAGGATAGGGTCATAATTCAAAATGGAGAAGTGGTCTGAGGTAAACAGTATGAAGTTTAATAAGGACAAATGCAAAGTGCTCCACTTAGGAAGGAACAATCAGTTTCACACATACAGAATGGGAAGCGACTGTCTAGGAAGGAGTACTGCAGAAAGAGATCTAGGGGTTATAGTGGACCACAAGCTAAATATGAGTCAACAGTGTGACACTGTTGCAAAAAAAGCAAACATGATTCTAGGATGCATTAACAGGGGTGGTGTGAGCAAGACAAGAGAAGTCATTCTTCTGCTCTGCCCTGCAGTGATTAGGCCTCAATTTGAGTATTGTGTCCAGTTCTGGGCACCACATTTCAAGAAAGCTGTGGAGAAATTGGAGAAGGTCCAGAGATGAGCTACAAGAATGATTAAAGATCTATAGAACATGACCTATGAGGGAAGACTGAAGGAATTGGGTTTGTTTAGTTTGGAAAGGAGAAGACTGAGAGGGGACATGATAGTGGTTTTCAGGTATCTAAAAGGGTGTCACAAGGAGGAGGGAGAAAAATTGTTCTCCTTGGCATCTGAGGATAAGACAAGAAGCAAAGGGCTTAAACTGCAGCAAGGGAGGTTTAGGTGGGACATTAAGAAATACTTCCTAACTGTCAGGGTGGTTAAACACTGGAATAAGTTACCTAGAGTTGTGGAATCTCCATCTCTGGAGATATTTAAAAGCAGGTTAGAAAGACATCTATCAGGTATGGTCTAGTTGGTACTGGGTTCTGCCATGAGGGCAAGGGACTGGACTCAATGACCTCTCGAGGTCCCTTCCAATTCTAGTGTTCTATGACTCTATGAAAGAAACAAAGACAAATGGAGAGGAAAAGAAAAAGTTGAAACAGAGTAGAGAGCAGGAGAACTTGCAATGTTATCCAGATGTAAAGCCTCCCAGCACCACTGGGATGGCAGGTCAGTATCTATATAATTCTTTTAAGAATAGATAAACCGAGACACAGCGCAGTTAAGTGACTTGCCCAAGGCCACACAATGCATCAGTGGCAACATTGTGAAAGCACCCAGAAGTCCTAGTTCTCAGGCTCCTCCTCTGACACTCCATAATTATGGCAGGATAAGAATCTCATCATTGTACATAGCCATAATTGAATTGGCTTTGTTAATGTGACTCCCTGATTTTTTTTAAAATCCTGTTTTCTACTGAAGGCAGTAGATGAGGAATATATTGCAGGAACCATTCACTAACCATTCACTAACTATTCACAACCATTTGCTGAGATATTCCTCAGTCCTTTCTTCTTCAAGAGGGGAGAACACATCTGACCCTATTCAAGCAAATTTAATCTCTCTCAATGCAGGGTAGGAATAGAGTCTGTCCTACACCTCTCCCATAATAAAAATGAGGAATCCTGTAGCACCTTAGAGACTAATGGATTTATTAGGGTACAATCTTTTGCGGGTTAAAACCACTTTACCCACAAAAGGTTCTGCCCTAATAAATTTGTTAGTCTCTAAGGGTACGTCAAGACTACAGAGAAGATCGAAGCTGCCGCAGTTGATCTTCTAGGGTTTGAATGAGCAGGTTTAGTAAAGACACAATAATTCAAAGCGAGGGGGCACTCACGTTGGTGCCGGTTGTCCTGCTTCCATGAGGAGTAAGAGGAGTCAAAGTCAGGCTGCTCCCTTCAACTCCCTGCAGTGCAGATGGCACCAAAAGTCGAGTTAAGGTACTTTGATTTCAGCTATGCAATTAAAGTAACTGAAGTTGCATATCTTAATTTGACCTTTATCCCCTAGTGTAGACATACACTAAAGTGCCACAGGACTCCTCGTTGTTTTTGTAGATGGTGACTAACACACGGCTCCCCCTCTGAGACTTGTCCATTTAAATTAGCATTCAGCACACAGCTCTTCCTCCCAGACATTCTGGTGTAGGCCATGCACTGCAACATCCTCAAAGTCCATTAGGGTTCCCCTTAAATCATCCAACCCCAATTCCATTGCATGTTTGAACTGTTCCAGCAGATAACATGGGGAAGAGCTTAAAAGTGCAATTAAAATAACCAGAGGAATAATGCTGCCTCGAAACAATTTACAGGTGAGGGCCGCAAATGCAAACCAAAGTCATGCTGAAAATGGAAAAGATAATTACTTTCTTGGCAGCTCTCAAGACTTGTACCTCATCTAAAGGTCATCCATGCCCATTTTTCCTAGTCCTCAACTTCACCTTCTTACCTGCTTCTGAACTCTTATCCTGATGCATGATTTACTTCCTGACTCAGGGGTTGAGCAGCCTCTGCCCTGAAGTCTGGGGGTTAATAGCTCTTGTGTCTGTTACCTGAAATAATGACACCAGCTAAACTACATTTTTGTACAATGTTCATCCCCCTAGTACAGGGGTCTCCAACCTTTTAAAGCATGAGACCCCTTTTTGAATTTAAGTGCAATCCAAGATCTACCTCAAACCCAAATACCCTGGCCCCGCCTCCTTTGTGCCCCTTCTCCGAGGCCCCGCCCCTGCTCACTCCATCCTCCCTCCCTCCCCCACTCTTCCTCCCTTTTATCAGGCTGGGGCAGCAAGTTGGGGTGGCAGGCTCTGGTCTTGGATTAAGGGATTTGGAGTGAGAGGGGCTTTGAGCTGAGCTTGGGGCAGGCAGTTGGGGTACCAGAGGGGGTTCCAGGTGCAGGCTCTGGGAGGGTGTTTGGATGCAGGGGTGCTTGGGGCTAGGGTAGGAGTGCAGGAGGGGGTCCATGACTGGGGTAGGGTTTCGGGATGTGGGGTCCAACTGGACATCGCTTACCTCAGGTGGCTCCTGGGTGGTGGTGCGGTGGGGCTAAGGCAGGCTCACCTCTGCCCTGACCCTGGCCCACTCCCCAAAGCATCCAGCGAACTCCCTCCATCCCAAGTCCTGTTGTGCCCTCTACTCTGGAGATAGGATACAGGGTTGGTGAGGGGGCACCTTGACATCAGCGCCACTCCTCTCCTTCCCCTGCCCTGCACAGGAAGCAGGAGGCTCCCAGGGATGGGGGGAGGCAACTCCAAGGCAAAGGGCAGGAGATGAGTAGTAGCAGGTGGAGGGGCAGCTGAAGTGCTGGCATTTGATTGCCTTTTGGCCAAACCAGTCAAGATCACTTGTCAGAGGCTCCAAGATCTACCAGTGAATCCTGATCTACTGGTTGGAGACCACTGACCTAGTATCTGAACACCTAACTGAAGAGGCTATATTTATTCCTGAAAGCCTAAATCTTTGCTCTGTGTTTCACTAAGACATTTGTCAGAGTCATATCAGGAGAGAGATAGTTCTCTGATGCCAGGTCAATCAGATGCTATCCTGAGCTTTTATTCCCTTCTAATTTTATTTTCTATTTAAAATAAAGCAATGATACTGCTGCATCCAGTTACTCGCCCTTAAGGCACAGAGATGGGTTGGCAGTCAGCTGTAGAAACCAGGAACTTTATCAGTCGTGTTTGCACTGAATGGGTGATCTCCCAAAGCACCAACACCTTCCCCACAGTGTTCTGGAAACACAGGCAGAGGATACCCTGGGGTTGGAGAAGCAGTCCTCTCTGATTATTTCAGTGATCTGGCCAGGGGACGACTCCCAGATATTACACTAGCTTTCCACTCTGGCACCATGCATGGCGGAGCAGCTCCTTGAGGTGCCGTTGTGGGGGCAGCACTCCAAGATGGCAGGTTGACCGAGAGGTGCTAACAGCTGCTCAGAAGGCTGCTGGCTGATAAAACCCCCTCTTCCTTCCCTTGGGCCTTTTGGAGTGAGGGAGCCCATCCGAGCAAATCTGCCAGGACACGTCTCTGTTTCTGAGAAACACAGATCAAAATATGGCAGTAGAAGGGAATAGCATGACTGAAACGTCCTCCGACTGTCGCCGGTGCCTAGATCTGCATTAGTGACAGAAGTCTTGCCAGCAGCTCTGGGACATGTGAAATTTGCCACAAGCAAGGAAAAATAAATGCCTGGGCAGCCTTGGCTTCCTCCTGGGCATAAATCGGGGTGGCAGCTGTGTAAAAACTCAGGGTGCGCACTGCGAAGGAATCAGGAGGGCCACTAGTCATGTTTATGATCAGAGGTTGGGGAATTTGCCCTCCTCTGAGCTGGCAGTGCAATACGACACAGAGCATGGGAGAGGTAACTTCAAGGGTAAGAAGCAAGTAACCAAAGGAGAGTGCACTTAACCACGTGCAACCTTGGTGCCGCTCCAGCAGGCAATAGAAACACACTTCAGTTGCCATGCATCAGAACATGGAGCTCTCTCTCCCTTTCCATAGTACGGTGTGTGCCCCGAAGCATTCTACCTGTGGATTTAGCTCATGTGGGTGAAAGGGATGTTTCCCCTAGGGCAGGGGTGAGCAATAAGCGGTGCGGTCCAGAATACAGCTTCCTGCAGCTCCCATTGGGCAGAAATGTTGATTCAGAGTGAATGGAAGCTGTGAGCAGCCATATCTGCAGACATGATGATAAATAAAGCATGTGGTGGCTCACCAGGGACTAACCCTGGCAAACCGCATCTGGCCCATAGAGTACTTATTGCCCACCTCTGCCCTCAGGGGATAAAAAATTTCCTACTGAGCAGTGGTCTGATGTCATGCTTCTGTTCTGCAGGCTTCAAATGAACATAAGGAAATATTTCAGTGCACAATCAACCTGTGGGATTCCTTGCCAGAGGATGTTATGAAGGCCAAGACTATAACAGAATACTAAAAAGAGCTAGATAAGTCCATGGAGGATAGGTCCATCAATTGCTATTAGCCAGGATGGGCAGGGATGGTGTCTCTAGCCTCTGTCTGTCAGAGGCTGGGAATGGGTGACAGGAGAGGGATCACTTGATGATTACTTGTTCTGTTCATTCCCTGTGGCATTAGCTGCTATCAGAAAATGGGATACAGGGCTAGATGGGCCTTTGGTTTGACCCAGTCTGGCTGTTCTTACACTCAGTGGCTCATGGGGAGAGGACAGGGGGTGTGGGAATGCAGTGGAGGTGAGTTGCCTGTACTCCGTTCATGGACACTATTTTAATTCCTGGAACTGTGGCACCTACATGGGCATCACCATGTTCTATAGAGCACCATTTGGAAGCAGTGCAGAGAGCAGTATGAGTGGGTCTGTGTGTTGGAGGCAGTGTGATAGCCACATATTCCTGGGTTCTGCGTGTCTGTGCACAGTCTGTTTACACTGGAGGTTCACTTGCTGTGATGTCTCACCTTGTGAGTGCCTTGGGCCGCATCAGTGCCAAGAAACCCCAGGCTGCAGTGGGAAGTGGCGATGGGGAATAGACCCCACCCAGTTTTGTTTCCTGTCGCACCTTGTAAACTGCATTAGGATCAGTGAGCAAACCACGATGAGAAGGGAGAGGAGCCTGGCGTGGAGACCGGGATGCCAAAGGGCATGGCTAGCAGAAGCGAAAAATTCTGACAACGAACAAAAAGAGAAAGCCAGACACTAATACTCTTGTCAATCAAAATAACCACTGCCAACAACTGATGAGACTCAAGAGATGCTGGTAAATGCCCAGAGAGAGTCAATGGCATCACGCTGCCTACACTATCTTTTTAAGAGCTATGCGTGAAATTCATTCCTGTTCAGAGGGCTCCTTACCTGAGACCCTGAATAGAGCACATGGCCTTCTGTTTCCCTTCTGCAAAGGGTAAATTTCACTCTGTAGGAGACATTGATCTAGTATTCAAGCAGCAATTAGCAAGGGCTGTGCAGATTCCTGCCTGTGCTTGCTGAACACAGCAAGGTTTAACATCTTACACGATAGCCATAGATAACTACAGCCAGACAATGCTTGAAAAGAGGAATCCGATACACTCATATCCATCCTGTTGCACAATTGCCTCTTATGAAACCACCCTAAGTTAAATCATGAGGAAAGTTGCTGACATGGCTGGCAATTTGGGAGTTTGCTCTGGAGAAAGGAGAACAGAGTTACTGCAAGATTGCGCTCGGAGGTTGTAGAAATGCTGAAGTGCGGACACAGCATTTACCCACCCAGTTGTCTTGTGACATTTAAATGTACAACATAAGGGGAATAGTCTGGGCATGAGATCCAAACATCTGAACCCCAGAGGGCATTTCAAACTGCATCCCACACAAGGCTGGAGAACAGGGAATGAGTCCTAGACACACCCTTGGCAGAGAAGTGGATCCCATTGGTCCTTGCCACCTGTAGGTTCAGCGACCAGGTCCACAAGTACTCCACAGAGGCTGTCATGTCCCCCTTTAATGGCACCAGTAGGTGCGGAATGACCTGCTGTGGGAGGTCAGGTATGTACACTGTCTTCCTGTGGTCAGCATCCTCCTGTTCCCTCCAACTGCCATGGTGCTCAAGACTCTTGCCTAGATTTAAATTACTGCCCTTCCCTTGCAGGAGGACTGAATAACTGTCCTCTCCCAGCCCCTCCCATTCACACATATCTTCTAATGTTCCAGAACCCCAGGCCCATGACACTACCTTCCCCTGAGATGACAGGCAGGTAGCAGACTGTATTCAGAGAGAAAAGGAGAAGTTGCATTCTGTGTAAGAGAGCAGCATGATTGCTCAGAGCTCCAGTATTTAGAGGGAGAAAAGCCTGTTGAGAGTCTATGGGTTAAGTTTAGAGGTGGAAGCAACAGGGGTGATGTTGTGGTTGGTGTCTGCTATAGACCGCCGGATCAGGTGGATGAGGTAGACGAGGCTTTCTTCAGACCACTGAGGGAAGCTTCCAGATTGCAGGCCCTGGTTTTCCTGGGGGACTTTAATTACCCTGCCATCTGTTGGGAGACCAGTACAGCAGTACACAGACAATCCAGGATGTTTTTGGAGAATGTTGGGGATAACTTCTTGGTACAAGTGCTGAAGGAATCAACCAGAGGCCATGCGCAGCTTGATCTGCTGCTCACAAACATGGAGGAACTAGTAGGGGAAGTAGAGGTGGGTGGCAACCTGGGAAGCAGTGAACATGAGATGGTAGATTTCAGGATCCTCACAAAGGAAGAAAGGAGAGTAGCAAAATACACACCCTGGACTTTAGAAAAGCAGACTTTGACTCCCTCAGAGTACTGATGGGCAGGAGGATTCCCTGGGATGCTAATATGAAGGGGAAAGGAGTCCAGGAGAGCTGGCAGTATTTTAAAGAAGCCTTATTAAAGGCACAGGAAGAAACTATCCTGATGCGCTGTAAGAAAAGAAAATATAGTAGGCAACCAGATTGGCTTACCAAGGAAATCCTTGGTGAGCTTAAACACAAAAAGGAAGCTTACAAGAAGTGGAAACTTGGACAGATGACTAGGGAGGAGTATAAATATATTGCTCGAGAATGCAGGGGAGTTATCAGGAAGGCAAAAGTACAATTGGAATTGCAGCTAGCAAGGGATGTGATGGGTAACAAGAAAGGTTTCTACAGGCATCTTAGCAATAAGAGGGTGATCAGAGAGCGTGTGGGGCCTTTACTGGATGAGGGAGGCAACTTAGGGTATGTCTACACTACAGCACTAATTCGAACTAACTTAGTTCGAATTAGTTAATTCGAACTAAGCTAATTCGAATTAACGCATCTAGACCTAAAAACTAGTTTGAATTAGCGTTTTGCTAATTCGAACTAGCATGTCCACATTGAGTGGACCCTGAACCGAAGTTAAGGCTGGCCGGAACCAGTGCCGGCAGGGCATCAGATTAGGACTTAGAGTGTGGAGCTGCTGCCTCAGGCTAGCCGAGGGCTGTGCTTAAAGGGACCCGACCCCCACCCTGGACAGACAGTTCTCAGGGTTCCCCGCTTGCTTACATACCTCGATGAGGGACAGCAAAGCAGTCCTGTCTTGGAGTGCCCTGAGTGCCCACACTCGGCACATCACAGCACTCGGCCATCAGCCCGGCTGCACTTGCCACAGGCTGCCATCCGGGGGGGTCATTTGGGGGGCTGTCAGGATCCAGGAGGCCCTGCAGGCGAGCTTCCACCCCTAGGAGCTCGCAGAGCCAACCCAGTCCTCCCCATCGGGGGCTCGTGCCCCATTCCTCCCTCACCTCCTTCCACTTACCCTTCCCTAGCCCCCCTTCCTGATGTAAAAAATAAAGGACACGTATGTTCAAAAATAGAAACTCTCTTTATTTAACAAAACTGAGGGGGGGGGATTAACCTCTGGGGAGACTGGGAAAAGGAGGTGGGAGAGGGGAAGAGAGAGGGTGGGAGAGGGGAGGTGGAAACCTGGGAGGAGGGAGCTGGAAGGGGGAAGCCAGGGGAAGAAGGAGGAGGAGAAGTATAAAACTATGGGACGCCATATCTTCAGTATTGTGTAGAGATGGGGTCTCCTCACCTCAAAAAAGATATTTTGGCCTTGGAAAGGGTGAGAAAAGGGCAACTAAAATGATTAGGGGTTTGGAACTGGTCCCATATGAAGAGAGGCTAAAGAGACTGGGACTTTTCAGCTTAGAAAAAAGGAGACTGAGGGGGGATATGATAGAGGTCTATAAAATCATGAGTGGTGTGGAGAGGGTGCATAAAGAAAAATTCTTCATTAGTTCCCATAATAGAAGGACTAGAGGACACCAAATGAAATGAATGGGTAGCAGGCTTCAAACTAATAAAAGAACGTTCTTCTTCACAAAGCAAATAGTCAACCTGTGGAACTCCTTGCCACAGGAGGCTGTGAAGGTGAGAACTAGAACAGAGTTTAAAGAGAAGTTAGATAAAGTCATGGAGGTTGGGTCCATGGAGTGCTATTAGCCAGGGGGTAGGAATGGTGTCCCTGGCCTCTGTTTGTGGAAGGCTGGAGATGGATGGCACAAGACAAATCGCTTGGTCATTGTCTTCGGTCCATCCCCTCCGGGGTACCTGGTGTTGGCCGCTGTTGGCAGACAGGCTACTGGGTGAGATGGACCTTTGGTCTGACCCAGTACGGCCGTTCTTATGTTCTTATGTTCTAAGCTCAGGGTCGGGGGTCTCACTGGACCAACTTGATTTTCATGCAAACCTGCTCCTGGGTTCGCATGTGGCCTTTGGTGGCCAGACTGGCAGCTATCCTGCCCTAAACGGCCGCTTTCCTGTGCCTAGTGCGGAGATTGTGGACGTTGGAGGTCTCCCCCCAAACCTCGATGAGGTCCACGATCTCCGCACTAGACCAGGCAGGCATGCACCTCTTGCGGCCCCGGGCAGGCTCCTGGGAGCCGCCAGCCTGGTCCTGGGAAGAGGGGGAGGGCTGGGTGGCAGCGGGTGGCTGGCTCATCCCGTGCCAGGTGCAGGGTCTGCTGGCTGGGTGCTGGCAGGCTTGCACCTGGCACGGGCACCGTTGCCAGACCGTGCCCCTTTAAGGGCTCCGGGGCCAGCAGGGGGGCAGACGAGTTTCCCTGGCTTGGCCCAGAGTGGCCACCAGGGCAACCTGGGAAGGGCTAGCCTCCCACTAGTTCGAATTAAGTGGCTACACAGCCCTTAATTCGAACTACTTAATTCGAACTAGGCGTTAGTCCTCGTAGAATGAGGTTTACGTAGTTCGAATTAAGCGCTCCGCTAGTTGGAATTAAGTTCGAACTAGCGGTCTGCGTGTGTAGCGCCTATTAAAGTTAATTCGAACTAACATCTGTTAGTTCGAATTAACTTTGTAGTGTAGACATACCCTTAGTGACAGATGATGTGGGAAAAGCTAAAGTACTTAATGCTTTCTTTGTCTCTGTCTTCACAAACAAGTTCAGCTCCCAGACTACTGCACTAGTCAACACAATACGGGAAGGAGGTGCGCAGCCCTCAGTGGAGAAAGAACAGGTTAAGAACTATTTAGAAAAGCTAGACATACACAAATCCATGGATCCGGATTTATGCATCTGAGGGTACTGAGGGAGCTGGCAAATGTCATTGCAGACCCTTTGGCCATTATCTTTGAAAACGTGTAGAGATCAGGAGAGATCCCGGATGATTGGAAAAAGGCAAATGTAGTGCCCGTCTTTAAAAAAGGGAAGAAGGACAATCCAGGGAACTACAGACCAGTGAGCCTTACCTCAGTCCCTGGAAAAATCATGGAGGGGATCCTCAAGGAATCCATTTTGAAGCACTTGGAAGAGGGGAAAGCGATCAGGAATAGTCAACATGGATTCACGAAGGGCAGTCATGCCTAACCAATCTGATTAGCTTCTATGATGAGGTAACTGGCTCTGTGGATATGGGAAAGTCAGTGGATGTGATATTCCTTGACTTTAGCAAAGCTTTTGATACGGTCTCCCACAATATTCTTGCCAGCAAGTTAAGGAAGTATGGATTGGACAAATGGACTGTAAGATGAATAGAAAGCTGGCTAGACTGTCGGGCCCAACAGGTAGTGATTAACAGCTTTATGTCAGGTTTGAGGTCAGTTTCTAGTGGAGTGCCCCAAGGATCAGTTCTAGGGCGGGTTTTGTTCAACATCTGTATTAATGACCTGGACGAGGGGATGGATTGCACACTCAGCAAGTTTGCGGATGACATTAAGCTAGGGGAGAGGTAGATACACTGGAGGGCAGGGATAGGGTCCAGAGTGACCTGGACAGATTAGAGGATTGGGCCAAAAGAAATCTGATGAGGTTCAATAAGGACAAGTGTAGAGTCCTGCACTTGGGACGGAAGAATCCCAAGCATTGTTACAGGCTGGGGACCAAATGGCTAAGGAGCAGTTCAGCAGAAAAGGACCCAGGGATTACAGTGGATGAGAAGCTGGATATGAGTCAACAGTGTGCCCTTGTAGCCAAGAAGGACAATGGAATATTAGGTTGCATTAGGAGGAGCATTGCCAGCAAGTCTAGAGACGTGATTATTCCCCTTTATTTGGCTCTGGTGAGGCCACATCTGGAGTATAGCGTCCAGTTCTGTGCCCTCCACTATAGAAAGGATGTGGATGCATTGGAGAGGGTCCAGTGGAGAGCAGTCAAAATGATTAGGGGTCTGGAGCACATGACCTGCGAGGAGAGACTGAGGGATTTGGGTTTGTTTAGTCTGCAGGAGAGAAGAATGAAGAGGGATTTGATAGCAGCCTTCAACTTCCTGAAGGTGGGTTCCAAAGAGGAAGGAGAAAGGCTGTTCACAGTAGTGACTGATGGCAGAGAAAGGAACAATGGTCTCAAGTTACAGTGGGGGAGGTCTAGGTTGGATATTAGGAAAAACTATTTCCCTAGGACGGTGGGGAAGCACTGGAATGGGTTACCTAGGCAGGTGGTAGAATCTCCATCCCGAGAGGTTTTTAAGTCTTGCCTTGACAAAACCCTGGCTGGGTTAATTTAGTTGGGATTGGGGCGGGGGGGTCAGGGGGCTGGACTCGATGACCTCCTGAGGTCTCTTCCAGACCTGGGATTCTATGATTCTAGGAGCTAGAGACAGATTCATTAGGGCCCTGGCCTCCATGTACTCTGAACTCAGCAGCAGTAGTGTAGAGACAGAAGAGCAGATAGCCATACAGCTCAGAGCTGCTGGCTGGGTGTGGGTTGTCTCATAGATAAAGGACCCTGAAGAAGACAAAAGTCCATCTTCGTGGAGGAAGTGTGTATCTAGGACAAGAGGGCATGGCTGTCTGTGAGGTCCCTGACATTGGCTGATGATGCAAGTGATCTGCTTTATTAGCAAATCTGGGTGTTGCTCGGCTAATTCCCAGGGATCACTCGGACTAGCGTGGAAGCTGAGACAGTTGTAGGAAGTGTATTTATGGAATCACAAATCACGTTGCTTTGATGATTCTTTGATTCCTAGGAAGCAGCTGCAATCCACAAGTGCAAAGGCTGTACAGGAGGCCCCTGACTTGCGACACGATCCGTTCCTGGGGAAGCGTCACAAGTTGGGGGTGTTACAACTCGAGTCCTCATTTACAATAGGTGCCCTGCACAGTTGTTAATGTGGGCCGAGGATATAAGTCGGGGCTTTCCAGCCCCTTTTGCACTTACAAAAATGGTTGTAAATGTGGGGGGTCAGAGCTCAGATGGTCTCATGTCAGGTGGCCTCCTGTAAATAAATCAATGAGAATCACTGCTGTGCACCAAATGGGAGCTGTGTTATGTTCCCAGACCTGACAAAGAGCTCTGGGGAAGCTGGGAAGCTTGTCTCTCCTACCAGCTTAAGTTGGTCCAATACAAGATATAACCTTCCATGCTTTGTCTCTGGAATATAGCTGTCTGTTTCACTGAACACCAGACCGATCTGCTCTCTTTTACGCAGGCTCTCATACTGCACCCAGCCCAAGGGATCTGAATGTGTACCCCACCACCAACCAGGGTGATGAATGCAGCATCGCAAAACAACTACCTGCCCCACCACTGTTCCCTGTAAGTTGAGTACTTGGGTAATCACCCAGGAGAGATTCAAATGCAACCCAGCTAATTAGCAGAATACCCACAGCAGGCAGCATGTGTGTCTACTGGTGGTGCACCTCCATACATGCCCCGATGCATGTAACACATTGACAAAAAATATTAGAGGGAACACTGCCCTATGGTGCAATTCTGTGGCTTGGGGACTTTGGCAGGGGATATGTTTCAGTCCAGAGGCAGGGGGATCCATTGACTAATTGTAATGTGTTTAGCATCTGATGCCCAGACACGTTAGCCACAGTTGCATTTCCACTATCACTCATACTTAAGTAACAGCAAATAACATTAACAGCTACAAACCTCTGCACTCCTTTAAAACAATGTTACAACACCACTAGTCTCCGTGGTTTTGCTGTAGCGGTGAGTTCTACAGGTTGTCTAGACATAGAAATAGTGCACAATGTGTAAATGGATGAAACTTTCCATTTCACTGTGTGGTTCCTTGCTCACACAATACAGGGGAGACTATAACATAGCCCGCGACTAGGTTTTCTTATTGGGAGTGCCTTACTCAAGATAGCTCTCACTCTTCTCTTTAGGGTAAATCTTTACCATGTATCTATATAACAATGTGCCTTTCACAAGACCCCCCGCTAAGTGTCTCCAATCTGGGTTTTTTAAAAATATTTCCTTTATTGCTCTTGAAACTGAACCCCAAACTCCCCCAGCAGATATGCCATCATGTTATAAATGCCTTTATAATACCCTCCATCCCATCTGTAACACATACAAGTCTCTTATTTGCTACTCTAGCTTCTGCATGCTGGCCAGGCCACTGTACAGAAGCTAGAAGAAGGTGGTTCTTTTCTCCTTCCCCCTTCATGGCACCTGATCACTCAGACCTTTTCAGCATGGAGGGGGAGGCATAGGAGAGAGGAATTTAGATCATTCCTCCTCTTTATGCAGCTCTCTAAATTAAATTGCAGCTGCCCGATCCCCCAATTTGATTAGGTCCCTGTGGAGCTTCCGACCTAAATAGCTGTGTCCCTGTCAGCAAGTTACAGCACTGATTGCAGGGGTAGGCACTGGACTGCCGGCATTGATTTATTCTGAAATTTTTTAAGGGTGATATAAAGAGCTCTTTAGGGATTTCTTGCCTAAAAAACCTTGCTCAGCTAAAGGAAGACTTGGGGTTTGCTGAGAAATTCATAGGGATGTGGAGGGTGGAAAGGGTAGCTCATCTTAGCGCACCCCATCCTTGTCCCTTTGGTCCGACTTCAAAATCTTTCCTTGGGGAACAGTACCTTCTGATTGGTGCTGTCCTCCTTGTATCTGCTCCTCTCTCCTTGGACTGCTCAGGGTGTTGTTAAAGACAGGATGAAGTAACGCAGAATTTACCCACTGCAACAACAAGCTGTTCCATGGATTCAGCTCTCCTTATGGGCTGCAACAATACTCTGGCTTGGTTAGGTCTGTCGAAGGAGGGAAGCCCACTCAGCACTAGGCAAACAACTGTTTAAGGCTTCTCTCGTGCCTGCTGATGTTGCTCCTTCTCCATCAGTCTACGGCCCTTGAACAGAGAGAGGCACACAAGCATGGAGATGCACACACACAAACATGCACATAATGCCTTTCCGATCCGCTGTTCAGGCAAGAGAGAAAAAGCCACACCAAAATCTTAGGCTAGGGAATTTGGCCAGCTTTTCCTCATAATGCAACATGTGGAAGAGGGCGTAACATAGTGATCTAGCAAACTTGGCAGCGGTCCTGCCGGTGACCTAGTCCTAAACAGGAATCAGCTGGGCCTCTTGTATTGTCTCCAAACATTCAACACACACTAAATCGTGTTTGTTGGTGGTTTATAGGGTCCAAAGGCTTCCCTCCCCCGCCTTTCTTAGGGATGTGGCTACAGTGAGGGTTGAGAGGAATGTGCACGACTTCCCTAATCTGGATAGAATTAGCCAAATAATCTCTGATCTCACGGTGTGAGGCCACCACCTCTCTTTGGTATTCTCCCAACTGTCCCATCTGCCTCCAAGGCCCTGAGTCACTTCTCCTCTTGAAATCTGGCTTCAGAAAATTTCCTCCTCACTGGCTTTCTCAGATGGCTTCTCTGCTCTTCATTATGTGGCATGTGGACTCTGGTGGCACAGTGCCCCCCAGCAGAATGTCTGCTCTGCAGCTGGGAGTCAGTCTCCCGGCTCAGGGCCACAGACTGGTTTGAGCAGGCTTGTGCTGGTGCACGGAAAATAGCTGTGCAGTCATGACTCTCATATGTGACTCAGGCTGGTTTCCAGGCTGTCAAGCAAGCTCTTTCTCTGCCCCCTGTCCTCCTCGGTTGAGAGCCCAAGCTCCAACCCAAGACAAAACATCTGCATGGCTGCATCCTCCCAGCTGCAGTATAGACAGGCTAGAAGGCTTTATTCTGCAAGGGAGAGCTGACTGGTGAAAGGGAATGGGGGGCACTGGCTAAATGATTCCAATCACCCCCCCCCCAGCCTGGGACAACCCCCTCTACCCTACGACCTGACTCTCCCCTGCTCTGCCCTGTCCCCGCCTCTGCTCCACCCCCACTCTGTCTCTTCCCCCTCCCTCAGGCTGATGCAACCCAGGGAACTAGCGGGGTTGGGGCCGGCAGCAGGGAGCCATCCCCACCCACCACTCACTGGCAGTGCAAGGGGAAGCCGAACTACTGCCCCAGCTTGCTGTGCTCCTCTGGCTGCATCGCTCTGCTTCCCGCAGGTGAGTGTAGCATGGTCCTGCCCCCTCCCCAAGCAACATGGCCAGGGCTGTTGCTCCACTTGCCCCGCCACTGCTGGTTCATGCAGCAGGAGCCAGACCTCAGCTGTGGGAACCAATGCTCCCTCTCCTCCCCAGGTGATCTCCCTGCTGGCTGCTAGATGGCCCCTCCTGCCCATGGCATTTGGGGCACATAACCCCTGATGCCCCCCTCCATGTGCTGCCTGACCTCCAAGGCATTATACAAGCACAGGGCACTTGTGATGGGCTAGCTTGCCTGTGTTCGATGAGCTGCTTTGTATTCGGGATGTTAAAATATGTTTAATCAAGTAAAGGAGTAACTGCTGAAAATGTCAGTGGTTACACAGTTACACAGGTGGCTCCCTGGGAAACATGGTGCATGGGAGCCAGCCCCGTGGGAGCCAGCGTGCACTGGGAGCCGGCTCGCCATACAGACTGGGAGCCTGCATGTAACTGAAGATTAATTAACCGGTGAGCCCAGGCTCATCAATTAACCATGTACATGGTTACACATTCACATCCCTACTTTGTATTACATTCCGGTGTTATTGTATTCAGCAATAATGCAAAGAACCTGCAGGTTGGATTCCGGTGAGACACTGGCTTCAGTAGTTGGCACAAGGCTTGCGGCCCACCGACTTCGAACAGATAAAGAGCCCAACAGAAATCCCAAACATTGGGGAGCTGAAACAAGAGTGTTTAAGGGGTATTTCTGACCACAGGAACAATCACCCACAAAAATATAATGGTGCCCAGTTGATGTACATAACAAGCCCATGAGCTAAGCACAAGAGAACTGTGGTAACAAACTGACACATGTGATAATAAGTTGAGACCATAAATAGACTCATCTCTAGAAGAGAGTCACTTCAACATTAGTATGGTGAGGAAATAACAAAAGGGGAAAAATCCCCGTACTGAATATAAAACAAACATAAATGCACCAACATAACATCATATAAAAATTTGCATCTCAGCTGAGGGGTCGTAGGAGAAGATGTAGCCCAGGGGAGGTACCTGAATGGTGGCTACTGGTGAAGAGGAAGAAAGAGATAATGGTGAGGAAAATGATGGCTAATGTTCCAGGTTGCTCTGCCAGGGAGGGTGTAAGTGTAGGGATGTGCCTTCCATAGTATCTCATAGATAAAGGACCTACCTTCTTGAGTGGGAGTGGTTGTGACTGTGCTAAATGAATTAATAAACTATTGGTAAATACAAAGGCGTTCCAATAGTGTGAGTGTTGAAGCTGGGTTCCCAACTATAAAGTAATTTAGATATACTGCACTTGATTTTGGGATAAGAACCCAACACCCTCCAAATGATAACTGGGGATTTGGTGTAATTAATATACACTCTACAGATCAGGCTACACAATCTAAACAGAGATGAAGGGAACAGACAACTAGAAGAGAGGCTAGGGGAGGAAGGGCACTAGTAGCAGGGATAGGAGGGCTAACTCGCTGATTGGCACACCAAGGCCATGTGGCAAACTGCATTGGTCATACATGTTGGGCTGCATCTCCTGCATCCTGTCCATATGGGCAACCTTGACTCGCCTGTGCAAGGCAGTAGATTTATAGATTCCAAGGTCAGAAGGAGTTGTTGTGATGGGCTAGCTTGGCCTGCCAGATAATGCAGGCCAGAGAATTTCCCTCAAAAAATTCCTAGAGCAAATGTTTTGGGGTAAAGGTTCCATCTTAATTTAACAATTGCAAGAGATGGAGAATCTACCATGGCTCTTGGCAAATGGTTCCAATGGCTAATCACCCTCACTGTTAAAAATATACACCGTATTTCCTGTCTGAATTTCTCCAGCTGCCCCTTCCAGCTACTGCAGTGGAATGAACCATTCTCACTTAGACTGAAGAGCCCATTACCAAATATTTGTTCCCCTTCCAGGTACTTTGAGATCAAGTCACCTCTTCACTCTCTATAAAGCTAAATAGATCAAGCTCCTGAAGTCTCTCACTATAAAGTGGGTTTTCTAACCCTTGAATCATTTTTGTGGCTCTTCTCTAACCCCTCTCCAGTTTATCAAAGTCCCCTTCAAATTACAGGGCATTCCCGCTGTAAGTGGCCCCGGTGTACATCCGTTCCACACTAAAGTCGTTGACATTTGTAGGAACTGATGCATTATAAGTCCTCCCATTCCCCACTATAAGTCGTGCGAAACACTCCCCCCGATTTGCTTCAATGGAAGTCAGCCGCGAGAAAAAAATTCCCTGCTTTAAATTGTTTTGCTACAAGTCCATGTTTTTTGGAACATATCTTGGACTTATAGCGAGGACAGCCTGTATAGGCACCAGAACTGGACATGTTATTCCAGCTCTGTTAATGCTACACGTCACTTAAAGTATGAAAGGAAGGTGTTCAGATATTATGGTGATGAGTATGATAAAACCTGAATAGACTAGAAAGGGTGACAACAGTTGTAGCACAAATCATATGGTTTGTATTTTATTAAACCAAAAAATAATATGCGATTGTGGAATTAAATTCCGGGGGTGGAGGGGTGTTCAGATTCACATTTACAAGGTCTTTTTATATCACTCTGGAAGTGCTATAATATCTGAAAGATATATAGTGAAGACTCTTTCACTGCAAGTGTGATGCAAAAGCACCTTAGTGTACAAAAGAATCTGGTCCTATGTCACATTAATACATGTGCACAAGGGGACAGAGTTAAAGTTACGTGCAGCCTTAATTTTTCCATTTCCAGACAGCTGAGAGCTAGTGGAGCAGCTTGAACAGTCTGTGAACAGAACTTTTCTGATGGGATCTATATTCTTGCTGCTGGAACTAAATCAGCTTGAAAATCCATAGAGTAACTGTTCTTTTCTCTTCCCAGAGCATTCGTTCATACCTTACTGGATTCTAATCATGATATGCTTCTGGCCATACATTCTCAATAAGGCCCGCTCGAGGATAAAACGTGATTATAGAAGTGGGGCTCGGGCATTAATAGTGAAGTATACACAGTGCGGGGAATTTCCAGTATTGCAATCATGGCGCCAGGTCACTGTGCGAGGGTGGCAAGAGTGACAGAGGCCAGGGCTAAGGAGTCATGGACAGAGACAGCAGCTGATGAAGCAGAACAAGAAAGGTCACAAAAAGCAGAAGGAAGTTGAGCAAGGAGCATATAAGGTATTTGTCTCCAGCACAGCATCTGTTTACCCCTCCCACTGTCTAGGTCTGCACACAAACTTGGAGGGGACTGTAAGACTAAGAAGCATCCTAAACGAAAAGCAGTGTCCCTTGATTGCACACCTCAGAGAACAAACAGGAAACAAATCAGCTCAGAAGTAACAGACATGGTCTGGAATAAGAAGCTGTGCAGAGCTAGGAGCAAGAGGAAGACATTCAGGGTATGTCTACACTACAGCATTAATTCAAGTTAACTTAATTCAAAATAGTTAATTCGAATTAAGCTAATTCGATATAACGCATCTACACACAAAAACTATTTCGAAATAGCATTTTGCTATTTCGAAATAGCACGTCCACACTGAGTGGACCCTGAACCGAAAATAAGGCTGGCTGGAACCAGTGCCGGCAGGGCATCAGGTTAGGACTTAGTGTGTGGGGCTGCTGCCTGAGGGTAACTGAGCTCCATGCTTAAAGGGACCCTACCCCCACCCGGACAGACTGTTCTCAGGGCTCCCCGCTTGCTTGTCTACCTTGATGAGGGACAGCAAAGCATTTTGTCTCTGTGTGCTCTGGTTGCCCTCACTCGGGACACCACAGCACTCGGCCACATGGAGCCAGAGCTGCCCCTGGGCACGCCGGTGCATCTTGTGGGGTCGTTGCCATCAGCCCAGCTGCACTTGCTGCAGGCTGCCATCCAGGGGTCCATCGGGGGGCTGTCAGGATCCAGGAGGCCCTGCGGGAGAGCATCCACCCTGAGGAGCCCTCAGAGCCACCCCGGTCCTCCCCACCAGGGGCTCATGCCCCATTCCTCCCTCACGTCCTTCCACTTACCCCTCCTTAGCCCCCCTTCCTGATGTCAAACAAAAAACACGTATGTTCAAAAATAGAAACTGGGTTTATTGAACAAAACTAGGGGAGGATGAGCCTCTCGGGAGACTGGGAAAAAGATGTGGGAGAGGGGAAGAGGAAGAGGGGAAGGGGAAACCTGGGAGGAGGGAGCTGGAAGGGGGAAGCAAGGTGAAGAAGGGGGAGGGGAAGCTCAGGGCTCAGGGTTGGGGGTCTCGCTGGACCAACTTGATTTTCATGCTAACCTGCTCCTGGGTTCGCATGTGGCCTTTGGTGGCTAGGCTGGCAGCTATCCTGCCATAGACAGCCGCATTCCTCTGTCTATTGCAGAGATCATGGACGTTGGGGGGCATCCCCCCAAAACCTGAATAAAGTCCATGATCTCCACCCTGGACCAGGAAGGAGCCCGCCTTCTCCAGCCCTTGGCAGGCTCCTGGGAGCTGGCAGACTGCTCCTGAGGAGCAGTGGAGGGCTGGCTGCCAGTGGCTTGCTGGTTCATATTTTGTGGCCCCTGGGTCAGGGGCCCCGGTGGCCACTGCTGGCTCTGGGCTGGCAGCCTTGGAGCTGGCACAGACACTGTGGCCAGGATCTACCCCTTTAATGGCTCCGGGGTTGGGGGGAGAGGAGAGTAAGTTTTTCTGGTTGTGCCCAGAGTGGCCACCAGGGCTCCCTGAAAAGGGCTAGAGGCCCCCTATTTCGAATTAAGTGTCTACACAGCACTTCATTTGAAATAGCTATTTCGAATTTGGTGTTACTCCTCGTAGAATGAGGTTTACCAAATTCAAATTAAGTGCTCCGCTATTTCGAATTAATTTCGAAATAGCAGTTTGCATGTGTAGACGCTATTAAAGTTAATTCGAAATAACAGCTATTATTTCGAATTAACTTTGCAGTGTAGACATACCCTCAGGCTTTATGTAAGGGCAGGGATGAAAGTAACTTAAAAAGTGCTTACAGATACTGTCGACAAACCTCTGTCGAAAAAGAGAGTCTAGATTACATTATGTGGATCGAAAAATCGATCCACTTTTTTGAAGGAGAGCATCCAGACTGCCAGATGCTCTGTCGAAAAAAGAAGGCACCCGGAAGTGCTTCTGGCAGGGCATAGGGGCAGCCTTTATTTCTAGGTACTACTGCTTGCCCTTTGGAGAGACGCATGTTTAAAGGGATCCCCCTGGACAGCCGTTGCTCTGCTCCTGCTTCTGGCTTGCCCACCTCCTAGAGAGAAAGCAAAGCTGCTGCAGTGCTTGCTCTGGTTGCCCTGCTGCCTTGGACACCACAGCAGTTTGTTTGCAGAGTTTTTTTTCTGCTTTTCACCTTTTATTTGACCATGGAGCCTGAGCTGCCCCTGGGCAGGTTATGGCCCCACAGTGCCATACTGCAGCTTCTGCTGCATCTGCATGACTCTGTCATGAATCTCCTGCCCCATACGGACCAAGACCTCACTGAGGAGACCCTCCTCCAGGATGCTGGAGTTCTGCCCTTGCCCCCAAACTTTTCTGGGAACAGGCAGATTTGGAGACACGAGACGAGTTCGGACTGATGGGACCGGCTCCTCATGCAGCTCTGGGACAATGACCAGTGGCTCCACAACTTCTGGATGCGGAAGGCCACATTCCAGGAGCTGTGTGCCTGGCTCGCCCCTGGTCTGGAACACCAGGACACCCACCTGCAGCCCGCCATCCCCCTGCAGAAGCAGGTCGCCATCGCCCTGTGGAAACTGGCCACCCCCGACAGCTACCGCTCCATGGGACATCAGTTTGGTGTGGGAAGGTCTGCTGTTGGGGCCGTCTTGATGGAGGTAAGTCACTGTCGGGGAACAGGCCCTGCTGAGTGGGGGGGTTGAGAAAGGGGGACTGCCAGGCAAGGGCAAGAGGGAGTGGGGAATGGAGTGGCACTTGGAAGCCGCTCCTCAGCCACCCCTGCACTGATGCAGGGGAGGGGGGCGTCCTGACAATGGGAGTGGGGGGGGGTTTCTCCTCCCAAGCACTTAGGTAACCTGTCTAACTCCCTGGTTTCTCTTTGTCTATTTGTCTCATGCTGCAGGTGGTGAGGGCCAGCAATGTGGAGGTGCTGAAGAGGCTTGTCCTTCTTGGGGACCTGGACAACATCCTTGCTGGGTTTGCCGCCTTTGGATTCCCGAACTGCGGAGGAGCCCTCAATGGGACACACATCACAATCCGCACCCCGCCCCATCGAGCAGCCCAGTTTATAAACCAGAAAGGCTACCATTCCATGGTGCTGCAGGCCCTGATAGATCACCGGGGACACTTTACGGACATTTGTGTTGGGTGGTCAGCGTGGGCACACGATGCCCATATATTCCGGAACTCCTACCTGTACTGCAGGTTGCAGGCAGGAACATTTTTCCCCCAGAGGCACCTTGCACTTAGGGATGTGCAGATGCCGGTATGCATAGTGACCGACGCAGCCTACCCCCTGATGCCATGGCTCATGAAGCCCTACACCGGCTGCCTGGATGTGAGCAAGGAGCTTTTCAACACGCATCTTAGCCAGGCTCACATCCAGGTGGAATGCACCTTCAGCTGGCTGAAAGGGAGGTTCCGTTGCCTCCTCACATGGCTGGAGATGGGCAACTCAGCATCCCGGAGGTGGTGGCCGCATGATGCGCCCTCCATAACCTGGTGGAGAGGAATGGGGAGGCCTTCCTGCTGTGGGGGGGAACGATCCTGATGGTGAGGAGAGGCAATTTCAGCAGCCCCAGATGGCTGACATCCTCCAGGCTCACCAGGCTGGTGTCCAAATCTGAGAGGCCCTGAGGGAGAGATTCTCAGAAGGAGCCCACTGACTCTCCCCAGGGCCTTCCCCATGGAGGGTTTGGCCTGGCCCACCCCTACCTTTCCCTCCACAACCCTCACTCTCTTCCCATTAAGAACATATATAAGACCCACTTTTCTTTGTAAACAGAAATTTGCTTTATTAGAAACACTAGCAGTAAAGAAAATGTGTGAACTGTTTAAAAAAACTTTCTCTTTTAACTGTTCACCTGTTTATCCACAAAGGCTAATCTGTCTGTCAAAAATAAAGATTTTGTAACATAACTGAAATGTCCTTTAACTGCGGTGGTAGGGGACTGAAAATCTGGAGGGGGAAGGGGGCTCAAGTAGGCCGCTGCTTCCCTGATCGCAGGGTCCTGCCACCTTCCTGTGTCCGGGCATCGCCACGGCCTTGGGATCGGGTGGAGCAAGACCTAGTCCTGGCCTGGGCAGGAGGGTGGGAGGCAGCTGTTGGGCCTGTGCGGGCTCGGGAGCAGGCGGGAGTGGGGAGAAAGCGGGATTGGGGGGCCTGGGGAAGCTGGAGGAGCAGGGGCCCGTGACAGGGGCAGGCAAGGTGAAGACCTCCCGCATTGTGGCACAGATGTCAGTGCGCTGTTGGACCAGCTTGTCCAGCAGCCTGGTGAGCCACTCGGCCTCTGCCTGCATTCTCTGCTGGAGGGTCCTGTTGAGGTCCTGCAGGGCCACTACATGCTCCCTCAGCAGGTCTGTGTACACACGCCAGTGCCTGTGGGTGCCATGGGTCCAGGATGATGGTGGGACGGGTGTGGTGCTCCCCTGTTGGGTAGAGGGTCTGGCTGTGGAGGAAAAGAGGAGGAGACAATCACTGTCTGTGTGCACCCCTGCTGTCCCCGAGGGCATGCCGTGGCTGTCAGGGGCTCTCCTTTGGATAGAAGACTCAGGGGTGTTACACGTGACCCTGCATGTGAGTTGGGCAGCAGCCTGAAAGCCTCACAGGGGCCCCACAGTGGCAATGGAGCTAGCTGGCCCCCCGCACTGCCAACCCGCCCGTGTGTGGTGACCCCTCAAAGCACTCACCTGATGTTCCTTCCCCGATGTCCATGGACGCCTGGGAGGCCTCTGGGGTCTGGGTCCCTGCTGCCTCCTCTTCCTCCTCCCCCTCCTCCTGGTGCAGCTCTTCCTCCTCTCCTGCCTGGTCTTCCTCCCTCAGAAGGGGTCGGCCCACAATGTGGTGCGGTAACCCGGACTCCACCACACGCAGTGGAGTCTGGGCTTCCCCACCGCCCAGGATCTGCTCCAACTCCTGGTAGTAAGGGCAGGTCTTGGGGGGTGCCCCGGAGCGAGAGCTCTGGTCCTGGGCCCTGGCATATCCCTGCTGCAGCTCCTTTATCTTGGCCCTGACTTGTGCCATGGTGTGGGGGTGATGCCCTTTGGTGGCCAGTCCCTGGGCCAGGTGCTCATAAATGTCCGCATTCCTATGGCGTGTTTGCAGGGCCTGCAGGGCTTCTTCCTGGGATCAGAGCTCCAGGAGGTTTTGGATTTCTGGCCCTGACCAGGCTGGTGCCCACCTTTTGGTGCCCCTGGGTGGGTCCTAGTCTCTGTCCCGAGAAGGGCAGGGGGGCCTTGAGGCTGGGACATGGCTGTCACGGGTGCTCTGGCTAGCTGCTCTGGCTAGTCTGAGTGCCTGTGTTTTTGAGAGGCTGCAGCCAGGAACCACAGAAGTGCTCTACGTGTAAAGGCTAGACTGTCCACCAGGGCTTCTTCCTGGAGGCCTTTCTTGTCGACAGAACTGGCTCCCTGCGTCCACACACACCCTTTTGTTGACAGATCTCTGTCAACAAAGGCGTTTTTCCTCGTAAAAGGAGGTTTACAGCTGTCAACAAAAATGCCACATTCTGTCGACTTACTGTCGACAGAATGTGGTGCTAGTGTAGATGCAGGTATAGTTTTGTCGATAAAAGGCCACTTTTGTCGACAAAACCCTGTATTCTAGACACACCTTGATTGAGTAGACATTCGTATAGTACATTGTAGAAAATGGTCAAGGTTTATTGCAGGGGGAGCTGATGTGCATCTCAAACTTTCTAAGAAGATAACATAGACCCAAGGAACTGGGGAAGAAGAACATAAAAGAAGTGAATTACAGTGGGCAAAAACTCAAACAAACTTAATCTCTTCATAGGAATGGTCACTCTGGGTCGGACCAACGGTCCATCTAGCCCAGTATCCTGTCTTCCGACAATAGCCAATGCCAGATGCCCCTAGAAGGAATGAACTAGGGCTGTTAATTGACCTGCGTTAATGCCTGCGATTAACCCAGGATAGGATTAACGTGTTAATTTTTTAACGTGTTAAATGCAGCCGTTAAAGCAGCACTGTCCCTTTGAACTGCTGCTCTGGCACTTCAAAGGGGCAGCGCAAGCGGAGCCGAAGATTAGTTGGATTCCCCAGCTGACCCCAGGCTCCTAATGCACTGCCACTTTAAAGCGCTAAAATGGCAAGCACTGCTGGCCGCCACAGCGCTTCCAAGGGGCAGTGCTGCATGGAGCCCGGGGTCAGCTGGGGACTCCAACTGATCCTGGGCTCCATGCAGCTCTGCCCCATTCAAACGCTGCCGCAGAGTTTCAGAAGGGAGGTGCACGCAATTAACTGTGATTAAATTTTTTAATTGCTTGACAGCCTAGAATGAACATAAGAGGTAACCATCATGTGATCAATTCCCTGTTGCTCTTTCCCGGTTTCTGACAAACAGAAGCGAGGGACACCACTCTTGCTCATCTTGGCTAGTAGCCATTGATGGACCTAACCACCATGAATTTTTTTTAAGTTTTTTTAACCCTTTTATAGTCATGGCCTGAACAACATTCTCTGGCAAAGAGATCCACAGGTTGACAGTGCATTGTGTGAAGAAATACTTACCTTTGGTTTGTTTTAAATCTGCTGCCTATTATTGTCATTTGGTGACCCCTGCCTTTTGTGTTATATGGAGTAAATAGCACTTCCTTATTTATTTTTTCCACATTGATCATGGCTTTATAGACCTCTATCCTATCCTCCCTTAGTTGTCTCTTTTCCAAGCTTTAAAGTCTTAGTCTTAATAATATTTCCTCATATGGCAGCCGTTCCATACCCCAATAATTTGTGTTGCCCTTTTCTGAACCTTTTCCAGTTCCAATATATTTTTTTAGAGATGGGGTGACCAAAACTACACATAGTATTCAAGATCTGAGTGCACCATGTATTTATATAGTAGGATTTTAATTATTCTCTATCCCTTTCCTAATGATTCCAGCATTCTGTTAGCTCTTTTTGACTGCTGTTGCACATGGAGTGAATGTTTCCAGAGAACTATCCACAATGATTCCAAGATCTCTTTCTTGAGAGATAACAGCTGATTTAGACCTCATCTTTTTATATGTATAGTTAGGATTATGCTTTCCAGTGTTCATTACTTTGCATTTATCAACAGTGAATTTCATCTGCCATTTTGTTGCCCAGCGACCCAATTTTATGAGATCCCTAAATAACTCTTTGCAGTCTTCAGTGTGCTTCAAATCATATGCAGCTACCATGGACTCTCTCTTGGATCAGACATTGACTCTTGGTGCCAAATGGGTTGAATTTTACTAAGTTCTGTTCCTACCAGCAAGAAGAGACATCTGGCAAGCTGCTAGCAGAGCTGGAGGAGAGCCAGAGGGATACAACATAAAAGGTGGAAGACAAACAGGTTGCTCAGGCTAATAGCAAGTTTGCTGCATTTTGCAGGAGGTGATGGAACTGTTTTGGCCCTGGAAAGACCTGAACAATCCTGAGATATGGAAGTTCCACTCAATATCAGTACAGTAATTGTCACAAGGAATTTCAAGATCTAAAAAGAGCAATTGCTCTGCACATGACAAGGCCACTTTTGGATGGGAGAGGACTGACAGAACTGAGGTGAGGGGGAGGGCTTGGCTCCACGCTCCCAGAAGGAACAGGACCTCAGATGGAAGGGGTGGGCCTGGGCTGTAGCCAGCCCTTAGCACCTCCTGCAGTGCGCCACACCATGCTTCCCCCAACCCGGGCAGTCCTCAGAGCCTCCTGGAGTGCACTAAGTGGCCTGGGACACCAGCCAGCATTACTGCTTCAGTGGTGGCGGGAGGGGGATCCCACATCCTTTTGAATCATTGCGCCCCAAGCAACTACCACCTTTGCCCTCTCTCCTCTCCCCTCCCCCCATCATTGGGCCTGCTTTTAGATGTTCTTTCTCTATGCTCCAGCTACCGACAAATCTCTGAAATGTGGGAGAAGGAAATGTAAGACAGTATAATTCCTTACTCAGAAGAAAGCAAAAGTCCTGCGTTCAGCCAAGTCCCCTGTCATGGGAGAAGTTTCTCGGCGGTCTGGGTTAACGAAAGCTGTCTGAGGTCTAGATTTCACAGAGAAGTTGTTGTCTACACTGACATCATTGCAGAGGTCAGTAAACTGGAGTGCCAGGCATCTGCACTCCTCTGGACACCACGGATGTGGGCTATGGACTGCACCGCTGATCACAAGACTCAGTACGAGCCTTTCCATGAGGGCAAGGATCCAGGCCTAGGCATGAAAAAACAGATACAGCGGTATAAGAACATAAGAACGGCCATAGTGGGTCCATCTAGTTCAGTATGCTGTCTGCCGACTCTGGCCAATACCAGATGCCCAAGAGGGAGAGAACACAACAGGTAATCCTAATGTGATCCCTCCCCTGCCACCCACCTCCAGAGAAACAGAGGCTAGGGACAACATTCCTACCATCCTAATAGCCACTGATGGACCTAACCTCCATGAATATATCAAACTCTTTTTTGAACCCTGTTAAAGTCCTAGCCTTCACCACATCCTCTGGCAAGGAGTTCCACAGGTTGATTGTGCAGTGAGTGAAGAAAACCTTCCTTCTGTTTGTTTTAAACCTGCTGCCTATTGGTCTCATGGAAAGCCAAGTAGAGAGAACTTATTCTAAATCTAGAGCAGATCTGCATGAAGAGATAGAGCCCCTTGAAAGTCTCAGTAACTCTTGTGTTTAGCAATGTAGTGAAAACTAAAGGACACTGACATGAGAGAAACTTCTGCATCCAGAATGTTTGACTGGAGACAGGGCCACTTTTCAAGAATAATATCCATGGGACTAACTCTCCCCAAGCTGACTTCGTCTGGGATCTCCAGAGAGCCAGGCCTGGTACATACGTGTATGAAAGACCTTCTCAAACCACACAAGGTATCACAGGAAGTAGTGCTGGTGAGGTTCTGTGTGCTGAGTCAATACTGGTTCGATGCTGCTGCTCTTCATTAAGAGTTGCTATGGTAATGGCACTTGGAAACAGGGTAGGCCACTCATTAAACGGTGATGATGGAAACTCAGTGGATGGTGTTCTTCCATCAGGGTCACTAATGGGCTCCAATGCGCCAGCAGGCCCTGAATTTAAAGCAACTGACACACTGGATGCCATTGGGTGAAGCCATGAAATCTCTTAATTCAGTTCACCCAAATGTTCCACAGATTCTGTTGTCTAATTAACCAAATTGTTTTGCTCGTTAGCTGCCAACAGGACTGGAGGGTGAGAGCTATTCACTGAGGAACAACTTTAGTCAACCAATTGAGCTACTTTTCCTCTTAGCACCAAGCTGAGATTTTTACAGACACATTTGTTGCTAATAAATTATCAAAGTGTGGTTTGCAAATGATATTCTGTAGATTGCAAGCTCTGTGGGGAAGGAGCCAACTTTCCCTTATGCATTTTTAAAACCCCTAGCCCAGTAGAGTCCCAGTTCCTGAATGGACCCACTGGGAACTACTGCACTATGAATAAATATTAATGTTTTAGCTTATATAGTTCTTTCATTCACTGGGATGACTTCTCCGGATGTTTGCAACTGATGCTGCATGATTGGCCACCTAAGGCTAATGTTTCTTCTCCTCAGCTAGCTCTGCATCCCAAACTCACAACGTTTTCAAAATAATCTGTGTGTGTAGTGCTGACAGGCAGAACTGAACCTGAGACCTCTGGAGCGTAATGCCTGAGCCTCTGCTGCTTTAGCTAAAAGCCAGCTGGCTCTCCGCTAAGGCTGTAGAACAAACTCATTCTCTCTCTTTGCAAAAGGTCTACATGGGACAGTGAACCACACCCAGCAGTTGTGCGGGTTACACATGCACACTTGTGCAATGAATACTTGTTCATATAACTTTACACTACATATCTGGACAAGCATCCGTGACTCTTTCTCTTTCCATGAACATTTCTGTGGCCAAAGGGGCCCCTCCTGTACATGTGCCCACAAGGAGCACACAAGGAACTCCTGGATAAATACTGTCCAAGCACGCATTTGCCTTGCTTTCAGATGCAGCTGGCTCATGAAGCTTTTTGCACAGGTCTGCTGGGGACATAACTGCAGACAGCAGTGCAGAGGTCACAGCTATTTTACAACGGTGGGATAAAGATCAGACGTTAGCCAGGGCAAAGCAGAGTCAGCAAATGCCAACCTGCTTCTCCTGAGAGATTGCCCTAGATAATTGTTGTTTAAAATGGCCTCCCCTTCTGTTTCACCATTCTGGGCTACTTATTCCATGCCTCACCACTGTGGCTTAGGGACGTAAAATGCAGTTTAATTGGTTAACTGGTTAAACGTTATGTTTAACTGGTTAGCTGATTAAATGGGGGATGAACAGAGGGAATCCAGCCCAGTGGAATGCCACCCCCCACCACAGAAAAGGGCTGTTTCAGCTGGCCGGTCGCAGCAGCCCCCACCTGCAGAGGGGAGCCGACTTGAGCTTGCTGTGGGCAGGGAGCTGCTCCTGCCCCTACTGGTTAACCAGTTAACTATTCACATGGAACTATTCCTTCAATGGAATCTTTCACATTTCTCATTGCTAAATATGAGGCCTTATTTTCATTATATTAAGGCCACCCAGGTGTGTAACAGGGCCTTAAAGTGGATGTAAAATCCATTCATACCCATTCCAAGACCCTTTACTCTGCAAGAACAGTGCAGAAGGGCCATCATATATGTGACAGGTTGTCTGCCCCCATTGGCCCTTTCAGGGTTAAACCCAGCCCTGAGAGAGAACTAGGGTTGCTTAGTGTCTGGTTTTCGCCCGATAGTCTGGTTTTTGCCACCTCTGTCTGGTAAAAAAACAGAAAATGTAAAATTTCCGGTATTTTCTGTTTCTCTTGAACGGAAGGCTGGTAGGGACATTCTTCCCCTGTCACGTCTGGCGGGGCCTGTGGGAGTGGGAGAGCGGGGGGCACTTAAAGGCGCAGTGGCCTTTTTTTTTTCTTCAACCAATTTTTTCCTCCATGTTCGGTATTTTTTTAAAGTATCTGGCAACCCTAGAGAGAGCTGGGGCTGTGGAGCCTGCAGCTGAGGCAGATATTAGCCAATTAGGACCTTGCCAGGGCTGTATAAATAATGGCTCCTGGAGGAAAGGAGAACACACACACTCTTGCTCTAGCTGAGGAGCAGGAAGGACCTGGATCTCAGGGACGCTGGAGGCTTCCTGTGACAGAGCAGGGCTAAGGAAAGGCAGGTAGAACTGCGGAGCCCTGGCCTGACCTCACTCCCAGGCTGCAGGGCCTGAGGCAAGGCCTGAGCATACTAGGACTACAGGGACACAGCCATTAATAGGAAAAGACAGCAGGTCCACACCCCCTTGCCAAAGAGAAGTGGCCATTTCAGACAGCAGTTTGCCCCTGAGGCAGGGGCTAGATGACGACTGGCATTGGGTCACTGAGGCAAGGTGGGTACAGGGGAATGGGGGATTCTCTGAAAGGGGGAGGATCCCAGAGTATGGGGGCATTGCAGCTGGGCAGCACCCTGCCAGGAGGATGCCGTGGTCTGGGGGCACATGAGTCCTAATACAGAGGTGGAGGAAAAAAGGTAACCAGCAGAAAGAGGATGCTCCAGGGTTAAAAAACTAATTCCCAGAGTGTCCAGGAGGAGATGCCCATGGGGGCGAGTGCCTGTCCCCATGACAACATACATGACACTCGGCCCCCCCAAACTTCAGCAGCTCAAAAAAAGCAAAAGGCCCACCCAGAAGTCCATAGCTGTGAATGGGACTGCGGCAGTGGGAAGGGAGAATGTGTCAACAAAGTTCTGGGGTGCTTCCTACTGGCCTGCGGCCAACTCAGCGTTAGTTTTGAACAGCTTCCCATCAGAACAGCCTGAACTATTCAGCTCAAATGTGTCTCATAATAAATAGCCCGAGGGCTCGTGCTTTGAGCTGCCTACATTTTTACAAACTCCATCTGACCTGCATCCAATTGCCATCCATGTATAAGCTTGGAGGTTAAAAGTAGGCAGCGTTCTAATATGCACTAACGCTGGCCAGCTCAGCCACTGTCCTAATTAGTTAGCACCTGGTTGTTCCTCTCTGATGCATCATGTTTCCAAAGCCTGGATGTGGCTTTTCCCAGAGCTGAACTAATTGCTCCACACTGTATTCAGTGCAAGGACTGAGGTGCTTTCACCTATCAACGTGGTGAGATGAATGGCCCACAACTTTACATTTGTCTTCATTGTTTCCTGGCCAGGCTGCTCCTGCAGTGTTTGAGCAGCACTAACAGCTGATCTGTTTTTCATTTCAACAAGAATTTTAAACTTTCCTGAGATTAAAACTGTTATAAAAGAGAGAGAGAGAGAGAGAGAGAGAAGCCAATCAAAACCACTTCTCTAGCTTCAGGATATGATTCAAAGTGAAACCCAACTTTTAATACAAGGTACCTCTTTTCTGTATGGCATCTTTCATAAACAGTGCATCCACACGCATCTGACAAAGTGGGTTCCAGCCCACAAATGCTTCTGCCCCAATACATGTGTTAGTCTTTAAGGTGCTGCAGGACTGCTCGTTGTTTTCGCAGATACAGAGTAACATGGCTAGCTCTCTGAGACTCAAACAATGGAACCCAAAGTGCTTTCAAGATCAGAAAACTAAACCATGTGAGGTATAGAAAGGTGTGTTCACTGCAGAGCACAGACTAAAGGCAATTGTCCTTGATGCACACATCTGCTCTACCCATTGGTTCAGCCACATGGGAATGTGCTACGTTACAGTAGCTACAACTGTCGTGTGGGCTGCACTCTCACCCAGGAAACATGCAGTAAGATGTTCAATAGATGATGCTGTGGTTAACGAACGATGAAAGTTTGAACAGGTTAAGAGAATGGAAAGGAGGGAGTATTACGATGTGTTGGTTTCTAGCTCATCTGAAGAAGTCAGTTTTGCCAACAAAAGCTCATGATACTATATATATTTTTGTTAGTCTCTAACAAAAGGTGTTACAGGGCTACTTGGTGTATTAGTAATTATGGGTAATCCAGTAAATTTGGGTGCCTCCATTTTTGAATGCCCAATTTTGCCTTGATTTCCAGAGGTCTTTGCCCGGAGTTGTTTGTGTTCCTGAGCATTTGTGCAAACAGATCCTCAGCATTCCTGAAACGTCTGGATATATTTAAAAATGTGAATCTTAATTAATAATACTGGGTCAGCACTTAGATTCTGATTCCCAGTACTCTGCGTTTGAGTGAAAATTATTGAGTTATGCACTTATTTGTCATTGATAGTTAATGGCATGCAGCACAGACAAGAGGTACATGAGCTATTCTGAACACCATAATCTCGATCTGGATAAGTGAATGGAAAGTTCAACCGACTTTTGATTGAACAAATGTATGCTTTCATTATTTATCCGTATGCACTCTTTTACAAGCTTCAGTTAATCAGTGAAAATGCAAAATGGTTCAGTGAATTCAATCATTCTGAAACATTTCTGCCTATTTGCTCTGTCAATTTGCTCTGCAATGAAGTCTTGTACCCCAACAGAGCTTGGAAACAACCTGTCCTTTCCCATAAACTGGGCCTGCACCCTTCAGAAGCAACCACCTTTTCCTCCAAAATCTGAGCTTTCATTTTTTTCAAAGATTCAGGGTATGTCTACACTGCAGGGTTTTTCTGGAAAAACAGCCATTTTTCTGGAAAAACTACCCTTACGTCCACACTGCTATTGCGTTCTTTTGACAGAAAGTCGAAAGAACAGAGGGGGGGGTTCCAACAGTGGAAAACCACTTTCTGCAAGGAAGAAGCCTTTTTCTGAAAGAGCTCTTTTGGAAAAAGGTATATGTGGATGCAGAAGAAGGGTGGTTTTTTTTTTTTCAAAAGAAGAGGCCTCCAGGAAATCACACAGGTGAAATAACACGGGCCCTGGTGGCCACTCCATCCAAAGTACCAGAGCTCTATAGTAATCAAAGTAATCAGAACTCTATAGTTCCTGTCTCCTGCCAGCTCTTAAAGCTACAAGCACTCTGGACAAGCCTTGTGGCAGGAAGCCAGCCCTGGGAGCAGCACCTCACCGTGCGGCTCTCCCTGCCACACCGAATTGGACCCATGGCCCAGCCACAAGCCCCCTAAAACTCCTCTGGCCCTCACAGGGAGCAACACTAGGGCTCCCAGAACCCAGCCAGGAGCAGCAAACAGTGAGCGCCCTCCTAGTCCAGAGCGGGCGCCCTCCTGTCCCTCCTCAAGCTGTGAGGGAAAGAGGAGACCCTGCAGGATCTCCGGTCCTGGTGCAGAAATGCTGATATCTATGGCTGCATGGCCAAGGCCCTGGTGGAGAGGGGACACCCACCCCACACCTTAGAATAAGTCCGGAGTAAGGTGAAGGAGCTCCGCCATGGCTATACCAGGGCCAGGGAGCACAGCTCTCGCTTTGGGGCGGGACTACCAGGAGCTCCACTAGATCCAGAGGGGTGGGGAAATCCTTTCCCCATCTGTGGTGGTGGACTCGGGGCTTGAGACACCCATTGTCGCCCACCCAGGCTCACTGCGGAGGAGGAGGAGGACAACGAGGGATGGTGGGGCAAGAGGAGAAGGACACGGACAGTACGGTTACCCTTACCCTCGAACCAGTACCCCAGCACTTGGACATGTCACAGGCATCCTCTGACTGCAGGGCTTAGAGAAGGCCACACAGGCTCAGGGGAGGCCATACACATGTCTGACCCTTGGGGGGGACGCCCTTCCACACTGGCCCCTGCTGGAAGCAGGCTGGGCACAAGGGTGCAGGCACGTCCCCATACTGACCGACGAGTGTCGCACACAGCACACGGGCATGCCTGCCCACGCGAGGTAGCACCCACTCCCGCAGACAGTGCTGCCAGGCACAGGTGCATGTGCAGGCCCCATAGAGGGCCAGGCTACTCCAGGCCCCTCTCCCACCCATGGGATCCCCCTGTGGCCGGACACTTCCCTTGCCTGCTTGTCCATGGGGAGCAGGGGAGGCAGGGTGCAGGCCACACATGGCCTTGCTCCCAGGACATCACTGTCCTCTGGCCAGAGGACTGTTGGTCCCTGTTCACACAAGAGGACACGGCCTCAGGGACAATGTCTGCATGGATGACTGACCGCCTCTCCCTCTAATCCTCCACAGCCAGACCAGATGCCACTGAGGGGCAATCCACACCACCTGAGGCAGCCGCCCAAACCTGGGGGAGCCGCAAGTGCATGAGGGTGCAGAAGGACTTCCTGAGGCAGCATGTGGGCATCCTGCACAACATGCAGCAGACTCTGGCGCAGAAGGTCCAGGAGGACGCTGAGTGACAGAGATGCATGTGGGACCAGCTTGTGCGGCAGGGTGACAACATGTGTGTCATCATGTGTCAAATGATGGCACACTCGGCTGTTGTCCCAGCTCCTGCCTCCCACCCTCCTGCCCCCCCCCGCTCTCTCCCCAAGCGATGCCTATGACTTCTCCCCTGCTATGCCCATTCCCCCTGCCTCTGCTATGCCCATGCTCCCTCTCCCTGTTATGCCCCCCTCCCCCTGCAATCCGTGACCCTGCTCCAGCCCCACCTCCTGTCTACCCCCCTGTTTTCCCAGGCCCCACCCAACCCCAAGTTCACCGAGGTCCCTAGACCCTACATGGCACTTCTAGCTGCCCCACATACCACTCCCAGCCCTGAGCCCCCCCCGCCTCCTTCCCCCTTCCAGGTTCTCAGCCCCCCCTTCTCCCCAGTTTATTTTATTTAAAAAAAGTTTGTTCAAATCAAAACAGGTGTGATTATTGAGAGCTCAGGGAAGAGGGGAAGGGAAGGGTTGTGATGGAAAAGGGATAGGGGAGCAAGGCCCAGGCCCTAGTGGGGAGAGTTACTGGGGTCTTTGAGAGAAACTTTCCCTCAGGGCTCCCGGATGCTCAACCCCGACCGATGGGCCTGGCAGATGGCCACTGACCACGGCTGCTCAAAGGCCCTCCCTTCATGGCTGACCTCTGTCCCCACCCTGTTAGGAAGGCCTCCCCCTTCCTCTCCACAATGTTGTGGCAGACACAACACACCAATACCACCTTGGGAATGTTGTGCTCCCCCATGTCCAGGCGGGTCAGGAAGCATCTGAACCACGCCTTCAGGCACCCGAAGGTGCACTCCACCTGGATATGGGCCCAGCTGAGGTGGGCATTGAATTGGTCCCTGCTGGGGTCCAGGTGGCTGGTGTATAGCTTCATAAGCCACGGCTTGAGGGGTAGGCCGCATCCTCCACAATGCAAAGTGGCATCTGCCCATCCCCAACCCCAAAGTCACACTGGGGGGAAGAATGTGCCAGCGTCCAGCTCCCATAGATGCCCAGTGGCTAATTTAAATGCCTAGCATGGGAGGCAGGAGAAACACCCTGCATTGTTTGTTGAGATGAACAGCTCATTTTGGAGCCACAGATGTGGGCCATTTGGGTGGTATCAGCTCCTATTCCTTTTCCCCGGTCAAGGAGCTCAATGGAATCCATGGTCCAGGGGCGGAAGTAGCCCCCTGATGCAACGTGTGCACAATAGGTTGCTGCCATCTCCATGGGGCTGGGGCTCAGGAAGGAATGGGGATCAGAGAGAGTCTGACTCAACCTGTCCTGCCTCTAGACTCTCGCCTGCTGGGTTGCCTTGGCTCTAGCAAGGGGATGCCAGCGGTTCCAAGCCTGGCCAGGCAGACAAGTTGCTATCAGTGTCAGGAACCAAACCTTAGAGGTGCTGCAGCCAATGGCCCCTGTAAGCTGAGCACTTGGGCAGCCACCTGGAAGAGAGTCAGATGCGGCCTTCTGGTTAGCAGAGCACCCACAGTGCTCACAGCTGGCAGCATGTCTTTCTGTTGGTGGTGCACATCCACACATGATGGGTGCACAAAACAAAATGTATTCCACACATGGATGAAAAAAATGAGAGGGAACATTGGCTGCAATACCACAAGCCAAGTAGCAATGCTGCACACTCAGATTTGTCTGGGCTGCCATCAGGACAGAGGGGCAGCCAGGCCAAACTTGAGCTAGGAGCCCTGTGCAGTTCAGAAAGCACATTTTCAGATTTTGAATAGCTGCACAATTCACAGTGAATCATGTGGGTGGAGGTTATGTTGTGGGTGGGGCTTGTAAGAGTGTCTCTATCCTTGTCCACTCCCAATCTAGTCCCTCTACACCAGAGGTCTCCAACCTTTGTAAGCATGAGATCACTTTTTGAATTTAAGTGCAATCCAGGATCTATCTCAACCCAAATACCCTTGTCCTGCCTCCTTTGTGCCCCTTTTCCGAGGTCACACCCCTGCTCACTCCATTCTCCCTCCCTCCCCCATCCTCCCTGCCTTTCATCAGGCTGGAGCAGCAGGTCGGGGTACAGGCTCTGGTCTTGGATTAAGGGATTTGGAGTGAGAGGGGCTTTGAGCTGAACTTGAGGCAGGCAGTCGGGGTGCCAGAGGGGGTTCTAGGTGCAGGCTCTGGGAAGGTGTTTGGATGCAGCGGTGCTCGGGGCTAGGGCAGGTGCTTGGGGTACAGAAGGGAGTACATGACTGGGGTAGGGTTTCAGGACATGGGCTACGACTGGGCACTGCATACCTCAGGTGGCTCCTGGGTGGTGGTGCAGTGGGGCTAAAGCAGGCTCACCCCTGCCCTGGCCCTGCACCACTCCCAAAAGCAGCCCGCAAACTCCCTCCCAAGTCCTGTTGTGCCCCCACCCCCGGCCCTGCTCAGTGGACATAGGATACAGGGTAAGAGAGGGGGCACCTTGACATCAGTGCTCCTCTTCTCCCTCCCCTGCCCTGCACAGAAAGCAGGAGGCTCCTGGCAGTGAGAGGAGGCAGCTCTAAGGCAAAGGGCAGGAGGTGTGTGCAGCAGTAGGGGGAAGGGCAGCTGAAGTGCTGGCATTTGAAAGTCTCTTGGCCAAACTAGTCAGGATCACCTGTCAAAGTCTCCAAGAACAACCAGTAGCTCCCGATCTACTGGTTGGTGACCCCTGACCTACACAGTAACAGATTTTCCTGAAACACCAGCACACAGCTACACATTGGCCCCTGCTTTGTGATGTGCCTTAAGGTTTGTGGGTGACTATCATGCAATAGCAATACTGCAGAATCAAAGAGTCCAGATGTGCCTGAAGTATTTTAGTTCCCCAGTGGCAAAAGAAGGAAGCTGAAGAGAGACAGAAGGGAAACAACGCCTCCAGGTAGGCAAAGATTCCGAACCCAGGTTCTGAGGGCTGGATAAAGTAGCCAGGCTGTTGGGAAATTTTGCCATATGTTTGTTTTGCTGACTGTGGCTTACATTGGATTGCTGCTGATACAGATTTGCTCCTGCAGAGAAAACCTTGCTGACAAATGGGTTATTTTGAGTGGTAGGTAGGGAAGCTTTTCTCATCCTTCAAAAACTTTTGAGATTGTAAAAACTTTTCCAGACCCAAAATGAGATGAAAAATCAAAATCTCCAAACTCTTCATGAACAAAAATAAATAAATAAATTGATTTGGGTCAATCGAAAGTTTTTTTTTCTTTTGATAAGATCAACAATTTCAATGTTTTACCCAAAGTGTTAGCTGATATTTATAAATCAAAAGGTCACACTGAGTTAGACATAGTCATAACATTTTATTTCAATCCCGTGTCAACTTTTTTTCCAACTGTTTTTTCAGACTGAGGAACCCATCAAAATGGATTCTTTCCTGAAAAAAAAAAAATTCAGTTTCAACAAATCAGCATTTTCCAAATTAAACTCTTCCCCCACTCCCCCAAAAAACAACAACAACAAAACCCATGCATGGAAGAATTCCCGACAAGCTCTAATTAATTCCACTGAGTTAGTTCTATCAATCCTAGATTCTACATGAAACTGCCTTTTTTTGCGCTGTGGGGGGATGAACACCAGCCAAAGTGAATGCATTCATCAGAGATGCTAGGTTCTTAGCTTGGTTTTTATTTGCTTGTTTTATCCGAATACCCAATTCTCAGTGTTTTCACCGTAGCTGCAGTGTAACAGCAGAAGGATCTATCAGCCTCCCTTTGATACAGGGGGCACCTCCTTAATTTGACATACACAGATTGGCACAGCCGAGCAAGTATTTCCCCTTGTGGAAGGATCATCGATCATTTGATTTCTCCAAAGAAACCTGCATTGTGTCTGAGCCGTGTCACGCTGCCTCTGTCTGACATTTAAAGGCCAGGTGCTACCATCACATTGAGTTAGAACAGCAGGGTGCATCACCCTCGGCAATGTGGAAAGACGTGTCTGGTGTGAGCTTTCAAAGGAGTTTCTTGACAATCATTCCACTCACTGGGGCAGGTGGGGAGTGAGATATCATCGGGAGCCTCTGAGTTTCTGCATAGTGGTCAATGGACCCAATTGCCAGCTAAGGGGAGGCATCTGAATTTGGGAGGTGATCTCAGGAAAACTGACCCACTGTTATTGACCCCAATGGAGCTAGTCACATAGAACCACAGAACCACGGGGCTAGAAGGGACCACGAGGGCCAGGCAGTATCACCCGCTGCCAAGGTGCAGGATCTGTAGTGTCTGCAATGCTTACAAGCGGCGCTGTATCAGGGTCGGAATCCAGCGCCTTGCAGGATAGACCCACCAATGACAAGGGTCCCTATCCTGGTTGCTTCACAGGTGGGCCTGATTGGAACCCAGTGGAGGCCAGTCTCTGCCCTTTGGCAGCCTTCCTATGGCTGTGTGAAATGAGAAGCCATTTCGCTGCAGCTCCTACAGCTCTATGCTGCAAGGTGCTGAGTGCTCTGGTCCAGCATCTAAGGGATCATTTCACTTGCAGCACATAAGCAATCCCTGGTGTGCTGGGCTGAATTGGGGCCAGAGTGTGCTGCACCTAATGGTTGAATGAACACACACACACGCACACGTGTGCGCCATTGGCACTGGTGTCAGATTCCTCCATCTCGGCCAGGGAATGAATGGATTTGGGGGGCCGCACTCTCTGATCCCAAGTGGGATCCCTACAGGACAGTACTGAGCCCCACTGGAGCAAGGCGGGGAGCGTGACTGCAGCTGCCTGCTCCGTACCTGTCCCAGGAATACGCCCTAAGCAGGCACTGGGGCTGTTCACCCCGTCAGCAAGGCCGCAGCCATTTTCCATACGACATCGTTAGAAAAGCCTCCACGTGTTTGGAATGTGCTCCTTTTCTGGTTTACCCAATCACAAGCACAATCTATTCTTCTGGCTGCATGTAACGCAAACCTGTCGGTTCCTCCAGCTGCAATTCATCTAATGCAATTATCACACCGCCTCCAGTGACTGGAATCACCTTTAATGATGCTGACGATGTTTCTCTGAGTCTCCACATGTCCTTGGTCTGCTGGGTGGGAATTAAAGCAACATTCTCACCAGGCTGTGATTCCTGATTAGCTTCATCCCTTCTAACCTCAGCTGTTCTCACTGTCCCATTATTTTCCTCTCTTTCCTCCTCCATCTCCTGGCAGGAACACATTCTCAGTTGGCTGGGCCCAAGGGCATTTTTTCTGGGATGAAAAATGGCCTGTGTCATTGCTAAGCAGACGCCACACTCTTATTGTGGAAGAAATGCAGGAGCTTTTCCGTTGCTGAGGGAACTTTCAGCATTATTCACCAATGCCCTCTCCTCACCTACATACAGAGAAAAGAAGGGGCATATCAGGATAAATCCACAGCCAACCCAAGCCTCCATCCTAAGCCAGAACTGTGTCCAGGGCCCAAAGCTTTCTGCAGATATGGACATGTTCAATACATTTTTATGTAGCATTCTTTATTTCCCATGAATCTCTGTACCCACAAGTTCTGGTTGGGAAGCAGCAGTAATGCCACAAAAATAAACATCTTTTTGTATCCTCCAGGTGGCTCTGAGAACTGGCAGAGGGCGCACGCTCCCTGCGCCACCCCTTCTGCCGGGAACACAGAGCCACCCTCCCCACCACCTTATCCAGGGGCCCAGCAATTCTGTCCACCTGGTATTTGCACAGCCAATGCTGTGTGAAGTACCAGAAACCTTAGGAAGAAGCCAGTACTTGGGGATGTTCCCGCTCAGTGATATGCTGCCCACGTTATAACAAGGGGCTCCCACCAAAAATTTCCCACTTCCCAATGATTTGGCCCAAGATCTAGAGGTGCAACAGCTGACAGGGAGATGGAGTGGAAGGATGGGGGAAGGGAAACCTATTTGTCTTCCCATTGCAAACAAAATCATGCTTGTAACCATGAAGTCAAAACCACCCGGCAAACTGCTGCGTGCAATGGTTTATACTTTGTTTTGGAAAGCCCATACCAGGGGTGTTGCTGGGGCAGCAACTCAGCCAGGCTACGTGAGTCACATTAGAGGCAGGGTGGATGATGACTTTGCGAGGGGGAGCGGGGAAGGGATGTATCCTGGGTCCTTTTCTGAAAGCAGCTTAGAGTTGGTGCAATCTGGTCCATTCCAAAGGCAAAGGGGTGTCAGGACATCACAGGAGCATTGTCCCTGGCAGAGTTGGTTTAGCCCAGGAGGTGGCAATCTATGGTGCTGTTACCTACCAGCCCTGTGCTCTTGGGAGCCAGGGAGTGATATTCATGGAAAACCATCTTCCTCCCCTTCCCATAAGCCTTTGCTAGAATCAGACAAAGCAAGGAAAAGACCAGGGAAGACACACCTAAACTAGTTAAGGAAACACCCCAGCCTCATCTGCATTGAAGATAGAACTCATTAGCATACAGAATGGAGACCAGCTCTTCCAAGGCAGGAACCACAGTGAACTATGGGATACTGAAAGCAGAGAAGCACTGCCTGATGGGAAATCTCTACTCCAGATGCTAATGAACCCAAGCCTGCTCACACCCAAATTATTCATTATCAGACCAATTCTAGTAACGATCCTATTGACATCTAAAATACTGAAACTGCCTAGTTGCATTGTGAGCTCATTCAAGGAACATCACCCATAACCAGAGGTGATCAGTCTCTATTGTCTCGCCTCTTTCTCCTTGAACTATTGTCCTATCGCTATAAAAACTCCTATCCTTGCCCCAAGAAAAACTGTTCTGATACCTGGATTTAAACTGCATCAGTTCCATTGAGACTTCTTCATCTTTTGTCTGATCATGCTGGGGGCTCTGCTCTGCTTGTCTCCTGCCCTCTGGACCCCCGGCTACCATCACCATCTGGGAACCCCGATCAGTGCAAGCTCCATGGAGTGGTGAGGTCTCTCTATCTCTCTCTCTCTCTCTCCCATCAACTACCTCTCTAAGCATAGCCTCCTGACTCTGCCCTATGTAAACTGTTATATGGTTAGCTAGCCCTAACATTTGTAATCAGTTCCAATTTAGATTTAATATTGTAACTGTTTTGTGTGTTTGGCTCCCTATATATATAATAAATAACTTTCATTGTTAAGCTGGTTGCTTCTCTCTCTTTCCTTCTCTTTTGCTCACTCTTCCTCAAGGGGTGTTGTTTTGGCTTCCCCATTCGCTCTGCAACAACGCTTCTTGTATCCAAGCTAAAGATCCCTGTAGTGCCCAAAACCCTGTGGGGTTTGCTCATTGTGTGGTTTACCAGTGAATGACTGTGGTGTGAAAGTGGGAATAGTGGGGTGCTGAACCTGGGGGCTTATGAGGATGGCAGCTTAAAGTGCTGTTTAATCCAGCCCACTGAGTCCAAAGGCACATGAGGGTGCAGCGTGGCATTGCTGTTAAACCCAGCCTGCTGAGTCCAGAGACATATGAGGGGTCAGCTTGTGAGTGCTGATTACCCAGCCCTCTCAGATGTGCTCTGTTAGTGGGTATGAGTGTCTGTGTGTGTGTTGCTAAGGTGGTAAGAACCCCATGCTGAGGAACCTAGTTCCTGCAGCAGAGCTCCAGTGGGAGGGGGAATTGGCAGCAGGGAGAATTCAGCTCCGTATGAGAGCACACGTAAGCACAAGCAGCACCCGGATAGAATTGTTAACCTGCCCCCAGGCCCATCAGAGTAACCCTGATAAATGAGCACACCCCCGAGTATTGGGCAAATCTGGTAACAGTGCGTGAGCTACATATGGCTCATGACGGAACCAAACAAGGCTCTTTTGGCAGCTTCAGGGAGTTCCCGCCAGGGCGCATGCCGATGCGGGTGCACACAAAGAATTGTAATCCCGCCCACCTCCTCACACAGCAGCTGCTGGGGTTGGTGCAGCGGGGCAGGGACTGCGGTGCAGCCACAGGAGCACCCAGCTTCGCCCAGTTGCCCACCATGCGGCCCCACCCCGGGAGTGGCCAGGCAGCCACCATGCAGCCCTGGCCCCAGCCTCAGCCCTTCCTCCAAACACTCAAGGGCTGGGCCATGAGCCCCTGCTCCCCAGGACATGCTGGGGGGACTGCAAACTGTGGCCGGGCATCCCCCACCCATCCCATGACATGCCAAGGGGCTGCAAATTGCACTCTGCCCCCCACCCCCACCCAGGACAACCTGGGGGGCTGTGAATCATGGCCCAGCAGCCTCTCCACCTCCAAGTGATGCTGGGGGTGCAGCAGCCCCCCCGCCCAACCGCAGAAGACACAGGAGGGGTTGACTGGGAACCACAGCCCAGCATCCCCCTGTTCCAGGGCACACCAGGGGAGGGCCAAAACCCACTGCCCCCCAGAGGAGATACTGGAGGGCCAGAAACCTCCATCCTCCCTCTTCCCCCAGAGAAGATGCCAGGGAGGTCCAGAAACTGTGCCCTCCCCAGAGCAGCAGCGTCTTTACCACCACGGACAGCCCTGGAAACCCCCCCGCCCCAAATCTCCCAGCCCCCTGCCCTGAGCCCCCATCCTTAACCTTCCATCCCCTGCTCTGATTCCCACATCCCCTCTGCACTATGCCCCACCACATACCCAACCTCCTAAACTGCACCCCCCACCTCCTGCTGTCAGCCTCCCAAAGTTCCCGACCCCCTGCTCTCACTCCTGCACCTCTACTTCCTCTATGAGCCCCCCAACCACTGCCATGACTCCTGCACTCTCAAACCCTGTCCTAATCCCCCAAATCCTGTCCTGATTCCTGCAGCCACACCCCCTGCCCTGAGTCCCCCACCCCCTTCCCCAACTCCAAGTTCCCAGTTCTGTAAACACCCCCAGCTCTTCTATTTGAGCATCTTTGCAGCTTCTTGGTTTAGCTGCTTTAGTTTATCCATCCTTCTCTCCCTGCTGCCACCAAGAAGGCTGTTTCCCTCCACGCCTCCTGCCTCTGGTTCTTTGGCCAATGCCTGACCAGGAAACTGCAGGCAACAGTCATTTTCTGCAAGAGAATTCTTCCCCCAACCCCCGCCCCAGCTCTCTATTGGCATGAGAAAGGAACAGGCTGTTTGTGTTTCCCATTCTCCATGCTGGTGAACTCCCTGGCTCTCCGACAGGCTGGAATGGCTCTCAGAACATGCAGAATGCTGAACTAACGGCCACTTCATGTCAGTTAATGTTAATGCTAGATTAGTATTGAAAACATTGAGATAATCTGATAACTAAATGCTTACTGCACCCTGTGGTGGGCTCTGTGCTGTGCGGTGGTGAATTGCAGCCATTTATTCATGCTGACAAACTCTGCAGCGGCCAGCTTGGCAGAGGGTCTCCATCTGCGGGTGTCAAATGTGCAGCAAGCAGCATGGTGGCTATGTGCTGTACAGATTGCACTGAGCTCTGCAGGGTTTTTTTTTGCAAAAACCTCCTCCGCAAAAAGAATCGGAAGAGAATATGCAAATGAGAGCATGAGATTTGCATATGAGTGCTTCATTTGCATTTCCTCTTCCGCAAAAAAACAAGCAGTAGCCTGAATGTGGTGGTTCTTCGAGTCTGAGATGGCTTACCTGTGGCTATAGGCTGACTCCCCAGTGCTGCTTTCACTGGGGCTGGTTACACACTCACTTTGCAGTGGGGATACTAGCTAAATTACTAGAATACTGATCATCCTCCTGGTCCTTCCCACAATTCACCCTGTATGCCCCACAGGGTTGACAAGTTCATTCATAAATCACTGGAACAGGATCCTACAGCAGCTCAGCTCACCTCAGGACAGGAAACCATGGGCTATGCCACCAGAAGTCCTAGTAACACACATGAGTGATGTCAGCCCCAGAGATGGAGCTGCTCACACCCAGAGGAGGCTCACCTGGATGCCACCCATCCTGGCCAGCTCTGCAATGAAGACACACCAAATAGGGTGCAACCTGTATCATTACAGTAGACAAGAAGCTGGATAGGAGTCAACAATGCACCCCTATTGCCAAGAAGGCTAACAGCACATTAAGCTTTGGTAGCAGATCAAGGACAGTGATAATTCCCCTCTATTGGGCACTGGTAAGGCCATAGCTGGAATACTGTGCCCAGTTTTGGGTCCCCCACTGCAGAGAGGATGAAGACAAATTGGAGGAAGTCCAGCAGAGGGCAATGAAAATGATGAGGGGGCTGGGTCACATGACTTATGAGCAGCATCTGAGAGATTTGGGCTTATTTTGCCTACAGAAGCGAAGAGTGAGGGGGGGATTTGATAGCAGCCTTCAACTTCCTGAAGGGAGGTTCCAAAGAGGGTGGAGAGAGGCTGTTCTCAGTGGTGACAGATGGCAGAATGAGGAGCAATGGACTCAAGTTGCAGTGGGGGAAAGTCTAGGTTGGATATTAGGAAAAACTCTTTCCCTAGGAGGGTGGGGAAGCCCTGGGATGGGTTCCCTAGGGAGGTGGTGGAATCTCCATCCCTAGAGGTTTTTAAGGCCCAGCTAGACAAAGCCCTGGCTGGGATGAATTAGTTGCAGTTGGTCCTGCTTTGGGCAGGTAGTTGGACTCAATGACCTCCTGAGGTCTCTGCCAGCTCTAATTGTCTATGATTCTTAGGCCAGCTCTAATAGGTAAATGGCATGTTTTATAGCGATTCCTATGAAACAGCTCCCTGTGCTAAACCATCAATTAAAGTCTAACCTATGCTATGAAAATGCCTTCTGTGGTTGCTTCAGAAGTTTTCCAAATTTCATACAAGACCGCAGTTGAATTTTGGGGTGTAAATTTCAGGGCAGTTCTCATTCCATCCAGCCCATTTTATCCATTCATACTCATGATCACGTTGCCTAATAAATACTGATTCCGTTCCCCCTCTTATGCAAATAAAGGTCTGAGATGAGACAAACTGTGCCCAAATCAGACTCCCAGATGCCTGGCACTTATTTTGGCTTCCGCGGGTGCTGCAAATTCTGAATCTCAGTTAATTAGCGGGTCTAGAGACCTGAAGAAATCTCACAATGTTCTTGGAGTGGGTGTGGGGAGCAGGAATCTAATTAAAAAGAAATATTTAAATGCTGCTGTGCTGTGGCCAAGTGTGATTTTGTGATTCACATCCTGTCCCTTGCTTGCAGAACTAGGGAGGATGGCGAGCATAAAGGACTCTTCATTGGGATTCAGACATGCCAGTTTTAAGAACTGGGGGGAAGAGGAGAGAAAAGCTTTATTCAGCATTTGAATGACTTTTGCTTTTGCAATCTTTAATGAAGCTCCTTTGCAATGCAATCTATGCTAAGTCAGCTGCATCTGGAGGCTTGCAAACCATGCTGGGATATGGACAGCAAAACAGGATGGGATCCAAGGAGGCATGTCAGATTTATTGATTGCAAGGAAGTCTAGGGACTTTCTAATGCCCTGGTTTCTCCTGGTATATTCAGGCCAGCGGTCAAATGTCAGCGGGCCAACCAGGCCCAAAGAAGTGGCCTGTGCGATGGTTAAGGGATATAGAGTCTTCTACCTCTAGGTCAGTGGTTGAAGACCTCAACAGTGACTGTAAATCCTTGCCACCTGACAGCTCTGTGCAGGATGTTGATAGGTCTGGGTCTGTTTTCCAGGGGGTAGGTGGCCCTCAAGCTGGCAGCCCAAGCCTGGGGACCGAATGAATGTCTCCCCTCCTCCAACTCAAGGTGGGAGTGGGAGTGGGAGGGAAGTAGCTTGTCTGTGCATGAGAAGGGGATTTAATATGCCTTGAACCACGTCAGTCCAGAGATTTCTGATATCGGCCAATTCAGTTTGGGCCACCAGGTGCAGTCCTGCTTGTGGCATACGACGGCTTCTGCTTCCTGTCCCAGCCAATCAGAGGTGAAAGACAGGTGGTGCGCCCTGGTACCCTGCTCTGGCAAGGAGCCTGCTGGCTGGGGTGCTTGGCTTCAGGAGGTGGCAGGTCACTCTCAGCCTGCCTTCCCAGGCTCTCCTGCAGGCTGCTGCACTAAGCAGCAAGGCAGGCGAAAGGGATCAGCTGGGGGTGTACCTCTCCCCCGGTCTGGGGCTGCCTGAGCCCCAAGGCCCCCCAGGGTGCCATCTAGGGATGGATGAAGCCTCACCCTCTCCGCTCCCCCTCCCCCGCCAAGATTCAGTATCAGGACATTGTTGGCTGTTCCCCAGTCTCATCAGGGAGCAAGGGGAAAGTGCACAGTTTGCTGCAGTCCTCCTTCTGGCTGGGGAGCTCAGGGGGCAGGTGAGCTGTGCACTTTCCCCTCCCTCCCTAACAGTGATGGGAAGGGGAAGAGCAAGCAGCCTCCTGGTACAAATCTTGATGGGGGGCTTCAGTCCCCCTTGCCTTCCCTGTACAGCCAGCCCCCTGCCCTGAGCCCCCCACATCCTCCAACCCTGACTCCTGCACCCCTAACTCTCTGCCGAGTCCCTCCTCACATCCACCAACCCTAACTGCTTCATCCCCCACCCCCTGCCTTGAGCCCCCCCACAATCAACCGGACCCTTAAATTTCTTACAGATCCTGCCTTATCACAACACACAGAGACAGCCTCCTGCCCTGAGCCCCCCTCCGGTGGGGCTGTGACAGTACCTGTCAGGAATGCAAGTTACTTCACTCCTGCAGCCAACACCAAGGAATGCAGAGGGAGAGACAAAGGTGACACTAAGGTAGGGCCTAAGTTTTCAAGTGATTTTGGGCACCCAGCCTGTGATCTCTTAAAAGGTCCTGACTCTCAGAAGGTACTGAACACTCACCCTCTCAAAATAAAGTGACTCCAAAGGTTGGTTCCGGTTCAGTTCTAGTTTGGGCAAAGCAATGGGGGCGAGGATTTTTCTTCTCCAGCCCATCTGCAGACACTTTCTTCACAGACTTATTAGAGAAACATCTATGAATTCTCAGGCCATCACAAGTGTTTTGTGTGTAGCCGGTATGAATTGCATTCTGTCTCAGGAATTAGCATAAACACACCAGCGTACTGGAACTGGGCAATACACCAAAGAGACAGTCGTCTGAGTGGATATGACTCGTTACAGAATAAATATTCTTATTTATTGGTATTACCACACCATAGGAGACCCCACCTCACACAGTTCAGATTTCAGCGAGAGGGAGATGAGAAATCAGCTCTCAAGATTCTGAAGGCAACTGGCTTGGGAGTTTTTCATGAATATTGAGCAATCTGTTTCTAAATAAGCAGCCAACACTGTTTAACAGGCTGCTTCATCTCAGCAAGCAACAGAAACAGAGAGAAAGTCAGTATCCTCTTGGATCAAATAAAGATCAAATGCTGGCAAGAGTTGGATATTTTAATAAGTTCCAGTTTTCATCAAATCAGCAGAGTTTTCTGTGGCTTTTATTTAAGAGATTCATCGTGCATTGTTAATACACAGCCTTGGCCTTTTGCCATGGTAAATGTCTGAGGGGAAAGCCACAGATGGAAACTGAAGGATAAATTTCAGTCAGGACACAGACCACTGTTGCCTTCTGGAATTTATAATATTTTCTTAATAATACTGATGCCTGCATGCGTACATTGGGCGTATGGATCACGCTGGAGTGTCATTGTCACACAGGACTCAGATATTCTTTCTCTCACTCACACCAGCTGGTCCAATGAAAGATCTTACCACACCCAGCTTGTCTCTTTAACATCCTGGGACCAACAGGGCGACAACTGCACTGCAGACATTATGGTCCTGCAGCTATTGTGCAATGTGCACCATGCTAGAGTTGGTCTGCTTCAGGCAGCAGGAGGGTAGTAGTGCGCGCGCACGCACACACACACACACTACATTGTAAACTTCATGGGCTGACTGTAAGGTAACCAGACAGCAAGTGTGAAAAATTGGGGAGGGGGGAGGCGGAGAGCTAACAGGTGCCTATGTAAGGCAAAGCCCCAAATATCAGAATTGTCCTATGAAATCAGGACATCTGGTCACCCGAAGTGACTGTCTGTAATCCAGAACCCTGGTTGAGAAACTTCATTGGCTTGTTCCCTTCAAGAACCAGCCCTCAGCAAGGACATTTCTGTTGGGAAGATTTTGGCCCCTCCCACCATATGGTCAGGATTCTGGGTGATCCTCAAACACAAATGCCGCTGTTTGTTGATGTAGCCGGCGTGGGATGGTTTTTAATGCACATGGGCTGGTGTGAATGGAGAATGGAGTTTCATGCTGACAAAAAACAGAACAGGATCATAGCTGGTAGCATGAAGAACCCTGTTAGCTTATCCAGTCTAACCTTTTGCTGGGATGCATCCTGTGCTGAATGTGTTCTGCACTTAGTCTGAGCGCAACACCTAGGAGTAAATTAGGGGCCCACCAGCCCAAAGCAAAAGTGCCGATGAAGCTGTGCCGTGTCCTGACCAGGAAAAGCATTTTAAAGCTTACAGAAGAAAAATCCTTGAAAGCTTCTTCCCAATTTATGGCTGCAATAAACAAAAAAGGCAACCAGGAAAGTGGGGTGTCTCAGGAGAGGGTTAGAAGAATACAAATGAGCAGCTGTGAGGGGCAGATTCTCCTAGACTCACCCCCCCTCCTCCCAGCCTGCTCTCCAGCACTATCTTCTAAGCTCCCTTTGGGGCTGACAGGCTCATACTAGAAGGGAGCTCTCAAAGAAACACCAATCTCAATGCTTCAGCCCCACCAGTGTGGACAGAACTCATATCCCATGGCTGACCACAAAGCATTGCATCGATACAGCATGCCCCCTGCTAGAGAGACAGTCCCAGCACCTGTGCACTGCACTTCCTGCTGTTCCCAGGGTGCCACTGAGGAAGAGGGATGGGGTAGAGATTAGCCATTCCTGGCTCCCATTTCAGACCAGCTGGCCAACCTACAGCCATTGGGAACAGTTTACCAGGCACGGGCAACATTCCTGATGGGAAATTGTTTGAAGTAAATACCACCTTGAGCTCCCCCAGGCCAGCCAGGAGACACCGTGAGCACTAGACAGTGTGTGGAGTGACATTGCAGTCAGCGATCCCTGGATGACTGGGCTGTAGAGAAAAGAGATGTACCTAGGGAATCCTGGGCGCCAGCATGAGGCCTGGTTTTCCCACCACCAGGAGGAACTGCCAGGAAAGATTAAAAAAGCCGTCTCTCTTGGGTAGCCAAGGGTTGACTAATAGGGGCCTGATAAATGTCTGGCAGGGGTGAAGAGAAGGAATTGGGCTGTGCAGCTGTCTCCCAGGGACGTGACGAGAAGCACATTGCTTAGTTATTTGAAACCTCATGGCTGAAAGCAGCTACCCTTATGCTGAAGGGTGCCATCCCAGGGTCACTGATACATGGGATGACAAGCTGAAGCTCCTCAGAGAGAGAGTTAAGCAGGTGAAGCTCTGCAATTCCTCTGTACAAAGAGGAATGGTGGCCCAGGTTGATCTTTCCAAGCTGGGGGAAGTTGGGGAGGGGCATCCTTGGGGAAGGGGTGTCCCAGCTGCAAAAAGAAAAGGGTTGGGAAAGAAGAGGAGGCAGTGGGCTTGTTGTACCAGGATAAACAAAGGCCTGAATTTAATCCAATATAGTTCTCTGCCACCACAATGCCCAGAGTGGACTTTCTTATCCTGGTTTAGTGTTATGTCCCTGGAGAGTTTCAACCAGACCAAAAGAAGCCACTGTCATACTGTGACGTAGTAGGAATTGCATTGCTGTATTGCTTTGTGTGCTGTGTGTGTTTCCCACTGTCCTGGGCACAGCAACACTGTCTGGAGGAAGGGGGATGACTCACTGCAGAAGTGTATTTGGCCTCTCACACCTGGGGGCAGGCATAGGAGATAACAACTCCAGCCCTGGAAGGAGACAAAGGAGAGGTGGGGCTGACACTAAGGTGGGGGACTAGGGCCTGTGGGATGAGTTAGTCTCGGCAGGGTTAGGATGAGAGAAGGGTCTTAGAGCAGGAAAGGGGGGAGAAGGGCCCAGGACCCCTTCTCCCTGAGAGGGATGATACTGGCTGCTCTTGGTCCCTGTGTGAACATCGATCCTGTGCTACGCTGTGTCCCTGTGAACCAATAAACCTTCTGTTCTACTTGCTGGCTGAGAGTCACCTCTGGCTGCGGATGGGGGTGCAGGGCCTGGTGACCCCTCCCCCCACACACACACGCACTCCGTGACAGTGTTGCAGTGCCCAGTACAGTGGGAACCACACGCAGCACACAAAGCAACACAGCATACAATCCTCGCTATGTGTCACATACCAGCAGAGGAGTGCTTGCCCAGTGGGCTACCCTGTCCTGGGTTAAGCAGAGATGCTTTTGAGACACCCTGGAGAGACAAGGCAGGTGGCTTCAGAGGCCTGGTACTGAGGTTTCTGCAAGCAGGTGTTGTTACCATGTCTCTTGTCACCACTTCTGTGGAAAGAGCAGGAATTGTGTGCATTCTGTAAATGAAAATAACCAATTCTGCAACACTGGTTTCTACTGCAATGGAAAATGGATCAGCAAGGCCCTGAATTGGTCAACTGCATGGGTGGTGGGTGAAGGCCAGCTGGGGAAGGCAAGCCAAAATCCCGCCCCTTCTGCCCAAAGCCACACCCCTTCCCCTGAGATCATGCCCCTTCAATAACCTCCCCCACAGCCAAACCCTGCCCAACCCCAGCTAAGGGCCAGGGCTACCGTGCAGCATGGCCCCAGCCTTTCCCTGCCACTGGGGAGCTGCATGGTGTGGCCTGGGCCCCTCCCAGGCAACTGGGCATGTAGGCAGTTTTGGGAAGGCAATGCCTTCCCTTGCCTACACTACCTGCCACCTATGGTCTACTGCTCAACATATGTACGACACAGAACAAACCTGCATTAGCAGATACTAGGCAATCACACCTCGCCATTGCTCCCGTCATCCTATAAATGCAGCAGCAAGCAGCCATTATGGCTGCTGCATAACATACCTCTTTCTTTCCTCTGCAAGAGCCAAGGCAGCTCAGTTTTAGAATTCATCTCTTTCCTCAGGCATTTATTATACAAGTAATTAGCAGTTTATCCCTCATCACCTGGCCATCCATCCAGATGCAAAGCAGCCTGCCCTCAGCCTTAAACAATCTGCCCTCTGCCGAAAGCTGGTCCCAGTGTAACGCAAACAGACCCTGGTGGTCTGCAGGTGGAATTGAACCTGTGCCGCATGACCTAACAGCCAGTGGGCTCTCAGCTAAAGTTGTAGAGCAGATTCATTATTCTCTCCCTAAGTGGTCTCAGTGCCACTAAGTGGGACAGTGCACCACACCCAGAAAGTGTGTGGTTTGCGCTAAGGCTCAGCTGTGACACCTCTAAGCTTGGCAGTTCCAACCTAAGTTCCCCCTCCTCCCTGCAGCAATCCCAGCCTCATTTGGGAAAGGCAGCAGAGAGACATATAAATACTAACAAGCAGGTGGAAACACTGAGGTGAAATCCTCATTCCATTGAAGACAATGGAAAAATTCCCACATAGGCTCCAGTATTGGACAATTATGTCACCTAGACACAACGTGGCCACTAGCATATGCTGTGGTCGAAGGCTTATCCGCCAGCCTTTCAGACAGCCATGCCTCCAAGAGACTGCTCTCCTGTGCACCTGAAACCATTGCTGGATCTGGCAGGCATGGAAAGCACACTCTAGCTGGAGACCAGTCTGCAGGTCTGGCATCTCAGTGTAAACTGGCATACCTGGAAATGGCTCTGGGGTTATAATGGCTGCTGCCAATGAGGCTTAATCAGCAGGAGAGGCAAAGGTCCGGTTTTCATGCCAATGCCGTGTGTCCATTAAAGATAGATAGAAGAAAAGACATTAAAAATGATACAGTAAAAGTAAACAGCCATTTTGTAACTAGAATATTTATTCAGAGTCCTATATGAGATGCACAGGATTGCCCTCTAGCGACTGGTCACAGAGGGCTAGCTGTGTTAGTCTGCATCTGCCAAAACAACGAGGAGTCCTGTGGCACCTTAGAAACTAACCAATTTGTTAGGGCAGAAGCTTTCATGAGTAAAAACCCACTTCATCCAATGAACTGGAGCGGCAGTTACAGAGGCGGGGTATATATATAAGAACAACAAAAGGTGGTTACTTAACAAGCGTAGGACCAGTGTTAATTAGGCTAATTCAGTGTGGCTCACTCACAGCAGCTGATGGAGAGGTGTGAATACCAAGAGAGGGCAAATAACCAATTTAAATCATTATTCAGTCCTAATTTGCAATTGAATTGCATATCTGCTGTTTCCCTTCCTGTTCTGGTTCTGAAGTTCTTGTGTAGAAGGATGACTACCTTTACATCCATTGCTGAGTGTGGAGGGAGATTAAAGTGTTCCCCTACAGGTTTGTGTGCATTATCTTTCATGATGCCTGATTTGTGTTCATTTATCCTTTGTCACAGAGACTGTCCAGTTTGGCCAATATACATGGCAGAGGGGCATTGCTGGCACTTGATGGCATAGATCTCATAGTTGGATGTGCAGGTGGCTTTTGTGGTTAGGTCCTGTGATGGTCTCGCTTGTATAGATGTGTGAACAGAGTTGACACCGGGGTTTGTTGCAAGGATAGGTTCCTGGGAGAGTGTTTCTGTGGCATGTTGTGTGGCTGCCAGTGAGTATTTGCTTCAGATTGGTGACTGGAAGACTGACAATGACTATAAATTCACACAGGTTAGTCTCATCCACCTACCGGCGAATTAACATTGGCTAATGTTTGTACCATGGAGTTCTCTGTCAGTGCTAGGTATTCTTCATGTTATTAAAAAATAGCCAGAGATTCAGCAACAACTCAAAAGACTCCTGGAGTGGTCATGAAAAGAATGTTCTGAAAGCAAGGAAAACATGGCCTGAAAACAGCCCACTCTGTTCTCACAGAAGAAGAGATGGTGTCCTCTTCTGTGGTGTTAACAATAGGTACATAAACCTTCCCCGCAGTTGAGTTTTTAAGCTATGTAATTAATTCAGGTCGCAGCTGATTTTGCATCTGTTTTACCCTGGCAGAGAATACTGCCACTGAGCAGGAGAAATGCAGGCATAAATAGCAGGCGAACACTTCTTTGATTTATAAAGCTACAGCATCACCGTTTGACTATACAGCACTTCCTACTGCCAGAGCATCCCAAAGGTGTTGCAAAGCAAAGAGTTAGATATGAGGGATGCTGTAAGAAATGAAGCAACAGTCAGATAGACAGCAGGAGCAGTGCTTGTCTTTGGCGGTTCAGCCCTCCTTTGTGGAGAGCTATGATTCTGGCTAGCTAACTAGCGCCACTTGCTTTTCCTGAAGTAAAGCGCTACAGGGAGGAGCTCTTCCAAAGTGAATGCTCTGAACCACCACTTCTTTCCCCCACTGGCTTGTGTGCCTTCTGAGCAACACCAGGGTGCCTTATGCTGCTGGGCTGCCTGTCTTTCTGCTACTCCTGGGGTCACTAGTCCAGCTCACATGCAGACTTACATTGGGAAGGTTCATGGGTGTCTTCTAGCTATGGGAACGGGTAGCCAGTTTTAGCCAATACCCGGGAGCAGCCTCTCACCTGTGGCCTGCCACAAGTGGAGGGCTGCTCCAGCCCGTGGGAAACTGGGGGCTGGGATCAGGTGCCAGATGCCCCACAGGCTGAGGGCTATGCCAGCAAGTCAGGATCAGTCTCCTTTGGAATCACACTTAATTGGTTAACTGGTCAAATCTAAGGTTTACCAGTTAACTGATTAAGCGGGATTTTATATCCCCAGTGACTTCAGGATTTCCCATGGCTGGGTGCTGAGCTGTTGATCATCCATCATTTCGTGAAATTGCTGCCTCTGCATACCTTGACTGTCTGTCACTCCTTCTCTGATGCTCCTGTGGGCTTTTAACATTCATTTCTGAACCTGGGTCACAATCTCGGACACAGTCAATAACCCTGCATTTCGGGGGCGATTAGTTATAGAAGCATAGCTCAGCTTTTAGCTTTGCTATTGCTGAATTGTCCTGCCCTTTGGTGCTTCCCACTCATCTGGTTGTCTCAGCTCTTTCGCCTTTTGCTATTGACATTGTGATACTACACACACAGTAATAAACCTTGGCTCCTCTTTAGCCCAGCTCCTACACCGAGTTTTGCATAGTCAGGTTCCCAAATCTGTGTGGAGCTCATTGCAGAATCAGGGCCTTCGTCATTAGGGCCCAGGTGCTTAAGGGTGTTTGGAGGCCACCTCCTGGAACCAATGGGAGTTAGGTGCCTTTGCAGATCTGGGCTTTGCACCTCCTTGAGCCCCTTTATGTACTGCGATTAGTGTACATCTCATCCTCACGGCAGCCCTGCAACATAGGGCAGCACAACAATCCCCCTTGCACAGATAAGGCACGGAGTCCCAGAGGGATGAAGGGACTGGCCAAGGGCACTCAGAGAGTGTGCAACAGATCTGGGGATTGATCCCAGCCCCAAGCCTGACCCATAAGGTCCTCCTGCTTCCCAACCCTCCTTGGGTAGCTTTTCTGTTTGGTTTTATGAGACGCAATCCCATTCCAAGCACATCCCATTGTCCTGGCACAACCCATCCTGACCTCGCTTTAAGTTCTGGTAAGAGGAAGCTGCATTTCAAATTGGGTGGTTCCAGCTCCAACCATTTAGGAGGGATTCTTGAACAGCTGGACAGACAGACACACAAATTCTCTCAAATGTATAGTTGATATTCCTGTAGCATACAGGAGCCCTAATCGTGGACTGGCACTCCACTGTGCTAGGCACCATAAAACGCAAAACCAAAAGACAGGGACCAATCCTGTTCAACTTATTCATAAATGATCTGGAGAAAGGGGTAAGTAGTGAGGTGGTAAAGTTTGCAGATGATACCAAACTGTTTAGGATAGTCAAGACAGAAGCAGATTGTGAGGGACTCCAAAAAGATCTCGCCAAACTGAGTGACTGGGCAACAAAATGGCAAATGAAATCTAATGTGGATAAGTGTAAAGTAATGCATATTGGGAAAAATAACCCCAACTATACGTACAGTACGATGGGGGCTAATTTGGCTATGACAAATCAGAAAAGAAATCTTGGAGTTATCGTGGATAGTTCCCTGAAAACTTCCACACAGTGTGCAGTGGTGGTCAAAAAGGCAAATAGGATGCTAGGAATTATTAAGAAAGGGACAGAGAAAAAGACACAGAATATCTTACTGCCCCTGTATAAAACTATGTTACGCCCACATCTTGAATACTGTGTACAGATGTGGTCTCCTCACCTCAAAAAAGATATTTTGGCCTTGGAAAGGGTTCAGAAAAGGGCAACTAAAATGATTAGGGGTTTGGAACGGGTCCCATATGAAGAGAGGTTAAAATGACTGGAACTTTTCAGTTTAGAAAAGAGGAAACTGAGGGGGGATATGATAGAGGTCTATAAAATCATGAGTGGTGTGGAGAGGGTGAATAAAGAAAAGTTATTTATTAGTTCCCATAATAGAAGAACTAGAGGACACCAAATGAAATTAATGGGTAGCAGGTTTAAAACTAATAAAAGAAAGTTCTTCTTCACACAGCATGTAGTCAACCTGTGGAGCTCCTTGCCAGAGGAGGCTGTGAAGGCTAGGACTATAACAGAGTTTAAAGAGAAGCTAGATAATTTCATGGAGGTTAGGTCCATAAAAGGCTATTAGCCAGGGGATAGAAATGGTGTCCCTGGCCTCTGTTTGTCAGAGGCTGGAGAGGGATGGCAGGAGACAAATCGCTTGATCATTGTCTTCGGTCCACCCTCTCTGGGGCACCTGGTGCTGGCCACTGTCGGCAGACAGGCTACTGGGCTAGATGGACCTTTGGTCTGACCCAGTATGGCCGTTCTTATGTACAGTCCCTGCCCTACGCAGCTCCCAATCCAAGTGCCAGACAAGAGACAACAGCTGGGTACAGACAGGAAAATATGAGGAGACAGTAATGCCCATTGGTTGTCATCCTGTCCCATTCCACTAATGCTTGTGGTTACCAAACAGGCTCATTGTTGATCCACGCATTTGGTGAATGATTCCCAAACCAAACGCAAGCGAACATGCCATGACTGTTTAGTTCACTAAGTACCGTGTGGACAGCTGTAATGATAATATGGACACGGATATACACAGGCACCACTTTTCAAAACTAAGCATGCTCGATGGTAAATAGGTGCAATTAAAACAACTGCTCTGACCTAGACCCTTAGCTCTGTCAATCAGTGCAGTTCCACCAACGTCAATGGCACTAAGCTTTCTTACCCCATATGAGGATCAGGCCCATTACTTCTTTCCCACCCAATAACTCTATTTTGCCAGAAGCCCAGAGCCCGGCTGCCCAGATAAAAGCTACCCAAAGCCAGCTGAATAGCCATAGCAAGGGAGAAGATTGTGTGTCAGAGATACGAAAACGTTCTTTTTTCTCCCTGAGCAGATCAGAGAAAGGTCAAGCTGTGCTGATTGCTGTAGAAATAAAACTCTTTTTATTCCTCTTCTGAAGGACATCACTTCCCTGGAAGGCTTTATTTATAAGCCCAGAGCCCTTTCCTCCCACCCATTCAGGCCTCACTGACACACCTCCTAGCATTGGAAAATTCTGGTGTCATTTCAAGGAGGAAACAATTGTCACCTCCAGGTGATGGGGACTTTCCATAGGAGCAGCCATTAGCATGGGCACCAGGGACACCTATTTCAAGACAATTTATATTCTCCATCATGTTTTTAATCTCTGGAAATTTAATGGCAACACCATGAGCTGTATTGAGGACACAGCTGATCAATTTCTAATAAATCAAAAACTGCTGGTGATGCTTCAGAATAAACGATTCCTGTTCAGGAAATGAGAAAAACTGGCTTGCAAATTTTAATGCACTTTCTGCTAGAAGTAGACGCAGGTGCTGTGCTAAAGGTAAGGCTGAGCACAAGGCATACGTTAAAGTTTAAGAGTGTTATAGTTTATAATTCTTAGTTAATAGCTCACATCTTCCACCGCTAGTTTGGTATTTTCCCCTCCTTGCATTTGATGATATATATGTTCAGCCCTTATTACAGAGTAACCAGGGCTTAATCCAAAATCACTGAGATCAATGAAAAGTTGGAAGGTCTACAGACTTTGTTTGCACCCCTTAAAATAGGCCCAAGACCTAGTCAGTACTTGGCTGGGAAATTTTCAGTAGAAAATCTGTGTACTGCAGGAAATGGTAAAACTTAAAAAACAACAAATAGTTTTACAGCGCATTAGAAACTAACAAAATATATAGCAGGTATCATGAGTTTTCATGGGCACAACCCACTTCTTCAGATGAATGGAGTTTTTAAAGGTCCAGTTTTTAAATAAATAGTGGATGGGGGGTGGAGAGAAGGAAAAAGAAGGGGGGAAAAGGAAAAAAAGGAAAAGAATAGTCAATTACAGTGTCCATGCAGGGCCGGCCCGAGCCATTTTGGTGCCGTGGGGCCCTGCACAGCCCGGCGCACGCACCAACAGCGGTGGCCAGGCTGGGCTGGGCAGCGCATGCACCGTGCGCCCCGGGGGCAGCACCACACACCACACTGCCCCCGGGGCGCACGGTGCATGCGCTGCCCAGCCCAGCCTGGCCACCGCTGTTGGTGCGTGCGCCGGGCTGTGCAGGGCCCCACGGCTGTGGGGGGAAGGGCGCTGCTGGCCGGCGCCGTGGGGCCGGTGCTGCGGGCGCTGGGTGCGCGGTGCCTGATGGCAGCTATAAGGGACGCCGCGCGCCCCTTACAGCTGCCATCAGGCGCCCCCCATCGGTTGGCGCACTGGGAAGCTGCCCGGCTCGCCCACCCCTCAGTCCGGCCCTGTGTCCACGCTACATAAAGCTGATAGAGAAGGTACTAACTGTTCTTAAGTACCCATTGTTTGGTTTTTTATGTCATGACCAAGTGTCATGTAGCGGGCTATCCAGCCAATGTCTTTATTCATACCTAAAAAACAAGAAATAATCTAATTGCTAGTAGCACTTTCAAAACTAACAAAACATGTAGATGGTATCATGAGCTTTCGTGGACAAAACCCACTTCTTCAGTCATCTACATGTTTTGTTAGTCTTTAAAGTGCTACTAGACTATATGTTGTTTTTTAAGTGTTGTTTTCGAGTTTTAGACTAACTCGGCTACCCCTCTGAAGCTTTTATTCATACCTGTTATAGGACTCAAACTTGTAAATGAAGTTAAGTTCTAAGGCTTCCCTGTGAAGTTGGCTTGTGAAATTAGCCTGAAACAATACAGTGACTGAGATCCATTAATGAGTGCTTGGGCAAGTTAAAATGTTCCCCAACAGGTTTCTGTGTGTTGCTTTTTTTGGATATCTGATTTGTGTCGATTAATTCTCTCTCGTGGAGACTGTCCATTTTGGCCAATATACATGGCAGAGGGCATTGCTGGCACTTGATGGCTCAGATCACATTAGTGGATGTACAGTTATATGAGCCTCTGATGTGATGGTTTATGTGGTTAGTTCCTGCGATGAAATCGCTTGTGAAGACTTGTGGACAGAGTTGGCACCAGGCTGATTGCAGGGGTGGGTTCCTGGATGAGTATGATGAAGGTGTGTTGTGTGGCTACTGGAAAGAATTTGTTTGAGGTTCAGGGGCTGTCTATAGGCAAGGACTGGCCTATCTCCCAAGGCCTGTGAGAGTGAGAGGTCATTTTCCAGGCTAGAATGTAGATTGTTGATAATGCATTGGAGGGGTTTAAGTTGAGGGCTGTAGCTGATGACAAGTGGTGTTCTGTTGTTTTCTTTTCTGGGCCTTTCTTGAAGCAGTTCATGTCTGGGTACTGTTCTGGCTCTGTCAATCTGTTTTGTCACTTCTCCGGGTGGGTATTTCAGTTTTAAGAATGGCCTGTATAGATCCTAGAATCATAGAAACATAGAATTGTGGAGCTGAAAGAGACCTCAGGGGGTCATCAAGTCCAGCCCCCTGCCCTAGACAGGACCAATCCCAACTAAATCAATCCAGCCAAGGCTTTGTCAAGCTGAGACTTAAAAACCTGTAAGGATAGAGATTCCACTATCTCCCTAGGTAACCCATCCCCGTGCTTCACCACCTCCTAGTGAAATAGTTTTTCCTAATATCCAGTTTAGACCTCCCTCACTGTAACTGAAGACCATTACTCCTCGTTCTGCCATCCGTCACTGCTGAGAACAGCCTTTCTCTGTCCTCTTTGGAACCTCCTTTCAGGAAGTTGAAGGCTGCTATCAAATCCCCCCTCACTCTTCGCTTCTGTAGACTAAACAAACCCAAATCCCTCAGCCTCTCCTCATAGGTCATGTGCTCCAGCCCCCTAATCATTTTGGTTGCCCTCCACTGGACCCTCTCCAATGCATCCACATTCTTTCTATAGTGGGGGGCCCAGAACTGGACACAATACTCCAGATGTAGCCTCACCAGTGCAGAATAAAGGGGAATAATCACTTCTCTAGATCTGCTGGCAATGCTCCTCCTAATGCACTCTAATATGCCTTTAGCCTTCTTGGCTACCAGGGCACACTGTTGACTCATATCCAGCTTCTCATCCACTGTAACCCCCAGGTCCTTTTCTGCAGAACTGTTACTTAGCCTGTAGGTGTTTGTCTTTTTCCATGGGATTGGAGCAAATCCAGTTGTATTTTAGGGATTGGCTGCAGACAATGGGTTGGGAAACATGTTTAGGATGGAAGCTAAAGGCACAAAGATAAGTGTAACGGTCAGTACGTTTTTGGTACAAGGAGGTGGAAATGTGTTCATCATGTAATTGTACTGTAGTGTCAAGGAAATGGTTCTCTTATGTGGATTGGTCCAGACTGAGGGTTAGTGATTCAGGAAGTGTCACCATGAGATCGGTTTCAGAAGGGGAGTCAAGTGTTAGTCTGTTGCAGCAAAAACAACGAGGACTGCTGTGGCATCTTAAAAACTAACAAATTTATTATGGCATAAACTTTTGTGGGTGGGAACCCAAGTTTATACCCAAATAAATTTGTGTCTTTAAGGTGCCCCAAAACTCCTCCTTGTTTTATTATGAGATTAGCCAATTAGCCCATCATAAGACGGGATTTTCAGGTCTCTCCTCCACGTTGGTCTTCTCTCCTGAGCCTCCGGTCTCTCTCTCACTCTCTCTCTCTCTCCTCCTCTTCCTACTGCCTCCCCCTCTCTCTCTCAGCTCTCCTCCGCCTTCTGCCTCTCTCTCTGTCTCTTTCTTTTTCTTCTTCCCCTCCTGCCTCTCACTCTCCCTTTCTCTTCTCCTCCTCCTTCTGCCTCTCTCTCCCCTGCATCTCTCCCCGCCCCCCTTCCCCTCCTGCCGTGGTGCTCGGCTGAGTGCTGGCCGCTCAGCCAGGCCACTGCAAGGGAGGGGGGCGAGGCGGTGACGTACATGGCCAGGGGGCGGGGCCGTGTATGTCACCGCTCCACCCCCCTTCCCCTCCCTCCGTGGCACTTGGCTGAGTGCTGCGTGCTCAGCCGGGCCACTGCAGGGGAGCCCAAATGGCTGCTTGCGCCGCTGGCTCCCCCACGATGGCCCAGCTGAGGGGCACAGCACTAAGCCGAGCACCACAGCAGGAGGGGAAGGGGGGGCGGGGTGGTGACGTACACGGCCCCGCCCCCTGGCCATGTACGTCACCACCCCTCCCCTCCTTCCCCTCCCACCGTGGCGCTCAGCTGAGTGCTGCGCCGCTCAGCTGGGCAGCAACGGGGGAGCAAGCGGCGGCAAGTGGCTGTTTGAGGTCCGTGCTCCCCAGAGTGCAGACCCCATATGGCCACTTGCTGCCTCTTGCTCCCCCACTGCCGCCCAGCTGAGCGGTGCAGCACTCAGCCGAGCGCCACGGCAGGAGGCAAGAGCGCACCCCAGAGGCGAGTCTGTAACGCTACAGCAGCGTTACAGACTCACAGACATTGGGCTACTATATATATGATTAGTGACTCATTGAGGAGGCAGAGGGCATTCTGGTGCTGCCTGTTAGGAAAGATGTAAACTGAAATTTCCCTTGTCACTTAGATTAACAGAGCCATTTTAAAAAAAGGTGTGATGGGGTCTTTAATGACTAAGTGCCCTACACAATTCCTCTCTGAGGCTACATCTACATTGCATACCTCTTGTGCAAAAGCCTATGCACATGGAGTGCTGATTAGTATATTACCACACTTCATTTGCATAATTAATTAGGGGCCATTTTTGCGCAAAAGGCTTTTGTGCAAAAAGGCACTGTTTATACACCTCCTTTTTGCGCAAAACCCCCTTTTGCAGAAGAGCTATTCTTCCTCATTTTTTTCAGGAAGGACGGCTCTTGCACAAGAGGGGTTTTTTGCACAAAAGCCTCTTGCACAAAAAAGGCCCCTAATTAATTATGCAAATGAAGCCCGGCAATATGCTAATCCACATTTCATTTGCATAGGCTTTTGCGCAAGAAGGATGAAATGTAGACGTAGCTTGAGTGATCATATCCAGTAGATACAATTGAATACAGGGTTCTTCTTCCCTTTCTGAATTACAACAATGTGTACCTTTGCTATATGCTGTTAAATGACTGCTGTGTTCTACCCTAGAAGTAGCTGCATTGCAGTGGTGAATTATTTCTGTATAAAATTTACACAGTGCTTTGGAGTCCTTTGAAATGCTATATAAATGTGAGAGACAGTTATTGGCTATAAGCCTTTGAAAACCACTACATTCAGAAATAGCCCGAGTTTTTCAAACCATTTTAGCTTATCACAATTAGAAATATTTTAAGAATAATTTTAATGAAAAATGTCATCCAACATGAGATGAACTATTGAGGATGAGAATAACACATACATCTCAATTTACCATGGTTCTGAGAATGCTTTCTAGACATCAGAATGCAGCCACCTCCAGGACTGAACACAGCAGCTGTCTCAATCGCTCGTAGGAACACTACACCGGAGTTTGTCTCAATAATCACAGTTTTTAAGGCAGCAGGATGCTTGTTTAAAAATAAACATGTCAGAGAGACCACCCAACATATAGTTTACTGCACCTCAATTGATTTTTGTAAAATCACATACAATGGGACGTAAAATGTCAAGACAAGACAAGAAAGACAAATTCTCACTGCGGTTCAGGTGCTGAGAATGTAGCTTGTTTATAAAATGCTTCAGCACCAGTGTCATTGCCATTCTCATGTCATGGCTCACAGCACAGCTGCCTAACACAGACAGTGCTCTCTCCAGATGGCCAATGCACACTGAGGGAAGTGTATGTTCCCTAGTAACTGTAAGAAGAGATAGGATGTTCTGAGTGTTGCAATGAATATTACAGCAAGGTGGGAAATGCTTTGACTGAATGGGTTATTTCCACACAAAAATGCCTATTCACCAAAACTGAAGCTGCTAGTGGGAACTTGCCAGTTTTTAATCAATTTCCTAACTCAAAAAAAAAAAGTTTTGTTTTTTTTAATTGTCAAAATGTCTTGTTTGACATTTTCTAAACAAAGAGTTTTGAGAATGATTTTTTGTTTGGAAATCTGATTTAATTTACGCTATAACAAAAGTGGGAGGGAATGGATAAAATTGACATCTTAATAAAACATTTCAAAAATTACCAAAATGAAACATTTGGACTGGCCAGAGAATAATTTATTTTTTATTAATTCCTTTTTGCTATTGTTGGTTGGTTCAACTATTTTTAATAAGAGTATGTTTTTTTGGCCTGGTTTGAGATGAAAACATTTTTTTAATATTCTCCCTGGACAGCAAGACCGTTTCCTGCCCAGAGCAAATGAACATGCTAATGAGATGCTATGGATATGAGTGTGAACAAACTAAACAGGTAATGAAATAATATGGGGGAGGTTATGCTAATTAGGTGGTGTGATGTTAGTGTGTGCCTTTGGAAATTCTTGTGTTAAACCTCTGAGCATGCTCAGAGAGAGCTACATGCTTCCAGAAGCCTGCATCAACCCACACGGAGCAAGACAGACACTCCCACATTTGAACATTGGTGTGTTCTCCAATCCAAAGTGCTCTGCCGACATTGCATAGTGTCAGAAGTTACACTGAACCAAAGCTCTCATCCCTTCCCAGTCAACTGACTGGCAATGAAACCTTGCAGGACAAAATGACTGAGCCTACAGCAGGAGGCAGATTTGGCTTTAACTCAAGCCATAGGCATTTGCAAAGCTAGGGAAATTAACAAAAAGGATCTGGCTACAAGCGACCTGGCAAGAGCAAGAACCAAATGCGTCCCAGCGGCTTTCTTTCAAATTGCAAAAAGTAGAAACAAAAGAACCTGAAACACCATCAAAATAGAAATAAAAGGTTTTCCATGCAGTAGGGACCTGATCCAGCTTTTATTGCCCTCAACTGGACTCTAAGATAGGCTGGTCCACTAATGGAGTGGGGGGGAAAAGGTGGCAGCTGTCCCTTGGCCTGGAGATTTAAAAGGGCCTGGGGCTCCTACCACCGTTGCTACAATAGCAATGGCAGCAGCCAAAGCCCCAGGCCCTTTAAATCCCTGCCAGAGCCCCGGGCAGTGCACACCAGGCAGCGCTGAAGGGCTGACTCAGGGGTATGTCTACACTGCAGAGTTTTTCCAGAAAAACGGACATTTTTCTGGAAAAACTACACTTACATCCACACTGCAATTGCATTCTTTTGACAGAAAGTTGAAAGAACAGAGGGTTTTTTCCAACAGTGGTAAATCTCCTCCTATGAGGAAGAAGCCTTTTGGCAAAAGCTCTTTTGGAGAAAGGCGTGTGTGGACGGGGAAGAGGGTTTTTTTTCAAAAGAAGAGGAAAGAGGAAAAAGCACAGGTGCCCTGGTGGCCACTCCATCCATAGTAATCACAACTGAAATGCGAGATAGCATCCAATCAATGTGGACGTTCTCTTTCGAAAAAGCAGATTGCTTTTTCAATGTGCTTTGGCAGTATAGAAACTCTCTTCCAGAAAAGCTTCTTCCAAAAGAAGCCTGAAGTCTAGATGTAGCTGAGGAGGCTAGCCCTAAGCTCTGCCTCTTCTGTCCAAGGCCCCGCCCTTTCCAGGGGGCTGGAGCCACAGCCCTTCCACTTTGCCCAGGGCCTGGCAAAGTTTGTTGGCCACCCTGAAGCGAGGGAAATCATTTGCCCCGCTGTCAGTGTGGAGAAAGGTTTTGTGTGTCCCAGGGCGCCCATGAGTCACAATGTAGATTAAAGTTCAATTCATAAAGAATTAATCATGAGTAACAGATGTTGTAAGCTTGTTACAGATGTGAGAACTAAATACTATAAGCAGATCAATAGAAAGCATTATGGAGGGTTGTAACCTCAGATAAAGGCCACCCATTGACAGTTTGTTACCTATTAAAAGATCAATTCATTCTTCGTTAACCCTCTGTGAATCCTTTATAAATGGACCCCCAGTAGAAAGTGTGTCCCATATTTGGTCTTTTGTTTGTGCTTTTCAGAAATGATTGCATGTATCTCTCAACAAAATCTCTCTTGCATCGTGTTTGTCTTTGTCAGTCCCTGCATGGCTGCTGTGTGTTTCTGGAGCGTGTGGCTTTGATGAGCACCAGTGAAACAATCTGTCATTCTCCTCTTAGCAAAGTATTGTCCTCCCTGCAGAATGTGAAATAAGCTTGGCTTTCAATTTCTGTAGCAGTGGTATCAGGAGAAAATTCATCCCTGTGCAGAGGCCCAGCACATGTGATATCCAGTTAGTCTCAAAAAGTACTTGTCTCTACTTAATGGGAGATCAACACTGTGGAGATCAATCTACCAGGATTTGATTTAGCGGGTCTACTCAGAACCCACTAAACCAATCGCTGATGTTACCCCCCATCAACTTGGCAGAGTTGCAAGGAGTAATGGAAGTGGCCATGAGTTTCTCCCATCGACCTCCCTCAGTGGGAATGCAGGGAAATTTGACTTAAGGTACATCGACTTCAGGTACATTATTCCCATAGCTGGAGTTGTGTATCTTAGGTCAACTTTCTCTCCTAGTATATAGACCTGGCCTTATAGCCCACCAAACCAGAAGAATGGACTTCATGAACGAGTCAGTCTTTCCATCTTTTCCCTCTACCACCATACATCAGCCTATAAGTGTGTATAGTCACAACGGATGCAACTGCCCCAATATTATTTAATAATGTTCCAATTGCAACCCACACAGGACTCAGCTGCATTCTCCACCAACAAGGCAACCCCTGTCAACTGCCTGTCTTCAAACCTTTGTCCTTCTCTTTCATCCTTGCTAGGTGTTTCCACCCCCTGCAGGCAGTTGAACATAGCATCTCATCTGTGCATGCTTTATTCTTAGTAAGAATAGTCAGGTGCCTAGAAATTAACACGGCCAGAAACTCCCCTATGAGCCAACTGTCCTCCCTCAAATCCCTTGCCAGTCATCCTAATTGTTTTTAAATATGGAAGTTCAGCAAATCCAAGTTTACTAGGTAAATATGTGCTCTTTAAGAACTCTGGCCCCTGAAAAGGCAGTTACTCTCTATGTATGAGCTATAAAGGACTGAATTACCCACTTGCCTGTGTGACTCAGAGAGCTTCTTATAAGTAATTCAGGTATCCAACTGTTCGCCCTCATAAACCAAATGTTCACAGTATTTCATAGGGATACAAATTGCCTTTGTCTGAACAGTAGCTACATTCTGAACACCTGCAGCTTGGCCCCGTTTTGCATGTGTTGCTTTCTTATCCTCTTTGGCCCCATTTTTTCAGCCAGGGAGCTGGAAATTCACATTAAATCAAAGACACTCTTATCAGTGCCACAGGTGTATCTTCAGACATGAGTGTCCAAAATACAACCCCAGTATGGGCGCAGATAGGCAACAATGCCTGCAAACCACACAATATTGAATGAGAACAAGTAGTTCTGCGGCACCTTAGAGATTAAGAAAAATCACGGAATCATAGGGTTGGAAGAGACCTCAGGAGGTCATTAAGTCCAACCCCCTGCACAAAAGCTTTATAAAACCAGTCTCCCTTGCCTTTGACTACTTCATTTTCACATCAAAAGCTAAGAATGGGACAATTCCAGCCCACTTAATTAGCCTCATTAGCACCCATACTACAACTGACAGGTACTTCCCCCCCATCCCATTATAAATATCTTGGTTCTGTTATTTCCACTCCAGGTCATCATCTTAAGAAGTAGGTTTTACCCATGAAAGCTTGTGATACTATATATATATATTTTGTTAGTCTCTAAGGTGCCACAAGACTACTCATTGTTTTTTAAGTTACAGATTAATACAGTGACCCCTCTGAGACTGTCAAATGAGAAAGGGATATTTGTAAATTTAATTAGGAGTGGTCATTCAAAGAGTTCTTTTAGGGTATGTCTATACTGCAGAGTTATTCTAGAAAAACAGCTGTTTTTCTGGAAAAACTACACTTACATTCACACTGCATTTATGTTCTTTTGACAGAAAGTCGAAAGAATGCAGGGTTTTTTTCTGTCAGTGTTAAACCCCTTTCAATGAGGAAGAAGCCTTTTTCTGAAAGAGCTCTTTCAGAAAAAGGTGTGTGTGGACGGGGAAGAGGGTTGTTGGTTTTTTTTTTCAAAAGAAGAGGCCTCTAGGAAAAAGCACAGGTGCCCTGGTGGCCACTCTGTCCATAGTAATCACAACTTAAATGCAAGATAGAGTCCAATCAGTGTGGATACTATCTTTCAAAAAAGTAGATGGCTTTTTCAATGCACTTTGGCAGTGTGGATTCTCTCTTTCAAAAGAGGTTTTTCTGAAAGATCTTCTGGAAAAGCTTCTTCCAAAAGAAGCCTGCAGTATAGAAATAGCCTCAGAATAGCAACCCAGTCCTGCAGACACTGAACCCTGTGGGCTTTGACTAGAGCTAGTGAAAATGAAAGTAATCATTTTTGTGGATAATTTTGTTTTTTTTCCTTTAAAAAAGATCCACAACTTTTTCCCCCCCCAAACCCAAGTTCTTCCAAAAACATTTCAGGTTTTTGTCAAAACACTGAAACAAAAAATAATATAATAAATAAAATTACTTGTCATACACACCCTGAAAAAAGGGTTTGTCAAATATTTTCAGTAAAAATTGTGGGGGGGTTTTCAAACCAAATTGCCTTCCCCCCTTTTTTTTTAACCCAAATATTTTCACGGAAACATATTTGGGGTTTGTTTTCCACAAAAAAATAAAAGCAAACAGCAAATAACTACCACAGAAAGTTAAGACCACAATGGGTACTTTCTACAAAAGTTTGCGTATGTGTAAAAAAGTCATTTGCCATTGAAAAAACGTTTTGATGAAAAATAAAATCGCATGCAGCAGTGGGGGAACCTGCTTCCTGCTTAGAGGCACTTACAAGCCAAAAACAGACAAAGACGAGGCAAGACATGAGATGACTAGTTGTAGAATGGCCTGGTAGCGAATCAAGGAAGAATTTCCAGAAGTGTGGGACGTTGTTTGAATGTCTTTCCTAATAATTAACCTCAATTTTGCCTGCAGTAGCTGAAATCCATGACACTGCCTTTCTCCATCCCCATTGACTAATGAGAAGAATCAAGTCCTCTTCTCTCAGAATAATCCATTTACATAGCAGACAATTAACCTGCCCTCAGACTTGTTTTTCAATAGAACACAAGCAAAGCCCTCTTAACCTTCCATCCAATTCTGTCCAGGCCCTTCTAAATACTCTATTCTGTTGATGATGCTTCTGGCAAGCGTTCAAGTTTCAAGGGACAGACTGCTGCCTCCATATATGGCTTCATATTGTTGGCTGGCCATGTGGAAAAACAAAAAAACAAAATGAGAATAAACAGCACAACAGCTTTCAGCTCCTTTCTAATGAGTTATAGGCTCATTTCTAATGCCACAGTCAATTAATGTGAATTCCCAACAGGGTCCCCTCCATGTGTTTTGTTGTGCAAGATTAATGGTGAATATAAAATTACTTTTCCACCTTGGGACATCCCTATGATTCTGTAGAAAACCCATCTAACAATTGCCCATAAATATTCAGAGATTTGATGTATCACTAAGTCTTTTGTTAAAGGAATTTATTATCATAAACATTTTTCCTCGGGCAGTTTTCATGGCTGGCAGCACTCAGAGTACATTTTACAATTGTACAGCATGACACTCGTCTTTGGTCTTCTCATCTGTGATGTTATTTGACAGCCTACCATATCAGAGGATAGGTAAGTACAAAATCCTCATGCCTTTCTGAACCTTTCATTCAAGGCCTTTCCTAAAGGCTGGGAGATGTGAGAATGTTGGAAGGCCCATTTTAGAGAGAGAGAAACTGAAGCCAGAAAAGTTAAGGTCCAGATTTTTAAAAATAAACTCAAATTTTGTGAGTCTCTTGAGGCAAGAGTTCTGGATAAAAGGTCGTAGCTGTATGACTATGTGTGTGTTTGTGCCTGGACATAGAGACAATAGTACACATGAAAAATGCCATCTAATGGTACAGGTTGAATCTCTCTAGTCCCTGGTCCAGCAACATCTGTGGTCCAGCATAATTAGGGGTTTGGAACAGGTCCCATATGAGGAGAGATTAAAGAGACTGGACTTTTCAGCTTGGAAAAGAAGAAACTAAAGAGGGATATGATAGAGGTCTATAAAATCATGAGTGGTGTGGAGAAAGTGAATAAGGAAAAGTTATTTACTTGTTCCCATAATATAAGAACTAGGGTCCACCAAATGAAATTAATGGGCAGCAGGTTTAAAATTAAAAAAAGGAAGTTCTTCTTCACACAGCGCATAGTCAATCTGTGGAACTCCTTGCCTGAGGAGGCTGTGAAGGCTAGGACTGTAACAGTGTTTAAAAGAGAAGTTACTATAGAAGCTACTATAATTATTTTAAAAGAGAAGAGACTATAACAGGGTTTAAAAGAGAAACTAGATAAATTCATGGAGGTTAAGTCCCTAAATGGCTATTAGCCAGTATGGGTAAGGAATGGTGTTCCTAGCCTCTGTTTGTCAGAGGGTGGAGATGGATGGCAGGAGAGAGATCGCTTGATCATTGCCTGTTTGATTCACTCCCTCTGGGGCACCTGGAATTGGCCACTGCTGGCAGACAGGGTACTGGGCTGGATGGACCTTTGGTCTGACTCTTATGTTCTTATCTAGATGTCCATTTATCATGGGGGTAGCCAAGTTTCCTGTGGTCCTGTACAGTTTGTTTACAGCCACCAGTACTGGCTCTCAGTGTTCAGTGCTGTTATTTAGCTTTAATTTACCCTACATGTCTTCTAACTGCCCAGCAAGCAGTGGAAGTGTTGGTAATGCTGCTAGGCAACATTGTCCTCCCATGGTTTGGCAAATTCTCTGGTTCAGCACTGGTCAGGTTAGATAGGTTCCAATGTATATAGGAACAGGAGATTGAATCTACATATTTAGGAGCAATCCAGTTGCTGATACACTGCAAACTGGCTTCCTCGCTGATGAGCTTTGGACACCTCCATGTTTGGGTGCCCAAGTGTAGATATCCAGGGCCAACTTTTGAGAGGTACTAAATACATGAAATGTTCAGCTTTCATTGGAGTTGTAAATGCTCCATATCTAAAATTAGCTTCTATCTATAGTAGGTGCCTAAAACCGGAGATATTTTGAAAATTTGGGCCCACGTAACTTCTGCAATGCCTCTGCGTCATTCAGTGCCAGAACCAGGCCCAGAAGTCCTGTTTCCTGGGTCCCTGCTCTGTTCATTCAGTTGACAAAATCCCATTGCACAAGACTCTGGCTTCTCTGCCATGTTACCCATGACAGAATCAAGCCTCCCCTGAAAGAAACAATCTGCAAAAAGAAACCCAATCCTCTCTTAACTTTCAAAACACCATATATAATATTTCTGACTGGGGAGCTGACTATGACCTTGATTGCTAAGGTGCCTCAAACATTTTCACCCTAATGACAGAATAATAGGGGAATTCAAAATCGACAATTATAATATGAAAGCCCAAGCCAGAATCAGGTATTTTGACATTAATCAGATCTATAAGGCAGCAGATCAGATGAATAATTGACCTGGTGTATGATAATTCTTTGAAAGGCAGACAGCTCTATCCAAAAATCATTTCTCTAAGGTGCAGATTAGATTTCTTGTCTCTTATAGCTATTTTTGCCCCTAATTCATAACCAACATAGCACAGAGCTGCTGTCTCCTCAGAATTTATCCAGGGCAGGGATTAGACTGACAAAAAACTGATGCAAGTTGGAGTAGTTTAAGGAACAATTTTCTTTCTTGCCTGTGAATATCCTGCCTTTCGCGTGGCTAAGTCCAGAGCCATTATTTTAGCACCGCTTGGATGTGTGTGAATGATGATACTGATCTCCCTTTAATGGTTTGTGTTGTCTACAAAATTGCTGAAGCTTAATATGTGCTTATCCTTTACACTGCACTTCACAGGTCACCAAGGAATCAATAGGTTATGCTGCTTTTGTAGACAATTTTCCATGTACTAGAGCTGAAGCCTGCTCCTTCTCTTTCCCTCGTTTATATATATAAACATGCACACAGAGATACGCAGAGATGACTGAAAACCACATTGACATGTTCTCTCTCTCTCTCTCTCTCTTGCTCTCTCTCTCTGGTTTTCAAGCCATGCAATAATCCTGTTTTAATACGTTCAGATAACAGGAGGTGATGCCGACCATTTACTTTTCCTTTACCCAGCAATCAGCAATTACACTTTTGGGGGAGGGAGGAGGAAGGGAGTTGGAATAATACGTTCAACTGCTGATTAGGTTCCAATCAAACGGAGGATCAAAATAAAACAATGGAGCTGGTTTTGACCTGTTTTCTCTAGTGCTACAGATGAAACCTCTCACCACCCTTCCTCATAAAAAATGACTAATCCTGTAGCACCTTAGAGACTAACAAATACATACATATTTGGCTCCACTCATCTGAGGAAGTGGGTTGTGCCCACGAAAGCTCATGATACTATATATATATATATATATATATTTGTTAGTCTCTAAGGTGCTACCGGACTAGTCATTTTTTTTAAAGTTACAGACTAACATGGGGATCCCTCTGACATCCTTTCTCTCATTTATTTTGAACTGCAGATGAGACCCCAGGAATAAGGGCTTGGTCGGAGGCCTGTTGAGGCCAATGGGAGTGCCTCTGTTGCCTTCTACATGCATTGGACCAATCACCTGATACCACTGAGTGTCACAGTTTTCTTCCTTTGCACAGCCAGGGCCAGAGCTTGCCAAGAGCTACTGACACCTCTGGGGTGGAGGGGAGGAATCAGTGAGGTGGAGAAAGGGCATCTTTCATCCCTAAGGGTGTTTGCATGGCCCAGGAATCCACATGCCCCCCTCTCTCCTGAAGCGGCAATTCATGTGTCAGCCCCCTGGCAACCATTGCTCATAATTACTGACCATGGAACCCTGAGGCCCTGGCTCTGATTTTGCTCAGTCCTCAATCAAGTGAAGCTCCCTGTGATGTTAGGTGCCCCCGAGAAAGGACGCTGTAACCAAAGGGCTTGGCCTTCACCGATGAGATGCTCCTGGCCGTGGCAGCTAACTCCTTCCTGTTGTTTTATTTTTAATCCATTGTCAACCCGGAGCTACTGGCAGCTCTGCTAAGAAAGCGAGCGCCACCTGTCCTGAACAGCCACGTGCTGCTGGGGTGTTACAAGCGAAACCACAGCTGTGCTAAGCCTACCTACTTCAGGTGTAGCCACCAGCCAAGACAGTAGGTACAATGCAAGCACCCAGACATGAGCCACTAGCATTCGCGCTGCCTCTTAGGTGCTGGAACAAGAAGTGCAGGGAGGGGGGAGGGCAGTGCTGTAGCACCCCTGGGCATGAAGAGGTTTCCATCAGACACAGGGTTTACAGGTGAGTTCAGTGGCTCTCAGCACCCCCACTATAAAATTTATTCCAGCACCGCTGCAACAGCAGTGTGTGCTTCTATAGCTCCTTTCCTCCAAAGATTTGAGATGAAGTGCACAAAGGTGCTCAGAGAGCCGGGGCACTGCCAGGAGTCGCGTCCAGCATTCCTAGTATTATGCTCCCACCACATTGGCCAAGCTTTTGTTCCCCTGGGGAGCAAGTTTCTGCTCCGAGCAGCAATGGATGCTTTAATGAAGCCATGAGCTCACCCAGCGATGGTGGGATCAGCAGTCTACTGCATTTACTCCAAGATTCCACACCCCCTTTCTTTTTTTGGAATACAGGGCAGAACTAATTTGGGTAGTTCAGCTTACAAGACCCAGCAATTACAGGTCCCCTGCATGACTGCAGCTCTGATGTCTTGATGCTACTCACTAATAGATGATGCTGATGATAAGAAATGAGATTGGAGCTTGTCTGCAAACGTAATAAGCATTGCCTGACCTATGAAGTGCCCTTCTGGGCGGAACCTTGTGCCGGCAGAGTGGCCTCTCTGCCTCTTCTCTCCTCCTCAGCCTACGTGACATTTAAAATGAGGCCGGTAATAGAAGGCAATTGCTCAGAAATTAATTGCAGAGAAAAAAAAATATATTTTTTTTTATTCCATGAGGAAGAAATTATTTTATTACCAGGGTTTGTGAGGTTCAAACTCCCTGGTGGTCACTTTCACAAAAGCTGTCAAGTAGCTCTTGGAATTGGATATTTAGCAGGGTGTTTAAGGGGCATAAGCCATGATAGATGGATTTAATTTTTGTGATAGGGCCACGAAAACTAATGAGCTCTAAGTTTTCAGTGCATCAGTTGAGCCGAAATTAAGCCTGCCTGTAGCAGACCCTCTGAATTGTACAGTGGGCGCCAGATGTTACCTGACAAGATGCTTCTCCTTCCCTGTAGTGGTCGAGATCCTCAGATTTCAGTGGAAACTGAGAGGGCTTGATATCTGGCGACAGGTTTGCGATTCCTCTGTGAACCCAGAGCAACCTGTTTAGTGCTGAGGGAGCCTTGAGAAGCCAAGGTCTGATAAACAGCCACCAGTCTGCTGGTTCTCTGAACCTTCCAGCTCTCTGGAATGGTCCTTCTCAATGACAGTTTGATATCTAAGTGCATTTTGTTTCTGACTAGACCATAGGTTACACTGCCCTCATAGACCTCAGAGCCCTTTACTACGAAGAGTAATTATAGAGAGGGACATGAGGCACAGGGAGGGGATGTGTCTTACCTGCAGTTAATGGCAGCACAGGAAATAAACTTGGATTTGACTCAGAGGCCCACTGAAGCTTGTCCCACGCCTTCCACACCAGCTTCATCCTCTGGTGTTTTGGAGCTTTTGGGCCCACTCAAGCCCAGCAGCCCAAAAGTGCCTGAACAGGAAAACCGGTATGGGTATGGGAATGTGTAATCATGTGGGCCCTGCTATCCTATCCAGTATAGTCATCACACTACGCAGAACCCAGGTTTACTTCTCTCACCTTTACTTGGATGGGCCTGAACAGAAAAACACCGTGAAGCTTAGCCCACACCTTGTCCCCCAGCTCAGGTTCCTCTACTTGCTCTGCTGAGCCCACTCTCTAGATCTTCTCTCGCTAGACAGCTGCTCATCCCTCCTTTAGGTCCACATGAATCAGCAGAACCCATTTACCCTTCCAGGAGGATCAACCTGTGGTTCCGGGGGTGTTTCAGGCCGCCTCTCTCACACTCTAACTTGTTTTACTCCATTGTCCATGTCAGGAGGGAGAACAAGGAAACTCAAGGCTCACAGCTGTAAGTGGTGAGCAGCTATCACAACATTCCAGGTGCTGACTGCTAATTGTTACCTAGGGAACTGCGGTAGGGTGTTTGTCTGCTCATGGGTTCCACACACAGCAGAGAGAGCTGGCAGCAGGGAAACTGCAGAGAGGAGCTAGCAACGGCCGACAAACACTCGAAAACAACTTCTTTGAAGGTATGTGAAGAGCAATTCATAAAGCCAAGCAGTTAGGGGCTTGCTGTAGGTTGGAGGGGCATGGGAGAGGAGCAGAGAGAGTGGCATATTAGGGCAGGAAAATGGCTAGATGAGGTTACTAACAACAGGAAGCTGCAGAGAGGGAGGGTTTCCCAATGGTTATAGCACTTGGGAGACTCCTATTCAAATCCTTGCTCTGCCTCAAATCTTGGAGCAAGTCGCTTGGCTTCCCAGCCTGCTCCTCCACCACACTTTGTACTATCACAGTGCCCTACTGCCTGGGCTATTGTGAGATGCTCAGATCCCCCAGTGATGGGGCCATACCAGCATCACCACTAGAGTTCAGATACTCTCATGTACAGTCAGGTCCATCCATTTGTGGAGCTGGCCAGTTTTGGATTATAACAGAAATACCCAAAGCCCCCTGGGTATTTTGTGGTGGGGAGGGGAGAAGGCTGCGTGCCCTGGGATTGTCTTTCACCACCCCGGGTCATGCATGAATTTGGGCAGCCTATCAATGCTGAGTGGGTTGACTATGTTTGAACAAGTGCAGGACTCAAGCAATGTTCCCTCTAGTTTTTTTTTCATCCATGTGCAGAATTAATTTTGTTCTGTGCACCACAGCATGTACAAATGTGCACCACCGGTAGAACCACATTATGCCAACTGTGGGCGTTCTACTAATCAGCCTTTGGGCGACACCTGAATCTCTCCTGAGTGGCCCTCAAGAGCTCAGCTTACAGGGAACACTGGCCCAAGCCTCAGAGTCGCTGAGGGACCGCTACAGCCTTTGACACGTCTGGGCTTTGGGGATTGCCAAGCTTCTCCTGATATCCAGGTAGGAGCGAGAGGACATTTGAATTGGTGATGGACCACATTTCATTCCCCCTAGACACACATACCCCACTCTCAGTTAGCGCCTTCCCCAAACTTTCCCTTGATTGTCTGAAGAGAGGCCCAAGCCTCTGCCTGGCCCAACCAGCAAGTCAAATTACAAAGGATGAATATAAGCAAACAATTCAGGTATGCAGGGGCAAGATTAGAAAGGCAAAGGCACAAAATGAGTTCAATCTATCTAGAGACATAAAGGGCAACAAGAAGATGTTCTACAAATGTATTAGGAGCAAGAGGAAGACCAAGGAAAAGGTAGGCCCATTGTTCAGTGAGGAGGGAGAAACAATAACAGGAAACTTAGAAAAGGCAGAGGTGCTTAATGACTTCTTTGTTTTAGTTTTCATCAAGAAGATGCATGGTGATGGGATGCCCAACACAGTGAATGCTATTGGAAATGGGGTAGGTTTAGAAGTTAAAATAAAAAAAGAACAAGTTAAAAATTACTTAGAAAAGTTACATGTCTGCAAGTTATCAGGGCCTGATGAAATGCACCTTAGAATACTCAAGGAGCTGATAGAGGAGGTATCTGAGCCTTTAGCTATCATCTTTGAAAAGTCATGGAAGATGGGAGAGATTCCAGAAGATTAGAAAAGGGCAAATATAGTGCCCATTTATAAAAAGGGAAATAACAATTCAAGAAACTACAGACCAGTCAGTTTAATTCCTGTGCGAGGGAAGATAATGAAGCAAGTAATTAAGGAATTCATCTGCAAACATCTGGAGGATAAGGTGATAGCGAACAGCCAGCATGGATTTGTAAAGAACAAATCATGTCAAACCAATCTGATAGTTTTCTTTGACAGGATATCAAGCCTTGTGGATAAGGGAGAAGTGGTGGACGTGGTATACTTAGACTTTAGTAAGGCAATTGACATGGTCTCGCATGACGTCCTTATCAATAAACTAAGCAAATACTACTTAGATGGGGCTACTATAAAGTGGGTGCATAACTGGCTGGATAACCGTTCTGAGAGAGTAGTTATTAATAGTTCACAATCACGCTGGAAGGGCATAACAAGTAGCGTTCTGCAGGGGTCCGTTTTGGGATCGGCTCTGTTCATTATCTTCATCAATGATTTAGATATTGGCGTAGAGAGTTTGCTTATTAAGTTTGCAGATGATACTAAGCTGGGAGGGGTTGCAACTGCTTTGGAGGATAGGGTCATAATTCAAAATGATCTGGACAAGCTGGAGAAATGGTCTGAGATAAATAGGATGAAGTTTAATAAGGACAAATGCAAAGTGCTCCTCTTAGGAAGGAACCATCAGTTTCACACATACAGAATGGGAAGCGACTGTCTAGGAAGGAGTACTGCAGAAAGGGATCCAGGGGTCATAGTGGACCACAAGCTAAATATGAGTCAACAGTGTGATGCTGCTGCAGTTCTAGCATTCTTTGATTCTATGATAAAGGGAAGTTTGGGAAATGCGCTAACCACTGTGCTCCAAGAAACAAATGGCAAAACCTTTCCGGCTGCACTCACTTCTGCTGGGGCCCAGAATCAGTCGTAGGGTCCTAGCCTGTGTTCCCTTTAACGTTTTCTATCCTTGGGTGGGTTGAAATTTCTTATGTGCAACACCGGGATTGAGGTAGTGTGTGCAAGTGCACCACCAATACAAACAACACACACACATATATAACAAAACTCAAAGACTAGAAGCCCCATGTGATGGGAATCTGCCCCACACTGGCCCTTTAAGGGTAAAACTCAGCCTGGGAGAGCAAAGGCCACAGCTGAGGCAGATACTGCCAATTAGGGCCCAGCTGGAGGGTGTATAAATAAGGAAGGGAGACTGTTGGGGTGTCCATCAGGTAGGGGGGCCTCAACTGCCTTGTCAGTCACCCAGAGGGACCCACTGGGGTTTACTCTCACCCTTTCCACGAGGGGTAACAGCTTTGCGGTGGATACCTGCAATCTATCCATGCTCTTTGGGCAAATATGGCCCCCTCAATGAGGACAATATGGCCTCCCAGCCAGGGTCCCCAGTCCACCCTCTTTAGTAAGGGAAATAGGGCCTCCCAGTCAGGGCCTACAGTTTGCCCTTATTGGTCAGGGGAAATTATGGCCTCATGGCCAGGGTTTACTGTCACACAGGACCCTGCCTGAATGCTGGGGTTGCGTGCCCTCCCAAAGACAAGGGAGGAAAGCAGGGTAGGGGGACCCGGGCCCTCCCACTCCACCGGGTCCCAACCCCGGGTCCTAAGGGTAGGGAAATACTCCGCTACCCAGTTGGTGGGATCAGGGGCCACAACACACCAACCTCATGGGCCTAGTTTCCCTGCCCTGGGCCACTTCCTACCCATGTCCCGCCGCTTGCTCCTCGATGTTTCCAGCCGGCCTTCGCATTACCTCGCAGCATCGCAGCGGCCAGGGTGGGCGTTGTGGGCACGGTTCCGCTCGCTGGAGAGGTGGTGGGATCCACGGCTACCTCTGCGCCGGCGAGGGGGTCCTTCCAGTCAGCAGCATCCCTGGTGACTGCGGCGCTGTGGCTCAAGCAGCCCTCGGTGGTGGAGGAACCCTGGTGGACCACCCAAAGTGCCAGGGCAACAGCGTTTCTCACAGCTGTGGATGTTCCTCTGGCTATGACCCAGCTGGGTAAGGCGGCCCCGCCCACCGTGGCCAGAGTTATTTCGGGACTGGCCAAGGTTTGCCTGGCGATGGGTCAGCCAGGGAGGGCCAACCCTCCCACCCCGAAGCCAGGCAGAACAGAATTGAAACTGGCGTTCGTGCTCTGCCCCTTCCGACTGCCTTTCCCTGCTGTGCCAGCTCGGGCCTTATTATAGCCCCGACCCGCTGGGAGCATGCACGGCAGGGACGCACCAGCAGAGCCTACTCGCCCCTCAGCACGGGGGCTTCCCTCTCTCACAGTGCGGGGCGTGGGCGCCCCCTCACAGAGACATACTTGTTCTAGCTGAGGAGCAGGAAGGACCTGGCTATTAACGAAGCTTGGAGGCTTCCTAAGACAGAGCAGTGCTGGGGAAAGGCAGGAAGAGCTGGGGAGCTCTAGCCTGGCCTCACTCCCAGGCTGCAGGGCCTGAAGCAAGGCCCAAGAGTACCAGGGCTGCAGGGGGGTAGCCAGGATAGGAAAAGGCAGCAGGTCCACCCCCTCCCCCCCTTGCCAATGCTGAGTGGCCATTTCAGATGGCAGTTTGCCCCTGTGGCAGGGGCTAGATGACGACTGGCCATGGGTCACTGAGGCAAGGTGGGTGTAGGGGAATGGGGTGTTCCCTGGGAGGTGAGGACCCCAGAGTGCAGAAACTGATAAACACCTGCCCTGGAAGGGGGCTGAAAGACACCGGCGTGGGCACTGCCAGAAGGCAGTGTCCTGAAGGGGATGCCGTGCTGAGGGAGCGACATGGGTCCAGAATGGTGAGCATCGAGTGAGGGCATGGGGAGACATCAGCCAGAAGGAGGCGCTCTGCAGGCAAATGAGTTAATTCCCAGGGCTACCAGCAGGAGGCGCTGCAGTGATGAGTGCTGCCCCGTGATACCCCAGAACAAATTAACACATGGCTTCAGAGTTTATAGATAGATGCATGTTTCAAAGAGCTTGCAAATAAGGTTTCATCCTACAAAACAACTAGCATCACACCTAGCACTTGCTACTTCTGACTCATAAGAGTCAGAACTCTACCACATTCTGTCAAAAGAATCTTTTTCTTTTTTACCTTTAGCCATTAACACCTATGTAAACTCTGTTTGAAATGTAATCATGCAAATATCCTCCTAGTACACTAGCACGCACACACATCCCATGCAGCCTGCTATTCTCCCCTCCCCCCCTCCACACACTTGCTCCAACCCAGCCAGAGAGGACTGCAACAAGTGAATTAGATAACCCAAACAGACAACCCCCTGCCTCCACCTCACAGCACAGATACCAGCACCCACTCACCCTCTCTTCCCCCCACCTACCCCTGTGCAATCTGCTCCCCCCAGCCCAGGTGAGGGCTGAGATAAAATCCTGCATCTCAAGCTATATCTACACCTCCCCCACCTCACAACAAAAAAACTCCCTACTCCACCTCACATCAATGCCAGCACCCACCCACCCCTTCTTTCCCCCACCTACCCCATGCAGTCAGCTCCTTATTTCCCCCTTCCCAGGAGGCTTGAGAGTGCTCGGTTTCTGCCTCGCTCTTGTGCGAACAGAACTCTCCAAACTTCCCTCCTCTCTGACTCCCCCTCAGCTAATTAATTACTCACTCACTCCCATTCTGTCCCCACCCTCCCCACATATTCTCTCCTTATCTCCCCTTACCTTCTATGGGAGCTGCTCAGTTTCAAGCAGGCAGCTAGCTCCATTTAGCTGCTTGCTCAGTGAGAGGATGCCCCACCTCCACTGGTCAGCTGAGCTCCCTGACTGCAAGGGGAGCTTTGAACTTCTGAATGGAACTCAGAAAACAAATGTGTGTCTGCACAGCCACGCAGCTTACAGGGAACCTTGGTCCTGGCTTTGCACTGGATCATGGGCTCTCCCCCTTTCTGACACCAAGGGCTCCTTCTGAAAAAACAGTCACATGCTAGTGACAACCCTCATCAAGTGCAATGGGGCCCAAGTTTAAGCCAGTGCCCACGTACTGCAGGGTGGTACATGAACCACACTGTGACTCACAACCTGAGGACACTGGCCCCACCAGACTTCAAACATGAGTGTAGGAAACCCCTGTAACTGGGCACTGACTCCAGCACCCGCAGGGGCAGAGAGATGCTTGTGCCAGCAGGGTTGGTGCATGAGAGACTTGCACTATCTATTTAGGGGCTGGCTTCTCCACCCTCTGATTTGGCGATTTCCCAAGCGTGTGGGAAACTGCTGATTGCATGAATGGGTGGCTAGCAGGGCTGCTGACACATCTCAGCTGCTCCCTGCTGCTAGCTGTCTACAGCCCAGAAATAAGGAATTTAGGGTTTGTTACTATTAACTCCAGCAGCGGAGAGCTGTTCTCCTTGGATAACTAGCCCATGGCCCTATGTGGGGAGGAACTGCTGAGCTCAGCCAACTACCAGCACCAGAGGCATCCCCCTCACCAAAAAGCTCCACCCCCGTCCTAGCTGGCAATTGTAGCAGAGTGGCACAGGCTCCAGCTTTAGAGGCAGAGGTATTCAAGGAGAGCAATTCATACTCTGTGCACAACTGGAGTCTGCTCCCCAATCTCAACCTCATCACTAGCAAGAAGAGTAAACCACATTCACTCTTTGGAGACTCCGCCCAATTTTTTATTTTTATTTCTCATATTTTGGGAACTGCTCTTGGTGCCTTTTCTCCCCAGGAGTGGCCTGAGGTGGAAATGGCCCCACCTCTCAGCCTCTGATCTTTGCCTTGTTCTTGCCTTGCCTTTTCAAAGGATTTCCTGGCCTGCTGTTTCCCTCCACAGGGCAAGTGACTGTACAGACCTCAATAAGTCTCTTTGCAGTGCAGCACTTCCACTGACAGTTCTGGTGGCTATCGTGATTTCACTTTGCAAAAGAGAGGAGGCTGCCTCTTGCAGATGAGATGATCTGCTAATTAATGTAAACATCTCATTGCTCCTTTTCTACGAAGCAGTTGCAAAGCAAGGCCTCTTCTCTTCAGAGCTGGCTCCTTGTAGCTGGGAATTGCTCTTTCATGAATTTTCACCAAAGAGTTCCCAACAGCAGAGGCCCACACTGAGCTACAGATGATAAGTGCTAGCAGAAATGTGGGAGTTAAAGCCAGCACTTTTACATACACGGAGGATTTCTTCTGCTCCAAGGCCAGACGTACCACACAAATGGCAGTGCAACTGACTGCTGGCTGGCTGGCTGGCTGCAGAGAGCAAAAGTGGGACATGAGTTTCCCAGGCACTTGGCTGTGTCCCTGCAGCAACTGTATACCACCACACAGGCAGCACTGCTACCATGTTCTTCCTTCCTGAGCAGAATATAAAGAACACACTGCACTGCATCTGGAGCATTCGCCACCAGGCTGCTAGTTTGGATCCAGTGTAGGGCTGTAAGTTTTCATCCATGGGTGGTTTTTGTTGACCAGTATGAAATGAGTTTGGTCCAATTCTCAATGGATCAGACTCCATGTTGCAAACATGCATGCACACATTCTGAATTGCCAATCCTGGGCATCTTTGCTGACTGGCTCAGCAGAGAGGCCAAAGGTCTGGATGGGACATGAAGAGGGAGTGCTTTGCTTTGGAGATTCCCATAGCAGGTCCAATTGGATGAGTGATAAGAGCAGCAGTGTGTAGCTAGAGGGATAGTTGCCCTGCTTGGTGACAGAGGATCTCAGGCAGCAATGCTGTAGAGCAGTAGTTCTCAAGCTTTCTTTCTGAGTTGAAGAAAATAATTGATGCTGTGACTCAAGTGCAGGCTCCAGGGGTGGGGTTGAGGATGAGGGCATTGGGCTGGAGGTAGGGGAATCTGGCTTTGGGGTGGAGAGGGCTTACCTTGAGTGGCTCCTGGTCAGCAGCACCTTAAGGCAGCTTCCTGCCACCACATACATGCACACACACACCATGCTGCCCCCAGAAGCAGCTAGCAGAAGGTTCCATCCAATGGGAGTGTGGAGCTGGTGCTGGGGGGGGCAGGGCTTGAGCCCTCCACCTCTGGGTGCAGAGGTGGGTACCTTATCCCCTGCACCACTGGAGGAGCCCCCCAACCTCCCTACATTCTGGGCCCCCCCTTATCTATCCTATGTCCCAAAGGTGGCAGTTCCATCCATTGCCAAGCTGGTGGAGACTGTTCTGGGGGGGCCAAACCCTTGACCTCTGGCTCTAGAGGTTAGTACCTTAGTCTCTGCACCACTGAAGGAGCTCCCCAACTGCCCTATATTCTGGGCCCCCCTTATCCTTCCTTTGTTCCAAGGGTGCCAGCTCTGTTCATTGAGAGCCTGGGTTGGCTGTCCCCCAAAGGTGGGGGGCGGGGCTTTTCCCCCATCCCACCTAGGAGCCAGGCCTGCTGCACAGTCTGCAGTCAGGACAGGCAGGGAGCTGTCTTAGCACCCCCACTGGTCACTGATCCCCCTGCAGCAACGAGGTCCAGTGCCTGACATTCCACGACCCAAAGTCCTCTACAGCAGTGGTTTTCAAACTTCACAAGCCTCCGGCACCTTTCAGCAGTAGAAATAACTCATGTCTTTGTGTTCAGGAATATGCTGTGATTGCAAAGAATATATGCCAACCAGTATTCCCAGCAAGCTGCATGCTTGGGCAGCCACCCAGGAGAGATTCAGGTCCTACCCAGCTGATTAGCAGAGAGCCCACAGCTGGCAGCCTGTGTTTCTACTGGTGGTGCACATCTGCACATGCCTCAGTGCACAGAACAAAAATTATTCCACCCATGGATGGAAAAAAGTAGAGGGAACACTGATACCAATGGTATCCATTAAAACAGGAAAGCAGGTTCATTGGACACTTATTTCAAGGTATCATTCTCATTGCAAACAGTGACCTAGTGCCACAGGGCCTTCCAGTAAATGTGCAAATACAGCATCTAGCACAAAGAGGCCCAGGAACTGCTCTGATTTTTTTTTTCATGGTATTGAAAGCATGGGGTGCCCCGCAGTTCTCATAGCCTGTTGACTTTCCTAGAAGGCTTCACTTAATGACTGGAAAGGGTTACTAAATCTGGCATATTACTGGCTCCAGGCACTGGTTGCACACTTTAGATGAGGCAATTGGAAGCCAAATGGTCAATGTACCTGATAGCTACTGCCCCAGATTTGGGTGGCTAACAGTAGCACCCACTGCTGCTGCCCCCAAAGAACTTCCATTCCCAGCGTCTGATGTAGTGTCCAATGAAGTCAATGGAAAGACCCCCATTGATTGCAGCCGCCTGTAGATAAGGGCTTACCATAGCAAATTATTTCACAGAGAGGAAACTGAGACACTGAGAAATTGAGGGACTCACCAAGGAATCTGGCAGGACCAGAAACTGAGTTTAGTTCTCTGGAGCACCAGGTCAAAGCCTCAGTAAAACAAACCTCTCACTCTAACAGCCAGCCGGATACAATGGGGAAGGAAGCTTTTTGTCTGTTTTAGCCCCTTTCCTCATTCTGTTTCATTTGTTAAGATTGGAGGCTTTTTGGGGCAGGGTCTTTTCTGACACTGGGGCTATGTCTAGACTACAGGGGTTTTCCGGTATCCTGGAAAACTCCACCATGTCCAGGGAACGCGTCTGCTCTTCTGCTTTTTTTTTCTTCTTCCACAAGGAAGAAGGGCTCTTCCGAAAGAGGGGTTTTTTTCCTAAATTTGTCCCAGTATAGATGGGTCAAATTTCAGAAAAGCCTCTTCTGAAAAAACTATCGGAAAAAGGTACGCAAATTGCGGACCGCAATTTGCGGACCTTTTTCCAATAAAGCCCCGTAGTGTAGACATAGCCTATGTGAGGTGCCCCACACACATGGCTAGTGACAGACAGGCAATCTCTGCATAGTGTGGGGACGTGTACTGCGCACATGCAGAAGCTATGTGTTCATTCATATCTTTAGACTAACCCAAGGTTTCTGAAGCTCTGTGTGGTTAAAGTGTATCTTGGAAAAAACTCCCCGCAGAAGAGAGAGAGAATCTAGTTTGAGACATTAAGTGGAAATTCTCCAGGCATGGGTGCAGCTGTGCTCAGTCATCCCCCAAACTCTCAAGTAGAGGGGTGTTTCTGTTCTCTAGACAGCTCAGAGTCCCAGAAAGTTGAAGGCCCAGACCATATGAAACTCGGTCCCTTTCTCCAGAGCAGATCAAAGCACATCTCTCAATACTTGCCATCAGCTTCAAGGTCTTTTGTTCAAACCCAAACAACAAGCCCTGTCTGTAAGAACAAATATTTACACCATTAGTGCATGCAAGGGCAGATCTAGTTGGCATGGACAGACCGGAGTCCATGCTACTACCACAACACAGGCCATGGTGTCAGTGAGTTATGATGCAGAACTTTCTTCCAACCGCCAAGTGTTTTAGCAGCTTCATCTATAAATCTGTCCATGCAGCCATCAAGGCAAGAGAAACAGAAAGCTAACAACTAACCTCACAGCAGCCTGAATAATTCAACATGCACTGCAACCTTTAGAACCAGACTCAGGAATTTATTATATGGTACTCACAGTTTATTCCCACAGACAATTTCCTTGCGGGCAGAATGGGCATTTCTTATGGGCATTCAAAATGCTGATGGGCCTAATTTAGAAATTAACCAGCTCCCTGTTTTGGAGGAGAGATGGGACTATCCAGCAGCCATCAGAAAGGTCCATTAATTGAAACTGTCCTAGGTAATGCATGGGGTAGTGTTTCGAGCAAGTAGGCCACGTGTTTCTTACCCCAACTCAACCACTACCAGAGGAATGGCCTTGAGCCTGTACCTTCGTCTTTGTGCCTCAGTTTCCTCACCTGTAATATGGTCTGCCACCTTCCAAAGAAAATTGGCATGACCATATATACCAAAGTGATACAAAAAAAGTGAACACATATAAAACTGACAAATCAAATTTTAGAGCAGAGTGAGGGTCAGGGGGGAAGGTTAGTGTCTGTGAGGTAATGACATTAGGGGTGATAATTGGGGAAGCTATCTTTGTAATGGGTGAGGTAATTAGCATTTTGATTGTATCACTTTGGTATATATGGTCGTGCCAATTTTCTTCCACAAATTGATCTGAGGAAGTGGGTGTGGCCCACGAAAGTTCATCACCTAATAAACCATCTTGTTAGTCTTTAAAGTGCTACATAGTTCTGTCTTTTGTTTCAGCTAGACCAGACTAACACGGCTACATCTCTATCACTATTCTACATGCAAGGCACTACATTTAGCCGTTTGGAATGGAAATCCATCAACCATATGAAAAAACTTGCACAGATCCAGACAGACATCATCTTTCTATCCAAGTGCAAAAAGATGGACATCGTACCCAAAGGACTGAAAGTGAACAACCCATTAAGATCAACATACTGTACTGACTACAGTGAGAGACTCTGCTTCACACTATCCAAAAAATTAAGGAACCACCTGATTACCATCTTATACAAGAAACAGAAAAATATCAAGAAAGACTTCAAAGAGAAGCTTCAGAATTGTCATTCATGCTTAAATTTGACACTTTATGTATGGGTCTCAACAAATATGCTAATTATCTCACCCATTACAAAGATAGCTTCCCCAATTATCACCCCTAATGTCATTACCTCACAGACAGTAACCTTCGCCCCTCACCCCCACTCTGTTCTAAAATTTGATTTGTCAATTTTATATATGTTCACTTTTTTTGATTGTATCAATCACTTTGGTATATATGGTCATGCCAATTTTCTTCCACAAATTGATCTGAGGAAGTGGGTCTGGCCCACGAAAGCTCATCACCTAATAAACCGTCTTGTTAGTCTTTAAAGTGCTACATAGTCCTGTCTTTTGCTTCAGCTAGACCAGACTAACACGGCTGCATCTCTATCACCTTCCAAACGTGTAGGGAGGCTCCGGGGATGAATATGTGCAGTGGCGCTGTGAGATAACTAGTCTTTTCAGAAGGAAAGTGACTCCTTCCACACAACATGTGAAGGGAAGAAATAGAACAGCCCTCTCCAGATCCGGCCTCTTGTGCTGGGTCCTGTGCATGCCTGTGACATCTTTATTCCCTGAAACATGTGCAGTCCAAGTAGCCTGCCCTTGTGACTAAACACTTAGCCCAGGAGAGGAGCTGCTACTAGACTCAGCTTCTTTAGTTGTTCTCACACTCTTCTCCCACCATGGCTCAGCTATGGGCCACCCCCAGAGTCAAAGGGCTGGTTCAGTCACAGGTGTGCTCTGTCAGAGAGAGCTGTGCACTTGCACATAGTTAACCGCCCCTGTGCGGACAGCTGGTGCTCAGGAAGATGCAGCGCTGCCCACACGGTTTCTAGAACCTGTGACCATTATTTTGTGCTGGAAATAGCCCCCTGCACGCCTCTCTGGGCAGCTTTCCCTGGTCCCAAGGAGGCTACAAATCCAGGAGTGGCACGGGAAGTCACAAAGGCAAAGGGCCAAACCCAGCTTGGTTACATTTCCAAGGCGGCGTCTGGGGGGCAAAGGGACAGAGACTAAACAGCGTTTCTGTTTGCAGTGTTATGACGCTGGAGGAAGGCGATGTGGAGCCACACGTGTCTCAGGCCCCCAAGGCTGGCTCTGCCCCTTCTTTTCCCATCCCCCAAACGCCACTTTGAAAGGCCTCACCTCCCAGTAGCCCTTCCTTCACCTGAGTTGGTCAGGGGATTCCTGCTGCAGTGCAGCACGTGAATTCCATATGCTGGTCACTGGGCAGGTGCCTCTCTGTTCAGCTGCTGGGAAGTCTATGCCGAAGCTGTTCCCCTGCGGCAATTGCAGGAGATTAGTTGCAGTTGCTAGACTCCCCATTGCACCCACATGGGGCTCCCATTCTGAAAACGGTGAAAGCAGTCCGACCCCAGGGGCAGTGCCAAGATACAAGTCTGCTTCAAACACGAGCTAGTTATCTGAAAATGTCAGCCACCCCCTGCCTTCCCCAACATAGAGAAAAGAATTAATTAATTTTGTTGATGGAAGCCAGACCCAGAATTTCCCTTGGAAAGAGAACAGATCAAAGTCTAAAAGGGAGGAATCTGTGCTTGAGAACTGTATGCAAATGTCCCGTGTCACATTATACAGAATTAATGCTTCTGCTTGTCTGTGCAGATGAAAAGGTTTTAGCTTAAAGAATCAATTAACTTCCTTTGCAGACAGTCTAATCTAACCCTAGGGGAACTTTAGAGGGCGCTTATTCCCCTGCCTTTATTGATGGTAACAGTAAATCTCAGACCCATTATGGTATTGATCCTTACAATATGGTTTTTCTATAACTCAAATGATATTTTTAAAATGATGGTGTCCGGCTGGAAAGCAGATGAACTTAAAAAAGTTAATCACCTGTGTTACTACCAACACCTCAGCTCATTAAAAAGGAAATTATTTGTAGCTATTATATTTGCTTTTCACCGTCCCTTTGCCTTCTTTCTGGATTTCTACTCACTTTGAATATTAAAACTTAACAGGTTGGTTTCACTTTTGAGCTAGTCTTTGCCACTGGAGGATCTTCCTCTTCTTATCCATACACAGATTTGGGTCTAATCTCTCTTCCCTAAATGGAATTCCCTTAAATTCAGCAGATTTTATTACTAGTTGGCAAATTATTATTTTCCACCCAAAAAGTTCCAACAAAATGACTTTTTTTTTGGCATTTGTCTTCATTTACTTTTAGATTTTTGTCAAAATAAATCACAAAATATTCAGGGTGTTTAGTTGATTAATTGGTTGGGACTTCAGGGTTGTTTTTTGTTTGTTTGTTTTTTACAAAAATATGAAGATTATCAACAAAAATAGACCCATTCAATAGAAATTCTCTTTTGGTTGTAAAGCCCATTTTCCTTCAAAAAGTTGCTATAGTGGGAAACATAGGGGCTGTACTCCTAGGCTGTGTCTAGACTGGCAAGTTTTTCCACAAAAGCGGCTGCTTTTGCACAAAAACTTGACAGCTGTCTACACTGGCCGCTTGATTTTGTGCAAAAGCACTGACATTCTAATGTAAGAAATCAGTGCTTCTTGCGCAAATACTTTGACGCTCCCGTTCGGGCAAAAGTCCTTTTGCGCAAAAGCTTTTGTGCAAAAGGGCCAGTGTAGACAGCTCAGATTTGTTTTGCACAAAAAAGCCCCGATGGCTAAAATGGCGATTGGGGCTTTCTTGCACAAAACCGCGTCTAGAGTGGCACGGACGCTTTTCTGCAAAAAGTGCTTTTGCAGAAAAGCGTCCATGCCAATCTAGACGCTCTTTTCCACAAATGCTTTTAACGGAAAAACTTTCCCGTTAAAAGCATTTGCAGAAAATCATGCCAGTCTAGACGTAGCCCTAGAGTATACAAACATAGGTAAAAATAAAGCTAGACCCTTTAGTTTTAAGTTTTCTTTGGATTTTCAAAAGTCATTGTTTACTGTCTTATATCACACAATGGCCATACAGTCTCTCCTCCATTTACACAGTTGACAAAGATAAAAAATTAATGGGGGAAGGGGGGGAAACTTCAATCTAGTGGCCTCTTGAGTACATGAGACAGGATTTGCATAGATTAATGTCATCAGGGACCATGATGTCACATTTTTCTTGGAAGGATATGTGTCTTGGTTTCTTGTGCAGAAGTGGAAGTTGCTATTGTGATTTCACAGGTGGGAACTGGGGCAAGATTTGACTCATAGTCACTTGCCTCCAGAGACTGGAGGTACAGAGAACTTAAAAATGCCCAAGGATCAGAAAGGAAACACAATACTGAGCTATCTCTCCAGGCCAATTGTAAAGAAGAAGGCAGGTGCAAAAAGCATCTTCTTGATCTGCAAATACTTCGGAAGAAACAAACATTTTATTCTGATTTATGGAACGCACCTTTCTGTCTGAGCTGCAGCTATTCTAATGGGTCAGACAACCATGGCTAATTAATCCCCCAGAATAAGCTTTCATAAACCTGATACGCATTTGCTCTCAATGAATGCATGCCCTGGTGATTCACAGCCCTTCATGACATGTTATTTTCTAGGCCACTACTTGTAGGAAAGGGACATGAACTAGTGGCAGAGAGGATGGAACAGGCTGCTCTACCACATGGTTCTGCTACTATTCCATATGCTGCAATGACTCCTCCAGCATACGCAGCTGAGGTCTAAGGCATAAGCACTGAACCCGAGCTGTCAGGATGAGTGGGTTGCTCGGTGACCACAGCATCCCTCTCTCAGGACAATTTCTTCTTTCCCTGTGTCAGTCATTGCATTTTAAAAGATACTATATATTTTAGACAGTCTGTCTGTCTGTCTGTCTGTGATCAGGAACTCCTAAAAGGTAAGAGCTAGGATCATCAAATTCGGCATGCAGCTTCCTCTTATCATAACTTAAAGTAGTGTAAGGGTGTAATCATCCCAGGAAAATGGGATGTGCCTGGAATGGGATTGGTTCCCATAAAACCACACCAAAGCAAGTACAACCCTCCTAACTGACATCACTGAGTGAATGCTGAAAGAGACTGAACCAAGATCAGTCAGAAGAAATAGGGTGAACTTGGAGTAGGATTGCCCCTCAATAAACCTTACAGAAAGGGATACAAATGGAGACATTTGGAGAAGTGCTCTGTTTTGGCACTACCATGCAATGCCTGGTAAGTCTGCTAGTAAGTTATAAAGAAAAGGAGAGAGCACTCGGCCAAGAGAGAAGGGATGGGACACCCAACCCCCAGTGAGATATGCCCATAAACTCCAGATGATCTAGCTGCCCTCTGCCAGTGGGATAACAGTCCTATTTATATCCACACCACTTGCCTTTTGGTGACTGAGGAAATGCAACTGCTTCTTAGATCTCTGGCAGTTCTGGCCAGCCACCCCATGCCATGTTTGTAGTTAGCCGGGCACTGCCTGGCAGGGCAGGACACATCAGGGCCCTGATGAATCATGGCACAGGCACATGCTTATCGACTGTCGATATCCATCCAGAGGGCCCTGTGCTCTGTTCTGATACTGCAGCTTGGAGTCAGGTGGTAGGGCTCCCCTGGGCTTTTGCATCAGTATTGCTGGCCAGAAACTCACCCAGCTGCTTTCTCCCTTGTTCCAAAAAATCCACCAAGAGCTCCTGCCATTTCTCAATGCACAGCCTCACTCTGTTAGCAAACACCCTTCTCTGGAGTCAGCCCTGGCGAGGTCATTCTCCCACATGCAGGTAGAGGGCATTTCTCCATCTAAGGGCCAGCATTCAAGATCAGATGCAAAACTGCGGTCTGATCCTACAATGGGAGATGCTACAGAAATCCCTAAAGGAGACAGAAAGAAGGGTCTAACGAGTCATTATCATTAGTGATCTCATGGCACTTTGCCAGTGGTGGATGTTAGCCTACATGACCTGGCTGAATTCAAGGTTTGGGGAACCAATGTCATTCTGCCTACTTAAATCTGACCTGCAGTGTCACTTAAGTATGAAATAAGCATTGCAGTGGGGTGTATTAGCAGGTGTACTGTAAGCAAGATACAAGAAGTAATTATTCTGCTCTACTCCACACTCACTGGGTCTCCACTGGAGTTTTGTGTCCAGTTCATGGTGCCACATTTCGGGGAAGCTGTGGCTAAATTGGAGAAAGTCCAGAGAAAAGTAACAAAATGTGTGAAGGTCTAAAAAACATGTCCTACCAGGAAAAAAACAATGATTAGTCCTGTAGCATCTTAGGGTACATCTACACTGTGTACTTATTTCAAAATAAGCTATTTCAGAAGAAATACTCCAAAATAGCTTATTTCAAAATAGTACATCTACATTACAGGGAAGCCTCAAAATTAGTCTGAGGCAGGCTCCCCTAATGTGGACGTGCTACCTCAATTTAGAGCCCCAGGAGGCACTGGGGAGTAATTAGTTTGAATGGCATTCACACTACAGTGGAGTGTTCACATTACAGCTATTTTGAAATAGCTTTTTCGGAATAGGCGTTATTCCACATGGAATGAGGTGTGCAGAAGTCGGAATAAGCTATCTGTTATTTTGAATTTATTTCAAAATAAAGGAAATGCTGTGTAGATGCTTGCATTATTATTTTGAAATAATGCCAGTTATTTCGAAATAACTGTGTTGTGTAGATGTACCCTGTGACCATACGGGGGAGGTTCTGCGAGTTACCGGCCCCCCGGCCCCCATACTGGCGAACCGTTCCAACCGTCCCCACCGCCTCACTCGCGGTGTTGTCCTTAGCCAGCTTCCCCGGCCCGTCAGTCTATAGTCGTCACAATGCAATATCCTCACACTCCAGGGAGGAGAGGGGAGAGGGGGGCCTGGGCCCACCCACTCTCACGGGCCCCAGCCCAGGGCCCTAAGGACTTGGACTCTCCGGAGTCCGGTCCAGCTGACGGGGCTTCCCGCTGAAACTGGTCAGCCCACCATCCTTGTCAGGGTCTCCCCTGGGCTACTTCCTCTCTCTCTCTCCCCCTTTTTCCCATCTGGCCGTCCGCCCTAAGGGCCTACCTGGCCTCCGGCGGCCCGGACGCTTGACCTCCGTCCCGGGATCCGGGCCCGCATTACCTCACAGGGCCCCTGCTTAGGGCACCACCCGGGCTTACCTTCCCTCCAGTTACGCCATTGAAGTGGGGGCAGAGAAGGCCCCCGCTAAGTTGCGCCACCCTTCCCCTTTCCCGGCACGGCGCAGCATTTTAAATCTCCTGCCGCTTCCGGTGCCGGCCAGGACGTCATCCACCCAACCTGGGGTGTCCCCACCCACCTCACAGCATCCAGGCAGTGCCTCAGCCGCCGTGCCTGGAGCCGCCAGACACTCAGCGGCCCACAAACAGCCGGCACAAAGCCGGTACCCTGTCCCTAGCTGCCTGAACAAGGTGTGCATGGCGGGGACTCCAGTGCGGGGCGTCGGCGCCCCGTCACACACTCTTAGAAGCTAACAAGTGCGTGTGTGTGTGTGTGTGTGTGTGTGTGTGTGTAATCATGAGCTTTTGTGGGCAAAAGGGAAGACTGAAATAATTGGTTTGTTTAGTTTAGAAAAGAGAAGACTGAGAGGGGACATGATAGCATCTTTCAAGTACTTAAAAGGGTGTTACAAAGAGAACATAAGAACATAAGAACATAAGAACGGCCGTACCGGGTCAGACCAAAGGTCCATCTAGCCCAGTATCCTGTCTGCCGACAGTGGCCAGCACCAGGTGCCCCAGAGGGGGTGGACCGAAGACAATGATCAAGCGCTTTGTCTCCTGCCATCCCTCTCCAGCCTCTGTCAAACAGAGGCCAAGGACACCATTTTATCCCCTGGCTAATAGCCTTTTATGGACCTAACCTCCATGAAATTATCTAGCTTCTCTTTAAACTCTGTTATAGTCCTAGCCTTCACAGCCTCCTCTGGCAAGGAGTTCCACATGCTGACTACACGCTGTGTGAAGAAGAACTTTCTTTTATTAGTTTTAAACCTGCTACCCATTAATTTCATTTGGTGTCCTCTAGTTCTTCTATTTAGGGAACTAATAAATAACTTTTCTTTATCGGCCCTCTCCATACCACTCATGATTTTATACACCTCTATCATATCCCCCCTCAGTCTCCTCTTTTCTAAACTGAAAAGTCCCAGTCGCTTTAACCTCTCCTCATATGGGACCCGTTCCAAACCCCTAATCAATTTAGTTGCCCTTTTCTGAACCCTTTCCAAGGCCAAAATATCTTTTTTGAGGTGAGGAGACCACATCTGTACACAGTATTCAAGATGTGGGCGTACCATAGTTTTATACAGGGGCAGTAAGATATTCCGGGTCTTATTTTCTATCCCTTTCTTAATAATACCTAGCATCCTATTTGCCTTTTTGACCGCCGCTGCACACTGTGTGGAAGTTTTCAGAGAACTGTCCACGATAACTCCAAGATCTCTTTCCTGATTTGTCGTAGCCAAATTAGCCCCCATCATACTGTACGTATAGTTGGGGTTATTTTTCCCAATGTGCATTACTTTACACTTATCCACATTAAATTTCATTTGCCATTTTGTTGCCCAATCACTCAGTTTGGTGAGATCTTCTTGGAGTCCCTTACAGTCTGCTTCTGTCTTGACTATCCTAAACAGTTTGGTATCATCCGCAAACTTTACCACCTCACTGCTTACCCCTTTCTCCAGATCATTTATGAATAAGTTGAACAGGATTGGTCCTAGGACTGACCCTTGGGGGACACCACTAGTTACCCCTCTCCACTCTGAAAATTTACCATTTATTCCTACCCTTTGTTTCCTGTCTTTTAACCAGTTCTCAATCCAAGAAAGGACCTTCCCTCTTATCCCATGGCCATGTAATTTACACAAGAGCCTTTGGTGAGGGACCTTGTCAAAGGCTTTCTGGAAATCTAAGTATACTATATCTACTGGATCCCCCTTGTCCGCATGTTTGTTAACCCCTTCAAAGAACTCTAATAGATTAGTAAGACAGGATTTCCCTTTACAAAACCCATGTTGGAAGGGAGAAGGGAGAAATATTGTTCTCCATAACCTCTGATGATAGGACAAGAAGCAATGGGCTTAAATTGCAGCAAGGGAGGTTTAGGTTGGACATTAGGAAAAGCTTCCTACCTGTCAGGGTGGTTAAGCACTGGAATAAATTGCCTAGCAAGGTTGCGAAATCTCCATCACTGAAGATATTTATAAGCAGGTTAGACAGGCATCTGTCAGATGCTTGAACCTGCCATGAGGGCAGAGGACTGGACTAGATGACCTCTCAAGGTCCCTCCCAGTCCCATAATTCCTTGCCCTAAAGCAATGGGTGATGTTGCAAGTGCCAGTCCATCATGCTGTCCACCCAGAAGTAACGGCACTCCAAGTGGTTGAGAAGTGATCCTCCAGACCCAGCAAACACCCATCCATCTGCTGAAACGTCCTCCTTCCCTGACAACGCTTTCTGCCACAGCCCACACAGGACAAATTTCACCAGATCCTGGATCTGAAAATGAGACACCGTGGATGGGCCTGTGCTGTATGACAGGCCCTGCAACTTGTGCACACATTCACATCAGTGTGCATAGAGTGCAAAAAGTTACCGTTCGGATTTCAGGTTCGACTCCAGGTTGGGGCGAAGGTGTGAGTCATTTTTATGAGCCAAGCTGCTCGGTTTGTCCCTGACAGAAAGAGTGCATTGGAAATTGCCGAGGACAGAGTAATCTATAAAGACAATAAACCTGAGCATGCTAATAGGAAGTAGGAGCTCTCGTGCTCTGAAGTAATGGACCAAATCAATCGCCAGTTTAGCTGCAACAGAGCCTGTTTTGAACGCTGCCAAAATTGCCCTTTTTGAAAATGCAAAACCTGGGAGGATTGTGCTGCAATGTTGGGCTTTGGGAAAGCTGAGGACAAAAGTCAGAGTCAGTGTAAGCAACAGGGTTTCGTCAATGTCACATAAACTCGCCAGCCAGGCGTTTGCAAATAATGAATAATGTATTTTTAATTATGAAAAAAAATATTTTCAGAGTTTGCCCGCAGATGCACAATTCACCCTGAGTGTTCCACAGGTGTCAGCTTCTGCCACAAGTGACTGGGATCCGAAAATACTGTTGACAAACTGAGCTTTGGATTTGAAACTGCCAAGCTAAGGGTTCCCGCTGCTCAGGAGCATTAAAGGAGAGAGTCTGATTTACCTACCAGGAAGGTAATAAAAACCAACTGGAGATGGAGACCAACCCTTCAGGCAGTGTTCTTCTTGAGCAGCCACTGTATCAGTACAATGGCTTCAGCCAGTTCTTCCGTGCTGTACAGCGAGCCTGGAGATCTGTCATGGGTAAAGCAGAAGCACACACAAAATCGACAGCTTTAGTGTTTACGGTACTGCCCTGGGACTCAAGAGATCTGGGCTTAGCTCCCTCCTCTGCCTCTGATGCGCTGGGTGACCTTCAGCCATTCCCTTAACCTTTCTGTGGCTCAGTTCCCCATCAGTAAAATGGGGATAATAGCATTGTTCTTCTCACACTCATTGTCTGTCTCCGCTTTGTGACTTATAAGCTTTCCAAAGCATTCTGTGTCTGTGCAGGGCCTGGATCAGTGGGTTCCCATTCCCAAGACCAGTGTAATGTGAAAATTGAATAAGAAGACTCATTGAATCTGGTGAGGGGCAGGAGAGTTTGCGAGGGTTTAAGAATATGAGAACAGCTGTACTGATCAGACCAATGTTCCTCTAGCCTAGTGTCCTCTCTCTGACAGAGGCCTGTGCCAGAATTTCAGGAGGAGTGCAGAATAGGGCACCAGTCTTCTCCTCCTGGCTTCTGGCTCTCAGAGCTTTGGGTTGTCCTTTGCATGGGGCTGCATCCCTGGCCATCCCACCTAATACCCATTGATGGACCTAGCCTCTGTGAGCTTATCTAGCTCTTTTTTGAACCCTGTGACACTACTGATCATTATAATGTCCCGTGGCAATGAGTTTCACAAGTTAGTTGTATGTATGGTAAAAGGTAACAATATGAGAACAGATACACTATGTCAGACTAAAGGTCCATCTAGCCCAGTATCCTGACTTCTGACGATGGCCAAAGCCGGGTGCCCCAGAGGGAATGAACAGAACAGGGAATCATCAAATCATCTCTCTCCTGCCACTCATTTCCAGCCTCTGACAAACAGAAGCTAGGGACACCATCCCTGCCCATCCTGGCTAATAGCAATTGATGGACCTAACCTCTATGAAGTTGTCTAGTTCTTTTTTGAACCCTGTTAAAGTCACGGTCTTCAAAACATCCTCTGGCAAGGAGTTGCACAGGTTGACTGTGTGCTGCGTGAAGAAAAAGTACTTCCTCTTGTTCGTGCTAAGCCTGCTGCCTATTAATCTCAAGTTATGCCTGGTTTTGTTTTGTGTGGAAGGGTAAATAACACATCTTCAGTCACTTCCTCTACAATGTTTATGTTTTTATAGACCTCTAACATATCCTCCCTCAGTTTCTAATTTTGCTCCAAATGTTTTGCATGAGGGCAGCTCCAAGATCGCCCCACCAGCCCTGAGTAACTTCCCTGGAGAGACAGTCTGAACGTGTCTTGTTTATTCAGTGCTGCTGCGGAATAAATTACAGGGCAGATACAGAAATATGCATATAGCATTTTAATGTGTATTGTGAACAGTAACAGGCCCTCCCAGAGGGACTAGACAGTGACTCTTGCTCAGCTGCTTCTGTGGATGTGAGGCCTCTACAACCATGCTGTCCAGCCAGTTCTGAAGCAGTAGCCACTACCGTGGCTATTGCTATAGCAAACTAGCCACACTCAGCCGGCCAAATAGCCGCATGTGACTAGTGGCTAGTGTATTGGACACTACAGCTCTTCAGCATACGACACTGGAGCTGGGTTCCACTTAACATTTCCATAATGTGGTTGACGTCGCCTGATTTTCAAGAGTGACCAGTGAGTTGGGGGCACTCAGCCTGTGATGCCTTAAAGGGGTGTGATTTTCAGAGGCATGTGCTCCAGACCTCACTCCCGGTCCTGGTATTTCAAATCGGGTCTGGGGGCCTCACTTTTGTTAATCTCAGCCTCGGTCTTTTAGCTTCACTTCCTAATACCACGTGCAGATTGGCCAGGCAGAAGGAGGGCACAAAGGGACAACTGCCCTGAGGCCTGGTGATTCAAAAGGGCCCAGGGCTCTCCTGGTGGCTGCTGACGCTACTGTGGCTGCAGCCAGAGCCCCAGGCCCTTTAAATCTCATGGTGTGGTCCGGGTGGCACTGAGGGCTACCAGTGTGAGTGGAGGGTGGGAGGTCGGAATTCCCGAGCTGCAATCCCAGCCCCAGTACAGACTTGCTATTTACCTTGGGTAAGTCTGGTGAGAACAATTACTGACCTGGCAGGGCTGTTCTCAGACCGAATCATACACCCATCAGAGGACCTCACCACATGTAAGTCACACCCAGGGCCTGCTCCCAGTGAAGCCAATGGGAGGTTTTCCAATCAATTCCATGGGCAACGGGGAGAGCCCATAAAGGGCTAGTCACCTACAAGCACCATCCACCCATTCCCATGGCCCACATGCAGTGGGGCCCAAGAAGTGAGGGTCCTAAACTGGCAAGAGGAAAGGCACCAGGTAAAATAATCAACTCTCGGAATTGCTCAACGAGGCTGGTACATAACCCTCTGGCCCCATTTGGCCGGGCTCTCAGGGTTGTGTTTCTTTGCGCACTTGTTTCTAAGTGTTTATGGGAGAGTTAGTGCTAATAACGGAACCATTTGGAAGCCTATCGGGGGCTAGAGCAATGATGAGATATGGTCACTAATTAGTTGATTTATTGTCATGCCTGGGAGCCAGCCCTGAATCAGGTCCCCAGAGTGAGGCACTAAACAACCACAGAACCAAAAGATGGTCCCTGGGCCAAAAATGACTTCAATGCTATCCCTCAGAAAGACCATGGATATGTGGGGAACTCTGGGATGAAAAATTTCAGCTGCAATAAAACTGATGATTCAGACAGACAGACACACACACACACACACGAGACGATTCAGACACACACACACACACACACACACACACACACACACACAGAGCTACTGAATTCTGGCCCTACTATGTGAACTGGCCCTAAACTATTGGAAACCCCACCCCATCCCCAATGGACTAATGGAGGATGTTCTTTGCTCTAGTGGTCACTGCCAGAGCAAGTGTGCAAGGCTTGAAAATCATCAGAAACCTTCCCTGACTAGAGTAATACAGGATGGACAGCTTCCATGTGGGGCTATTGTAACTCCCAGGATACACAGTCCAATAAAGCTAGGGAAAATGTACTGTTGGAGATTGTCCAACCCAGACCTCCAAGAAACGTAACCTCTGGCACCCCCATTAGTTTCCTGTGAATAATGCAGATCCTTGATGCGAACAGCTGGGTTAAATATTTATGGAGAGTTGAGTTTGTGCCATGATGCATCTGTGACTCACAGCAAAAGGGAACATCCTATGAATCATTTATATATTAGCAACTTGTTAAAATACACAGAGTTCTTGGATGCTCTAAATCTGAAATGGTCTATTCTCACCCTCCCCTGGGTCTTCCAAGAGCTGAGTCCGGAGTCAGCGCCGGGAGGGGAAGCTATTAATGCCGTTAACTTCATGTGCAGCCATGTTTAGCTTGTGAGGTGCCATCAGGAACTTTGCAATTCACCATGACCTTCCCAACACTCCCATAGAAACCCTGCATTGTGATCAGTTGGCCGTAAAGAGAGGATGAGGCTAAGAACACAGATCTGAGCTATCCATGGGGGTCAGAGCTATCTGGAGATGTCTCTCCCACAGCATTTCAGCTCTCAGCTCAGAAGGCCACCAGGCAGAAATTCACAAACATAGAATCATAGAATCATAGTTCTAGAAGGGACTTTCTGAGGTCTCCTAGTCCATTTCCTGCACTCATGGCAGGACCAAATGCCATCTAGACTATCCCTGAGAGGTATTTGTCATACCTGCTCTTCAGAACCTCTAACAATGGAGATTCCATCATGCCATGATAAAAACTTAACTCTACTTTTTAAAACCATGAGTCAGGTTGGGATTCAGTTTGGCTTTGGGCCTAGGTGATTATGAGCTATGCCAGCATGGTGGAGAGTCAAGCCAGGAAGAAAGGAAGAAATGTCCCCTCCCAGCCCCAAAATAAAGCTAGAAAGGGAGGAACTTTCTACGGCTCTATGTCCAACCCACCTGAATTCCTAGTTCACTCCCTGCTGCTGATTTACAGACACCCCTTCCAAGAAGTACTAGGTTGCAAACAAGACTTTCTAATGCTTCTTCCAGCACACTCCTGTCTTCCCAATGAGAAAAACAGCCTATGTTCCTAAGCCATGAGGCAGAATCCTAGGTGGCCTTTTGCTGTACTCCCCCAGATATGATTGAGGGGGGCTGCTGGAATAGGGATGTGACTCCTCCTTCACTTGGCATCACAGAAATCTCCTCCATCCCATCTCATGAAAGAAGGCTGATCTTATAAAGCACAAGACTGGAAATCAGGAGACCTAGTTTCTATTGCTGGCTCTGCCCCTGATCCTGTGTGTACCTCCTTTTCCCTACTTTTCAATGGGGATAGTATTTCCTTGCTTTTCTGAAAGGGTTTTGAGCCCTAATTTACTACTGATTGGAAAGTGACCTGGGATTCTGGGATGGAAGGGACTAGAGAGGTGCAAGGTGTTTGTGTTATCCTGAACCTCCACCCCAAAAAATCTCTAGGAAGGTGAAAGAACTCACCTTTGACATTAACAGAAGCAAACAAAACCCACCACTAATTTTATCTCCAAGGCATTCTATTTTTAAGTTATTACTCTCAGAAAATTTTGATCTTGCCCAGCCCACGATATATAAATGTTAGACATACTCAACTGTATGATTTATGGTTTGCCATCAAGCAACAATAGAAAAATAATTCAGTGTTGTCACTTTTTATTCCTTTTAAAAAGCCTGCTGCTGTTAATGTTTACCTGAAATGAGACTTGCTATCAAAACAGGGTCTCCTGGGTAGGAAAATCACAATCTTCATTTGACAAAAATGAATTAAACACCCCTAGCAGGACTGAAATGCCATAGAAAGGATAGCTCTAACACGGACACTAAGTAGATCACTTTCTATTGCATGTAAGAAAGTTTCAGAGTATTTTCTACAGAACCTTATCAGATTTCTCTAGAGCCCCATTAGTTTCCTCTCTAAATAAATCCCACAAGACTCTTTCATATGGACTGCAAATGTTTTGTCCCATTCTAATCAGGAAGATTGATTCCTAAGTTTACTTTTGAAGCTTCCTAGTTGGATAAATGTAATAGAGAACAGTTCTTCATAGAGAAAACAGATCCCCCAGTTCAGGAAATTGCATTTATTTGTCCTCTCCCTGCTTTCAGGAAAGAGGCCCAGGCCAAACCCCCCAAAAAACCTAAACTAAAACAAATAAAAAAAAAAACCCTTTGACACAAGAAAGGTTATTAGAAATTTGCATAACTAATTTAAGGATCTTAGCTCATAATAACGTGAGGCTCACAAACTACTTCTGAACTTCCATACTCAGTCCCTTTCTCCTGCACTAGAGGGGAGGGTGTTATTCTGTGTCCTATGCCGCAGGCTGTCCTATTTGTAGTTTTCCAAGAATGGAAAGAAGGACAGAAGGCTTCAGTGAAAGAAGAAGGAAAACAAGAGAAAAATGCATTCCCTGTCCAGTTCTGTTCAGAGCTCATTCTCTCACACACTCATACCACACAAACCAAAGAATAGGGAAGAAATTTAAATCTTCTCTAAGGGAAACAGAAACAAACAAGAAATCCCAACAGTCTCAAAGTGTCAAGCTGTCCCGTTACAATAAGAACTGCCCTGAATCTTCACCCAGGACTCGAGTCAGACCCAATCTCACACCCTTTAACAAGTACAAAGATCTTAGCCTTTTCCCCTGGAATTTTTCATTTTTGCACATCCTTCTCTTTCAGGTCACAGGTAGGATGGAAGGGAGCAAAATAAGAGGAGAAAGGCTATTGGTGTGAGGTGTTTTCAGTCAGAAATATAAAGAGAACATAGAGGGCACCTCACAAGAAAGATGATCCCTGTGTGGGTCCCAACTCAATTTTGCAAACTTGGGACTTTAGAGTTTGGTTTGGAGATATAACCAAACAAAACGGAACCTCAGCATGATCCCATTTCCTGCAGCATTCCATGAGCAATAAATGATGCACTAAGCAGGCTGAGACCCATGAAACATGCAAAGGTGGTGCTGTCTCTCTCTCTTGCATCTAGATGAGGGGTGGGCAATAATTTTTGATGGGGGGCCACTCCCAAGATTTTAGAAAGTGGTTGAGGACCACATTCTTCAGTGATATTAACGGAGGAGATTCAGGGTCTGGGATGGAGGTTGGATGAAGAAGGGAGTTTGGGGTAAGAGACTGGGGTGCAGGAGGGAGACTGGAGTCTGGGAAAGAGCTGGGATGAAGCAGGTGGTTGTAACCTAGGGCAGGGAACTGGGGTGCAGGATTTTGGAATGTGACCTAGGGTAGGAGGGGATAGTGACCTCAGGTAAGAGATTGGATGCCAGATCTAGGAGGGAGATATGGGTGCATGTAGAGTAGTGGTGCAGGAGTGTGGGGCAGAGGGCTGGGGAAGGGAGGGGCTGAGATGCCAGAGGCAGGTTCTCACCAGGAGACTTACCTGCCTGCCTATCTGCAGAGCTAAGGGCTTGCAGAGCTTAAAATGTTTCTGCCTGCTCAGCCATGTGCTTGAGTGAGTGAGCAGGAGGGTTGTGTTTTGTGGCTGCCTGTTATTCAAACAGGCAGCTCCCATTGGTCAGTGTCTGTCCAAAAACCTGCCAATGAGAATGTCCTGGGGGTGGGAGCCATGTCTGAATCTTCTCCGCTCCCCTCCAGGCTCAAAGAGAAAGTGCCCCACAGCCGCTTTTCTGAGCGGTGTGTGGGGCTGTGGGGCAGACAGGGAAACCTGCCTGGGACTCCCCACTGCCTCCATGGGCCACATCAGGCCTGCGGGTGGTATTTTGCCTAGGCTTGATCTAGGCCCCTCCTGAAACCAAGCCAGGACATGGCACATCACCACCAAGCTGTGTCCAACATGTAGCACTGTCAGCCAGGACACAGGGCTACTCCATGCCATACACAGTCTCCTGTGTGTCAGGGATGGAAGTGCCCGTGGGAGGTTGAACGAACATGGGAGGTATTGACACCAACTTCTATTTGCTTAGCCATGAAGTGGCAATCAGGAGCATGTAAGGACACAAGAATGGCCGCACTGGGTCGGACCAAAGGTCCATTTGGCCCAGTATCCTGTCTTCCCACAGTGGCCAATGCCAGGTGCCCCAGAAGGCACCCATGTTGTAGTGCAGAGCCATGGAATGAGAACTAGGACACCTGGGGTCTATTCCCAGCTCCGCTCTTCCCTCAAGAGGGATGCTGAGCAAGACACGCTACCTTGTGATTGGGGCCAATAGCGAGTTGTGAAGCTTAATTCATGTGTTTGTAAGGAGGGGGCCCTGATGCATCTGCACCCAACCAAACCAGAACATGTGTGGCCTCTACTGTGCTGTAGTTCAGACACTATGGGATAGTCCATGCCACACTTTGAGGCCAGACGGCTCCTGGGCCCTGTGTGAAATCCCTGAATCCCCCCACAGTGCATGCCATTAACCTGACGATAATGCAGTTCCTAGCTCTGTCCTTTGCCAGCCCTTCTGTGCTGGCATCCCTCCCCATCCTTAATTAAAGTGCCTCTTCTCTCCTCATCATGTTCTTCTGGGGGTGCCTCTCCTCCTCGTTAGTAACACTTGCCCGTCTGCTCTGGATGATGCATTGCGCACATCCCTCACCAGAGCGAGTTATTGCTTTAATGAGATACTGGCGAAATGCATCATCCAGAGCCAAGCCCGATGATGATAATGATGATGATGATGAAGAAGAAGAATTACTCAAAAGAAGGCCTTGCCCAGAAAAGACAAGAGTCTCGGGGAGCAGATTCAATAACAATTACAGAATTAAAGTCAGATAATAGGTGGCATTCTGGAAGTCACTTCCCTGGTGCCAGGTAAAAATGTTCACAATAATTCAGTCACAGACACCAGATCTGCATCCCTGCCTGTTGGGCCCTGCATGCGCTCTGTGTTCATGAAGGCTGTAGAAACCAGTACCTTGGCCTGGGTTTTGCAATAGAGTATATTTGGATCTTGTTCACTAGTCTACCAATCTCTGCGCTTGCCAGGAGGGTTCTCTGTAAACTGAGCACTTGGGCCCAGCTGATTACCAGAGCACCCACAGCCAGCAGCCGGTGTCTCTACTGGTGGTGCACATCCGTGCATGCCTTGGTGCACTGAACAACATTTATTCTGCACAGGCATGGGAAAAAATTAGAGAGAACATTGCTCACAAGTTTTCCCACTCCCTGATGTGCTCAAAGTGCAGACTGATCTAGAACACAGATACACTTGACCTGGAAGCAGCCAGCACTGTGGGACCCAGTGCAAAAGTCTGTGGGAAGACTAGAGTGCCAGTCAGAATAGCCTGATGAGGTAGCGTCAGTGCAGGTGTTCATGGCTGATACCAATTAGAATGCCAGACACTACATTTCCTGAGGAAGGGAATTCAATCATACAATGGGATGCAGTTCCATCCCAGAGCTCCCCCCAGAAAGACATGAAATATGATACCTACAAAGATGAGGAGCCAGCTTCGGGCTGGGGGGGACCCACATGGCTGGGGGGCAGGGGCAGACTGGCAATCAAAATAGGCCCGGGAAATGGGTTGAGAATGGCCCACTTTTTCACATCAAAGAATTTTTTTAAAATTTACTCTTTGACCCCCATTAGCCACACCCCTGACCCTGGTTAACCATACCCCTGACCCCCATTAACCACACCCCCTGACTCCCATTAGCCAGGGGCAAGATGGACTCTCGGGGCAAGATGGACACATGACCAGAAGTAAAAGGTGTCATGTGACCCCTCTCTAAGGACTTTTCCCACCATCCTCCTACAAATAGGGATTCGTTTGGCCCCCACCAAACCCCCCTCATGCTACTATCCTGCAATTGCATTAACCCAATGTGTGTGACATTAACTCGGGGGCAGAGAGGCTGGGGAAAGTGTTCCCTCTAAAAGTTTCTTCCCTTGAGCTGAATGGATTTTGTGTTGTGCACCAGTACTGAGTTTGTGTGGCTTGTTTGGATGTGCCACTGTGGCACCCAAGTTATTAATAAACTAGCCAATTAGCCCGTCATAAGATGGGATTTTCAGGTCTCTCCTCCACGTCGGTCTTCTCTCCTGAGCCTCCGGTCTCTAGCTCTCTCTCTCTCTTTCCTCCTCGTACTGCCTCCCCCTCTCTCTCTCTCAGCTCTCCTCCGCCTCCTGCCTCTCTCTTTCTCTTCTCCTTCCCCTCCTGCCTCTCACTCGGGGGATCGTGGAGCCCGCACTCCCTGTGCTGCGTGGGGAGCATGGAGCCCAAATGGTCGCTTGTGCCACTTGCTCCCCTGCGGCAGCCCGGCTGAGCAGCGCAGAAGTCAGCCGAGCACCATGGCGGGAGGCGAAGGGGGGCAGGGCAGCGATGTTCACGGCCAGAGGGCAGGGTCTGGAGCTGCTGTCACACCACATGTCACCGCCCCGCCCCCCTTCACCTCCCACTGTGGTGCTCGGCTAACTTCTGCACCGCTCAGCCTGGCCACCGTGGGGGAGCAAGCGGAGCAAGCGGCCGTTTGGGCTCCCCGCGGCGGCCCAGCTGAGCGGCGCGAAGGGGGGCAGGGCAGTGACATACACGGGCAGGCCCCACCCCCGACCATGTACGTCACCACCCTGCCCCCCTTCTCCTCCCGCCATGGAGCTCGGCTGACTTCTGCACCACTCAGCTGGGCCACTGCGGGGGAGCAAGCAACGCAAGCGGCCGTTTGGGCTCCGCGCTCCCCATGCAGCATGGGCCACCCAGAGGGAACAGCCAGCATTTCAGCTTTACAGACTCTCAGACATTGGGCTACTATATGTATGATAACTTATAAACCTCTACCTTTTCCCTCTGCTGCCATGTCTCCTCCCCTTACTCCATCAGCTCCCCTGGTGCCTGCTGCCCCCCAACTCCTCACCCTCCTCTGCTGTCCTGACTCCTGCCCTTCTCACTGCCCTCAGCCCTCCTGTGACCTGCCCCCCTCCACCAGCCCTTCTCTCCTCCCTGTGCCCACTCCTCAAGTAGCCCCACTCTGATCATGTGAGCTACCCCTCCTCATCCCCTTTCCTAACACCTCCCTCTACACACCTGCCCTGCCCCTCTCCTCTGGTGCTGGTCCCTCCCCTGCAGGTGTCTGCCCTTCTGCTTCACCCCCAGAATCCCCTGGCACCTGCACCTTCCCTTAGCCCTGCACCTTCCTGGTGCCCCCCCCTTCCCCCACTGCCCCTACCCCCTTTGCCCTCTTTTTCCCTGATGCCCTCCCCCTCACCACCCTCTGCCTCCGTTCCCCTCATGCCCCTGTGCGCTCACACATGACTTGTTCCATCCCCGCCTTCCTCATGCCCACCCCTTCTTTCAAGCCTTCTCCCAGCACCTCCCGCTCCCCCCTCTAGCTCCCAATGCCCTTCCCCTCTCCTCTTCTCTCCCAGCATCACCCTGTCTCCCCTCCCACTGACACCTCCCCTCCTGCCCTTTCCCTCATTGTTGCCACCTGGCCCCCTGGCATTTGTCTCTCCTCCACCCTGTCCCTTGGTGTCTTCCCCTTTCTTCTTTTGACCTGCCCCCTTCCCCTCAGCACAAGCCCCTTCCTCTCCCATCCCTTCCACCTATTTATTCCCCTACCACTCCCCTCCCCCACCTTCTGCCTTCCAGTTTGCAGGGCTGGTGTCTGTGATCGGGCCCCAGAAGTCCCTGCAGCCCTGGCCCCAGCTGCTTCTGGGGCTCCAGACCACGTGCTGGGCCTCGAGCTGGGCTGTGCAGTGTAACTCTGGGCCGGGTGGTTTTAGAGTTCCGGGCCATGACGTCACACCATGACCGGGCGTCTCCCCTCTCAGCTGTTGCGCGGCGTTTGAGCATGCCGCGCATGTGCTCCCTTGGCTCCACCGTGCCCCGTACATGGCCAGCGCCGGGGAATTTAAAGTGCAGGGCTGCAGTGCCCCGTCGCAATCCCCCTCCTCTTCCAGTAGCCGCCAGCCGGCCCTTCGGCCGGCCCTTCAGAGGACAGCCAACCAGGAAATTCCCGGTGTCCCACCAGGCCAGTCCACCCCTGCCGGGGGGGAAGAAAATCAACAGTCATATGTGAGCTACCAAGTGCGGGATGGATGCTGCTGCTGCTGCCCTGAGCAGGCTGACTCGTAGCCATTTCAGCGGACGCTGAATGAGCCCCTCCTGCCTGTCACTGTAGATTGAATGGGCCTCTCAGCTCTTCCCTATTTTAGGCCAGGGGCGTTAGCATCTCTCCAGGGCACTACAGACAAATCTGCTGCCTTTCTCCATAGCGCGAGCTGCCAATCCGTGCTGAAAGGAGGATGAGCCACTGTGCCCTAGCAGATCAGGGTGAGAGCCCGCTCTGCCCAGCCATTCTCAGTAATGTCTTTAGCAGTAAGGAGACTCGTTGCTCTCAGTGGGATAAGGGGTCATGGAGTACTATGCCCCTCTCCAAGAGTAGCCAGATGCGGCCTGTGGTTCTCAGCTCATGCGAGCTCTCATGGGGAGGTGGGGAAGGACGTGTCCTCCTTTATTTCCTACCTGAGTCCAGGCTGTTTAAAAGGGGGGCTAATTCGAGCCTGAATCTAAACCCCGCCCATTTCTAGCCAAAGACAAGTTTTTCATACGTGGGTAAATCAGAGATAGGAAACTAAATGTGCTCTTTGCTATATTTTGAGGTGGGTCTGTTCCATGGTGGGGGAAATCAATGGCCTCTTTCATCAGTGTTGCTTTAGCTGCCATCATCATGTGAAAGTGGGGGGAGAGCTTTCAAACAAGAATATTTTTGAAAGTTTCCCTCCTCTTTAATATTTTTTTTAAAAAACCTAGCGTCCTAGAAAAAGGCGCCCGAGGTTTGCTCCGCAGGTATCAATCAAGAGGGCTGAAAAATAATGAGGGGAAGAAGCAGCACAGAGGGAGGACAGTGGTTAAACAAGAGATCTATCAGCTAGAAAAGATTCCAGAGTCCCCTGTTGTCCCTGAGGTTAATGCTCACTGGGTGACATGAGCTGTCAGCTGCCAAGTCATCCTGGAAACTCAGCAAAGGACCAAACTTTCTGGAAGGCTCAATTTCATTGAAAGTCATTCTCAGAATGAAAGAGACATGCCTGGCCCATGGGAGTATCGCACATTTGAGCTGCAGACCACTGAGACCCATCTACCAGAGGCTGGAGGAAAGTGGCACCCGCTGGTTTAGCTCAGCGTCCCGTTGAGGAAGGCAGATGCAGGACTGTGAACAAGGGGGATGGCAGCCCAGGGGCTCCAGTCATGCCTGCACTTTTTAAAAGCTGCCTGAGGCCATTTTAAATGGCATGCACTCAGCGTCCTCTCCTGCTGCGCATTGACTTGAGTAGAGCACGCAGCCTGATGCTGTCGCCCACTGGTCATGCCTTCCTCTCTTTTCAGCCCATCCTTTTCTGTGGTGCTGTGCAAGAGAGGATCTCTGCTGATGTGCCATGCTGTCCTCACGCTCAACCTAGGCTAGTGAGAATGGGCTACATAAGTGACCCTCCTTCAGACAGTGGGCTGCAAGATTGTTGTAAACAAGATGGTCTCTTTGGATAGGGTAGCTTTGCTAACTGCACATGCGTACCTAGAATTTGCAAGATGTGCCAATGGAACCGTAGCAGCACTGGGATTGGATACAGAGGGAGCACACGGCTCTCACAGTCAGTGTGGTGTGCAATCTGCCCGGACCTCAGTTCACATGCCCTTGCTTTGTGTGTGTGTCACTGTAGCAATAACGGAAAAAAAACCTGCATGGACAGAAAGCAGCAGAATCTGGCAACCCTGTGCATGGGCAACTGTAACAAAATGTCTTGCAGGCCACACATAGAACCCCAATGGGCCACGTGCAAGTTGCCCACCATTTCCTCGTACCCTTGGCCAGGGAGAATGAAAGCAGCATCTTAGGGGAGTTCACTATGAGGAACGGTTGCCCGCTTCTTATCCAGAGGGGGATAATTTGCATGGTTCTCAAGACCACAATGGTCAGACTGAGACCAGAGTGGCCACACTGGGTCTCCTAATGCTGGATCCACAGACCTCTGTCACCAGACCGCATGTTTCCAGCATCCCCACTTCTGCATTTTGTATAAGCAATGGCTTGGGCCTGGGACCAGATCTTGTCTGTATAGCCGATGCCAGGCAGTTTTATTTATGAGGCTAGTTTTCTGTCTCAGAACTTTTTCCTCCCACCCCTCTTATTTTTTTTCCTAATCCTCCACACAAGTCACGTGTTTTGTGCAGTTAAACACAGACAATAGAAAACACCTCCAAGATGATATCTGATTGGCTTGCCACCAGGAGCCAGCCACAGCATGGACTGTTTGCTCTGTTATGCCTCACTCCCTGATATCATCCCGAACGTACTTCTAAACAAACATTCAGGCTCAGAGAAAAATCCATGTCTACATAAAGTCCTGTTGAAGCCAAAGGGACTCTTGCATTTGTCACAAACTGAACACCTGCTTAAGAATTTTGCTGAATCGGGGCCTCCCTCACAAGATATGAAAGGCCACTGCATTTGTGGGTTTTTTGCAACCGCTCTAATGCTCTTTGAATGCCAATGGCCTGTTGTTGTGTGGGTATTAAATCAGCTTCCACGAAGATAATTGCTTTCTTGCCTTTTTTTTTTTTTTTTTTAATGAGAGCCAGTTCAAAGTTGGGAGTGGAAAAAACACCATAATCTGTCGTAGATGCCCCCAAGTTAATTGGGAGCAAGAGGGACATTGTCTACAAAGCACAATTTTAATCAGGCTAGAGCTCATTAAGGCTGAAATGCCTGGCTGAAAACAGAGCTGCTCTCAGTTAAAGAATAAATGAAGTTTGTGAGATCCAGGCCATTGTGACTGCAGGAGACATTTCAGACGCTCTCATGTATCACCCCTTTCTGCACTTTCAGAGGCCAGTGTTAACGATGTGACACTGGGCCGCCGCTCTGCAGATGGCTGGCAGAGAGGCAGGTTGCTCTCATGATTGCATCACTGGAGCTGCATGCCTTTTTCCATTTGTCCACAGGTTCCTTGGGCAAATCACTTCCTGTGTGACTCAGTTTCCCAGCTAGAGGAAAAATGATCCCAAGGTGCAGTGGGGGAGGTCTAGGTTGGATATTAGGAAAAACTCTTTCTCTAGGAGGGTGGGGAATCACTGGGATAGGTTCCCTAGGGAAGGGGTGGAATCTCCATCCCTAGAGGTTTTTAAGTCCCAGCTTGACACAGATCCGGCTGGGATGATTTAGTTGGGATTGGTCCTGCTTTGGGCAAAGGGCTGGACTCAAAGGGTGTGTCTAGACTACACCTCTCTATTGACAGAGAGATGTAGATTATGCACATCAAAATTGCTAATGAAGCAGGGATTTAAATATCCTGCACTTCATTAGCATAAACATGTTGAGGAATACAGGAACTGTCGAAAAAGAGTTGATTTTCGACAGATCCACGTCTAGACTGTCAGGTTTTTTTCAAAAAAGCTCTGTTTCGAAAAAAAAGTGGTGGCCATATTTATGCTAATGAAGTGCAGGATATTTAAATCCCTGCTTCATTAGCAATTTCGATGTGCTTGATCTGCATCCCTCTGTCAACAGAGGGATGCAGTCTAGACATAGCCGATGACTCCTGAGGTCTCTTCCAGCCCTAGGATTCTGTGATTCTATACAGTAGGGATAATCAGACTCCTTTCAGCTTTCTGGCACTCTTTGCCTGTCTTGTCACTGTAAGCTCTTTGGGATGGGAACTTTCTATTATAAGCACCCTGCATTTATGTGACTTATTAGGTGGGTGGTTCCACCGCCAGTCAATGGCAAAGGTGTCACAAGGGTCAAAATGGCCAACGTAACTGGGAGCCTGTGGAATCACCTGGTAACTTCACTGCAAGTTGTGCCTGACCCAAAACATCATTTTGTTCATAAAAGGGGCAGTAAGATGGACAATTTTACTAGTGGGTCTGCTTGCAGCATAAGCTTTAAGTGTGAGACTCAAGTCCCCAGGGAGGAGCTAGCAATCCCCAGTTCAAAACCTGCCTGCCTGGTTCATTGTTTTACTGTTTTTATAGCAAGGCAGGAAGCCGTGTAAGTCTTAAAAACTAAGCCAAGTCACCCAAAAGAAGCCAAAAGAGAGAGTGAAATGCTGCCCACTTTCTCCACCAGGCACACCCTTAAAGATACCATGGCTTCTTTAATTATGAATTAGAAACCAAAGAGTTTTGTCTAGGAACCACTTCTGAGCTATGGATAATGGAGGAAGGAGAACAGAAAGCAGGGAAGGGACAGCGTTAGAGGGTGTGAGAGAAGAATGTGATGTGTCTGGGATTTCTCATTCACTTCTCACATGGCTTGTGTAAAACAAAATAGTGATTCTCTGCAGGCCACAAATTAAAGACAGATTCTGAACGGTGCTGAATATTCCCAACCCTTGTAACTTTATCTGGAGCCTACAGCATTTGGCACATGGAGAGCTAGGCTTCAAACACAGACTGATGCAGCAATGCTATTCTGTTTACATTGACTTCGGTGCTGTGCCGATGTACCTTCGAGGCTAAACCACTCACCCAAAGCCACAGAAGAAGCACGTGGCCAAGGCAGAAACTCAACACAACACTCTGGTTCCTAGTCAGAGTCTAACCACAAGGTCGCTCTTCCCCTTGTGCGACAGCTATTAAAGCGGTAATCCCGCGTGCTCCTTGCATTAGGTTCAGAAAGAGTTTGCTTTGGATGTGACATTTCAAGCCAAATTGGGACTTCAAAGAGGGAGAAATGTGATTGGACTAAAACCAAAGCTGAGATTCTGAGCTGCAGTTCTTATTTGCACAGGAGCATCTGGAGGAACCTAAGCAAGGGCCAGCACCCTGTTGTGGTAGGCACTTGTACACACACATACCACACAATTAGCCTGCCCCCAAAGGATTTCCAAGACAACCAGTGGATCAGCAGCTCATCTGGGTCAAAGAACCCAAGGAGAGCCATCGAGGAGTTCACGCTGGGGTAGAGCCTGTGACAGCAGGGTTCTCTGCTCGGCACAACAGACACACACCTCTGCCCTGCAAATAACTTAAGAGCCTGAGCATCAGCCCAGACTGCAGTTTCAAAGTACTGGCTAGTCAGCAGTAGCAGAGAACCCAACTCTGCCAGCCCTGGCTGGGCATCTCACTGCCACGGGCCACAGAGGTCTGCGGAAGTGAACCCTGGAGGTCTAGGGAGCAGTATTCCCTGTAATCTGTGCACTTGTGTGGCCTCTTAGGAGAAATTCAAATGCCACCCAGCTTATTAACAGAGTGCCCACAGCTAGGTTTTTTTCTTTCTATTGGCAGTGCACATTTGCACATAAAAATTTATTCCATGCATGGATGGAAAAAATTAGAGGGAAGACTGCTAGAGGAACTCAGACTAGCCTAACCTCCCCGGTACTTTAGGATAAAATGTCAGAATTTGTTTCTAACTCACCTTTGTCCCAGACTCAAACCAATCCAAATCTGTGTCAAGGTTTGGGGAAAAAATGGTTTGTTTTTAAAGAAGAGGGAAGGGGAAGGAATTCATAAGCAGTGCAGATCTTGAGCCGTGACATCATTTCCACAGAAAGGCCCCTAGAAATATGCTGATCATGTAGCTTTGGCAGAGGAGAGACAAAAAGGGGTAGAGAAAAGCTCCATCTTAATTGAAGTCAACTCATAAATGCACAGCATGAGTCCCCTCCACTCAGAGAGACATACATCATTTGTCTGACATGATTATTCTTAAACAATTATATTATCACTAGATGAGGTTATTTTAAATTAATCGCACATGGAGTGCTGTAATGCCTCAGATCGTGGCTGTGATTTTATTAGTTTTCTGTCCTTCATCAAATCACTTATTTGCAATAACAGTGAAAGATTTATTAGGTAAGATTTTAGCATTGTGTTTTCCTTTTAACAGCTCTCTTTTTTTTCCTACAGTCCCTACGTCCTTGTGTTTAAAGTCAGATTGACGGTCAGATCATATGGCCCCTCCAGCAGCACCCAGAGAGACATCTTCAGGGGAGGACTTGAGTTTCAAAGACGCCTGCCAAGAGATGGCTGAATTTTGCAGATATAACACGACACACATTCAAGGGAGTGTGCATCTTTGTCATCCAGCCTAGAACATGTCTATCGCTGCTAGGAAGGGACAAGATCTATTGGTCATGCAGCAGGTTTTATCCTGTTCCATTGGTGTAAATCTAGAGCAACACAGCTGAGGGTCAGTGGAGTTACTGTGCATTGATGCCAGTGCAAGAGAGAGTAGAAGATGGCCAGGGAAAGGTACGTTTCTGGTTTGTATGGATGAAGTCATATGCCCTTTGCTTTTTCTGCACAGATATACCTCACCAGAGCACTCTTTTCTGCTCCTTCTGCAAGTCCTTCAGAGTAAAAGACCGTGGGTAAAATCTTCCCAGGTGCCTTAGCCTGAGTCCTATCTCCAGATGTGTCCTAAGCACAAAGGTTCTGCTCCCCAGAGATGTCGAGGAACCTCCCACTGTGTCAAAGTGCAGAACCCAGGAAGCTGCTGGCTATGTATGATGTTCAGAGTAAATTGGAATTTTTGCCCAAATGTCAAGTGGAATTTCTTTGACCAGGTCTCTTTCCCTCCCCAGCACCCTAAGCACTCAGTGCAAGAGATAAACATTAGAAGTGCCTTTTCCAGTCAAGGTAGCCACAGCCAACATCTCTTGGCTGTTGGTGCAACAGCCTTCAAACGTCTGCAGCTCAGCGGTAGAGAGGCATGTGACTTGCTGTAACTCCTAAGTGGAGCAGCCTGTGGCTGGCTCATTCCTCTTGTCCCCAAGACTGGCAGAAAGCTTCTCTTTCCTTCATCCTTGATCAGCCATGAGCAATGGTAGGCCAGTCTTGCCAGGACTCATTCCACACCATGAAGATGGACAGTCTAGTGGTTAAAGCGCTGGGCTAAGAGTCAAGGCATATGGGTTGAATTCTTTGCTTGACTGCTGACTCCCTGTGGGACCTTGGGTGAGTCCCTTCCCCTCTCTAGGTCCCAGCTGTGCCCCCTCTGTCTGGTTTAGATTGTAAGATCATTGGGCAGGGCCTGTCTCTTAGCATGTGTAGCCTAGCACAGTGCTTCCCTGTCCAAGCAAGCTCCCCAGGGGTGCATCTACACTGTTCCTGGAGCTCAAAATAAGCTACGCAATTTGAACTATGCAAATCGTATAGCTGATTCTGAGTTAATTTTGAAATAGCTTATTTTGAAACTAGGTGCTGTCTACACAGTATCTTTATTCCAAAATAGATCACTATTCTGAAACATCCCTTACTCCTCATAGAATGAGGGTTACAGAGACGTTGGAATAGCGAGCTCGTTATATTTCAAAATAAAGTGCGTGCTCAAAAGAGGCGGAATAGCTATTCCGAGATACCTCCGGCACTGGAGTGGAGTGGTACTGCACTGGCGTGTAGACGCAGCCACGTGTTACATGGGGGTTACAACTGAAGGCCTCCATTCTGGGCCCCATCTTCTTCATCTCCCATCCCCACCATCGGGTACCTGGCTGTTCCCCTCCCACTTTCATTCCTTTCCTGGTGCACTCACCTGCCTTTTTGTCCTGCTGCACACTTCTAAGCCCAGTTATTGCGTCTCACCTACGCTTTCTGCGAGCAGCAACACTCGTTTTTTCCTGGTAGGAGGAAGCTTATGCCTGTTCTGCTCTGCACAGCAGCCTGTGAACAGACTCAGGGAATAGCAATGTCTCACCTTGGTAACGTGTGAATTGCATCTGAAATGTCTTTCATTAACACTGGTGTTCTCCAGCCTGTCCTTTTGCAGGTACGTGACATTACTGAGAAGCCCATTACTGCACTGGAGGATAAGAGTAAGAGACTGGAACTGAGACAGGAACAAACCATTAAAGAACTTTCTGGCTAATTCTCTCCCAACTCCTGACCAGTGCCTGCCCTCAGCCCCCTGGCTGCAGACAATTCTGGTAAGAGCAGAGCTGGCAGGGCACCAAGTTTCTCACTGCATTCAGACTTGGACTCAGGAGCTCGAAGTTCAGTTTCCAAATTTGCTATGATAACAACGTGATAGTCAACAGATGGGGCTGGAGTTGTTAACAAGAGCTGGGCTAGACTAGAAAGGCTTTCATTGTAAGTGATGTAACCCCAAACTAGGAGAAACTATTTCAGTAATGAAAGGTTTATTTCAATACAAGAGGTAAAAAAGCCATTCCTCACGTCAGCTCCTAAAGCAAGGGCAATAACCCCTCTCATTGACCTGGGCAGTGCAGCCCTGAAACTTCCGTTAAATTTTCACTTTAATTACATGCGGATCCTGCAATTATCTTCCTTTAATTTCCTATAGCAACATGTCCTCTAGCCCCTGGCCATGCTGGCCTAGATGGATTATAGCTACATGTACAGCACACCTCTGTCACACTGTCCCAGCTGGGTAGAAAATTATCAAGGAAACAATTTCTATAGCAAGGTTGTTGGTTTTCTTCCCTTCCTTCATTAAAGCCATGTGAGATTTTTTTTTTCACCGTGGTTCCGAAGGTCTTTCTTCTTCTCAGAAGCTTGTGGCAAATCTTTAGCAGGGAGCCGTGGCAACTAGGTTGTCACCGCATGACTTTCTCACTCCTAATTAGGCTACAAACACATCTGACTCTCATCTTTTATCCAGAGTGGCAGGGAGCACACGTAATTCCATTTTCCCTGCTATGTCTTTGTAGGAGCTTGCGTAAAACATCGTGATGGCTACCCACGCTGTGTAGAGAGACAGAAAAGGAGTCGTTACCCATCGTAGTGGTTCGCGCTGTTTTTCTCAGGCTGCAGCAGCTCCCAGCCCAGTCCCAGAGCAGAAGAAGACCTTCTGGAGGTGGGGGAAGTGGGGCAGAGAGAGGGAGAGGAGCAAGTGATGGGAGTTGGGCCTTAGGAGAAGGAACTAGAGAAGGGGCAGGGCCTCAAGGGAAGACGTGGAGAAGGGGCAGGGCCTCAAGGGAAGATGTGGAGAAGGGGTGGGGCCTCAGGAGAAGATGTGGACAAGGGGCGGGGCCTCTAGGGGCAGTTGCCACCAATTAGAAAGGTGGCAACCCTATTCTGATTTTCACAAGACCAGAAACAGCTGACTGAAATGTCACTGACTCAGCTGGGGGAAAAAAAAACATTTCCAGCCTGTAAATTATAATACTTTCCTGGGTTTCCTCACAGAGTTACAGGAAAAAGAGACCAGTTGAGGCCTGGCTTCTACCCAAGGGAATGGAAATGCTGAGGCAGAGTTAGGATCAGTTCCAATGTCACCATGTCCAATTGGCACCAAGGCAGGGGTTTTTTCAGAATGGCAGTGGCAATGGGGAACATCCACCATTTTTTAAGCCGTATCCATCTTCAGCCTTCTAATGGCAATTTCTGCACAATCCATCTTTCACCTTGGAAAGGGTCAAAGGCAGAACAATGCATGTGTCCCTGATAGGGGTGTTGCTGGGCTAGGGAGGGAAATTGCTGTCTTAGGGTTTATTGCCCTTAGTTTTTCCAACCATGGGCTTGACTCTCCATTAACAAGAGTAGCTGTAGGCTCTGACCAGAGTTTTCCAGCCCAGTTCTACGAACTATCATCCGCACTATGTTACTGCTGAAGCTTAGCTGCTGTAGATGGGACAAAGAGCCCATACTATACTTATATAAAGGTTCTCTTAAAAAATTCACCAGACTGTCTGATGCCCTTCATGTTTTGTGAACTGCTTAAATGATACGCAGATGGCTGTGGTGTGTGGTCCTTTTGTCTCACTTAGCACCCAGTGTCCAGCCTACGGATCACCCTGCAGCTGAAGTGTCACTAAGTAGTCAAGCCACACAGCCAGGCACTTATATAATTTATAGGAGAACTTGGAACCTTGCCAGGAGAGCCAATCAACTGGCAAAAATTTACATATTAATGAAATCTCATAAATAATACATAGAGCGCCAAGCAGAGCTGATGATAGCTACTGGAACACCAACAGCATAAGCTGTCTATTTAAATTACTCCCATTTTGCTTCTCTTTTTTTTTAACTTAGAAGAAAAGGAGCTAACCTGAGCCCCTGCTAAATTATATGTATAAACCACATTGGTGAATAATACATCCACTACATTTACTGTACCCATTATCAACTGCTGCAAAAAATGGAAATCAAGTGTATTTATGATTAGACTGGTGCGGGTTCACCACTGCCCAAAACACGATTTGCAAGGAATGTAGTGTAGAAGAAAGGTCATTTCATACTAATATGCTGAATGTGGCATCTGTAGCTCTGCCTGGCTACAATACTTATATGGCCCCCTCGCCATCTTTAATGTATTTATCCTCATCATGCCCTGCTTGTGAGAAAGGCACTGTTAAAATTATTAGTCATTTCCATGTGGGCAGTGCAAAAGGTTCTGCCTTAGCCTTAGCAAAGCACTGCAGCCTGGGATGTTTTCAGATGACCTGAACTCAGAATTGGTCCCCCGGCTAAGAGTTTTTCAATGTTTCCTGGGCTTAGGAAAATGATGCTGGTGACAGCCATGGTGCTGTCCTTAAAGCAGTGTCCCAGCACGGCAAAGTATTGGAAAGCCCAGAACCTGACTACTTTTGATCGTTAACAACCTGTGGTGCCCCTTTCAAGCCAAGGGGTTTTCCCCTGTGTCTGGGCATATGTCAAAAGGTTTATTAACTCTCTCCCTATAGTCTTCTGCCACTTGGTGGTGTTTCTGTTCTCTGTGCAATGGGGCACACTCATGGCATGGCCAATTCATTGCAGCTGCTGAGAGTCTCACAAACATTCAGAAATGGCTTTGGAAAGAGGCACATGAGGGCCTGGATACTGACCAAATGCAGCCAAAAAGCGAAAAACCGGTTATTTGCTTGCATCGCTTTGAAAGGAGGAACAATGATGCCATGGAAAATTCCTTTGTTCTATTTTTCTCCCAAGCTTTCCCATAAACAGTTTCTCTCTATGCTGATTGTTAATAGGCTAGGGCTCATAACACTAGCCTCCTTCTTAGCCTGCTGTGCCATCTCCTTTTGCCACAGGGACACCCCTCACCCCCCAAACAGCTCTGTGCACCAAGCTGGGTACACCCACATGTCCACATTGTCTCAGCCCAGAGCAGAAGCTTCCTCAACTGGATGCAGTTCCTCAGATGACCTCTGGAAGCAGCACTTAGGGGCTGTATAGCCAATTCTGCTTTAGCACAGATGCTTAGCAAAATATGTGACATAAACCAACAACCCCTAACATAAGAATGGCCATAGCAGGTCAGAGCAATAGTCCTCTAACAGCGGCCAATGCCATGTGCTTTAGAAGGAATGAACAGAACAGGCAACCATCAAGTGGTCTACCCTCCTGCCATCCAGTCCCAGCTTCAGGCAAACAGAGGCTAAGGACACTTAGAACATGGGTCATTTATACCAGTCTCCTCAGAGCAGGGCAGTACTAACACCACAAGGCAGGGACCCAGATGTGAGCACTAAGGACTAGAACCATGGCCCATACTGTGATCTTTGTAGTGATTGCCTTTTTATATGTCTTGTGATTATAACTTATCCTTGTTTGCTGACAAATTGAGCCAGGCTCTAAAGCGACATGCCATTCAAATGTTTAGCTGGTCAGCATTTTGAGGTAAGGTCCAAGAGCCTGTATTTGTACTGCACGCACACACATACCTCTCAGCATGGTAGGGTCCTATTCTCAGTTAGCCCTGAGATATTACCTTAATAAGCGTGATCAATAAACCAGGGTGGAATTGGTAGGGGGAGTAGATGTGGGTGGCAATCTGGGCAGCAGTTGTCATGAGATGGTTGAGTTCAGGATCCTGACCAAAGGAAGAAAGGAGAACAGCAAAATACAGACTCTGGACTTCAGAAAAGCAGCCTTTGACTCCCTCAGGGAACTGATGGGCAGAATCCGCTGGAGTGCTAACAGGAGGGGGAAAGGAATCCAGGAGAGCTGTCTGTATTTTAAAGAAGCCATATTGAAGGTGCAGGAACACACTATCCCGATGTGCAGTAAGAAAAGCAAATATGGTAGGCAACCAGGGTGCCTTACCAGGGAAATCCTGGGTGAGCTTAAACACAAAAAAGAAGCCTACAAGAAGTGGAAACTCGGACAGATGACTAGGGAGGAATATAAATATATTGCTCGAGCATGCAGGGCTGTAATCACAGAAACTCCACTAAAAGGAAGTGTCTCTGGTTCTTTGCCTATAAGCTTCCTTCCCCTGTTTGGGCCTCGGAGCAGATTTCTGGTCCCACCTCTGTCACTAATTCACTTTGCAATCCCAGGTGGCCACTGGTTCTCACTATACCTCACATATAACTCCAGTGAACACGTTCCCCAGAACAGCAACCCTGTTGTCCTAGCTCCCTGAAAATCGCCACGGACACCTTCAGGGTGTTGATGAAATAAATTACCCCTTTCTTCAAGCAAATTCTCAGCTTGTGGGGAAATGGACGGCTATTAAGGCAAGGTTATCCACACTGGAAGCAGGCAAATGACTGCACCTCTCTTTTTCACAGCAGACCCTTCCACTAAATGTGTCAACTGCCTATTTCCACATGCAAAGAGCCACCCCTTTGCACATGCAAATATCTTATTTGCACATGTAATCATCACAACTGCATGCACAAATGAGTCATGCTTTATATATAGTTTTGAAAAGCCAGGTTCTGAGTGTGTTTGTACCATTAATTTAACACTTTTACATTAAAGCCTCTAATTTGTTTGATAGTTTACATTTGTTTTCACATTGATACATTTCCTAATGTATAGAAAATGTTTCTCTGTGTGGTACTCCTTGTGGGGGGTGAGGGGCAGAGCTTCACTGACCAGCCCCAGTGATGCTCCCCAGGAGGGCCACAATGGCAGAGCCACTGGCTAGTAGGGCTCTCCCCAAACTGACAGACAGACGGATGAACTCTCTCTCTTATAGTAGATAAGAAAATGCCTGGAAATGAGTGTGAAATCCTTATTATACTTTAGCCATGGGAACATGCATGTTCAGTGGCTCTCACAAAGCACACTCCAGGTCGCGTACTGAGTGTCTTTTATGCAGGGAACAATTTGTAACCCTAAAAACCAAAGCCAGATCTAAAGATGCCATTGTCTCCAATCTCCATGAACATTTATTGGGGTCTGGTACGCTGAGCTGTAACATGAGTGGATAAGTAGAGACTAGGCAAAAATATCAATTAAGTTTATAGCTAGGAGTTCGTCTTCCACTAATAAACCAGCTCCTCACAACAGCATTAACTAGAAATGATTATGAACGTATCTCATCTAATTGTCTGCATGTGCTAGAGGCAACACACCGAGAATCTGCCTCAAATGCCCGTGTATTGTAACCTGGGACACATGGCAAGTACCATGACCGATAGCATTGTATTTCTGCACCAGCTAGAAATCCACTAATTGCTATTTTCCCTGTAACTGTTTGTTCTTTCCGGAGTAATTGTCTATCTACTGTGGACATTATCACTAACGCTAAAGAAAAGATCATCTAAAGACTGGAATGGAACAGGACATAGATAAGGGTCTATTATATCTTCTCTGAAGAAGTGTTTCTTTCCTTGCTCTTTTGTTATCTTTATGGTTACCTCTTTTCTCATCTCTTTTACCTACGGTTGGTAACAAAGCAGAATCTCTTCATCATCAGGAATGGGGGATCTTCCCATTTATTCCTGATAAATGTGGTTTGGGCAGATAAATGGGGTTCAGTGAGGCAGCTGGATTTAAGCAGAGTGTGAACTTCAGTTGCGGGGGATTGGGAGTCCCCAGGAGCTACTCTCCTGAAGGAACCTGTGTAAAATAATAATAATAGGTAGGGGGCTGCACCCCCTGCTTGCTACATTTGCCAACCCTCCTGTCTCTGGGGGTAGGCGGCCCCAGCTCTCCCCTGGTCAGCAGGGAGGGCTAGGCTGAGATGTGGCAACCCCGGCCTGCCCCTCATCCCCCCCAGCCAGATCCAGCTCTCCCCTGCCCCCAGCCATTGGTCAGGGAAGGGCGGGGCAGGGCTGAGGCCAGGCCAACACTGGCTCTCATCCCAACCTGGCCACACCACTCCCAGCTCTCCCCTCTTCATCCCCCACAGCTGTGCCAGCCTGGCTCTCCCCCACCCCCAGCCACACCAGCCCCGGCTCTTTCCCCTTCCGCCCACTGGCCGCCATAGCTCTCCCCCTACCCCCACCAGCTGCCAGGGAGGACTGAGGCCACGACAGCCGCAGTTCTCCCCCCTTCACCCTTCCCAAACATGCCAGCCCCAGCTCTCCCCCACCCTCTCCCCCCGTCCCCGTCCCCGCCCCCCCCCCCCGCAGCTGGCCACCAACTGAGGCCTTGGCAGCCCTGGCTCTCCCCAGAGCACTGGAAAGGGGGCAGAGGAAGGGAGGGAGGAGGCAGGCAGGACACAGACTGATATCATCATGTCACTATCTCGTCTCACAGGAAAACATTTTATATAGAGAGATTATTATTATTATTATTATTATTAATGGGTGTCAATCTGGATAAATTCCACGCAAGGCAAAATTGTATGAGAGGAGTTAACTCTGAATTAACAGCAGTGTAACGTATATCAGGCCTTTTCTGTGTGGAATCACAGCCCTTCTTCAATGGGAGTGCATCTAGACTGGCAAGATTTTGCGCAAAAGCGGCCGCTTTTGCACAAAAACTTGCCACCTGTCTACACTGGCCGCTTGAATTTGCACAAGAACACTGACATTCTACTGTAAGAAATCAGTGCTTCTTGCGCAAATACTTTGACGCTCCCGCTCAGGGATAAGCCCTCTTGCGCAAGAATACTTGCGCAAGAGGGCCAATGTAGACAGGCACCTTAATTTCTTGCACAAGAAAGCCCGATGGCTAAAATGGCCATCGGAGCTTTCTTGCACAAAAGCGCGACCATACTGGGCACGGATGCTTTTGTGCAAAAGATGTCTTTTGCGCAAATGCATCCATGCCAGTCTAGACTTTTCCGTTAAAAGCATTTCCATAAAATCATGCCAGTCTAGACACAGCCTGCGAGTTTATCCAAGAAAACAGCTACAAGTACAGGCCAAACAATGCAGCAGAATGCAGCAGTTCAGATTCTTGCTTTGTCTGAATTAAAACTGCAGGGGTTTGATTGGAGCTGAGCCTTTAACCTGGGCCCTTCTCTGCGTTTTACTCGTCCGCTTTTTAAAAATATGTACATATTATTATACTGCTTACTCCCATTTTCCCTCTTCCCTCTGCCTGGTTGCAACCAGCATGGGAGTGAGTATACTAGAACACCACAAGCCAGGCTTCCCCAAATGCATTCCCACACCCAAGACACAGCAAGGATCTCATGAGCAATTCTGTCCTGGGAGGGCCAGTTGTTCTGACTCAAGAGATTCAAGTTGTTTGGGGAAGGATCTGAAATTGCATCTTTGGGACCAGAGCGGTTCTGCTGACTGGACAAGGGCTCCAAAGAGAAGATGTCTGCATGCTGGAAGTACACCATACCAACTCCTGACTTGCATATCAGTGTACATGTGATAACACATCTTCCCCATGTGCCTCTGGCAAGGAGCAAGCTAATAGATCGGGGCGGGCAATAATTTTCACAAGGGGGCCACTTAATTAATTTTGGGAAGTGGTCATGGGCCAGCTCCACTCTGGAAGGGATGGGCCTGGGGTGAACGGGGCAGGGCTGAGGCTGGAGGCTTTGAATTATAAACATAGCAAAGGGCTCCCAGCTCCCAACCCCATCACTACCACATTGCGTATAGCAAAGGGCTCACAGCTCTGTCACCTGCCACAGTAGCACTGTGACTGGGAGCCATGAGCCATTTAAATAGGCTCCTGCTGCCTGAGCACCCACCTGGAAATTCAGGGGCATGGGCAGCAGGATATAAATAGAAAGTGGCCAGATGTAGCCCATGGGCTGGATCAAAGTGTTAGGTGGGCCAGATCCAGTCCCCAGGCCACATCCTGCTCAGCCCTGTAATAGATTAAGGAGAGGGGCTTACCCATGGATCTTGCTTCAGAGGTCACTGCAAGGCAACAGCTTCAAAAGCAGCAGAGCAACCTCTGTGTTCAAGAGGCAGGGCTGAAATGGCAAGCAATTCTGCTAGCAAAGGGCTTTGAATTGCTTGCTCACAGCTGTTAAAAGTCTGATTTTGACCAGCAATTACAGGTCTTCCTGTCCTGGCCTCTCATCGGAAATAAGAACAACACAGATAACAGAGCTAGTGCCTGAAAAGTGGTCTGAGGCAGGAGATGGAGTGGTTGCACAAAGGGCTTCATGGTGAAACCATAACACTCCTGCTTTCTAAACATGGGGAGAAAACTGGTTATTCATCTGTATTCTTAAAGTAGACTTCAGCCTTGATCCTGCAACAAATGCTGTGAGGACTCTTGCATCTGCATGGAGTTTAGGGGGAGGGTCATGGCCTTGCAAATTACTGTTGGAGATGTTTGGCACATGGCACACGCCATACAGGGCCCTAGCGCCAAAGAAGTGGTCATGTGGCAACCAGTTCTGTGGCCTAAGCTGGCTGTCTTTCTGGAAGGAATGTGTTAGCCCAACAGTGGTGATCAGGCTCCACCCCGGGGTAAGTGAGTGAGATTTAATCATCCATGTTAGGCACGAGATCAGACTGGACCAGAGACGGGGGCACTCAGGCCGGGGGGCTGGATCCAGCCCACCAAGCATTTCTCTCCAGACCCCCCAACTGATTAGCAGAGGTGCAGACTTACAGCTAGCAGAGTGTGTTCAACTGCCCGTCCCCCACCTTACTCCATCCTGTAGCCAAGCTCCTCCCAGGATTCTCCTGATAGCTGTGCAGGGGAGGTGGGGGAGGGCTGAAGTCAGGGTATCCCCTGCCCCTGTATCCCATCTCTGCAGAGCAGGGGTCAGGGAGAGGGAGCCACACAGCAGAGCTGCTCCAGTCTGAAGCAGGGATGGTAAGTGACTCAGAGGAGTGCAGAGTGGGGGAGACTACAGAGCAGGACAGATTTCCTGTAAAGAGACAGCGCATCACTTCTCTCAGAATCTTACCCACTCTGTCATAGTCCAAACTAATCAGGATACTATAGTTCCTGTCTCCTGGCCCCTCTTAAAGCTGCAGGCACCCTGGACAAGCCTTGTGGCAGAAAGCCAGCCTGAGAGCAGCACCTCACCATGCGGCTTTCCCTGCAACAGGCCTTGCCATTCATGGCCCAGCCTCAAGCCCTCCCGCGAACTCCTGGCCCTCGCAGGGAGCAGCCCCAGGGGTCCCAGGACCCACCCAGGGGGACCGAGAGGTGGGCATCCTCCTGGTCCAGAGTGAAGATCCTGTCCCTCCTTGAGTGGTGGGATGAGGAGGAGACATTGCACAAACTCTGCTCCAAGTGCCGCAACAGCGAGATATTTGAGCGCATGGCCAAGTCCCTGGCAGAGCATGGACACCCATGGAACAGGTCCAGAGTAAGGTAAAAGAGCTCTGCCAGGGATATGTCTGGGCCAGAGAGCACAGCTCGCGCTCAGGGGCAGGACTCCACACCTGCCCCTACTTCGATGAGTGCACCAGATCCTGGGGGGTGAGGAAACATCTTCCCCACCCATCATAGTGGACTCCGGCGTCCAGATCCCCCCTCATTGCCCGGCCAGAGATCAGGGCAGAAGAGGAGCAGGAGGACCAGGGCCAGCCAGAGGAGGAGGAGACGGATACTATTATCCTGTCCCTAGAGCCGGTGACAGTCAGCCAAGATGTCTCCCAGGCCTCCTCAGACACCGGGGAGGGATCTTCAGGTGAATAGTCTTAGTTTATCACACACACAGGCCAGGAGAGGCAGGCACACAGGGGGCAAGTGTCACTTGGGTTGCTCGGGCTGCTCGGGCTGGACATTGTGCTAAGGTCCACGCACGTGGAACCATGTGCAGCGTTAGTGTGTGGCACACGGATGCAGCAGGCAGCCCCTGAGCACGGGTGGGATCCTGCTGCCAGGCTCGGGAGGCCACACATGTCCTGCCACAGGGAGGGATGGCCCTCCCAGCAACTGCCACAGCTGGAAGCAGACTAGCCACAAGGGTGCAGGCACAACCCCAGACACACCAAGGAGTGCTGCACAAAGCACACAGACATGCCTGCACATGTGAGGTGCCACCCACACCCAGGGGCAGCATTGTGAACCACAGCCTGCTTCTGGCTCCACTGATGCCCATGGTGGGATCCCAGTGTGGCCAGACACTTCCCTGGCCTAAGCAGGGGAAGGAAGAGACCTGGGGGAGGAAGGTTGGAAAGCAGGCAGCACGGTCCCCTGGGCACCTTTGGGCCCCTCTGAGGCAGGGCCCACTGTTCAGGCCGCACATGGCCTTGCTCCTGGGACATGCCCCTCCTCTGTCCCAAGGACTATTGGTCACTGCTCACAGAGGAGAGCACGGCCTCAGGGACAGTGTCTGCACGGATGCCTGACCGCCTCTCCTGCTTTGTGTTCTCCACAGCTGGACCAGCTGGGACTGAGGGGCAAGCCACACCATCGCAGCCAGAGCCCGGGGAACCCGAAGGAAGACCTCACACGCCAGCATGTCAGTAGACCCTGGCGCAGAAGATCCAGGAGGACTCTGAGTGGCAGAACCACGCATGGGACCATGCAGCTCATGCAGCAGTCTGATAGCGTGTGTGCCATCATGTCGCACACGCTTGTACACTCACCTGCTGTCGCTGCTCCTGGCTTCCACCCTTCTGCCCCCCCCCACTATGCCCATTCTCCCTCTGCTTGCCCCCCATTTGATGCCTCTGCTCCCTCGCCCTGCTCCCCCTGCTATCCCTGACCCCACTTTAACCCACACCCCCTTGCTCACCTCCCTGTGGTCCCCGGACTCACCCAACCCCCACTCTGAACAGGCCCCTGCACCCAAGGTGACACATCTAGCCACTCCCCTCCCTCTCCAGTTTATGAGCCCCCCCTCCTTCTGCCCACCTTTTCTTGATGTCAGAGAAATACAGACTTCATTTTGCTGGAAACCAAGCAGGTGTGTTTACTGAGAGGCCAGGGAAGGGGCGAAGGGAGGGCTTGTGGTGAGGAAGGGATAGGGCAGCAAGCCAGAGGCCCCTGTTGGGGAGGCCCTGGGGAGAGTTACTGGGGATGGGACTTTCCCCAACTCCCTCTCCACCCCTCCCCCACAACCCACATCCCTCATTTCCCGAGGGACCCCCTTTTCCAGGTCTCCCCCCACCCCCAAAGGGACTGCAGCCCGAGAGTGCCATACCTCCATGAGGAGGGCCCCGACGGTGGACTTCCCCACCCCGAACTGGTTGCCCACTGACCGGTAGCTGTCACGGGTGACAAGCTTCCAAATGGCGATGGCGACCCGCTTCTCCATGGAGATGGCAGGGTGCAGGTGGGTGTCACATCGTTGGAGGGCAGGGGCGAGCCAGGCACACAGCTCCAAAAAGGTGGCCTTCCGCATGTGGAAGTTTCGGAGCCACTGCTGGTTGTCCCACCGCTCCATGACCAGCTGGTCCCACCAGTCGGAACTGGTGTCAAGCCTCCAGAAACGCCTCTCCACTGTGGGTTGCGGTTGCCAGAGTGTAGCTCCTGCACCCAGGGAGAGGGTCTCAAGAATGAGCTCGGGGTCGAGCTCAGTCAGGACCAGGAAGGCAGCTGGCACAAAGTGCTGCAAAAACTGCAGCATGGTCGTGTGGGACCATCACCTGGCCAGGGGCAGCTCCGGCTCCATAGCTCACAGGAAAAAGCTGTGAGGTCCACAAAACCAGGGCAACCACAGCAGGCACTGCAAGAGTTTTGCTGTCCCTCTCAGAGATTGGTAAACACACAGCAGGAGCAGAGAAACGGCTGTCCGGGGGGGTCCCTTTAAGCACGTGTCTCTGCAAGGCTCTGGCACCAGCACTCGGAAGCAACTGCTGACCTAAAGACCTGGCTGAAGTGGTTCCAGGTGGCCTTTGATGCGAGAGAATGATGGATGCTCTCTTTCAAAAAAGCGCATGGCATTTTGAATGCGCTTTTGTGTGTGGACGCTCTCATTCAGAAGAAGTTTTTCCAGAAGATCTCGCCTGAAAAAAGCTCCTTCCGAAAGAAGCCTGTGGTCTAGATATAGCCCGAGTCTCTTTCACGCTCACATACTCTCTTTGTCTCTTTCTGCTCGATTCTCCACCCCTTTGAGGAGGCCGGCCGACGACCACCTACCAAAATTCGTGAAGTGGCCCTCCCATGCAAAGTATTGCCCACCCCTGGCCTAGATGGAGCTAAAGATTCCTTCTGCCCTTATAAGTTGGTTCTAGGAAAGTGAACAGAATTCAGCCCTGCCTCACCCATCGCCAGAATTTAGAGAGCAGAATCTCTCTGCCTGCTGAGGCATCTCTTGCGTTTCCTAGTCCCGGAGGAGCTGGCAGGGCAGCAGTTAAAGGAAGCATCCTGGAACTCACTGAATGAGCAGCTAGGTCTGGCAATGACAGGGAGACTAGATATAGATCCCTGTCGTGCTGCTTTTACTGAGCTCTTCAGCGTGTAACGGCCCCCGGAAGTGCACTGCGACGCTTGTAGATTAGCAAGTGAGGCAGAATCTCCTCGTCAGAATGAGCTTCCTGACAACTTTAGGGCTTTGAATAGAGAGAAGCTGCTCTGTGCTTTCAAGCCGCAGTGTTTGGCTCAGCTGGATGAACCCTGAGTGCTGTGTCTGATTAAATACCTCTCCTGCTTTGTGCTGGCACATTTTCCTGAGTAAACTCCAACTCCATAAAATTTTTGCGCTGCAAGGAGCATCACTAAGATTGCCTCTTTCTTTTCCTTTTAACAGCATCCTCCCCATCCCCTTTTCGGCACTTTGCAATGTCCTGGGCACATCACTTCAGAATGACTGGAGACCAATGACCCCAACCCCCAACAATCTATCCCAAGTTGGATTCTGGGCCACCCTAGGATAGGACATGGTGCAGCTAGTCCGGGCTGTGGAGAGCAGGCTTTATCCATGCCAAGAACTGATGAAAAGAGCTGTTCAAGGGAGCCATTGCAGGGATATGTTTTCTTGGTCCCACATAATCCAGGAACTATGCTTCATGTTCTGGATTGCCATATATGGGCATCTTAGCTATTGACATGGCGAGAATGATCTGGCACAGCTGTAACAATCAGGACAGCAGATGGTTCTGCTCCCTTCCGAGCAAGACCCATTTGTTCAGCTGATCTGAGGATAGCATCCCTTTGCTGACAACCCATCTTTAACACCAGCTTGAGGAGCTGGCTCACAAGTTAGCTTCAGGGCATTCAATGTCTGGTATGTCAAAACACAGCCATTTCACCGTATCTTTTAGCAGTTCTGTCCCTGTCTGAAACAGGCTGCGTCAGAGAACAGGTATTTCACAATAGTTAATCACCTAAATGATTTAAATCTAAGGTTTGTGTTTCTTAGTGCATCTATTTCAAACTGCAGCCATGTCCTCTGCTCACATTCACTGCGGCCAGACTATTAAAGCATCCTCTTTACATCACAGCCACTCACACGCACTTCACCTTCCAAATGTGACTGGTCATGGAATCAGGGCTGCCCAGGAATGATATTGGTGTTCTTGGTCCCAGCACTTTAATATTCAGGCAGTGAGTGTGTGTGTGTGTGTGTACGTACATGTGCATGCATACATGTGTGCATGTGTGTGTGGGAAGTTTCTCCATACACTGAGTCTTTCTGCCCATGCTCCAATGTAAAATCTCAGAAGCAGACCAATTTTCTCTCTCTGCCGCCCACAGCAGAACAGAAAGAAAGACTGATTTCAAGCCACCCACCCTGGCTGGCATTTTTATGACTCAGCTGTGCACCTGGGGAAGCTCAGCCATGCTGGGCATGGGGAAGAACTGCCTGCCCCTGAACGGGAGGCATTCAGCGAAATCCTGCAGTCCTGAAGGGAATAAAACAGTGTCTGATTTGGGGGACCACAGATTTTAACCTCTGGTGTGTCTGTGCAGCAGGATTCCTCCAGGAACACAGGTGGGCATAAACTAGGCAGTGAGACATGCTGCCTTTTTTATGACCACTGTAACATGGCTGTAACGGAGTCAACTCAGCGCTGTGGCATAAAAGTTATATGTGGGTCTTGCAGCTTAGCAGGCCTGGGATGGAAGTTTCCATCCCTTCTGTACCCAGCTTAGCATAGCCTGGGATCCTGCAAGTCCAAATAGCAGCTGGGCTTTATCTGCTTTAACCCATGCCTTGAGCTGGGAAACTACTAAGCGGTAAACAAATTTTACCTCGGTCTCAGCTCATAAGAGTGATAAGAATGGCGTTGAGCTAGGTACATGCACACCCAGTAAACAACTGTAGTATAACTAGTGTAGGGAGTCCTATACCCACTGAGTCTCACCAGGGACCTAGACCTCGAAGGGTGCCCTGGATCCTCCTAGCTGGAGCAGCGTCCACTGTGGCAGGGTGCAAGGTGACCGGAATGGGACTCCCCGCAGACTGAAGGGGTGTAAGCATTTCCAAGTGCCTGTTACTCTTTCATGCATTGCTCTGCCTATGCTTACTGGTGTATTACTTTGCAGTAGCTGTGTAACCATCTGGCAGTATTAAGCCTGGAATAGTACTGATGTAGTGAGATTAATAAAAGCAACTATCTATCCCTAATTGACTCCGTCTTGAAGCAAATCCACAACCCTGTTGGACCCTGCCCCTGTGACTTGACAGGTACCTCCTGCTGGACAGTCTGGGAATTAGTTTGACTTGTCAGCCTTCTGCAGGTGGCACTTTAGCCATTACCACTCTGCTTTCCTGCCTCTCATGTCTCTGTGGACTTGTGTAGCTCTCTGGACCACAGAATCCTCTTCAGGATATAGCCCTCCAAGCAGTGCCCACTTCTAGTCACTCCCCCTTGGGGGGGGGGTAACAGCAGTCCTCAGTCTCACACCTGCCACCCTGGCCAACTGGAGCACCAGAATCTAGCCCCTCACCTCAGGAGGCCATGCTAGATGCAATACCGGAGGGAAAGGGGAGACCCAGGCCTGCCCACTACTCTGGTTCATGATCCAGAGACCCTCTGGCAGCAGCCAAGTCCTACCCTCCTTCTTTCCCCTGGATTGCTCCCATTCCCTGGGCCACTGCCCAGGACCGTCAGTCCTTTTTATCAGGGATCACAGCCTGGCAGCCATCAGGCAAGAGCTTCTCTCCAGTTCCCTTGAGCCTGCCCAGCACCTCTCTGTCCAAGGTGCTGCCTCACTGCAGGGAGCCAGTCCTTCACCCTTGCTGGTCAGGGCATGAGTGAGCTCCCCTCAGCTCTGCAGCTTTTTATAGGGCCCAGCCTGTCCCTGATTGGCTGATTTCTCTCTTAACCTTGATTGGCTAGGGTTTCACAGGCCCACTCTGGCCTGGTTTTAACCCTTTACCCACCAGAGTGGGGCAGATGCCTCACTGCACATTCTCCCCCTCAAAAATCACCTACAGAAAAGGGGGCTCCTATCATCCCAACTTTTTCCTCAGGTTGGCCCACAAGATGCCTCCCTCCTGCTGCAGGATCTCCACCTTTGGAGCAGCCTGCTTCCCTCCTCAGAGATTTGAGTGTCCACTGTAGCTTTCTCTGCTCCTGTGTGGGTCCCCTTTTCTGCCTGGGTCCCCACTATAGCTCATTTCCTTATTCATCTGGGGCCTCCTCTGCCCCAGACAACCTCTCTGTCTGGGCCCCAATCTTTCCTGTCCCACCAACCTGGTGAGGCTTAGATTGTGCCCAGTTCTCTGGCATTCCCCTTTTTGTCTCTGGGCCTTTATATGGCCCTTGATGTGGAATCGGAAGCACTTCCTATGCCTTTCCATGCCATGGCCTCCCTGTCTGGCTTAGCCCTTCCTTCAGGGCTAGCCTGGTACTCATCAGAGCACTCTCTCTCAATGTGCCCAAGTTTCCCACAGGCCCAATATGTCTGGAGCACCCTGTCACTTTCATGGGGGCACTCTCCTGCCATTCTCTTTGTCCACGTAGGACCTCTTTACTCCTTCTCAGTTGGACCACTCTCTCTTAAAGTGTCCCCTGCACCAACAGGTGTAGCTGTTCTTGAGTCCTGGCACTGGCCTCCAGCCCCATGTGCCTGGCCTCCCATAAGATCACACTTGCATGCATACACATGCACACACACCCACGCATGTATACTCATAACTGCACAAAACACTCACAGTCACACACCTATGTACACACTACAGGCTCGTATCCAGTAAGACATTAGCTTTGGCAAGTTAATATAAGTCGTGAGGCCCATAATAGCTAAACAAATAAGCTTTGTACAAACTAAAAGCCCAATGGAAAACCCTAAGTTATTGGGGAGTGGAAAATAGAGGTGAAATACATCTGGAGATGTAATGTGTTTGGTGAAGTACATCTGGAGTACATCAGGAGATGTCTGTTCTGGTGAAGTACATCTGGAGATGTCTGTTCTGTGTGGACTACAGGGGAGAAGTTACAGAATAAGTAAACATCATCATGCCTAGTAAGGCTGACTAAGTGGAAGACTCTGGTTACCTATGGTAACCTATGGCCAATTTTGCATGGTAACCAATCAAAACCAAACAATGTAGGTATCAATTTGGTCCTTTGGCGTGTCCTGTCACAAATCCAAAGTTCTGTATCACTCCAAAGAATCCTAACTTTGATGGGGAACCGAGCAATTTCCCTTATTTCCCTAGGATTACAGTTAAAGTCATTGTTAGCTCATAAAGAGACCTACTTCATAAAAATTACTAATGATACAGATAAAGCAAAATGAGCTAGGAAGGTAATGAGTCTTTAACAATCCTTGGTGTAAATGTTGGATTAAAAGGATGGGTTATAGATCAGGGATTATGGAGATTATTTTCATTAATCTAGGATATAAATCTAACAAATATAAACCAAGATCTAGAGAGGTACCAGGCACTGATGACAGTAAATATGTATAGATGTATATGTATATGGTGCACATACCAGAAACATATCAAGAGTATCATCTGTATGATACTCCTCAGTGAGGGGAAATAGCGTTGAAATAATCCCTACAAATGTTTGATCAGTTACACTGATACGGATGTAACGGGGTTCATTTTACATTCACCCCATCAAAGAGAGGCGTGTAGTCTATAGGGCTAACCTTTTTGCAGGCCTATAGATAAACAAAGGTAATATTTCCTTATAGTTTTCATTACATGTTTATTGTAACAAGCTATGTTAGGTTTATACTGGCAGTTTAGCTATAACACAGGAGATGTACAGTCATATCCCGCATGTTGAGCTCAGGCAAAATTCGTATTTTTTGTTTCTGACATTTCACCCTGTAACAGGGCAGGGGACTTACCACCACAGGCGCCTCCAACTGGACACTCTGGGAATTAGCTCTTCAGCCCTGGAGCGCCGTTTGGTCGGTGTCATGCACCTTTTCCTTCCACCTCTGTGTATTAGGTGCCTCCTAGACCATGACGTCTTCTACTCTGTGCACTGCCCTGCCACAATGCCCCAAACCCGGGGGTCCTCCCCCTCTGAAAACCCCCTACCCCCATGCCTATCTTGCCTCGGGGACCCTACTGCCAGTCTTCATCTAACCCCTGCCTCAAGGCCAAGTGCCTGCAGTACTGTTCCTGAGCGGTTCTGAGTCCAAGTGATGCATTCTTCATGGCATGGAGTGCACCACGCCACTATGCCTTTCCTACAGTCCCCCTCATCCTGAGGGTCCTGCACAAGATCCGAGTGGACGGGGCTCGAGTTATCCTGATAGCTTTCTCCTGGTCCAGGTAGGCCTGGTATCCATACCTCCACCGAATGTCTCTACTGCCTCCATACCCTCTTCCGAACCATCTGCTCTCCCAGAACTGGCGCATGATCCTACATCCCCAACCCCAAACACTGCACCTCAATGCGTGGCTCCTGTCTGGTTCCTGTCTGGACTCTGAAACGCTGTTCTGACAGGCTGAAAAGGGTCCTTTTACATACAGCTGGGAAACCACTCGTGCTACTTACCTCTGTAAATGGCAGCGTTCCTTGGCCTGGCATGCTCAGAGACAAATTGAGCCCTGCTCCTCACCGATTCACACCCTCCCCAATTACATCCTCCCATTGAAAACCGCAGCTCTATCCATCTCGTTCCTCAAGGTCCACCTTGCAGCAATCACCGTGTTTCATCCCCAGGTTGATGGATTTTCTATTTTTGTGCATCCTACAACCAGAGATTCCTTAAGGGTCTCCACAATGTATACCCTCTTGTGATGGGGTGTACCAACCCCACACTGGCCCTGGAGGGGTTAACCAGGCCTGCTTGGCTGAGAGGGCCCCTCCCTCACAGTTCTGTTGGGCATGCTCCAACTGCAAGCCCGTTATAAAAGCCAAGGGAGCAGCTCAGTCAGCGCTGACCAGGGGAGGAGGGGAAGGAGCTCCTGCCTGAGCCCAGGATCAGCAGCAGCCTCCGTAGCCACAGCCACAACAACAGGTGGATGCTGCGGCAGAAGCCCACCAGCAAGGACTGACCAGAGGAAGTGACTAGCCAGGAGGACACAGGTGGGGAAGACACCGGCCATTGGACAGGGTAGGAAGTAGCCCAGGGAGGGGAGCCGGGGGGTTCCCAATGAGTTCAGCGTGTTTTGGGCAGATTCTCCACTGAGCTAGTGGTGGGACACACCCACCACTGACAGGGCCCTGGGCTGGGGCCCAGTGGAGAGGGGGGCTCAGGTCCCCCTACCGCATCCCATTGACCCCCAAAAATGGGGGTGATGGCTCAATTACTTTACTGACTTGGCCACTGGGTCTTACCGCCCCACTGACAGTGGCCATAGATGGGAGGAACGATTATGGGATGGAGCCACCTAGACAGGACCTAAGAGGCTCCCCACCCCCTGACACCTCCCTAAAGGCACCCAGCACTTGTATGTGACTTAAAGCTTGTCCTTGACTCATTTATTCGACACCCGCCCCCTTCTAGTGCTCTCTCCTTCCTCTCCATGAATGTAGCATTTCTAGTGTGCAGGGTCAGCAAGATTAGAGCCCTCACAGTTGACCCTCCTTACACAGTTTTGCTAAGGACAGGGTCACCTTACATCACCCGTCGCTTTCCTGCAGAAGGTATGTACATCGTTCCACATCAACGAGCCCATCGTGCTACTGGCGTTTAATCTAAAACCGCATACATCCCACCAGAAGGCCATCCTACACATGCTCGGTGTCCAGAGGGCCTTTGCCGTCTATACTGACAAACCAGAGCCTTCCGTAAATCGCTGCACCTACTTGTCTCTACTGTGGACCATCCCAAGAGCATGTCCATCTCCGTTCAGCATATTTCCAACTTGATATCATCATACATCACTCATTCCCCGTGGAACAAGACGCTCCCAGCTCCACTGAGAGCACACTCTACCTGCGTTGTCCCCACTTCTCCGGTGTTTCTTCATGTCTCCCTCAAAGACATTTGCCAGGCAGCCAGCTGGTCATCTTAACATACTTCTGCAAGAGACTGGCCATCATGCCTCACACATTGACTGACATTTCAGTAGCCATGGCAGTCCTATCTTTTGCCGCCGATCAGTGACTCCAAAGCCCACCTTCCTCCCTGGTCACTGCTTTGAAGTCACCAACAATGAAGTACACATGGGGACATCACTCGAAGAAGTGAAGTTACTCACCTTGTGCAATAACGACAGTTCGAGATGTGTGTCCCTCACCCTCCTCCCCTCTACTTTGGAGTACATAGCTACTCGGGCATAGATGAGGAACTGAAGCGGGTCAGGCCACATGTGTGAGGCACAGAGGCTCAAAAGCCACAAGGTGCCTACCACCCATGCACGGCCCAGCTGGCTACTGCTATGAAAAACTCCAATCTGTGGCACCGGGATGACCCAACACCAACAGTGGGGCACCCACGGGGACACACATCTCAAAGAACTGTTGTTACTGCACAAGGTGAGTAATTTTCCTTTTTGCAGACCAACTGCCCAAGCTCCGCAAGCCTAAGTCAGCTGACAGGGGCCAGCCACAGGTCTTTAACTGCCACGTCGACATCCCATAGGTGATTCTGTACTATGGATAACAATTCAGGCGTTGTGACGGAGTGTACCAAACTCACACAGGACCTGCAAGGGTTAACCTTGGCTACCTGGTCGAGAGAGCCTGCCCCCACAGCCCTGCTGGGCATGCTCCAATTGGAGGCCAGTTACAAAGGCTGGTGGAGCAGCTCAGTCAGGGCTGATGGACACTGGGGAAGGAGGTGCTGCCAGAGCTCCAAGAGGAAGAACTGCAGATGGATTGCATCACAGAGGCCAGTCAGTGGGGAATGACCAGAGAAGCCCCCAGTCTAAGAAGAGTGGTGAAGAAGGAGGCTGTGGGGAGTCTGGTAGGAAGTAGCCCAGGGCAGGGAGTTAGATTCCCGAGAGCTTGGCGTGTTTTGACTGGACTCTCCACTGAGTTAGTGGTGGCCAACCCACCACTGACATGGGCCTGGGCTGGGACCTGGTGGAAAGAGTGCGACCAGGACCTCCTACCCCGTCCCCATTAACCCCCAAGGGGGGGCACTACATCTGTTGCTATTGACTAGGGCTGCTAGTCCAAACAGTCCTGCATGAAGGGGCCTTGATTGTGATTTTGGGACAGCAGCTGCCAGGCCTCACTGCCCTGAAGTGACTACTATGGCCACTGGGCCTCACTGCCCTGCAAGAGGGGGATGTTTTTATGGCCACTAGGCCAGACTGCCTCACTGGGATGGGTTGTAGTTATTGGCCCTGAGCTGCAGGGACTGAAATGCACGTGGTGCAAGGCTCTCTGTGAGAGCCATAGAGGCCTACTGCCCTGTGTCTGCGGGGGCCGGGCATACCCATCCTGTGACAGGGGTAAACTGCCAATGGGAAGAGAGCCACTTCCTTAGGAAATTCTAGGAGGCCGAAAGCCCTTGTTTCATTAAAGAGAGAGGATGCACTTATGGGAATGCTGCTAATACTTTGCTAACATATGCAACACATGCCACAAGTCTGACACCTCAGGGTATACAATAGACTTATTAATGCAACAATGGGGAAGCCAAATATCATGTTGTTTGGGAATGGGAAATAGCTAGATGGAAAAAAATATTACTCCCATTTTACAGCTGTGGAAAGAGAGGCACAGATATAACCTCCTCCAAGGGCACACAATGAGTCAGTAGCAGGAACACACTCAGACTCCAGCTGTAATTACAAGATAACATAGCTTTGTTTTTTGGGATTAGAGTTCTGTAGTGAAACCAAAGGCTTTATTCTTCCCTTTCTCAGGAATGGCAGCAGATATCTTAATACATTTGCATAAGACCATTCAAGAAGTAAGTGATACTTACTTCCTCTTTCTAGTCATTCCACGTAAGAATGAATAGCTTGTGCGAGGTATACACTGTTCCACTCATGCATGTGGAATGACTCATTTGGAACTATTTTTGCTGGACTCACGCGAACCTACATATTTCCAAGTCGCTGCATTTTTATATCTTGCTTTAAATAGCACAGTGCACAACAAAATGCCCCCCGTGCTACCCAAGCCCATGACAATTTTCCTTTCTTCTCTAGCAGATGTCTTCACTATTAATTATGGACCTTAAAAATGTATCATGAGTGAATTTGTTTCCTCTCTTCTGTCAAGGCAATTTCATGGACAAAGTAGCAAGAGCACTATCTTGTGTTTTAATGTCACTTCCGTTCAGGCAGCACACTCAGAGGCTGCATTTAGTTAAAGTGAGTTGCCTTCTATAGGAGATATTTGTAAATGAAGTGCTCTTTAGAAAGCATTGAAATTTAAATGGAATCCACAAAGTCTATGCTAGAGGAGAAGTCAAAGGGCCTAGTTAATAACACAAGGGAAATTGGGGACGGAAGATACCTAAGGTCAATTGCTTTTTATAGTAATTCTCATCTCTTCTCTGCCACAGAGGAGAGGAGGTTTGGGAGGGGATTTTCCCCCCTTTCATCAGTTTTCAAAATGTTGTTTCTTTATTGCTATTTCAGCCTGGTAATTCAAGGACAAAATTGGAAGCCTGGGCATCGCAATGCAGTGATTGCCAGCATCTGACATGTCTAATTTCATCCAAGCATGCAGCAAGATGGAGCTGTCACTCTGGTTTGGGGAAATTTCCATCCACAGAGTAAGGTGCAAAAAGAGAAACTCGTGATATGATGCAACCATCATTAGATCTACTGTTCACAACTACGTGCAGCCAGTTGGTTTGCCATACTTAGGATTTGTTCTTAAAAATGTTCAGGAGAGCAAATAATGGAACTTACTGTCTACTGCCAGGCTATGTCTACACTACAAGGTTTTTGCGCAAGAAAATTGACAGAATAGAGGGCTTTTGCGAGGAGTGTTATTCCTCTTCCCACCAGGAATAACTCCTTTTTGCACTACAGCTCTTGCGCAAAAAGGCAGGTGTGGACGCTCCAGAGGGGTTTTTGTGCAAGAAACCCCTATTGGAAAAAGCACAGGCACTCTGATGGCCATTCTGTGAATGGCCATCAGAGCTTTTTTGTGCAAGAGTGTTCATGCAGTGTGGACGCTCTCTTGCGCAAAAGTACATCGCTTTTGCGATGTGCTTTGAACTCTTCCACAAAAGGCTTCTTGTGCAAAAACCCTGCAGTGTAGACAAAGCCCTGAGTGCTGTGTGGTGTGCAATACAAAAGACAACATACAGAGCCTCCTACTAGGAAGCAAAACCTTATCTCAGAGACATGCCCTCAATCCCACTTCTGTTTATACGGCGGGGCTATGTCTAGACTGCAGGCTTCTTTAGGAAGAAGCTTTTCCGGAAGAGATCTTCTGAAAAAACTTCTTCCAAAAGAGAGCGTCCACACTGCAAAAGTGCATCAAAAAAACGATCTGCTTTTTCAAAAGAGAGCATACAGATTGAATGGACGCTCGCTTGTATGTAAGCTGTGATTGCTATGGATGGAGTGGCCACCAGGGCACCTGTGCTTTTTCCTCTTCCCTCTTCTTCCAAAAGAACTCCCTCTTCCCCGTCCACACATGCCTTTTTACAAAAGAGCTCTTTCTCAAAAAGGCTTCTTCCTCGTAGGTTGAGGATTACTAATGCCAGAAAAACCCCTCTGTTCTTTCGATTTTCTTGCAGAAGAACATAATTGCAGTGTGGACGTTCCTCAAGTTTTGTCAGAAAAACGGCCGTTTTTCTGACAAAACTCTGTAGTGTCGACATACCCTGGTTGTTTACAAGCTAAAAGCACCCACTTATAGATTACTTTTAACCCACTGGTATGTGCCGGCTTTGCCCTGGATTCTGGCCCATCATTGTCTATATCTCATTTTGAATACTGCATTCCAAGCATTGTTTAGCCACACAAGCACTCCCTAAGGGTATGTCTAGGCTACATGGCTCCGTCGACGGAGCCATGTAGATTAGGTTTCTAGACATAGGGAAATGAAGCAGCAATTTAAATAATCGCCGCTTCATTTACATCAAAATGGCTGCCGTGCTGTGCCGATCAGCTGTTTGGCAGCACAGCGCGGTAGTCTGGACGCTCCGCAGTCGACAAGGGAAGCTCTTGTTGACCGCCCTGTTATGCCTCTTGGAATGAGATTTACCGGGGCAGTCGACAAGGTCTTCCCTTGTCGACAGCGGAGCGTCCAGACTACCGCGCTGTGCTGCCAAACAGCTGATCGGCACAGTGCGGCAGCCATTCTGATGTAAATGAACCAGCGATTATTTATATTGCCGCTTCATTTCCCTATGTCTAGAAACCTAATCTACCATGTAGTCTAGACATACCCCCAGTGTACTCAGTACAAAGGATTCATGCATCCCCGTTTTGACAAGTTTCCTTTTTTCTAATGCTAAAACAGACTTCGTCTTTGCAAAGGGTGGTGGGATACTTGACATGAGTGAATGGAACTGTGGGAAGAGCATAATGGATTCAGGTCACGCAGCAGGGCCAACAGTCTGGAGTAACCAATCGGACACAACCCACCTCCCTCCTCTTCACTGGCATCTAGTTGGCTGAACACCCCCCTCTGCTTTTCCCCTTTTCCTTGATCCTGGCACTCTTAGCTACAGTTTGTCAGGTGTCAAGCAATATGATTTATGTTAGGCTTTTTACTATGGTTTCTTGTTACTTGAGGCCATAAGGCCAAACTTTGCCTAGAAACCATATTGCTTAATGTATGCTTATGAATATGTATGTAATCTGTGGAACGTGTGTGAGGTGTGAATGAGGAATACCCAATCAAAGGCAGTTTAGAATGTGTAACCTTTTAAGGCAAACAAAGATCCTGCAAAGTGTATAAATTAACTGATGAGCAGCCAGGAAAATCTCTGTCTCTCGGACAAGATGTAACAACCCAGCAGAAACCTGGGACCAGCCCAGAGAAAGCAAAGCCTCCTTCAGATCCAAAGGGATCTCCCAAGAAACCTCATGGCTGAGTCTCTGGGAAGCTGACACCTGGCCAGCATTCCAGCCACCTGCAAAATCAAAAATAATCTACACTGCACTTGCAGCCTGCCTCCAGACTGCCAGCATGAATGATGATAAGTGTGTGTGAGAGAGTATCACCTTACTCTTAAGAATCTGCACCAATAAACAACCCTAAAAGCAATACTGCTCCAGTCCACCCTTTGTCCGGGTTTGTTCCTCAGCAGGGCTGAGAAAGTGCAACACCTGGCTGGGTCCCTGAGCAAAGTGGGCATGGGGTGAGCCCTGCTCCATGCTGCTAGAAGGGGAAGGGCTGGGCTGGGGCCAGGTAGCCCGTAGCACCGCATGGAAAGGCTGCACCTCCCCTATGCAGCCCTCAGTGCAGCCCGGAGCATGCTGTGCAGCACTCCAGCAGCAATTTAAAGGGTCAGGGCTCTGCCTGCTGATGCTGCCACAGCAGGAGTGACAGCAGCCAAGATCACTGGCCCCAAGTCGTTGCTCCTTTTGCCTCCTCCATCAGTGGACCTGAGTTCATGTAACTTCTGAACAACCATTTATGTCATGCATGTAACATTGATACCAATTTTCATAATACCCACGAAGGTGGCGCATGCTACTTACCCATATGAACTGGCTGACTCAGCCTTCACCTTATGCTGGCAAAGGAAGCAAACAGAAGATAGTCTCACGATGCTGTTCCCTGTGGAGAACCCCAGTGCTGCGGGGAAACATTTCCAACCTGACACAGCCCTCCTGATGGCCAGGCTGGAAGAGGGGGGCAGTTCAGCATCTCCTGAAGCATCACCGCTAAAAGACGGTGTTTCCCTGAGGACTGGCCTCACACCGCACATCAGAACCACAATGTGACCGAGCCGGCACTGCCATTTCCAGCGACGCTGATATCCGTCAGCTCCCAGATCAAAACCAGACATTGGTTCTATGCAGACAAAAGCCACAGAATTTGGCACATGGTTGTTGTATGGAGTAGCAACAGACCAGAGGCAAAATAAGAAAATCGATGTATGTTGGGCTCCCCTGGGGCTTTGCCTTGCGCACGCACACACACACCCCACCTCCATCTAATGCAGAGCTTTCACACCCAGAAGCAACTCAGGAAGCACAGTTACAATTCATCTCTTAGCCCCCACTTTGTTCCCAGTGTCATGCCTCCTGCTAGCCCTATGCCTGCTGCAATGTGCATCTGCTAGCACAGCTGCACTGGCCAGCTCATTGAAGGAGGAGAGCCAAGACTCCACTCATTCTCTAGCCACTCCTTCCCATATGTGTGGGCACTGGGGAAGCCCCTTATGCCCTCTGCTGTACCTGAATGGGACAGGCCACAAAGTGGGCTTTTATTAAGGAGCTTAATTTAACTACATGCAGAAGAGTTCCAGCTACTGACTGACAACACACTCGACCAATGAAATGCAAGGCTGACACATGACATCATTTGAACAAAACTGCACTGGCTGATCATCTATCCTGAGGGCAGGACAGTGCTACTTCTGAGAACTGTCAATTGACCTTCTCACAAGCCTCACATGGGCACCAGCACCTCACACATGCCTATCTTTTTACTTAAAGGGGAACCTCAGAAGTAATCCTGCCCCTTTCCCTTTGGAAGGGAGTTGCTGAACTTTTATAGTGTTGCCTAAAACTCTGCTGCTGTCGCAGCTCACTCCATTTACATTTTGTTCGACAAGATGATTGCAAAACACTTTTCCTCTTCGCCTACAGTCTCTGAGGTGTAATTGCTCTCGAAGCTGTTTCAGTCTCTATCACGTTGCAATTCACCAGAATAGCTTGTTTATCTGAAGCACAGGCCCAATGCTATTGAATGCATTTTAAACATCTCCTCCGGGCTATTGAAAACTCTTCTTTTCTACAAACCAAGGACCCATTTAAGTTTTATTTGCATGATGACAAGTCTCTTTCCACTTAGTTGTTCTACTGTCTGGCAGCATAATCATTATTTCTCTCCATATTTTCCTCACAGAGCCTTATTTTCCCTTGCTCCATGTCGTATACAGTGATACATGCTTTTAAGGTGGAGCGGAGCTGAGATGACTGTAAGGTTCCCATGAGCAATAAAGTTAAATGTTCCGGATGCTTTGGGGTAAAAAATTCAGTATCACTGTAAGTATTATACTAGCTGTAACTAAGATGCATGCACAGTACACTGGATGGACTGAGCAGCATTCACTTAAGACAGGAGAGATGCAGTCAGGATGCAGAGAGCTGAGACTGGCTACTTACTTTGTCCTGTACATCACCACCTCTACTTTCTTACAGCTTCTTATGCTACAGGTTGCATCTCAAGATTAAAAATCAGCGAAGAAAGGAAGCCAGTGGTTAGAGCAGGCAAATGGATTTCAGGAGTCATGAGTTCCCCTCTTGGCTCTGATTCTGGTTCATTGTGTGACCTTGGGCAAATCACTCCACCTTTCTGTGCCACAGTCCCCCTGCCCCATGAAATTTGGGTAATGATTCTTTTCTAGTCCAGTGGGAGACTGACTTAAGAAATGCAGGCAAAGTGCTGGAAGGGGCTATGTAGGTGAAAAGTATTTCCTGCCTTTGCAAGGCCTTCCATTTTCAAAAGTCTGAGGCTATGTCTACACTACAGAGTTTTTTCAGAAAAATGGCCATTTTTCCGAAAAAACTTCACTTACTTCCACACTGCAATTGCATTCTTTCGAAACAAAATCGAAAGAACTGAACCTCTTTCCACAAGGAAGAAGCCTTTTTCCGAAAGAGCTCTTTCAGAAAAAGGCATGTGTGGATGGGGAAGAGGTAGTTCTTTCCGAAGAAGAGGAAAGAGGAAAAAGCACAGGTGCCCTGGTGGCCATTCTGTCCATAGCAATTGTAGCTTAAATGCGAGATGGCGTCCATTCAGTGTGGACGCTCTCTTTCAAAAAAGCAGACCGCTTTGTCCATGTGCTTTGGCAGTGTGGACGCTCTCTTCCAGAAGAAGTTTTTCAGGAGATCTCTTCTGGAAAAGCTTCTTCTGAAAGAAGCCTGCAGTCTAGACGTAGCCTGAGGAAAATAAGGGCTTTGCAACATGCCCTGTAAGCAGGGCTGGCCTGGCCGTGCTTGGCAAACTAGGTGGTAGCCTAGGGCACCAGGCTTTAAGGGGGTGCCAAAATCCAGCCCACGAGAGTGGTGGGGGAAAGACTGCAGTTGAACGAGATGGGGAGGGGAATAGCAGCACACAGAGCTTCTTCCTTGCCCCACCAGGCAAAGCTGGCCATGCAAGAGCTTTAGAGCTGGTTCCACAGCTGCTTCCCTCCCCCGCCCCAAATTACTGAATGTAGTTGGGTGCCAAAGTCATAGTTCATCTCGGGCGCCAAAAACCCTTGGGCTGGCCCTGCCTAGAAACCATCAGACTGGGGCTATTCTGGTTAATTCATTTAACAAATACACATTCTGTCTTGTTTTTTTTCAGAAACGAATCATTGGCATTTTATTTGAGTGCACCAGATTCTTTGGGCTCTAGCTCAATCCAGCATTCTGTCTTTCACTGCCCATTCCAGAAAACACTGAGGCTATGTCTTCAGTGTGAGTTTCTTCCGGCAGAAAATATGCTAAAGAGGGACTCATTAGCATGAGTCGCAATCTCATTAGCATATTTTTTGCCTTTTCTTTTTGCGCAAGGGGTTTTTCTGCAAAAACAAGTAGTGTAGACAGGGGTTTTTTGCACAAAAACCCTGTTTTCCGCAAGATCCTTATGCCTGTCCGGACAAACCCCATACCTGCCCTTATTTCAAGGACCTGGACTGCATCCTGGGGGACACGGCAGTCCCTTCCTCCCTTCTCCCCCAGTTGTAGACTCCAGGCTCAAGATTCCCATCGTCATCCTCGTGGGGGGGAGAGACAAGGAGGACGAGGAGGTGGAGAAGGAGCAGGAGCCAGATGAGGCCAGCATCAGCACCCAGCTGATCCTGGAGCGAGAACCCCTCCCTGGGGATGTGTCCCAGGCATTGTCTGAGGCCAGGAAAGGAACATCATGTGAGTGCCATCACTTTCCCTTCACACAGAAGGTAGGGGGGTGGGCGGCAGGGGGTACTTGGGCACTCCTCACTTGGCTCTTGCGCCCTGGGGAGCACATGTCATGTGTGTACGTGGGAGCATGTGTCACACTGCTCCTGGCCACACAGCCCCAGGAAGCTGCCACAGAGTATCCTTGTGCTATTGGCCACAGGGTATCTGGAGAGGCCTGCTGTGCTCCCGACCCCGGGGCAGGACACCCTCCCTCCACAAGCCCCCTCTACAAGGAGTCAGGGGACATCAACACATACACATACACACTCAGCAGTCCCGCACCTGGCACACAGGCATGCCCATGCTTTTGGGGCAGCACCCACTCCCGGGGTACATCTGGGCCCACTGGCCAGAGCTCACATGGCCTTGCTCCGAGCACGTTGCCTTCGACTGAGCTGAGAACTGTTGCTCTTGGCTCACAGATGAGGGCTAGGCTTCAGGCACAGTGCCCCCTGGGATGACTGACCGTCTCTCTCTATTCTCCACAGCCGGAGAGGGGGGCAGTCAACACCACCAGGACAGCCTCCTGAACCCAAAGCCTCCGCAGGCGCCACGAACCCATGGATGAGTTCCAGAGGCAGCACTTGGTGGCACTTTGATCCTGGAGCAGACCATCCTCCAGGAGGACATCCAGCTGCGACCCGGTGCAGGGCCGCTCCCTGTGCACAGATGTGCACTCCCTCCTTGTCAGCATGATGCCCGCTCCTGCTCCCGCTTCTGCTCCCGCTCCTGCTGTAGCTCTTCCTCCCACTCTCGCTCCCCCTCCCGCTCTCCCTCAACACCCTCCTCACACACACCCCATGGACGCCGAGGACCCCGCACCAGTGGTGGTGGGATCAGCAGAGCCAGGCACCACTCCCAGCCCCTGCCCTAAGCCTCTCCTCACCCCTCCTCTCCCTTCCAGCTCTCTCCTCCCTCCTCCAAAGTTCTCACCCACCCCCCCTTTGCACCCTCTCTCCTCCCCTCTCCCAGGTTCTTTCCCCAGTCTGTCCCCAGTTTCTTTGACCCCAAATGAAAAATACGGAGGTTTTAGTTTTTCAGAAACAAATGTGTGGTTTATTTTGTCACCAGGAAAGGGGTGTGGGGAGAGAGGTTACTGGAGAAAAGAAAATGAGGGGTGAAGCAGAAGCCCTCCTGGTCCCCCTGCCTGCGACTCACCACGAGCAACCTCCCCAATCACCCCAACTCCTGGCAGGGCTTTGTGAGGGCAGGCATGTAAAAACCTCCCAGGGAGGGGGCTTGCCCCACTCCCACCCCCTTTTCCTTAGGGATGCCCATTCCTGCAGTCCACCCTCCCTCCTGGAACAATCATATATATAGTAGCCCGACGTCTGTGAGTCTGTAATGCTGTAGCGTTACAGACTCGCCTCTGCGGGGTGCTCTTGCCTCCCGCTGTAGCGCTCGGCTGAGTGATGCTCAGCTGGGCCGCAGCGGGGGAGCAAACGGCAACAAGCAGAGGTCTGGGGTCCGCGCTCCCCATGCAGCACAGAGGTGCTGCTTGGGGACGACAAACCCCAAATGGCCGCTTGCCGCCACTTGCTCCCCTGCTGTGGCCCAGCTGAGCAGCGCAGAACTCAGACGAGTGCCATGGCAGGAGGGGAAGGGGGGCAGGGCGGTGATGTACATAGCCGGGGGTGGGGCCGTGTACATCACCGCCCTGTCCCCCTTCCCCTCCTGCCATGGCACTCGACTGAGTGCTGCAACACTGAGCCAGGCCGCCACAGGGGAGCAAGCAGCGCAGCACTCAGCCGAGCGCCACGGCAGGAGGGGAAGTGGGCGGGGCGGTGATGTACATGGCCCCGCCCCCTGGCCATGTACGTCACTGCACCACCCCCTTCCCCTCCCGCCATGGTGCTCGGCTGAGTGCTGCGCACTCAGCCAGGCTGCCGCAGGGGAGCCCAAATGGCTGCTTGTGCCACTTGTTCCCCCACGGAGGTCTGGCTGAGCGGCTCAGCACTCAGCCAAACGCCATGGCGGGAGGGGAAGGGGGTGGGGAGAGACAGAGCAGAGAGAGAGGCAGGAGGAGGAGGAGAAGAGAAAGGGAGAGTGAGAGGCAGGAGGGGGAGAAGAGAAAGAAAGAGACGGAGAGAAAGGCAGAAGGCAAGAGAGACAGAAGGCGGAGGAGAGCTGAGAGAGAGAGGGGGAGGCAGGAGGAGGAGGAAAGAGAGAGAGAGGGAGAGGGAGTGAGAGCTGGAGGCTCAGGAGAGAAGACCAACGTGGAGGAGAGACCTGAAAATCCCGTCTTATGACGGGCTAATTGGCTAGTAGCCCAAGAATGCCATACCTGCAGGCGCGAAGCCCAGTTGGTTCCCCATGGATCAGTAGCTATCTGGTGCGGAGAGCTTCCAGAAGGCGATGGCGACATGCTCATGGAGGGGATGGTGGGTCTCACATACATGTCCCATCGCCTCAGGGCAGGGACGAGCCACTCACAGAGCTCGAGGAAGGTGCCTTTCTTCATTTTAAAGTTCTGGAGCCATTGCTGGTCTCCCCACTGCTCCAAAACAATCTGGTTCCACCAGTATGCACTGGTGTCAAGATGCCAGAGGCAGTGGAGCACAGTGTCCAGGGAAGGGTGGGTGGGATCCAGGTGCAGGAGCCGTGCTCACAGAGATCCAAGGAGGGTCTCCCAGAAGGGCTGGGGTTGGGTTCCTGCAGAGCCTGGGAGGCTGCATGAAGAAAGTGCTGCATGACTCCCACAAAAGCTGTAAGAGTTGAAGACTGCCAGCAGGCAGCTCCGGCTCCATAGCAAGGAGTGCTGTAATGTCCAAAAGTTGGGCAACCAGAGCATGCAGAGAAAATGCTTTGCTGTCCCTCAGAGAGGTAGCAAGCAAGCAGGAAAACCTGAGAAATGGCTGCCAGGGGGGTCCCTTTAAGCCTGAGGTAGCCTCAAGCAGAAGCCACATGAAGTAACTACTGACCTGATGCCCTGTCTGAACTGAATCTGGGAGGCCTTAAATGTGATTCAGCATCCAATCAGTGTGGATGCTCTATTCTGAAATAGCTAAGCGCTATTTTTATGCACATTTTGTGTGTAAAAGCGCTATTTAGAAATAAGCTATTCCGGAAAATCTCTTCCGGAATAACTTATTCCTAAATAAATGTGCAGTGTAGATGTAGCCTAACAGAGAGGAAAGGTGAAAAGTTCACAGATAATCACAGCTGGAGAAATAGTTCAGTCCCTGCCTCAGGTTCACCCAGGGCTGGTTTGCATTCACCTGTGTTTCTGCCAATGCAACACAGACAGCGTTGCTGGAGGGATTGTGCCTGTGATGAACAGACACAAATCTCTCCACACCATGCTGACCCAGAAACCTTCTGACCCCAAACCTCTGCCTCCATTCGCCTATTTAGCCCAGGCTCTGTTCACGCAATTATGGCTCAATCAAACCCACAATCTGTTTCAAAGATCTGAATGATTTACTGCAACAGCTCATGGGGTGATGCACTCTGAGGCGGGGAACACACAGAGTCTGGTCTCACGACCCACACACCAACTTTCCCGCTGAATCTGAAGACAACTAATAAATCCTCCTCTTCAAAGCTAAGATGGAGACTTTGAGGAATCAGATGCAAGGAATGAGTGAGGAGGAATAAAGGAGAGGGGCAGGGATCGCCCTTGGTGGCAAAGCCATGGCATGCATTGTTGCCTTGGCAACAGCATGGGTGAGTCACACACCAAGCAAGACATCTTGGATAGGAAGCGTATGAATGCTGATTACATCGCCCACCCCGCTAAGGCAGGGCTGAGGAATCTTTTTGGGGTCAGGGGCCACTGACCCACAGAAAAATGAGTCGGGCCACACACAAGTGAAAAGCAAAAAAACAAAAACCAAAAAACACCAAACCCTCGCTAACATGACCCCTGACTGAGAAACAGAAAGACACTCCCTACATCCCCCTTGCACACGAAAACCTAGGGGGGCCCAGGCTAGTAGATTGTGTGTGCGCCAGTCCCATGGGGGGGTCAGTGGGCAGGCTGGAGTGCCAGCACGGGCTCCCCAATACTGAGGGGGAGCTGCGAGCCTCAGGAGCTGGATCCAGGCAAGCCAGGGCTGCATCCAAAGTTTGGGGGTGTTCACAGGCTTGGTCAACCCCATTATTAAGATCCAGGCTGGTCACAACATTCTAAAAGATCTGAACTTTCATGCTGTTCTGCAGTGTTTGGATCTGGATCTGATGTGGGCCTATCCCTAGCAGTCTGCACTGTGTCCAATTTTGGCCCCACACTCTGACAAGGTATTGTGGAGGCCATGGGCGGCAGGTTTGTATAATTTTTGGTGCTGCCCCATTAGCCATGCCCCCTGGCCCCTATTAGCCACGCCTCCTGGCCCCCATTAGCCACACCCCCTGACACCCCCCCCCCCCCAGTTAGCCACGCCTCTGGAGGTAACATGCTCAGGGCAAGATGGACACATGACCAGAAGTAAAAGGTGTCATGTCACCCCTCTTGAAGGGCTTTTCCCACCATCCTCCTACCAACAGGGATTAGTTTGGCCCCCACCAAACCCCCCGCATGCAACTATCCAATGTGTGTGACATTAACTCGGGGGCAGAGAGGCTGGGGGAAGTGTTCCCTCTAAGGCTATGTCTACACTCACGGCTTCTTGCGCAAGTACAGCCGTTCTTGTGCAAGAACCCACAGAGCATCCACACTGCCCGCCTATAAAAGGAAATTTACAGTACAGCGTGGTAAGAGAGGGCATCTTGCTCAAGAGCTATGCTCTTTTCTAACAGGTGTAAGCTCTCTTGCGCAAGAGGGCAGCGTGAATGCTCGGCAGGGATTTCTTGCGCAAGAAACCCCTATGGCTAAAATGGCCATTGGAGCTTTCTTGTACAAGAGAGCGTCCACACTGCCATGGATGCTCTTGTGCAAAAGCACAGCTCGCACATGGCAGTGTGGACGTGTTCTTGTGCAAGACTTCTTGCACAAGAACCCTTGTGCAAGATGTTCTTGCGCAAGAAGCCACCAGTGTAGACAGCCTAAGAGTTTCCTCCCATGAGCAGAATGGATTTTGTGTTGTGCACCTGTACTGAGTTCATGTGGCTTGTCTGGATGTGCCACTGTGGCACCCAAGTTATTTATAAATATTTTATAAACCTTATCTTTTCTCTCTGCTGCCATGTCTCCTCCCCTTGCTCCATCAGCTCCCCTGGTGCCTGCTGCCCCCCAACTCCTCACCCTCCTCTGCTGTCCTGACTCCTGCCCTTCTCACTGCCCTCAGCCCTCCTGCAACCTGCCCCCCTCCACCAGCCCTTCTCTCCCCCTTGTGCCCACTCCTCCAGTAGCCCCACTCTGATCATGTGAGCTACCCCTCCTCATCCCCTCTTCTAACACCTCCCTCTACACACCTGCCCTGCCCCCCTCCTCTGGTGCTGGTCCCTCCCCTGCAGGTGTCTGCCCTTCTACTTCACCCCCAGAATCCCCTGGCACCTGCACCTTCCCTTACCCCTGCACCCTCCTGGTGCCTCCCCTTTCCCTCATTGCCCCTGCCCCCTTTTCCCTCTTTTTCCCTGATGTCCACCCCCTCACCACTCTCTGCCCCCATTCCCCTCACGCCCCTCTGTGCCCTCACACATGATTTGCTCCATCCTGGCCTTCCTCATGTCCACCCCTTCTTTCAAGCCTTCTCCCAGCACCTCCCCCTCCAGCCCCCAATGCCCTTCTCCTCTCCCCTCCCAGCATCACCCTGTCCCCCTCCCACTGACACCTCCCCTCCTGCCCTTTTACTCATTGTCTGCACTTGGCCCCCTGGCATTTGTCTCTCCTCTACCCTGTCTCTTTGGTGCCTTCCCCTTTCTTCCCCCTCCCCCTCTGCACAAGCCCCTTCCTCTCCCAGCCCTTTCCCTTTCTTCCCCCTCCTCCTCCACACAAGCCCCTTCCTCTCCCAGCCCTCCCCTACCTTCTGCCTTCCACTTTGTGGGGCCGGAGTCTGCGCTCCGCCCCAGAAGTCCCCAAACTCCAAACCTGCAACTCAGCTGCGCGGTGCCGAGCAGTTTTAAAGTCCCGGGCCGGGACGTGACGTCACATCACGCCCGGGCGTCTCCCCATCCACCGATTTGAGCACACAGCGCATGGCAGCAGCAGCCAGCAAGGGGGAGCTGACTGAAGGTTGCGCACGGCAGGGATGGTCCGGAGCCGGGGCCAGGCCGGGGCCAGGGCCAGTGCCAGGGGAGAGATGCTCTGGGGCCGGGGGCCGCTCCAAGCAGGACCGGGGGAGAGACCCAGCTCCAAATATTGGTGGAGCAGGGCCCCTGGCCCTAAATATTGCTGGAGCATAGGCACCACGAGCCCATATAACTCGCTGCCCATGGTGGAGGCTAGAAATAACACTGTGATGAACATTCAAGCTCCTGTGTGACAAGAGACCTTGGCTTCTATAGGCTGTACAGGAGAAATGGTTGAAGGAGACTTGTTTTAGAGGCAGTCCAAATTATGCATGCCATCATGTGCCTCCCTCATTTTTCTCGGTAATACAAGAACAGGACAACACTTTGAAATCAAAGGAAATGGAATCAAACCCAATAAAAAATAAATGCCTTGTTATATTTATGCAGCAGGCAGTCAACAACATACCAGATGGAAGGCATTGTTGCCGGTCATTGAGACAAATGCAGTGGTTATATATTACAAAGGCCTGGGCAATTTTATGACTGAGTAATATTTGTGGCTATGCAAGCGAGGACAGTGACAAGGGTAATCAAGGCTAATGCTTCAAGGTATGAGCTGATCATCTGCAGGGGTCAGGAAGGAATTGACTGTGCCACACACAACATTTCACAAATGGCTAGATAAATTATGGGCCACCGTGGAAGGGTGCTGGTGAGAGAGTGAGAGGAGCAAGGGGTCATCCTTCTCTGCAAAGTTATGTCCTGGCTCCTGCTGGAGGTAGGATAACAGAATAAAAGGACCTGGTGAGACATGGTGATTTTTGTGCAGTGAAATGTTTGTTGATGGGAGTACAAGCAGAGGAGCAACAGGTTTGCAAAGGAACAAGATACATGTTTGTATAAAATGATCATTTCAGTCAGGCTGTGATAACCCAACTAGACACAGGTGCCTTAGGCATAAGACATTGGCAGCAAACCCAGGAAACTCACATGGACATAGAAGGACCACTGAAGGAAAAACAAGGACGGGAGACAAATTTGAGGCTAAGTACTAGCTAATTAAAAGGAGCTGTCAAGAACAAGCAATACCAAACAAAAATCCTAAAAGACCCCATTTGAATTCCCTTCCTTTTTAGGGAATTCCTTTTGAATTCCACTGCAGGATGCAGGAGAGGCAGAATAAAGCACAGCTGGTTAAAACTGCAGTGTCCGCACACTGGCTGAGATCCATACCTTCTCTTTGATGGGAATGACAGAGGCACTTTTCCTTCTGCTCACCTGGACTACAACCCGGATTCCCATTTCCTCATCAAAGACCACATTGGAATCCCCCAGGACACTCCTGGAACCATTGGTGGCAACTTTTCACACAGTGAGCAATGACCAGAGAGAACCCACATTAGCATGTCTTTTCCCCATGATGGGATGTTCAAAGAGCAAAGTGGCTAGGATGCACCACGACAGTCAAGGCCACTGTCAACGTGATACCACTGACTCCAGAAAATGTCAGATGTTTCACCTGCCTCACCCAAACTGACAAAGGAAAAACCATCGCCCACAGCTCTGGAAGAGGATACACCCCAAGATCAAAGGCAGAAACAGAAAGGCTATGAAAGGAGCCCCAAATGCAGGCCCCTCTGGGGTTGACACCACTATGGGTGCAGTCGAACAGCTTCCTCCTTTTGTGTCCTTGAACATTAAACACTGTAGTTTGGGGGGAGAGGGATTAAGCTCCAATCTCACGCTATATCTATACTGCACCCGTTTTGTGCAAGAAATATGCAAATGAGGTGAAGTGTGGAATATCGCCAAGCCTCATTTGCATAATTAATGAGTGCCCACTTTTTGCGCAAAAAGGAGCTGTCTACATGGTTCCTTTTTGCGCAGAAACCCCCTCTTGCACAAGAGCCATTCTTCTGTATTTTTTTCCATACGGACGCTTTATAGACATAGCCTCAGTTAGTATAAATGGCGCACTCTTCATGCCAGAGAATCCAGGTATTCACTGAATAATGGTTCTCTGGTGATATCTCTGCTAGCGGTACACTAAGCTATCATGCACAGGTGGGGCAAAGGACGGCTGTTCCCGTAATACACACACAAATGCACGCACACACCTGTTCTGAAGTGCTGTGTGGCACACTGCTGAAATTCATTTTATTGGTTTTGATGTGGCTTTTGGTGCCTTTGACACGTGCCGTGTCTATAGCACAGCTGTTCCTGGAGCACCTCTAATTAAGCATTTCCCAGTGGAGTCTTTGGGAGCATCAGCCCTCATCAGTGCTCTGCACTGGCTGGGTTGTAATGAGAGATCCCCAATTAAAGCAGTCACAGGGATTGTTCTCGCCTATTACTCTACATCATCTAACCCCATGAACTTTTTCTAAATCGTTAGACAGCCTCATTTTCCAGTTTCCTACACGTGCCTTGCAGTGTCCTTGAAGACTGGTAGATGGCTTCCTGGACTGGATTGTCTGCAGAGTTTAGCTGCCTTGTTATCAGCAGCCTGGGTTCTGATCTGGAGTGCTGATCAGGATTGAGTCCTGGATGGAAAACCTCCAGGAAAAAAACAGTGGGTTTCAGAAGATGCTTTTGATGATTTGGCTTAGGCCAGGGATGGGTAAACACTGGCCTGCTGGCTGGATCTGGTCCCCCAGGGTTAGTCCGTGGTAGGGGCCCCAACCACTATTTTTATCTGCACAGCCACAGGTACTGGTGATCACAGCTCCTGTTGGCTGTGGATTGCCATTTCTGGCCAACGGGAGCTGCAGGAAGCGGTGTCCTGGTCCATGCTGCTTCCTGCCACTCCCCCTGGCCAGGAACAGTGAGTGGTCTGTGGCCAACTGGGGCTGCAACCACCAGTACCTATGATGACCATGCAAGTAAATATAGTGGCGACGACTCTCCACGGGCTAACCCAGTGAACTGCCGCCATGTTATTTCCCTCCCCACACTTAGGCTCACTCTTCTAAAACATCCATGTGGAGCAACAGCCCAGGATCATAAGTCACCATGAATATCCCACCTGCGTATTCTCTACTGGCTTCCCAGGGATACACACATTTCAGTTCAAGTTTTCTTTGAAGGCCCACACAACCCCTCAGTGGCCTGGTCCTATTGACTGAGAGATCAACTGTCCCACCACAACCACAGTGCTCAGAAATGTCAGGCTGGAAGGGATCTCAAGCGGTCATCAGTTCCAGCCCCCTGTGCCAACGCAAGACCAAGAAAAGCTAGTCCTTCCTAGCTATTTGTCTAGCCTGTCCTTAAAAACCTACAGTGTCAGGGATTCCACAAACTACCTTAGATGCCTTTGCCAGAGTTTGACTACCATGAGAGTTAGAAAGCTTTCCCTAATATCTAACCTAACCCCCCCTTGCTACAGCTTAAGCTCATTACTTCTTGTTCTGCCTTCCGTGAACAAGAAGAACAATTGACCACCATCCTCAACAGCCCCTGACATATGTGTAGACAGTTCTGAGGTTCCACTGCAGTCTTCTTTTCTCAAGACTAAACATGTCCATTTGTCTGACTTTCCTCCTAGGCCTGGCTTTCTAAACCTTCTATCATTTTTGTAGCATCCCTCTGGACTCTCTCCAAAGTGTCCACTTCTTTCCTAATGTGTGGCTCTCAAAGTAGGCCACAGTTCCCCAGCTGAGGCCTCACCAGTGCTAAGTAGAGCAGGACAATTACCCCCCGCCCCATGTCTCCCATGTAACACTGCTGTTAATATACCACAGCACAATCTTAACTTTTTTTTAACAGCTACATCACACTGTTGTCTCTTGTGCAATTTGTGATTCACTATAACCCCCACATCCTTTTCAACAATACTACTGCCTAGCCACTTATTCCCCATTTTGCAGCTGTAGGTTTGATTTTTTTCCTTTCTAAGTGAAGTACTTTGCACTTGTATTTACTGGAATCTTGTTCATTTCTCTCATTTGTCCGGGTTGTTTTGAATTCTAATCCTGTCCTCCGCAGGGCTTGCAACCCTTCACAGCTTGGTTTCCTCTGCAAATTTTATAAGCAGCCACTACACTCCATTAGCCAAGTCATTAATGAAAATATTGAATACTACCAGAACCAGGACTGACCCCTTGGGAATCCCACAGATGCACCCTCCCAGTTTGATAGTGAACCTTTGATAACTACTCTTTGAGATCTCTCTTTCAAAAGTTCACTACTTGTGACTCTGCCTTGTATTAATTGCATCTAAACCACATTTCCCTAGCGTGCCTATGAAAATGTCACGTGGGACTGTGTCAAAAGCCTTACCATGGCTTCCCGCAAAAGCTACATTGCTGGGAACAATGAAATGTTCCATAAGCTTAGGGGAGGTGGGAACACAGGACAGAATTTTGATGAGACCTGGGTCTAGGCAGGCTTGCCAACTGGAGGGGGGGTAAGAGAAAGCAAAGGGGGTAACTGCCCTGGAACCTAGTGATTCAAAACAGCCCAGGGCTCCCAGCTGCTGCTGCTACTATGCACCATCTAGAACCCCTGGCCCTTTAAATCTCCACTGAAGTGCTGTGTAGCATGCTCTGGGTAGCTCTGAGGACTGGCAGGGGGACACACTGTGATCTGGGTAGCAATGAGGGCTGACTGTCTCAGCCCTTTCTTCCCAAGGCCCTGCCCCTGCTGGCCTCCACCCCTCCTTTCCCAGGGGCCTGGCACTGCTATTAGCTCCCCTTGGGGAGGGCAAAGATGGTAGAACTCACTCCCATGGAAATTAAAAATGACTGGGCACTTCAAAACATGAGCCCAGCATGCAAAACTCTGCTGTGTAGCTTTCCTTCCGTAATTTCATAACAGGGAGACAGACACCAACCAATAATCAAGCTCTTTCTTGCTCATGAAAGAAGAGAAGGAAGAAAGACCTATTTTTGTATGCACATATTTATTGTAATAGCTGGGAACTGGGATTCATGTCAGTTGGTAAATAGTCTGATAGGTTAGACTCATTCCTCAATAGCTTCCTTGTAAACATGTAAGCTTATAGATGGGAGAAATGCAGAAATCTCACCAGCTCTGGTAAGTTTTGTTTATACCCAGGTGGTAGATATTTTGAGCAGGACTCTTCACGGTAGTGGCTGAGCTGGCCATGGAAGTAGCTACAGGGCAGAGTGGCTGAGTAATAAAAGGCTTTAAATGAGATTCAAGGGAGTTTTTTATTCTTATTAGAAATTTGCCAATGGTGGGTCAGCTTCAGCTCCCCAAAGTTTGAGAGGGTGCCTCTACACAGCAGCATTATTTCGGAATAATGGCCGTTACTCCAAAATAACAATGCGAGTATCTACACAGCAATTCCGTTATTTTGAAACAATTTCAAAATAACAGACGGCTTATTCCGACTTCTGTAAACCTCATTCCACAAGGAATAACACCTCTTTTGAAATAGCTATTTCGAAATAGCTGCAGAGTGGATGTTCCACTGCTGCTATTTTGAAATAGTTCCTCCCCAGGGCCATTGAAAATAATTACTCCTTAGCGCTAGAGCTCTAAATCGAGGCAGTGTGTCCACATTAGAGGAGCCTGCCTCAGACTAATTTTGAGGCTTCCCTCTAGTATAGACGCGCTATTTCTAAATAAGCTATTTCTGAGTATTTCTTCTAGAATAGCTTATTTTGAAATAAGCATGTAGTGTAGACGTACCCAGAGTGGCCAGAGCTATTGGCTCAGTTCACACGATGATCATTATCTCCACTTTCTGGAAGCTAGAAATGAGGCTCCAGAATAAGTGACTTTCTAAAGGCCATATGCAGCAAGTCAATGGAAGAACAGGGTTTGGAATGGGCTAAGTCAAATAAACAAGCTCAGAACTGGGCCCTGCACGGACCATACTTGCTTTAGCATGGGCTGGGGGGAAGCTTGTTTACTACCCATGCAACACATTGCAACTTCGTTTGAAAATAAAATTGGGGTTTTTGGTCATAAACTGATATTTCTCTTTCCCTCTCCTGGCCCATGTTTTTATTATGCTTTCCTATCTCCCCTATAGAGGAGCTAGGAAACTATTTCTAGGTAATCTAATTAGGTTTCCTCTGCTTTATATCCCAGGACATAAAGACATCGTGAAATTTTAAAATGCAGTAATTTTACACCAAAGGATTATTCATACAGCAGCACCATTGCTAGCAACAGAATATAAAATGATCAGGCTGCATCTGCACTGTATTTTGGCATATTTCTGAGATTTATATGATCTTTCATGGAGTCATTATGAGCATTGGTGTTACACGTTTAGGGAGATGATTTCTCTTCCATAGAAGATTTCTGCAGTGAAACAGAACAGTCACCCACTCACCCACAGGAGGAAGAGTCTCTCCCTGAGCCTTGCCCCACCCTACCATCTTGCTGGAGGTCTGGCAGTGGGATGGGAAGTATAAAAGGCAGGCCCATGAGTTCAGTTAGAACCCAGCCACTGGAGGAACCACTGAGTTTCTGAGGCTGCTTCGGACCTGAAGAAAGCCAAAGTCAGGCCAAGACCACCAGGACCATGGATGGACCCTGACTCAGAGGAGCTTCTGGGCCAGATAGAGGTTCCCTTCCCCAATGACTCAGACAGCCAGCTACTGTGCCAGGTAGCCCTGAGGAAGAGTTAGGAAGTGGCCCGGGCAGAGCCAACCCTTGCTTGGCTGAGACAGTGCCTGTGACTGAGTCAGCATGTTGCTGGTAGGATCCCCACTGACACAGCGGCAGACTGATCTGCTGCTGTTAGGACAGAGGTGCAGTGGAGCCTGTCCCTCCTGTCTTCCCAATCTGTGGGGTTGATCCAGCCCACAGATGCCCTGCTATTCCCCTGCCCCAGGTCAGTCAGGGCTTGGGGACGGGGAGCGCATGAAGTCTTCTCCTCTGCCAGGGGTGCGCAGCGTTTAGAGTCAACCTCCAAGGCTGACTCTAAGCACTGTGCATCCCTTGCAGGGCTGGGGCAGGGTGGGAGGAGACTTTGCAGGGTTGGTTAATCGGGGGCGGGGGAGTGTGCAATCTCCTCCCGCAGCCAGGGGTGCGGATGCCTAGAAGGAACTGCCAGCTGTTCTGAACAGCTGGCAGTTCTCTCGGAGTGTGGGACAAGACTCTCCCATCCCCAGGCCAATTATGGTCTGTGGGTGGGGAAGCACAGAAGTGGCCCAGGGCCATTTCAAAAATTTCTGAAGTGCCCCCCCATATCTAAAATTATTACCCACCCCTGCCATAGGTCATGGATGATAATACTTTATTTCCCCCAAAGAAAATTCACATAACACTGTCTATTTGGGTAGGGAGGAAATAGTTTCATCCTCTTGTAAATTAATGAAAAATCTGTGCTGAAAAATATGAAATGGCAGGCTCTACAAACACCATGACTTGCACTACAAAAGAAGAAATAGTGGGAGAGGAAAACAATGAGGAAAATCGTGCAATCAACAGGCTTTGAATGCAGACCAGCTCCGCGGCATAACAGGAATCCTCTTTCCAAGTTTCTTGCTTTTAAGAAGCAACTTTTAGTATCAGACACCTACTCTTGCTATTACAATTGTGTGGATCTGACAGTGAAAGGTAGCGGCCAATGAATAGTTTAAGGCTATTTGACTGGTGTTCCATCAGCTGTTTGCTGTGGTATATTTAGTATGGGTTGATTCACCTTGCCCATGGTGACTCAAATCTAGTTTTGAGCCAAATGTCCTATTGTCTTGGAAGCAGAAGGATCGTTTTTTCTGATTTGATTAGTTATCTGTGGGCCTGGCTCACATACTTTGCTTTAAAATTCTGCCTTGTGTGTCTGAGTACATACAAAGATTGTACATTCAGTATACATTTCAAGTTACAGGGCAAGATTAGGAGATAACTTGATTTAGCTAGGTTAAGGAGCCCTATCTCCATATCCAGGTAGAAATAGTCTTTCTGAATCAGTAGTGGCTGTATATTTGGGAACGCTAGTTTGGGTGAGAGGGGGAAAGTTGTTTGCTGGTTGGTTTTAAATTTGGGCATAAATAATCAATCAAAACATTGCAAAATCAATGTTGCCTTACCAGGGGAAAAGTCAGGCTTGTTGCTCTTTTAAACTGAAATGTTTCATAACTGTATCTGCCTACAAAATTAATAACTTTTTTTCTACAAATCAAATGTGAAATGGTAAACAAAGACCAAAGTTTCTTTCGCAATCCCTTAGGCTACGTCTAAACTACAGGCTTCTTTCAGAAGAAACTTTTCCAGAAGAGATCTTCCCAAAAAACTTCTTGAGCAAGAGAGCGTCAATACTGCCACTGCACATTGAAAAAGCAATCTGCTTTTTCGAAAGAATAGGGTGCACACTAAATGGATGCTCTCTCTCATGTAAGCTATGATTACTATGGATGGAGCGGCCATCGGGGTACCTGTGCTTTTTCCTCTTTCCTTTTCTTCGGAGAACTCCCTCTTCCTCCCCTCCCCCCCCACACACATGCCTTTTTCCAAAAGAGCTCTTTTGGAAAAAGGCTTCTTCCTCATAGAAAGAGGTTTAACAATGTTGGAAAAACCCCTCTGTTCTTTCAGGGTTTTTTTCTCGAAAGAATGCAATTGTAGTGTGAATGTAAGTGAAGTTTTTTCAGAAAAATGGCCATTTTTTCAAAAAAACTCTGTAATGTAGACATAGCCTTAGATTCATCAGGGACACAAGTTGATCTGCAACATCAGTTGCATCTTCAACCCATATTCCCTCCTCCTGCAAGAGTCTAGACATTGCAGTGACAACATAGGGAACAGAATCCACTTCTAGGTTGCCCACCAAAGACCAGGAGGTAGAATTCAGGAAAAGATCTTTCCATATACATTACTAGAAGTTGGAACACCTCCCACAAGCTGTGTCTACCTGTGACAGGGTGGACTAGGTCCAACATGCCCTACTGGAGGCTGGAGGCCTGGCCACACCCTGCCCCTGAGAGAAGAGCAGAAGAGAGGTCCTCCAAGCAGAATAGAGAGGCTGCTTCCACTGCAGCCAATCAGGGCCCTGCAGGCTGATATAAAAGAAGCTGCTGGACAGTTCCTCACAGGCACTTGACCCAACCAGCTCTAGAAGCTGACTGGGAGGACAGCAGCACCTTGGATAGTTCCAAGTGCAAGCTCAACTTTAGACCTGGTGGAGACGCAGTTCCAGTGGCTGAAGACCAGCAGCAACAGACTACAAAACTTTATGGAATCCTGTCCAGCGTGCGTTGAGATCCTGACTGCAAAGCCCTGATAGAGAGGGCTGGATGAAACAGCGTCTTGGCGAAATGGCCCAGAGAGTAAGGTAGCAACAGACAGCAAAGACTCTTAGTAGGCAACTGCTACTCACAGAGTCCATGGGCTGGGATCCAGAGTGGGCAGGCCTGGGTCCCTCCACACCCCCTAGCAGCCATAGCAAAGGGGGTAAGAAGAAGCCTGGTCCCAGGCAACTGACTGGAAGCCTTCTGGGACACCTCCACTCCTAGAGAACAGCTGGGCAGGAAAAGTTGCAGACATGCCCTCGGCCACAAAGGGACGCTCACAACAGGGCAAACCCCTTCACATTATCCTAGAAAACATACTTCCTGTATTAGCAGAGGCACCAGCCATGGCAGCAACACTCCCAGACTCAGGGGTTGGATATTTATTCTCCATCATCTCATGAAAGCATCTCTGCCAAGAGGAGTACCAGCAACTGAGACCTGTTTCCACTTCTGATAATACTGTGCCTAGCACGGGGGCAGCACAGCTAGGGCCAGATCAAAGCCCACTGAAATAAGTGAAAAGGCTTGCACTGACCTCAGTGGGCATTGGATTAAGTCCCCTGTTGCTGGGAAATGAATGCACCATTTTTTAGAAGAGATGCATCCTTGTACCTGGATAGAATCCTGAACAGGATCTAGCCCTTAGTGATTTACATTCAACTTGGACACGGAGTCGTGAAAATATAGGAAACCCTCACCATTCACAGTGGATGCATTCCTGACCAATGGTGAAGTACACAAATACTTGGCACTATGGGGAGTTCACCACAGCTACCAGGAGCCACGGAGAACTCAACACAGCTCTTGGCATCCGTGGGGAACTCAACACGGCTGCCAAAAATTGTGGGGAATGTGGTCAGTTCCCCATGACTCCTGGCAGTGGCAGTGAGTTCACTGTCCCTTCCTCTCCCCACAAAGCAGGACTGGAAATCCCCAGAAATACTCAGAACCACTAATAGCAATTCCATTAATTCCAAAGGTCGCCTGTACCAACAAACAAAAATACCAAGTGTGCTACCCAACCTGGGGGCCATAGAAATGCTTTCCTCAGAGTTTTCTTTTGTTTTGAAATTCACTGGAAAACAACACAGTTCAAACACTGTGTTCTCTGAGTCTCGAAGTTGAAAGCAGCACTGGAGCAAAGCTGAACTGACCCCATTGATTTTTCACTGCTGGGGGTGCAAGAAATGGTAAAAAGAAAAACATTCTTCCGAAAAACTGGCCTTTTCTAACTCTGGTAACCAAAGGTTATTGGTGACACAGGGAAAGAAATGCCAGAAGCAAATCCTGCCTATCTTACTTATGCAGACAGCTCCAGGGATGTGAGCAACTGAATTTTTGATGGCTTATTCTAGTGAAACCTCTGGACTTCTTGATATTGGCTCATTACTAGGCAGGTGGGCAAAATGCCTGGTCTACCCTCTGTCCAAACAATACCTCAGGCCCATATCTTCCTCTGAAGTATCTGGCACTGAACTGTGTTGGTGACAGGATAATGGACTAAATGGACCCTGTGCTGACCCAATTCCTATCTGAGGTTCGCGAGGGCATGACAGCAGAGCTGAAATAATGAGAGAGTTTAGAATCTGATCATTTTTCCCTATGTTTTTTATCTACAACTCCCCCAGAAACCACCCAACCATGCCTGCACAATAAAAAGAAGAGAAGAAAAGGTAATACGATTCCAAATTGCCTTCTCCTGAATTCAAATTGCTTCATATATTATGTTCATGATGACTACTGTAGTTCCTATTTTCCTCCAGTCCCTTTTTTATACAAGACAAGTTCTCCTGTTAATGAATTCTAGATTTTCATTTAATAAATGTTGCATAGGAAATCCTCATTATTTGTGTCTTCATCAATCTAAACGAGAGACACAGAATGCCCCTTACTAAGTACCTGGGATCGATAATGTATGAAGCTCACGTATAAATACTCCGCATGCTGCCACCAAGAAGAATTCAGTAATTGAAAAGACCTTATAAATCAATAGACCTAAATTGAAAACTCAGACAGAACTTCACATAATTCACCCACTCTCTTGTTAACACTTTTCTGTACTTTTAGAGAAAAAAAAAAGTGGCCACGCTTGGAAGAAAAATTGGATGCTCTCCTTTATCACAATCATTCTCTAGAGGCCTGAGGACCATCCAGTATCAGCATCTCAAATTATCTGTCTTATATGTTCTGATTCTTTTATTAAAAAGGTTCACTAATTATCTTTCTGTTCTTATTTAAGCAGAAAGTAGATCCATTCCATTGCAGCTGTTTGTCTTTTCTCTGTTGTTTCACGCTGCAGTTGACTAGCTTGGAATTAACCTGGCCCCAGGAATGTGGCCATCTTTCATTTCCTAGGAACATCATACCAAAGAGTAAAGAAATTGGCTTGGATAAAAGAAGGATCTGGCCCCTATCCCATGAGTGCAAGCTACGCCTTTCTGAGAGCATTGCACAGCAGAGGTCTGGGATTTTTCAGTCTGATGCTCCTTCTGGGCAAAGGTGTTAGACTGTAAACTCTGTGGGGGCAGGGATTCTCATCATAATAATGGGTTGGCAAAGGTACAAAACGTACCCTCTTTTCATCCACTAGCCATATACGGTATGAGCAACAAGTGAGCAAATTCCTCAACTGCCCCTGACTCATTTGCAGGCAAATGTCTAATTAGTTTACTGTCCATTAAAATGCTTTTCCATGCTTTGATTTACCACCCAGGAAGAGTCTGGACTGACAGAACTGGAGAGAGAAGTGTTCCACTGAGCCACAACACATGGGCAGCAGCAGCTTAGCCACCCCTACTCAGGTGCCTCAACCTACTTCAGAAGAGACCTCTTCTAAGACCTGCTCCAAAGCCTACTGAATGCAGGGAGAAGTCGCCAGAGAGGTGAGGGTGACGTTCATTCTCTACTGCCAGTCAGATCTTAGCTTCTCTGCTGCCAGCAGGGGGTGGTGATGGGGAGTTGCAATGGGTTATACCAGCAGAACCAGCCTCTGGTTTTTCTCAATGGAAGCTCCTTGCATGTTTATCATCTCCCGTGGGAGTGCCAGGCCCATATATGGGATTTTCAGGAAGTGATGCAAAACACTAAGATTTGGTTCAGTACCTAGGCAATGTTTTCCTTCTTTACTTGTGAGGTATGTGACTTTGCAGAGGTGGTAGCTGTGCTTTTACTATCAGCTATAAGCAGGCTATTATTGTTGTTTTGCCTAGAGACACCAGTCACAGTCAGCGGCCCCCTGTGCTAAGTACTGCACAAACACATAGGACCTGTGATCCCGCCCACACAGAGTTCATCATCTAGTAGCTTATAGGCCATATCCCTCCCAAATGTAACTTGGCAGACCCCGTGAGTTATATCAGGGGTTTATTTTGCTCTACATTCTCCAACAAAATGCCCTTGGGTGTCATTCACCCCAATGCAGAGGGCTAGGAAAAGGCTGATGCAGCATTTAACTCTGCAAAACAGTGCGGAAGTGGATGGAAGTGATGCACAAGGCCTTGCACAGGCTAGTTCCCCCAGGATGAGTTTCACCCAAAAGGTGGATGATCTGCAATCCAGCTGATGTCAGTGGGGACTGATCCCTGGCACCTCTGTATGCAGGGCCCAGGAATAAGCACCACACCGTGCAACTAGTTCAGTCCTGGTTTTTCATTGAGGCTATGTCTACACTGCGGAGTTTTTGCGCAAAAACTCATGGAGCATCCACACCTCAAGCACATATCTGTGCAAGAAAATGTATAGTGAATCAACAGAACAGAGTGGTTTTTGCGGTGTAGTATTCTTCTTTCTATGAAGAATAACTCCTTTTTGCGCAACAGTTATTGCACAAAAAGGTGTGTGTGTGGATGGGCAGCTGAGATTTTTGAGCAAAAACAGCCTACTGAAAGAAGCACAGGTGTCCTGGTAGCCATTCTGTGAATAGCAATCAGAGCTTTCTTGTGAGAGAGCATCCATGCTGTGTGGACGCGCTCTTGTGCAAAAGCGCATTGCTTTTCCGATGCGCTTTTGCAGTGTGGACGCACTCTTGCACCAACCTTTTTTGCAGAAGAGCTCTTCCTCAAAAAGCTTCTTGCACAAGAAGCCTGCAGTCTAGACATAGCCTGAAGCTGTGGCTGCAGGTGCATTCTGCTTTGCCTTCCAAAGTGCAAGTTAATCCTTGGGGGATGGCAGAGTTTAAAACATGTAAAATAGCTGTTTTCAGTGATCAACGTAATTCCTTAATTTATCTCTATATAAAACTGAAAGAAATGTGATAATAGCCTTAAGACATATGATTAGGTTGAGATAATCACACCCTGGAGGCAGAAAAGGTCAGAGACTGTACGTTCCAGGACTGAAGTGATGTTAGCATCACAAGCTTCTACCTCAGCCCCACTTGTTTCAGCAGATGCACGCTGTTATATACCATTTACCTGAGAGCCAATGTCTTCTGTCTGTGACATTGCCAGGCCAGATTTCAGTTCTTGCTCAGACTGCAGGCATTAGCTAAGAACTGAAAACCTCAAAGCTGTAGACCAGGCCTGTTCCCCTTGATGTTAATTTTGCTCAAAATAGGTACTAGTCTTATAAGAACGTCCTAGTGTTTAGACTATGAAATTGTATACTGATGCAGGCACCCATCTCACTTATAATATCTGTATACCACATGATCAGGTAATATTTAAGTGTTTGCTCTGTCAGCATAAACCACCCCCAATCAGGAGAGAAGTGTTCCCAAGGGTGAAATACCAGTTGGCCACATGAGGTGTCGTCTCCTGCCCCCCAAAAGAAGGCCCATAGACACGGCACAAGCCATCAGACTTTGCTGATTGCTCCCCACATCCATGAAGCCATGAAGAAAGAAGGTACACATGAATTTGTCCCATCCTCTGGAACTCTGGAGGAAAGGAGCAAAAATCCCTGAGAAGAAGAAACTGCAACATTGTGGCTGCTGGAACTCAGAAATTCTAAACTGAAGACAGAAATCCCCTGGGACCGCTTCCTTAGGGCTGCTCTGAAAGACAGTTTGAACAGACCAACCACTACAACTCTGTCACTCTGAGGATTTAGATGGTTACTCACTGGTGTGTTTATGTTTCCTTGCTTTAATTCTGTAACCGTGCAGTTGCCCTACACTGGAATGGAAAGGGTTAAAATAGCCCTGTGAGAGGGCTTGAAGCTGCCAGTCAGAGCCTGGCATGGCTGTATAAAAAGATGGTTGGCTAGGATGAGCTCATTCTCACTCCAGCTCTGGAGAAAGTGGGATCTAGCTGTTTGCTAGCAGGGATACCTTGGGCAGAGCAGTGCTGGCAAAAACAGGGTGAGCTAAGGGAGCTCAGGGTAGCAGAAGGCAGCCAGTCCACACTCCCTTGCCAATGATGAGTGGCCATTTCAGATGGCAGTTTGCCCCTGACGCAGGGGCTAGATGATGACTGGCAATGGGTGACTGAGGCAAGGTGGGCATAAGGAGCTGGGGTTCCCTGGGAGGGGACGATTCCAGAGTGTGGGGGCACTGCTATGGGGCAGTACCCTGAGGGAAGGGTGCCAGGGTCTGGGAGGGACACAGGTCCTGACAAGTGGTGGAGAATGGACAAAAAGATAATAAAGGGTGACACACCACTAGGAAGGGGTGCTCTGAGGCCGAACTGAGCTAATTCCCAGAGTGACCAGCAGGATGCGCTACAGCTGTGAGTCATGACCCTGTTCCAGACCCATAAATATTCCTTTTTCTTAATAAAACTTTAGATAGGTTATTACAGGATTGGCTACAGACCTTATCTTTAGTGTAAGATCTAGGGGTGTCACTTGGGGTAAGTGACTGGTCTCTTGCAACTGGAAGCAACCTGGCTGTGGTGTGATTTTTGGTGTAAGTGACCATTTCTCACTAAGCCCAGTTTGTCTAGGTGGCAAGATAGACTGGAGAGTTTAAGGGGACTGTTGGGGCACATCTACACATCAGAGCTAAAGCCAAAGTGAACTGCAGAACTTGAGCTACATCAATTGTGTAGCTTAAGTCAAAATAGCTTATTTCGGCTTTTGGCGCTGCCTACACAGCAGGAAGTCTGAGGCAGAAAGCACTCTTCCTCTGACTTCCCTTACTCCTCGTACACTGAGGGTTACAGGCGTTGGAGTAAGAAGTCCTCCTGTTCAACATTATTTCAACATTATGCCGAAATAACTGCTGGTCGTGTGGGCGCAGACTTTGTTATTTTGGAATAACATCAGTTATTCTGAAATAACACTGCTGTGTAGATAGATGCACCCTTGGTGACTCCATGTAAGCCTGTTATACTGCTCCAGGAGTTCATTGGCTTGATGAAATCTAACTGTAGAACACCTCACCAGTTTAGAGTGTCTGCCCTGTTTTGAGCAGCTTGCCGCATTAACTGGAGTCAACACTCATTTTAATTCAAACATGGCACAGGTGGTTGAGATTAATAGTAAAGCAAAAAAATTAACCATAGGACATAGGTAAAGTGAAGCCAAGTAAAAAGTTAGAAAGGATTACAAGCAAATGAAAGAGAAAACGGCCATCTAAAAAATCTAAAACTTAGTCTAACAAAACACAGGCTTGGTTCAAGATAGTTTTTCACCTATATTTAGTTTCTAGAGACTTCAACCTCTTCTCTCTGCCCCGCTCCAGGGTTAAAAGACCCATCTTTCTCAGCTTTCAAGAGTGCTGTTCTCTTGTGTCTGTCTAGTGATGGATGCTAAAGATGTTTCTGTCCTGGCTTATAGCTCCCAAAGTTTAATTACTTTGTTCCAAAGAGAAGACACCCTCATGGCATTCTTCCCTTCCTTTGGACTTCCTGGCCCTCTGTATGTAAATGGAGCTGCCATTGTTTTGATTCCAATGTGAGTAATTTACAAACAAGACAATTACATAGCTACCTTCTCTCCTAGTTGGGAGGGACCGTTTCTCCTCATTTTGGCCACAGACCTTAAACCATAATAGCATTGACTATCCAGATTTCCTTATGCAGTGTTTCACAGACATTTGACAGTGATATTAATCACCAGTGTGTCATGAGCACTCCAGAAAGACCTCACTCTGCACACTTTGATAATACAGTGAGATTGTATTCATTCAGTTGATTCAATTGCTGATCACTTCAGTTCCCCTCACCCTGTCTTCATAGACCACTAAAACTTTGAAATGAATTCTTCAGAGGGGTAGCCCTCAAAGTAAAGTTTATTCAAACTGTTAGGAAGGCAACATGAAGTCGTGTGCTGAAGGAAACTCCATGGTCTTTCTTCCTGTACTGATGTTTGCTGACATTGCTACTTTAGTTGACAAATAAGGAGTTAACAAGCTTCAGGGGGGTAGCCGAGTGAGTCTGTACAAGATAAACTTGAAAAACAACAAATAGTCCGGTAGCACTTTAAAGACTAACAAAACATGTAGATGGTATCATCATGGTTTATCATTAGGAGTTAATTGGATAGAGCTATATAATTATCTCTATTAAAATGTGCATATTAGCCAACTAACTAATGCCACTGGTGTTTAAATTCAAACAGTTTGGCAATTTTACATCAAGGGTGTAAAATCCTCAGAATTTCAGATAAAGCTAAACAAATAAGTATTCATCACTGATATGATATAAAATACAATGGAATATTGTTCATTGCTTTGTGTGGTATATGCTGTTAGAAGAAAAGAATGTGTCTCACACTGAAGCCACAGGCTGAGTTTGGGGTACAGTACACAGCCCTAAAACAATTACAAAGAATTTAAAGTGTGGCCCACTCAAGAATTGTTCTTGAGGGATCGAAGGGGGGATAATATAGCAAAAATGTTGTATTTTAGTATTGGTAGAAGCATAAAGTGACTCTAAGTTCAATCCTGCAAGACAAGCCTCAGAGGAGACTCGAATTGCAGTTGCTGAACCCCGACTCCTCACTTAGTCCCTCTTGCCGAGAGAGAGAGAGAATGCATATGCCACTTCTCACGTTGTACTTTCAATAAACGCAGCGTATTGCTTTTCCCCTGAAAAAGATCCTGTGTGTAACATGCCAGGCTTAACAAAATTATTTGTATTCAAGCAAGTTCCACAGCAGTCCATCATACAAATGTTCAAATTAACAGGTTGACCAAACCCCTGTTAAAAAGAAACATTGGATAGTTGGATTCTTTTTATTTGCCTTCTTATCTTTAAGGCTTTAGGATCCACAGTGGGAGGGACACATACAAGCACTCCCATGCACCTTTCACAGGGCGAGGACTGACTGTCCCAACCCTCCTGCCCAGCGCTCTCCACCCTCCATGCCAGGCTGGGCCTCTCAGACAGACACACCTCTCCTGGCTCCTGGAGCTGTATCTTCCCAAGGTAACACATGACTGGGGGGAATACAAGATCACATGCTCTTCCCCTCAGATTTTTGCCAGGGTTCACCCAGAATGTGGCTAACAGCTGCCTTTCAGCAGGGTATGGGAGGGAAATGAGCTGCTTCCTGCTGCAGCGGAGAGAAGACCTGGCCTGTGTCTTTGCAGAGCTCTTCACACACACCCTATGTGGCTGACAGCAACATGTCCGTTCCTGCCCACACAGCATAGGGAGGCAGCTCACACCTCCAAGCTGCTGCTGGCCACCAACATAACCCAGACATCTATTTTCCCCCTGCTACAGCATGGGCAGGAAGGGGTTAAGCCATAAGGATGCCTTGTGCTCTAGGGCACCTAACTATAGAGGCTTCAGTGGACCCAGCCTGAGAGGTGGCTTAGCAGGGGAGGATGCCTAGGAGACGGTTCCCTGAGGGCAAAACCCAGCATGGGTGGGGAGAAGACATGAGTGAAGAGGGTGCTAAACCCCTGCCCTAGGGGCTGCTGTGGAGCCTTCAGGTTTGGGGTGTGATCAAGCTGGGAACCACTTCCCCTCCTTCCACTCCAGAGCTTGGCTGAGGGATGGAGCGGCTTCCCCATGCTACCTGTGTGCGAGGCTTTGGCCCATGCAGAGATCGGGTCCACCTGGCCAGCACCCTGGGCTAGAGGCCTTGGGCTTCCTGTGGGTGCTAGCCCAGCCAGAGACAGTGGGGCAAAAGAAGGAGCCTGTCAGCAGGCTGCTGATGCGTAGAGCACTCCTCGCAGGAGCAGGTTTCCCGCACAGCGCTGGGAGTGGGACGTGTCCGCTGACGGGGAGATATGGAAGAACAATTGGGCTTGGAGCGGGGATGAAGGGGCAAAGCAGGCAGAGGACAGTGAAAGGGGGAGCATGTCAAGGGCTGGTGGGTGGGCAGCAAAGCGGGCAAGTAACCAGCTGCCACTTGGCCCCTTGACACATTCACCAGTCACCGCAGCACACTGCCTGTTGGGGGTGGGGCTTAGCCAACTGAGAGCTGGTAGCAGCTGGGACTGCGCTGATGGACAGCCAGGGAAGCAGGTCCCAGGCACTGCATCTTCGTCCCATTGCCAGCCTTGCACACCCACTTCCATCGTCAGCCACTGGACCTCTGCCTCACCACTGGTGGGCAGGCAGCTGGCAAGCAGGAATCCAGCCAGCAGCGGGACCCTCCAGGGGCGATGTGAGAAGGCAGGAAATATGGGACAATTTGCCTGTTATTAAGAAAACATCAGGATACCTGAAAGAGGGCTTAAACACAGAACTGTCCCTTTTAAAAACAGGACAGCTGGTCACCCTACTGGTACCCACATTGTCTGTCTCTCCGGATGTTTATATCCCATTCAGTCATGATCCCTGAGCACCTGTCCTTCCAGCTCAGAACTGGAGAAAACAGATCCAAATCCACTGATTTCAGAAGACTTTCGCCCCCCTACAAAAGAGCAGTCTTTTGTCCACAGCATCTAATTCCTACCAAATGTCTGGCCTAGCCTTACCTTCACGGCACTTATTCGCAAGCAGGTTCTGCATGAACAATTAATTCCACGCAGAGATCATTTGAATGTGAAGTGACCTTTTTATTTATTTTGCCCTTAAAGCAGAAGCAGCAGCAATAGCCAAATCAGCAGACTGACCACAGGGTGCTACACAAAGAGCTTTTATTGCCTGCAGTGAACACAAATCTTAGCAGGTCTTTTGAAGCTGCCTTGAAGGAGAAATGACAGAGCAATAATAACTTAGAGCAAAGTAATGCTTTTTAGGGTGTTACACCTAATTCTTTGAATGCTTTACAGTTGCTCCACAAAGGGTTGCCTGTCTATTAATGCTATCCTCCGCATCTCTTAGGTCTGACCTTCTTTCAGCACAGTTTGGAAGCCTTTAAATCCATCAGGGAAGTTCAGTTTCTTTCTTTTTTCTTTTTCTTTTTTTTTAATCCTTTCCAGATTGGATTAGAGCTAGGGGACCTAGCAGGAGAAGCTCTGAGCCAAATCCAAATGATTGTCTTTTGTAAGCTCCGCTGAACTCTGGGAGCCCCTATGAGCTAAGCTCGCCTTGCAGCTTTGACCATAGCCCCTGAGCAAGCTTGAAGCCAATGCAGGTGCTCTGTGGCTCACCCCAGAGATGTTACACTATTGTGCCACTGATCTGTGTCCCGTGTTGGATGGTGACATGAAAGGCATGAGCTTCGTGCTCACTCGCAGCTCCATGGCTCATTTGTCTTGGGGTATATGCACCACTGGAGGCTGCCGGCACCTGCCCACCCCTTTGCAGAGGAAATGACTAGACAGTCTGGATTGATCACAGTCCTCCAGCTGCCATCTCTGCTGTGCCACAGATGCTTTTGCTATCATACGGAGGTGAAAGGGCGCTTGCACGGAGTTATTCATCAGGGGGACAAAATGCTCCAAGGCTCCTGGCCAGGCAAGCCTGAGGGGTTTTTCCCCCAGTCATGTGCCTTCCAGCACCACATGCCTGGCAGAACATTGCCCAGAGTCAGTCTGAATATCTGGCATGTTACACACTCAGTCCAGGGTAGACCTATTCCTGAGTGCAAGCAGAACCTCTGCAAAGAGTGTCCCCTGGATTCATCATGATTAAGGCCAGATGGGGCCATTAGAACACCAGGTCTGAGCTCCTGCATAGCGCAGGTTTAGGGGTCGCATTCCCCTTCTGCTACTGACTCTCTGTGCGACCTCCAGTAAGCATGCACCCTCTCTGGGATGCAGCGCCAACACTACCATGTAGACATACCCTACCAGCCCCCAAAGAGGCCTCATGAAGCTCAGTTACTCAAACTGCCCTAAAATGCTTTGTGTCCCCTGGATGAAAAGTGGAAGGGAAGCACAACACATAGAATAGGAACACGGTAGGGAGAGAACTGAACAAGTCACTTAGCTGCACCTTTCCCATGCCAGTGGTTTGCATTGTGACCTTCCCTACACTCTTTTTGTTCTCATTGCCTGGTGTAAAGGCTGGCTTGGGATACTGCTGTGTGCCTGCTTTCCTAGATTTCCCCAGTGCTGAGCTGAGGAGGGGTTAATCCATTCCCCAACCAAAGCCCATGTTGGTGCTATCTTGAAGATGCAGCAATACTTTGCATAGTCCTGGCGCCTGCCCTCCAAGGAGCTCCAAGTAAGTTGTGAATCTCAATTCCACCTCAATCTCAATTCAGGTCACGGCGGTAGGGAAGTTGGACCCCCACTGTACAGATGCATGAGTGACAGCACAGAGAAGCCATCTGCCTTGTTTGACATCACGGAGCTAGTCAGTGGCAGAGCTGGGGAAAGAACCAAGGAGTTCCAGACACCTAACCAGGCTTGCTGGATTAGACTCTCAACTCTGAACATCAGCCCAAATGAGTCACCACATCTATGGCACATGACACAACAGCTATTATGCAGATTCTCCTAAGGAAAAGTCGGCTTCAGAAGAACATGCCGGTTGGTCCTATGTCTTATAATATCGGCAGCAAATCTTAATTCAGAGACCTCTCTCCCCCCATCTTCAGGTCTGACTATTACAGAATATGAATGGGATGGAACCAAGCCTGTTTGCTCTCCAGGACATCAGCCCCGCAGCTTTTCACTGTTTATGTTAATTAAAGTCTCAAAAGAACCAGAGAGATTGTGATGGAACAATTGGAGAAGAATCTCTGCCCAATAGATCCATAGAAAGCATAAAGCTAACAATATTTAGGGGGGAAAGAACTAGTGGATGTATGCAGTCAGACCCCATGATCCTGTTAGGATAGGAATCAATTCAGCAGGATACCATGGATGGTAGCTAGCCAGAGCTTTCAGTCATTGGAAAGGATGTTGGCAATTGGCATTGGCAAAAAATAAGTAATAAAATTGCTCTCTTTGATCTGTAGGATCGGACTGTGATATTGTTGCCAATGGGCTAAATCTCAGATCTGCCAAAGGTATTTAGGAACCTAACTCCTGGCATCTTTCAAATCTGGTATTATTACTCATTCCACCCCTTGCACCATTCCTTGGGCTATCAGTGACTTTAAGGAGAGCTTGTGCATGCAAAAATCAGGCTATGAAGTGACTCCGGCTCTCAAAATTTGGCCTCCTCGTTCCAACAGGAGCTTTATTCAGTCTGAGTAATGTCTGTTTAGCAACTGAGATAGGGTCTTAGAGTGAGCCAACCTGTCCAGCGGTGAAGTGGAGATTTCCTTCTCAGCTGAATAGGGGACATTTGGCTGTCTGAGAAAAGTGCCATGTTGGAGCACCTTTCACAGAAGGACGGTATGGAGTCGAACCTTAGCTGGCTACATTGTGGTGAAGGCAGCCTTTACATGCTCCCAAGAGTAGTGTGTCAGAAGCAGGGGAGACTAAGAATTAACCATGTCTACTTGACAGAATCCCACACAACTCGCACACTGATACGTCCATTGTGTTCACTCCTCCTCCACAGCTACATACAGCAAAACCAAATAAGAATAGATCTAAAGTCCAAATCCTCCCCAATACAAATCACCAGTTTTGCAGCATTTGGATTTTTTCTTTAAGCCCCTTTTTCATGTTCCTGTGTGAGAATTTCTGCCTTTGTTTAAAAACAAGGACTTTTTTTTCAAGCCCTGGTGTTTGTAGGGGGAAAAAAAAGCTTGAACATGTGATCTGAGGGCAGCAACCAGAAGTCAAATAAAATGAACTCCCCATCTTCATTCATTTTCCTAACTCATTGTTTTTGAGGCCTGATTCCTGGTTTTTTAATGGGTGCAACTGGCAACGCTGAACCCTTGAAAATTGCCAAGTAGTACGTACCCTTAGATGCGCCAACACCCTGTGAGGAACAACTGAACATGTCATAGTTTGATACTTCCTTTCACGTGGCTGCCAGATGAGGTGGCAAAGCATCTGGAGAAGGCCAAATGCACAACTGCCTCCAAGATGCGGGGGAAGATTCAGGCAGCATGTGGGCTGGTTGAAGATCATTGAGGGGTGTGGAAAATATGTTTCCATATTACTTACAACATGCGGTAACATTGTAACAGTCAAAATATCCAACCCACTATTTTCTAATTTGGTCTCAACCAGGCTGATAAGTAGAGACAGAGAGAGGAGCCAGGACATAAAAATGGAAGCTCGATTTCTTGTATAAATGGCACCTGATTAGCAGATTCTCCCATGAATTCCCTGTAATTCTCAGGTTTCTACTTGTTTTGGAAACTTTCACAATAACGGTTTAAATGAGTCATTTATCAATTAAATGTGCAATTTTGCAAGGCAAATTAAAACCCATGCTCTGTTTAATTAATAGGACTGCTTAATATTAGATAAATTAGGGATACTGTTGATGAGTTAATTTGTTAATTAATGGAAGCCTTGGGGCTCTTGTTTTATTAAACTCTGACAAATTCTTTAATCTGAATGTGGAATTTCTCCTGTAGAAACAATAGCATTTTGCAAAGTTCTTTGGGCTGATTTGTGTCTGTAATGCACCGAAAGGAGCCATTGCCACACAAACACAAAACGAGTGCTAAAACCCATCAAACTCTGACCTCTCCACTAGCTCACACACACAGCAACGTTTTATGTCCACTTGATCATTCCTTTGCAAAGAGGAAATTGCTACACTCCAGGCAAAGCAGGGGGAAAATCAGGTCCTAACGTTGCTGTCCTCCCCAAGGGCAGTCAGGAAGTGCAAAGGCAACACAAAGCTGCAAAGGATGGAAATATTTTTCCCCAAGTTCACAATAAGCAAGCACAATCTGTGACTTCCTAGAAGTCTGAGGTCACCTGGGGTACATCTACGCAGCAACATTATTTTGGCCTAACTGATGTTATTCCAAAATAACATAGGGCGCGTCTACACTACAAGCCTTTATTCTGAAATAATGTCGAGCTACAGGATTTCTTACTCCAACTCATGGTAACCCTCATTTCATGAGGCATGTGGGAAGTCGAAGGAAGGGTGTTCTTCCTTCGCCTTTCTGCTGTGTGGACAGTGCCAAAAACCGAATTAAGCTATTTCAACTTAAGCTATGCAATTGACGTAGCTGAAGTTACGTAGCTTACTTTGACTTTAGCCCTGTTGTGTAGATGTACCCCTGGATGTATTTGGTAAGTGAATTTAATGGTGGTGTAAGATACCAGATTGTCAACGCCTAAATATTGAAATACCCTGCTTATTCACAGGACCTTGTTAGTACACAAAACAGGAGGACAAACTTGCCCATTATACCAGCTGCTCATCTGTCCTAAAGGTACCACCCTCCTGCCAGTGGAGCAGATCATTTAGTTTCTATGACCTGTTCTCATTTCTAAGGTTTTTACAGACCTTCAACCTGCTTTGCATTCTCCTGCTGAATTGTTTTCATTAACTCCACTCCAATGTCTGATGTTCATCCACTGCCTGAACTGTATGAAGTCACTCTCTTCATCAGTGACGCGGTCTCCACTGAGATCAGTCTCTATTTCCAGATCACACATTGCTGCAGCATTTAGGCACCAGCATTCTGCACACTAGCTTGTCACAAGAGAGCTGCATTGACCTGGTGAAAGATATTCCATGAAGTTCACCTCTGCGGCTATTGTTGTTTCATTCCTGCTGCTCAGGTACCCTTCAAATTTTGCTTTTCCACCAAATGCAACAAACTTGGTTATTTCTGCATCAAAAATGTGCACAAATTCAAAGTTTAAACTTTAAACCATGAAACACCATCTGCTAAAAATGGTCCAGCTTGTGCACCAAAATTGGCCCATTTTAACTGGAAAAGGTATCAACTGAGAGATCTGATCATCAGCTATTTTTGAGTTTCTAATACTGCGAAAATGAAATCCAGTCATTTCACTTTTTTCTTGTATTTTGCATGTTTCCTCGGCACTTTCGCCTTAGCCCATGTTTCTATTCACACTCGTGTTTGTGTTTTCTTGCTGCAATATTATCGCCCTTCATTTCACTCATGGACAACCCAGTTCGAGCCCTGGCTACAATGATGTGCAGAGTGCCCAGCCTCCATAAATTGTCTCTACCAATTATAGTGCCTTGCCACCGTGGGGCAGACATCATCATCTCCATGGTGGCAAATCTTTCCCTCTCTGATAAATCTCATACACAGTGGCAGGCTGTGCTTTTCCTTGCGCACAAGGGCATGAGAACACCTAGATGGCCCCCTGGCTTGCCTGGATCTAGCCCCTGAGTCTCAAGGTTCTCTCCCCCCAGCATTGGGGTGCCAAGCTGGTGCTCCAGCCCTGCGCCCCCCCTCCCCCTCCTGCCCAGACCCCAAGCCCACTTCCTGGCAACTCCCTCCCACATGCGGAACTCCTCATTTTTGGCCCCACCCCAGAGTATAGGGGGACCCATAAAATTTACTAGACTGGGCCTCCCTGGTTTCTGCTGTGAGAGGGGGTCTTCCTGCTTTCCAGCTGGGTTTTTTCTTCTTCTCACTTTTGTGTGGCCCCGACTGATTTCTCTATGGGTCAGTGGCCCCCAACCCAAAAAAGGTTCCCCACCCTGGATCTAATCAATGGACAGATTTCTGTGGTGCATGTGACAGCCATGAGAGGGTTATTCAGATCTCAAGTGTCAGTGGATGGCAGACTTCTGCCCTCCAGATCATTGAGCAGCCAATGACCCATCAGTCAGATGATGTAATACTCCTAACTTTCATTCCATTGGTCAAACATCCTGTCAATTAATATCTTGGGGTTTTGTTTGGGTCAATTTCTATAAATAGTGGTCTGCTCTGCCCTAGTGGAATCAGCTGGTGACATGTGTGGCTCCCACTTAGTCTAGCTTACTGGTGTGTCTGGAGGAGTCTCTCTTGGATTAAACAAGCTGGTTTTCTAACTTGACACCAGACTTCTGAATAAGGTAACTACAAATTTAAAGTTTCTGAACTCTGATGTCCTATCAGTTGCAAATGGTGAAGACAACTTGGTCTCCTAACCCTGCAAGAGAAGCTCAGAGAGAAGACACAGTGCACAGTCAACCTGTGGAACTCCTTGCCAGAGGATGTTGTGAAGGCCAAGACTATACCAAGGGTCAAAAAAGAGCTCGATAAGTTCATGGAGGATAGCTCCAACAATGGCTATTAGCCAGGATGGGCAGAGATAGTGTCCCTAGCCTCTGTTTGCCACTTGTTGATTCTCTGTTCTGTTCACTCCCTTTGGGGCACCTGGCTTTGGCCACTGTTGGAAGACAGCACACTGGGAGAGATGGACCTTTGGTCTGACACGGCATGACTATTCTTATGTTCTTAAGATGACATTTTCAAAGATCCCATGCAGCTGCTGAGTGTGTGACTCGTTGTTGGGAGGAAGCTGCACCCAGAATTTTGGCAGGGATCCCCATCATAGCCCACACCTGGAGGATTGTCATTTTGCTGAACATTTGATGGACAGTGGAGAATTCATCAAGATCAGCCATTCTCAATGCACGGCCCAATGAGCAACCAGCTGCAGCCCAGCGGTGTGCTAAAAAAATGTAAAATTTGCCACTCTGGACTGGCAGGAGGAGGGCTGGCTGAGGGGGAGACAGAGTTTTGGAGCCTGCAGCAGCTCTCCTGCCAGCAGGGAGCTGGTGAGTGGGTCTGTGGCGACATTTTGGGGGGAAGGGCCGTGAGAGGGGGTGCTGGAACTAGAGGATTGCTGGGGGTTTGCAGCACCCCCAGGTTTAAGTGGGGTTCTTCTCCTGGCCACTCCTTGTCAGTTCCTGGTTCTCAGTGCCTGCCAGATGCTTCACTGTCCAGTGCCAGGGGTCCCTGTTGCCCACCCTGCTTGGCCTCAGACAGCAGGGTCTGATGTGGTTTGCCTGGCCCTGTACAACAGGGTCTGAGGTCTAACCATCCGAAGTGCTGCCCAGCCCCACACATCAAGGTCCAACTGCTTATTTTCCCTCTAAACTGCCTGGTGAGAAAGCCTCCCAAGAGAGATTCAAATGCTACCCAGCTGATTAGCTGAGCGTGCCCATCTGGTGCTTACACTGAGGTGCCCCTTCCCCTGCCAGCTTTGCCAAGTAGGGATGGGGGAGGAGTCCAGGTCAGGATCTGGTTGGCTTCTGCCCAGCCCCACATGCTGGGATCCAGGTCTGGCTGCCCAGCCCCAAACCCAGAACTCTGTTCTTGGCCCTGCTGGTGCAAGGCAAGGTGGGGGGGGGGGCAGTGCCAGGCATAGAAGACTATGAGCAATTTTAGGAGGGGAGCTGTGGTTCTGAGCGGTGAAGAACCACTGATCATGATGTAATTCTAGGCTGGGTTTCTCTGGGCATGTCTATGCAGCAGTAACACACCTCGCTGGCCCATGTCACAGAGCTAGAACTGCAGGACTATAAAACTGCAGAGTAGCTATCCATGCTCAGACTGAAGCCAGAGAGTACTTCTACATTGCAATGTAAGCCCATGGCTTGAACTAAGGCTCAAGCCTAACTCCCCTTCTGTCTATACACAACTCATGCTAACCCAGGGCTTGCGCCCAGCACCTCATGCAGGTGGAGGGTCTAAGCCTGAGTCAAGCCAGGGCCCAGGGTTCAAGCCCTGTTGCTTTTCAATGTAGAGGCAACCCCACTGGACTCACGATCTGGGAGCAGCCAGAAGTATCCCATAACCCCGAGGGCTGACTTGCTTTGCCCTCTGATGGACAGTCAAGTTTTCCCCCACTGCATCATGATCAAAGAGCACATTTTGGGAGGGTGCTTGGAAGTGTGGGGAATGGGTGGGTAGCTGCAGGCCTGCATAGAGCAATGCAGACACTGAAGCCCATGGGTGGCGGCTAATGTGGGCAAGGGAAGGCATTGACTTCCCAAAACTGCCTACAATGGCCAGATGCCCAGGAGGGGCTTGGACTGCACCACATGGCTCCCCAGCAGCCAGGGAAGGCTGGGACTGCACAGCGCAGCAACCAACTGGGGTTGGGTGGGGCTTAGATGGGGGGGGTGGAGTTTGTGAAGGGGCAGGTCTTGGGGGAAAGGGAATGACTTTGGGCAGAAGGGGCGGTGCTTTGGCTGTCTTTCCCCAATGGGTCTTCAGCCACTACCCACTCTGGAGCCCCAGGTTGGGACTAGTAATCAACAATTCCTACTCTGTGAGTACAGATGAGGGTACAGCCTCAGGCTCTGTGCCTGCTAACTCGAGTTGTGCAACCCTGGTGCTTATCCTGCAGTGTAGATGCCACTCTGCATGCACCAGTCTGGAGAGCGGCCAGCTGCAGGGGAAATGTGATGTTAAGACACCAACAAAGCCACCAGCTGTCCCTGGAGCCCATTTGATAAGGGACACAGTGGCTGCAGTTTCTTTTTAAAAAACCAGACTCATCCTTTTAATCAAAAAATGACTGATTCTTTGATCAGTAGTTCAAAGAAACTACAATAGGAAAAGCATCAGGGAGGAAAGATGGTCTGGAAGCCACACTAGATTGGCTTTCATAAGACATGGGTTCATTTCCTAGACCTGCTGTGGATTCTTTGAGTGAGTCGCTTTGGGTGAATTTCAGTCCGCCCCAAATTGAATCTGTAAAATGGGAATAACATTCCATCCATGCCTCACTGGAGCATTATAAAGATAAATTCATTCATGGTTGTGACTTGAGGCACTTAGCTGCTTGTTCAGAGTGGCCATATAAATATGATGGACAAATCAACAAACCTCCCTTCTCCAAGACAGCACAAAACAAAACAACCTCCAGGCATAGTTTATTCCCTACTACCTCTTTCCCTCTTGTCAAATTGTCTATAAGCAAATTGGGAAACTGCCAGGTATTTTCTTTAATCAAAATTCTTCCTGCGTTTCCATGTGAATAATGCTTGGTTTTTAGTTGAGCTGGTCAAAAAATCAGGTATCTAGCCAAACAGAAATGCCAGTATTTTCTCCCCACAAGGGGCAAACATTCAAAATATCAAAAATGCTCACAGAACAAAAACGTTCCTGTGGTGGGGCGACTGCCCCACCCTGTCCAGAAGGGGTTAAAACAGGCTGGAGGGAGCCAGCTCAGAGCCCTGGCCAATTGGAGAGGAGCTTTTAAGGAGCCAATCAGAGGGAAGTTTGCTGGGGCTGCCCTATATATAAGGAGCTGCCCAGCAGAAAGAGATGGTTGGGTACTGATCAGCAGGGCCGGCCTTAGGCTGATTCAACCTATTCCCCTGAATCGGGCCCCGCGCCTAAGAGGGTCCCGTGCCCTAAAGCCACGGTCCCCAACCGGTCAATCGCGATGGACTGGTCAATCGCAAGGCCTCGACCAGTGGATCGCGAGGCATTCGGGCCCCCCACCCCCGAGAAGCCCCACTACCTACCTTCAGCATAGTGCCGGCTTCCCCGGGGTGGACGGAAGTCCTTCCTGCAGCTTCGCACCACTTCCGGGGATTCTGGAAGTGCACTGGCTGCTCCCCTCCCACAGCTCCGCGGGCACGCGGCAGGGGTTGTTGGTCCCAGAGGAGGAGCGCGGTGCCGGCGGCTTCCCTGCAGCACTGTGACTGCTGGACTCAGGAGGGGTGAGTCAAGTGCAGGGATTTTGTCTGTGCTGTGGGAGGGGGTTTGTCCCCAGGGCAGGCGTGAGCGGGGCTTTGGCCCCGCCACGGGAGGGGGGTTTGGCCCCGGCCCCCAGGACAGGTGTGGGACTGCGAGAGGGGTTTTGGATGCGCTGCAGGAGGGAGGTTTGGCCGGCTTCCCTCGGGGCGGGGGGAAGAATCCTGGGAGGAGGCTGTGCAGAGGACTCTCTGCCCCCACTCCCCTCCTGTTCCCTCTCCCCTGTTCCCTCTCCCCAGCCACAGAAACCTGTCCCCACTGGCCCCCTGTTCCCTCTCCCCTCCCGGCCCCCTGTTCCCTCTTCCCTCTCCCCTGTTCCCCTCCCCAGCTGTAGAAACCTGTCCCCACTGATCCCCTGTTCCCTCTCCCCTCCTGGCCTCCTGTTCCCTCTCCTGCTCTCCCCTGTTCCCCTCCCCAGCTGTAGAAACCTGTCCCCACTGGCCCCCTGTTCCCTCTCCCCTGTTCCCTCTACCCAGCCACAGAAACCTCTCCCCTCCCGGCCCCCTGTTCCCTCTCCCCAGCCACAGAAAACTCTCCCCTCCCGGCCCCCTGTTCCCTCTCCCCAGCCACAGAAAACTCTCCCCTCCCGGCCCCCTGTTCCCTCTCCCCTGTTCCTTCTCCCCAGCCGCAGAAACCTGTCCCCAGTACTATGCTCCTGCTCCCACCAACACAGTTGGGACCACACTAGTGAAGCTTGGGGGGGGGGGGGTTTGGAGGAGGGTTTTTTTGCATCTCACTTGTGTGACCCCAACTGACTTTTTTGTGGGTCAGAGACCCCCTGACTCAAAACAGGTTCCCTGCCCTTCTCAGAAATAAAGACAATGCAGAAACTTTTTGTGTTTGACATAGTATTTTATTTAAAAATGAAGTCTGGCCAACAAACCCCCAGTTAGGGCCAAGTCCCTATCTGGCCACAGCATCATTGCACTTCCCTTTCCCCCAGACCCTACATCTGAAAATCAGTTGTACAACTATCAAAACAAATTATTTTCCTAATATGAAAGTGAAAATCTATAATTAATATTCTTTTAGAACGTGGTGACTTCTGTCAATGGGTGTGTCTAGACTACATGGCTCCGTTGACAGAGCCATGTAGATGAGTTTACTAGACATAGGAAAATGAAGCGGCAATTTAAATAATCGCCGCTTCATTTACATCAAAACGGCCGCCACGCTGTGACGATCAGCTGATTGTCGGCACAGAGCGGTGGTCTAGACGGGGATCAGCCGACCCCAGAACCCTTTGTCGTCAGATTCTGTAAGCCTCGTTTCACTGAAAGATTTTGCTGAACAAAAAACAAGGAAGATAAAGTTTTAAAAACATATAGGTGAGATGTACAATTAAGTCCCTCTTAACCAACTTGATATTTATAATATATGACGCAATGTACCGAAACTTTTGTGTGTGGTGTGTGTGTCTGTGTTATTTTTTTTTTTTTTGCTCAACAAAAAATCCTGGGTTCCGGGGCCCAGTCAACACTGTTCGAATTAGGCCCCTCACTTCCTAAAGCCAGCCCTGCTGATCAGAGAGGGTGTAGGATTGGTTCCCAGAGAGGCACCTTTGATAGAGCAGTGCTGGGGAAGCTCAGGGGGCTAGAGAGGGAGGCTCCAGCCTGATACCTGCCTGGCTGCTTGACTTGTTACAAGGGCCAGGAGGGTGCAGAGGGTCAGAGGGGAAGTGGCCCGGGGAACAGAAGTCAGTGAAGGGCAGTAGAGGACGGCCAGACAAGGCTGCTGGATTGGGACCCAAAACAGTGGGCAGGTCTGATTCCCCCCTTTCCTCTTGCACCACACCTTGCCACCAAGCCATGGCTTATATAACTGTGGCTTTATTCCAAGGGGTTGGGCTTGGAGGCCCCAGATGGCCACAGTGGCAGTACAGATGAAGGACTCTGGATACAACCTCAGAAGGGGAATGAGGGACCATTGGAGTGGGCACTGCTGCAGGGCAGTGTCCTGAAGAGGATGCCGTGGTCTGGGAGCGATGTGGGTCTGGAACAAGAGCAATGGAGCATGGATGGGGAAGACACCAGCCTGAAAGAGGAGGCCTACCGATGAAACGACTAATTCCCCAGAGCTACCAGCAGGAGGCGCTGCAGTGGTGAGTCCCACCCTATGACAGTTCCTGAAAACGTTGCGTTTGGAAATGTCAGAAGAAATTTTTCTGGCATTTTCTAATCACAGCAAAATGTGTCACTGAGAACTGTCCTGTTAGAAAAATAACTGGAAACCTTGGTCAAAATTGATATTTTCCCCTGAAAAACTTTGATTTTGAAAAAAACCCAGACTATATCAGCAACGTTTTTTGACCAAAAAATTTCAAGCAACTCTAGGGGGAGCTTTTCAAAAAGCAGTTTGGCTGCTAACTCCCACTGAAAGTCAACAGTGTTGGGCACCTATCTGCTATAAGTATGTTTGAAAATCTTCATCAGAATCTCTAGATTATTTGCAGATTGCAAAATCCTAATTCCATCCTGTGTTTGTTAACTACAAGAGATGCAGAGCATTGTTTCTTCTCCTTTCAGGGACGGTTTTCCCAAAGCCCAAGACTGTTCTGATCGGTTATGTCTACACTACAGAGTTTTCTCAGAAAAACACCCGTTTTTCCGATTAAAATTGAGGAACATCCACACTGCAATTGCGTTCTTTCACAAGAAAATCGAAAACAGAGGGTTTTTCCGGAATTGGTAATCCTCATCCTACGAGGAAGAAGCCTTTTTGCAAAAGAGCTCTTTTGCAAAAAGGCGTGCGTGGATGGGGAAGAGGGAGTTCTTTTGGAAGAAGAGGAAAGAGGAAAAAGACAAGTGCCCTGGTGGCCACTCCATCCGTAGTAATCACAGCTTACATGCAAGTGAGCATCCATTCAGTGTGGATGCTATCTTTCGAAAAAGCAGATCGCTTTTTCGATGCACTTTTGCAGTGTGGACGCTCTCTTTCAGAAGAAGTTTTTCCAGAAGATCTCTTCCAAAAAAAGCTTTTTCCGAAAGAAGCCTGCAGTCTAGATGTAGTCACCCAGACATTGTTTCAGAGCCTTCCCAACCTTTTTTCCCTGCATCTAGTAATTTGGCAGAACTGCCAGCAGAATTATGCCCCTGCCATCGCATCTGAAGACTACAAACATGCCACTCTGTTTGCCAGCCCCCTGAATTTATAGCCAGTGGTTTGGCATGTAAATATTTCTTTACCCTTTTCCTTCACAAAAATTTATTTCTGCTGCCTAGGAAGAGCATGATTTCTCAGCACCCGCAGTACCAGCTCTGTCTTTTTCAGATCAACTTTCAGACCTCTCTTCTGAGGAAGAGGAGAGGGAAGAAAATCTGTTGACACAGTTCAGAGAGAAATTTTAGGGAAATTTTTAAAAATCGATAGAGCAGCTCATTGTACATGGGGGAGGTAAACCAGTTAATTTGCTTTAATAAACGGGTTGTGTTAATTGAGCTCATTCTTGTAAATTAATACAACTCTAGTAAATAGACCAGGCTAAATGGGGGAGGAAGGGAAGGGGCAAGAGAGCTAGGAAAGGAAAAGGATTATTTCTTGTTTCGAAGATGATTTTTTCCCAAAGGCTTGTAAAAGAAATGGGTGTATGAACAACGTGTTTAGCTGGAATTCACAGTTGTTGGGTCCCTAGTCAGCAGATGTTTAACTGCTTTGTATAATTAGGGCTCACCAAACATCTCAAGAAAAAAAAACATGAATGTTAATATTGGCAAAATAGTGGTAGAGATGAAAAGGTTTGTATCCTTTGCAAAGCTGCCCCACACTTTAGGGAGAGAATGCAACTGGATAGGTAGAGGAGAAAGATTCGGCCTGCTTTTGCCAAACCCCTCCATCCATTTTTACCCTATGAGCTACAAATAAAAGGCTATGTCTCTCATTCCCATACACCCTAAACCGTGCAGTCCCCCCTGCTGTCATTAGCTCTGGCCTTAGGCTGCCTGTGCTGTGTAGCAGATTCTGCAACATAAAGATGAAGCCATTTTTATTTTATTTTCTTGTCAATTGCAACTGGGTTCAGAATGTCATCTCAGAAAGCCGCCCCCACCGCTTCTCTTGTACACCCTAATCTCCTTAAGTGCTGGCAGATAATCACTCTGGTCACCTTTGTTCCTTCCTACACTGATGTTGCCAACTACTACATCATACTATTTCACGCTCTTTAGATTACACTGCACATTTCAGCTTAGCCACTGCTTTATGGTTCTAATTTATATTCTGTAAAACAGCACTGCTACTCCTGTTCAGGGCTGCTGCCTACCTGACTAATGCTACCACCTCGCAAAGACACATCATGTCAGAAAGAGGGGTGAGGGAGAAGTGTGAAACCTTTGGTATGAAGACCGAAGAACCCATGCAATCGATTCCACTCCAACCTACCCTGGATACCAAACCAATTGTCTGGGACGAATCCAGGAGGAAGGGAGCAGGGGCTTTTTAGGGTAGCCAACTCTCCAGGATTGGGCTGGAGTCACCCGGAATCAGCATCAATCTCTCAGTGACTGTTGAAATCAATCCTGGAGATTTTAACAGGACATTTTAAGAAAATGTCATTACATCATGTTGTGGCAGGGGGGACCTCCTGGAATTGCTTCAGTCAGAATTCCCTGGGGCTTATAACCAGATGGGGTTTCCTACTCCACAAGCACCAAACTTGTCATGCACACGTGTATCTAGGCCAATTTCCCCCTGTGCCCACTAGAGGACCATTACATCCAGTACAGTAAAAATAGACAATGGGGCAAATTTTACTGCAGATGGGAATTGTTGCAGCTAGGCTGAAGTAAATGGAGCTCTGTGGAGAATTTGACCACATAGCATGAAACTATCAGCAGGAAACCCCAAGCCAGTCAAGTTTATAAAGATCCAAAATGTTAGTCAGGCTAGGAGAAGTGTGATTGGGTTGGACAGGCTACCAAGAGCACTACAGGTTTTGACAGGCCAGCTGGGGATTCCAGTCAGCAACAGGTGCTCCGCTGCCAGATTCCAGTCAGAAACAAGCACTCCACTGCCAAATTCCAGTCCAAAAGGGGCTATTTACCGCCCAAATTCCAGTAAAAAATGGGCTTTCCATAGTGTTGTCAACATTGAAGGTATTCCGGGAGATTTTTTTCCCCAACATGACGCAATGTCATATTCTTAAAATATCCTATTAAAATCTCCAAGATTGCTTTCAATAGTCATGGGGAGATCCATGGTGATTCTAGGAGACTCAAGGCCAATCCCGGAGGATTGGCAACCCTAGCTCTCCACCACCAAATTCCAGTCAGAAACTGTCCCTGCCCCACAGACTTGTGGTCAAGAACAGGTGCCCTCCCTCTTTTTGGAGAAGATACCCATTTTCCACTGAACAATTGGTTACATTCAGCATGAGATGGTGGAAAATAAGCCCCTTCTGAACACCACTGGAATGTGCACCCACACATAATGTGTTAACAAAGGGAAAACACCTGGGTACTGACTAGCTTCACGTTTCACTGGGAATGTCACTCACCTCTAGTCATAAACCCCAAGCCAGAAACCAGCAACCTGCTCCCAGTTCCCTCTTTTTCATCGGCTGCTGCAGTGGAATCACCCTGCCATTTGCAGTCAGAGCTTCCAAACTGACTCTGAAGCTGACCCTTTGCTGCCTTTGTACAAGCCCTGAGGTGCCTAGAGCCTCCTGTTAAGCTCCTGAAACTAGTGCAACGGATCTAACTAGCTATTTATACTACACTCATTGCCTTGGTACTTGGCACAGCTACCAGGTGAATTGCATCTCTGATCCATCCTGGGCTCTCGGAGTCCACCCCTCTCGGCTTTGGCCTGTTAACTCTCAGGTGGGATGGAATCACATAGGCAGGGCTGTCCCAAGCACGGTGAGGGGCCTGAGGCAACTCCCTCCCTTTGCACCTTGCCCTCTCACTGCATTCTCCATGGGTGGCAGAAACACCTCAGCAGATCCCCAAAGTCCAATGCTGTGCGTAGTGATAAATCTGCAGCCATTCTGCAGGCACTCAGGACAACGTGTTGCCACGTAGGATGGATGGACAGTGGCACCAAGATATGGGAAGAAGCTATTAACGGCTGTGAGAAAGAACACCCTCCCCCCACATACACGCACTAGAAATGAAATTTAATCAGCACAGAGAATGATCAGTCTTGGGACTGCAGCTGTGATGAGAAATTGCTCACCCTTGGCAGAATATATGGAAAATAAACCCCCGCGTGATGTGCTAAATGATAAATATCTTATTACTGGCTGCACTTTATTTATACAGGCCCACTACTGTAAATTGCACATTACACTTTTTTTTAAAAGTCTAATTTACTCCAATTGGGCCATGCATCATTTTTTCCTCCAAACCAGACCAACCCAGAGTCCAAGTCAATGGCACCCTCATTTATTTTTAGATATTTGTATCTGCCACACTAGCCATCATGTTATCAAGTAAATACAGGAAGCCAGGCAGCTGCCAGCAGAGATGCACCGAGAGCCTCCGTTATCTTTGTTTTTAATAGACTGTCTGTTCCTGGGATATATTTGCTTTCAGCGCTTGAAAAAAAAAAAGCCATGAGCTTCACATTACACTGCAGAAGTTTGCCAAGTTCCTGGCTCTCTCAACAAACTTTTGCCAGCAATGGGTCCAAGATAATACATAAGTCCCCGAGAGAAAACACAAAATTTTCAGTTGAAGTAGATGATTACAAAAAAGAGCCAAATGGCAAGTTCCTTTCAGTTTTCTCAAGGATTTGATCTAATAAAATTTTCAATTTACATTGCCTATTTTTGCACCCTTTCTCTGTAAGGGTACCTCTACACAGCAACATTATTTCAAAATAATTAGTGTTATTTCGAAACCACTTAGTCCACGCCTACACAGCAGGCAGTTATTTCTAAATAATGTGGAAATACTGTCAAGCTGGAGGACTTCTTACTCCACCTCCTGTAACCCTCATTGTACAAGGAGTAAAGGAAGTCGGAGGAAGAGTGCTCTATTTCAGAATAAGTGCTGTGTAGACACTCTCAATTTCAAAATAAGCTACACAGTTGACATAGCTCAATTTGTGTAGCTTATTTTGAGTTAAGCCCCGCTGTGTAGACACACCCTAATAGTGTTTTCTTTCCATATATTATTTAGCCTCTAGACGTCTGTTTGCTGTACAGAGTTCCAGACATGGTGCAATCCATGGTAAACATAGGAAACAAAGCTAGAATTTAAGATATGTGGAAACCTTTTTTGTTTGTTTATAGCTGTAGTTGTTTTCTTTAATAAACACTTCCTCTTTATGGTCTGTGATTCCATATATCATGCCATATACTTGCTTTGAGTACTCTGTTGAATCTGATCCCTAGGAACAAAACAGTGAATTTTAAATAAATATTAGAAAGTATTCATGGAAAGTGAATTCTGAAAACATGATCTTGGCTATTTTTCTGATCCCAGGGGCCAAATTCTCTGGCCCACTTTTAGCACTCACCAAATAGCACAGGAACAAATCCTATCCCCTTTTCACTTAGGGTGCATCTATACAGCAGCATTGTTTCAGAATAACTGACATTATTCAAAAATAACAAAGAGCGCGTCTACATTGCAAGCCGTTATTTCTACATAATGTTGAGCTGGAGGACTTCTTACTCTGACTCCTATAACCCTCATTTCATAAGGAGTAAGGGAAGTCAAAGGAAGAATGTTCTTCCTTCAACTTCCTGCTGTGCAGATGGTGCCAAAAGCCGAAATAAGCTATTTCAACTTAAGCTACGCAATTGACATAGCTTAAGTTTCGTAGTTTAATTCGATTTTTGCCCTGTGTAGAGGTGCCCTAAATGAATCAGGGAACAGATATAATAGCACAAGACCTGAGAGTACAAACAGAGATCAGAAAGTATTTACTGGCCAAGAAATGTTCACAGAAATTATCCAGTCAAGTATTTCTTATACGGAGCAAGTTTGAAAAATTAAAGGCTTTTCAGAGGTGATTCCTAACTAGAAATGAAATGATTGAGATAAAAGGGCTTGTTATGAGGTTTCTGCTCATTATAGTTTTTTAGTTCAATTTTCACTAAGGGTGCATCTACACTGCAGGGCTTAACTCAAAATAAGCTACGCAAATTAAGCTACATCAATTGCATATCTTATTTAGAAATAGCTTATTTTGAAATAGGGAGTGTCTACACAGCACTTACTTAAAAACAGCGCACTCTTCCTCCGACTTCCCTTATTCCTCCTATAATGAGGGTTACAGGAGTCAGAGTAAGAAGTCCTCCAGCTTGACAATATTTTGACACTATTTCAAAATAACTGCCTGCTGCGTAGACATGGACTAAATTATTTCGGAATCATGCTAGTTATTTTGAAATAGTGTTGCAGTGTAGACGTATCCTAAGAAAATACTCACTGAAATCAATGGGAGTTAGAGAGTAAAGTGAAAAAGGACCATGGGACCATTGTCTTATTATTATTAATAATAATAATAATTAATAGCATATACTTAATGCTACAATATAATTTCAATTGCTGTGCTCTGCTATGGTATCCAAGGCTATAAAGGAAAGGGATCATTTGTATACGGTTGTTGCTTCCACAGCCATTAACAACAGGATAATGTGCCACCAATGAGAGTGTGTTCTGGTGAAAAAAGTAGCATCTGATTCTCTTCTTGTTCAGGCAGACTCCCAGTGGAAGATTTGTCTAAGGAGTACAGACTAAATTACACCACTCTGGACTCAGCCCTTTAGCATCTTGACAGCACTGCACAGACATTAACTAACCGTTACTCAGTACGTCGCCTAAGATCCTGCCAAGGAGCCCTGCTAGGTGAAGCTATGTGGAGGCAGAGAGGACTGGAATTAGCTCTGACGGCTTTCAATTAAACTCAGTGGAAGCCATCTCTTCCTCTTGAAGTTAGCAGTACAGTTCTTTTCCCCCAAATTCAGTTCCTGTCTCTCAATGGCTCTTGCACAAAACATGACAGGCAGTTTACGAACAAATACACTGAAATATACAGCAGGTAAAACTGTGATCTACAGAGAGACTTGAGGCACAAGGCTGCCTGGGAACCACAAACAAGGAGTACAAACTTCATGCAAAGAATTCAGACAAACTTGAACTTAGCACTGGCCAGAAAACTCTAAGATACAATAATAGATTTTGTAACTAGGGGCTAAAATGAATCTTATTTGGGTACAGCATGGCTCATTTGACACGCACTCCGGCAGTGGTATAGGAAGATTTTAGCCAGGCATGTGTTCCTTTCCACAGCATTTTACCTTTTGAATTTCTTGCTCTCACAAAACTAACTCTTTAGCCTCCTTTCAAACTCTCCTTTTCCATTCTGCCTACAAAAAAAAAAGACAAAGGTTAGGCTGCCGATGTTCTGAAACAATTACCTGGTGCATTGACCAATATCATCTCATTGCTTCCTGGTATTTCCCCATCCGGCTACCTGCAGCCCTTTGTTGTCTCTTGTCTTGAATTTGGACTGTAATCTCTTTGGGGCTGTACAGCTCTGACCACAGTGGCACTGGCTCCGGCCCTAGTAATACAAACAATATATATCTTAAAAAACACAATAACCCTGGCACCAATCAAAGTGTTTTGCTTGAGATGCAAACCCCAGTGCTGAGCAGATGTGGTTAAAGTGCAATGGCAATAAAAACAATGCAGGATTAATGATTTAGCTCAAGGCAAATTACACTTTGTATAGTCCTGTGTCTCAATTAGTAGCTTCTGTTTGCTAGGAAGCATACGCTCCGCATTTCCTTAAGGAGCTGGCTGCTGCCGACCACACTCTAGAGATTAAATCCATCTTGAAATGGAATGAATTTGGCATAGCTGGGATCCTGGGGTCAAAGGGAGAAACATGGCAGCTAACTGGATTACAGGAAGGCAGCAATCACTACAACAGAGCTGACCACATCTGCAGCCGAGAAGATTTAGCATTGCTCTTTGATTGTGCGCAGTGGAGAAGGCACCTCTGCTATGACCTTTCCTTTTTGACTTCCTCCCCACCAACAAGGGTGGGAGAAAGGAAAAGTTGGTGCCCCCCCCCGGGGTTTGCAGCTCAAATTCAGTTTGGATAAGCATGCAACGTTCACACGCTTCTTGCAAATGCCCTAAGCTCTGGAGACAACAGTATTTGCCTGGAAGTCTCATACAGGCAAGCTTTCTGCTGCGGTCTCCTGTCTTCGCTGAGGGTATGTCTACACTATAGAAGGGTTTGGGGGGTTTTGGGAGGTTTTTTTGGAAAAATGGCCGCTTTTCAAAAAAAACTTCTATGATGTCCACACTGCAATGGCATTCTTTTGAAAGAAAATCAAAAGAACAGAAGGTTTTTTCCAACAGCGGTAATCCTCTTTCTATGAGGAAGAATGCTTTTTCCGAAAGAACTCTTTCAGAAAAAGGCGTGTGTGGATGGGCAAGGGAGTTTTCTTTCAAAAGAAGAGGCCTCCGGGAAATAACACAAGTGCCATGGTGGCCACTCCATCCAAAATAATCACAACTCTATAGTTCCTGTCTCCTGGCCCCTCTTAAAGCTGCAGGCACCCTGGAAAAGCCTTGTGGCAGGAAGACAGCCTTGGAACAGCACCCTGACCACGCGGCTCTCCCTGCCACAGGCCTGCTTACTGATGACACAAGCTCCCTGAGACTCCCCTGGCCCTCGCAGGGAGCATGAGCAGGGCTCCTAGGAGCCACCAAGGGGGACCAAGAGGCGGGCACCCTCATGGTCTGGAGCGGAGATCCTGTCCCTCTTCGAGCTGTGGGGCAAGGAGGAGACTCTACAGGCTCTCCGCTCCACGTGCCGGAACGCAGACATGTATGGATACACGGCCGAGTCCCTGGCGGTGCATGGACACCCACCCCAGACCTTAGAACAGGTCCAGAGTAAGATGAAAGAGCTCCACCAAGGATACATGAGGGCCAGAGAGTGCAGCTTGTGCTCCGGGGCAGGACTCCATAGCTGCCCCTATGCAGAGCTCCACCAGATCCTGTGGGGTGGGGAAGCCATTTCCCCACCAGTCATGGTGGACTCCGGCCTCGACACACCCGTCGTCACGCGGCCGGAGGTCACGGCGGAGGAAGAGGACGACAAGGGACAGCAGGAGGAGGAGGATGACACGGCCACCGTCACACTGTCCTTGGAGCTGGTTGCCACAAGTCAGGATGTCTCCCAGGCATCGTCTGAGGCCGAGGAAGGATTTTCAGGTGAGTACTCTCAGTTGGTCACACACACAGGGCGGGGAAGGCGGACACAGAGGAGGTGGGGTGTGAGTGTCGCTCGGGCTGGATATCGTGCAGCAGTCCGTGCATATGGAACCACGTACAGCATTAGTGTGCACCACACGGACTCAGCAGGCAGCCCCTGAGCATGCCCAGGATCCTGCTCTCAGGCTCAGGGGAAGCCACACACATGTCTGGCCCCATGGGGGGAGGAACGCCCTCCCAGCACCTGCCATGGCTGGTAGCAGGCTAACCACAAGGGCACAGGCACGACCCCAGATACCCCGAGGAGTGCCGCACACAGCATACAGGCATGCCTGCACATGCGAGGTAGCACCCACTCCCGCGGGCAGTGCTGTAAGCTGCAGGTGTGTGTGCAGGCCCCAGGGAGGGCCAGGCTGCTCCAGGCTCCTCTGCTGCCCATGGGGGGATCCCAGTGTGGCCAGACACTTCCCTTGCCTGCTTGTCCATGGGCCGGGGGAGGGAAGCGGGCAGCACGGTCCCCTGGGCACCTCAGGGCCCCTGTGAGGCAGGGCCTGCTGTGTAGGCCATGCACCCGGGACATCCCCTTCTTCTGGGCCACAGATTGTTGGTCGCTGCTCACAGAGGAGGTCACGGCCTCAGAGACAGTGTCTGCAGGGATGACTGACCGCCTCTCCCTCTTGTCCTCCACAGCGAGACCAGCCGAGACTGAGGGCCGAGCCACACCACCAGAGCCAGCCGCCAGAGCCCAGGGTACCCAAAAGCACGCCAGGATCCACGAAGACCTGATGCGGCAGCATGTCAGCGTCCTGCATGACGTGCAGCAGACCCTGGCACAGAAGATCCAGGAGGACACAGCGTGGCGGAACCACGTGCGGGACCAGCTCATGCAGCAGTGTGATAGCATGTGTGCTGTCACGCGCGACATGATGGCACACCCAGCTGCTGTCGCTGCTCCTGCCCACCACCCTCCTGCCCCCCCGCTATGCCCATTCCCCCTCCCCCTGCTCCCCAAGCAATTCCCCTGCTCCCTGCCCCCTGCCATCCCCACTCCAGCCCCTCTCCTGCCACTCCCCTGTGTTCCCCGGATCCATCCAACCCCAAGTCCAATGAGGTCCTCACACCCGAGATGGCACATCCAGCCGCTCCCCATGCCACTCTGAGCTCCCCTCCAGGTTATGAGCCCTCCTCTTCTTTTTTTTTTTAAACAAATACATAGTTCATTGTGTTCAGATCCAGAAAGGTGTGTTTATTCTGAGGTCAGGGAAAGGGTGAAGGGAGAGGCTGTGGTGGGGAAGGTATAGTGCAGCAAGCCAAAGGCCCCGGGGAGAGTTACTGGGGTTCTTGAGAGAAACTCTCCTTCAGGGCCTCTTGGATGCGCACCTCGGCTGATGGGCCTGGTGGATGGCAACTGTTTGCAGCTGCTCAAAGGGTCTCCCCTTATGGCTGGCCTCTGTCTCCCACCCAGGAGGAAGGCCTCCCCCTTCCTCTCCACAATGTTGTGGAGGACACAAGATGCTGACACCTCCTTGGGGATGTTGTGCTCCCCCATGTCGAGGTAGGTCAGGAAGCACCTGAAATGTGCCTTGAAGTGCCCAAAGGAGCATTCCACCTGAATTCTGGCCCAGATGAGGTGGGCATTAAATTGGTCCTTGCTGGGGTCCAGGTGGCCGGTGTATGGCTTCATAAGCCATGGCTTGAGGGGGTAGGCCGCATCCCCCACGATGCACAGTGACTTCTGCACATCCCCAAGTGCAAAGTCATGGCGGGGGAAGAATGTGCCTGCCTCCAGCTTCCCGTAGAGGCTGGAGTTCTGAAAAATACAGGCATCATGTGCCCTGCCCGACCACCCGACAAAAATATCCATGAACTGTCCACCGTGGTCGACCAGGGCCTGCAGAACTATTGAGAAGTAGCCCTTGTGGTTGATATACTGGGCCACTCGATGTTGAGGTGCATGGATCGGGATGTGGGTCCCATCAATCACTCCACTGCAGTTTGGGAACCCCAAAGCAGCAAATCCAGCCACAATGGGATCCAGGTCTCCCAGGCGGACAACCCTCCACAGCAGGAGGGAGTTGCTGGCCCTCACCACCTGCAGAAGAAGACAAACAAACACAAAGCAGAGAATGGGAGAGGGGGCGCCTGAGCCCTTGGGAGGTGCCCAACCCCCGCTCCTCCCTTCCCTTCTCTCAAACACCCCAGGAGCCACTCCCTGTGAGGCTGCCCCTGTGCACAACCCCCTGGGGATAGGGCTTCCCCCCTACCCCCACTCCATCCCACATAGCCCCCAAGCCCCTTTTCCCAAGGATCCCCCTTTTCCAGGACTCCCCCGCCCCTGCAGGGACTGCAGCCCCAGAGTGCCTTACCTCCATGAGGAAAGCCCCGACGGTGGTCTTCCCCACGCTGAACTGGTTGCCCACTGATCGGAAGGTGTCGGGGGTGGCCAGCTTCCAGACAGCGATGGCGACCCACTTCTCCAGGGGGATGGCGGGCCGCAGGTGGGTGTTGCATTGTCGGAAGGCAGGGGCGAGCCAGGCACACAGCTCCAAAAAGGTGGCCTTCCTCATGCAGAAGTTTTGGAGCCACTGCTGGTCATCCCACTGCTCTCTGACCAGGCAGCCCCACCAGCTGGAACTGGTGTCCAGCCTCCAGAAACACCTCTCCACTGTGGGCTGCGGTTGCAAGGGTTTTGCTCCCGCACCCAGGGAGAGGGTCCCAAGAATGAGCTCAGGGTCAAGCTTGTGCAGGACCAGGAAGGCGCAGCCTGCACAAAGTGCTGCAGAACCTGCAGCACGGCCTTGTGGGACCATTGCATGCCATGAGGCAGTTCCAGCTCCATGGCACCAAGAGAAAAGCTGTGCCATCCAAAAAAGCAGGGCAACTGCAGCAGGCACTGCGAGAGCTTTGCTATCTCTCGAAGAGGTAGCAAGCAGGCAACAGAAGCAGAGAAACGGCTGTGCAGGGGGGTCCCATTAAGCACATGTCTCAGCTAGGCTCTGGCACCAGCACTCGGAAGCAACTGGTGACCTAAAGCCCTGTCTGAACTGATTCCAGGTGGCCTTATATGCAAGAGAGCATCCCATGAGTCTGGACACTATCTTTCAAAAAAGCAGATCACTTTTTCGATGCGCTTGACCAGTGTGTAGACACTCTTTTTTGGAAGAAGTTTTTCCAGAAGATCTCTTCTGGAAAAGCTACTTCTGAAAGAAGCCTGCAGTCTAGACGTAGCCAGAGTTCCAGCCCCTCTGGCAGGACTTAAGCAGTTCTGCTTCTGCTCCTGGATGGAGCTAGAGCGGTACAAAACTGCAAGACGAGGAAGGGGGTAGAAGATGCCTCGGAAAGAAATCAGTCCAGGCAGGGGACAAGCAAATAGCAGGACAGCTCAGCTGTGGTGATAATGCAAATGTACTTAAAATGGCCTCCAACATGATCAAATTAAGTGCATTTTGAAACAAGTGTCAGCCAAATAAACATGGGCTGCCCCATTCCCCAGTCATTTTGGAAGGAGAAGGTGAATTACAGGTGAATTCCTTGATCACATCTTGTGCCCAGCATTGGGATACAATGAAATAGCAGAGTGTTCTGTGCTGCCTGTAGAATATTTTTGTCTGATGAAACAGGTCCGTGATCCCAGCCGCTTGTGGACTGGAGGAGCAACATCAAGAAAAGTACAGCCTCCTCCCGACTTAAGAACTAGTTACGGACCAAGCAATTGGTTGTAACTTGGTTCATTCATGAGTCGGACCCCATAGAGTTACACGCGACTGTGCTGTTCGTAACTCGGGGTCCGCCATTTACGAAGCTTTGGTTATAACTGCGAACGGTCATAAGTCGACCGTTCGCAACTCGGGGACCAGCTGTATTGTGAAACACCTTACAACAAAAGCATGTCTGTGTGCTCAGTTTTTACACATTTGTGGTGAACAAGCAACGTCCATAAATAGCACTTTGCATAAAGCCCCCACCAGGAATACGCAGACTGTAATAAGTCAGCTTAGAGAGTAGTTGAGGATTTGGTAGCTGTCTGCGGTCAGCACCAGGCCACAACAGGTACCATGGCCACACAATATAGAATGAAATTACCGACCTGTGCAACAAGTCAATGTGTGATGGCATCCTACTTAAAAGCAGTAATGTTAAGTGGTTCTTGTTGGGAGACGAAAGTATGGATATTAGTTGTACATGGAACAAATGTCTCTAGTTCTTCATTATGTGGACCAGTCATCATCTGGATGGCTTTCCATAAGGGACAACTTTGTTGCTACTACTGGTTGAACTTCTCTGGTCCAGCAACATCTGTGATCTGGCATGATTTTAGTTAGCTAGATGTCCACTTGTCATGGGTGCAGCCAAGTTTCCCACGGTACCATAAAATTTGTTTACAATCACTAGTCTTGGCTCCCAGTGTTCTGTGCTGTTCTCTAACTCTAATTTACTTCTAAATGTCTTCTAAGAGTCCAGTAAGCAGTGGAATTGTTGGTAATGCCACTAGACAATATTCACTTCCTGTGGTCCCTCAAATTCTCTGGTTTAGCACTGGTCAGGTCCCAAAGATACTGGACTAGAGAGGTTCAACCTGTAGCTACATGAAGCGTGTGATGCTAACCCCACCACTTCTGGATCACTTGCAGCATTTCAATTTGCACTCCTCCAAACTGGTAGAACAAAGCAACGGTGGTGCTTGAATATGCATGCAAGATCCATGGAGTGCAAGCCTGCTTTGGAGAGCAATCCCCTGCAGCATTGTACATGCACTACAGAAACCACTCGCTGAACCTTGCAATCACATACTTGAAGGCCGTTCAAGATACTGGGTCTTTTGTGAGTGCATCTCCAGACCGGATGCAGCGGGCTTTCAGGTGAAAATGACACCCGGCAGCATATATAGGAGTTTCCTTGTACCTGATGGTTTCCACATGCGGCATCATCATTTACAAACTGTGGATCATCTACAGACATGCCGCAGCCACAGGTGCAGTGACACACACATTTGCATCCATAGCCAGACCAAGGGATTTATTTGACTTTGTGTTCTGTAGTCTTGTCTGCCAGCTTAGCAGTATGTTGATCCACTGACAATGAGCATCAGAACTCATCTCCTCACCTCACAAAAGCTGGCCAACCAGCTGACAAGTTGATTTTGTTGCTTGAGGTCAAAACAAGAGGCTGCACCTATAACAAACTATGGGGAAACTGCTGAGGCTCTAGCTGAGAGAGCTGAAATAACTATGTTAATGCTTCGTATAGCTAGACTGCAAACCCAGAGACCGAATGTCCCGACTTCAGCACTTCAGGAACTCTGGCAATTGATAACTATCCCATTTTCAGGTTGCTTATCTGCCTAGCTGACTGATTGAGTATGAAGTTCCTTGACTGAAAGCCCAGTATCTCTTGTCCTGCAAGCTAACCACACTGAGTCCAGCTGGGTGGAATGAGAAAAAGAATGAGGCCACACTGCTATGTCTAGAAACGGCCGATGCAGAGCTCTGGAGGCACTCTAGGACTGCCGCATGCAGCAGTGATGTGAGGGATGTATTCAAAGACACTGTTATGCTCTTCCCCAACATCCCCAATGACCAAAAAGTGCTGCCTGTCACACCAGCATTCACTGAATCAGCTTTGTTCCTTTTCAGCTGTTTGAAGGGCTCCCTGGGCCACACTGTGATGGATACCCGCCTACCAGGACCAGCCCTGGTGAGCATCATCATGATGTGGCCATTGTCACCAATGAAACATTGCTGGACTTTGATGCAAGAGGCATGCAAAAAACACAGCTGCTCTGTCAGGACCAACCACAGTAAGTGCACCTGTCAAGTGTCACTGGTATTTCCATGATGTCCTTATCTAGTATTAAAATATCTGAAATATTTTCCTGATCAGTAACATTAAATTACTAATTGTGCTATTAGCAGCATCATGAGTTTGGGTTTTCAATGACCTGTTTTGCGGATAAGTGTAAGATAACAAAAGGGCTGTGGCTGCTAAATGGAAGTGAGAGGGGTTTGGTTGCTCACACTGTGTTAAAAAATTTTCCAGCCTCACCTCAGGGCTTGGTCCATTATGCATAATGCTGATGTTCCTTGATGTTGTTCTCTCTCCCCATTCATTCCGCGCTGAGCTAATGACTTTACCCTTCCATTTATCATTACAAGCTGCTCAAATCAAATGGGGCTCCCAGAAATTGCCACTCGATGTTTTCCTTGTTTATTCAGTAAAAGAATTTTGTGTATTTTGAAATGCCAGTTATTCCCCCCCCACCCCTTCCCCATTTTCTAACACTCCAACCTCAGATCAATAAATTAATTCAAAATTATCTAACGAGCACTCAGCCTGTAATTTATTTTTCTAAGTGTTAATCTAATTCCTCCTGAACGTTGTGCCTTTGGGACTGTTGTGAATTAGGAAGCTATTCAAGACATTTCTCCAATGTTACTTAGGCAGAAAACAACATCAGACTGAAAATAAAGTCAGGCTCTTTTTTTAAAAGATGGCTTTTGGAGACCCAGAACATGTTCCATTTTAATTGATGTGCTGGATTCTATATTTACCAGTTCACTTTGGGGCCCATCCCTTTGCAACTTACTTCTGTCTTTAATAACCATTATAAAACAAAGCTTACCCGAAAACTTAATGCAATGTGGCTTTTATTGTGATCCAAAATCATACTTATCCAGGGACCAACTTCTGTGTTAGCAGTGATAGACTCCAAAAATACCAACTGATTTCAATTTAATCATTAAGAAGCTGTGTACTTGCAATTTCTGCTAAGTCTGGAAAAGATTAAGAGTTTCAATAAATTGTTAAAAGCGGCTCAATTGGATGAGGACTCCAAAGCCACTGAGTTGCAGCTCGGCATGGCATGAAAGGATTCTCATCAAAGGAACACGGAACTATAATATTTTTAGTTATTGAAATCTGGAGTTTATAAAAGCTACAAACCAAATAGTTCCAGATTGCTCCTCTTCCTTTTCTTTCCAGGAAAACTGTTATTAAATACATATAAATATGATGATGCACTCTCTCTCTGTCGGTGCAACACAGAGATCTGATCTTTGGAGTAAATGAGTGCCTTACCATTGGGCTTTATTTTGCCCTTAGAGGGTACAGCAGAAGTGATGGCAGAGATACATCGTAGCTGCTAGAACCTTGCTGCTCAAGAACACACAGGTAAGGAGCATGCCCCAGAGGTGGTAGGCCAGCATTCTGAGCCCCTCACCCAATAGCAGCTGCAGTTTCCTTGCTGGTGCAAAAAAGGGTGGAACCATAGCTCAGCCCCGCGTCCTTTGGGGTCTCTAGCACTGAGGTTAGTATTATTTCTGCTCTGATCCCTGCATTCAACACTGGTGCTGTGAGGATGGGCAAGCCACTCTTTTCCTATCCCATGGAAATATTTGAGATTCAGGGGATTTTTTTCCCCATCCCATGTCAGGATGAAAAGTCAAAGCCATGGAAATTTTTGCAAACTGAATATCCCCAAAGAAGATCAGATTGGGCCATCTTAAGATGGTTCCTTTCAAACATTTTTTTGTTTTGTTTTGACACATTCCCCCTTTTTTCCCCCATACTTTCAGTTAACTTAAATTTCCAGTCATTTGAACCTGAAAAATGGAACTTTTTCATTTCAAAAACAGTTTCTGTAATTTTGAAACTTTTTTTCAAAATAGGAAATCAGTGAAAATGGACATCTTCTTCACAATTTGTTTCAACAAACCAGCAAGTCCTGATGAACAAATGTTACATCAAGAATTCCAGGACAGCTAGCACTCTCTAGTCACTACCTAGCCCTGTCTTTGTCATAGAACCAGCACTATAAATCTCACAGGAAATATAGCCTGTGTAGAGGTATGTTGTCTAAGGGACTCCTGGCTTGTGCATTATTTAATTTGCTGCTGTTTCAGATTGCAATGTCTTGACCCCATATAATGTTTGCTTCCATAAGTAGAACCAAGGGCTAGCAGTTCTGTACCCAGTGGATCAGAGCCCGTCGGCCAGACACGGTTCACTAATGTTAGCCCCTGGAGAGCCACCAGACACTTTATTTAACAAGATGTTCACAGGTACAGCTACTTCCAGCTCCTGTTGGCCATGGATCACCGTTCCCAGCCAGTGGGAGCTGCAGGAAGTAATGCAGAATGGGACACCACTTCCCACAACTCGCATTGGCCAGGAATGGCAATCAGCAGCCAACAGGAGCTGCAAGTGGTTGTACCTGTGGATGCGCAGGTAAGTAAAGCATCTGGCAGTCTGCCCAGGGCTAATCCTGGCAAACTGCATCCGGCCCGCAGGCTGCTTATAGCTCAAACCTGCAAAAGATTATTTCAGCCCGAGTGGTACACAGTCTTTATGAGGACTGCCCTGCAATGGAGAGCAAGCATTTCTCCAAGATATACGCAGTTAAACAGAATTCATAGCTCTCTGTAACAGTGCCACCTGGTGACTCCCAATGGCATTACCAACTCAACAGATGTAATCATTGATGAATATATTATTCTGGGTTTTATTTTACATGGGGCTCAGTTCCATCTTCTCCAGGAAACACTGCAGCAGCTGTTTGACAGTGCACAGTAACACCATGCAAAGAGTGAAAGGAGTCTCTGAATCTGAGTGTTTTCCACCATTTGCTCTGGAATATTCTGCATTTTCATGGGACTCTACAGAGAAACTGGGTGGGTCATTTTCCCTTTTGTTTCATGAATCCATATACTGCCAAGCACCACCTAAATGCAACGACACCTCCTCCTGTGCAGCCTGGAGAGATCACCCCCCGGGTGCTGACGAGAACCCCCAAAGTCCCACTGTACTTTCCATTCTCTCCTCCTGTGCCGAGTTATCTGTGAACTCAATAAGAGGTTCTAGAGCACAGAGAAATGCTAAAGAACTCACAACCAGTCATGCCCCCATGCCACCTCTGCACAGAGCCAAATGATTTACTGCCAGCTCTGGGACACCCCTGAGCTCATCTCAGTGGGTGCAGAGCTGGAGAGAGCTCCAGCATAGACAGATTCACCAGACAAGCCACACGGAGAAATGAATCCCTTCAGGCTCCCTCCTTACCCCTCCAGCATCTCCTGAACATAAGGAAACACCAGGAGAAACTCAAATGCTCTGTCCAAACCTGGGGGTGGTGAAACACACCATGGGGCAGTGGGTATAAGAAAAGTGAAGAGAACTTTTTCAAGCCTCAATACCAGTTTGGTGGGAGCAGGAAAGGAAGGGGTAATGAGTATAAGTTAAAACTTGAGTGAAGGTTTTAAGCTGATTCTTATTTTATCCAAAGATGGGTCCCCATCCCTGGTGGGAGAGAAGGGCAGGGAAATCTGTCATGGCTGGGGAAAGGACAGTGTAGGGTTGTAAGGGCACCATATAGAAGAGGGTCATTAGCTTGTTAATCATTAGTGCTGATAGATCTCTCGTACACATACTGTCTCTCTGAGGACCCAATGCAGGACCTACAGGCCATACTTTACACTAGCAGGCTACTTAGCTGCAGAAGTGACAGTAAGCGGGTGCGCCCTGGTGCGCAGCTCCGGCAATAGCTGGCTGAGCTGCGGCACTAGCCAGCAGGGAGCTATTTAAAGAGCTGGCAGGGAGCCGGGTTGCAATAGGACAGAACCTGTAAGAAATTTTAAGTTACTTTCACCATTTATTAGCAGGTACTTGCATGCCAGATATGCATCTATGCCCAGTAAATTTGCCATGCTTGCAAAACTGAGACTCAATTTGCTGAACATAGCACATGTCGGGTGCTTTGCTGAGAGCATATCGGGGGCAGGGAGGAAGATGGGACCAGAAACACCCAGGGCATGTCTACACAGCAGCATTGTTTCAGAATAATGTCAGTTATTCCAAAACAATGTAGTGTGCATCTACACTGCACGCCCGTTATTTCAAAATAAATTCAAAATAATGGGCTTCTTACTCCAACTCCTGTAAACCTCATTGTCCGAGGAGTAAAGGAAGTCGGGGAAAGAGTGCTCTGCTTTGAAATGAGTGCTGTGCAGCCCAATGTCAAAAAAAAGCTATTTCGACTTTACGCAATTGACATTGCTCAAGTTGCGTAGCTTATTTCGAGTTTAGCCCTGCTGTGTAGACATGCCCCCAGAGCACACAGCAGCAGGGAGAAGAAAGGCTCTTGCCAGCCAGACTTACTCTCCCCCTTCTCATTATACCACTGACTTCCAAGAAGCTTCTACAAAGGCCTGGAGCTTAGCAGGCTGGCATGCGTGTGTGCGGCCGGCTCTGGAATCCTGGTACAGAGAGTGAGGGCTGCAGGGAGTTCCTCAGCCCTTCAGTTCCTTCTGAATGGTGGGTTCAGAAAGGAAGCTGGGCCAGTGACTGGCCAGTCAGGTGCCAGGAAGGGGAGACTCAGTATGCCTGGGCCGAAACAGGAAGGCAGGTAGGCAGGCAGCACAGGGATACTACACTGCCTGGGTTTTCTGTAATACGCATCTCCCTCTCTCAGTGGTGGCTGCATGGCAAGCGCTGAGCAGACAGGCTGGACGGTCCCTGTGACATGGGGTAATGAACACTGAAGGGAAAAGATCTGAGAAGGAACTGGAAAGGGGCCCTATCGACCCAGTTCAAGGATGATGTTAAAATCTGGGAGCTGGCAGGCAGATGGGCATGGCGCTATCAGGCCTTACTCCTTGAGCTTCTGGGAGTGAATCCAATGCAGTGTGGCAGAGTCATAAGGCTGTTACCCCTCTCAGCTTGGGGGAGGGGAGGACCTGAGGGAAATGAGCAAGGTAGGGAGGCCCAGCCCCACCAGTATCCACCTTCCCCAAACCAGCCTGCTGAGTCCTGACCAGTACAAGCTGTGCACCAGAAACAATACCTTTACTGCCGATAGCCCTCCCTACAGCCTGACCTCTCTGTCTCCAGCGGTCCACAGCTCTCCCAGGGCAGTCTCTGGGAGGCCAGCCACAGCGGAAGCCAAGGACCCAGCGGGCCATGGGGCCCAGGATGAAGGGCCGGGCTGCAGGGTCAGAGCCGAGAAAGTTTGCTGCACTGCTTACCAGCGCTATTCGTACAGCACAGGTGCAGCGAGGGGCGTGCTGGGGGCAGACAGAGCTAGCAAGTCACAGCCCTGCAAGGCGAGACCTGCCCAGGATGCTCTTAGTGGCAGACTTCCCCCAGCTCTGTGCCGCGGGACTCCCCGAAGTCTGCAGGCTCACCAGGAGCCCTTTGGAGGGGGTTCTCTTCCTGAACAGCATGGGAAGTGCTGACGCATCATCTCTGCTGTCATGGAAACCGGGACATTGGGAACTTTGTGTGGGAGCGACGCACCTTTCTGCATCTCACTGGAGGAAAGAGAGAGGGGACTCCTCTGCCTCAGAGGCAGAGAGAGATTCTGTGGCACTTTGGGAGCAAGGGGCCCAGAGCAGAGGGCTCAGGCCAGGAGCCTGCTTCTCCAAAGATCTGTGGGCCACAGACGGCAGGAACTAGACTGGCATTTTATCCTCTAAGAAGGGCAGATCTTAGCTTGGTCAAGGACCATCAGGGGTCCACTTCCAAGAGAGCAGGAGTGTGGGATCTAAAGCCTAGGGCCAGAAGTGGCCCTCAGCTTGCCTGGATCGAGCCCCCAAGGCTTGGGGCTCCCCTCAGCATTGGGGAGCCTGTGCTGACAGGCCAGCCCCCTGCCATCTCTGCATGGAGCTGGAGCACACAAAATCTACTAGCGTGGGCCCCCCTAGGCTCTGTGCAAGAGGAATGTGGAGAGTGTCTTTCTGTTTCTCAGTCAGGGGCCATGTCAACGAGGGAGGGTTTTTTTTGTTTTGTTTGTTTGTTTTTGTTTTCTTTTTGTTTGTTTTGATTTTGCTTCTCATGTGTGCAGCCCACGACTGATTTTTCTGTGGGTCAGCAGCCCCCAAACCTAAAAAGGTTCCCCAGCTCTGCTGCAGAATTAATGCTCAGTGAATTGCAAGTCACCACACAGCTTGATCTGTTCAGGGATCCATTCTCCAGAAAGGCTGGTCGGTGCTGGGCTTTGAGGTTGTTTTTTGAGGCTGCCTGTGTTGTTCAGAAATCCCAGGGCTTTAATGAAACAAGCTGCAGGACTGCAGAGAAAATCTCAGTGCAACGCCCAGAATATTCTTGTATGGCTGCAAAAAGCAAGCAGTGTTCTTTCATGGAAATACAATGTCACCTGTAACCAAACTGCCACTAGTTGAGTCCCAAATCTTTGCCATTTTTTTTTTACAGTTTTTATAAGAACTAAAGAGGAAGAATCACAGAATCATACACCACTAGAACTGGAAGGGACCTCGAGAGGTCATCGAGTCCAGTCTCCTGCCTTCACGGCAGGGCCAAGCATCAGCTAGATCATCCCTGATAGATGTGTATCCAACCTGCTCTTAAATATCCCCAGAGATGGAGATTCCACAACCTCCCTAGGCAATTTATTCCAGTGCTTAACCATGCTGACAGGAAGTTTTTCCTAATGTCCAACCTAAACCTCCGTTGTTGCAATTTAAGCCCATTGCTCGTAGTACTGTCATCCAAAGCCAAGGAAAACAATTTTTCTCCTTCCTCCTTGTAACACCCTTTTAGATACTTGAAACTGTTATCATGTCCCCTCTCAGTTTTTTATTTTCTAAACTAAACAAGCCCAATTCTTTCAGTCTTCCTTCATAGATCATGTTTTCTAGACCTTTCATCATTTTTGTTGCTCTTCTCTGGACCTTCTCCAATTTCTTCACATCTTTCTTGAAAGGTGGTGCCCAGAACTGGATACAATACTCCAACTGAGGCCTAACCAGCACAGAGTAGAGCGGAAGAATGACTTCTCCTGTCTTGCTCACCACACTCCTGTTAATGCTTCCCAGAATCATGTTTGCCTTTTTTGCTACAGTGTCACATTGCTGACTCATATTTAGCTTGTGGTCCAAACTCAGCATCTGTTTTCTGACACCTTACCATAAAATCAGCCTCATTTGTCACAATTCTATGGCCCTGTTCAGCCAAAGATCTCTTAGGGTATGTCTACACTAGCCCCCTAGTTCGAACTAGGGAGGCTAATGTAGGCATTCGAAGTTGCAAATCAAACCCGGGATTTAAATATCCCGCACTTGATTTGCATCTTCCCAGCTGATCGCCATTTTTTAAATTTACAAGTCCGGACTAACTGCCCGCGTCTACACGCAGCAGGGACCCGGTAGTTCGAAATAAAGCCCTAGTTCAAACTACCTGTTATTCCTCCTGGAATGAGGTTTAACAGGTAGTTCGATTTAGGGCTTTATTTCGAACTACCGGGTCCCTGCCACGTGTAGACGCGGGCAGTTAGTCCGGACTTGTAAATTTCAAAAATGGCGACCAGGCGGGAAGATACAAATCAAGCGCGGGATATTTAAATCCTGGACTTGATTTGCAACTTCGAATGCCTACATTAGCCTCCCTAGTTTGAACTAGGGGGCTAGTGTAGACATACCCTTAGTGCTTAGCACTCATTGACTGAGCCCCACAGCCCTCCTGGGAAATAAGAGCTATTCTGTCCATTTAACTGAAGGGAAAACACTGAGCCCTGGAGACATTTAAGGACTCCCAAGGTCACAGAGCATGAAAGTAACAGAAAAGAAAGAAGGACCCAGGAGTCTAACCCAATGGAGCCACTGGAAATTTTTCCTCCTGCTTCAGTTTTCTTTCTGTTTGTGCAGCTAGCCAGAGATTAGATCAGATACCCAATGGATCTATGCTTTCTGATTTGGGTCCACAGGCCCCAGAAAAGCGCCGGGAAATCTGGCAGCATGCTGGGCAGTTGTAGCCAGGTTAGCCATTCTCTTCCAGCTCTTCCTTTCCCTTCCTCCACTTGGGTCACCTTCAGCCTGAACTGGCCAAGGCAGTATTCCCCCAGCCTCTTCAGTTTGGGGAGCTGTTGTTCAAGGTCTGAAATGTTTATGGTCCCTCTGCATTTATTATAAGAGTGAGGCATCACAGCCTGGCTCCACCAGAACTCCCCTTCCAGAGCTGACCCCACCAAGGGAGAGCTCACACCCCCCCCCCCCCAGCATGCAAAGAACATAAGAATGGCCATACTGGGTCAGACCAAAGGTCCATCTAGCCCAGAAGCTTGGAACTCCATTCCTGCCCATCGTGGCTAATAGCCATGATGGACCTAACCTCTATGAATTTATATTTAGTTCTTTTTTTAATCCTGTTATAGTCTTGGACTTTACAACACCCTCAGGCAAGGAGTTCCACAGGTTGACTGTGCATTGTATGAAGAAGTACTTCCTTTTGTTTGTTTTCAGCCTGGTACCCATTCGTTTCATTTGGCAACCTCTAGTTTTTGTGTTATGGGAAGGAGGAAATAACATTTCTTTATTTACTTTTCCCACACCAGTCATGATTTTATAGACTTCTATCATATCCCCCCTCAGTCATCTCCTTTCCAAGCTGAAAAGTCTCAGTTTGGTAATCTCTCCTCATATGGCAGCCAGACCATACTCCTAATCAACTGTGTTGCCTTTTTCTGACCTTTCTCCAATGCCAAAAAATCATTTTTGAAAGAGACAACCACATATGCACACAGCATTCAAGGGCCTTGCCAAGGCAGGGAGGGAATTCTTGACCCCACCCACTACCTCAGAGGGCATGACTCCAGCCCTGTTTCTCTGCTACACAGCATATTGCACCTTCTCCCGCCCCACCCCTCTTCCGCCTGTAACCCCATAACCCGGCCTTGCTGCACCAAGACATGCCAGGCAAAGCTGGTCAGCCATTTTGAAAAATTCCTGCCATGAGTGCTCCAGTCCTCAGCCTGGCCCTGCCAGCACACGCAAGGGAGGATGGTGACATTGATGTAGGCTCCGGCAGGTTGAAACTTAGCACAATGACCCCAATGTAGGAGCAGCAGCCAGCACAGCAGAGTGGTGAGGGGCAAAGGGCCCTTTGGCTCCATATCACTCTCTTTTCACCACACAGCCAGAAGAAGCAGAATCCCTACCTTGCACATGCCCACCCCTCCATCCGAGCTCAGCCCCTCCTCCGTCCGCCAGGTGAGTGCAAGACCACTGGCCGGTTGTATCATGCTGCTCGCCCAATAGTCACAACGCCCCAGTCCAGAGGTTCCTCACTCCGAGCGCCAGGGCAGCTGCCCCACATGCAGGGCCAGGCTGGATCTCCGCTCAGCACCAAAGGCAGCTGGCTTCCCACTGACTAGCTATCCCCATCTGGCTGCTACTACAGCCTCTAGGCACTCGGCCAAGTGGGAAACCACTGAACTGACATCGGGGGTTAAACAAAAGAGGACCAAGGAAATGCGGAACTTTGCAGCATAGTGCTGGGAAGGGAAACATGTATGCCCATTCAGCCACGGCACTAGAGAAGGTGATGCACACAAGCCCATCATGCCACATCATTTAGCAGGGTGAGACACACCCACTTCATCTGCGGCTCCAAGAAAAGTGGGGTATTTGTACATCTATCATGTTTCTGGAAAGCTCCTGTCTTGGCCCTGAAGTATCTTCACTGGGGAATGAGTTTGGCTCTTCTATGCTATTTGCAGTGTTGCTGTGGCTGTGTCCATGCCAGGAAATCAGAGAGTAGGTGGGGGAGGGAATATCTTTTATTGGACCAACTTCTGTAGGGGAGAGAGACAAGCTTTCAATTTCACCATGCTCTTTGTAAGGAATCCCTGAGGTTCTGTAATGCTCAAGAGGAGATGGTCCTATCAAAGGTATTACCTCCCTCGCCTGGTATAGGCAAGAAGGAGGGTGACCTGGCAAATGCAGGTTTTGCCCCCACCTGTGGCAGTGAGTGCTGGGGCTTTAATCCCCCTTCCCACTTTTCTGTCTGGGCCATGTATGCTGGGACAAAAGCCCCTTCCAAAGCCAGAGTCTTTGTAATGAAAAGCTACAGTGCTAAATTGCATGTCTCCATTCTTCGTCTCCTGACACAGTCCAGGCTCTAATGAGATTCTCCCAGGCTAACACATTTCAGCAGCAGCTGCACTGAAAACTCATATTCTGCTCCAGCAATGACTTACACTATGCAGACGACAAGAGGAGGGATGGCCCCCAAGAGAACCCAGCTCCATTTTCCCAGCACGGTGGGGAAAAGCAGGCAATCGAATCAACGCAGGGACATTTCCCTAATGCCTGCTGCGAACGCAGCTGTCAAACACTTTTGCATTAGAATGATATTGATGATGGTGACACTGACGTGCTGCAAAAAAGCAGAAGGTCCTTGAAATGGGAAGAGGGAGCGCAAGTCGCTCTTTGCTAGGTCTTTTAGCCTTTCTGAATAATATGCAAGATGCAGTCAGCATGGAACAGTGCCTCTGAACAAAGCCCTAGTTAATATCACCAGGCGACAGTCCTCAATAGCAAACCATTCCAGTTCCGTTCACCAGGGAGCCGTCATTTTGTCATCCGACACTGACACCTGAGTATGCAGACATTTCTCTGCTGTGCTTTGGGTCCGGACGAGACTGGGACCAGGATTCCTGGGATCTCTTTCCAGCTCTTCTTCTTGAGCATGTCACCTTCCTACTCTGCATATCAGTTTTCCCACCTGGGAAATGAGAATAATACTTACCCTACTTTATAAAGCACTTTAAGATTTTTGGACAAAAGCTCTCCTTAGCCACCAAAAGTTGTTATGATCATGCCTAATGACTCCCAGGGCTGGAAAGGTAACAGCAAGCAGATTAGCCTTAGCCAACAGTACAGAGCTAGGTGCAGGAGAGGTAGGTGGTAACAAAGGGAAACATCAGCCATTGCCAGAAGGTTCGCACAGGGAGCAAAGCCATAGTCAAGGTAGTGTTAGCACCTAATAGAAAGCCTGTGCTGTTCCCCATGGGCGTAATGATGGGGAAGGGCATCGAGGGCTTGAGAAGAGCAAAAGAATGGAGAGTAAAAGGCTGATACGTGCTGGCACATGTGGACACTCAGCCACTAGCAGTGAATGGGTTAAATGCACAGTGGCACTAAAAAAATCCTGTTGGTTATTTTCTCCTCCCAGCCTGTGTTTACTCACCAAGGGGATGGGTACACTGCAGGAATAGACCTGCGGCCGGCCTGGAGCTGCTGACTTGGGGCTCTGGTCTGGGGCTATCTAATTGCAGGGTAGATGTTCAGGACTAAGCCCAGACATCTACATTGCAATTTTATATCCATTTGAGCCGAGTCCGCTGATCTGGTCCAGCCAGGGTCATTTTATTGCAATGCAGCCCTACCCAGACTCCACCCACACGGAAGGACCATGGCCTGGCATTGACATGCTTTGTTTCTACCTGCATAGTGCATGTTACTTATGCAAAGTTCTTAGAAAACACTTTGATCCCAACAGCCTAAGCACAGCTGTTGCTTCCCTGATTGGAGAGGAGGGAAAACAGGAGACAGGGGGTATTAGACTTTCAGAAATGCCTGTTTTCCATTTATTCTTCAAGACATTCAGGCAGGTTGTGCTGCGGTGTGTGGGGGCGGTAGGAAACGCATATGCTTTCCCCTCACTGCCTGCATAGCACATTGTTCCTTCCACTTCGCATCTAATGACACTTGCTCAGCGCAGAGGGGAGACAAATTGCAGCAATACTTAGAAGCTAATTAGTCTGAGAACTTACTTGGAAATTATTTCAAAGGGGGAGCCATGTTAGTCTGTAACTTTAAAAACAACGCGTAGTCCTGTGGCAACTTAAAGACAAAACCTCATGATCCTATATATTTTTGTTAGTCTCTAGGGTGCCACAGGACTGCTGGTTGTTTTGAAAATTATTGTTAGAATTACATTGTTACAATGCAGATTTGTTTGGAAATTCTTGTTGATTTTAATATGGAAATAGTCACTGGAAATTCAGCTGTGAAAGGGATACAGATTATCTGGCTTTATTGCTTGGGCACTCTCTCACCCAGAGGTAGCTGGAACTAGGGCTGCAAGGCAATGTTCCCTCTAATGGCGTCCATCCATGTGCAGAATAAATTTTGTTCTGTGCACCAAGACCTGTTCTCGGACAATCCTATGCCAGTCACTGACTGCACTGGGATTTCTTGTTAATGTGCATCAGGTCTCACTGGCTAGACTCTGTCGTTTGCATGCACTAGAGAGAAATGGTCCCCTATTGTGATTTATGCTGGAAAGATCTCCACCAATCATAAGGAAGTGATCCAAACGCCCTGTCCTGCAGAGGGAATTTCTCTGGATAGCCTGAGTTCTGGACACACCTTCTCTGCTGGAGGAGGGGGGGAAATTTAAAAGCCAGAGTAGTAAATGTATGGTGCTGTCAACATCCAGATTTTGCATAAATCTCTGCAATCTGACTGGCTTCACTGGTTTCATTTCTTCCCACCCCGAACTGCGGAAGTGCATACTGTCTCCCCCCTTCCCTGCTCCAATTCTCATCTGAATAGTAAATATTATTTTAACTCCATTTTGCAGCGATAGAGTCACTGGCCATTTCAATGTAATAACCACGCAACGGGGCTTCCTGCTAGCTCAGTAATCACCATATCATAGGTTAGCAGCCCCTCTGTCTGCAAGCGGATTTAGCTCAGAGTATACAGATCCCTCCTAAGCCAGCCTCACCAAGTTGATGGCTGTAGATCCCAGCATCAGTGTGTTGGGTCTCTGCAAGCAGCAGTGACCCCCGGTGGGCCTTCGAAACACTGCACACTTTTCCCAGGAGTAGAACCAGGGAACAATTCACTCAGTGAAGGTCACCTCTCTCAGGGTGCTCACTGACCCTTTATGGGTTGAGGGCCAGATTCTCAGCTGGCATAAACAGTCATGACTCCACTGATGCTAGGCTAATGCAGACCAGCGGAGAACCAGCCCTCTGACTTTCCCCAGCCAAGCTGCTGTCAGCAACAGGCCAATGCATGTTTTGTGAAAACCAATAGCAGCCCACGAACTTTTTGCTTCGACAACTAATCTGAGATCCCGGGAGCTACAAATCTGAGAGTCTCACTGCCCCATTGCTCATGTAAGTCACATGGCATTGTTCCTGCTCCCTGATTGGACACCCTAACCTTATCTAACTAGGCCTGATTAATTCAGGGGAGAAGTGATTTCCTCCCAGAGCAGATGGGACACATTGCAGAGAAGCAGGGTGATAGGCCACCACAACAGGCCAATAAGCAAGCTTAGAAAGGTCAGGATGCATCAAACTGGTTCCATTGTTTGCTCACATAAGGATGAGCATTAGGCTTGGCTCCATCCCTGGAGCTCAGACTCAGATGTAGCCAGGCTCTTTACTGACTGAGGGGGAAAGGAATTCAGTTGATGAGCATCCTTGCAGGCTCAGTCTTACTGAGTTGGTGCATGCATGGGGTGTCCTCATCCAGTTCCTGTCCTCACTGCCAAGCATAATTCAGGCACAGAACTGGGTGTGAGATTCTGTGGCCCTCATCCAGATGGTTCCCAGTATTGTGCATGCGTGCGCGCGCACACGCACACACACAACTGTGTCTCCTCCACCTGCTCACAGCTCCTACTTTCATTTCAATTTTCTCCCTGCTCCTCTGCCGACAGATCCTTCCTCTCTCTTACAGCTCCCCATCCCACAGACTGTGCTTGGGCAAATAGGCTGGTGAGCCAGATGTCGCTCCCACAAGTGCTGACATAGAGCCAAGGAGAACAGCCCTGCATGGCGCTAATGAGAACACGGGGTTGGCTCCAGGATGGGCACTACCAAATCCCTTCCACAGTCGCCTCTCTCCTTAACCTCAAGGCTAGAGAAGGGTTCACACCTGGGGACTGCCATGGCCTGCATTACTGCTCTTATTGGTTATTCGGCTCACCGCCAGACATGGCAGCCCCAGACAGGGACCATGGTGCTGTACAGGTACAAAACAGACAATCCCTGCATCAAAGAACTGCCCATCTACTTCTCTCTCACTGTCAGAATCAAGGCCTCAGGCAGCAGAAAGGAATCAATTCCCATGGGACTGGCATCGTTTTCCATCTGAGCATTGCTCCTTAAGTGGCCCAATGCCTAAAGAAATGATGCCAGTGGAGAGTGCTCCATCCCACGACAGCAACCCAGCCAGAGCAGCCAGGGTGCTCCTTTGTCTGTTGCCCACCCCAGCCACCTTCTGTGCTCGGAGCAGCGGGTCATTTCCCTGACTGTGTTGCTGTTCCGGAAGCACAATTTCATAGAATCATAGAACACTAGAACTGGAAGGGATCTTGAGAGGGCATCCAGTCCAGTCCCCTGCCCTCACAACAGACCCAGTACCGTCTAGACCATCCCTGGTAGCTGTCTGTCTGACCTGCTCTTAAATATCTCCAGAGATGGAGATTTCACAACCCGCCCCCGCCCACCACCCAGGCAATTTATTCCAGTGTTTAACCACCCTGACAGGTAGGAAGTTTTTCTTAATGTCCAACCTAAACCTCTCTTGTGGCAATTTCAGCCATTTGCTTCTTGTCCTATCCTCAGAGGCCAAGGAGAACAATTTTCCCCCCTCCTCCTTGTGATACATGAAAACTGCTATCATGTCCTCTCTCAGTCTTCTCTTTTCCAAACTAAACAAGCCCAATTCTTTCAGTCTTCCCTCATAGCTCATGTTTTCTAGACCTTTCATCATTTTCATTGCTCTTCTCTGGACTGTATCCAATTTCTCCACTTCTTTCTTGAAACATGGTGCCCAGAACTGGACATTTCTGCTCATTCTGAGCTGATCTTGTGGGGGCAGAGGGGGGGGCTGGAGCTGGGGCTGGGGCTGGCTCCCCAATGGCTACACCTCCGGCCAGTGTCATGCTGTTATGCAGGCGGCTTGTTCTGCAAAGACAGAAAACGTTCCTGTCTCTTCCACATTTTGGGTCAGCTGCAAGAACGTGCATTTGGCCTTCGGAGCAGCGCATGGTGGGGCTGGAGCACTCAGCTGTGCAGCTATGAAATTGTCCAGCAAAGAGCGAGGGAAGCCACCTGCCACGGAAGCTGGGGAAACGCTCTTTGCTCCTTCGCACTGCAGGATGGAGCATGCCTTGAATTCATCCTCCACAGGGACTGTCACCAGAGCCTTGTAACCTTTCAGACCTCATCTGCTCCCAAAGGAGCGCCAGGGGCAGCTTTATGGCACAGTCACAGGGGTGTAACGTCAGTGACTTCAGCAAAGCTCTCATTGATAGGCACTGGTATGAGTGCTAAGGAACTCTCTCGCGAAACCACCCCGTTGGCTCTCATCTGCAGTATCAGCAGGATGCAGAGAGAACCCCACCTGGAACCAGCCTATACAGACCACAGTCACAGAGGGCTGCTGGAAATCTACTATTTAAGGAAGGAAGAAGATGATCTCACTGTAACTGCCGGAGAGGGGGACATAACTCTTTGATCCTGTCTAGTGCCTCATATCTGAGCAACTCAGAGCAGTCAAAGCATCTTGTGTAGATGGAAAAACCAAAACATCGTGAAGTAACTTGCCTCAGAGCATCGATCAGTCAGAGACAGCACCCAGGAATCCTGGATCCCAGCTACCTCTACACTTCCCTTCCCCCATACTGGAACTTCTTCCAGCAGCCTCATTAATAATGCTTTTATAAAGAACGGCCATACTGGGTCAGACCAAAGGTCCATCTAGCCCAGTATCCTGTCTGCCGACAGTGGCCAATGCCAGGTGCCCCAGAGGGAGTGAACAGAACAGGGAATCCTCACGTGATCCCTCCCCTGTCAGCCATTCCCCCAGCCTCTGACAAACAGAGGCTAGGGGCACCATTCCTACCCATCCTGACTAATAGCTATTAATGGACCTAACCTCCATGAATTTATCTAGTTCTTTTTTGAACTTGTTAAAGTCCTAGTCTTCACAACATCCTCTAGCAAGGAGTTCCACAGGCCAACTGTGCGCTGTGTGAAGAAAAGTTTCTTTTTGTTTGTTTTAAATCTGCTACCTACTAATTTCCTTTGGTGACCCCTAGTTCTTATGCTATGGGAACAAGTAAATAACTTCTCCTTAATCACTTTGTCCATGCCAGCTGTGATTTTATAGACCTCTGTCATATCCCCCCTTAGTCTCCTCTTTTCTAAGATGGCCAAATGCACTAGGAGATTGTGCACCAGGGTTGTCTGCCACTGTCCGATCCAGATTCATGGTCAGCAATGTCTGACTGGGACCTTTTCCACACCTGAGCATCGCAGGCAGGTGGGCCTGTACTATTGAACCCAGAACCCACCTCCTTATGCCTGCAGCCCACACGCAAGCTCTGTTGTACTCCCAGGTCATGAACCAATTATTGGCCAAGGGGCAGGGGACAGGTTGGGCCATTCCCCAGTATTTTTCCTTCTCTACGAGCCACAATTAAACTGAAGCATCTCAGGGTTTTCCAGAGGAAAGCTGCTTCACTAAGACGTGCCAAACTGCGAGCTCTGGAGAAGAAAGCTACCCTTCCCTTGAATTGGAATGTGCCTCCCTTGACAGGGTGTACAAACACCGCACTGGGGCTGCAGGGGTTAAGCCTGGCTACCTGGATGAGAAGGCCCCATCCCCACAGCCCTGCTGGGCAGTCTCCAGATGTCGGCTGCCTATAAAGGCCCATGGAGTGGCTCTGTCCGGGCTGGCCACTGACAAGGAAGGAGGGGCCACAGGAGCTCCTGAAGGAGAAGCACAGACACACCCAGATGCCGTCGCCAGTCAGCTTGGAATTGTGACAGAAGCCCTCGGACTGGGGGAAAGAGACGGAGCAGATGACGAGGGAGAGATGGGTAGGAAGTAGCCCAAGGTAGGGAGTTGTACCCCAGGTGTGCGATGTGTTTCAGGCAGATTCCTTGCCGAGCTGGTGGTGGGCTACTCCACGACTGACAGGGCCCTGGCCTGGGACCCAGAGGAGAGGGTGGGGCCGAGTCCACCTACCCCCTCCTCATCAATCCCACAAGGGGTTCTAGCCTTCCCTGTACTATTGACTCTGGCTGCTAGGGCACACTGACCCATGGGAAAGGAACTGAACTAGTGACTCTAGCTGATAGGCCATGCTGCCCTGTGGGAAGGGAGCAGTACTATTGACTCCAGCTACTAGGCCACGCTGCCCTGTAGGAAGCGATCTGGAATATTGACTTTGAATATTAAGACACACACAGGGTTGAGCAGCCAGGGAGGGGCCTCAGAGAACCAACACCCACTCCGGAGGGGTACAGGCAGTTGTGCGCTAACCTGGAACAACCCCTCTACAAGGTCAAGTGGATTTGGGTGTCCTTGACTCGTTCCTTGTCCTCTCTGAGGAACAACATGTAATACTCAGAGCAGAGCTGTCATCTTCCCTCTGCTTCACAGACATTCACAGCCTGCTCCTTACCACACCTATCAAGCAAATGTTATGGCCTGCTCTAACAGATGAGCAAATGGAGGCAGAAAGTTTAAGTCATGGCTTAAAGTAAGGGTGGGGAAGTGTTTTTCAGCCAGGGCCCACTGACGCACAGAAAAATCAGTTGGGGACCACACGCAAGCAAAACAAACAAAAAACCCTTGTTACTCATTTGCTCCCAGTGCTCCCAAGAAGTGGGGGGGGACCCTCACTCACTTTAACTTGTCTCAGGGGGGTAGTCATATTAGTCTGTAACTGTAAAAGCAACAAGCAGTCTTGTGGCACCTTAAAGACTAACAAATATATTAAGTCATGAACTTTTGTGCGCAAAACCCCCTTCATCATATGGTTTGGAGTAGAAATAACAGAATTTGGGGTGTATATAAGAGCAAAAGCAGTTACCTGTCAATTGTAGGAGCAGTGTTAATTGAGTCAGGCTAGACAAGTCCCATTCATAGCTTTTGATGCATAGATGAGACTATCAAAGGCAGAGAAATTGCCTCTGTAGTGCATTTACAGTTAAGATCTTTATTCAAGCCTAGGGTGATAGTATTGGACTTCAGTTGAAGTATCAATACTATCGCCTTAGGCTTGAATAAAGATCTTAGCTGGTTACGACACTACAAAGGCAATTTCCCCACCTTTGATATTCGCAACTCCACACCGAATACTGTGAATGAGACCTAATTAGGTTGACTTAATTAGCTTCATTAGCACTGGTCCTACAATTGCTGTTATCTATACCCCGAATTCTGTAGTATCCAGTGATGAAGTGGGCTTTACCAAGGAAGGCTCATGACCTAATACATTTGTTAGTCTCTAACGTTCCACAGGACTGCTCATTATTTTGCTTCAGTCCCACAGCATTGAGAATTGCCCTGGGCTGGATCAAATTAAGCTGGGGGCCCAGATCTGTCCAACAGCTTGAAGGTTCCCCACCCCAAACTCAAAGCCACACAAAGCAGCAGGGTCAGAGCCAGGCTTAACACAACCCATTCCTGGCTCCTGGCTCCTGGCCTTGTGCTTAGGCCACCCTGTCCCTGCTGAAACTGCCAACACACAGGCCACTCATGGCTCAGGACTGGATGGCATAGGAGCCTGCCCACTAGGAAGTGTGTCTATAGACACCACACAGCCCTTTGAGACAGATGGCCCACTAGTAAAATCACCTGTGTCCTGCCCACAATCCCCGGTGGAGTTGCAATGGCACTTCTGCTGCAGATGCATCCCAGGGGACATATTCCAATGCTGAGAATCACACGTGTTTCACCCCCTCCCCCATGTTAAAATATGGCTGTGGCCCCATTGCATTCTTCGCTCTAAGCTACTAAGAACATCAGGGGCCCCAGGCATGACTGTTCTCCTTGGACGTAGCAGAGCTGGGACCAAGATATGTCCCCAGCCTTGCCACAGCCAAAGTCAGACTGAATCACATCACATTGCCATGGAGAAATGAATGAACAGAGACAGAGCATGCATGGCCATGGGATAGGGCAATGGTTCAGCTGAGGTATAATAAACAACAATAGATGTTAAGACTCATTACAGTCATCTAGTCTCTGACCCTGCCTAACACAGGCCATAGATTTCACCAGGGGAAATCCTTGCACCCACCTAGGCCAAAGGTAAAGACATACTCCATGCAGGTACTGGCAGGTCACATAGAAACACATGCATCTCTCTCTAGAGGCCCCGGAGAAGCTGCTAGAATGCAGGCCTACAAATGAGAAACAATCCTCCAAATCAATAAAGCGCTGACCCTCTCTGAGCATCAGTGTTTATACCACTGTCATCATGCATCTTTTATACCAAAGCAAGGATGAAAATGGAGTTTCTGTATACAAAAGCCCCAGGGTAAAAGACTTTCTTGCTGGCCTGATAAAATTCACTGACATCCATAAATATTTCAAGGCAACTAGTTTTCATCTCCCCAGTTCAATAACCATAGCTCTTCATGCTGCAGAAAAGTTGGGGAAGATTAGAAAGAAGTTGTCGTTAAGGTAAGCAAATAATTCTGCTTATATCAGGCTGGAAAGAGAATATAGGGATTTCTATGGATTATTTGGCCCTATCTAGATGAGAAGCTTGTTAGAGTCAAAAATAATATTATCAAATAACCCTGGCCTATTCCTCCCATTCATCTTGTAATGCTATTACCTTGGAGATCTCTTTGAAATGCATAGCCGATTACCATGTGTATACAAGTTAATACTCCAGTGCCTCACAGCTAGGATATGCATCCAGCAAAAGGGCAGCGTATAGACACAGACTTGCATCTTGCATTAGACTTCCCACCCGACAAAACACAACGGGGTGGATTCCACAGTCCTTGCACACAAAAGTCACCCTAAATGACTGAGGATTGAAGATTCATGTGTCCTGGTGCAAGAAGGCTACATGAGATTTGCCCTGAGTGGCTACAATAATCACATTGGTGTTAGTGCTTTCAAAATCACCAATCATCCACTTCTTTTTGGGTGTGACTGTGTTTTTAAAACTCAAGGGTTCTGGCCACAAATGTACATGAACACACAGTCATCTGTGCGGCCATAAATGTACACAGAGCTTTGCACTAAGACATCCAGACTCCAAACAACCTCCAGTCTAAAGCATATGGCCCAATCATTCACTGGGAACACAAGTCCAGGGCTGTCTCTGGATGCCGCTATTCTCCAGGGGGTGTCCAAAGTGCAAAGCCACCCAAGGACTGTGGCTGGACTCCATGGTCCCAGGGGAAGACTGAAATCCTGAGCAGGGATATTCCACCTACAGCAGCGCCATTGTCTCTGCTAAGCAGATGTTGAGCTCTGCCACGCCCCCTCTCCTGCAGATGGATTCTGAAACTCCACCCCCGTTGCCTTATAAAGGGATGAAAGTTAGAGGATGCTCTATGTTTAATGGGACAAGAGCAAAGTTGTGATTATCCCTTGGGGAGCTGTGCTGTGAGGAGCCCTTAGGGGCTGGCAGAAACTTATGTCACAATGGGAATCAAGGAGCCGGGAGCAGCTTTGACGCATTCTGGGGCCCCTTCACAGTGTCAGGGGCAGGGCCAGCCCACAATATTTTGGCACCTGAGGCGGGGAGCTCAAATAATGCCCCCTGCCCCCTTGCTGCACCAGCAGCCAACACAATTTTCTACACTCTGGGTCCTAGTGGCGCCCCCTCACAGTCTGGCACCTGAGGCGGCCGCCTCAGTTTGCCTCATGGTACAGCCAGCCCTGGTCAGGAGGAGCCAGCCCATGGCAGCATGTTGTCTAAAGTGGCTGCTCATGTCTCCCCTGCTTTAAATCCACAGGGAGGAGGCTGCCTTTTTGAATCACGAACCTAGATCTAAATGTCTCCAGCAAAGCCACTTCCACAATTTCCCTGCTGGGCGGGGGGAGGGATGCCTCCCCAGGAACACACTGTCCCCTCCCCTTCTTCCTCTCCCTTCCCCCCCCCCCCCGGTAGAACCACTGAGGGTGCTCAGAGCCCTGTGCCTGTCCCCGCAGCAGCAGTTCTGTGTCTCACCCTGAAGTCTCTGCAGGAAACAGACTTGTCCCTACAGAAAGGGGCAGCCCCTTCACACTGAGAGAAGCAGAGTTTGCTCTGCTCCACTGGAGAACTTTTTTCAAGGACACAAGAAGGCATCCATCAATCAGTGGCTTCAGCAGACTGTGTTCTCAAGACATTACGGTCTCAAATACAGGCAGCCAGCATAATTAGCACTGAATTAGAATGAGGAGAATTTTAATGGAGGTGTCCCCTGCCTGGAGGGCGCAGAAACCCCCCAGCCCACACCAAAAACCATTTATTATTGCAAGGCACAGAATGGAGCGGGGGAGGCTCTGTGATCTGCATCTCAGTGCTAAGGATGCCACGGACCCTGCCACTCTCATATCTGTCTAATTTCAGAATCTGTCTAAAACTTGGCATAGCCAGAAAGTATGCAGTATATGACTTAGGTGCATTCTACTACCACCACCTGCTAGGAAAAGGAAACAAGCCTTTCTACTCAGCCATTTAGATTTCCTAACTCCCTCTGCCAGATAAACGGAGCCCCCTTGTGGCATCAGCATTGAGATATCCACCTGCCCTAGAACCACAGAGTAAAATCCTCCAGGGGTGGACTCAACTTCTCACTTTTTAGCTTCAGAATGGGTTCTATGACCTTTGCAGGATAGAACTGGCTCTCAGCTTCCTGCAGACTCTGTGTGCATGCTGCATGTGCCGGGACACTTTCGGTAATAGCATTAGGAGGCCTGCACCTGGCTCCTCAATGGACCTTCCTCGTTGCAGCATATGATTCTCCTGCTGCATGGGAGAAGGGTGAGGTCCGCTGATGTGTTCTGTCCCAGGCTCTGGTGAGCAATTCAGAAAATAGGTGTTAAATGCACACAAGCTATAAAATCTCTTGAATGAAAAATGTTTGGGCTGGCCAGTGCCACCCATTCCCCGCCCTCTGTCTTTCTCTCTCTCACACACACATACACCATTCTCTGTCACCTACCTGACATTTCTATAGCCCTTCTTTCGGAAGGGAGTGAACAATTTTTCATAATCATGGCTGGACAGAAATCATTCCATCCACCCACCACCGAAATGCAGCCACCTCTGGGGTGGACCAAGCAGCACTATCCAACAGGAAGCTGAGAAGAGCATATCCAAATGAAACTGTAATAGCTGTTAGGTGGCAAAATTTAATTTCTCACATTATGGAATCCTGTTCATTTTCAGTGATGGTGCCCAAACCATTGAGTTTATCCATAAGCCTATGGAATTATTGTTGGAAAGTGCCTCTTCTTTTGGCCCCAGTGGAACAGGGTTTGAATTGCTTTGCTGGGAATTAGAGAGTAAGGAAAGCCATGAATGAAAAAGGAACCATTGCATTTTATTTATATTTATTTAACAGCACCTTTTGTACCAATCTCAGCCAACCTGTAATTTACAATACATCACCACATTTTACAGTAAGTAAAACTCTTTGCACCTAGAGTGCAAACCTACAACGAGAAATCACTCACTCCTTCCACAAATTACTCCAGACTGGCACTCTTTTGAGCCTCACTGTCAAAGGATTTCTGAGCAGACACCAAGGAGGTTTCAGCTCAGTGGGCTGGAAGTGAGGCAACGAGTCTAGTGATGGGGGCACAGAGCAGACAGCAATCCATTTGGATAGGTTAATTCCAATGCCAATGCCTCTCTGTGTTGGTCCAACAGGCCAGGATCCCTGGCTGTGGCCAAGGAATACACGGCACCGCTCAAGGAGAGTGGAGGAGAAGTTGGCTTTAAGCCAGCTTTGTGCTCTGTGTCTTGGGCCTTTTGTGTCCATCTCATCTAGAACATAAGAACATAAGAATGGCCGTACTGGGTCAGACCAAAGGTCCATCTAGCCCAGTATCCTGTCTGCCGACAGTGGCCAGCACCAGGTGCTCCAGAGAGGGTGGACCGAAGACAATGATCAAGCGATTTGTCTCCTGCCATCCCTCTCCAGCCTCTGACAAACAGAGGCCAAGGACACCATTTTATCCCCTGGCTAATAGCCTTTATGGACCTAACCTCCATGAAATTATCTAACTTCTCTTTAAACTCTATTATAGTCCTAGCCTTCACAGCCTCCTCTGGCAAGGAGTTCCACAGGCTGACTACATGCTGTGTGAAGAAGAACTTTCTGTTATTAGTTTTAAACCTGCTACCCATTAATTTCATTTGGTGTCCTCTAGTTCTTCTATTTAGGGAACTAATAAATAACTTCTCTTTATCAGCCCTCTCCACACCACTCATGATTTTATATACCTCTGTCATATCCCCCCTCAGTCTCCTCTTTTCTAAACTGAAAAGTCCCAGTCTCTTTAGCCTCTCCTCATATGGGACCCGTTCCAAACCACTTATCATTTTAGTTGCCCTTTTCTGAACCCCTTCCAAGGCCAAAATATCTTTTTTGAGGTGAGGAGACCACATCTGTACACAGTATTCAAGATGTGGGCGTACCATAGTTTTATACAGGTGCAGGAAGATATTCTGGGTCTTATTTTCTATCCCTTTCTTAATAATTCCTAGCATCCTATTTGCCTTTTTGACCGCTGCTGCACACTGTGTGGAAGTTTTCAGAGAACTGTCCACGATAACTCCAAGATCTCTTTCCTGATTTGTCGTAGCCAAATTAGCCCCCATCATACTGTACGTATAGTTGGGGTTATTTTTCCCCGATGTGCATTACTTTACACTTATCCACATTAAATTTCATTTGCCATTTTGTTGCCCAATCACTCAGTTTGGTGAGATCTTCTTGGAGTCCCTCACAGTCTGCTTCTGTCTTGACTATCCTAAACAGTTTGGTATCATCTGCAAACTTTACCACCTCACTGCTTACCCCTTTCTCCAGATCATTTATGAATAAGTTGAACAGGATTGGTCCCAGGACTGACCCTTGGGGGACACCGCTAGTTACCCCTCTCCATTCTGAAAATTTACCATTTATTCCTACCCTTTGTTTCCTGTCTTTTAACCAGTTCTCAATCCAAGAAAGGACCTTCTCTCTTATCCCGTGGCCATGTAATTTACACAAGAGCCTTTGGTGAGGGACCTTGTCAAAGGCTCTCTGAAAATCTAAGTATACTATATCTACTGGATCCCCCTTGTCCGCATGTTTGTTAACCCCTTCAAAGAACTCTAATAGATTAGTAAGACAGGATTTCCCTTTACAGAAACCATGTTGACTTTTGTCCAACAAATTATGTTCTTCTACATGCTTCACAATTTTATTCTTTACTATTGTTTCGACTAATTTGCCCGGTACTGAAGTTAGACTTACCGGTCTGTAATTGCCCGGATCACCTCTAGAGCCCTTTTTAAATATTGGTGTCATGTTGGCTACCTTCCAGTCATTAGGTACGGAAGCCGATTTAAGGGATAGGTTACAAACCACAGATAACAGTTCAGCAATTTCCCATTTGAGTTCTTTTAGAACCCTTGGATGAATGCCATCCGGTCCCGGAGATTTGTTAACATTAAGTTTTTCTATTTGTTCCAAAACCTCCTCTAATGACACTTCAATCCGGGACAGTTCCTCAGATTCATCACCCACAAAGGACGGTGCAGATTTGGGAATCTCCCCAACGTCCTCAGCCGTGAAGACTGAAGCAAAGAAATCATTTAGTTTCTCCGCAATGGCTTTATCGTCCTTGATTGCGCCTTTTATAGTTCGATCGTCTAGGGGACCCACGGGTTTTAGCGCAGGCTTCCTGCTTCTAATGTACTTAAAAAACATTTTGTTATTACTTTTTGAGTTTCTGGCTAGCTGTTCCTCAAAATCTTTTTTTGCTTTTCTTATTACATTTTTACACTTGATTTGACAGTGTTTATGTTCCTGTCTATTTATCTCACTAGGATTGGACTTCCACTTCTTAAAAGATGCCTTTTTGTCCCTCACTGCTTCTTTTACATGGTTGTTAAGCCACGGTGACACTTTTTTAGGTCTCTTGCTATGTTTTTTAATTTGGGGTATACATTTAAGTTGGGCCTCTATTATGGTGTCTTTAAAAAGTTTCCATGCAGCTTGCAGGGATTTGGCTCTAGTCACTGTGCCTTTTAATTTCTGTTTAACTAGACTCCTCATTTTTGTGTAATTCCCTTTTTGAAATTAAATGCAAGGGTGCTGGACTGCTGAGGTGTTCTACCCACCACAGGAATGTTGAATGTTATTATATTATGGTCACTATTCCCAAGCGGTCCTGTAACGGTTATTTCCTGGACCTGATCCTGCACTCCACTCAGGACTAAATCGAGAATTGCCTCTCCCCTTGTGGGTTCCTGCACCAGCTGCTCCAAGAAGCAGTCATTTAGGCCATTGAGAAATTTTATCTCCGCTTCTCTTCCTGAGGTGACACGTACCCAGTCAATATGGGGATAATTAAAATCCCCCATTATTATAGAGTTCTTTATTCTGGTAGCCTCTCTAATCTCCCTCAGCATTTCAATGTCAGTATCGCTGTCCTGGTCAGGTGGTCGGTAATATATCCCGACTGCTAATTTCTTATTATTGGAGCATGGAATTACTATCCATAGCGATTCTATTGAACATGTTGATTCACTTAATATTTTTATTTCATTTGATTCTACATTATCTTTCACATGCAGTGCCACTCCGCCACCCACCCAGCCTGCTCTATCCTTTCGATATATTTTATATCCCGGTATGATTGTGTCCCACAGATTTTCCTCATTCCACCAGGTTTCAGTGATGCCTATTATGTCAATCTCCTCATTTAATACTAGGTACTCTAGTTCACCCATCTTATTAGTCAGACTCCTAGCATTTGTGTAGAAGCACTTTAAAAATTTGCCACTGCTTATTTGTCTGCCCTTTCCTGGTGCATTGGATTCCTTTGTATGCAGTTGTTTGTCTGCTCTGGCCCATGGTTTGCCCTCTCCCCTCCTCTCTTTCTGACTACAGCTTAGAGAATCTCTATCAATGGATTCTCCTCTAAGAGAAGTCTCCCTCCGATTTACGTGCATCTCCACACCAATCGGCTTTCCCCCATCTCTTAGTTTAAAAACTGCTCTACAGCCTTTTTAATGTTTAGTGCCAGCAGTCTGGTTCCACCCTGGTTTAGGTGGAGCCCATCCTTCCTGTATAGGCTCCCCCTCTCCTAAAAGTGTCCCCAGTTCCTAATAAATCTAAACCCCTCTTCCCTACACCATCATCTCATCCACGCATTGAGACTCTGAAGCTCTGCCTGCCTACCTGGCCCTGTGCGTGGAACCGGAAGCATTTCCGAGAATGCCACCATAGAGGTCCTGGATTTCAGTCTCTTTCCTAGCAGCCTAAATTTGGCCTCCAGGACATCTCTCCTACCCTTCCCTACATCATTGGTACCTACATGTACCACGACCACCAGCTCCTCCCCAGCACTACACATAAGTCTATCTAGATGCCTCGAGAGATCCGCAACCTTCGCACCAGGCAGGCAAGTGACCATACGGTTCTCCCGGTCATCACAAACCCAACTATCTATGTTTCTAACAATCGAATCACCCACTACTAACACCTGCCTCTTCCTAACTGGCATTCCCTCCCCCTCAGAGGTATCCTCAGTGCGAGAGGATACCGCAACATCCTCTGGGAGGAGGGTCCCAACTACGGGATGGTTTCCCTCTGCTCCCATTGAATGCTCTGTTCCCTTGAGACTTTCATCCTCCTTAAGAGCACTGGGGCTCTCAGACTGGAGGTGGGACAGTACTACAGTGTCCCGGAAAGTCTCATCAACATATCTCTCTACCTCCCTTAGCTCCTCCAGTTCAGCCACCCTGGCCTCCAAAGCCCGAACCCAGTCTCTGAGGGTCAAGAGCTCCTTGCAACGGGTGCACACACATGCCACCCGCCCACAGGGCAGGTAATCATACATGTTACACTCGACGCAATAAACAGGATAGCCCCCACTCTGCTGCTGGGCTTCTGTCTCCATTTTTCTAATGAATAAGTTTAAGCAGAAACTGGGATTCTTTTTAAACCTCTGGAATATAGATTATTATAAGAGTTGTTTTTAAGAAGGTCAGAAGTGCCTCGTGCCCTCTAACCTCCCCCTCTAACCTCCCTCTCCAAACTCCCTGTTAGCTGTTCCTGTTCGCAAGTTCCCTGGTCGCTGACTCACAGGCTTATATAGCTCTGGTAGCCCCTCCCCCTGACTGAGGCTCAGCTAATTAACAGAGGCTTCTAGATTTCAAACCTTTTAGAAGCTCCTTCAAACAAACAAACAAACCAACCAAACACACAAACACAAGCTCAGCACACAGCAAATAACTCCCCCACACATAAACACACAAATTGGAGCAGTCAGAGAGACAGTCAATTTCTTCCTCCATTCCTGGGGGGATTTTGCCAGGAATTCTGTGTCCAGTTCTGGGCCCCACCTTTCAAGAAAACTATAGCTTGGTGAAAGGTCAAGTACGGGATCACGTGGCTAAGAGATGACTGGGGAGGGAAATGGGTTACGTCAGTGGTCCCCAACGCAGTGCCCGCGGGCTCCATGGCACCCACCAGGCCATTTATGTGCGCCCGTGGAACAATCTGGGCCGGCCTGGCCCCGGGCACGTGGCACATGCCAGTGCCGGCCCCGGGCGCCTGGAGTATGGACGGCCCCTGCCCGGGGTCACAGCACATGACAGTGCTGGCCCCTAGCGCATGAGCGGCCCCTGCCCTGGGGTCGCAGCACATGCCGGTGCCGGCCCCGGGCACTTGACGCATGGGCGGCCCCTGCCCGCGGTCGCAGCACATGCTGGTGCCGGCCCTGGGCGCGCGGCCCGTGAGCGGCGCATGAGCGGCCCCACCCCCAGATGCACGGCGCGTGAGCGGCCCCGCCCCTGGGCGCCCAGCAGCCCCAAAAGGTTGGGGACCACTGGGTTACATGATCAGATTCTACAATATTCCCAAGCTGCAAACCCCAATGAAGAGGAGGAGTTAATGTCATAATGGAACATTTAGGCTGACGACTAGGGAAAGCTTCCCACCATTGAGATGTATTAGGTTGGAGTCTCCCAAAGGAAACCTCATTGCTTAGAGTGTTTAAAACAATGCCAGACATAACACTTGGAAGTCTGTAAGGTGACCTGCCAGGTCTTTTCCATTTCTAACACCTAGAGACAGGAAAGCTAGACAAAGTACAAGGGGCAGGAAATAAAACACGGGGCTCAGAGGACCAGCATAAATGCGTTATCTAGAGAAAAAAGCAACTCCAGGGAGCAGGATCAGAATCTGAGTAGAAAATAGCCTCCGAGGAAAATGGAAATGAAGGAGGGGAATTCTGCACAGCCTCAGAAGAGGACAGAAGTGTGAGCAAAAGCCTGATGCAAAAGGCAGGAAATGATTTGCATCCCAATCCAATTTCCTTTGAAGTCAAAGGGAGTCTTCCCTTTGCAACAGGGAATGAGTGGAAGCCCTGCATTAGACATCAGGGGGAGGAAGCCACCCTCCCCTACTATGATGCACTACGTGGGTGCTATTCACCCCCTATTTTGAGAGAGTGAATAGTGCATAAGCCTTCACACAGGGCAATTTCACCAGAAAATCTAAACTCCCCGGGGAGGTGGTAGCAGTTCCAGACTGTGTTAGCCAGAACATTCACAAGAACCAGAATGATCCAACATGCAGGGGGATCAGACAGTTACATCAAATGGGCTGCTCAAGCCATGCTCTGTACACTCCTCTGAATAATCACAGCACTCCGATACAATATTGTTCCTTCACCGCGGTCTGGGATCCAAATGCTCCTTCTCTAAGGAAGCTGGAGGTGGAAGAGTCCAGCTTGGGTAGTTACCTTCATAGGACATCCAGAACTTGCATTTGGCACGAGGGTGCGTGCGTGCCTGTTTCACACCCTTAGACACCAATACAAGGAAGCTCTGAATGTCCCACATTGGAAGAACCCTGTTCCCCTTAGACACCCCATTTAGAAGCAATTAGGAAGCATGGCATTTCTTTGACACCATAAGAGGGGTGCCATATTCAGAAGGGAGCCCTTTCCAAAGCAGTAAGGAAAGGCAGCACTTGAATGTGAGCTGCCAGGAACAAATGAATGCAGATTCCACAGGGCCATCTAGGAGGTCTATGCCAGCTGCTCTGATTTACTGTTTGTCAGTCAGTGGCAGTGCTCCATGCCAAGAGATACGTGCACCCTTCCCTGACCCAGTTATCCATCAGAGAGCAGCTCACTTTCAGAGCAGCAGTCCCCCATCACTCACGAATTATAGATCTGCTCAGCAGAGTCACAGGGAAATCATTGGTGGTTTGCTGCTTGGGCCTCAGAAATTGAAAAACCGAAAGGAGACTGGCTTGTTTGCTTTAAGTCATGGATTTTTCCTCCTTGCTGAAGTGAGAGCATGTTTATTTTGAGTTCCTCATCCCACTTGAAACTCCCAGTGCTGCAGAGGAAGAAATGACCATATATTTCCATGTCTCTGACGGTGCTAAAAGAGGGAGTACATTCAGGCTTTTGATGAAAGAATAACTCCAAGTAGCCTGGCTTAGTGTAAGGAAAGGAGCAGATTGGTCTTGAATAGAGGCTGATGTCCCTCTTTAGAGCCAAAATTTAGGGATTTTTTTAAATTCAAACAGAGGTGGATTTACAGATTCTAATGAGTGAAATTCATCCCTGTGGGATTTAAATGGTGCCTAGGTATGTTGGGGTGCATCTACACAGCACCCTAAACTCCAAATAAGATATGTAATTTGAGCTACGCAAATTTTATCTCAAATCTATTTCGAAATAGGCTATTTTGAAATTTGGCATGTCTATACAGCACCAGATTTTGAAATAACGTGCTCTTTCGAGCCATCCCTGATCCCTCGTGCAACAAGATTTACCGGGATGGAGAAATAGCACTCCCGTTATTTCAAAAAATATTTCGAAATAGCAGGCAGATTGTGTAGATGCGGGGTAGCTATTTCAGGATACCAAAATAGCCATGCAGTGGAGATGTACCCTTGTTACCCTCTCAACAGGGTGAAAATTTCACTCTGGATTCACAGAAATAGTTAATTCCTTTTTAATGTATCAAATCCAATTAACCCATCATGTGTTTAATTTCATCATTCCCTCAGCACTGGGAACTCAAACACAACAACCCTTACACATAGAAACTAGGAAGCGAAAGTGCCTGCAAACAAAAATTTCCCTCTTCAAGGAGCAGAAAATGATAGGGAGTAAATGAACACCTTGGCTGCGTCTAGACTGGCATGATTTTCCGCAAATGCTTTTAACGGAAAAGTTTTTCCGTTAAAAGCATTTGCGGAAAAGAGCGTCTAGATCGGCACGGATGCTTTTGCGCAAAAACACTTTTTGCGGAAAAGCATCTGTGCCAATCTAGACATGGTTTTGTGCAAGAAAGCCCTGATCGCCATTTTCGCCATCGGGGCTTTTTTGTGCAAAAAGGTTTTTACCTGTCTACACTGGCCCTCTTGAGCAAAAGCATTTGCGCAAGAGGGCTTTTTCCCGAGCGGGAGCGTCATTGTATTTGCGCAAGAACACCGACGATCATACATTAGATCGTCAGTGTTCTTGCGCAAATTCAAGTGGCCAATGTAGACAGCTGGCAAGTTTTTGCGCAAAAACTTGCCAGTCTAGACACAGCCATAGTATAAATGGGGCAAATGTCAGTGGGCACCTCTCAGATCATTTCTCAAGTCAAGGAATTGTTAGCAACAGGGGTGAGGAAAGGACTGCAATCCACTGGCAAGAATGTACATAATTGCATCTTTTTCTGTTAGATGAAATGAGAACATTTTAAGTGTGTGTGTGTCTGTGTGTCATAGGCACTGGTTGGCATTTAGGAAGATTCTCCTTTGACCAGTGGCAGGGCCCTATGAGATGAGGTCAAAGTGGGGGGATGAGCAGAAGCAAAGGGAAACGAAGAAAAGGAGATATTAGTGTTTGGATGCGTCTCTTCTCAGCAGAGGAGCGGGAGGACAGGGAGAGAAATGCGGGACACGTTACGACTATTTAGACACCGAGATTTACAGTGCTGTGCAAATCCCTTTGCCTTTTGCTCCCATATTGCACCTCAATTCAATTAAATGTAATTGAATTGATTTCTTGGAAGAAGATGCAGCCAAGCAGAGAGTTTATTTACAGCAGAGTATTTCAAACAGCTGCCCTCATAAAAACCAGCAAAGAGAACATGAATGTGATCTAGACGGTGCGTGGTGCAGCGAAAGAACAGCCTGGTTTGTGTTAGAATTGACACCACTTGTTTGCCTTCCACGCCTAGGATTTACCTTCCCGGGCCCCAGGGCATATCCACCAGCCCTTACTAATGCCAGCCCATGCTCCCTGGCATCATTGTGCGCTGCTGATTTGCTGCAAGCCCAGACGTTTCTACCTGGTACATAACTGAGCCCTGCCCAGCTATAAGTGTCTGGCACTGCAAGCTTTGGTCCTTGGCCAGAACTGGAGCCTAGGGAGCTGCATCGCCATGGTGATGTGAAACGCCCTTCCTGCTGGTGCCAGGAGTCAGGCTGAATTTAACTGGTAGAGAGCAGAGGTCTCTGTATCTCCAGGAAAGACAGCATGGGCACAGCTGGGGCAGGCGTTCCCTCCTCTGCTCCCTCCACCCCAGTGTTCATCACCTCTCACCTGCAGGGGCTGCCCATGAGGGAACCAGGGGATCCCACCGCTGCCACTGGCAGTTCAGCGGGGCTAGAGCAGATTCTGGCCACTTGCTCTGCACGGCTGCTGGCACATCCCTCTGGTTCCCTGTAGGGGGCCTCCATGCGCTGCCCCCATCTGAAGCACCCCTGCAATCAATGGGAGCTATGGGGGCCTGTGCCTGTGAGCAGCAGCACACAGAGCCCCCCCCACACACACACCCTGCCTAGGAGCTGCTACCAAAAGGAGGTGCCCCAGATAAATGCCCCACCCCAACCCCTCCAGCCCCCAAGCCCTTAGGCAGGTGGGGTAAAGGGAGTTTGGGTGGGAGAGGGGTGTGGGCCCTGGGCATCACCAGAATTTCGGCAAACCTTACGTCCCTGCCAGGCCAGCACACAGCAATGAGAGGGCACAAGCCCGATGGTCCTTCCAGGCCCTGTCCTGCAGGTGCTGAGAGTAACCCATAGTGCAAAGCTCCTTCTTCCACCTTTGGTTCTGTTGCAGCTGAGGATCTCAGCACCAGGCAGAGTGAAGCCAAGCTCTGCTCCTGACCCTGCTCCCAGGGCAGACAAAGCAGAGCTCCCACGCCCCTGGCACGACTGAGTCCCACAGGGGGATTCATGAAAATGGCCTGATGCCTAGGAGCTATAAACCAGTGCAGCCTCAGAAAGCCTATAATCAACGGCAATGCTTTCTGCTGCTTGTCAGATGGGGAGCCAGTGTATTTTCTGTCCCTGCTTTATTTCTAGCCTACGCTGGGAAAGTCCTTCCTGCTAAACAACAAGGAGACAGTGGCCTTAAAGCAGAACACCAACCTGCATTCCAGACAGTCTGAAAACCCCTGTTGTTTGGCAGCTAATCATGGATTTTGATTTCACAGCCCTGAGTTTCAAACACAGAGAGGTCAGGCTCGCTGTAGAGAAAGCAGCAGCGTATTCTGGGCTTTCATCTCTGCCGGGCTGACAGCTAGACGTGCAGGACTCAGGATTCCAAAGCATGCGGTAGAGGCGGGAATTGTGTGCTGTTTGTTATGCCTGCACAGGCGTTTTTGCGGAGAGGTGTCTCATTTCCACCCTCTTGCCCCTCACATCAGCTCCCCTCAGTTCTGGTTTCTTGCTATAATCAAACACAGATCAGACGCTGCAGATGTTTGCATTCTTGGACTCACTTCCACTCTGCCAAAGCAAGACAGAAGAGCCATGCCATGCAAGGCTGCTTGAGACTGTGGGATTCCATCCTTGGCTCTGCCACGGACTTTGCTGAATGATAGTGGGCAAGTCATGGCACCTCTCTGTGCCTCAGTTTCCCCCCATAAAATCCTTGGTGAATGATGCTAGAAAAAGGCAAATTATTACTTGTTAGTTGTGACAGACCCAGACCAGTTGGCTACAGTAGCTTAATGGAAAGCAAATATACAGGCCAGTGGATACATGGTTTTCTGTTTCCTGCATCACCATGCACGCAGGGGACTAGACTTGATGACCTCTCAAGGTTCCTTCTATTATTGTTATTTCTTTGCACGATGTTCAGTCAACCTGTGGAACTACTTGCCAGAGGATTTTGTGAGACCAAAATTATGACATGGTTCAAAAAAGAACTGGAAGATAGGTCCATCAATGACTATTAGCTAGCATGGGCAGGGATAGCATCCCTAGTCTCTGTTTGTCAGGAGCTGGGAATGGGTGACAGGGAAGGTATCACTTGATGGTTCCCTGTTCTGTTCATTCCGTCTGGGGCACCTGGTATTGGCCACTGTTGGAAGACAGGATACTGGCCTAGATGGACCTTTGGTCTGACCCAATATGGCCACTCCTATAGTCTGATGTAGTTCATTGGCAATATTGTTTCTGCACATCAGTGATCAAACGGGCACACTCACACCTGTGTGAGTGAAGAACTGGATTTGCACACGTCAGACCTACCCATTATACTTTCAGGGGAAATCTACATGGGAGACTGCCTACTGTCAGATAAATCAGACTGTGAACTGAGAACTGCTATGTGTGCAGCTTGTCCAGGTAGATTCTGATATGTGTTATTCAGGGATATACCAGCATTTGCTTACGGAGTGAGCTATGCTGTGCATCAGAATGACAGCATCCTGCTGCTTTCAGACTTTAGACTGAACACTGTCTGGACAGAGGAAGTAATTTTATTGTATGGCTGTCCAGCACTTGCCACAGCCCAGCCTGACAGGGGCCGCTCCAGGCTCCAGCAGACAAACAAATCCTAATTCCATAAAGTTTCCTATGGTTTGATTGAGATGGTGGTAAACATGCTGGAAGCTGCAAGAAGCCTACCACTTCAGGGTTCCCCGCACTGTGTCATTGGGGATTTCTGTCCCCCACTTCTGGCCCATTCTGTCCCCATTCTGCAGATAAAATGGGTGGTTGCTGTCCCCATGCCTATTCACAAGCAGCACCTGGGAGGAGGAAATGAACCAATCATATCATAAGCCACTTCTGAAGCCAGTTTTCTTCTTTGAGAAATACCTGCTGCAATACCTACCGGCTTAGAAATACCTGCTGCAAATTTGAAGGAAGTTGATCAAAGAGGAGCTCTCTGAAAGCAGCCAGTTGGCGGCTGCTGTTGTATCATTCCAGAGTGCAATGCCAAACATGCTGTCATAAGAAGGCCTAAAGAGGGTTCCATGGCAGAACGCTACTCCAACTGGCCCAACATGAAGGAAGACAAACACCGAGAACCAGCCGTCATCCTATGGACAAAGGTCTACTTACAAACGTCACAGCCTCCCAAGTGCAGGTGTTAAACCGCTTAAGAGACATGGATAAGGTTTCTCGCACCAATTGCCCATGCTAGAGAAAAATGGGGAAAATCAACTTTTAGAAATGAGGTGAGAAGCAGATGTGCCGGCAACACTGAGGCAAAACAAGGCTTTTAGAAACCAAATGTGAGCATTGTGCAGATTAGACATTAAAATGAACTCTCTTAATTCCATGCCCTATGCAAATCTTTGCCAGCTGTCAGCTCTGTAATTGTTGGAGACTAGGTGCAAGAACTAAACAAGAACAGAAATGCAGTAAGTACATTTATTACGAGTTTTATAGTCTGGGACTTTAGCAAGCATGCCTAGCCTTTACTTCAGACAGCCAATGCCAGCAAGACCCTCTTCAATGCATCATGCACAAGCAAAGGAAACACAAGACAGGACATTACATTATTATTCCCAATATTCAAGGAATTTCAGGTTAGCCATAGTTACTGCATTTCTGCATGATCCCACCTTCCTTACTCTCCCAACTGGCTGAGCGGGTCTCAAAGAGGTCACATTATTCCAGAACAGACCATGAGCCAGATGGTCAGAGTGGATCCTCTTGGACCACTAGCTAATATTCGCAACACTACACCAAACTTCTGTTTCCATTCATAATTTGGTTGCTTCCTCTCCCATCTCCACCTCAACCTCTGAGATGCACAACATGGAACAACATCTGCAATGGCGCTGTTCCTGAGTGAAACACACAGAGAAGGAACACTGGGCCTGATTAAAACCAAGTATCCTTCCATGTTTCACTGTGATCAGTAATCAGACTGTGTCATGTGGCCTGTTAGATATAAATGAGGCCCCGATCCCTAATCTGAGAGACAGAAGCTGATCTGAATTATGCAGCAAGATGGGAATTAGGCAGCAACTCTTGCAGCTTCCGAACTTGTTTGACAAGTTTTACTGGAATCACACTATAAATGTAGCACGGAGTAAGAATCTGGAACTCCTGCCTGCAACCACATGCTCTGCACCAGGGGGCTAGCACTCAGTATCTCCAAGCATTTCCATAGCAGGCTGTCTGCCGAGGAAACAAAATCCCTGTTTGAGGAAAGCATTCCCCCAATCTGCAACACGCTTGTCCACACAGCAAAATGCCATGTACCTAACTCATTTCAGGAACCGTGCCACATGGAGGACTAAACAGTCTATTTAGCACTGCAACATAGTGAAGATTCACATGGCTGAGCACCTTGTTAGCTGGGAATGGTGCAGAGCACCCAGTGTTTTTAGCCTATCTGCGAGAGCATAGTAAAAAGCTGCTGCATTGGGAGGAGAATATAGCAACGGCTCTTCAAAGAAACTGCTAGAGACACACGCACAAACAGTGTGGTGAGAAGATGCACAGAACAAGTTTGCTAGGAAGGAACAAATGATGATCATAAGACTCCATCAGAGAGATTGGATTCCCTTCACCTCCCCTCCCGCCAAGGAGACAGCAGCATGCAGGGTCATCCTTGAATGTCAGTGAGCCAGGGCAGATCCCCATCTCCCTCAGAGCAGGCTGATGGAGGAATGTGACTCAACCGATCCATAACATCATCCTACTGTGAATTGTTAGCTCAGCAGGCAAGGCCTGTGAAGAGGACAGAACCATCCTGGCATGGCATCTAGCCATGCTGCCATCCCAGGAACAAGGAGAGTGAAGGGCTGCAAGCATGAGGCAATGCACCCAGAAGCTTCCACTCCCTGTGCTTATGAAATCTGTCCCAGGTCCCTCAGAGCCAGATGTGGCTGCTAAGGAACCAGTGGAATAGCCTTGTGGGGTGGCTGCTCTCACTGGCCTGAGGCCTGATCTCCATTTAAACAGGACCAACTGTTGAGATATGTTGCAACTCATCGGGGCCAGTGTAAACAGGTTTTAAAACTGTGTAGCAGGGAAGATAAATCCAGGTGAATATTCCAGCTTCCCAAACTGGAGCACCTTCCAGGACCTCTTTTCCCTTTCGAAACTGAAACAGACTGAAAAGTAAAACTGGACTGGATGGATCGAGGTAACATGAGAGCTGATTGGAGGTCATCATACAAACACAACGCTAATCAAACTTTGCCATTGGACAAACTATACAGTCACTATGCTATGGCAAAGGATAAATGGACGCAAAACAAACAGCAGAAATGGTAACACACATAAACCTGAAGGGGAAGATTTTAATCTGCCTGGGCACTCAGTCATGGATTTAAAAGTAGCCATTCTTCTACAATGGGATTTCACCAGCCAATTACAGAGAGAGTCTGCAGAACTGGAATTCATCTACAGATTTGACACTGTTACCCTGGGCTTGAACAAAGACATTAACTGGTTGGCACATTACAAAGCCAATTTCTCCTGCCTTTAATATTTGTGTTTCCACATCAAAAACTATGTATGGGACACATCCAGCCCACTTAATTAGCCACATTAATACAGGTCCTACAGCTGACAGGTACTTCTTCTGCTGTTATATATGTATCTTCAGGGCTCAACAAACGGCAGGAGATCTACTCACCAGCCCCACACTGCGCATGCACCAGACCGGCACTGCACATGCGCGCAGCGCCAGTGAACGGGGCGAATGGAGTGACGGGTGAATGGAGTGACCGGCTGAAATCTACTCACCACGGGCGAGTAGAAACAGCGGTTTCTCGAGCCCTGTGTATCTTGTTTTCTGTTATTTCCACTCCAATTCATCTGAGGAAGTGGGTTTTACTCACAAAAGTTCCAAGGACTCCTGTAGCATCTTATAGACTATTGGAGATGTATTGGAGCATAAGTTTTCGTGGGCAAAGACCCACTTTGTCAAATGCATATAGTGGAAATTTCCAGAGGCAGGTATAAATATGTAGGCAAGAATCAGGCTAGAGATAACGAGGTAAATTCAATCAGGGAAGATGAGGCCCACTTCTAGCAGCTGATATGGAGGTATGAACACCAAGAGAGGAGAAACTGCTTTTGTAATTGGCTAGCCATTCACAGTCCTTGTTTAATCTGATTCTTTATATTTTTGTCTCTATGGTGCCACAGGACTTCTCATTTTTTTTAAAGTTACAGACTAACAGAAGTTTTTTTGCCATTCTGGTGAGACTTTCATCAGAAAAGGTCACTCCTTGCTGGCCCAGCCTCTGCATTCCCAAGACTGCCACTGACTTCATCAAGCTGTGGGGTCATGGCAGAATGGCAGTCAGTTTTGTGGAGTTTGTATACACAGGACAGGATCCTTACCTGGTACAGATCAGCACCCCTCCATTGACACTGCAGAGCCTCCCCGTGCTGCTGGGTTATAATATATCTGGGTATAATGGGATCCCTTGGCCACGAGAGATCTTTTCCCAAACACCATCAGTGTTTCCTCCACCCACCTCAGCGTAAGCGGCACTTTATTAGGCTTTAAGTGCCAGAGTGTCCATTTCACCTCCCTGGGATTTTGGCTTTTAAACACTGTGTTTATGGAAGCTTTCCATGGTCAAGCAGCACCCATGGGGGGCAGGATTAACAAGAGCATTGGCAAGCAGAGACAGGTGACTAAAATATTGAGTCAAGATTCTGAAATGCCAGCGCTTGAAAAAAAAAAAAGGAATAAGTCCCACGTATCACACTCAAAACCAACAATAAGCAAGGCCCTGGTGGCTGCTGATTAAAGGGGCTGCAAAACAACTGATAGTGCTCTCTGACACCATGTCTATGACAGTGCAGTGGAGATACACACCAAGGGGCTGGGAAAGGTCTTGTCTGCACTGTGTATTGGGGTGGGAAGAGCAGGTAGGGTGTTTACAGGCAGAATGGAGGAATGCACAGGAGCCAAGGAGGTGAGTGAGGACAGGAGATGGGAAGGTTAGTGGAGTGTAGCGGGCAAGGATTGTTCCAAGGATGTTAATAACCGTAGCAAATCCCCACTGGGGCTGGGCCAGACCGGGGAGCATGGTGTTTATCCCTATGTTGGGCAGACAGGAGCCATGAAGCTGGCAGTTTCCCATTTCACCATGAAGCCATGGAGGGTCTTTGATCACTGAGCACTTGGTGATGCAGGACGCAGCCCAGCCAGAACAGTGACCAGCAGCCCTTGCTGGAGGCTGTTTGGTAGGAGTCCGGGAAGTTGCTCAGGGTGAAGTACGGCAGCAGAGAGCCCTGGGAACCCAGGTGGAAGGGCATTGTCCCTCCTCCTGCAGCCAAGCACCCCAGCCAGCCAACGACTCCTTGCTGGAGCGCCACACAAGGGAACACCGGCTTATTTTCACCTGTGGGTGCTGGGAGCAACACCCAAAGCCTTTCATCTCCCCCTTATTTTTAATTTAGAGACCCAGTCTGCTGAGCCTATGAATTTGGGACTGACCTTGGACTGTGTGTTTGCTTATTTCCTTTTCTTAGAATAACAGGGAGAGAACCAGGATTGGGGAGTCTGTGTCTCTCCACAGCATCCTTGCTCATTTCTAATTCTCACGGTTGCTATGGGGACGAAGGCTCGTACTTCCAACGGCACCATTTCTTTCTATTTTTTTGGTGCTCCAAAAGCCTTTCAGACCCAGCCAGCACCTGCAGACCCCACCTCATTATGCAGCTGCCTTCGTGCTGCCAAGCCTAAAAGTTTCCATCATGTCAGCTCATCTCTCTGCTGCTGGGCCCCGCAGGGTGCCAGAGCACCAGGGATCCAGACCTCCGTGCTGCAGGCTCTGTGTGGAAATCTACAAAAAGTAGGTCAGAATTTCTAAGTGTGGAGAGGGGGAAAAAACCCTTTGAAATTGCCAGAAGCTTCCCAGCTCAGAAGGACAGAAACAGTTCCTGCTGAATCAGAGAAACAGCCCTTCTGAAACAAAGAAGGTCCCATTCTCAGAATGCCAAAAACCTCCCACAAATTAATAAAATACAAGGCACAGACTCTGATATTAACCCACCCTGAGGAGGGATCAGGGTAGGAGGCAGACTGAATCTGCATTAGAGATGGCTCCTTCAGCTCAGTTGTAGGAGCTTTCTGCTCCTATCACCTGGAGATTGGCCAGCATGGACTGAATCTAACTGGCCTGATTCTGATCTCGGACTGGGCTAAAATCAGAAGCATCTCCCTGAAACTCCAGGAAGCTCTACTGGTACACATGCTGTACAAGTGACAGCTGCCCTAGGCCGTACAAAAGCAGTGTTTGGTCCCCCTTCCTGCCTCCGGCTGAAACTGTGTCTGTGCCAAGGACCAAATTAAACCCTGGAGCAAGTAGAGCCAGCCGCATTGTTGTTTGTATTCGTGGGGAAAACTGCCAGCCAACATCTGTAGAGCCACCACCTTGTTCTCCTAGGACTTTCTACTGTTGTGACACCTGCAACATACTGACAGCTGTCGGTGCATTGGCTGAAGCTAATGCTTCTTGAACAAATATGCCCACTGTACTCAGATCTCATCCTCTCTGCCCAGTTGTTCCTTCTTCGCCCTTAGTATGAGCCTGCTCCTGCATGTGCTCTGGGGCAGGGGCTCTTTGATTGGTTTGCACAGCACCTCGCACAGTGAATCTCCAAACCTCAAAGGGAGCCTTTAGCCGCTACTGTAATCCCGCAGTGTACCACCCATTTGTTGGTATCCAGAGGAGCCCATCTGCTATGCAGGAGACGGTCTCTGCCAAGACAGGCTGGCAGCTCCATGGGTGACAGTCTGCTAATCTTTTTCACCAGCAGCACCCAAACCTCTTTCTTCCATATTAATTCTGTCATGAGCTATCTCTTATCCATGGTCTTCTGATCCAGGGGTCTCAGGCGGAATCGTTGTGAATGAATCTTAAGCACTCTGCATTAACAACTAAACCTTCCTAGCTTGGTCAAACTACCACAGTCAGCAATGGGGAGAAAATAAGAGCTTGTAAACCTCTACCTCTACAAACCTGTTCATCCCACCAGGTGCAGAAGCAGATTAATTTAGTAGGTGCTGTGGATGTTCAGCATTTTGAAGGATCAGAGCCCTTGCCGAGGAGATGGATGAAGGCAAATGCTTCACTTTTATTGACATGCAAATCACCAGCACTAATGGTGGTAACTCACAGAGTTCATATATTTCCAAACTGCCTGGCAGGGAGTCACATCAGGGAGGCATATGTGGCAGTCAGTCCAGAATGTCTAGTTATCATACAGTCAGCAACATTGTGTTCACTTCAAGGGCAGCCCGGAGCCAAATGTCGAGGGAAAGTCACTTGGTCGTTTATTGTCTTAAGGGTCATTTGATGCCGAGTCCCCAGTGACCTCGTTTTGTGAGCCGCATGAAAGTGACGACAAACGCCCTCGTGGAATGCAGGACAAAAGCATTTTGTCATTTTGAGTCAAACCCAGACCTTGTTGGGGAGCCACATACCATTTCTGAGAAACAGCCACTTTCTCACCCTGCCAAACTAGCAGAACTGGGAATCTTCCTGGGCAAAGTGAGTTCTGAATTTGTAACATTTTTCCACTTCAAAACCAGCCTGTTGCTGCATGGAAACAAGGTTTCTCACACTGAAATTGCAGGGGTGATTCTCCCTACCATGTGGACCCATATTAAAAACACGAAAGCTGCAAAGTTTCATCCTCCTAGGCTTTGAATCAAATTACACTTTTCATACTCCTTTGGCAGTGTAAACCAACTGGGACCTGGGATTGTGAGCTCCCTGATGCCAAGCATGAACAGAGCACCCACACTGCCTTGTAAGCCTGACTGTTCAATTGCAGGGCTCAGATCTCTGGGCCATGCTAATGCCTCCACGCTGCACAAGCCAGACCCTGCAAAGGGGATCTGCAGTTTGAGCTGTACCATGCCAACCCTGCAGAATGCCAGGCCTACAGCCCGAGTCACAGCAGGACTCAAGCACTGACCAGCTGCACTATCAGGATAATCCAGGTTCTAAATGCTTGTTGACCGGAGTCTGACTGATTTGTGGGTGAACAGAAGAGGAACTTGGGTTCAAACTTGAGTCAGTTTAATGTGCAGTGTAAACCTTTCCTTTGTATCTTACTGTCTTTTGGGCACTTGCCAAACTAGCAGCAGCCTGCAGCCAACTGGCAAACTGGGATGACAGCAAGCCCAGGAAGTAAAGGGAGTTGCTTCCTCCCCATATGGACTGTCCGTTCCATTTTCTCAAGCTCTGCTGAATAGGATTTGTCCTTACACCAGCAATGGGCTGCATGAGTGGCCCTCCATCTAAGTGGGCCGCAAGAAAATTGTAACCAAGAGAGTCTCGCAGGATAGGGTAATTGTGCTAACTGCGCTTGTGTACCTAGAATTTGTGGAGAGTGCTGACTGAATCATCGTAGCACTTTAATGCAGAGGGAGCACTCAACTCTCACATTCAATCTTGTGTGCAATCAGCACATACCTCACTTCACATGTCTTGCTTTAAACGTGTATCACTTTAGTAATACTAGTTGGGGAAAAAACCTACACGGACAGAAACTAGCAGATGTTGGCAACCCTGTGCATGGGCAACAGTAAACAAAATGTCTTGTAGGTCACACATAGAACATTGGGCTGCAGGTTGCCCACCATTTCCTGAGACTGATATTACAGGGCAGTTTTGTCACTCAGACGTGTTAGGGACTCGCTATATGAAACAAGCCCAGTTTCCTGAAGTTAAAATTGGAAACCACGGAAGATTCTGTGCATGCTTGCTATGATTACACAGCATGGCTTTTGAAGTTTCCTTTTTGTTCATTTATTCCCAGTGTTACAATCCAATCTGCTACAGAACCTTGCTTTGGGCATTTATTAAGAGAGCCAACAAAGACCTCTGTTTCGGTCTCATCCTCATTAGAGCTTTGTTCCCTAGCCACATGTGCATAGATGTGTTTTGCTTTTGTATTTCTTTGGCATTTGTATTGAGAACAACACACAATAGCAAAATTGTTGCTTTCACTGCATGCCAGGCATGCACTTTTGGTACTAGATGTCTTTGCATTGTATTGTGATTGTCTCCATGTACAGCCCCCCAGATCTGGCCTCTGCCTTTTATTTACCTTTGTCCTGTCTTGCATACCAAGGTGCTTCACGTTTCACTGCTTGCTAATGCTTTTATCTGGGAAGTGCCATTTTCACTAGCCTACCAAATATTCACTATGCTTTTTGAGGTCCATTTTCACAAGAACCTTCCTCTGGCCTGGTCATCAGCTACACCTCACAGATAATCTGGTTTCTTCTTAGTCTGTCTTCTGACCATTCAGAATCATAAGACTTAGACCTGACATGCAGCTCTCTAGTTTTGCAGTCAGCGGTGTCTAAGGTAGCTGGATTCTTTCTGAGAAAATGTGTTTTTTCACCAAATGATATTCTTACATGGATCATCATATTCTGGACAGTTTTGAATGACTTTGCCTGCCAGTTTGCAGTGCCTTCACCCCAGCACTGGGATGTATCACAGCCCTTCAAAGGCCTTGATTTCACCCTCTCCAACACTGAGAAAGTCGGGGGCATTATTTCCTCCCTTTTTGCAAAGATCTAATTTTCTTTAATACAACATAATAAACGTATGATACCCAGGAGAGCCTGTATGAGATGGCTGCTTTAGTTCCTCACACAGCAGGGGATGTGACGATGAACACCATCACAAAATTGATTCTTGTGGCAATCCTATACCAGCTTTTACTTAACAGATACACTTCCAACATAACAATAAAGACAGCCTGTCAGGAAGAGAATTCAAATATGTCCCTTACAAACAGCAGTATCAAGGCAACTTTCAAGCAAATCCAGGCAACTGTCAAGCAATTCTAAGAGTCTCCAAAGCTATTCTGGTGTTTCGCTCAGCCTTAAACTCTGTTTTTCATGCTGACTGCATCTAAATGCAGAAATATAGACCAAGTCCAGAAGAAAAAAAATGCAATATTCTTTACAGGAAGAAAAAAGCAGAATGAATTACTGCCATCTAATGGTTGGAAAGAGCATTTTCTCCTTTGGATAAACGACAGTGATTCTGAGATAGGGATGAGGAAATAAAATGTTCTGCTATTTAAAACTGTTGCTGACTAATAATAATGATCAAGCCTTTACAATTCAACTAATTGGATATGGTCTTAATACATCTAGCCTATGCATCTGTAATTGTCTAGCTGTCCTCACATGCCTAACAGAGCATTTCTAGGGCAGGGTCACCATGGGAGTCAATGGTGAAATTCAAACCATTCTGAACATTCACACCTGCTTTTGGCTACTTCCTGTCTATAGAGCCTGACTAAAGAGCACTGCAAGGAAAGTAACCTGTGGGCTGCATAAATGTACAAACATACAGCACTAGACAATGGAATGTAACATTACAGTAAATGAACTTGCATGTGCATGTATATATCATGACCCTCTGAATCAATAGTTCAAAAGTGTCTTAGGCCCTACATTGCTAATGATGATCCTCCTTTAGCTTAAGTCATCATGGCCTGTGCTTCTGGAATTCTTTCATTGCTACCCTTTGTAAAGCTGGAATAATGACAGTGTGAAACAGTCCTTGAGCTGTCATGATATGTCATTATACTTGGCATTTATACAGCATTTTATAAACATGGACTCATTAACCCTCAACACTTCTGAGAGATAGGTCGTTATTTTCATCCATGTTTTACACATATAGCAACTGAGTCACAAAGAATCCCTTTTCAAAGGCCAGTGAAGAAGATAATATCAAAGCCAAAAATAGATCCCCAAGCATTCCTGGCTATGGGTGTTCTGCTCGCATTCCACCTGATCAAATCTAACTGGCTCACCACTGACAGAATATAAATGTGCTTCCTAGCATTTACTTTGGGACTGTTTGGATTAAAAAACAAAACCACCTGTGTAATGAGGTGTATTATTCTATTCCTCAATAATTCATTCCCCAGTTAGGTTTGGGTGCAGGGGCATCAGGGGCAATGCATTAGGTTTTTGAGGGGTCCGTGAAACATTTCGGCCAAGAATCTGTAATACAAAGGCTGTTTTATTGCTCCAAAACATGTTCCTCCACATATTGTCATGGAGGACACTGACATGTTCACATTAATAGACTACATGGTAATTTCCTGCTGTAGGGATTGCCTTGGGCTCAGTTTGATGCTAAGCAGTCTCTGAGTGGAGGTGCTGCTACCCTGCCATTAGAGATGCAGGTCTGAATGAGCAGATCAAGCTGCTTTTGTCAATCCCAATAAGACAAAAAACACACACGGTGACATCCCAGTTCAGAGAATAAGGTTTCTGCATTTTGCATGTATGATCTAAAATGAACCACAAAGAAGTGGGGAGACTCTTCCTGAGCACCCTCCATTTATATAATGCAACACCAGGGAGAGGTCTCTGCCTCCCTTCCCTGGAATCCTTCAGACAACAGCAGCAATCTACCTCTATGCTGCAGCTGCCCAAGGCCAGCCCAGCTCTGGAGCAGTGGAGAGCAGCCCAGAATCCAGGTCAGTGTGTGATCTCCTGCTAAGAGCAAAATTTCCTATTAATAATGTTTTTACTTAAGTGTCCACCATTTGCTTGGTAATATTTAGGACACAGAAGGCAGCAAGGTCACTCTTCACTCCCCCCACACGCAACAGCCCCACAAGCTTATTGCCCAAGAAGAAAACACAGCAGTGAATGTCCCTGAAAAAGATTGCGTCTTGGACTATTACTGGGAAAGAGAGTCAAAATCCCATCATTTTAGTGGGAGGCAGAAAAGTATGAGTATTGGTTGGGGGCATGGGGAGGGAAGCAAGCTCTGAGGAGAGATGTGAAAGCAGAGAGGGGAAGCGCCAAGTACAATAACGTAGGAAGGCTGGATTTATGCTTCAGGACTGACATAGAATACAGGGCAAAATTATCTTCCTGATTCTGACACTTAGTCACACTGTGCCTAAGTTCCCCATGTGTAATAAGGGTCAAACAACTCTTCTCTATTAAACCAGGTTTGTTTTGAAGGCAAATGTTTTAATGTTTAAAACTTAAAAAACAACAAATAGTCTGGTAGCACTTTAAAGACTAACAAAACATGTAGATGGTATGGTGAGCAGGGCCGGACTAAGGGATGGGCAAGCCAGGAAGCTGCCCGGGGCACCAACCGATGGGGGGCGCCTGATGGCAGCTGTAAGGGGCGCACAGCATCCCTTATAGATGCCATCAGGTGCCACGCGCGCGGCTCCCGCAGCACCAGCCCCCCCCATCCCCGTGGCACCGGCCAGCAGCACCCTTCCCCCCACGACCACGGGGCCCTACACAGCCCGGCACACGTGCCAACAATGGTGGCCAGGCAGGGCCAGGCCACACATGCGCTGTACGCCCCGGGGGCGGGGCCCCGGGCTTCGTGACAGCAGCCGTGGCCGGACTGCGGCTTGTGCCGAGCGCCCCGCACCGTGCGCCCGGGGGGCAAGCCTGTGCATGCGCTGTATGCCCCAGGTGGGCCCGTGCACCCTGGGGGGGGCGGGCCCGCACAGGCGCTGTGCGCCTGGGCCCGGGGCACCGAAATGGCTCGGGCTGGCCCTGATGGTGAGGCAATGTTAATGTTTGTGAGGTAACTAAGTGCTAGTGTGATAGGGAAGGAGAGAACTCCAGCCATAAAGGGCATCAAGGAAAAATGCAAGTGAGACAAGGAAGGTTTTCAAATGAGAATTGCAGCCTGCTCATTGCCAGCAATCCAAGAATTTTCCTCTGCTTTGATAGGATACTTTGTTCTTATAAAGACCACTATAAAATTATAAGAAAAAAGTGAAGCAGGTGAGCATAATTAACCCCATTTCACAGCTCAGAGTCCAACAGTTATTTTGTGTCATGTAATGTTTCTGTTGCATAGATGAGAATAGCGAGTGACCTAGCCTAGCACTTCCTGACCCTTCACTTGTGTTGTATCATAACCCTCTCTCTCTGCTAGAGTTATAGCAGCAATGGGCTGTGTGCATTCTGAGTGCAGAGGACTTGTAGATTCTAAAGCCAAAAGGGATTATTGACCCTTTTGTCTGACTGCCTGGGTAACCCAAACCAAAAACCTGCCTCACAATAGTTCCCAGAGCCAATTGTCCCAGTCTTAATTTAAGAGTGTCCAGTGATGAAAAATCCACCGTTCAGCCTTGGCAAGTTGCTCCATTAGTCTTCATTGCTAACACTTCGTACCTTCTTTCTAACTTGAATTTGTCTAACTTCAACTCACAGCTATTCAACACCCCCACCCCACCCCTTGTATCTTTCTCCAGTAGAATCATAGAATACTAGAACTGAAAGGGACCTTGAGAGGTCATCAAGTTCAGTACCAGCCCTGATGGCAGGACCAAGTACTGTCTAGACCATCCCTGATAGACATTTATCTAACCTACTCTTAAATATTTCCAGAGATGGAGATTCCAAAACCTCCCTGGGAAATTTATTCCAGTGTTTAACCACCCTGACAGGAACTTTTTCCTCATGTCCAACCTAAACCTCTTTTGCTGCAGTTTAAGCCTATTGCTTCTTGTTTGATCCTCAGAGGCCAAGATGAACAAGTTTTCTCCCTCCTCCTTATGACACCCTTTTAGATACCTGAAAACTGCTCTCATGTCCCCCCTCAATCTTCTCTTTTCTAAACTAAACAAACCCAATTCTTTCAGCCTTCCTCCATAGGTCATGTTCTCTATACCTTTAATCATTTTTGTTGCTCTTCTCTGGACCCTCTCCAATTTCTCCACATCTTTCTTGAAATGCAGTGCCCAGAACTGGACACAATACTCCAACTGAGGCCTAACCAGCGCAGAGTAGAGCGGAAGAATGACTGCTGGTGTCTTGTTCACAACATAGCTGTTAATGCATCCCAGAATCATGTTTGCTTTTTTTGCAACAGCATCACACTGCTGACTCATATTCAGCTTGTGGTCCACTATAACCCTAGATCCCTTTCTGCTGTACTCCTTCCTAGACAGTCGCTTCCCATTCTGTACATGTGAAACGATTGCTCCTGCCTAAGTGGAGCACTTTACATTTGTCTTTATTAAACTTCATCCTGTTTACCACAGACCATTTCTCCAATTTGTCCAGATCATTTTGAATTATGACCCTATCCACCAAAGCAACTGCAACCCCTCCCAGCTTGGTATCATCTGCAAACTTAATAAGCATACTTTTTATGCCAATATCTAAATCGTTGATGAAGATCTTGAATACAGCCGGTCCCAAAACAGACCCCTGTGGAACCCCACTTGTTATTCCTTTCCAGAAGGATTGAGAACCATTAATAACTACTCTCTGAGTATGGTTATCCAGCCAGCTAGGCACCCAACTTATAATAGCCCCATCTAAGATGTATTTGCCTAGTTTATTGATAAGAATATTATGTGAGACCGTATCAAATGCCTTACTAAAGTCTAGGTATACCACATCCACCGCTTCTCCCTTATCCACAAGACTCGTTATCCTATCAAAGAAAGCTATCAGTTGGTTTGACATGATTTGTTCTTTACAACTCCATGCTGGCTGTTCCCTATCACCTTGCCACCTTCCAAGTGTTCGCAGATGATTTCCTTAACTACTTGCTCCATTATGTTCCCTGGCACAGAAGTTAAACTAACTGGTCTGTAGTTTCCTGGGTTGTTCTTATTTCTCTTTTTATAGATGGGCACTAGATTTGCCCTTTTCCAGTATTCTGGAATCTCTCCTGTCTCTCATGATTTTTCAGAGATGATAGCTAGAGGCTCAGATACCTCTTCTATCAGCTCCTTGAGTACTCTAGGATGCATTTCATCAGGCCCTGCTGAGTTGCAGGCATCTAACTTTTCTAAGTGATTTTTAACTTGTTCTTTTTTTTTTTTTTTAATTTTATCTTCTAAACCTACCCCCTTTCCCACTAGCATTCACCATGTTAGGCATTCCTTCGTCAGACTTACCAAAACAAAGGAGTCATTAAGCCTTGCGGCTATTTCCAGGTTTCCTGTTACTGTTTCTCCCTCCTCACTGAGTAGCGGGCCTACCCTGTCCTTGGTCTTCCTCTTCCTTTTATAAATGTATTTATAACAGTACATTCAGCAGACCCAGAGACCATAGCCTCCAGCTTATTCCCCAGATAGCCACTTCTAAACGAGAATCAAGTCACCGCAGCCTCTTCAGTCAGCCCCTCAGCAAGAGCAAGGCAAGGGAGAGCCGCCCCCAGCTGAAGGGGCCTTGGGCAACAGAAGAAGCTGAGCTCCAGCCCACACAGCTCCCAGCACATGCGAGCGACCGCCCGCCCCTAGCATCCATGGAGCCGGGCTGATCGCGCCTTTCCCGCGGGAGCGACCCACACCGGCCTCTGCTGCTCCTCACCGCCTGAGCCGAGCTTTTAAGGAGAGAAGCGCCCGCCCTGCCTGACCGAGAACTCTGCTCATTGGCTGATAGCTCTGGGAGTGACGTGACAGTCCCCCGATCGCTGCCGTCCACGAGCCTCTCCGGCACCGGGGACGTGGAGCTGAACGGGAAACACGGCCGGAAGAGATGCGGGGCGACAGGAGAGGGATAGGCCCGATGGCCAATGAGAAAGGGAGGCTGGGGCGGAGCAGCCAATGAGGGTGAGCGGGGGCGGGACGGAACGCCGCTGAGACCAGCCCGGCTGGAGACCGGACGGTAACCGGCGTCTGGGCGGGAGGGGCCGCCAGGTCAGCTGAGTTCTGGGGGCCGCGGGCGGGGCACTCTGAGGGGGGATGGACCTGGGGGCCCCGAGGCTGGACCGGGGGGGGGCTCGGGATGGGGACGGGGGGGTGCCCCGAGGCTGGTTGGGGGGCGGGGCTCAGGATGGGGGGCCGCACCGAGGCTGGACGGGGAGGCTCGGGATGGGGGGCCGCCCCGAGGCTGGACGGGGGGGGTGCCCCGAGGCTGGATGGGGAGGCTCGGGATGGGGATGGGGGGGGTGCCCCGAGGCTGGTTGGGGGGGCCCTGGCATCGCTGGAGCCGTGGGGTGGAGGCGGGTTGCTGGGGCTAAGGCAGAGTCACTGGATGCTTTGCTGCCCCAGGTGCTGCTCCCCTCAGGCTGCCCCTGCCCACTCGTACTGGGGGCCTACGGGCAGCCTCTTCCCTTGTGCTCTGGGTGTGGAGGGGGGGGCATTGACCTGGGTTCTACACCCAGTGCCGGACAGACTCTGCCCCAGGAGCTTCCAGACAAGACAGCCCAAGGGTAGGATGTGAATCAGCAACACCAGGGCAGGCTGGGGATTTGGCCCAGATAACCCAACCAACTGGTGGCAGAGCTCGGAAGAGGTCCCAGACCCATGCCTTAGCTGCTGCATCATACTGACACAGTTACAAGCCTCCCTGCTAAAGCGCTGTCTGTTCCCAGGTGTGACCCAGGAGAAAGGAGATGCTCCTTGTATCCATCCCTGAGGCCAGATGAATCTCTTGTCGATGGCAGTGGTGGCGGATCCTGAGCTGAAATGGATGAGTCTATGGCTCCGGGTCCGATGGGCAGCAGTGCTTGTGGTCCTGGTGGGCTCTCTGTTGGTGCTGTTGCTCCCACTGGCTGCGGTAGAAGAGCAGTGTCAGGCAGTGCTCAAAGGACTCTCCTTCCTGAAAAATAAATTGGGAACAAGCTATGTAGGGATTACAAGGTACACAGGGCAGACAACTGGACTCAGCGTGACTTCAGGTGGATTAGAGTTGCTGGTGCTGAAACCCAAAGCCTCTCCAGGTGAGAAATGGGCTGTCTGGGAGACTAGGGAAATGTTGGGGGAGCCATGTTGCAGACACAAGTTAGAGAATGACTGTATAATACTCTGCATTTTTACAGCACATTTTTATTCAAGGATCCTCAAGCACTCTGTAAACATTCGTGAACCTGCGCCAGACCTCTGCAAGTTAGAGAAGTTGTCCCCATTTTACGTAAGAATTAAACTAAGATCAGACAAGTCAATAGCAAAGCTGTAAATAAAAGCTAAAAATCCTGATGCAAAGTCCCTAGCTGGATTGATTTGAGCTATGAAAGGCGTGCCTGGTGGTATTCTAATAGCACTGTTTGTCCTTTGAGAGGTTCTTTCCAGATGTTCCTCTGTTCCCAGTAATGCTTCATTACATCATGTCAGGATCTTGCACACAATGTATTGAACTGATGGAAAGCAGCCTGGATTTTTGGAGCATTTTTCCAAAATTCTGAGATAGTACAAATTATACAAACTTCTTTCTTGAATGCATCAACTATATTATTGACTTCTTTAGTCAGAATTTGGTTGTGGTTTTAAAAAATATTCAGAAGAACCATTGCACTTACAGCTCTTTATTTTTGGCTACTTCAGAGCCATTGTAATGCACTAGGAAGATATTAAATGCTTTATAATAAAAAACAGTGGAAATGTTGCTGCAGACTGATCCCATTATACACCTTGCATAATTGGCTATATGCATTGTCTGACATATCAGCTGTCGGCCATTTCTGAAAACTGGATACTAGGCTAAGTGGACCAGTCATCTTATTGGAATAGCAATACCTGTGCGTGCGTGCTTGCTGTGCTAAGCAGGAAGCCTTCTCCAGAAGCAAGCTGTGTGGGCAGGGATGGTCCTGATCTACATATACCCTTCTCTTTAGACTAAGGTCAGGGTTACTCTGGGAAGGCTTTGCTGGTACCACTGTAGCAGGATACTCTGCTGGTAGCATGCACAGTGTGTGAATGGAGTTCATACCAGCAGAAGTATTTCTGACAGTATAGCTTGTAGGGATGTAATCGTGTAGTTGATTTACAGATAAGAAAAAGCTTATAAGTTAATGTTCTAGACCAGTGTTTCCCAATTTTATGTGGCCATCAAGAAAAAAAAAAAAGCTCCTCCACCGCGTTTTGTTGAACAAACAAAAAAAGACCCACCACCACAATTACCGCCACGGCTCTATCTCTTTAAGAGGCAGGGTGTGCCGGCTCTTTGCGGAACCCTTGCTTTCCACGAAGCACCAATTGGGAAACACTGCTCTCAACTACACGCATTTTCCCTCCACCCCTTGCCAGTAAATTTTTTAGCAGGCTGGCAAGCAACCCAGCTCAGTCCCAGCTTGCACTTGGTCCTGGACCTACCCTTGCTGTGGCTCTGCATTTAAAGTGTATTAGGAGCCAGGTGAGCAGGCAGCCCATCTCAGTTCCAGCTCATGCCAGGTCTGGGAGCTCAAATCTCTCCATCCCCCCGACAGGGGCTGCCTGGGGACAATAGAATAGTTGACTGACTAACCCATAAAAATTCATGAGGCTAATCGACTATTCAATTAACTGATAATTAACATCCCTAATAGCTTGTTCCAGCATACTTGACTCCAAGTGAAAGAAGCTATTCCTGCTACTGTGCTGTTTGCTAGTATAACAGCATCTAAACTAGAGGCTTTGCTGGCACAACTGTGTTGCCCTGACCAACATAGCTGTGCCAGCAAAAGTTTGTAGGGTGGACCTGCCTGAGCTTCTGGTATTTGCAACCCAGAGTAAAGGCTAGAACAAATTCTTAATATCACTCCTGGCTTGAATAATATCATTTTAATATGTATTAAAGGAATTCTCTTAGGGCTTTCTGTAGTGCCCATTACTGTAGTGTCTAAGTACTGTTGTTGTGCATTTCAGAAGTCAAATTAGAAGCCAAAGCAGCTTTGAACCAAGCCCTTGAAATGAAGCGTCAGGGAAAGCGTGAGAAAGCCCATAAACTCTTCATGCATGCTCTCAAGATGGATCCAGATTACGTTGATGCTCTGAATGAGTTTGGCATCTTTTCTGAAGAGGAAAAAGACATCATTCAAGCAGACTACTTGTACTCCAAAGCATTGACTATTTCTCCTTGTAATGAAAAAGCTCTGATCAATCGGGACCGAACTCTGCCTCTGGTTGAAGAGATAGACCAGAGATACTTTAGCATCATTGACAGCAAAGTTAAAAAAGTGATGTCAATCCCCAAAGGCAATTCAGCCCTGCGGCGAGTGATGGAAGAGTCCTATTACCACCACATTTATCACACTGTTGCCATTGAAGGGAACACATTAACACTTTCTGAAATACGGCACATCATTGAGACCAGATATGCTGTTCCTGGGAAGAGTCTAGTGGAGCAGAATGAAGTCATCGGTATGCATGCTGCAATGAAATATGTGAATACCACGCTGGTATCCAGAATAGGCACTGTAACTATCAGTGACATTTTAGAGATACACAGGAGAGTCCTGGGCTATGTAGACCCAGTGGAAGCTGGGAGGTTTAGGACTACCCAGGTGTTTGTCGGACATCATATCCCACCCCATCCTCAAGATGTTGAAAAACAGATGCAGGAGTTCGTACAGTGGATCAACTCGGAAGATGCCATGAGCTTACACCCTGTGGAATTTGCTGCCTTAGCCCATTATAAACTGGTATATATACACCCATTTGTAGATGGCAATGGAAGGACCTCCCGCTTGCTAATGAATCTCATACTAATGCAGGCAGGCTATCCACCCATCACAATCCGTAAGGAGCAAAGGGCAGAGTATTATCATGTTTTAGAAGCAGCCAATGAAGGAGATGTAAGACCTTTTATACGCTTCATTGCAAAATGTACTGAGACCACTTTAGATATGCTACTTATTGCCACAACAGAATATTCAGTGGGTTTACCTGAGGCTGATGGCAGCACTACTAGATACAAGCAAACTATTCCAGTCAAAACGTGAATGGTATGGTGACCCAATGACGAAATGAATGTGTGGAGTAACAGAGGGCTACTCAATATTCCTGTTGAGAGAAAGCTCCATAAGAAGAGAAAATCACTCTTAACATTTCATTTATTTTATTTAAAGTTTAATAAATTAATATACTTTATTCATTATCCTTATGCCAAGCTAAACTGTGAAGTGTTGATGTTGAATGTGCACTAGGTCCAGCTTGTGTTACTGAAGGGGAAAGGAGAGAGAAATCCAAAGTGAGGCCAATTTAAAAATATCATCCAAGCCCTAGTTAAACCTAACTGAATTTCTACAATCCTAGATGGGATGGCTTCTTAAAGCCAACACCTTGTAATTGCCTTGATGCCAAGTCTGCCTTCATTTGTATCGCAAAGGGCAGGCACGAGCATCCTTTCTAAACATCACAAGCTGGGGAGTAGTATTTTGTTTTGCTACGATTGCCTTATTTCACTTTCCAACAAAACCCTTTCAAGCCAGTGTTGTAGCACTTTATTTAGCAGCTCTTTAGAGGGATTATTTTACAATTGTGCAAAAGCTCCAAGTCTCCTTTCCTCCTTCATCCCACTGCTAGGTCCCATATTGCTCATGTGTAACGAGTAGATTACTTACCAAAACATGTAAAATTAGGGGTTATTTTTCTTTTTAAAGATTTGTGCAGCCACACTTTGCAATGGTTAGTGTCAGTTCCTTTTCTTTGGTTATGCAGCAACCAAGAAATTTTTTTTAAGGTTGGTGTGAGATTGCCCAGGGGATTCAGGGGAAACTGAGCAGACCCTGTCTAAATTTGTCAGCTACATTGCAACTTGATTTCTTACACTGTGCATAAAACCCCTCTACTGCCTTCTGCAATTTAGTTAGGACTAGGGGTGTTAAAATGTGTTTTATTAAAGTAAACATTTAATAAATGTTCAGTGGTTACACCCAGTAAGCACCAGCTCCAGCCTGCCCCTCGATCCCCTGCTGCTGCTTCTATCCAATACAGAGGCAGCAGCACTGGGGGGGAGGGGGAAGGAAGGGGGGGAAGCCTGCATGTAACTATGCACATTAACTGTGTAAACGGTTACACTTTCACAGCCCTAGCTAGGGCAAAAGCCTGCCTAATTCTGCAAGCAGAAGTGGCAATGCAATAGAAAGTGCCTCTTGCAATGAACACTCCAGTTATGTTTGAAAATAGGCAGCTTGTGTAAAACCATGGAAAGTAGGATACAAGCTCCAACCCCATCATTTCAACAGAGAAGATAACAGATGTGTATACTAGATACTCTACATCCCAGCTAGGGCATTTTCAAATGGTGCAAGAGGCTACTAGTCCTGACTGATGGCTTTAACAATGTCTAGATTTCCTGACTGCTATTGCAGGTGAGCTATCAATGTCATCTCAACAGTATAGAGAGGGCCTCTTTCTGATGCTCTAATTTTGCAAGTACTCAGAAGCACATCAAACAGTATTCTGCGCTTAGGCTCCAGTAAATCCTAATACTATAGTCCAGTTATTGTTTGCATAAATGCTTAAGTTGCACTAATGAAACAATGTCTTAATATACTGCCATGCTCTCTCTGTTGCTTTGGTCAGGTCTACACTATGCAAGAAAGTCAACCTAAAATACACCACTCCATCTACAAGAATAGGGTAGCTTGATTCGATGTACCTTAAGTCCAATTTCTTCAGTGTCGTCACTGTGGGAGGTTGAGGGGAAAGATTCTCCCATCCACTTTCCCTTAATCCTTGTGATGGGAGCACCATCAGTAGTCAATTTAGCAAGTCCTTATTAGACCTACTAAACTGAACTCCAGAAGAGTAATCTCTGGAGTGTCACTCTTGGGGTAAGTGTAGACCTGGCCTTTAATTTAAAAAAAGGGGGGGGGGGCATTTGAAGTTATGGATAGGACACACTGTAACAAACTGGAAATGTAACAGTCCAATACATCTTAAGTGGATTACCTACAGTAACGTCCTGAGTTTGAGAATGCAATAAGATCTTTCCACTGCTCATTGATATGGATTGGCTTTATGATACCTTTCTGAAGTCACAAGAAGCAGCTTGTAATGTTATGCTGCCCCACCCTCTGACAAATATCACTTAAGACTTAAGGCATGACATACACCCCATGTAGTAAGTTTCATAATAAAACCAGGAAAGCAATCACGTATCAAGATATGGTGTTGCCTATTAGTGTACTCTGGTCCATGTTCATGTCATGAATCTTGACTCAATGTACTAGACATTGCTGACTGGGACAAACAATGGGAACTTTTTAAAAAGCATGCTTATTTTTATAGAACAAGATGAGTATATGGATCCTGCACTTTAGCTATTTGTGAAAAATGTTATTTTAGTAACAGATTAATAAAGTATTTTACTATGTAAATCTTTGTTTTGGGATATATCACTTAGGTGTCATTACCTGTTGTTGCATCTTTTTTTTCCCACAAAGGCAGATGGGGATTACTAAACTTAGTTACAGCAAGAATTCCTGGCTAGACTCCGGCTTTTTTTAAATTTAAATTAAATGTAACTAAGTGTAGCTATAATTTGTTGCACTCAAACATTTTTAATTTGCTTCTAGATTCAGAGGTCACATGATGAAAAGTGTATTGTTCCAAGCCTGGGATACACGGACGTTTGCTTCTAGAGCAGTGTTTCTTACCCTTTTTGATACTAGAAACTCTTGCTGTCTTCCTAAACTAGGGAAATCTGGACTGGTATTGGTCCACAAATCAGCTGTTGAGACAAACTGTTCTAAAGCACTGAATACAATTCAGGGGATTATGAGGAAAACATTATTGTAACCATCACACACAAGTTATGATTGACAGCTTCTGTTGCAGTTAGTTTTAGGCTACTGAGGTGAATAATTTGATTCAACGTTAAGAAAGCTTAGCACAACTAAAAGAAGTACTGAAAATACTGTTTGCTTAGAAGAGTGCCACTGTCATGAAACTGACCTCAACACCTTCTCCCCAATATGCATGTATGTTCTGGCATTTGAAATTCCTTCTAGTTTCAGCTGGATAATAGTATTGGTCATTTTCTCTTACATGCAGTGTCATGTATAAAGTTACTGTAACTCAGCTTCATGTTGATCAATGAAGTGGTTTAGGAAATTTGTTAAATGAACAGTTCTTGTGAGAAAAGCTAGGTATCATTGTCACATTGCTACCTTACCATCAGACACCATCTATACATTTTAGAGCAGACGCACTTAACTTTGGAAGCCCTGGGGGCCACAATGAAACTCACAGCACATGCCAAAGGCCACAACTGAAGTGTGGTTTCACATATGTAAATATATGCAACTAGCGTCTTTCACACTGACAGGCATGAACGCAAAGATTAAGGCAAGACTACACAAGATGCAGGCCCATTTAAGTCAGTTCCACTGATATTAATAAAATGTAATATTTACCCAATTTCCACCCATATAACAGCACTTTTAGGCTGTCTACACTGCAGGCTTTTGCCAGCAGAGAGTATGCTAATAAAGTGCTCATTAGCATTTGTCATACTGTCATTTGCATATTCTCTGCCAGTGCTTTTTGCGCTAGAACAAGCAGCACAGACAGGTCCGTTTTGCGCAAAAAAACCCTTCTGCACAAGATCCTTATGCCTCAAAAAAGGAGCTATAAGGATCTTGCATAGAACAGACCTGTCTACACTGCCTTGTTTTTGCGCAAAAACCTCTTGTGCAAAAAGCATTGGCAGAGAAGAAGTTACTCACCCTGTGAAGTAACGATTGTTCTTCAAGATGTGCCCTGTGGGTGCTTCACTCCTGGTGTCGGGCCCCATCCCGGCGCCGCGAATCGGAGAGCTCTCAGAGCCGTGATCCGTCGGACCGCGCATGCGTGGCTGCCTCTGATCTGTCACGCGCAGTCCGGCCCCGCTCACTTCCTCTCACCCGCTATCTAAAATAAGAAAATAATTCCAGAGCGGGGAGGAGGGTGGGTCGTGGAGCACCCACGGGGCACATCTTGAAGAACAATCGTTACTTCACAGGGTGAGTAACTACTTCTTCGAGTGGCCCCGTGGGTGCTCCACTCCTGGTGACTTTGGAGCAGTACCCAAATATCTGAGGGCTCCGGAATTAAGGTTTTTGGGTACAAGAGAGTACTGCCATAGCCACCGAGGAGTCAGCAGCAAATTGATTTACTACAGCATAGTGCTTCATAAAGGTAGTATGGGAGGACTACGTTGCTCCGGCAAATGTCCCGAAATGGGACACCTCTTACAAAGGCTGTAGTAGTAACTACTGCTCTTGTGGAATGAGCCCTAGGTGGGCACAAAAGAGGTTTGTTACGTAAAGAGTAGCAGGTGGTGATGCATGAAACTATCAGTCTTGCAATACGCTGGGACGTTAGGGGTTGCTCCTTGGATCCATCTAATGACACTATGAGATGGTCCAATTTTCTGAATTGTCGCGTTCTTTCAATGTAAAACGCTAGTGCCCTCCTTACGTCCAGCATGTGTAATACTGCATCTTGTCGTGAAGCATGAGGCTTGGGATAGAGGCATGGAAGAACAACTGGTTCACTGATGTGAAATTCTGAACAGACTTTCGGGATAAACGCCGGATGAGACCTCAGGGTTACCAATTCTTTAGTGAACACCGTATAGGGTGGTGAAGACATGAATGCTGCTATCTCGCTCACTCTGCGAGTTGACGTAAGGGCAAGTAGAAAGAGAAGTTTAATGGTAAGGAATTGCAATGATATTGTGGCTAAGGGTTCAAAGGGTGGACGAGTCAGTGAATCCAGAACCAGGTCCAGGTCCCATGAAGGCAGTGGCGGCCGCCGTGGTGCGTTGAGGTTTAAGAGTCCTTTCAGGAATCTCTTTGTGGTGGGGTGAGCAAGCAAGGAGAACCTCTCCTCCAGACAGTGAAATGCACTAACTGCCGCTAAGTGCACTCGCAAGGAGGCTATCGCAAGGCCTGTGTCGTGGAGATGTAGAATATAATCAAGTATCTGGGATACATTAGTTGTGTGGGGATCCATATCATTATTGTCACACCAAGCTTTAAATCTGGTCCATTTGGCTAGATATGTTGCTCATGTGGAATCTTTCCTGCTATGCATTAATACTTGTTTGACTCTGTGTGAGCATGAGTGTTCGGCAGTGTTGAACCAACTAACATCCATGCCATGAGGTGCAAGGTTTCAGGGTTCAGATGACACAGGGAGCCATTGTCAGCCGGACATCTGATGGAGTACTGAATACCAGGGCTGTCACGCCCCACGCCGGGGCTATAAAGATTACTCGAGCCTTCTCTATGCTGATCTTTTCTAGGATCTTGGGTACTAGGACGATCGGGGGAAACACGTATAGCAATGATGTTCCCCAGTGACGGAGAAAGGCGTCTCCCAGAGAGTGATGTCCTATTCCCGCCCTGGAACAATAGTTGGGGTACTTGGCGTTGAGTACAGTTGCGAACAGGTCTATCGTAGGAAATCCCTAGAGGGTAAATATACGATGCAGAATGTCTGTGCGAATTTCCCATTCATGATCATGGGGAAAATGCCTGCTGAGTGAGTCCGCAATAGAGTTGTCGATGCCCGGTAAATAAGAGGCTGTCAATGCGGTGTTGTTTCAGATACACCAATTCCACAAACGCATTGTTTACATACAGAGAGATCGGGATCGGGCACCTCCCTGTCTGTTCACATAGTACATGGTGGCAGTGTTGTCTGTGAGAATTCTAGTTGTTGTGTTTCTTATATGGGACTGGAAGTGTTGGCATGCGTGTTGTACTGCTCTTTGCTCGAGTACGTTGATATGTGACAGCATCTCCGGCATGAACCAGCGACCTTGGACTGTCAGGTTGTCCATATGCGCTCCCCAGCCGGTAAGAGATGCATCCGTCGTTATTTGTTTCGACGGTTGTGGGCGATGGAAGGGAATGCCCGCCATGAGGTTGCGTGGCTTGGTCCACCACTGCAGGGATTGCCGCACGTGTGGCAATACCACTACCACTTTGTGGATGCTGTGTTTTACCGGCATATAAACTGTGGCCAACCAATATTGGAGGCAACGAAAATGCAACCTTGCGTTTTGAACTACAGTGGTTGAAGCAACCATGTGTCCCATGAGTTGTAAACAAACACGAACAGGAATGGTTGGAGCACGTGTCAGCGTGTGTACAAGATCTGGATCACCCCGAAACATTCGGTTGGTAAATAGGCGCATGCTGTCTTTGAATCGAGTCTTGCCCCTATAAAAATCAGGTCCTGTGTCAGCTCTGGTGAAGACTTTTGTGCATTTATGAGGAGACCCGGAGACTCGAAGATCTGAGAAGCTGTTACCATTTGTCATGCCTCTGCGTATGTTTGGCCTCTGACGAGGCAATCATCCAAAAAGGGACAAATTGTGACTCCTACTCTGCGCAGGTGGGCAGCCACCACTGCTAAGGTTTTGGTGAAGACCCTGGGTGCACATGCCAAGCCGAAAGGCAGTACCTTGTACTGAAAATGATCTTCCCCTAGTTGGAAATGAAGAAAACGCCTGTGTGCCACATGGATTGTGATGTAGAAGTAGGCGTCCTGCAGGTCGAGGACTGCAAACCAATCTCCCTTGTTCAACGACGGAATGATAATATTTAAAGTCACCATCTTGAAGCAATGTTTCTGGAGGTAGCGATTTAACTTGCGTAGGTCCAAAATGGGTCTCCAGCCTCCTGTCTTTTTTGGGATGAGGAAGTATCGGGAATAAAATCCTTTTCCCCAAAACTGCCTTGGCACCCTCTCTATGGCACCAATGGTGAGTAGGCGCTGAACTTCTTGTGTCAACAGATGCTCGTGAGAGGGGTCCCTGAAAAGGGATGAGGTGGATGGAGTAGTTGGGGGAATGGTAAGAAAGGGGATGGAGAGACCAGATAGTACTACTTCCAGTACCCATTTGTCTGAGGTGATCTTGGACAAAGGTAGGTAGTATGGCTTCAGTCGATGGTGAAAGGAGTAGATAGAATTGTGCTGAACACTGAATGTGGGAGTCGTGTTTGCATCCTCGACGGGAAAGTCAAATTTGTTGCTTTGTTGACGGTTGATTGGATGAACGGTTTTGCTGAGGGCGCTTGCGTTGAGGACATTGCCTGAAGCGCTGGTTGTCCTGGGCACGTGGTGGTTGTTTATTAAACGTGTAGTCATACCTTCTTTGGTAGGGGTAATAGCGCTTGCGCCTATAAGGAGGTGTGTACATTCCTAATGTATGTAGCGTGGTACGGGAGTCCTTCCCAGAATGGAGAACCTTATCAGTGTTGGCATCAAACAGTTTGTATTTGTCAAAAGGTAGGTCTTCAACCTTAGTTTGCGGCTCTCGTGGGGTTCCTGCAGAGGATAACCAGGAAGACCGTCTCATGGCCACTCCCATAGCCATGGCTAGTGTGGCTGTATCCGCCACATTGATGGCCATCTGCAATGTGGTATTACAGGAGACATAGCCCTCTTGCACTATGGCCTTCAATAAAGGTTTCTTGGTATCCAGCAGGTGTTGTAACAACTCAGCAAATTTCGAAGAGTTGTCAAAGTTGTGGTTTAAGAGATGGGCCAAGTAGTTTGCTATACGCAATAACAACGTAGCAGAAGAGTAAACTTTTCTACCGAAGACGTCTAATTTCTTATTGTCTTTATCTGGTAATGTATTTTTATATTGAGGCGCTTTAGCTCTGCGTTGCGCCGCGTCAACTACCAGTGAGTTAGGTTGGGGATGACTGAAGAGAAAATCCAAACCTTTGGCGGGCACAAAGTATTTTCTATCAACCTTTTTACTTGTTGGAGCTACTGATGTTGGGGCCTGCCATATTTCATCCGCCACTTCCATAATTGCCTCTTCAATAGGGAGGGCAATTTTTGCTCGCTGTTGCCGCCGTAGGTTTTTTAAAAGACTGTGTTGTTTAATTGGAACATCTGCTAATTGTATGTCGTGTCTTTGCCACTCTTTTGAACAGGTCCTGGAACTGCTTCAGGTCATCCGGTGGAGAGGAGTCACCCAGGATCATTGCCCTTCCGGTGAAGAGGAGGAGCAATCAGTTGGGGAAATGCCCTGTTGAGGATCTTCTGTTTTGGACAATTGTCCCGACTGTTCATGTTGCACCGTTGGACTTTTCGATGGAGGCAGCGAATGCAGCTGCTGTGAATTCTCAGGTAAGTATTGCACACTGGGCGAGCGACGGCCAGAGGAAGACCCCCTGTAGGACAGTGAAACGTGATCCGGATGGGAATGGTCGTAGACAGCCCTATGGTAGTGCCCATAATATCTCAGAGCATGCTGGAGAAGAGTATCGGGAAGACCATGCACTGCGGATATAGTAGACTCTCCGCAGTGATGATCTAGGTGATCTGCGAGTTGGTGATCGTCTGGGTGAACAAGAATGCAATGGAGAGCATCGTGCTTCTATGTAGACGGTGTCCCTATAGGCAGGTCACCTATGTGCTTAATAAGTAGGAGAAGCACTGTAGTCCTGGTACCGTCGGTGCCTTGGTGGTGAAGGAAACGGTCCTGGAGAAAAGGTAGGAGAAGGAGACTATGCCTTGTAACCTTCTCTTGATGCAGCTTTACTAGGCAGAGAAGCCTTGTCAGTTTCCCTAGTAGCCGGAGAGCTCGGGGCTGAGCGACGTGGGCTCGGTGCCGGGGAGGTTCCGCTGGGAGGTGGCACTGCCGGCACCAATGATGTCTGCGGTGCCGGTAGTGCTGGCGGTGCCAGGACAGAGGTTTCAGCGTCTGGCCCCAGAGGGGTTAAACTTGCTGTAGCTGGCACCACTTGAGCAGCCGTTGCTGGTGCCGGAGCCAAAGCGGCTCGCGCTCTCGGCACCGGCTCAGGCAGTCTCTTCACCCTGGAAGGGGCTGTGAGCCGTGGGGTAGAAACCCCCGATGATTTTTCAGGGCATCTTGCCCTGCTGGTAGGTGGGAGGGATCGCGTTGGGGACGCCTTCGCTTGTTTTGTAATGGCTGTCCCAGGAGACTCCGCCCGCCGCTTCTGTTTTCCAGCCGCAGAGACAGGGATGGCATCAGGCTCCAAAGCTTTGCCAAACAATCATTTTTAAACGCATGTCGCGGTCTTTTCACGCTCTTACAGAAAGTTTGCTGCAATGGGTGCATTTCTGGGGGACGTGTGCCTCTCCCAAGCACCTAATGCAGGTGTCATGGCCATCAGAAGCCGGCATGGCTTTTCAGCAGGTGGAACACTTTTTAAAACTGGAGGACGCCGGCATTGTTAAAAGTAGCCGGGAGAGAGAAATTGACTAGCTGCTCTCACTCAGTCCGCGCCCGTCCTCCGTAGTGAAAAGTTCCTCCCCCCCCTTTTTTTTTTAAACAGAGAAATAACTATAGAAGTATAAATAACTGATGAAAAGGCTCTGAACTATATACAATTTTCTTAACAGGTATGAGGAGAATGATTGAAGATGAAAGACAGGGATCTCGGTCCGCAACTGGGGGTGGATGAGAGGAACTGAGCGGGGCTGGACCACGCACGACAGATCAAAAGCACGAATGCCACCAGAGGCAGCCACGCATGCGCGGTCCGACGGATCATGGTTCTGATAGCTCTCCGATTCGCGGCACCGGGACAGGGCCCCGACACCAGGAGTGGAGCACCCACGGGGCCACTCAAAGAAGAATATGCAAATTACAGCAAAGCAAATGCTACTGAGTGCTTCATTAGCATACTCTCTGCTGGCAAAAGCCTGCAGTGTAGACGTAGCCTTACTGAGAAATGACAGTCCATGAATTTAACTACTAAAACGCATATCAACAGAAGACCATTATATTGAATCGCCATTGTGGAGTGTGTTCCCAGGGGAGGCTATGTTCAAAGGATCCCACTCACAGGCTGCATGATGAGCCCCATATAAACCCAAATCACACCACAGGCCGCATGTAGCCCATGGGCTGCATGTTGAGTAGCCCTGTTTTAGAGGTAGGTGTCTGTGAGTCCATCTGCAAGTTAGTTTGTTCAAGAACTCCTCCTAAATGGTAATACTGTAGTTAGGACCACCCAATTTAGTATGCAGCTTCCTCTTACCTTAACTTAAGGGTCAGGGTTTGGTTGTGGCAGAAAAATGGGATGTGCCTTTGGAAGTCAATTGTTTTTTCCCCTAACATGGAAAAGGAGAGAGCTGATTGGAAGGACGCAGTACTACACTATCATGGCTGGGGGCAGTGAGCATGGGGGATGGCTATTCTGCAGAGTGACCATTGGGGAAGCCACACCAGAAAGGGAGCAACTAGCTGGGGATGGGGCTCACCCTCTTGCTAATCACCAGCCCAGGAAAATGACCTCCCTTCCCTAAATTCCTTCTGCTTCTTCCCCTCCCTGGAGTACCACTGGGGCTGGGCAGCATAGCCCTCTTCCAACCGGGTCTCAGCATGGCCATGCCAGCAAGCCAGCACAACTCCCCCCTCCCACCCTGGGTCCAGAATGTAAAAAAAAGCATTACAAAATATTAACTATGCAACCGAGCTAATTTCCATCAGTTACACAGTTAAATGGGCCCCACAGACTCCCGGCTAAACAGGAACAGATAAGCATTAGTTCACTGGTTAACCTCTTGCATCCCTAGCCTGGATCTGGGGAGCACTGCTGAAGCTAGCCTCTGTGCCGCTACCACCATCCACCCCCAGGAGGCTGCCAGGTCCCCCAACATGGCCACACCAATGATGATCTATGTGGTCCTCCCCATCCCACGCCCAGCTGGACCCAGGCAACACCAAGTAAGTTTTCTAGTATCTAAATAAAAGCAACGATATTTTTAGAAAACCTTTGAGAATTTTTAGTTTAATAAAGCAGTAACTTGCACTTCACATTGTGTACAAAACAAAATTCAAGAAACTGAAGCCATATAGAAACAAGTTGTCAAGACATGAAATCATCATTTAGCAAACAAAATGTAAAATGGTCCACAGTAGCATTTACAGATTTTACATGAAACAAAATTACCAGGGCTAATATTGTTGATTCAGCTTAAAAATAAGAGTCTGAATGCCATTTACAAATACACAATATAAAAACAGACCATCTTGAGTGGAACATCAACTGAATATATTTTTATATAATTCCCTCCCCTCCCTTAATACTAAAATAGGCCATTGTGGTGAAGTTACTAGCATCTGCCATATGAACTTTTCAACAAGGAGGTGTATGGGCCAATGACTTTGGAAATAAGTCAGTGTGCGTAAGATGTGCTATATGTTGCCACAGAGGCTGCCTGCCTACTAACACCAACTGAACCCATGTGAGACCAGTGGGTCTCTATGGTCACAGCATTAAGCTGTCATTCAATTGTCTCATTCTTTAAAAAAGTAAAAACAAAAAACCTCTATAAAACTTCATCTTGTAGCCAATCTGCAAAGTGAAGGTTACTCCCTCGCATTACCCTCAATATGAGGGATCATTTAAAGCCATTTTAGCAAAACAAAAAGCATACCTCTTTGCTCTCAGAGAAAAATAAATGACTAGATTTGTACAGCCCCATTCTGGATCTTGGTGAATGCAACAGTCCAGAGAAGTATTTACACTGGAGTGTGACTGGCTGTTTCTCTCGCTAGCATAAGTAAGGACACAACATGGCTTCCAAAAAGGCATTTCTCATTTTATTCTTGCTCACTTTTCCAGTAACATCCTGGCAAAATCTGCATTAGACATCTTTTTAGGCTCCTCCGTGGATGCAGATGAAGTTGTTGGTGAATTCTGGACCATCCCATTCTCAGTCTTTGTCACAAGATTGCTCTGGCGCTGTAATGCACGAGGCACCATTGCCAGCTGAGTTCTGCCCTTTCCCCGTCTAAAAACACAAAGCATGTTTAAGAATATCAAGGAGTATTGAGTGAGTATTTGGTACATTTGTTTGAATCATAAGAGGAAAAAGACAAAGGTTTGTTCACCACAAGGAACATCCATTTAGCTACTGTTCCTTTCTCAATTGTTTTACTAAACAGGCAATGCAAAGTTGACAGTGCTTTCATTTTGTTGCCCTTCAAAGAGTGAATTTTAGTGCTGGCAAAAGGCACGCCTGACAGCTTGGGAGACAGAAGTCTCCTATTTATCCATTGAACAGGTACACAGTAGCAGCACAGCCTCTCTCTACTAGTGTGCCTGGAATCCTTCTCTGTAAGAACACCTTTCAGACATGAAAGGAGAGCTTGGCCTTTCTACCTATTTCATATCTGGTTGATTATCAAGATAATTCAGGCCAGTTCTGTGCTCAGACATTCCCAGCAGAAATTATCAACGAACAGCCATTGACAATACTAGCTGTCTAGAGGTAGGAAAGGGTCTACATCACGTTGCCACGCCTGTGAGTTCACTACTCCCTAAATCATAAGGCACTTCATTATCCTCATCTGTCCTTGGTGAGGTTCCTAGTTGGGATGTTAATGCATAACTAATTAACCATTTAACCAATACACTGATGCTTATTGGTTAACGGCATTGGTTACAATCACAGCTGGCTCCCGCAGAGATGCCTCTGCAGCAGCAGAGCAGCAAAGTTCCTCCCCAGAAGCCAGGTCCTGCTCTCAGGGAGGTTTCACTGTGGGCTCTGCAATGTAAAGTTTAGCCCACAGCAGAACCTGCAGAGCAGAGTCCGCAGCACAGTAACCATAAAACTGCCAAGATTTTCAGTGATTTTCAAACTTTTTTTCCCCTCATGACCCAGTGGAGGAAAATTGTTGATGCCTGTGACCCAGCATAATGATATCTTTTGAGTAGAGTGAGGACTAAGGGGTGGGGCCATGATGGGGTTGGTATGAAAGGGAGGGAGGATTTAGCAGTGCAGCAGGAGTCCTACGGCAAGCTTCCTGCCCATCCTGGCACTGCGGACCACACTGTGCCCCAGAAGTGACCAGCAGCAGGTCTGGTTCATAGGTACAGGTACACAAGTCACCCTGCCCACTGCTTTTGCCCATAGGCACCAGTCCCCAGAGCTGATACCCAGGGTGAAGACAGTGCCAGGTGGTCCATACAGCCCTGCCTAGGAACTGGACCAGCTGCTGGCCACTTCTGGGGCACAGCAGGGTCTGCAGTGCCAAGACAGGGAAGAAGCCCGCCTAGCAACCCTGCTGGTCACCTGGTCATCTTACAGCAATGAGACCCAGTACCTGACATTCTGCAATCCAACTACAAAGTTGCAACCCTTAGTTTGAAAATCAGTACTCTATTACATGATTAACATCCCTAGTTTCTAAGTATCCCTGTGTTACAAGCCTGATATTATCTAAGCATCCCCAAGCAATACATGCCAGAAATACTTACGCTCCATACATCTGTCGTGGTACCATAGACTGCAAGGCTCTCCCAGCCTCAGGTTTGTCCGGAAGTTTTCGGAGAGGTGGGTTACTGATTGCCACCTTGATGATGTTTTCCTTAATTGTCATGCCATCCATTTTCAATACAGCCTGCGAGGCCTGCGCTTCATTTTCATACTCTACGTAGGCCAGGCCCTGAACAAGGAAAGCCCAGACACAACTGCATGTCAGCGTATATTTTCTGCAGGACACCTTGTGTACAGAGCTTAGGCAATTATGATGACTGAAGTGACACTGGTAGGTTACTGACATGACATATGGGTGAGATGAAGTCCCACTGTTCAGGTGTGCTGAAGAATTAGCTGGCTAGAAAGCAGAGCCTTGCTAACTCCTGTTCATGAGACCTTTCTTAACTGAAACTATATTTTATATGTTAAGTCACTCAAGTGCTACACCACAGAATGCTGCCTTAGCTTAGACGTCACTGCAGAACTCAAGTATCTCAACCAGGCTGAGACCACAAGGTTTGAAAGAATCATCAGATTGACAGGTTAGCCCAGTGAAAGTTAATGAGTCTATGCTAGAGATGTAAAATCCCAATTAATTGGTTAATTACTTAAACATTGTTTAACCAGTTAAGCGATTAAAGAGGCAAGGGCAGAAGGGTCATTCTGGCCCTGCTGGGCTGGAGCACCAGCACCACCCCCTCATCCACTCGCCACAGGCAGGGACTGCTCCAGCCTGGCAAAGCAGCCCCTGCCTGTGGGGCACCAGGGCTCGCCAGGCACAGAGGGTGCTCTGGATGACCAGAATAGCTCCTGTCTGTGGCAGGCCCCCACCATGGGGCTGGAGTAGGTGGAAAGCTGCTCCAGCCTCCCACCCATTAATGGTTAACCGAAACTGGTAAGCATCACCCATTAAGACACATCCCTAGTCCATGCAACTCTATCTAGAAGCTACAAGGGAAAGAATCTGCTTAAAACTTACACTTAGAAAATCAGGTCCATTATCTTATGGCACAAGCAGTTACTTTAGTTTCAAGACCAGCCAATTTATTTTAGGCAAAACAGTCAAAAAATGAATGGTAGAAATGGCCTCAAGGGTTGGAGAAATATGTCCCACACACAATATGGGGATATTTTTAAGTTGTCAGTAGTCCAAAACACAATAGTTCTCTGTGCAGATTTCACTATATAACAGCTGCTGACAGTCCACGTGGCTGTTTGTGCAGGTTTCACTATATAACAGCCACGTGGACTGTCAGCAGCTGTTATATAGTGAAATCTGCACAGAGAACTATTGTGTTTTGGACTACTGATGACTTAATATTAAACATGGCTAAGGTAAGACTGCCATACAAGGCAGGAGATTTCTAGCAGCTTGCACTGCATAGTATTCCAGTGATACTTGCAGTGATTTCACCAAGTGCAAAGCTATGCCTTTCTGTGTTACCACTGCTTCTCAGAGGGACACTTTCATACAACTCCATAGTTTATACATGCTTTTAAGCCTTGATACTCTTTGAAGATGGGTCATTCTGGTCCATAAAATATATCCAGTTTTAAATGTGACCTTGTTTAAGCTATGAATGATAAAATAAAGTCTGTAGCTTTTAAGTAGGAATCCCAGCTGAAGCCATGCTTTGAACTAAAATCTGTTATAAGATATGGGGGGCTAATCCTTACTGCCATATCCATTGCTGAAAGTAGTACTAAGATCACTACAAAGAATTAAAAACAATTGAAGTAGTTTTAAAAAATGAGTTATGATCACAGCTGTATTTCCATATTTTTGCATCTGAAGGATATGGTCAGGTGAGATCAATTTATTCTTCACAGACTATTAGCACCTATTAAAATTGACAGTTCTACAAAACATCTTTTTCTCCCATTTATAACTGTACTTTCTGTATTTCAACTTAATTTGGGCAAGGGTGACTCAGTTTCACTTTCAGGTGCTCATGCTGAAACGGTTGAGTTACAGATATCACAAAAGAAAGTACAAATTCAAACAAATCTGGTTTCAGATTAAGAATAGCTTGTGAAAACATTCCAACACCCTTGTTTGATTTTAAACAAAAAACCTATTTTTGGACCCAAAATATCCAGGATTTTCCCTCAGAAATGTCTTTTAAAATTTAGATTAATGCAAATATTAGGATTATCAAGAGTGCTGGACACTTACCTTAGGTTTCCCAGCTCGATTAGTCACCAGCCTAATGTCTTTCACATTTCCATGTGCTTTACACACCTCCTCCAGCTCTTCTTTAGTGCAGGAGAATGGCAAACCAGAAATAAATAGTTTATGCTTCTCCAGTGCAGTGCTGTACCTGAACACCTGAGGTAAAAAAGGGACATTAATTCCTGTCCAGTTGCAGACATACAGAAAACTTAAGTCAAACTCATGCCATAATTTCAGATCATTAAATATTAGCATGATCCTGGGCTGCTTTGTGATTATAACAGCACTTAACAGAATAAGGCTGCTGTCCTGTTTGGAGCTCTTAGGCACTACAACAACTAATAGGTACACACTTCTAAGAATTCACAGTTTGAACTCAAAGCAAGGAAAGGTTTCACCCCGATGAGTCTTTTCAAGATTATAAGTCTGCTCCATGTTCAGGAACAATATCCCTGTGTCTTTCATTAGGAATATGAAGGTTAACTGGTTTACCTAAGGTAACTGGTTTACCGGTTAACCTGTGGGCGCTGGAACAGCTCGCCACCTGCTATGAGCAGGGGTATGCTCCAGCCCAGCTGCGGACTGGGGATGTTCCAGTGCAGCCCCTACCTGTGGCAGACTTGAGCCCCCTGCATGCAGGGGCTGCTCCGGCATCTTGGCTGGTGCAGCCCCTCTGTGACTCAGAGGGAAAGGAGAGGGTGGCAGCAGCCCAGTCCTATGCCCTGGCAGCCTCCTGGCCCAGCAGTGAGAGAGCAGCTTGCAGGAACTCCAGCCCCAGCCATAGCCGGGCAGTGTCCCAGCCTCAGTCATGCAGAGGTGGCGCAGGGCAAATCCAGCCACACAGGGCAGGTAGATGGCCCTGCCCCCAACCACTCCAACCTGGCCAGCAGGACCTTCTCCCTCCTTCCATGCTGAAGCAGCCGAGGCAAGGCAGGCAGTTAACTGGTTAAACATTAAAATTTTCTATATTTAATCAGTTAACTATTTAAATGATTTTTAACATCCCTGGTCTTCATGCTGTATTTTGAGAGTTAAAATAATAATATCTAACAAATGAAGCATATTAGGTGTATATTCACAGACTCTGCATCTAACACAGAAACATTAGCAAGATTTTAAAGATACTGAATAGGGATGTTAAATTTAGTTTAATCAACTAATCGACAGATTTTCCATCAACTAGTCAATAAGCAGGGGAGCTGCAGTAGGGTTTGCTGTATTTAAATGTATTTAAAAAGGCTGGTGCACAGTCGGAGGGTGCTGTGCGAGCTAAGAATCAGCTGTCCCGGCTTGCCCCAGGTCCCCCCCCCCACTACGCTTCTGATTTTTAAAAATATTAAGAGCTGGCAGGCTCTAATACATTTAAAAAGCACAGGCACAGCATTTGGGACTGGGCTCAAACCAGGAATCAGCTGATTCTTAGCTTGCACCCGGTCCCCTCTATCCCCTTGCTTCCCCTGCCCCTCGAGGAGCTGGCTCCCCCCAGCACTGGCTCCTACTCTCCCGCACCTCGCTGCCTCTCAGAGAGGCAGCAAGGGGAGGGAGTGACTAGTCAAGGGACTAGTCAACTACAGGAGGCCCCCGACTTCCGACGCGATCCGTTCCTGGGGAAGCGTCGCAATTCAGGGGCTTCGTAACTTGAGCCCTCATTTACAAGAGGCATCGTGCACCATCGTAAATGCAGGCAGAGGACATAAGTTGGGGGTTTCCGGCCCCTTCCGCACTTACAAAAATGGTTGTAAGTACGGGGGTTGGAACTCAGGCGGTCACATGTCAGGGGCCTCCTGTAGTCGCTTACATCTCCAATACAGAATATAAACCACAACTGTCAACTGCAGTGCTAATGTGCTTCACAAACATTGCACTATGGAATCCTTCATGGAGAAAGAGCACTATATTCAATACCTGCAAGTGGTTACTTCTGCTGCATTTGAGACAAACCCTAGCACTAGTGGCAGCCTCTTGAAAAGCATCTGACAGATAACTTGAAAAATACATAGCACAGCTACTACACTGAGCAAGTGTACAGATGACAAAGGGTTTATTCAAGTGTGGCTAGTCAGAGAGACACCGATCATTGCAGAACTCAGCTCTTCCACGTGGCTCAGCTAATTGAGAAGATGAAAGAATTTTGCAAATGCTTTAGCAGCTCAACCAATCAAGTGCATTTCACTTTACATGCCACCGCCCAAACATCAACATGCCAGTTCTCAACCACCTAGGCACCACAATTACCCTCCCTTATTTATAGCTAAACCGCAAGCAAAGGAAGGGGATTTTTTATGTTGTAACAGGAGAGTACAGAATAGGTTGAGAACCACTGGACTAAGGTACCAATAGAGCTATTTCTTGATAACCAGCACATTTACCTGGCATTGCTCAAATGCTTAACAAGGGGCTCAGGGCAGGAGGTGTGGGGTGTGTGTGCAGGAGCCAGGGTTGAGGTGAGGAGGGATTCTTTGGCAGAGGATTGGGTGTGTTATGTGTACAGGGGCAGGCCAAAGGTCCCATCCCCCCAAGATTCATACCCAGGATGTTTGCTCTTGTACCCTGCCAGGGACAGGAAGGGGAAGGGCAAAATGCCCAGCTTGTCTGTCCCTTGTGCTTCCCAGCCAGAGCGAGGAATGCAGCAAACTGTGCACTTTCCCCATGTTCCCTGATGAAGGGGAACAGCCAGCAATGTCCCTTTACAAATCTGGAGGGGGGCTTCAGCCCCTTGCCGCCCTCCCTAAAGGGTGCCTGGAGGATAGAGGCTCAAGACTTGGGCAGTCTGGGAAGGGGAGAGCGCCCCCAGCCAGCCCGATTCACCTAGCTGGTGAGTCTGTCTTTTCTATATGGTTTATGAGAAGCAATCCCATTCCAGGCATATCCCATTTTCCTGCCACAATCAAACCCTGGCCTTCTTTTAAGTACTAATAAGAGGAAGCTGCATGCTGAATTGTGGTCCTACCTGTTACTGTTTAGGAGGAGTTCTTTAACAAACCAACAGATAAACTCTCTCAAATATATAAAAAAATCTATTGTATCAAAAGGTGTCACCAACATGCACTAAGAGTAGCTAGCACAGATAATTCTCAAAATAAATACTGGACTGCCGGTATTAAGAGATTAGTGGAGGGCTGATTACTTGGAAGAATTACTGAAGAGACTAGACATACTGGCAGCTTTCCTATGCAATCTCATCCATAAGGTTATTTGCTCAACAATTAAAAAGTACTATACCTTAAAATCTGGATTCCTGTTCTTGTCAACACAGGGAGAAACAAACATTGGCCTCCCCTCCACAATACGGCGATCCAATCCCAGAGCCTGCAGAGCTGATTTTTCATCCATAAATTCTACATAGCAGTAGCCCCGGAAAGTCCCCCTGTTAGAAAATATGGGGCGGATTTCTACCACTTCCCCACAGCTCTCAAAGAGCTCTTTCAGTTTCACTTCAGGGTCTGCCATGCTATACAAAAGATTGCTGACAAAAACAGTGACATTATCTTTAGAACTGTCATGGAGAACTCTGGGAGCTTCTTTTCGGCTCGCAGCTGCCTTTTCCTTTTGTTTAGAGGAAGCATTTGGTCTCACAGGTGTACTTCTTCCAAACAGGCCAGTTTCTACTTCCATGTCTTCTGCCTCTTCTTCAGCAAGCGCACTGTCCCCATCACCCTTGTATCTCTTATTGGGCTGCACTGCTGTTCAGTGAAACAAAAGCTTTAAATGATGTAGATGTTCTAGCAAACAGTAGGGTTTTATTCACATCTATATTAAGTGAAAGACAGCCTGATCCAAGGAAGTGCTCAGCACCTGGAATTGCAGATGCAAAGTAAGATCCCAGGACAAAGGAAGAGCAGTTCTCCTTTTACAGCTGGAGAGATAACTGCATGGGTAGGACAGTGAAGGCTTTAAAGGGACACAGGGTTACCAGGCAAATTTTTCCTCTCTCTGTCCCATTGTACACATTGTAATTCTATGCATGAGCATGTGTTTTCACCCTCCACAAACAAGTGGGTCACAGCATTCTTTTAAAAAATGAGCAATTTTTTGGAACCACCCTGTAAGGCTGTGTGTGCATGTTCCTCTTATGGAGGACATTCCACAATAAACCTTTTTTCAACATTCTGAGATGTTATAAATATAGGAAAATGTAGATTTTTTAAGTAAGTGTGAGGACACACACACACAGAGAGTCAGGAGAAAAAAAAACAGATTTCAGATAACTGCAGTTTAGATAATTTGTATTTACATTCAAAATCATAATTGTCAGCCAGGAAACCTTCCTAGTAAGTGTTCTTTTAAAAAATTATTTTGATTATTAAGGTATTGTAAGTGTTCACTCACTAGCTCATTTCATGATCACTGAACCAAAAAATGAAACAGAAGCAGTTTCAGGACTGACAAGTGGAGGTAAATTAAGATCTTTTTAGAACACAAAGCTTTCAAAGAACCCCAACACCACCACCCCCATGCTAATTGCAGAGATGCAACTAAAATTCCTGTTGTCATATGTGATGAAAAATGTAAAGGTACAGTTTATACCTTCCTCCTCTTGCCCCCACTCTCCCTCTTCATCATCTTCGACTTTGCGTTTGTCTCCAGGTTTCATTTTTTTAGCCTTTTTTGAAGCTTTTTTCTCAGCCCGAGCCTGCTTTCGTTGTTCAGCTTTTTCTTCTTCCTGCTTCGCAAAAGCCGCTTCCTTCTCAGCAGCCTGGAAACATTTAGGAGATTTGTAAGTCACTGAAAACACGAGTATATTTTTTCTAAAGCACTTCTTTTTTGAAGTATGCTGCATGTATCTATAGCAATGAGAAACAGTCTTCTACTAAGCTTTATACACATGCCCAAGTAGGAGGGTCACTTAAAAGATACTTCTTAAGTGGATATTTCTATCATTTTAATTGTTATGTTGATACTCGTGAAGAGGTAAAATTAACTAGATGTCCAGTGCAGGAAAAGCTAGCCCTATCAACACTAAGAAATTAGCAGTTTAAGTCTTAAAGATATCTCAAGATTATTTATGGGGCTTGACAGGACATGTTTAAACCAAAACAGTCCTGTAAAGATGATTCTGGAATAACAGTTTCTTATTGATTTCTCAGATAGTACATATAAAAAATGCTGACCTTTACTCTTTGTTCATTAACTCGAGCTAGTCTATTTTCTGTTTTTTGTACAGCAGCATCCCAGTCTTCTAAAGTGCCTATAGGATACAAAAAATTTTAATCGTCCCATTTTTTTTTTTGAGAATAAGCACATTTACTAACAGTAAGAATGAACCTTTCGTAAAATTCCCCTCAATATTACCTATCATTAGATACAGTGCAAAAACAACATCCAAATCTACCTAGCACTTTTAAAAAGAATTAGAACAAATATCAGACATAATGGAAGCCTTTTATAGAGTGTGATGCAAAGTGCACTGAAGTCAACTGAAAGAATCCCATTAACTTCTATGGGTTGTGGATCAGCCCCACAGTAAAAAAAATTTCCTGCCCAGAACTTCACTCAAAGTAAAGGTTTCTTTCTAAAGTTGAAACAAATGCTCTGTGAACCAGAACAGTTCAGGGCTGCAATTTCCACAGAGGCACAGCTTCATTAGCCTACAGTTCACTACACAGGAGCTCCACTGGGCAATAACTTTGGACTTACTAAACCAAGAAAGTGACACAATAGTGGATTGTGGAAGTTACCTTCTATTCTCTCTAGCGTTAGCAGCACCTCACAGACATGCTCTGGATAGTCACTTGTGCACTGCACAGCTCGATGCAAGGCCTTCCTACAATGCTGGGTATCTCCATGGGCCCTGAGAGTTGGGGAAATAAAACAATAAGGAGCCACTTTTCACAGCAGTCATCCTAAGATGCTTTCACTCCCAGATAAAGTTTCAGAACAATGGATTATGCAGGTTATTTCCCTGGAAGACCTCCAAGGCACTTAAACCTAAAATAAATGTGACCCAGTGAACCACATTAGATTCACCTTGCAAATGGAGAAACTGAGGCAGAAATTAAATCATTGCACCCTTACCGTTCCAAGTTATAGTATTCTAACCACATATTGGCATATTTGGCATTCCCTTTAGTCATTATGTTGTCCCAGAGTTCTCTGGCCTTCTGCATATTGTTACACAGGCGAGCCTAAAAAGGCAACATTAAAAAAAGAATTAAATAGAGGTTCATCCACAAACAGAGGACGCCAGAAAGACACATTTATCACTCTGGAAACCTTTTAAGAAGTACTCAAGATACTTCAGAGTAAATTATTGCTACTGAAAGCAAACTTCTCCACAGTTAGAGCTCTTCTTATCCCACTATTGGCCTTTGGTTGCTAGGCATAGCTAGCTTTATACATTATATAAGATCTTATTTAAATACTTCTGAACATCTTTCATTTCAAATGATTTTATTTATGACTGAACTCCTTTAAAAATAATGAAACACAAAAACATCTTACTTCAAACAGAGCTTCAGATGGTAGCCGAGTTAGTCTATACAGAAAAAAAAACAACAAATGGTCTGGTCATCTGAAGAAGTGGGCTGTGCCCACGAAAGCTCATGATACCATCTACATTTTTTTTAAGTCTATAAAGTGCTACCAGACCATTTGTTGGTTTTTTTTTTTTTCAAATAGAGCACATGTTGTATCATCTAAATATTAATGGGAAAGTTTCAAAGCCAATGCTATTAAAATACACTTCATTAGCACCTTTAATTTGAGGAAAGTGCATTATGTTTATAATATTAATGCAAGTTAGGCATATATCCCCTTTTATAGGTGGAAAAAACATGAAAGAGATAGGTGACTTATTCAATGTTGCATAAGGGATGTGGCAAAGCAAGGAACAGAAATCAGGAGACTTGTTCCTAACCTAAATCACACTGCTGCCTGCTCAGGGACTTTGAACTCTTCTCTTCAGGTACACCATGAATAGTTCATCAGTTTGGAGGGGTTGTAGAAGAACAGGGAGAAAGCCTCAGCTATCCAGCTCTCTGACACCAGGGGCCAAGTGACACAAAGAAAGGAGGATGTACACCTCTCTAAACAGGTTTCTAAAAAAGGAATTCCCCTAAGCAACATGATTTAAATACCACAGGTTGATGAAAATATTACCTCAATTCTTGCCCAGTTCTGCATTATAGAGCAGGATGGATCCCCACTTTCACTAAAACCTGCAGATTAAAAAAAAAGCAGAGTTGTTTGACATATTTAAAAGCAAAGTATTGGTAATACTACAGTAAGACTTGCGTTCTAGATTTACTGTATTTGTGGCCCAACCTACCAAAGACATAATAGAAAATAAGCCATACTAGAATGAAAAGAAGGAGAATATTTCAAAGCTCTGACTTACGTTCTTCCACTTCTTGTTTTAAATATTCCACTGCACGTGCAAATGCAGACCTCAACTCTTCAAGTTCTTTACTTGAGTCTTTAGAAAAACAAAAAGAGAAATATCTCTGTACCTGAGAGTAATGATTTCCATTTCTTTTAGCCTACTGTGGTTTCTTCACTAAAAGTCCAGCTCAAAGAAGAAATCCACTTTCATCAATAGAAATTTTTTCAAAAAGCATTTTTCACTTCAGCAGATGTCATTGCATATGGAGGTTAAAAAGACAAATAGAGCCATATGAGACCAGAAACAGAGGGTGAATTTTTGGACAAAGCATTCTATTTTCCAACTAGAAACTGATATAGAGAATTGTACAAGATAAGTTTTAATAAATACCAAATGACTATTTCCTCCACAATGACATCTTAAAAACAATTATTAGAGGCTCTTAAAGAAGAGTACATTGTCATTTCTAAGGGCTCCACAGAGCAAAAAATTTAAGCTGAGTTATTCTTATAAGTTTATATATAGTTACCTTGTGTAAAATCCACCCTTCTTCTTAAATAATCAAGATATGCCTGCCAGATCTCTACATAATCCGTAGCCTGAATAAAACCAGCATTCAAAGCCTTTTCAAAGTTTTCTAGGGTGCAAAATAAAAGAAGAATGTATTTGCTTTCGTTCCCTTTGCCAATAACTGGAATTGGTAGACTGAGGGATAGGAGAGGCTATTTCTATGGTTTTATGAATCAAAAGTTATACTTCAAAAAGCTGAATGATGCAGTGGAACATGTATATAATATATTCTGATTAGTAAATGAGTATGAAATCTGCAAATGTGTTTCAATTCAGTAATGTGCAATTAGAGTTATAAAGAAACCTCTGCTTAAATGTGAAGTTGTTCCAGAAAAAATACTGTAAAATAGTTTCACAACATTTCCATTAATCCAGCCTAAGGTTAGAGAGAGTTCATAACAGGTTCCTATTCCTTGTGGAATATCATTCACATTACCATTCATCAACAAGAAAACACCCTGGGGTTCAGACACTTTGGAAGCTTGCTATGGATTCAGTCAATAACTAATGACAGCAGAATTTCCTTACCAGAAACAATCTGATGATCAACTTTGTGCCTCTCCATTGCTAAAAGGTAACGATTCCACAGCCCAACAGTCCAGGGACAATTCCTAACAGCTCGATCATGTGCTGAGAGTACCAATTCTTTCACTTTCAACTGGCGGTCCTAAAATAACCACATAATCAATTAAAGGATGCAAAACAGTCCTCTCAGACAGCCCTCATCCCAGATGATATAATATTACCAAAAAAAATGCTGTCTTCAAAAAAATTTTTTATTTCACATAAAAGTTTGAGAATTGTACTTTCAAGATGACCACTTCGAAGGGAGAGATGCTATGTGACAGCATAACAGAGTATCACATTACACCTTTCAATGAACACAATCCATGACCAGTCAAATAACAACTCATTCTGCTATGCTGCCCAATTTAATGAGACAGAATAAAAGCATTGAATGAATCCCCAATAACCTTAGTCATTTAAAGTGCAAGCAAGAAAAAATAATTTAGCATCAGAGTGTGAGACGGCCCCTTTTAGGGAACTTGGTAATGGTATCACCTTGCAAACTTGATACCTTCTAGGAGGTCATGTAGACTAGGAAGCAATTCCGTATGGATACATCTTCACTGCAAAATTAACCGGGACTCTTATTTGGGTGTTACCTCTAACTGCCATCCCATCCATATACAAAATACATTGGGATGGACCAGATGACAATACTCAGTGCACCTATTTTGATCAATGTCAAAGTGACTTTGTGTTTCTATAAATACATTTCTGAGAGAAGGGAAATGAACACTGATGAAAACTATATTGACACAACTTAAGGTGACCAGATAGCAAATGTGAAAAATCAGAACAAGGATGAGAGGTAATAGGTGCCTTTAAAAGGCAAAACCCCAAATACTGGGACCTCTAGTCCCCCATCATAGTGTCTGGTTAGTTGGATTGACAGTTTACGTGGAAGCGTGGAAACATAGGCAAAATCCAATACTGAGTCCAAAGAGATACAGCTACACAATAGGGTAAATGTAATATTATTTTCCTTTCCTTACCAGATATTGATTGTACCGTGCCCAGAGATCCGGCACAAGGCAGTTCTCAGCCAGGGCACGCTCATAAATTAACTGAATGCGAGCTGGATCCCCTCCTTTCATTTCAAAGTCAATATAGGCTTGATATTCTGCTAGTTTGGGTGTCTCAGCAACCAGCTAGAACACAAACAGGAGTACAAAGACAAAAGAGTCATACTTTGTCAGGAAGATAAGCAAATCAACCTTGAATCAGAACAGCATTTTACAGACCAAGAGCAATGATCTGAACAACAAGATTTTAGCCTTAAACAAATCAGCAGATCTAGGAGAATTCTAAGCAGCGGATCTGGATTCAGGCCTTTTGATTTTCACTGACCTCTGAATACAGATCAGGCTGTGGAAGGGTTCAAATATACACTTCTATCCTTACTAGGCCAGAATGTCTGGAAGGTCTTGAAAATGGTTCCAATGGGTGCCATAAGAATACTGCAGAGTGATTCTTGATGCAGGCCTCTCTGCCTATGCAGTACTATTTCAAGCTGCTATAAAATTCTCAAAACTGTATGTAATAATACAAACAATGGGAAAGTTTCCTTTATGTTGCTTAATGCTGAAAAGGAGTTTCAAAGTCACTAGTTTACTTCTGTGGTTGTTTAGGAAAAATAGGTTGTTTAGTTTCATAACACATGTTTAAAACAGTTACCAGAGCCTCTTCATACAGTTTACACTTTTCCATCTGTTGCAGTGCTTTCTTGTAGTTCTTTATGACTACTTCCGGCACAGGATCCTCCGACCATTCTTCATATTCAGCGTATGTGGCTTCCATGTCTATTAATAGAGAAAGAACCAAATTGACAGAAACAATTATTTTACTAAGTAATATGAACTATACATCATGAGTTTTCATGTTGTCCTGTCTGTAAACCCTGATTGAGATGGAATATAGCTTGACCACTTGGTTAAAGGGCTGAAATAACAGTTTCTATATACGATAATCCAATTCAAACTCAAGACAGACTATTACAAATGGATGGTTTTGGACAGAAACACAGCAGAATAACTCCAAGGCTTTAGGAAGAGAGCGAACAACCAAACTGTTTTCATGTACAAGTCAAAAAAAGGGAGAGAACTGTGTTTATTTGGGCTTGGTTAGACTCTTAAAGGAAGGGGACAGACAGGGTACCAAGTGAAAGCATGATGGAGCTGATACCCTGATTGCACATTAGGGGAAACACCAAAAGCTACGATAAAGCAGAAGCTAGGATGTATTCCTACCATCAACCTAGGTTCATAACTGCTCAGGAATTTTTCAACAGAATGTTTTTTGAACATGTCCAAATTTGGCAGACCAGGAGCCTGAACCCAAGTTTCCCACATTCCAGGTGTGCACCCTAATCAGCTAGTTTGGGGGTACAGTCTTTTTTTATTTTCCTGAAAAAAAACTATAAAGTCTCAGTTTCACTCCGATAGCGAATGGAAAAAATGGTTGAAACCTCAAAAGCTTTAGGGAGACAAGAAAACTGTTTCCCACCTGGATCTACTCTTGTACCATGCCTATCCCCATTGCATCTTTATGGCTTACTGTCTTCTGTTTAAAAAGCTCCTCGTTTAAATTGCAAGACATGTTCTATCAAAGTATGTAAGGTACTTAAAAGGGTTTTTTGGCAATATCTTTTCCTTGAATGTTACAAAAATCAGATAGGAATTAGAAAGCCAAATATTTCCCAACAAAGCAGGGGCACAGAAAGTCTTTGAAGCACTCAGAATGACACATCCGTGACTTCAAAGACACACAAACCTTGTACAAGCATTTTCTGTGGCATGACCAAAAGGAGAACTCAGCGGCATAACCACTGCACCACTGAAAGGACAACATGTAGCCTTACCCAGGCAGCCTTCCCACGTACAGGGGCTCTTACCTAGCAGCGGGATTCCCAGCTGGCGCCTGAACAGTGTGTGGATCTTCTCAAGCTGTGCACAGAGTGTCTGCTGCTGTTCAGGGGAGGGAATACTGCCAGCAGCTGGCTACAAACAAAGACATACTCAGCATTACCCAACTCCCTTGGGGCCTGGGTTGATAAACAATAAACCCAAGTGCAATTTGAATAATAGACCTGAGATCCAAATGACAATATTTAAAAAGCATACGTGGCAAACAAGCATCTTGTGTAATAGAACTGTACAAGCACGCAACAGAAAGCTGCTCAGCCAGAGGCATGCAAGAAGCATTTCTTTCCAAGAACTAAGATGCACATTTGTAAATTATGTTTACGATCGCAACAAGTAACTGCCAGTTTGCTACAGTACTTGCTGAAAACAGGGACATAAGATAATGGCAATGCACAAGCCCAATGTCAGTAATTGCAAGACAGTTTCTAACTTGACAACTCTTGAAGTTCATGCACCATGTGTCCCCTCTAAGACATCTAGGTATCCTGACCACTTTGACTAAAGACTAGATCATTAATATCAAAATCTCCAATTACCCCTGTTTAAATAGCTATTAGCTTTCTGAGAGCAGCTCTTTCAACATTTTGTAAACTACCAAGAAACAGGACTGCTGATGTTATTGACTATGCTGCTACTATTTTTTTAGGCTTTGTTCTTGCTTATTTCAAACAGAATATACACCTTAGAAACTGTCTGGAATGCAAACATTCATTCACACAGAAGAGGAAAATGAATGAATTCTTAAGGTAGCAAGTCCTCAAAGGCAGAAAACAAATAAAGGTAAGTTATGTTTATAAATATTTACTGAGAAAAAATAAGTGTTTGAAAATGATTTTTTTTTTTTAATTTAAAGCTATTTTTCTGAGTGCCAAGCCAATGCAAAAGCAGGAAGAATTCTAATATCTGCACTGAGGTTCCTCCCTGTGCACACCATAAATGACACCACCTTCTTAATGTTAATAACCACTGCGGCAGAGCAGATACATTGATTTTTGAAAGGCCTACTGACACCACCATTTCCTCGCACTCAAGATTAACAGAAAATTCTGGATTATACCTGTACTGTTTCCAAGATGGCATTTTCAAACTCCCGGTAAGCTTCCCAGATTGCTGCTCCTTTTGTCACATGTAAGCCAACAGCAGTCAGTGCTCTTTCAAAAATTGAGCGAACTTTCTCAATCCCGCCTTCTTGACCAATGCCACCAATCGAATACTGAGCATACTCGAGCCAGATTTCAGGACCTAAACAAAAGTAATCAGAAACAATGAAGTAAAGTCTTCTCCCAGGAAAGAAAGTTTCCCTTCAACTTCCCAAATCATCTAGGGATACAACATATACAAAGTAGGGATGTTAAATTTTGATTAATCAGCTAATGAAGTAGTCTACGGAATTTCCATCAACTACTTGATTAGTCAATAAGGGGTGGGGCGCGATATTCGCTATCCCAGCTGTGCCTCTGCCTGTTAAATGAAGTAAGCCCGCAGCTCTTACTACATTTAAAAGGCAGAGGCACAGCAGGGAACCCGGGGTGAGTGGGGACTGCTTGACTCCCCACTCACCCTGGTTTCCCACTGTGCCACCTCTGCCTTTGTCTTGCTACATTTCAAAGGCAGATGCACAGCAGTCGGACCAGCGTGTGCAGGGACTGCTATGGTTTCCACTCACTTCTGCCTCCCCTGCCATCCCTGCCCCCCGACAATGCTGGGGGGGAACCAGCTTTTAAGCAGGCTCCCCCACAGCTCTGGCTCCTGCTCCCCTCACCTTGCTGCCTCTAAGGTAACCTAAGTAAATATTTATTAAACAGTAAAAGGAAACAAAAGAGGTTTTACATGGTCAATGCAGAGTAACACATATGCACACAAATTCCAATGTGATGTTTCAAAAGGTAAGAAAAGAGGAGACTAAGGGGGGATATGATAGAGGTCTATAAAATCATGACAGGTGTGGAAAAAGTGAATAAGGAAAAGTTATTTACTTATTCCCACAACACAAGAACTAAGGGTCACCAAATTAAATTAATAGGCAGCAGGTTTAAAACAAACAAAAGGAAGTTTTTCTTCATTCAGTGCACAGTCAGCCTGTGGAATTCCTTGCCATAGGATGTGGTGAAGACTAGGACTTTAACAGGGTTCAAACAAGAGCTAGACAAATTCATGGAGGTTAGGTCCATCAATGGCTTTTGGCCAGGATGGGTAGGAATGGTGTCCCTAGACTCTCTTTGTCTGGAAATGGATGACAGGAGAGGGATCACGTGATGATTACCTGTTGTGTTCCCTCCCTCTGGGGCATCTGGTATTGGCCACTGTAGGCAGACAGGATACTGGGCTAGATGGACCCTTGGTCTGACCCAGAAGGCCATTCTGAATCGGGGCAGCAGGGAGGTGGGAAGCAACTAGTTGACTAGTTGCTTACATCCCTAATATAAAGCACCTAATACATATTAACAATACACTTTCCTAGCATACTACACTTCCACAGAAAATAAAATATTTTTTCATGCTGCACTCTGGACCCAATACAATTTGATAAGTTATTGTCCTGATAGATTGGGAGCAACAATAGGCACAACAGGGATGTGAAAGTGTGAGCTCATCGATTAATGTTCAGTTACACACAGGCCCCAGATACACGTGCACCGGCTCCTGGGGAGCCGCCGGCTCTCTCCCTCCTCTCCCCCACTCTGCTACTGCCTCTGTATCAGCAATTACACAGTTACTTAATTGAACACGTTAACATACCTAATTTTTGTAAGACTTTTGATTCAGTGCCACATGTCAGCCTCAAACAAATTTGGGATCTAAATCAGTGCTTCTCAACCAGTGGTGTACTTGAGAGAAGTCTGCGGGATATGTCAACAACTGAAATTTGGAGAAAACTGAATTTTTGTTTTCAGTTTTACAGCGTTTTATTATTTTTGTACTTTTTACATCCAAAAATTTCATCGCCAGCTATGATTAAGTTGTTTAAGCAAATGTGTTGCAATGGTAGAAAAAAAAATTGTCTCTCTGAAAACTGTAGGTACTGGGGGTACTTTTTTTTTTTTTAAAAGGGTACTTTATTAAAAAAATTTGAGAAATACTGATCTAGATTAAATTACTATAGGATAGGCACATAACTGGTCGAAAGTTAAGATGACGAGGTGCGTAATTTGCTAATCGTACAGTCGATAGAATTTGTATCAAGTACACGATTAGCCACTAAGGAAAGGTGCTCAGTCCCAGATCACGCCAGATCCAGGAGCTACCCCCCACTGCAGCTCTGCAGTTTAAATGTAGTAAGAGCCAGGTGCACAGGGCTGGCCGCAAGGTTCCCAGGTACAAAGAATGAAGGATACTAGTTCATCATATACCTTAAAAAAGCACTCACTCAAAATCCAAAATGTAATCCACTCTCCAGTTCCTCTGCAATCTCAACTACCTCTGGCTTCCCATGATTAACATTCTTCGACCTGACTTATCAACAGACATCTTTAAATGCCAGCCATATTAACTATTACATTCACATCTTTCAACAAATAGTGGGTGGGCATGGATTTTTTACGTTTCTGTGTATGGAGTTCCACATTATAGTTTCACTGATGTGTGTAAGTGAGGTATGATATTAGGCTGAAAAGGGTGGACGCACAATTTTTTCATGGGATTGAAAATCCATTTTCCAACCTGCTCTAGTCTGTAATGTTTATAAAAGCTCCAAACTATTAATACCTGCAGGACAGCATGGGAGGGAAGACAAGCCGGACACAGACAGGAGCAGCACAAATAAGCAAGAAAGAACAAAGAAAGTGGCAGTAAAACTGCAAAATAGAGCTAGAGAGCAGGGCTGAGCACCAGAGCTCCAATGTCACACCACAGACCACAACAAAACCCAACCAGCCTTTCATCTCCTAAGTTCCATGTCCCACGCCCCCACATGCCATTCCAAATTACAAAACCTGCATGCTATCCTTTCCTGCAGTTTTGCATTTTTTTATTGCTCTAAATCAAACTATCGTAAAAATTTGTGTAAAAATTCAGGGAAAACTAAAAATAATGGTCTGTTGGTAATGGGGATAAAAAAAGCTGAGTGAGCAGTTCCATCACTTTTCTCCTATATCAATTCCCTGGGAGGTCAGAGAATAATTCCTTTTGTACATGATTTTTAGAACTTAAGAGTGGCTTTGAAGAATTAACAAAAAGCCACTACTGACTAGGGATGTAAGTGACCAGTCAACTACACCATAAGCATGCGCTTATCAAGTATTTGAGTAGTGACTCTACTAGTCGTTTTCCTCCCAGCCACCTTGCTGCCTCTATCACAGAGAAGGTAGCAAGGGTTGGGGGGAGCCGGTTTTAAAGCCAGTTCCCCAGAACCATTGGGGGCGGAAGGGACAGGGAGGCAGAGGTGTAGCGGGAGACCGGGTATGAGCCGGGAATCAGCTGTCCCAGCTCACACCCGGTCCCAGACACTGCACCTCTACTTTTCAAAATGTATTAAGAGCTGCTAAGGAACTAACCCCACTGTAGCTCTGCAGTTTCCCCCCTTATTGACTAATTTAGTAGTTGATGGAAATGCTATTGACTACTTGATTACCTGATTGCATACAATTTAACATTCCTACTACTGACACGTCAATAATATCTGCCAATTCATTTCACAGCTAGCTCCACCACTATAATACATGAAGCAAACCCGATTGTTCAGCGCAATAATTAGGTACTTAGCAGCAGCCATTGCCTGATGAATAGGTGTGGACAAGTATCAGATATTTGTCTCTCTTTTAATGAAAGTCCCCATGGCCCACTGCTGTGAAATGTGGGCTAGCTGGAGTACTTAAGTAGGTAGGTTAATAAAGGATTATGTCTTTTGGTATTAATGGCAACTCACTCTTAAAAAGCTTTTACAGACTGTGGACATAATAGAAACACATTAAAGAAAGCAGGAACTAAAAAAAAATAAGGTCTACAGAAAAATGCAAGGCGCTGAAAATAAGCCTTTTAAAAACACTTTCTAAAAACAAGAACAGAAGAATTCATTATAGGATACAGGATTCAATATCTGTAAGGACAGACTCCTCATCAGGTAACAGCAAGATACAAAGCCAGAAAATGTAGTGTTAACCAGCTGCTGTCCATTGAAATCAATGAAATGATACAATAGAGCTGAATCCTTCAACGACTTCTCTCCAATTTGCATAAATTTCAAATCTCCATCTACATATCATCAACAGATTGTGAGTTATTACTTTTAAAACAGCTATTCTTTACCTCACAGATCCAAAACAAATTTGGGGGAGTATTTTTCACAGTATTAACCATAAGAAAGCAGAAAGCAATGAAGAAGAATGCAAAACTACAAATGTTTATTTTGCAGGGTATCTTTGCAACTTACAGATATAGTCTTTCACAGCTCTCTCAAACAGCTCATAAACCTTCTCACGATCAGTGTTTTCAGAAGCCATCCTTATCTCATCCTTCAACCAGTCTAGCCAAATTTCTGAAAAAGAACAGGAACTTTAGAGGTACATTACCAAGAATATTCAAAAGAATCCAAAAGATAAGAAATTAGTTTAACTTGGCATCACTACATAGCATAGTTTGAAAATGTGATTATTTTTTGTAACACTTTTTTGAACTTTTACAGTTAGCTATAACAAATTTTACTATAGCTTTGGCCAGTTTTTACAATCCTACCACCAAATATTTAAGCAAATATCTATTTGTAAAGGTAGAGTGTTACCGTGATGCTTATATGATGTGTCAGTTCAATTCCCAGGGAACAATGGCCCATAGCACAAGTGATTACTAGCACAATTTGTACCCTTCTAGATACACAGCAGATGCCAATCACCGAACAGCCACAGAGGCTGTTCTCTCACCCTCTTTCTGGGAAGAGGCACTTCCATGTCAGGTCAAGGCACATCTGCCAGGCTGTACAGGGAAGTTTGCCCGGCTGCTGTCTGTCCCATCAATAAAAAAAAATTAGGTTAATAGGCTATTTGCAACTTTCAACAGCATCTTATTACAAAATATTACAAAATATTAACCTTTTGGCAGGCATTTGTATGCTCAACACTGGACATTATAGCCAGAAGCATCCACTACCTACAATCCCCAAAAATGTCTGATTTGTACTTCATGTTAAAATTCAACACCACTATTTTACAAAATGTTCAATTTAGCTGCTAAAAACAGTGGGAGGAGCTTTCAGAAGGATAACCAGGGTGAACTAAAGTAATCCTGTACCTTCAGTCAGGGGAAAGAGTTCACTCATCTTCTGGCGGGCTCTTCTAAGCTTTACCAGCTCTCCTTCCTGGCGAAGCAGTTTTATTAGGTCCAAGTGACAGTTATAGTCAAATGCATTGATGGAAAGCTTTAAAAAGGAGATGAAGAAATGTAAGAGAGTACATCCAGCAGTTGGTTACTAGCGTGTAGAACTTCAGAGTTCTATTTTGGACTGTGCCATCAATTCCTTCAGTGTCTCAGGTAATGGCTACACTATAGAGCTTACAGCAGTGCAACTGTAAGCTCTCTAGTGGAGTTGCTCTCAATGAACTAGAGAGAACTCTCCATTAATCCACCCCAACAAGTGGCAGCTGGAGAAGCTCTCAACAACATAGAGCTGTTCACAATGGTTCTTATGTTGGCATAACTTACATCGCTCAGGGAGTGGTTTATTCACACCCCTGAGCAACATAAATTATACCAGTCAAAGTGCTAGTGTAGACCTAACCCCAGACTGCTCAATGTGAAGTGAAAACAATACACACCTTTCACCAGCCTGCATAGGGGTTGTGCAAGGTTTCGTTGTTTGTAAAGCCCACTGAGGGCACAAAATGAAAGATTCTATTCTAACAGATGATTGAACTGGGCCCTTGGAGCTAGAAGCCACTGTTTAATAATGTGGATCCTCAGGTGATAAGCATCATAAGAGGGTGCCTAAATCTCACTAAGCAGTTGTGCACAGTTGCCTAATCACCATTTTAGTGGTAAAACTGATGGTTTGTATCCAAATTGCAGTAGATCCCACTTTTCAATAACATTGTACAAAACCGGAGAATTTGCTCCAGTAAACTTGTATAAAAATCCAAAAAACGTTAGCTTCCCATCTAATAACTGGAAATAGCAAACAAAAGCAGTCCTCAAGATAAAATAGTAGTTTCTGAGATGTGAAAAGATCGAAGTTCTTTTCTAATTAAGGTTCTGCCCCCCTTTTCTCAATGTATGGTAAAGCACAGAAAAACCCCTACATTTGTTACTGCATGGTCCACCTTGCAGTTCATTTCAGCAACAGACACGCATGCTTTCCAATTATATTAGTCCTCAAGAAGTTCTATTCCTGGTTGCAACCATCAATTATTTCAGTAATCAGTGCATAAAGAAAACCCTCTGAAGTTAGCGCTATCCCAGTTTGCCATAGCAATTAAAACACCAAAGAATTACACAATAGGAGAACTATTTCATAAAGATATAACATTTTCATAATTACCAAGCTGAAACTAAAAGCGAAGAGCATATTTCTGTAGAAATACTGAAAGTGTCTCCAATTGAAAGGGCTGTGTACCAAGATGGCTAAAAAAGGTACATACTTCAATTCTCCAACAGAAACCACACAGTTTATGAATAGTGTAATGTACATACATTACACATGATTATGAAACTTGGAATTTGTTAGCTATGTTAGGGTTTAACTGATTAACTGTTTAACCAATCAACTGATGCTTATCAGTTAATGGTACAGATTATATTCAACCAATTCCTGGGGGAGGTGGCTTCACTGCAGTAGGGAAGAAAAGTTTCCTTCCCAGGGAGAACAAGAAGCTCTCCCCCTCCTCCCAAGCCAGGTAGGCAGCTTCACTGAAGGCTCTACAGTGAAAAGCTAAGCTTTATACTGCTGAACCAATAGCACATGTAGCCACTAAGATTTTTTTAGCAGTTTCACAGTTACCCTATTACACGATTTTTAACATCCCTTGTTCCAGTGTGTGTTCAAAGAATTTGAGACTATAAATAAACAAAAAGGATTTCTTGATGCTTTACAACAGACAGCAGAATTATACAACCCTGGATTAACACTACGGATTGATTCGTAGGGCCCTAGCACCCCAACTTGCAACGCTGCTTCCTGTACACACAAGACAATCCCTGACCTGAAAGATCCTTACAGATGAAGGCAAGTAGCGATAAGCAAGGGCAGAGAAAGATTCTGTACTTGTACGCACCTTACAGAACGTGTGGGGGTTCCTGCTGAACAGTGACTAGCCCCCAGTCTGGATGCTCACATAGCCCAGGGATGAGGGCCCGATGCTCTGACCTGGGCGCTACTCGCAGAGCCCCCAGGGCGGCGCTTCCCTCCTGCACACCCCGAACCGCAGCCGCGGAACAGAGCGCGCGGAGCCGCCTCCCCCTCACCGCGCGCTGTGGGCACCGAACCGAGGGGCCGGCGGCAGCGGTGACCCCGCTCGCCGAGGCAGGGCTGAGGGCGGCTCCACGCGCGGGGCAACGGGCTTCACGGGCACACCCGGCTCGCGCCCCGCCCCCCGCCTGTCCACGAGCACCGGGCCGCGATCCCCACCTGCTCCTCCAGCCGCTGGATCTCGGCCTCGTTCTCCTTCTCCTCGTCCTCGCCATCCGCCGAGGAGCCCGAGTCGCTCTCGTCCCCGCACTCCCCCTCCGGCCGCCGCTGCTCCTCCTCCGCCGCCGCTACCGCCGCCGCCTCTTCGGTCCCGGCTGCCGCTGCCGCCGCCTCCGCCATCTTGTGCAGCTACCCGCTGCGCACTGCCTGCCGACCTCGGCCAAGCCGCGGGGCTGCCGCTGGCGCGCCTGACTCACCCGTCCCCGCGCAGATGCTAAACGCACCCCCGGCAAGAAGAGCGAAGGCCCGGGTGGACCTCGGTGTACTCAGCTCTGCAGCAACGGCCGTTTCCGAGTAGGGAGTCACGGCCTTCTCGTGGATGGATTCTTGCAGGCACCTGCATGGTCTGCTGAGGTCCTCCTGGGCATGTCGGGGCCTTAAGGAGGTCCCCCTGGCCATGGCTTGTGGGTAGGGAAAGGACCCAGGCTTGGCCGCCATATTGTGTGTGGCAACTCAGCTGTACGCAGGCTCAAGGTCTTGCTTGGGCTTTCTGAGCACCTCTGTCCATAGCAAATGGCTCAGGTCTTGCTGCCGTGTCCCCGCTCATCCTCTCACCACCACAGACATTGTAATAACTAGAAATTCAGTACACTCTGTACGTGCACCATGGATAGTGCAGGGACTAGTGCACAAGAAATTAAATATTCCCGTATTTATAAAGTTCCCGTAGCTGCAACACTAGAGAATGGGATATGGCATGGGAATTAAATATGGTGAAATGTATTTGCAAAGACCCCGCCCCCATCCCTCTTAGCCCCTTTTTGGTGACGTTGCATAAGAAATTAAAACAGATATTTGCAAAACTCCCTCTGCCCTATCCAACCTCAGTGTTCAGGATGCTGTCTAAATAACTGATAAAACAGTAAAGCATCCTATGATAGCAAGGTCTGGAAGTATGCAAATGGGAATATTAATAAAAAAACTTGCACCTCTTCTTCCTCCCTCCCCTCCCCCCATTAGAACTCATTCCCACTGAAGCCAAATGAGAAACCAAGTACTGACCACAGCAGAGCAAGACTATTATCAAACTGCTTCTACTTAGCTCTCTCGTCTGGAATCCTGATTAGCTAACTGTCAAACTACAACACTGTATAGGACAAATTCAGGCTTTGGATAACAGCCTGAGAGTGGATCATCTGTCAGCCAGCTGTTAGGTGAGCCCTGTAAATGGCTCTGAACATGGTGACAAACACAGTTGGCTTTATAGATGTAAGCGACTAGCCTAAGCAACTAGTCAACTACTAATTGCTTCCCTCCACCTCTTCCTCCCTTTATCAGAGAGAGGCAGCAAGGTTGAAGGGAGCAGGAGCCTGAAGGGAGGAGGAACCTATTAGGTTCCCACCACCATGTCTCCACGGGGGGAGGGGGGGGGGTGGAAACAGAAGCATACCAGTTCCCACTCCTGGCACTTCTGCTTTTGAAATGCACAAGAGTCCTTTTCTGAACCCTGTTAAAGTCCTGGTTTTTCACAATTTGCTCTAGCAAGGAGTTCCACTGATTGCAATAAGCCTAGTAGGCATAAACACATAGCTCAGCGGGCCACTCTGCCCCGCTTGGATGGCCTATTGCTCGCCTATGCAAGTGGGTGTGCGCACAATGTGCACCGGGAGAGCCCCGAGCACAGAAAAGCTGTTGGTTAAGCCTGGGTTGGTTTCTCCCGGGCAATGCTTGGCTTCATCCAGACCCCGCTATTGGCTCTCTCAGGCCCGGGCAGATCTCCCGGGGCAGCGATGCCCTGAGCAGGCGTGGAGGGTCCATTTCCCAGGCGCAGAGCAAAAGGATGCAAAGAGCCATAAACATATCCTGGGGCGCGCCCTGCTGCACGCGGCTCGGCTCCCGCTCCCGGCGGCACCACAGGAGGGGAGGGGGAGGGGGAAGGGGAAGGGGGAGGAGCCGGACACGCGCCTTCTAGCGGCTGCTCTCTGAGCCCCGCCGTCAACTGCCCTTTGCCCCTCGCGAGGGGGCGGGGCCAGAGCACGTGCGGGTCACGTGGGGGGCGTGACGCGACGCGCTCCTAACAGTGCGCGGGGACAGGGCGAGACGTCTCGCGCTGTCCGCTGCTGAGAGAAGATGGCGGCGCTGAGGCTGACGGGGGGCCGGGCTGCCGCCGCGCTCCTGAAACCCGGGCCCGGGGGGTTGGCAGGCCCTGCCGCGGCGTATCACAAGAAGGTCGGTGAGGGCGGGAGAGGGAATAGCTTGGGGGCCGGGAGCAGCACTGGGGGCGGGTGGGTGGAGCCTTGTAGGCGAGATGTGAGTCCGTAGGGGCGGAGTGTGAGGGGGCAAGAGGCTGATAGCAGCATTGGGGGCGGGGGAGTAGAGATGGGGCGGGGGGGGGGATGCAGCATTGGGGGCGGGGGAGTAGAGATGGGGCGGGGGGGGATGCAGCATTGGGGGCGGGGGAGTAGAGATGGGGCGGGGGGGGGGATGCAGCATTGGGGGCGGGGGAGTAGAGATGGGGCGGGGGGGGGGATGCAGCATTGGGGGCGGGGGAGTAGAGATGGGGCGGGGGGGGGATGCAGCATTGGGGGCGGGGGAGTAGAGATGGGGCGGGGGGGGATGCAGCATTGGGGCAGGAGGTTGAATGCTGTGAGATCAGCATGGGGGGGACGTAGAGCAGAGATGGGTTGGGGGGGAAAGGACTTGGAGAGTGGGAGAAGCATTGGGCGGGTGAAGAAGAGGGTGGGATCCTGGGAGTTGTGTGGGAAACTTGGGACTGGGAAAGGAAACGGAGGTCTGGCTATTGTGGAACTAGGGAGCTTATGGACTCCCCTGCCCTTGAAGCTGGGGCAGTGTTGGGAAGGTTCTCAGCCATGCCATGCACTGGGATTTCTTGAGGTATGTTTTAAACTGCACAGACTTTGTGAGCGCTTTCCTAGCCAGGGACTGTAGATACCGTAATCCTTGCAGATAAAATTCTCTTTTAGGTAGTGGATCACTATGAAAATCCTAGAAACGTGGGCTCCCTTGATAAGAGTGCAAAGAACGTTGGCACTGGATTAGTGGGTGCTCCTGCCTGTGGAGATGTGATGAAGCTACAGGTGAGTTATCAAATAACAAACGTGATTATTTCTGTGTGGGTAAAAATGCTGTTTTTGTTGTTTAGTGATTTGAAGCTAAGTTCTATATATTTACACCTCTATTCACTGAGAAAGATCTCTAGTATAATTAATATTATGAACTGACCACACTGGTTATGTTGACAAATATAAGCTGTTTGCGAGAAGAAAGAGGGGACATACAACTAACTTTACAAAATGGAAAGTTACAGAATATGAACATATTAGTCTTAAATGAGAACTGCCTTCACATGAAACTTCTGGTGGATGATTCTGATTTAATGGTATTACAGGTGGTCCCTTTTGCTAAAAAAAACCAAAAGCCTCTGTTTCATTTATATATCTGATAACACTTTGCGAATCTTGATTGTTTCCCCTACGTTGTCATTTTACCCACTGTTAAAAGATTAAAAAAGAAAATGTTCTGGTGAAAATCAATAAGAATATCAGGAGGATTCAGGGGCAGGTGTCAGCCCTGAAGACTACATTTAACTCACCTTTTGAAACAAAGTAGGCCTCAAGTGGATGATGTCCATTAAAGTCTACTTGTAACTGCTGGCTTAAACCACTAGTAAAATGACTTCACATTTCTATAACTAAAGTGTAAATGCTTTACAATATTCCTTGCTTTACTCTTAGGTCCTATACTGTTACCATGGATACCAATGTGAAGGGTACTTTGCCTTGATTTCTGTGAATAGGTTGAAATCAAATCATTATCAAGCTGAGTTGTCTTCAGTTATAGTACCACAAGGATGTTATGTAACCAAATCAATGACATTGGAATTCTTGCAGGTTGAAGTAGATAAAAATGGAAAAATTGTTGATGCAAGATTCAAAACATTTGGCTGTGGATCGGCAATTGCCTCAAGCTCATTGGCCACAGAATGGATTAAAGGAAAAACGGTAAAACTGACTTCACACCTGTGAAAGAGTATATTACACAAGACCTAGCAGCATAGATTGCTATTAACGCTACACCATTCATTATTAGAGGCTATATGTGGAACCATGAGAAGCATAGTATGAAGTTTCCATTTTACCTAGTGTGAATTTTTTTTCTACAGTGAAGCAGATTAAAAATATCTTCCATCCCTGTCAATGAAATTTGATTCTTCTAGTTTACTAATTTTAATTTCCATTTCCAGAAAGGCAGACCTTACTTTGGTAGCTTAATTTTCAGAGTGGCTTTGGCCTACATAGCCAGAAATAACTTACGCATATTTTCTTGGCAGAGGATATTGTGAAGACCAAGTCTTTAACAGGGTTCAAAAAAGAACTAGATAAATTCATGGAGGATATATCCATCAATATTTATTAGCAAGGATAGGTAGGAAGGGTGTCCCTAGCTTTTGTTTGTCAGAAGCTGGTTATGGGTGACAGGAGAGGAATCACTTGATTCTCTGTTCCGTTCACTCCCTCTGGGGCATCTGGCATTTGCCACTGTTGGAAGACCGGATATTAGGCTAGACAGACCTTTGGTCTCACTCAGTCTGGCCATTCTTGTGTTCTCTTCAGCATAAGCACTATGACTTTTTTCCAGAAAACGAGAAGCTCTTGTGAGATTATTTGTGTTTCCACCTTTTTTTTTCCATTTGTGTATAATATGAAGTTGTATATTGTACATACATAGTGCCATATAGCTGTAAATGCATAAACTGACAATATAGGTTCCTTGCAGGGTCACAGCCTAGTTCAGGTCTGGGCAAAATTCGGCCCGTGGGCCGGATCTGGCCTGCCAAGCCACCAGATCCAGCCCAAGGAGGCAGCAGGGAGCCCAAGGCAGGCTCCACTGCTTGCCCCGCGTGCCATCAGAAAAGCAGCTGCAGGGCTCTGTTTCTGTTTTGAAACTGGAGGGGAGAGGGGAAGTTTTAGGAGCTGCCCCACCCCAGCACATTCCCATTGGCCAGTTTCTGTCAGAAACCAGCCAATGCAAGCTGCTTGTTAGAATAACAGGCAGCTAAGAAGAATCATGCCCCCTCTCCTGGGCTCAGATATTCATGAAGCACATGGCCAAGCAGGCAGGCTGGTAAACATTTTAAGCTCTGCAGGCAGGCAGACTAGTTTGGCAGCTAACAAGTGAGACTCTTGGCCTCAGCCTGCTTCTGGCACCCCACCCTTTTCCTGCCCCAAATCTCTTCCTCCCTCTCCCCCCCACACTCAACATACTCAAACCCTCTGTCCCTCTCTTACACCCATTTCCCCCCCCCCCCGCCCTCCCAGATCTGGCACCCCAATCTCCTGCCACAGATCAGTCCCTTCCTACCCTAGGTCACATCCCAAACCCCTGCACTCCTGTCCCCTGCCCTAGATCACAATTGCCTGCTTCATTCCAACTCCCTCCCAGACTCCAGTCTCCCTCCCTTACCCCAAGCTCCATTCCGCACCCAACCTCCATTCCAGACCCTGCATCTCCATTAATGTCGTGGAAGAATGCGGCTTTCAACCACTTTCCAAAATCTTGGAGTGCTCCTCCTTCCCCCATCAAAAATTATTGCCCACACCGGCCTAGATGCTGGTGTGTGCCTTGACTTTTTAGTCATCTTCGACTGTTCATATGAAAATTTTTTGCTTACATCTGGTATCTTGGGGTGGAAGGAGAATGGGAAAGATGTTGATAGGGTGGTCAGAGCAATTTGTTTATACACAATCCTTTTAAAATGCTTTTGCACTATCAGTGAGCATACCAAAATAATTCTTCATATGTTTCTCTCAGAACTCCATCCTGAAGGTTAGTCCTCAAAACACGTTTTTCACAAATTTGTGGCTCAAGTTGACCACCTCAGGTGATTGATGACAAGCAGCCATAATCATATATTAACAAGTTTATACATTTCAGGTTGACGAAGCCTTGAAGATCAGAAATACTGATATTGCTAAAGAACTCTGTCTTCCTCCAGTTAAACTACACTGTTCTAGTAAGTTTGAGTTAAATATAGCTTGTTTAAACACTGAACTGTCTTAATTTTTAGAACCTATATTGTCTGACCTAACCCAGAAACAACATAGTATAACTTACTGCAGTTTGACTCTACAATTCTTACTGAGGATTCTAGGTATTTGCAAAAGACTTATATCAGTCAACAGGACGTAATTAGTGTTACCCACCTTTTGAGTCTGCCATAAATTCTCATAAATTAAGTGCATAGCCCTAGTGATCTCTTGTAAGGTGACCTTCAAGAGAAACAAATCAGGGTTTGGCTATTTTGGAACATATGATGAAGGCCTGAAAGACTTTGTTATATTTTTGTTAGAAGCCAGATCTTTCATTTAAGAGAGTCAGTGGTGACTAAAGAATTAGTGGTGTGACATCAAAGAGTCAAAAAAGGAAAGCTGAGCATTTAATCAGAAGGAAAGTCTTGTCTGACCAGTTTACCTTTCTCCAGAACATTAGTCAAGATTCAGTATCCCTTCTCCCTCAATGTAGATGTGAATTCAGACATAAATGACAATGAGAGCTGAAGTTCCTGGTGCTGGTAAGGTGAAGTAGCAACCCCCACTTAAAGAAAAATCCTCACTAATAAATGCAAAAAAATGGCATAGGCCCTATTTTAAAATCTTTGTGGGCTCCCTTAAAAGGAATGTAATGTATATTAAGGGTGTTGAATAAGATAGATTTCAATGAATTCCTGAGAGAAAATTAAGAGTGTTCCCTCAACTAAGGAACAGGGCAGGCTTTGTTGTTGAAACACTCCTTGGGTAGTTGTAACCTGCAAAAAACACTAGCCTTCTCTATTTCTATCAGTGTCTCTGCTGCATAGTACTATAGATACTCAATAAAAACACTAATGCCTGTTTTTGGTGTGTGTGGTGTGTTTTTTTTTTTTTTTTTATTAAGGTGGATCATTTTTACTCCCTATTTATAAACAGGCTTCAAAACTCTCTCTCTTGTTTTTTTGCTTTTCAGTGCTTGCTGAAGATGCAATCAAGGCTGCTCTGGCAGATTACAAGTTGAAACAAGATCCTAAGAAAGAAGAGTCAGAGAAGAAAGCAGCCAATACTTAAAACTAATGTTTGAGACTGTATAGCTTGCTCTCATTCCACTTAAATCTACAGTGCAATTACTTTAGATGTTAGACATGAAAACCAGTGCAGTACTAAAAAAAGCTGTATAATACGCACATAAGATACGCACAATGTTTCATGTGTATTAAACCATTGTTGTGGTGCTCAAATTACTGGAATGTTTGAGCTTATTTCAGCACAGACTACTGGTCTGTTCTGACTTCATTTTAAGTGTACGGATATGGGGAGGCAGTTAGTTCTGGAGTGACAGTTGAGTTTTCAGCAAAGAAAATCCTGGAGTTTCAAATGTTGGAAGGTTTGAAATTTATAGACTAACTGTACAGTTTTGTCTGTTTTGTATAGTAAAAGGTAATATTGGAAAGAGTTCTGCCTTGGTCTGAATGTCCTGTGCATGAAATTGCAGATCAGTTTTATTGCATATGCTGTACATAATATATTAAACAATCTATGGCAATTCATATTGGGTATCATTGTGTTAAGAACATAAGAATGGCCATACTGGGTCAGACCAAAGGTCCATCCAGCCCAGTATCCTGTCTGCCGACAGTGGCCAATGCCAGGTGCCCCAGAGGGAGTGAATCGAACAGTTAATGATCAAGCAATCTCTCCCCTGCCATTCATCTCCACTCTCTGACAAACAGAAGCTAGGGACACCATTCCTTACCCATCCTGGCTAATAGCCATTAATGGACTTAACTAGATAAATTCATGGAGGTTCTCTTTTAAATCCTGTTATAGTCCTAGCCTTCACAACCTCCTTAGGCAAGGAGTTCCACAGGTTGACTGCGCTGTCTGAAGAACTTCCTTTTATTTGTTTAAACCTGCTGCCCATTAGTTTCATTTGGTGGCCCCTAGTTCTTACATTATGGGAACAAGTAAATAACTTTTCCTTATTCACTCTCTCCATACCACTCATGATTTTATATACCTCTATCATATCCCCCCTTAGTCTCCTATTTTCCAATCTGAAAAGTCCTACTCTCTTTAATCTCTCCTCATATTGGACCCATTCCAAACCCCTAATCATTTTAGTTGCCCTTCTCTGAACCTTTTTCTTATGCCAGTATATCTTTTTTGAGATGAGGAGACCACACCTCTACTCGGTATTCAAGATGTGGGTGTACCATGGATTTATATAAAGGCAATAAGATATTTTCTGTCTTATTCTCTGTCCCTTTTTTTTTTAATGATTCCTAACATCCTGTTTTGCTTTTTTGACTGCTGCTGCACACTGCATGGACATTTTCAGAGAGCGATCCATGATGACTCCAAGATCTCTTTCCCGATTAGTCATAGCTAAATTAGCCCCCATCATATTGTTTGTATAGTTGGGGTTATTTTTTCCAATGTGCATTACTTTACTTTTATCCACATTCAATTTCATTTGCAATTTTGTTGCCCAATCACTTAGTTTTGTGAGATCTTTTTGAAGTTCTTCACAGTCTGCTTTGGTTTTAACTACCTTGAGCAGTTTAGTATTATCTGCAAACTTTGCCACCTCACTGGTTACCCCTTTCTCCAGATCATTTATGAATAAGTTGAATAGGGTTAGTCCTAGGATTGACCCTTGGGGAACACCACTAGTTACCCCCTCTCCATTCTGAAAATTTACCATTTATTCCAACTTTGTTTCCTGTCTTTTAACCAATTCTCAATCCATGAAAGGACCTTCCTTCTTATCCCATGACAACTTAATTTACGTAAGAGCCTTTGGTGAAGAACCTTGTCAAAGACTTTCTGGAAATCTAAGTACACTGTATCTACTGGATCCCCCTTGTCCACAGGTTTGTTGACCCCTTCAAAGAACTCTAGCATATAAGTAAGGCATGATTACCCTTTAAAGAAAACATGTTGACTTTTGCCCAACAAATTATGTTCTTCTACATGTCTGACAATTTTATTCTTTACTATTGTCTCAACTAATTTGCCCGGTACTGACGTTAGACTTACCAGTCTGTAACTGCTGGGATTACCTCTAGAGCCCTTTTTAAATATTGGTGCTACATTAGCTATCTACCAGTCATTGGGTTCAGAAGCTGTTTTAAAGGATAGGTTACAAACCATAGTTAATAGTTCCGCAATTTCACTTTTGAGGTCTTTCAGAACTCTTGGGTGAATGCCATCTGGTCCTGGTGACTTGTTACTGTTAAGTTTATCAATTAATTCCAAAACCTCTAATGACACTTCAATCTATGATAATTCCTCAAATTTGCCACCTACAAAGGATGGGTCAGGTTTGAGAATCTTCCTAACATCCTCAGACATGAAGACTGAAGCAAAGAATTCATTTAGATTCTCCGCAATGACTTTTTGTCTAAATGCTCCTTTTGTATCTCAGTTGTCCAGGGGCCCCACTTCCTGCTTCTGATGTAATAAAATGTTTTTTAAGTACCTTTTGAGTTTTTGGCTAGCTGTTCTTCAAATTCCTTTTTGGCTTTTCTTATTACATTTTTACACTTAATTTGGCAGTGTTTATGCTCCTTTCTATTTTCCTCACTAGGATCGGACTTCCACTTCTAAAAAGATACCTTTTTATCTGTCACTGCTGCTTTTACATGGTTATTAAGCCACAGTGGGTCCTTTTTTAGTTTTTACTGTGTTTTTTAATTTGGGGTATACATTTAAGTTGGGCCTCTATTATGGTGCCTTTGAAAAGTGTCCATGCAGCTTGCAGGGATTTTACTTTAATCACTGTACCTTTTAATTTCTGTTTAACTAACCTCCTCATTTTTGCATAGTTCCCCTTTCTGAAATTAAATGCCACAGTGTTGGGCTGCTGAGGTGTTTTTCCCACCACAGGAATGTTAAATGTTGTTATATTATGGTCACTATTTCCCAGCAGTCCTGTTATAGTCACCCCTTGGACCAGATCCTGTGCTCCACTCAGGACTAAATCAAGATTTGCCTCTCCCCTTGTGGGTTCCTGTTCCAACTGCTCTAAGAAGCAGTCATGTAAGGTATTGAGAAATTTTGTCTCTGCATTTCACCCTGAGGTGAAATGTACCCCGTCAATATGGGGATAATTGAAATCCCCTACTATTATTGAGTTTTTTGTTTTGATAACCTCTCTAATCTCCCTTAGCATTTCATAATCACTGTTACTGGCCTGGTCAGGTGGTTGATAATAAATCCCTATGGTTATATTCTTACTAGATCCCATAGAGATTCTATGGAACACGTTGATTCATTTAAGATTTTTATTTTATTTGATTCTATATTTTCTTTCACATGTAGTGCCATTCTTCCGCCACACCCCACCCTCCCGCACAACCTGTTCTGTCCTTCCGATATATTTTGTATCCTGGTATGATTGTGTCCCATTGAGTGTCCTCACTCCACCAGGTTTCTGTGATGCCTATTATATCAATACTAGCCAATTAGCCCGTCATAAGACAGGATTTTCAGGTCCCTCCTCCACGTCGGTCTTCTCTCCTGAGCCTCCGGTCTCTCTCTCTCTCTCTTTCTCTCTCTCCTCTTCCTACTGCCTCCCCCTCCTCTCTCTTGGCTCTCCTCTGCCTTCTGCCTCTCTCTCTGTGTCTCTCTTTCTCCTCTCCCCTTTCACTCTCTCTCTGCTCCTCTGTCTCCGTCAGGGATGCACGCTCATCCAGGCCCCGACCCCTATGTCACTGCCCAGCCCCCCTTCGCCTCCCGCCGTGGTGCTCAGCTGACTTTGCTGCTCAGCAACAAGCGGCGCAAACGGCCTCTCTCTCTCTTCTCCTCCTACTGCCTCGCCCTCTCTCTCTCTCTCTCTCAGCTCTCATCCACCTCCTGCCTCTCTCTTTGTCTCTCTCTTTCTCTTCTCCGCTTCTCACTCTGGCTACGTCTACGCTGGCGTGTTCTCACACAAAAACTCTTTTGTGGAAGAGTTCTTCTGCAAAAACTTTTCCAGAAGAGAGCGCCTACACTGGCACATGCTTTTGCGCAAGAGCATCCATGCCAGTGAAGATGCTCTCTTGCGCAAGAAAGCTCTGATGGCCATTTTAACCATCGGGCTTTCTTGCGCAAGAAATTCATGTTGCCTGTCTACACTGGCCTCTTGCGCAAGAACAATTGCGCAAAAGGGCTTATTCCTGAGCAGGAGCGTCAGAGTTCTGGCGCAAGAAGCCCTGATTTCATACATTAGAACGTCAGTTTACTTGCACAAGAACACGTGGCCAGTGTAGACAGGCAACAAGTTTTTGCGCAAGAGTGGTTGCTTTTGCGCAAGATCGTGCCAATGTAGACACAGCCTCTGTGTTTCTCTTCTCTTCCTCCTGCTGTGTGTCTCTCACTCTCTCTCTCTCGCTGTCCTCTGCCTCCGCCGTTCTCCTCTCTGTCTCCTCCGCGTCCTCTGTATCTACTCCGCTTTCCTCCTTTTGAATCCGGTGCCCTTTCCTGACGTCAGAGACGCACGCTTGTCCAGGCCCCGCCCCCTGGCTGTTCCCTCTGGGCGGCGCTGCTGCCTCCTGCCGTGGCGCTCGGCTGATTTCTGTGCCGCTCAGCTGGGCCGGCCTGCAGGAGCAAGCAGTGCAAGCGGCTGTTTGGGCCCTGCGCTCCCCATGCAGCACCCCTGTGCTGCATGGGGAGCGTGGACCCCAAACGGCTGCTTGAGCCGCTTGCTCCCGTGGGCCGGCCCAGCTGAGCGGCACAGAAGTCAGCCGAGCGCCACGGCAGGAGGCAGCAGCGCCGCCCAGAGGGAACAGCCAACATTTCAGCGTTACAGAGTCACAGACATTGGGCTACTATAGATATGATCCTCCTTTAACACAAGGACTCTAGTTCACCTATCTTATTATTTAGATTTCTAGCATTTGTGTACAAGCACTTTAAAAATTTGTCACTATTTATTTGTCTGCCCTTTTCTGATATTCTTTTTTATGTGAATGTTTCTCGTCTGATCTGGCACATACTTTATCCTCTTCCATCCTTTCCTCCTGACTAAAACCTAGAGAATCTCTATCAATTGACTCTCCTCTAAGAGACGTCTCTGTCTGATCCACGTGCTCCTCTGCACCAATCGGCTTTCCCCCATCTCTTAGTTTAAAAACTGCTCTGCGACCTTTTTAATGTTAAGTGCCAGCAGTCTGGATCCACTTTGGTTTAGGTGGAGTCCATCCTTCCTGTATAGGCTCCCCCTATCCCAAAAGTTTCCCCAGTTCCTTATAAATCTAAACCCCTCCTCCCTACACCATCATCTCATCCACATATTGAGACTCTGAAGCACTGCCTGCCTACCTGGCCCTGTGCATGGAACTGGAAGCATTTCTGAGCGTGCCACCATAGAGGTCCTGGATTTCAGTCTCTTTCCTAGCAGCCTAAATTTGGCCTCCAGGATGTCTCTCTTACCCTTCCCTATGTCATTGGTACCTACATGTACCATCACCACCAGCTCCTCCCCAGCACTACACATAAGTCTATCTAGAATATGCCTTGAGAGATCCGCAACCTTCGTACTAGGCAGGCAAGTCACTATACAGTTCTCCCAGTCATCGCAAACCCAGCTATCTATGTTTCTAACGATCGAATCTCCCATTACTAACACTTGCCTTTTCCTAATGACTGGAGTTCCCTCCCCCGGAGAGGTAACCTGAGTGTGAGAGAAAACCCCAACATCCTCTGGAAGGAGGGTCCCAACAATGGAAGGTTTCCCTCTGCTCCCGTTGATTGCTTTCCTTCCCTGAGCCTTTCATCCTCCTAAACAGCGCAGGGGCTGTCTGACCGGAGGTGGGACAATTGTACAGTGTCCCGGAAAGCCTCATCAACATACCTCTCTGCCTCCCTTAGCTCCTCCACTTCAGCCACCCTGGCCTCCAAAGCCCGTATGCAGTCTCTGAGGGCCAGGAGCTCCTTGCACTGAGTGCACACATATGCCACCCGCCCATAGGGCAGCTAATCATACATGCTACACTGAGTGCAATAAACAGGATAGCCCCCAATCTGCTGCTGGGCTTCTGCCTGCATTCTCTCCTACAGCTACCTAGGTTATTGATAGGGTTTTTATTTAAATCAGGAAGTTCTGATTATAGTTTAGTTTAAAGGTTTTAAAGAATGGGGAGTGTACCTCTCCCCCTTCCCAACTCCCTCTTGAAATTCCCTGTTTGCGGCCCTTGGTGGCAAAGCTCCCTGGTTGCTGACTCACTGCTTTATAAAGCCCTGGCCTTCCTGATAGCCTCGCCCCCTGATGAAGGCTCAACCAATGAACAGAAGTTTCTAGATTTCAAACCTTGTTTAGAAGCTCACAGCTTCCAACTGCTGGCCACAGCACACACTCCTTCAAACAAACAAAGACAAACAGACACAAGCTCAGCACACAGCAAGAAACCCCCAAACACAAACACACACTACAGCCAGCCACTTCCCTCAAGGATCCCGTATTTGCTCTTCCTTCACCTGGAGAACTCCATCTCAAAACTCCATTTCACTTTCTGGGTGGTAGTCATATCTGTCTATACTCCAGTTTGATTCCTAGCATTTCAAAACTGAGGAAATATCTGTTTACAGCAGGTGTGGTCCACTAGGGTTCCATCAGTGGCTTGCACACCCCCTGTATGCTCCCCTCTTCCCCACACCTTTCATGCATTTGGGCACTGAAGCCTTGCATTTCCTCCTATTCCTCCTCCTTCCTAGCATGATCAGAGCACCATGAATCCACTGATTAAGGCTCCATCCCGGCTTCTTCCCTCCCCCCCCCCACCACCTCACTCCCCAGCTGTAATGCTGTGAATTGGCTGTTTGTGGCTGTTTCATTTCTGGTAGAGAGGGGAAGAGTGGGTCTGGCCCACGAAAGCTCATCACCTAATAAACCATCGTGTTAGTCTTTAAAGTGCTGCATAGTCCTCTCTTTTGTTTCAGCTAGCACATCAGAGGCACGGCGGAATGTAGCAGAGACGGGGTGCACAGGATGCAAGTGGAACCCCAGTGAGATATGGGCTGCAGGTTGCACACCACTGGAATCATGTGGCCCACTGAGATGGAGGACCACTCGTGTGGCCCACTCAGTAGTCTTGGTTGCCAATCTCTGGTCTAGAGGCTACTTTAAAATCATCTCTCTTCATCCTGTGGCATTTAACAACCCAAAACTGAATTGAAAGAAAAGATAATGGCCACTAGAAGGCAGTACGTTCATAAAGCTGTTAAGAATAGGTAGACATGATAAACTGATGTGCTAATTCAGATACTACTTTTGCCATCAGTGTATTCTGTAGTTTAAACAACGGGTACCAGATGTGAAGGGGGCTATGAACACATTTAAGAGGTGGAGTTTACCAAATATTTGGGTCCCTCCTATTAACATAGATTCCCTACTGAGTTTAAATGAGACATTCTTCTTTGGGATGACAGAACTGCTGTTTCTAGCCTGTAACATATCCTAATTTAAAATGTAGAGAATAAACAGAACTCTCCATATGGTTCCTATTCCCTATCATTAAAATTCTCAAAGACCTTGATAAAGTCTAATTGAAACTGACAGGTTTCATAAACAGGGTACTACAACAGACTTCAAGAAAACACTTAACTACCTATGACTTTCATAGCTTATGACTTGAAACAAATAGAAAGCTAGCCACCCTTTGCACCTTCTTGGATGATGTGCTGATGGAAGAAAAACAGTCCAGTTTATAAAGGCTTGATTTTTGTTAGATCTGTGATGAGTGTCTCCTGTTGGTATCAGAAGCCACAGTAGAATATCTGTAGTTTTTGTACAAACTGGGCTTGCATGCAGTGAGTTTGTTAATGCTGTTTTTTATGCTGCATGCAGGAAGAGATTCTTCATTAATTGCAAGAGTCATTGGTTTGGGACCCAGGGCCCCATTTTGCTAGGCCATATACAAACTTTGTCTCTGCACCAAAGCATATACTTTGAGGAAAACAAGCAGTAAGACCATATTGATCAACATGATATGAACTTGAAGTGATACCAATGAGTTGTTGAAGGATTTTTAAATAGACATTATGGCTAAGGAGGGAGTTAAATAAAAAGGTACTCATGTGGAGGCATATAAGGAGCTATTCCCAAACACGGGCCAATTTGGAAGAAAGTATGAAGGTCCTTTTTTTGAAAAACTGAAATGAGTGGGCAATAGAGACAGAAGCTGATGTTTTGATAGCAAAATGGTTGGGGCAGGATGGGAGATTGTAATAGTGCACAGGAGGCAGTGGGAAGATTCCTAGAAGTACAGCAGTAGCTTGGGAGAATGATCTTGTGCAGTGTATAAAATAGCTCTATATTGTTTAGTCTCCACAAAAAGGAGAGTCTCCTCTAAAATAATCTCACTGACAAAGATGCATTTTTTAAAAAAATGTTTTTAAGTTAAGGTTGCCTATAGAATATTAATTCATCCCCTGTATCCATTACAGCCTAATTGCATCATTGCTCAAGTCTAAGGCAGCTTACATTGGATACTCAAAATTAGCATATTTTTTTACTTTACTCTTTGTTCCCTTTCTAAAAATGGAGCAATGCTCCCTCTAACAGAGTTGTGAAAACAAATGCGTATTTGCAAAGCACTCACGTACCACTGATAAGGATGTAGGAAAGCCTTTGACAAAATTAATTCTGCCCAGAGCAGGGTTTGAACAGTAAGTAGTAAAGCACCCTGAAAAACAAAATACTGAATAAATGCCTACTAAGTGATCGCCATCCATTGGATGAGGCAGGGGTCTTATGGGGGAAAAGAATTGTATGATCAAATAATTCAATGTATCAGTGCATCTGCACAAGGAAACTGAATTAAGGATGCACAGGCTCTGCAGCAGCACTCAGGGCAGAGAGCTTGGGAACTGGGACTCCCAGACTTAGCAGCCTGCATGATGAACTCTCTCACTTTGTGGGGCCGAGGCAAGACAGCTCCTGCCCTCTGCAGGCTCTCCAGCACTCTGGGCTGACAGATGGGGCCAGGAAATGGGCCCGCCCAGTTCAGAGCTCTCAGATTCTCTGGCTGGCAAGTCACATGGTGCATGAGATTTTTCCAGAAATGCTCTTTGGGTTGTTTTGTTTCTTTTTCTTTCTTTCTTTCTTTCTTTCTTTAAGTCCCCTTCCTGCAGAAAATGTTTCTAGCTTTTCATTCAAATCTAGAAATTAAAAATTTTTCACAGGAAGGAAATTTGGGTTTGCTCCCACCTTAACCAGGCAAATTAAAAACATTTATTAATAAATCCTTGTTTGATGAGGCTTTGCTTCATGAATTTTAAGTATTGGAGCCTGGTGTTATTCTAGCCACTTTGTAAGCCTTATTTAAGTCAGGAACACTTTGTTCATAGACAGCATTATATCAAGGAGTAAAGTGACCTTTAGTATCAAATATTACACATCTCCTACTTTGTGTATGAAAGGAGCAGCTCACTAGGCCATTTCTTCTCCAGTCTAATGCAGAAGCAGCTGGGAATGAGTGACAAGAGATGGATCACTTGATGGTTATTTGTTCTGTTCATTCCCTCTGGGGCACTTGGCTTTGCTCACTATCGGCAGACAGAACAGTGGGATAGATGAACCTATTGTCTGGCTGTTCTTATAGCCCATTAGTCTGGCAGGGGCTGAGGCTGTTCGGGGGTAAAACCAGAGAAAGCCTCTTAGGGTATGCCTACACTAGGGTTGCCAGATGGTTGAAACAAAAATACCAACCCCCACCCCCCCAAAAAAAAAACACAGAGAAAAAGTTCTGTTAAAAGGGAAAAAAGGGGGGGGGGACCAAAGTTGCTGAGAAAAAAAAAAGACTCCAAGACCATTTTGTGCCAGCAGCCTTGCAGAACCAGGTAAGCATGGGGGCTGGGGTCGGGGGGCTGGGGGTGTTGGGAGCCGGGGAGGAGCTCAAGGGGGGAGGAGGCAAGTTGCTTCTCAGTTTAAATCTCTGTGGTAATCACAGGGATAGGATCACTGCTAGGGTTACCAGGTAGTCATTAAAAAAAAAATACCGGACACGCTTCATGGGAGGAGGGGGGAGAAGGACCGGCCGGGAGGGGAGCGCTGCTGGCTGGGAAGAGGGAGGGGGAAACAGAGCTAATGGGGGGGGCAATGGGGCTGGCTGGGGGGGCCAACGGGAAGCAGGGCTGGTCGGTGGGGCGGGGGGGGTCAGGCGGAACAGGGCTGACCGCAGGATATGGGGGGGGGGGCGGGCGGCAGGGACAGAGCTGGCCAGGGGAGCTCAGGAGGAGAGGCGAACTGGCTGCTGGAAGCAGGGCTAGCGGGGAGTGTAGCAGGGCTGGCCGCGGATGATCCAGAGCAGGAAGCGGCCAGTGGGATGCAGAGCTGGTGGCAGCGGCGGCGTGGGCAGGGGGGAAGGGACTGGCCGGGGAAGATCCGGAGCAGGAACCGGCCAGCGGGATGCAGAGCTGGCAGAGGGGGCAGGGGAGCGAATCAGCCGGTGGGGAGCAGGACTGACCCAGGCTGTGCAGATCTCAGGGCGCTCCCGTCCCGCACGAGTCAGTCTGGCTGCGGCTCCACCACGCGCTCGACCAGCGCGCAGGAGCATGAACCGGGCTGCCCCTCCTCCTCACACACAACCAGGGCTCCCAGCGCCGATCACACCCCGTCTCCCAGTCACTCCCCCCGCCCCCACCAGGCTTCCGTCCAGCGCCCAGCCGGAAAACCAGGAAATACCGGACATTGCACATATCCGGTATTTTCTGGCTTTTTTTTACCGGACAGAGGGCCCAAAAACCAGGCTGTCCAGTAGAAAACTGGAAACCTGGCAACTCTAGTCTACACAATAAAGTTTTGTCGGAAAAATGGCCGTTTTTTCCGACAAAACCTGAGTTACATCCATACTGCAATTGCATTCTTTCATAAGTAAAGAGAAAGAACAGAGAGCTTTTTGAGCAATTGGTAACCCTCATCCTACAAGGAAGAAGCCTTTTTGCAAAAGAGCTCTTTCGCAGCAAATTGTGTGTGGTTGAGGAAGAGGGGTTTTTTTTTTTGCAGAAGAGGCCTCCAGGGAAAAGCACAAATGCCATGGTGGCCACTCCATACAAAGTAATCACACCTCTATAGTTCCTGTCTCCTGGCCCCTCTTAAAGCTGCAGGCACCCTGGAAAAGTCTTGTGGCAGGAAGCCGGCTTCAGAGCAGCACCTGACCGCGCAGCTCTCCCTGCAACAGACATTCGGAGCAACAGCCGCACCTCAAGCCCCTCACAATCCTCCAGTCCCTCGCCAGGAGCAGCCCCAGGGGTCCCAGGACCTGCCCAGGGAGACGAAGAGATGCACCCCATCCTGGTCAGACCCAGCGATCCAGTCCCTCCTCAAGCGAGGAGGAAACGTTACAGGATTACAGGATCCCCGGGCCAAGCGCCCTAACGCCGACATTTATGGGTGGATGGCCACGTCCCTAGCGGAGCGCAGATACCCACCCCGTTCAGAGTAAGGTGAAAGAGTTCCACGAGGGATATGTCTGAGCTACAGCGCGCAGCTCAGGGGCAGGACCCCACACCTGCCCCTATTACCAGGAGCTGCACCAGATCCGGGGGGGGGAGGCAGGAAAAACGTCTTCCCCACCCATTCTGGTGGACTCCGGGGTCCAGACCCCCATCATCATCCGGCCGGAGGTTGCCCCAGAGGAGGAGCAGGAAGGCGCCGCGCCAGCGAAGGAGGAGACAGGCACTATGACCCTCTTCCTCTCCCTCGAGCCAGTTCCTGTGAGCCAGGACATCTCCCAGGCCTCTTTGGATGCGTGGGAGGGATCTTCAGATGAGTGGTCTCACTTTGTCACACACACAGGGCGGGGGAGGCAGGCACACAGGGGCCAGAGGGGAGTGTTGCGTGGGATACTCGGGCTGGACATCGTGCTGTGGTCTGTGCACATGCAACCATGTGCTGTGTTCGTGAGCGGCACATGGACACAGCAAGCAGTCCCTGAGCATGCCTGGGTTCCTGCTTCCAGTCTCAGGGGAGTCCACACACGTCCTGCCACCAGGGAGGGGGGGCACCTAGGCCGGAAGCAGGCTAGCCACAAGGGCGCAGGCATGACCCCACACAGACCGAGGAGTGCCGCACACAGCACATGGGCATATCTGCATGTGCAAGGCAGCAGCTTCTCCCACACACAGCCCGGTGACCCGCACCTGTGTGTGTAGATCCCAGGGAGGCCCAGGCTGCTCCCGGCTCCTCTGCCACCCGTGAGGGAATCCTACTATGGCCGGACACTTCCATTGACTGCTTGTCCGTGGGCTGAGCGGCCGAGGAGCAGGCAGCACGGTCCTCTGGGCATGTCGGGGCCCCTGTGACACAGGGCCTGCTGTGCAGGCCACACATGGTCTTGCACCCGGGACATCTCCCTCCTCTGGGCCACAGACTGTGGGTTGCTGCTCCCAGAGGAGGGCACGGCCTCAGGAACAGTGTCTGCAGGGATGACTGACCGCCTCTCCCTCTGTGTGTTCTCCACAGCTGGAACTGAGGGCTGAGCCACACCCCCGCAGCCACCCGCCAGAGCCCGGGGGACCCGAAGGCGCACTAGGGTGCACGAGGCCCTGATGCGACAGCATATCAGTGTCCTTCATGACATACACCAGACCCTGGTGCATAAAGTCCATGCTGACCTGGAGTGGCAGGACCGCACCTGGGATCAACTGATGCAACAGTGTGACACCATGTGTGACATCATGTCGCACCTGGTGGCACATCCGCCTGATGCCACTGCTCCTGGCTTCCAGCCTCCTGCTCCCCCTGCTATGCCCATGCCCCCTCCCCAAGTGATGCGTAGGGCCCCTCCTCCTGCCAACCCTGACCCCACTCCACGCCCCCTCCTGTCCACCGTACTGTGCTCCCCAGATCCTCACAACTCTGACAAAGTCCCCGCACCCGAGGTGGCACCTCGAGCCATTCCTCTCCTCCTCCCAGTTATGAGCCCCCCCACCCCCTGCCCACTTTTTCTGAATAATTAATACAGACTGCATTTTTTAAAAAACCAAACAGATGTGTTTATTGGGAGGTCAGGGAACGGGCGAAGGGAAGGGTTGTGGTGGGGAAGGTATAGGACTGCAAAACTCTGGCCCCTAGTGGGGAGGCCCTGGGGAGAGTTACTGGGGTGCTTCAGAGAACTTTTCCCTCAGGGCCTCCCACATGCACACCCCAGCTTGATGGGCCTGTCGGATGGCACCTGTTCGCAGCTCCTGGAAGGCTCACCCCTCGTGGCCAGTGTCTGCTCCCCAGCCCAGGAGGAAGGCCTCCCCCTTCCTCTCCACAATGTTGTGGAGGACACAACATGCCGCCACCACCTTGGGGATGTTGTGCTCTCCCACGTCCAGGCAGATGAGGAGGCACCGGAAACGTGCCTTGAGGCAGCTGAAGGCACACTCCACCTGCATCCAGGCCCGGTTCAGGTGGTCAATGAATTGGTCCCTGCTGGGAGCCAAGTGGCAGGTGTACGGCTTCATAAGCTACAGCATCAAGGGGTAAGCGGCATCCTCCAGAATGCATAGTGGCATCTGCATGTTTCCAACAGCAAGTTCATGGCAGGGGAAAAAATATGCTGCCTCCAGCTTGTGGTACAAGCTAGAGTTCCTGAACACACAGGCATCGTGTGCCCTGCCCGACTACCTGACAAAAATGTCTGTAAAGTGTCCCTGGTGATTGACCAGGGCCTGCAGCACCATGGAGAAGTAGCCCTTTCGATTAAGATACTAGGTCGCTTGATGGTGCGGTGCGCAGATCAGGATGTGGGTCCCATTGATCGCTCCCCCCCCCACAGTTCAGGAACCCCAGGGCAGCAAATCCAGCCACGGTTGTGTCCAGATCTCCCAGGCGGACGACCCTCTGCAGCAGGAGGGAGTTGCTGGCCATCACCACCTGCAGAAGGAGACAAAGAAACACACAAAACAGAGAATGAGAGGGGGGGGGTGCCTGAGCCCTTGGAAGGTGCCCTCCCTGCTCCCCTCCGCTGCCCCCCCAAACACCCCAGGAGCCACCTCCTATGAAGCTGCCCCTCCCACTCCCCAGCAGCAGAGCTCTGTGAGGGAGATAGCACAAACCTCCAAGGACGGGGCTTTCCCCCCACCCCCACTCCATCCCCCTTACAGTCCACAGCCCCCCTCTCCTGAGGGTCCCCCTAATCGAACACTCTCCCCTCTCCCCCACTGCAGGGACTGCAGCCCGAGAGTGCCTTACCTCCATGAGGAAGGACCTGACAGTGGATTTCCCCACTCCAAACCAGTTGCCCATCGACTAGTAGCTGTCACGGGTGACAAGCTTCCAGAGGCGATGGCGACCCATTTCTCCAAGGGGATGGCGGGCCGCAGGTGGGTGTCGCATCCCCAGAGTGTGGGGGCGAGCCAGGCACACAGCTCCAAAAAGGTGGCCTTCCACATGTGGAAGTTTTGGAGCCACTGCTGATCATCCCACCACTCCATGACCAGCTAGTCCCACTAGTCCAAACTGGTGTCTAGCCTCCAGAAACATCTCTCCATAGTGGGGTGAGTTTGCCAGAGTGGAGCAGCTGCAGCCATGGAGACGGTCCCCAGAATGAGCTCAGGGTCTAGGTAGTGCAGGACCAGGAAGGCTGCAGACACAAAGTGCTGCAAAAACTGCAGCATGGCCATGTGGGGCCATCGCATGCCCAGGGGTAGCTCCGGCTCCATGGCACAGACAGGCAAAAGCTGTGGCATCCAAAAAAGAAGACGGCAACCACAGCAGGCACAGCGAGAGTTTTGCTGTCCCTCGAAGAGGTAGCAAGCACACAACAGCAGCAGAGAAATGGCTGTCCAGGGGGCTCCCTTTAAGCGCATGTCTCTGCAAGGCTCCGGACCAGCACTCGGAAGTAACTGGTGACCTCAAGCCCCAGCTGAAGTAGTTCCAGGTGGCCTTTTATGAGAAAGTGCATCCAATCAGTCTGGACACTCTCTTGAGCAAAAGCACATCACTTTTGCCATGCACTTTTGTGTGTGGACACACTCTTGCACAAGAAGTTTTTTTGGAAGCTTCTTGCGAAAGAAACCTAGAGTCTAGACACAGCCTTAGAGTGAGAATGCTGGAGAGGACCCTGGGAAACAAGGGTTACCCAGCCCAAAACCAGCGCCAATAGGCTTATGCTGACTCGGTCACAGCCTGCATTACTAGTCCTGCCCACACCGGAGGGAGTGCATGTGGCGGATTCCAGTCTGCTGGCTCCCTGTGCATAATATCACAGAGGTGGAGCTAGTGAGAGAAGGTAAATGGGAGGGGCATGGCCTGTCTCTGCCTGGCCTAACTGGCCATCAGTGGTGCTGGAATAATTTTTAGAGTGGGTGCGCGGATAGCAGAAACTATTAATTTGGGCTTTTATTATTGCTTCAAGCCAGGTGTGTGGGTGGGGGGAAATCATCCTCAGCTCCTCTAGGTCCAGAACCTCTACCAGCTATGCCTCTGGCTGGGCTGCATTAGTCTGGGTAGGGTGTGCATTGGGGTCCCTCTCACGTCTGTTGTATATCCACATGGCTCAGGACCTGGCTGCAGACAGCTCTCCCACGGCCTGTTCCTTTCAGGGGACAGGTCCTGCCATGGTCTCTTAAGCTGCAAACATGCCACATGTACTACTTAACCAACCTGGCCTCCTGGCTCTGGCCTCTGCCTTCTTCTTGGTGTGGTGGTTTGCAGCACATGGCCGAAGAGAGCTGTAACCAATGGAGTGCCATAGCAAACACTGCCACACAGCTTCCCAAGGCCCTTCTGTTGACTCACTTTTCCTGGCCTCCCTATGAAATAAGCATATGGGAATTATTTCGCAGGATTTCAGGTGGGGGTGTGCAGTATTGGCAGCCTGACCCATTCAAAAACCACACATCATCGCTAAATCCATGAGACTGGCTGTAAAATCAATTTAAAAAAAAATGCTAGGTTGAGATTTTCAGCATGCATTTTGCTTATTTAGCCCCCACTGCCCACCCACCACCGCAGCGTGTGTGGCTGCCAATCTGTATTGATAATGCTCCCAAACACATAGGGAAAGGTGATTTTGGCCCCAGCTTTAGAAGCTGCCTGCTGCTGCCTGACAATGTTACCTCTAATCTTTTCCCCCCATGTGCAGAATAAATTTGTATGTGCACCGAGGCAAGTGCAGATGTGCACCATCAGTAGAAATGCAAACCTAGCTGGGCAGCAATGGAACCTCTCCTGAGAGGCTGCACAAGTGCCCAGCCCACAGGAAACCCTGGGCACGGAGTGTCCTGCTTCTCCCCAAAATTCCACTTACGTGCCCCTGCCCTCACTTCTGCCCATCTCCCAGCTTGGCAAATAATTCTCTTAATACCAGCTCTCCCCTCCACAGCTCCCACATCAGTTGTCCTCCCACACACAGCCCACTGCATCAATTCTGCCCCCTTGAGTCCCCCATCACTTCTGCCTGCTCTCACAGAACCCAATAGATCAATTCTCCCCCCAAACATCAATAGAATCTCCGCCCCCCCCATCAGCATTTAACATTTGCCCCCAGATTCCACATCAGTTCTGCCACCACATCTGCCTCCTCCAGGCCCCAACATTAATTCTGCCCCAAGCCGCAAATCGCTTCTGCCCTATATCAGTTTGCCTCTTCTCTGAATCTGCCACCTGCCTGTCCCTCCAACCCCCAGTATTACTCCTGCCCTCTCCTCCTAAAAGTACCCCTGGTGATGTCCTAAACTAGTCTAGGAAGCAGCACTTTCCTCAGCCCAGCTGAGGACCACTTAAAACTGAATGGGGTTGATGTCCAAGGCTTAAATCCTGAGGATGCCAACCCATGCTCTGGGAGAGAACAGATCTCTTTACCCCATGCCAGGGCAGGCCAGACCCTTGAGGAACCAGTTCAGTCTGTAGGGCACCCTGTGTTGGCAGCACAACTGGGCCCGGCCAATTTATAACAGCTGGTTGTGATGCTCCGGCAGGTGGGTCACCTGTGTCGTGAATCACCCAGCCTCATCATGGCAGCTCAGAGGGAAATCACACTGCAGAGGACTGGAATTACAACATGTGGGCTTCACCCTCAGACCCATGTAAAGGCAGCTGGAAGCCAGCACATGGGCATCTTTGGGCCCCTTCATGCCATTGACTGAGGCTGCTGGAATGGGGCTAAAACAAATCCCTCTCTCCTGCTACTGCAGTCACCGTACAGACACCCAGAAGGTATTTCCCCAACCACCTGTCCCTGCGTACGTTTCCCAGTGATCTTAGCAGGTCAGTTCGGTGCAGGTTTGGGGAAAGGAGTGGGCAGAGAGCCAATGAAGCACTCTCAGCCCAGTACCATTGCTACGGGTTTTTGCCCTTCCCAGGCCCAGCTGGCCCTTGCTCTCCCCTTCACAGGTGTGTGTGACAATGCTCCCGAAGTTATTATGGCAATTTTGTGTCCCATTGCGAGCACTCTCAGCCCCGTCTGTCTATACCCCTGGCCAGCAATTCATTCTGCTCCCAATTTCCTTCTTGCCCTCCACCTCTGTTTCTCCTCTGCCTCTTAAGGTGCTTTCCCCTCCTCCCCACCTTTCCAGAAGGAGTGTGGCAAGGACACAGGAAAAAACAGAGGAAACATCTGGTCCCCATTGTCCACAGGCAGGGCAGAGCTCAACTGGCAACTGCTCTGATTGGCTGCTCTTGTGGACGGGGCAGGACATTGGGAAACACAGAGGATCAAAGGAGGCTGAACCACCAGCCTGCATCACAAGACTGGCGAGAAATGGCGAGAGCTGACAGTAGGCATTGTGAGAACTGGGGTTTTGCTGGGATCCTGAGAATCTCAGTTTCATTTTTTTCCAAAGTAAGTTTCTAACCCGCTTAGTGGCAGAGAAGAGCTTGGTAACCATGGACAAGTGTGCCTGACAGTTTTGAATGCTAGAAGGTAATGTAAAAAAACCCGACAGTTGTTATTTTAAAGTAATCTCATTATATTTTGGGGAGACTGGCTCATTATATTTGACTGTTTGGGATTTGCAGTACTGTGAAAACCTCATGACATAATTCATACTTGATAAAACAATAATAATAAAAACTAGCAAAGGTCAATCCCTTTCGGGAAATAAACCCACAAAATCAAACACATTCTGAGCTAAAAGTCTCTGCAGCCTCCAGACCTTGGGCCTGGAGAAGGAAGCATGATGTGTTTCCAGAGATCCTGCATCTGGACATTTTTCTCCACTTCACTCACTGGAAAGTCCGGGGACAGGCCAAGCCTCTTCTAATTGAGGAAACACAAGCTTTGGCCAGAGGGAGACACTCACTGCTCGCATTCACCATGCTGCCCCCACAGTGCATCTAGCTCGGGGTGACTGGCAGAAGGGGCTGCGCATGGGATCTGAACACACTTCTGAAAGAGGGCAGGTGTCTCTTTGCCACTCTTCTGCTGTGGTGTCTGCCATACACAACATTTCCCCCGATCGTTGGAGGATTCTTGTGGCCAGTATAGCAGTGACGTAGCTAGCACTGTAGCTGTGACATAGTTCTGGGACTTCCTCCTCCTGAGTTTCTGTCTTGACAGTTTCCTAAAGCTCTAGCAGAGGCTGAAAACACCCTGCTGAGAGCTCCATTACCCACCCTGAAAGGGCCTCTCCTTCCTCTGTTTCAGTTATTATGAAGGTACATCATTTTGACCCTGACTCCATAGTTAGGGTGGTCTAAAAGAGAGATTAAATTCTTGCTTCTCTCTGGCAACGAGAGGACACTGTTGTGGAATTTCATACCAGGTTCATTTTTGTGCCCTTTGGATTTTCTGCGGAGTTTTCAGTTTGGTTTCCCTTCATACATTTTTAAAGAAAGTCTTTGAAACTGGTCCCTGGCTCAGATTTTTGCTTTGCAGCCCGACTTTTCATTGTTGACAATGATTGCTTTAAAGAATTTCTTCTCTCTGACCAAAGTTTACTGGAGAGGTGGATCCTGAGTAGTTTTGTTTCCGCCACGGGATTTAGGGTAATTTTTAGCCACAATCCATGTTATAACTGAAAGCATATGCCCTGTCGTACAAACCAGAATTGATAGGTTTCTATCAATCAGGCTTGCACACACAGGCCATTTGCTTTCAGATTTTTTGTGGGTTTTTTTTTTCAGGTTTTGCATAAATTTGAGTGATGCATCAAGCTAGAATACATCAAGCCCAAACAGCCCTCTGGGGCTGGGCACGTGATTGACTAATTTCTACCTCTGTGTGGGCTGTTTATTTTGCCCCACTCCTAAAATTCCAGGAAGTTGGGAGACCACCAATCCATCTTGTGTCCCCTTCTAGCAACTGAAAGAGACAGTAGATCCAACCAGCAAAAACAGTGAACAGGGAAACCACCAGTTGGGAGAGGAGAAGGACTTTACGGGGACAGAGGCCTGTCAGACTTGGTGGATCCTCTGTAGGTTTGGATAATCATACAAACTCTGAATCTCCTGGGATTCTTCCACTTCTGGAATTATATGAAGACTGGGGTTTGGACGCTAGTTTTACATGTATGCTGCGTCTAGACTGGCATGATTTTGCGCAAATACTTTTAACAGAAAAGTTTTTCCGTTAAAAGTATTTGCGCAAGAGAGTGTCTACACTGGCATGTGCCTTTGCGCAAAAGATTTGCTTTTGCGCAAAAGCATCCATGCCCAGTATAGACTCTCTCTTGCGCAAGAAAGCTCTGATGGCCATTTTAGCCATTGGACTTTCTTGCGCAAGAAATTAACGTTCCTGTCTACACTAGCCCTCTTGTGCAAGTATTCTTGCACAAGAGGGCTTATGCCTGAGCGGGAGCATCGAAGTATTTGCGCAAGAAGCACTGATTTTGTACATTACAAAGTCAGTGTTCTTGTGCAAATTCTCACGGCCAGTGTAGACAGGCGGTAAGTTTTTGCGCAAAAGCAGTCGCTTTTGCGCAAAATCTTACCAGTCTAGACGCACCTGCAGTGTGCCTGTGCTGGCACCAGAATTTTATATTAGTCCTCTTATGTCTCAAGTCAGAAGGGTCACCCATGCTTTGGGTATGTATGCAGTTGTGATACAAGCCTGCTACTACACCCACTATGCCCTCACACCCACTGCCCAAGCTTGTGGCTTAGAATTTTTCCATTTCCTTCAGTGGGAGCAGGAGAAGGCCGTTACTGAAGGCCAGTGCTGCACGCATTGTAAGGAGGTGCAAGATGCAAAGGCACTATGAGGTATTACAGAGAAATTAGGCCATGTCTCAATGCTTTTATAAAAGCCCTCCACTTACAAAGCAGGGGAAATGCACATAAATATCAAGCAATGACCGTTAATCTGTATCCCAGTGCACATAAATCTTACCAAAAAGCTGAGTGCAGCTGTGTTGCCTTTTCCCAGACTTTGTTTATAGGCTGTATCCATTAGCAAACATTTCATCTACCACTTCCGCTCTGTGTCATCAAAGCCACGAGCTGATACATGGAACTGAACTAGCATTCCGTACTGCCAGATTGCCTCATGGTAACTGTTAATTACAAAAAAAAAAAAAGCAATCAAGGCACTTTATGTGCAAAGGACTGCTGGGTTTCTTTGCAGTTTATCCGGTCCCCCTTGCTGTGTCATCAGCCTTTGATCATTCCTACAGGATCAAAAACCATGCGCTGGAGGTTTGCGCAGGGCACAAGTTCCAAACTTTTCCTTCTCTTGCTCTCAAGTATTGCCTGGTAGCCTTGGGTCCTGGGGTGCGGTTTTAGATGATGAAGGATTCAAATTGCTTCAAGTCATCTTTTCCCTCTCTGATCTTAAAGACATAGTAGAAAATCTCACCACCGGATCTTAACTTTGGGGGTGTGAACCCACAGAGGGTCACCGTGTGTCCAGGAGGGTCACAGCCCAACTCTCCCCTCCTCCAGACAAAAACAAAAATCAGCCAGTGACTAACACTCAAGACCTCCCTTTCCCTCCTACCCCACTGCGCCCTCTCCTCCCCCCCCCCCACACCTAATACTCCCTCAGGCCTAACTCCCCGCATCCTACTGGCCTCACCCCAAATCCAGCAGCCATTACATGTTCAAAAATGAAAATGTGCAAAGGATTATAGGCTATGAATGCAAATTGGGGTGGGATCCTACCACAAAGAATTGTGGGAGGCAGCACTGTAGCTAGGTATTTTCGTGCCTGGGGCAATATGTTTATTATGTGCCCTCTCTCCTTAGGTTAGCATGCACCACATTCTTTACTTTTGCAACTTCTTATTTTTACTCATTCCATCTTCACGCCTCTGATTTTGATGCACCAGGGCATGCACCTCTCTTGTGCTGCCCTTCTAATGGCCCTGGTGGGAGTAGGATAATCATGTCACTAAACACCAGGCTTTGGGCTCCTGGAGGGACAAGTCTGAGAGCTCCTATAGTACAGGAGGCGCTACCCTATATGAACACCAGCAGTTCATTGAGAGGCGCAAGACCCATGGCAGAAGTGAGAGTCGAAAGGCAGGAAAGAACTCTGTGTTATAGCAAAAGCCTGGGAATAAAACCGAGCAAAGAGACAAGGAAAGTAGGTCAGCAGAACACGTTTGGGGAAGTGGCCTTGTTCTGTTTTCTTTGGCAGGGCACAAAGGTGGCATATGAAGAGCATTTTGACTATTAGCGATTTAATTGTATTGCAGCTGTTTAGTAAAGCAACCACAATTTGCTTCAAATAGGTTCCCGGTGTTAGAGGGAGAGTGGGAAAGGTTTATACCACCCATCCAGGGAAAGTTTTTATACCACCCATCAAAAAGTCATGTCATCTCACCTTGGACAGAGATTCTGAGTTGCTATTTCAAGCCAGCAAGGAGGAGCAATTGAAAACATACATGAATGTCCCCACAAACATACGTAGCCACATACGTGCACCCATGCTTGCACACCCTCACATATGTGGCTATGTATACAACCCACATGGCAGCATGCACACCCCAAATACATACACATTTTCATCCTGCTGCTATACACGGCCCCCATCCCACACTCTCCTAACAATGGGCCAAAGAGGTGAGCTTTTTGAGTTGTGCAATAACTTGGTTAAGACTCTAGGCAGGTCTAGTTTAGCCAAACCAGAGAAGTCTGTCTTGAAGAAGCTATTTTTTGCAGAGATAAAAGGATGTTTCAAAAACGTCCCCTTCTTTGTAAAATTTTACTTTTATCCCCCTACCTCTTTTGTGCTTTCCCATGTGACAAAGAGTGCAGTTGCCATTAACCTACACACACACACACACACACACACACACACACACACCGATTTGGATGGAACAGGAGCCAAACTTTGCTGGGCTCCCTCTGCTGGGATTTCTGTTCTTGTTTCACCCCCGTTAGCCCTCATCTCACATGCCAAAGGCCTCGACTTTTTATTTGCACTCATTATTGCCCACTTCTGAAGACCATATCAATTAGAAGTAGAAAAGGCTTATTCCGTCCCTTCTAGCCCACCTCCTGGAGACAGGGTGGAGACTCAGGATGTTTCTTGCTCTAAGCATTGGTGCTCCCTATCGTCTGCATTTGAGAGAGGACCCACAGTCCAGAAGGCCTAATCTCCATGGAGTTTATCCTGATCTTTTCATGCCAGGATTGGTTCATTTCATCCCACTACTCCTAGTGGTGCATCCTCCCTCTGCGATTTACAGTGTGCTCCAGTTGGCAGGATACGCCAACCCACTCCAAACTGTGTATTTTGAATCCAGCACCAGACACCTTTAGTCTCACTGCAGAGAGGCACGTCGACAAAGAAAGCCCAGCTCCTGATACCTCTGCAAGCCACAAAAGGGCTTTGCAGGGTTTTGCTCTCTGCCGGTAGAATGCTTGCCCCTGGGATGGAGGCAAAAGCCCAGATCCCCTAACCGAGGAGTCTAAAAACTTCTGAAGATCTAGGCCTGAGCCCTTACTGTCCAGTCCCGCAAGGCTCCTGCATGTGTAGCTCACTGCAGGTTCAGTGCACTGGTTCATCCTTCGTGGTATGGTTGTTGCAGAACTGTAGATGGAGGAAGCTATGGGTGTGAGCAGAGAGGGCAACCTGACCACTGAGGTCTCTAAGGAACACAGTGCAATGCAGAGGGCTGCTCTCTGCTTTCAGGTATACCGCTGTGAATCCCCCCTACTAGGGAAGCCAGTGGGCTGATGGGGGGGAAGGAGGAGTCACACCAAGGAAACAGAGCCAAACATTGCCCAAAATCTGGAGAGTAGAAAAAGGGCCGAAACAGAAATCCATCTGAAAATCTCTCTTCCTGGGAAGAGGCCTATCTTACTGCAGTGATTAATGGCACGCCAGCGGAGAACCAAGCAGGTCAGGGTAAATGCACAGGAAATCAGCTGTTCCCACTCGGCTCTTTCCTAGGGCCAGAGCTATGTCAGCTATTTCCTGTTTTAATCCCGGGGGAGAAATACATTGAAGGCAGCTTTTTCCAGACATGGCATTGAGACTGCTACTTAAACCTCAGAAAGTCACCATTAAAATTGTTTGTTACTACTGAGCATGTCTAGGAGACGCGGACAGATAACAAATCACAAGGGAGGGGTGGAGTGGCAGTTGGTAAGCAGGTTGCCTGATGTGGTTTTTATGCAACATATGCACTAAATCTTGAGCCTTGCTCATGGTTGGGAGCTGTAACACTAGTAAACAAAACTGCAGGCATTAGTTAAAAACTGGCAAACTCATAGCTGGAAACCAACCCACCCACCCCTGTACATGAGTTTTGTTCAAAATAAGTAAGAGTCTTATCAGAAAGTATTGAGTGTTTCAGCTCTGTGAAAGGCTGGTAAATTGCTGTGTGCCTTAATATTACTTGTAATGTCTGTGTTCCATGCTATTAAAAAAAACGCTGGTTTTGATTTATAACTGAAATTGTTCGTTCTGCACTTGTGAACCCAGGCATGGGAATTTTCCCTTTCCTTCCATCCAAGAGGACTATCAAAAATTAAATGAGCCATTATAAAACAAAAGCTTAGTTTATTGCCTCATCCACCCGGGGGGATTAGTACACACAGAGGGCCTTGTCCTATTCATTTGAATGCCGGAAGAGGGACATAAAAATAGTTAAAATGAAGATTGTTCATATCTATGCTGTTTGAAGTCATGGGGCCACAGATAGTAAACTAATGCAGTGTTCCCTAGGGTTACCTGAGGGTCCGCCCTGAAAGACATTTTGAATTGACAGATTACCATGTCTGTGTCATCTTTAGTTGTTCATTTGTGTGTGATTGCTTGCTTTAACCTGTAAGAAGAAAACCTCTTGCTTTTTTTTTTAGTTAGTAAATGTTTAGATAACACCTGTAGCCAGTCCTATCTTTGGTGTAAGATCTAGGGTACCAGCTGATCTGGGTAAGTGAATGATTTCCTGGGACTGGAAGCAATCTGAATACGTTGTGATTTTTGGTGTTAAGTGTGCATTTGTCACTAAGTCCAGCATGCCTGGGTGGCCAGATAGACTGGAGAATCTGTCTATGACTCCATGGGAACTCCTAGAACACTATTTGGAACTGGCTTGATGAAATCTAATTACAGTAATTCCTCATTTAACACATGCCTGCTTAACACGTTTTCACGATAGCACGATTTTTTTTTTAGGGAACGTTTTTTGAATTACACAACTGTCCCCAGAATAACATGATTTCCCCAGCCGGCCCATTGCCGGCAGCTGCGCGGGGCTTTCCCCCTCCTCCCTGCAAAGTGGCAGAGGGTTCGCTGCTCGCCGCACCGTTCCCTGCTGACTCGCCCTCACCAGACGCAGTGCAGGTCCCAGCAGACCCGTCACAGGGGCATACTCCCAACCCAATCCCCCTCCCCTCCCCTCTCCTCCCCTTCTCTTCCCCAGAGCCAAACACCTCCCCTCCCTGCTGTAACCCAGTCCCCTTTCTCCCCCAACCCTATGTCCCAGTCCCAACAGACACCACTGCTTGAAACGCAACCCCCACCTTTTCCATTATTTTCAATGGGAAAATTGACCCCGCATAACACGTTTTCACTTAACACGATCATTTTCTAAAACATATCTATAGTGTTAAATGAGGAATTACTGTACAGGACATACCACCAGTTTGGGGTGTCTGCCCTGTTTTGGACAGTCTACCCGAGGTCAGCACTCATGGTTGTGAACCAGTCCAGACAGCTTGACAGGGGCTTCAAGGCAGCTCCATAAAACAAGTTTACAACAACACAATTAACAAGCCATCCTCCTCATTTTCAAGGCCATGGAAACACAAAACACATCTGCATAGAAACAATTTTTATTAATAATTTGGGTGGAAAAGGGAGGTAAGAAAAACATCCTGAAATAATTGCAAACAGGAATTTTCTTTTTTAAGAAATCAGTGGAATGTTGGCATAAAATTTAACAGGTAACTTATCATTAGATTTCTCTTTCTCCTCCCGTCCATTCCCTAGTATCTTTAGTCAAGTTGTTATGGTTGTCATTTTTTAATGGAAACCCTGAGTAAAATATATTTTTGTGGATCATAGTAACCTCTGTATGGAACAGTTAATCAGTGGATATAAAGAAGCTTACTCTTTTTAATCAATAATTATTATTATAGACTGAAACAAAGTATGGAGGCCAAAGAAAACAACTGTAAAACTCTATCAGTTGTGGAAAGCTACAAAGAGATACATGTTCCTTCTTATAGTCCTTTGAAGATCAAGATATTTGAAAAAAAAAAAATCACAGAAGGTCATAAATATCAGTAAAGCCTTTACAATGCCAGACAAAAAGTCTGAGGTTATATTTAAAAACAAGATTCTTCGCACTAGATGGAATTACATGGTCCAGCTGCCCATTATATAAAGCACCCTCCCCCCCCCGCCTTCAGACCATTTGAGAGGGTGAGGTCCAAAAAGCCCATCTAGAGTCACTCATTCCACATACACAATTTCTTTTACACCAAAAGTCCTCCATCAAATAGTATAAAAATGAATCAGAAAAATAACATTTGCAAGAAAGCCCAGCAACCGCTTATTTTACAGAGAACAAAAACTTGCCTGGAAATTCTTCTTTCACTATATGTTGACCCTAATGGATAAAGGCCCTAGATTTTCCACCAAGTAGAGTTCAAATCCTTAGATGCTCATACAGTTTTTATTCAGGCAAAACGTTCATTGATTTCCCCTAGATACCTAGGTATGAACCCGCAGAAGTGGTGCCATATAAATGATTGGTCCTACTCTATATAATTAAAGGTCACAATTCAAGACAGGCTTATGCCCCAAAATTTCATTCCGGATCCTGAAAGTTAGGTCATGGATTCTGACCGCATCCATCCCTAACCACTATATATGGATTGACTGTAAGTGAGAGCCACTAAGCAATTACACAGTAACTGAATGGTCTGCTGATGCAAAACAGTGTACTAAATTGAATATGTTTTGATATTAGAGTTGGGCACCATGCCTGGTACAATGACAGAGGTATCTATTGTGCCCACTGAATATAAAAATAGACCATCGCATGTTGAATCAATTTCCAAATCAATGACGCAGTCAGCTGAAGAATGGTGATTGTTCAGGAATGCAGGTTTGTTTTTCCAGCGCCCAAGTTCCTACGTTAGACACCTGCAGCACTGGTATCGGGACCCACTGGAACAGACACATCTTGTTTCTCCCCTTCAGTGACTTGCGCAGCGGGATCGTCAGCCCCAGGGCATTCTTTGGGCTCCTCTGGCGATGATGCATTCACTTGCTGCACAAGCTGAACTTCCTCAGTGGAGGGAAGTTCTTCTCCTTTGACCTCCATTTCCATGGCGCAACTTGGAGCCGGCATCTCTTTCGCTGGGTCAGCTTTCTCCTGGGGAACTGCCTGTTCTTTAGGAATGCACTCAGCTGTTTGCTTGTCTTGCTCCTCTTTGGTCCCTTCCTCCTGTTCTTTGGGGGCCTTTTCCTCTACTTTAGTCCCATCCCCATTTGCCATAGAGACCTTAGCTGGGGATTTCAAGTTCTGGGCAGCAGCTAAAATGTCCGCTTGTAGCTGTTTGGATGAATCCATGGGTTCCTCTGGGTGGGTCTCAGGAGCCTTTTCAGGAACTTCGTTGAAAGCTTTGGCACCCCCTGACCTGTCATTCTGGTCCACGTACTTCTTCTTAGGAAAAGATGATGGGTAATAGGCAGAGGCCTTGTGTGTCTGCCTGACGATGACAGCTGCACATAGAATGAAGAACAGCAGAAAAACTAGGGACCCTACCACAATGATTAGCAGCATGTACTCTTTGAAGATATTCACAACCCTGTCGAAGATGCTGATTGACGTTGAGGTGCCGTTGACAGCAATAGTCTCGGATGTAGGACTCACCCCCAAATTCACACTCATGGAAGGGAAGATGGAGGCAGCACCTGGATTGTCTCCACTCCCACTGTTGTCCTCCAGGACAGCCTGGAGGTGTGTCGAGCGTGTGGTGCACAGAGGTACCAGCAGGAAAAGGAGCCCACAGACTGTAGCTGGAGAAGCCATTTCCCACGTAGGAACCTGCCACAAACAGAACAAAAAATGGGGACAGATTAATATCCATCCTGGGCAACATCCCAGGGCCTGGTCTGGGATACATGGGAATTGTGACTATGGCAAGGTGCCTGCTTCTGGGTCAAAGAATGAAGGGTGTGATTCGGCAGACAGCTTCACTTGTCATGCCCCTGATTTTGCAGTTTGACTTGCTTAGCAACCCTCACCTCTTCTCAAGCACCATTTGGGTGTATTAATTTCCTAGATAGATCTTAATGCTTTAATGGCAGGAGGGGGTGGGTAGTTTGAGGAATGGGCACGGTAGGTCCATCTCTCTGCTACATTTTATGCAGCTAGACTATGGTGGGGTTTTATTTTGGGACATGGTTCTTTAAAAGAAAGCGGTCACCATTAAACCTGGGAGGGCTTCCAATCCAAAGAGAAATTACAGCCACCGCCCAATTTCAGAGACTTTCTATTACACATGTATTATTACGAAAAACCAAACAAAACCCCACCCAGAAAATTCAAAGGATATAAAACGAATCCAGAGTGAAATTTCAGATGGATTGGCCTTCAGCTTTTGGAGAGAAACAGGAATTTATACTCCCTCAACAACCCACTTTAAAATGTTACCCTAACTCCATCACCTCTATAATAAATAGCAGAGAAAGGGCGGGGGGGGGGAGGGAAGGAGGTCTCAGGACGTTATTGCTTTAAACGTCAGCCATAGCTTCAGGAAATGGTGAATGTGGGATGCAAAGGAAGAAGCTGTACTTTCTGGAGCAGTCTTTCTTAGCTGGACTTTGATCAGCCCCCTGGACAGTGTTCCCTCTAATTTTTCAACCATGTGTTGAATAAATTTTGTTTTGTGCACTGTGATTTGTGCAGATGTGCACCACCAATGGAAACACATGCTGCTGGCTATGGGCACGCTGCAAGTCAGCAGGGAGGCATCTAATTCTCTCCTGGGTGGCCGCCCATAGTACTCAACACCTGCTGAGCCTGCATGTAATTGTCATGATCTGGCAGAGAGCCCATGGCTACTGTTGATATTCCAGCAGTTCCCCTATGAATCCTGCACCCCTATATCAGAGGGTATGTATATTCTTCATGTTGCATGGATGTCCTGCCCTTAGGAAATTGCCAACGATGAAGGGCCAATATTGCATATAATAGATGTCACTGCAGAGCAGTGGCAAAATAGGACACCTGTCCCTCGCTAAAATGGAATTCAGACCCTATGCCCAGTCTCTTCAGTAGGGTGAAGACTGCGAGGACCTACCCTGCCCTTGCACATGTGAATTCCCACTCAGAGGCAGGTGGATGTTCATGCAGACAATCCCACATACCTCCTACCCAACAAGCTCCAAATCCCCTCACTCTGTTTTGCTTCCTTTTTTTTTTTTTCCTCCATACAGAGGACAACTGGGGCCTGTTTTCAGAAGTGCAGCTCAAAGGTGTCTCTGAGGGAGCGCCGTGTGAGTCTGCAACTTTAAAGACAATGACCAGTCCTGTGGCACCTTAGAGACTAACAAATATATAGAGTATCATGAGCTTTCATGGGCAAAACCCACTTCCACAGATCAGCTCCAATTTTCACCTCCAAGAAAGCAGAGCTGGGCTTCAACCCCTCAGCCCATTTACCTGGTACTTTCCTAGCCAACCCAGTGGCTAGCAACGGCATTCAGCCGGAGGAAACATATCGCTGTCGGAAGATGCAGCATCACCAACCAAACCCAAGGAGTCTCACAATGGAGCATCATCAACTCCTCCCTGAGTGGCCTGCTACTTTTTTTTTTAGCCCTGTGGACCCCTGCTAGGAGGAAGCCAGCTAGTAAAGAGGCTGCACAGGTTAGTAGCAGTTTGATGCAAGACCTCCAAACACACTGGATCTTGCTTCCTTGACAAAGTCCCTCTTCTGGGGGGGACATGATTTTGCTTGTGCCAAGCTATTTCTCAAGCTCACCTTTCAGGAGGGGAATGGCTGTCTGGATGGGAGGGAAAGACTGAGCAGCTGTCACAAGACGCTGGAAAGCTTTGTGTGTTCTAGCAGCTATATAGATATTTCTGGTGGAAACCAGGCCTGGTAATAAATTACTTGAAGCGCCAGGCAGCCTGGGCATATCTTATAATAGAAAGTGTGTTTGCAGAAGATAACATACCAGCACACCCCGAGAAACTGACAAATAATTCCCACGCACTTATTTTATGGGGAAGAAGCATATGCTGCAATCCCCTGTCAGTTACAGTTCTTCCTAGCCATATGCCGCAAACTCCTTTACCAAGCAGAAGCCAGACTGTTTAAATAGCTGGTGCGTTTGCAGCTTGAGGGACTCTGGAGGCCCCCTGAAAGAACTGGGCCCTGGGAGAGCTGTCAGTGGCCAGGCGCTGGCCGTGTTAGGAGCTTCCACCATGTGGAAGTATGCCTGGATGGGAAGGGCCTCAATGCACACCCACCTGGCCATAGTTTTAGTCCACGGGCCCTTTAACTAAAACCTTGGCGGCAGCAGGCCAAGGCCCTCCAGATACAGTGTCTTGAAGGCCTTGATAAGGGATCTATTATCAAGAACCTCCAGGCACTAGGCTAAAGTGTGCTTGACTAGTTGCCATATAACTGAGCAGAACATGTGCTTGGTCATAACAGCAGCTGGTGGCGCTGAGGAACAGCATTTATTACCCACCCTAGAGGTCTTAAAGTGGTCCAGAAAAAGTGGGGGAGTGTATCTTAACTGTGGGAGCAGCACTGCTCCCTATGGCGGCCCAGCTCAGTAGAAAACACCCTTTTTATTTCCAGATCTGCAACCCCCTATAGACTCCTGTCTCCTCCCCCACCTCACACAAGCACGCATGCCTTGCTGTAGGACTCTCTCAACAGCCACGTTTCAGTAACCACATCCAAGATTCACAATGTGATGCTTGCACAGCATTGGCTGGTCACATCAATCATCCAATATCTGGGGCCACAGCAAACGTGAATGACTAATAATGTATTTGATTATAAGCTCCAGTGTTCATGCAGCCCTGGCTGGCTCAGAAACCTTTCACTCAGGAAACACAAACACTACCATGTGATTTACGAGGGTATCCAACATAGCGTCAGCTGTACATTGTGAATATTTACAAGGCACTGCAGAAGAGCTGCTTGCTTTGGCCTAGCACAGAGCCAGTGGTTCATTTAAGAGCCGCAAAGGGGATATTTTTCTTGACTGTATTTCACAGACAGTGTCAGATTCTGCCACTGGGACTTGTGACTGACTAGCACTTTGCTTGGTGAGATGCTCAACAGGGAGGGACTTTCATAAAGGAATTCATGAATATATTCAAATCACTACAAGAATTTTGCAACTGGTTCACCTATCATATTAGTTAGGGGATACTGACCCTATAAGATGCTATCCATCTCCACAGAAACCTGTCTGAGCTAGCCACTAAAGACCAGTGAAATGTTATGCAATAAACCCAAATGGAGTGAAAAAATAGTGTGTGTTTTTTTTAAATTAATGTTTAAGAGAGAATTGCACATAAAATATAAATTGTCTGGCAAGAACCCTAAAGGAAGGAGGAATCATCATACTCAGAACAGGCACAGTAGCTACTGAGCAGCCCTTTTAAAAAGCTTAATGGCCTTTGTTTCCAAAATAACACAAGCAGATTGATTATTGGCACTGTGTTATTTGCTATGTTTCATTTCTTAAAGAAAAAAACAACCCGAACTTTGATTTCATTTTTGGGGTTGCAAAGAAGCAGCATAAAGCGCAAAATTCCATGTGGTTTACACTGGCATACTCAGAAAACCAGATGAAAAGCAGATGAAGTGATTTTTTCCCTAAGTTTAAGTGTTATTTATAAATGCCCTGCTGGGGTGGGAGTGCTGCGTGCCAAGATTCTGGTGCAAGCGAAATTAGTTTGGCTGATTAACAAATTCCTGACAACTGAGGTTGACAATGGAAACTTTGACACAGCCTTCGCTACAGACGGGCAAATGTGCAGCTCCATTGATCCATTCCTCCCTTTGTTTACTAATTGTTAGAGCCACGTGTGTAGCTAGAATGATGGCATGAGGCTCGTCAGCCTCCTGCATGGTTAGAAATCGATTCTGAACTCCCCATGAATATTATTACTGTGAATAGCCCCAGAATGGCTCCACTCGAAGAACATGCAGGCTGCGTCTAGACTGGCATGATTTTGCGCAAATACTTTTAACAGAAAAGTTTTTCCGTTAAAAGTATTTGCGCAAGAGAGTGTCTATATTGGTATGTGCTTTTGCGCAAAAGCATCTGTGCCCAGTATAGACTCTCTCTTGCGCAAGAAAGCTCCAATGGCCATTTTAGCCATCGGGCTTTCTTGCTCAGAAATTAACGTTCCTGTCTACACTGGCCCTCTTGCACAAGTATTCTTGCGCAAGAGGGCTTATGCCTGAGCGGGAGCATCAAAGTATTTGCGCAAGCAGCACTGATTTTGTACATTACAAAGTCAGTGTTCTTGTGCAAATACTCGCGGCCAGTGTAGACAGGTGGCAAGACTTTGCGCAAAAGCGGCTGCTTTTGCGCAAAATCTTGCCAATGTAGACACAGCCACAGAGCATAGGGTCAGCACAAGTAAGCACCAGGGCAAATTTCTGCTCATTCAAGTTTGCAAGGTGACAAGTCAGGACAGCACTTAAACATCTGCTTAAGTCCAGACCTATTCAGGAAAGCACTTAACCAGGTGCTTAACTTTAGCCTGCACTTAAATCCCATTGAATTAAATTGTGCTACATTGAATAGGGATGTTTTCCTGGCCTGGGGCCACTAGGAGCTAATGGGAGAACCAGCAGCTCCTTCCACATGTTCTATAATTTATAACATTTTACACAGCTTGGTAGGAGGAACAGATTTCAGTGCTGTGGCAGGGAGAAGCAGTGACTGAGGAATGGAGAGCAGGGACTTCTCAGGGTAAGATTACGCCTCTCTGGAAGTGCTGAATTACTGCCCCAGTGGCATCACTTGATTGCAGATTGAGAGCAAGAGCCCAATCCACAGCAATTCAGGGTTTGGAGCGTGGTGCACTCCAAGTCTGGAAAGCGCAAGAACGGGGAGGAAACCCCAAAGCAGTAATTTTAAGTGAAGGGTAACACTGGTGCTGGAAGATGTGGGCTGCACATCTGAGTCTGGTCAGTTTCTGATCTCACTGCTGGAAAGATCACAGATGGCTCCCTCCTTTGCCAAAACTCCAGGCCTCAAAAAGAGAGGAGAAGAAACTTTCAGCTCTATCAGTGGCAAACCAGAGGGGGAGGGGGGTTTCAGATACCTCCTCCCCATCTAAGATCTGCTCTATTCAAATGGGTTGCAGCGTGTCTGCATTGTGTGTAGAAGTGATGCTACAGGGGCAGGCTGGCACAGGGTATTGATAAGGGGACCCCGAGTATGAAATGCAATACAAGTCTGGCCCAGGTGGCCAGTAACCAAATGCCACTGCCTCTGCCAGCCCTTAGATGAGCCTTCTGAAGTGAATTGTGCGTCTTGGTCCCACTTCCAGAGTGACGCGTGCAAAGGGATAGCCCAGGACAGGAGGCAAAAACCGTGGGAAGCTGCTGGAGCCTTGTCTACACTGCACGGATCCTGAGTGCAAACTCTTCCTAGCTAACAGTGGGGAAGCAGTGTTCAGTTCTCCCTGTCACCTACCAGCGTTACTGGGGAGCAATCCCTTCTTGCTGCAGGTGGGGAGGAACATGGGGGTTTCCCCACCCTCAGATTTCCCAGTGGTCACCCACACCGCTATTTTGGCTCACCAGGCAACACCCGGGGTGCTTGTTCAGTGTGATTGCATGTGCACTGGGGTTCTCCCCTGCAGGAGGCAGGAACAGCCCTCTGGATGGGTGGGGTGTCACCTTCGGGTCTCTGTGTTGTTCCCCCAAGGCTGTTTGATGGCCCAACCCTGCTGCAGGTCATCACATCAAACAGCACTAGGCCCTTTGCCCACTCCAAATTGCACGGGGCCCACTGTGCCCTGCCAGCTCACGGGACAGGACTGGGGAAGGTGGGCCAGTGTAATACAGTAGACTGGGCAAGAAGGTCCATATCTGCAGCCCCCAGGCAACAAGCTTTAACAGGAAAGACATGCCAGCTGCAGTGAGCAGCTTCTTTCTGTCCAAGCAGCACCTGCAGCTTCCCTCCAGCAAACCTCACAGGAAAGGGGCATTTCTCCCAGATGGGCAGCGCTCTGAGCTATGCCCCATTTCTCATCTCTCCTTGCCCCTAGTCAGGAGGAAGCATAAGAACATGAGGACAGCCAGACCACATCAGACCAAAGGTCCATCTACCCTAGAAACCTGTCTTCCGACAGTGGCCCATGCCAGGTGCCCCAGAGTGAACAGAACAGGGAATCATCATGTGATCCCTCCCCTATCACCCATTTCCAGACAAACAGAGGCTAAGGACACACCATTCCTACCCATCCTGGCTAATTGCCGTTGATGGACCTACCCTCCATGAATATATCTAGTTCTTTTTGAACCCTATTAAAGTCCTGGTCTTCAGGCAAGGAGTTCCACAGGTTGACTGCACACTGCCTGTTCTAAACTTGCTACCTCTTAATTTCATTTGGTGAGCCTAGTTCTTTTGCTATGGGAACAAGTAAATAACTTTTCCTTACTCATTTTCTCCACCCCGTCATGATTTTATATACCTCTATCATATCTCCCCTTACTCTCCTCTTTTTGAAGCTGAAAAGTCCCAGTCTTTTTAAGGGAACTTGGAGATCTGGAATAGCTAAATTTTGACATATGCTGATCCAAGGACCAGCACACACAATTCCCTCAGCCCTAGGAATAGCTACACAAAACCAGTTGGCTGACTAGCTCAGGGAAGGGATTCCCCTCCATTGTTACAGCTTCTTTATTTTATCTTCCCCCTTCTCTTTGCTGGGAGGGATTTAACCTGAGACCAGGGTAATCTAGACAGACTCAACATGCTCCAATCCACACCTAGGCCTTGCTATGTTCTCATTGCCATCCACCCCTGATCTGCATGGCTCTCCTGGGTGTAACCCAGTATCCTCAGGGTTGAGTCAGCCTTCAGCCTGCCCAGCCTCTGGTCCTTGCTCTGCTCTCACCACTGAGCGCTATAGGAGGAAGCGACTATATGTTGAGCTCATCTCTCTAGCCAGCTCAGTAAACATGTTCGGTGAAAGAACAGCCCAGTGGTTAGGGGGCCGGTCCAAGGCACAAGGATTCATTCAATTTCTCAGCTCTCCTTTCTGCCACTTTAGGCAAATCAAGTCATTGCTCCCTGCCTCAGTTTCCCCATCTGTAAACAGAGCTAGTGTCCTCTCTCACAAGGGTGCTAGGACGCTAAAGATCTGGTGGGGGGGCAGGGTCAGAGAAGTAATGAAAGAACTGAGACCCTTGCTTTACTGTCATATTTGCGCATCTCTGCACAGTACGGGCTATGAAGAACAGTCACACAGTTACCCTGGAACACATTCATGCTCCAGGGAGGAGCAACAGCTGACTTCCCTGCTTTCTTTGTCCCAGCAATCAGTCCCAGCGTGCTCATCCCCAGGCTCAATGTCTCCCCTCCGTTCTTCTTTTTTTAAAAAACCCTGATGTTAAAAAAGCCTATTTTTGAACAAATTAAAAGGAAAAAAAACTTCTGAAAACATCCCATCTAAGTTCTGGTTCCCATTCTAACTCCCTGGCCCCCTGAAATCTGGTTCCCGTTTCAACACAGAGCCAATGACCAGCGTCCAGCAGTGAAAGTAACCTTACATTTCTTACAGGTTCTGTCCTATTACCACACGGCTGCCTGCCAGCTCTTTAAATAGCTCCCTGCTGGCTTTTGCCACAGCTCAGCCAGCTCTTGCCGGAGCTGCGCACCACGGCGCACCCGCTTACTGTCACCTCTGCTAGCGTCTCTTCTCTCCCCCACACCGCTGGCTCCCATTCTGTGCAAAGAGGCTTTGCAGCTTGCCAGATATGTGCTGCAGTGGTCACCAAGGGGCATCCTTCAGATCAGTTCAAACCGCACATGTTAGACCCAAATCCCCACTTCTCGCAGTCCCAGAGGAGCCAGGGTTTTGGTTTGAAAGCCAGAGTCTATGGCTACCAGAAGAGCCAGAAGCTGCTCTCTGGGGTCCTAGAGTCCTTACCTGCTATTCCTGGCATTCTTTTGTCAACTTTGTTCATTTTAGGAACACTTGTTTTGTAGCAGTTGCCTTTTCCCCAGTCCCACCTTCTCCAGGACCTGGGAGCTGGGCTGTGATCTGCAACTCCACAGCAACAAAAGCCACAGGCATGGCCCACTCGGAGAAACGAGGGGGCTAACTCCTCAGTGACTATGAACACTCAGCATTACCCAGCCCCTGAGCAAAACGGAATTAAAGAACTCCTGAGGTCTCCTCTAACCCTGCGATTCTGTGAGTCTGTGAACGAGCCAGGGGCCCAGATCAAAATGATGAAAACACACATGCACTATAGTCGGGGGAGTTTCAGAGCTGGAGCTAGACTTTACGGCTTGCCCCACTACCACAGTGATACTCTGCTCCAGAACTCACAAGCCAAAATCCCGCACCAGGAGTCAGGCCAAACTCCCACTAGACTTCACCAGGAGTCTGCAGCATTGCTGTCACATTCATCTAAGTCAGTTTGGCACAGCAAAGCAGAAGCCCTGCAGGGCCTCAGTACCATGTTGGTTACATGTTAAGTTCCGTTTGGAGTGACATTTTCCTCTCCACTTTGCGAGAAGGCTCCTACTGAGTTCTGTGGGTCAGTGCTGGCCGCCCCTTCGAAGGGGTCTTCGGTAGCCTAGCGAGATGGCTGCACAAGAGACGGTTATTTTTCTGGACCTCCTGGCTTCAATAAAATCAAGACCCTGTCTAGTAGCCTTAGTAACAAGTTGCAGCCACTGAAGCTTAATGAAAAGAGAAAGCCCCATTCTCCCCCCCGCCTTTTAAAAGGCATCCGACTCTGTTCAACAGTCAGAGCAGCTTGAGCAAAAAGCTTCAAATGTTCCCTCCATTCTCCTACCACCCCAAAACCTGCCTGTATCCAAATTACTCCCTGTGAGGCGGGTCAGTTCTCCCCAGCCGTCGTCGCCTAGCACAAGCTGTTTGGCCCACGTGCCACTGACCACAAGGAAGTGTGGAGACATGGAATGCCAAGCGCCCACTGCCTGGGCAGCCAATTTCTCAACATTTTGCACATCCAAAAGCCAGAGTACATTCCCTCCCCCACCCTCCTGTGCAAATCCCCAGCGTGGTGGGCTCCCAACACCGGTCCAATTGCACCCTGTACATCTCCAACCCCTCCCCACTTCCTGTCATATCCACTTCCAAATGCTTCCAGAACCATGATGTATCCCCTCAAAATTTTCCCCCTGAATCCCCAGCACTTTTCTCCCCCAAAATGCCTGCTTAAAGCCACAGCAGGGGGTGTATTTGTAAAGCAAAGGAAGCCAATCTAATGCAATTTTTCTCTTTTTGGCAAACCCTCCTCCTCCCCTCCCCTCTCCTCCCCCCCAGAGCCCACTGATGTTTGCTCCCTCACACGAATGTATTTCTGGCCTCTCGCCCTCTCTCTCGCACACACACACACCCTGCTTTGCCCAGGCAAGCTCACTCAGCTTGCTTCAGAGGCACTTCAGAACTTCTTGCAAGCATTCAGAGCTAACTCCCTGGCTCCCTTTATCTCTCCGTAAAAACAAGTCCAAGATGAAATCTTTATTCCAAACAGAACTCCACCAGCCCACCCATCCAGCTGAGCACTCTCAACTCGGATCACGAATGAGCATGAAACCCTAACAGCAACACACTGGGAGGGAAAATACCTATATGGCAAAGACACAAACAATAAAGCCACACAAGCACTGGGCTGCAGTGAGGAGTTTGAAAAAGTGGAAGAGAAGGGAAAGAAAGGGGGGGTTCCTCCAATGCAATTTTCTTGCAGATTAAATATTGTAAAGCAAAGCGAAGGAGCTGAAAGATGGGGAAGGTGCATGTACTCACCAGCTTAATGTCTCCCAGCACCCTCCTGCCAGAGAGGCCTGTCTGCAGGGCTGGAGAGACTGAATGCAAAGTTTGCTTGTCCCGCTCTCCTAGCTCCTTGCCCAGTTTCCTCTGGCTCCTTGGGACTGTATCTCTGAGCCCAGCCTGGAGTCCTCCTCCTCCTCCTCCTCCTCTGCAGTCTTGAGCTCACTGGCTAGGATTGCTGCAGAGCAGCTTGTTTTCATTAAGGCTGGTTTCATGTGGGGACGGGGAGGGAGAGAAGAGGGGGCAGGGAGACCCTCAGTGTCTCCCCCGCCCGCTGGCAGCTCCCTCCAAGCTTGGGAAGCCCGGAGTTTTCACTCCCACATCTGTGGGAGAGTGGGGGGAGAGACAGAGAAGCAGGCAGGGCAAGGATCTTGTTCTTTACTGCAGAGATCTGTCACAGGCAAAGCCCCAGCCCCATCCATCTGCTGCCCCAGACCAGGCCAGCTGGGGAAAGTTTCATCTTTAATTTCTTCCAGCAAATCTCTCTTGCTCTGAGGTCCCCTTCCTTGACCACTACCCTGTAACAGGAATCAAACACTGTTTCAGAGCTCCATCCTGGAACTGCTGTAGGAGGGGAGCAGGGTTCTAACAAAGGCTTAAGTATGTGTGTGTGTGTGTGTGTGGTGGGGATGGGAGGGGGGATATACAACCCTGGACTGGCTTACCCGGTCACCACACACCACTGTTCTGCACCTTGACCATGTGGCTCCAGCCAGAACACCAGCAATCACAGCAGACACCTGTGGCACCTTAAACGTAGATGGTATCATGAGCTTTTGTGGGCACCACCCACATTTTCAGATGAGATGCACTTGAGTGGAGGAAAAAAGGGGACCCCCAGAATAAGAAGGGAGAGGAAGAAAAAAAATGGCTTGTCAATTGTAGTGCCAGTGCTAATGAGGCTAATTGATTGAGTGGGCTGGAAGTGTCCCATTCTTAGCTTTTGATGTCAATGGGGTGTTGAATGTACGGTTTCCTTATATTCCAGATCCCACTGAGGCTCATGTCATCTGAAGAAGTGGGTTTTGCTCATGGAAGCTCTAGATACTATATATAGAGATAGATTTGTTAGTCTCTAAGGTGTTACAGGACTAGTTGTTTTTAAAGTTACAGACTAACACAGCAACCCCTCTGAAACTTTTAAATACTCCCAGGAAAGCCAAGGGCATTAGGAGAATTGCCCATGGATCCCTAGCTACAAAGAGAACTCGGTGGTAGGGAATGTGCCTGGCTCCCATGTGACTGGATGTTCCTGAGCCCCAGTGTCAGGACAGGGAGGAACCCTCCTAAGATAGTGCTGAGCGGAGGTTCCCTTCAGAAGGGGGAAGAGGAATGGGATTTACTGTCTATCTATCCAGCCCCTGAAGCACCTGTGTGGCCCCATGCAGCAGACACACCTCTGGGACCGATCACACTGCAGTCAAGGCTTGGACAGCTTCCCTTTTCATGCATGTTCACTCTGTCTCTGGGGGGTGCCAGTGCAGCCTTCAGCTGAGCAAAATCTGGGCCTTGCCAGCCTGCTCACAGCCTCAGTCACATCCAGGCATCCATGCTGCTGCCGGGTTACCTTGCAGCAGCCTGATTCTTTGCATCCTCTCCCATCTTCCTCCCTGTACAGGACTCCTTCCACTCCTCTGCTCCATTCCTGGGATGCTTCTCCACATCTGTCCTCGCCAACCTTCGGCTCCGCTCTCCTCTCCTCTGGGGCCTGGGACTCCGCTCCAAGCCTGATCTGGGCCCCCTGAGGTGAGGCTGCCGGGCTCAGGTCAACGGGGGTGGGGTGAGAGGGCCAGCCTCTGAAAGGGCCCTGTCAAGCTCTTGCTGAAATCAATGGAAGTTCGCCAGTGTGAGGCCCCTCTGGATCTGGCCCCTCATGAAGCCCCTTTCTGCTGGTCCTTTGCTGGTAAAACCATGACTTACCACAGACCGAAGGGAGGTCAGGCATCCGGCTTGAGAACTGAGGCTGGATTGGATCCAAAATTCAGAAGTCAAAGGTCGGCCTTTGACCTGCTCGCTCGGGACTGCTTCCAGCCAGTCCGTCTCTCTTGCTTTCCACTTCTTTCTTGTTGCTGGACTTGCCACTCCCCTGTGGAGGAGTTTAGCCTCAAGCCACTGGCAGCATTCAGCAAAGTGCACCTCCAGTTAGCTCAGTGATGTCCTGGAGGCCACCCAGGTTGCTCCCAAGGGCAACAGCACTGAATAGAACATGGGGGAGGATGGTGGGGAATTGCCCTCATGGGCCAGACTTGCAATCTCCAGAGATTTGCCTGGAACACAAAGGAGAAACAAAGAGCTAAAAAAAATTACTTTCCACATAGGCCTTACTCCAAGGCAGGGCCAAGGGAGCTCCATGAAACTCCTGATAGGGAGAAGCGTCTTGCATTCTTCCAGAAGCACTACTGGAAAAGTCACTCCTGGCACATGCAGCAGGACACCGTTTAACAAGCTTTGGACTCCTTGTCTCCAAGAGGCCATTTTCCAAACACTCAAGTTCTGTCCTAAGCATGCATTTCTCTCCCGCATCAGCCGAACACACCGAGACGCTCGTGGAAAGGTGGGTGCAGAAATGGCTACATATGGGGCCTGATCCTCTTCCCATTCACATCACTGGAGAAACTGGCATAGATTAGGGCCCATATTATGCAGACCGAAGAGATTTTCCCTATCACCCATCTGTGGTTTGCTCCATAGCTAATCCAAGCTGGGCAGTTCCTGTATTCATTGTTGGGCTAAAAACCCACTTGGTTTTAGCCCAAGCACATGCTAGCGTGCTTACACATCGTGCAAACTCAGTTAAAGAAGCCTTTGATTTATTAGAAATTGGAGTGTCCTCAGTCCTGTTTTAGAACTTATCTGGGCAGAGCGCCTAAGAGCTTTGAACAGGCGGCTGTGTTGTGAAGGCACACACAGGCCTTCAGGCTGAGGTCACAGAGCCCTAAATAAAAAAGCCAAAATAGTAATCAACCCTGGGGTGTATAAATACTACACGTAACCTGACCAACATTCCATCTACAGTCGAAGGGACTCCTCAGCTATGTCTAGACTACAGAATTTTCTCAGAAAAACGGCCATTTTTCCAACAAAAAACCTGAGTTACGTCCCCACTGCAAACGCATTCTTTCAAGAGTAAATCGAAAGAACAGAGGGCTTTTTGCACAATTGATAATCCTCATTTAACCAGGAAGAAGCCTTTTTGCGAAAGAGCTCTTCCACAAAAAGGCGTGTATGGACAGGGAGGAGGGGTTTTTTGCGCAAGAAGAGGCCTCCAGGGAAAAGCACAGGTGCCCTGCTGGCCACTCCATACAAGCTAATCACAACTGTATAGTTCCTGTCTCCTGGCCCCTCTTAAAGCTGCAGGCACCCTGGACAAGCCTTGTGGCAGGAAGTCGGACAGAGAGCAGCATTTCACTGCATGGCTCTCCCTGCCACAGCCATGTCCACCTCTGAAGCCCCCCCCGTGACCCTCCTGGCCCTCACAGGGAGCAGCCCCAGGGGTCCCAGGACCCACCAGGGGGACCAAGAGGCGCACCCTGTCCTGGACAGGCCCGGAGATCGTGTTCCTCCTCGAGCTGTGGGGCGAGAAGGAAACTTTACAAGATCCCCGGGCCAAGTGACGGAATGCTGAAATTTATGGCCAGATGGCCACCTCCCCAGCAGAGCACGGACACCCAGCCCAGACCATGGAACAGGTCCAGAATAAAGTAAAAGAGATCTGCCAGGGATATGTCGAGGCCAGCTCCTGCTTAGGGGCAGGACTCAACACCTGCCCCTACTACAGGAAGCTGAACCACATCCTGGGGGTGGGGAAGAAGTTTTCCCACCCCTCCTGGTGGACTCTGGGGTCGAGACCCCCATCATCATCTGGCCGGAGGTCTCCCTGGAGGAGGAGCAGGAAGGCCAGGGCCAGCCGGCCACGCCAGAAGAGGAGGAGATGGGCAGTGTGACTCTCTCCCTGGAGCCGGTGTCAGTGATCCAAGACGTCGCCTAGGCCTCCTCAGACACCTGGGAGGGATCTTCAGGTGAGTGGTCTCACTTTGTCACACACACAGGGTGGGGGAGGCAGGCACACAGGGGCCGGAGGGGAGTGTTGCGTGGGATGTTTGGGCTGCACATCGTGCTGTGGTCTGTGCACATGCAACCGTGTGCTGCGTTACTGTGCGGCACGTGGACGCAGCAGGCAGCCCCTGAGCCTGCCCAGGATCCTGCTCCCAGGCTCAGGGGAGGCCACACACGTTCTACCACCGGGGGGGAGTGGCGGAAGGCACCCAGGCCGGAAGCAGGCTAGCCACAAGGGCGCAGGCACGACCCCACACAGACCGAGGAGTGCCGCACACAGCACATGGGCATATCTGCATGTGCAAGGCAGCAGCTTCTCCCACACACAGCCCGGTGACCCGCACCTGTGTGTGTGGACCCCAGGGAGGCCCAGGCTGCTCCCGGCTCCTCTGCCACCCGTGAGGGGATCCCATTGTGTCTGGACACTTCCCTTAGCTGCTTGTCCGTGGTCAAGAGTGGGTGGGGTGGGGAGCAGGCAGCATGGTCCTCTGGGCATGTCGGGCCCCTGTGAGGCAGGGCTTGCTGTGTAGGCCACACACGGCCTTGCACCCAGGTCATCCCCTTCCTCTTGGCCGAGGACTGTTGGTCGCTGCTCCCAGAGGAGGGCACGGCCTCAGGGACAGTGTCTGCAGGGATGACTGACCGCCTCTCCCTCTGTGTGTTCTCCACAGCCGGGACTGAGGGCTGAGCCACACCCCCACAGCCACCTGCCAGAGCCCAGGGGACCTGCAGGCGCACCAGAGCGCAGGAGGAGCTCATGCGGCAGCATATCAGTGTCCTTCAGGACATACACCAGACCCTGGCACACAAGGTCCGCACCAACCTGGAGTGGCAGGAGCATGCATGGGACCAATGAATGCAGCAGTGTGACACCATGTGTGGCATCATGTTGCGCCTGGTGGCACATCCGCCTGAGGCCACTGCTCCTGGCTTCCACCCTCCTGCCCCCCCTGCTATGCCCATTCCCCCTCTGCCTGCCCCCCCTGCCATGCCTCTGCTCCCTCCCCAGGTGATGCCCATGCCCCCTCCCCAAATGATGCCTAGGGCCCCGCCCCCTATCCCCCTGCCAATTCTGACCCTGCTCCAGCCCCACCCATCCCTCCTCCTGTGCTCCTGGACCGTCACAACCCCGACGAGGTCCCCACACCTGAGGGGGCACCTTGAGCCGCCCCCTCCCAGTCCCAGTTGTGAGACCCCCCTCCCACATCCATTTTTTCCCAATGTTTCATTAATACAGAGTTCATGTTTTGTATAACCAAACAGGTGTGTTTATGGGGAAATCAGGGAAGGAGCAAAGGGAGGGGTTGTGGTGGGGAAGGAATAGAGCAGCAAGCCAGAGGTTCCTATTGGGGAGGCCCTGGGGAGAGTTCCTGGGGTGCTTGAGAGAATCTCTCCTTCAGGGCCTACCAGATGTGTACCCCGGCCTGTGGGCCTGTCATGGCCGGCATCTGCCTCCCACCCTGGGAGAAAGGCCTCCCCCTTCGTCTCCACAATACTGTGCAGGACGCAACAGGCTGCTACCACCTCAGGGATGTTGTGCTCCCCTACGCTGAGGCAGGTGAGGAGGCACAGGAAACATTCCTAGAGTCCAAATGTGCACTCCACCTGGATCCTGGCTCGGTTCAGGTGGGCATTGAATTGCTCCCTGCTGGGATCCAGGTGGCCGGTGTACGGATTCATTAACCACAGCATGAGGGGGTATGCTGCATCCCCCCACTATGCACAGTGGCATGTGCACGTCCCTGACTGCAAAGTCCCGGCAGGGGAAGAATATGCCCGCCTCCAGCTTCCTGTACAGGCTTGAGTTCTGAAAGACTTGGGCATCGTGTGCCCTGCCTGACCACCGACAAAAATGTCCGTAAATTGTCCCTGGTGGTTGACCAGGGCCTGCAGCACCATGGAGAAGTAGCCCTTTCGATTAAGATACTAGGTCGCTCGATGGTGCGGTGCGCAGATCAGGATGTGGGTCCATTGATCGCTCCCCCCACAGTTCAGGCACCCCAGGGCAGCAAATCCAGCCACAGTCGTGTCCAGGTCTCCCAAGTGGACGACCCTCTGCAGCAGGAGGGAGTTGCTGGCCATCACCTCCTGCAGAAGGAGACAAAGAAACACACAAAACAGAGAATGAGAGGGGGGGGGTGCCTGAGCCCTTGGTAGGTGCCCTCCCTGCTCCCCTCCCCTGCCCCCCCAAACACCCCAGGAGCCACCTCCTATGAAGCTCCCCCCCCTCCCCCAGCAGCAGAGCTCTGTGAGGGAGATGGCACAAACCTCCAAGGACGGGGCTTTCCCCTCACCCCCACTCCACCCCTTACAGTCCACAGCCCCCCTTTCCTGAGGGTCCCCCTAATTGAACACTCTCCCCCCTCCCCCACTGCAGGGACTGCAGCCCAAAAGTGCCTTACCTCCATGAGGAGGGCCCCGACAGTGGACTTCCCCACTCCAAACCAGTTGCCCATCGACCAGTAGCTGTCTGGGGTGGCGAGCGTCCAGAGGGCGATGGCAACCTGCTTCTCCAGGGGGATGGCGGGCCGCAGGTAGGTGTTGTGTCTCTGGAGAGCGGGAGTGAGCCAGGAACACAGCTCCAAAAAGGTGGCCTTCCACATGTGGAAGTTGATGAGCCCCTGCTGGTCGTCCCACTGCTCCAGGATCAACCGGTTCCACCTTTCTGAACCGGTGTCTAGCCTCCAGAAACACCTCTCCACTGTGGGGTGCGGTTGCCAGAGTGGAGCAGCTTCAGCCATGGAGAGGGATCCCAGAATGAGCTTGGGACACAAAGTGCTGCAAAAACTGCAGAATGGCCATGTGCCCAGGGGCAGCTCTGGCTCCATGGCACAGACAGGCAAAAGCTGTGGCATCCAAAAAAGAAGACGGCCACCACAGCAGGCACTGCGAGAGTTTTGCTGTCCCTCGAAGAGGTAGCAAGCACACAACAGCAGCAGAGAAATGGCTGTCCAGGGGGCTCCCTTTAAGCGCGTGTCTCTGCAAGGCTCCGGACCAGCACTCGGAAGTAACTGGTGACCTCAAGCCCTGGCTGAGGTGATTCTGGGTGGCCTTTGATGCAAGAGAGTGTCCAATGAGTATGGACAATGCACTTTTGCAAAAGTGCATTTTTTTTATACGCTTTTGTGTGTGGACATTCTTTTGCGCAAGAAGTTTTTTCGGAAGATCTCTTCTGAAAAAAGCTTTTTGCAAAAGAAGCCTTCAGTGTAGATGTAGCCTTCTAGTGTAAGGTTCAGACGCTGCCCTGGTTGCTCTGGATTTTAACAATAGGTTCCTAATAATGCTACACTTTTCCCCAAACCAGACAATAACATTATAAGGAATTCTGTATTTTTTAATTGTCCCGTGCAACTAGCGAGATTTGCTTAGGACACATGTTAGCTGATGATCTCATCAAGTCGGTATTTTATTTCTGAACTTTTCCCCCAACATTTTTTTTGAATAACCCTCTAAAATGCTCATGGATAAACCTTTCATTTAATTCCCCTTTTCTTTTCCCAAAGCAATGGAGTGAACATACTGCCTTGAAGGGATCTAGGTTGGGAGAACATTGCACCTGGGACATTTATTGTACTGCTAGGATGATTGGAGATGGAAATATGAACCCTGTAAACCCTGACCCTCCCTCCTGGAATTTTTGCAGGGTAATTCAAAAGAAAGCCGTCAGATCTCAGATTTCACCCATGTTGCCAAACTGAATCAAATTCATTTCTTTCTGAAATAATTAGTGTATTGTCCAATTATTGCATCCAGCCACATAATTCACCCCAGCTGCCGGGAACGCTCTTCTGTGCATCAAATAACTAGGCCAGACCCTTCCAGGAAAACAGTGAAGGAGAAAGAAAGAGGTGGGTGGGGGGATCTGTGGAGAGTTTTCCATTGCTCTGGACTAATTTGGCAGGGTTCCAAAGGTTTCAAGGACCCTGCTTCCAGAAATGTATTGTTAGGAATCCACTGCTCTAGCACTGCTGGGATAGAATGGGGAAATCGGCTGACTTGGCTTTCTGTAGTAGCCAGTATGATGTAGCTTCCATGGTGGAGCTTGGCTCAAGCTCCAGGGGTACTTGGCATTGATGGGAGATTTTCTGTGCATCCTGTTTCCAGGCTGGGCTGTCTGGGTACCTCTGTGATAGCACCCACTGAGATCAATCCCTGTGGCGCTACGTGGACAGATGGTACCATTCAGGTCCCTTGGGTCTGGTTCATGATTAATGAGAACAGGTTCTGTGGCTTGGTCCATCTGGGCTGCAGTTTTCCAGATGGTAGAGATGTTTCTGGTGAGCCTGACTTGTGAGCTTGTTTAAACACAAACACACACAACTCAGGAACAGGAAACCTCAGCCTGCAAAAGGGCCATTGCTGAAGGTGATCCCTCTCCCTTGCTTCTCGCTGGAGGATCTAGGTGCATGGAGCGGAGCTGGGTACAAGCTTCCCTGAAACATCCTGGAGTGACACCATGCTCCCATCACAGCCCATGTGAACAGAAACACCTGTTTCAGTTTGGCGAATGTTGCAATCCCTAGTGGGCAGAGAGGGAAGGTCTGTCTTGTGGTTAAGGCATGGCCTGAGAATCAAGATGCCTTGTGTCAGGTCCCAGTTCTGCTATGGCTCTACCATGGTATTTGGGGGGAGCCGTATCATTGCTCCCTGCCTCGGTCTCCCCACCTATAACACCACGTATCACACTGGGACAAAAATAGTCTCCCCACCTATAACACTAGGGCAAAAATAAATATCTCTTTCACAGAAGCATTGCAAAATTTAATTCCGAGTTCTAAAGTGCTGTGAAAAGCACTACGTATTTGTAATGTGCTCTCCCAGTTGTGGTCTGCTGAACCATTAGCCTTTCTCCAGTCAAGCTCATCCTTAAGAGTCACCCCTGTCTTGAGGCCCACAACAGGTGGCTCAGTAATGATCTGGATTGATAGAGACTAACAGAGAGAGAGAGAGAGAGAGAGAGTATCATGAGCTTTAGTGGGCAAAACCTATTTCTTCACATGAGATGATCTTGCTACTATATAAATATATATATTTGTTAGTCTCTAAGGTGCCACAGGACTACATGTTGTTTTTAAAATTACAGACTAACATGTCCATCTCTCTGGATTGATGGAGTATGGCTCCTCCAAAATACATTGAGTAACGGCACAGTCTTATTTTTGAAAGCCATGTTCCCCTCCCCCAGTCAAATTTTAATTTCAAGCGTCCTTTGTTGTTGGTTTGCAGCCTCAGGTTCTTAGCACACTCCTGACAGTGTCATCTTCTGATTCCAATCCAATCTGTTTCTAGCTGCTTAGAAATAACCCACTGAGCCCTTTATGCCACAGGGAGGACGCGGTTTGCGTCGTGCATGGCAGAGGCTAGGAGCCCAACTTGACAGTTCCGCAGCTGTCACAGGCGAAAAGCTCCCACCAACTGGAGAGGCCGGGGTGTTGAGCCATAATTTTGGTACAGTCTGAACAGCAAAGCTTTTCACTGCAGAATGGTCTCACCCTCCTTTCCTTCTGGGCTCTTTTGTAGTCTGAAGTCTGTCCTCTTTGCTTGCCAATAACACAACAAGTTTTTCTAGGCATTCGATCTAGAATTAAACTAGGTTACAATGGAGAACTAACTGACAATCCCTTCCTGAAAGTGGCCAGAGCCAGGTGAAATTTGAGCAGTTTACATTGCAGAAACAATTTGGTTCCAGAACTGTGGATCAGATTAATCGGTGACGGAATTAAGTGGCTAGCTCTATGTATTCAAAAGAGGACTGGGCTGTTAACATTTCTAAATACAAGAAGCTATCACTCCTCTGCAGAGGGGGAATTCTAAAGCAGTTCTCAACCCAACAAGGGGACTTCTCCCTGGCTTTTGGAATAGGGATCATTCTGTGGCTCCTCTTTAGTTTCCCAAGTTAAAAGCTGCCTTTGCCAGCTGCTGTGATACCGAGAAACTTTAGACTTCAGAGGCTGGGCATAGGGACTTACTTGTACTGGCAGAGCTAAACTTTTTTTTAAAAGATTGTGGTGTTGCTTTCAGTGGAAGTGAAGTGACCCCAGATCCATTCTACAGCATTGAAAACTCTGGTCCCAGAGGAGCAAACCAAAGGGATCTCTAGTCCTAGATAAGTATGGCGGGCTTTAAAATCACAGGCTGGTCACTAGCGCATATTAGCCTTGCCCTTGTCTGGCCTCACCCTGGAGCAAGCTAGATATTTCTTCAGCAAAGAGCACATCCCATCTGCTGAGTTCCTGGCTTTATCTTCCAAGTGCCATGTTTTGCTGTCCGAACACCATAGCTCTGCAGCAGTGGAATGTTCACATGCGTATCAGGCTGAGCAATGTGTTTCACTAGCTGAATTTTCATCTGCTATTCCTAAGCTTCATTCTTCACCAGTCACAGAGGCTCTGTCATGCACCTGATTTATACTTGTTTCCATAACTCACTGATTATACTACGTATTTCCCCTACTGACCTGTTCTCTTTGCTAGTCCCCACTTTGACAAAGGTGCTTTCATAAGCAAGCTCCGCACATCCATGCATGGGATTTGGAGCTGACAACATTTATAAAGCCAGATTTCCCTGCATTTAACACCTCATTTACATCAAAAGCTAAGTATGGGACCCTTCCAGCCCACCCAATTAGTCTCTTTAGCACTGGTACTACTATTGACAGGTACATTTTTTCCCTTCCTTTTCTGATATAAATTCTGGGTTCCTGTTTTTCCACTCCAGTTCATCTGAAGAAGTGGGTTTTGCCCACAAAAGCTCATGATACTACATATATTTTTGTTATTCTTTAAGGTACCACAGGACAACTCATTGTTTATATTTTTGTTAGTCTGTAAGGTACCACAGGACTACTCATTGTTTATTAACACTTGAAAAGCAGGGGCTGGTTTTATCTCAGGATTCAAGGCATATTTTTTCCTTTCTGCACAAATGGAGTTGGTTTTAAATTGACCGGCACTGTAGCATGGATATAAATTTGGCTTCACTTTCTTGGTTTTACCATTAACACAAAACAAGGGAAACAAGTGCCGGAAGACCACAAATTCCTGCTTAGTGGAGTTACGTGTTCATCTGTTTGAGAAGCTGCAGATGTTGCAAGTTAAGTTGCAGTTTCACTATTTAGGGTGTACACCCAGGGCAAAATCCTCAGATCCTTTCTCAGACACACTACCATGGTGTGATGATGCCATTTCTCCATTAAGTTGCAGATATTCCAGTTCTCGTTGGTCATTCTGGTGTGGGCAATGTTTGGGGTTTAAAAAAAGAGAGAGAAATGGCTTGACTAATGGAGTGTATCAAAATGAAGCACTGCAAATCAGTCACTGAAGCTTAATATGCTGGGTACTGTTTCAGCCACTAAAAATGAAGCCCTCATTGTTTATTAAGGGAGCGCTGCATACTTTGACAGTTGCGTTGCAAATCAGTTATAAACTCTCTGCCCAAGATCATCAAACCATGTGTCTGGAGCAGTTAAATATATGGAGTCATCAAAGCACTGTAGAGTATACACATCTCCTAGTGCTATGGCACACAGATGAGAAACTGGTCCAGGTGTGAGCGAAGCATAATCACTTATTTCTGCTGAGCCTGTCTTGTTCCACCCGCCCATGTTCTCTTCTCACAGAGAAAGATGGTCTCCTTGCCTCAGACCTGCAGGTGGCTGTCATGTGGATCAGCCCACAACTTCTTTTTATACTCCCCATCTTAGCGCACCTTGAAGGGCAGTCCCCTGGAATTTTCATGCAGAGGCTTGGCTGAAGTAACTCAGTGCACATCCCACCAGGCCTCGGGCCACCACAGAGATGTCTTCTAGGGCCCCATTCCACCTGCTATGACACGAGGCATAACCATGGACACCGAAATACCAGACATCAGTTTATTTTCCTGGTCTCTTCCCTAGGAATCCAGACCTTTTACAATAGGAAGGGAATAGGAGGTGTCCAGTAAAGGACAAATAAACATCCTCAGACAAGCAGGACATGTTCCACCCCTCTCAAAAAAGAAATCAGGGAGAAACGCAAGATTGATTGGTGGGGGGAGGGTCTCAATCTATCGCCAGAAGAGCCTGCATTTGAAACTCCCTATAGCAGTGTATCTTAAACTTTTTAAGACCAAGGAACACCAAACAATATTTTTTTTTTATGAGGAACACCAAGGATTTTTTGTTGAGAAAAAAAAAAAAAAGTTGGGGGAAAGTTATTGAGGAAAAAAAAAAGGTTGTCTGCCTCTTTAAGGGTGGCCATTTTGAATTCTGTTGTTCTAGCAGCACACACAGTTTAAGAAACACTGCCCTATACAGATGCCCCTGAACATTAGAGGGTTCGGACGCAGCACCAAGCTCTGGCTCTGAATGTTGCGGTTTGGGCTCATCTTAGATTAGCACTGATTGGCCTAGGAGGGGGTTGGCTCAGAGGCCGAGGAATTGCCTGAGGGCTAGGGATGTTAGATATCAGGTAACTGAACAGGCATGTAATTGCACAAAATATTGACAGTTACACAACTACTTGATAGTCCCTGGGGGCAGGGCCAGCAGCCAGTGCCCTTCTGCCCCCATTCCTGGAGAGCACCCTGTCACTCTGGTCTGCTGCTTCTGAGTTAGTCTGCAAGGGGAGACAGCTCCTGTCATGGACCAGCTGCCTGCCGGCCCGTGCTTCTGCCTCTGATACATGGAGGGGCCCAGGCTCGCCATGGACAGAGGCTGCTCTGTGGGATGCAGAGCAGCCTCTATCCACAGGGAGCTCAGCCCCCCTGCAGTCAGCGGCTGCTTTGTGTCAGCCTCCCCTGCCCCCCTGCACTGTGCTTCTGCCTCTAATAGGTGGCAGTACAGAGCCAGTGCTGGGAGGAACCAGCTTTTAAGCCAGCTCCCCCACGGTACCAGCTCCTGCCTGCTTCTCCTGCTGCCTCTGCAAGACCAGTATGCATGGGGAGCTGGCTTGAAAGCTGTCCCCCTGCAGTATTTTCCCCAGCCTACCCTATCAGAGGCAGCAGCTTGGGGGATTGGGGGGGGCAGGCAGATCCGGTGATGATACAGAGGCAGCGGGGAGGGGCGGGGGGATGTATGCAGTTGACAAGATTAACTGATAAGCTTAGGCTTATAGGTTAATCGTATAGTTGACTACACGTTGACATCCCTACTGAGGGCACGGAGTCGAAGCTCCAGCCCAGCCCAGTGGTGCAGGCCAGGAAGAGGAGGCATGTGTGAAGAAACTCATTGGGCTGCTGCAGCCCTGTCCACAGTCAGGCGATTCCAGCCCCCAGGGCCCTTTCCCTACCACTAAATTCACTTCTTTCCCAGCCTTTAATAAAGAGAAGCTGTATGGGAAGCTGAAAGGCCATTTCAGCGTAGTGCCAGCTGGGCCAGGTGCTCGGCCAGCCAGCCAGCCTTATTGATGCCACCGCAAACCAGCCAAACCACAAGCCCAGAGAATGCTGGGAAGCCGGGTCACAGAACACGACAGCGGGAAATCTCCTCCTGCTTCTTTCTCCCCATCAGTGAGCTCTACAAAAACTCCCAGGCTGCGACAGTTCCACTCACATGGCTCTTTGTTGGGCCAGGTGCAACTCCTTCCCTCAAGTCAAAAATGTTTTTTTGCAAGGCATGTCCCAAATCATTGACTCCCCTCAACCTCGCTCCTAGTTTTCTGTCCCTTTAAAAAAAAAAACAGTGTTTGTTCCCCAGGGCTTTTGCATGGATTTCCTTGCCTGATGCTCAAGAGAATGTCAGCTCTGTGCTGGGTCTCGCTGGCCCATGCCATAGGGGGCCGGCATTGGACATGCACAGCAGAGTCACAGGGCAATTGTAAAGGGGAAGTCCTGAGTCTTTTTGCGGCATGTACTGCAAGGGCCTCGACACAGTCCTGTTAATTATTTCCAGGAGAACTTCTCCAAAAGATGTCCCATGGAGGATACACATCGATGAAGGTGCCATTGCATCCAACTCCCCCATCCTCTACCTGGAGGACACAGATGTTTGCCATGACTCACTTGCTCCCTGGATTTGGCTCAGAACCTTACCAGTTTGGCTCACTATAGGTCACGAAGCAGGGCTAACGCCACTGGCCCAGCTGCCAGGAGCCAGTGAGGTCTCTGCTGGGCTGTAGAGCCCATGTATGGAATGAGCACTAAACAGACACCTGGTACAGAGAAGAAAATATTCCTGCCGGGCTCTTCTGTGGCATGTTTCATCAGTAGCTCTCAGCGCACTTCACATAGGAGCTCAGCAGCAGCATCACCTCGTGACCAAGAGCAGGCAGAGATTTGCCCAAAATCACTCCGAATGACACCGGAGTTTCCTTGCAGGCCAACACCGTGCTGAGAGGATGCTGGGGCTGGAGGTGTGACATGAAGTTGCTCTACAGAGCCCTTTGGATTATCATCCCTTTATTTAATTTACCCACGTCGGGCCCCTAAGCAGAGGTGACAGTAAGCGGGTGCGCCCTGGTGCACAGCTCTGGCAAGAGCTGGCTGAGCTGCAGCAAAAGCCAGCAGGGAGCTATTTAAAGAGCTGGCAGGGAGCTGGGTTGCAACAGGACAGGACCTGTCAGAAATTTTAAGTTACTTTCCCTGCTGCCTCTAAGTCACTCCCTCTCCCCTGCTCTGCATCTGGAAGCAGATCCCAGCAGCCGCGCTTTGATTCTGCAGCATCTGGCCAAGGGCCCGTCTAACTGGCAGCCCCTGGCAGCCGTTTGTGACAGGCAGGGCATGACCTGAACAGCAGCCCTGCTGAAGCCACATATTAGGATGCCGTTTTAGCTCGCGGGACGGGGCGGCTCCATGTTCTGATGCTGGGCAGCGCTGGCTACTCTGTGCCTGCTTTGTAATTTAGCCCAGATGAAATGTGGGAGCCTCAACTCTACTGTGCAATTTTACAAATGCCAGCCCCTCTCTGCTTCTCAGTGGCTTTTCACAGGGGATGTTTGCTGGCATGACTCACTGCAGAGCTCCGTGGAGAGCTGGTATGTGCTCTACTGTACCACTGCCTGATGCATAGCATAAAGAGAGTTTGTATGGGTATGTAAATATATGCATGCACATGTGCATACACACACGCATAGGACTAATTCCTATCACCTTCCCATTCCTGTCCCATTATTAATTGCCACATGTCTGTTCTTTCACTCCTGCATTTTATGTCCTGCGTTCCTTCAGCGCTAGCACCATGTTGGACAGAGCCCTTAAATTATTAGGAGGGAAGATGCGTTTCTCCCTTTGCTGTGTGTTTGCAAAGTGACCTGCCTATCCCTGGCACTAGCAACATAATAAACTAGCTGCTTATGTGACACGTCTTCATGCCCCTGCACGTAGATCTGTGTGAGGAAGGACTTGGTAGCAGTAAAGGCCAGTGGGAAAAGGCCCATGTCTCAAAGACTATGTCTAGACTGCAGAGTTTTTCCGGGATACGAGAAGTATCCCAGAAAAATTCTGCCGCGTCCAGGGAATGTGTCGCTTTTTTTGGAACTGTTTCTGAAACAGCAGGAGTGTTTTTTCGGAAGCCCTATATGGGTCAAATGTCAGAAAAGCCTCGTCCAAAAAAACAAACAGAAAAAGATACACAAATTGCAGGTTGCAATTTGCATATCTTTTTCTGAAAAAAACCCTAAGGCAGCATGGACTGTTTGCTACAGGCCTCAAACTGACATTTCTGTGGAAGCTACAGTTTCAAAAAGCTTCTGGTTATTAACAAAGCCCACAGCCCAGCCAATGCTAACAAACGTGCAGCACAGACAGTAAGTGAGCTCCCTAGAGCCAGCATCGTTAAGCTTTTGGATTCTTCTCTCAGGCGCCTTGACCTGGCAAGCAACACAGGCGCTATGAACTGTGCCAAATAGGATGGTGCCAAGCTTCTAAACGCAGGCTCGCATTTCAAAGGCCGAGGGGGCTCATAAAAGCATGTTGTTATCCAGGCTTCTTGCCCCTTTCTTCATCCCTGCAAGGCCCCACTGAGCATCTAAAGGCCCAAAGGATGGGCACAAGCGGCTGCAGGCCATCAGGACAGGAAGCTGCAGATGACATTGGTTTGATTTGCATAAACCCCTGTCTTCCCTTGCCTGAGCTGGGATCTCCGTTTTGCAAGAGTCTCATGTGCTGTGGCATCAGGGAGATGCCAACAGCGTTTGATGGGAAGGGGGGGACCTCTGAGCATTACAAAACTAGCCTCCGAGTGCGGCACAGCTAAGTGCTCTCATTACCTGAAGCTGGAAAATTGCACGTACTTGTGGTATAAGTACACATGTAGGGTCAGGCCTTTCCCTGTGCTCAGCACAGGGCAACACATGTTTATTATGTGGCCTTTCTCTGCCACAAGCTCTGTGCCTCAGTTTCCCTCCCTGTGAAATGGGGAGAAAAACACTTATCCCCCGCCACAGCCATGGAATCATAGAAACCCTTCTCCTTCTGAAGGGGGCTCTGAGGACTAGTACAGAAGAAGTAGCTCTGCCTGCCAGAGCAGGGAGTTATGTGCTGGCTGTCTCCTTCGCTAGCAGTGGCAAAGGTCAGGTTTGGAGGAGAGCAAGTCTCACCTTGTCCCATCCTTTCCCCTTTCTTGCAGAATTTCTTGGACTCTTTTCAGCACTCAGAGCCCACACTCTCCTTTCCCAAGTGCATGGGCTGGAAGGAAAAGCTAAGCAGCCTGCTCAGAAACTTCCTGTCTGGGGGATAAACACCACGCGCAAAAAGCCACGCAGAAGGCAAAGGGGGCTGTTGCCAAGGGTGGGGCAATTCGAAAGAGCCCGGAGGCCCCAGCTGCTGCTGCTGCAGCTCTGCCTTCTCTGGGGCACAGGAAAGCCTCTCTTGATCTGTCCCAGGCAGGGTTAAGCTTATGCCCAAATCACTTGGTTTAGCCTGTGAGGCGCTGTGAGATCCTTGCTGCCTTTGGATTAAGAGATGCTGCCGCAGTTTTTCCCCAGCGGGCAGGTTGGGTCTGGGGAAGGGGAGGGAGAGGCCCCAGACAAGTGAGGGGGGCAGAGGCCCCACTGATTTATTTCGGCCCCAGAATTGTTATTGGTGGGCATGGGACCAGCAGTTCCAGTCCAAAACCAGACACCTTCCCCCCAATCCCGCCCTGCCAGCCCCTGCACAGCCCGTGGGGCAGCAGCCAAGTCAGCATGTCCAGCTCCTGGTGTTAGGGGTTGCTGGGCGGGAGGTCCATGTACTGCACCCCCCATCCCGCCTACAGACACAGCTCCCATTGGCTGGGGCAGGCAGGGGAGGAATTACACCCAGGAAGCGCCGCAAGCAGGAGTGGCTGGTGATTCAGCCACTAGGGGAGGCCAGTTTCTGCCTCCATCCTTCGCCACCACTATCCCCGCAGCACCTGAGTGGCGCAGTCACCACACCGCCAGCCCCAGTTCTCCAGGCGATGCAGTGGGGGCAGGGAGCATGGGAGGCCTGAGTTGGGGCTGGTCATGGGGCTAGTGCAGGGGTGTCCTGGGGCCGAGGAGTCCGGGGAGGGGGAGTCAGTGGGGAGGAAGAAGAGGGGTCCTTCTTTCTGCCAGTAACTCCCCCAGGACTCCCTGGGGTGGGGAGCAAAGGGGGTTGGAGAGGGGGTTGGGGGGGTTGAATAGGAAGTGGGGGCTGGGCCACGCCTGGTTATCTGGGGAGGCACAACCCCCCCCCACCTTCCCTGGGCTGATCTTCAGATGTCCAGTGCAGCCCGACCACCTGCATCCTCTATCTCTGGGGTGCTTTCCCTGGGCCAGGGCTGTGCTCAGGGCTGTGGGGCAGGAGGGCTGGGGGGAGGGGAAGGAAGGAGGGCAGGGAGGCTGGTGGGGGAGCAGGCAGACTTAGTGGCTGGAACTGCGGGTGGGCAGGCGGGGGGGGGGCAAAGGATTGGAGTAGGGAGACCGGGGGCTGGGAGATCGGGTTTGACAGGGCTGGGAGGCAGAGCAGGTTTCGGGGGGGGAGGGGTGGATTGGGCCAGACAGGGCTGGGAGGTGGAGCAGTGTTCCAGGGGGAATGGGGCCGATGGGGCTGGGTGGCATCAGGAGGGGGCTGAGGGACTGGGATCGGGGCTGGTGGCCCTTGGCACTACTACAGCTGGAGTGCCAAATTTAATGGTGCTCTATGCAGCTGCATATGTGGTATGTGCCTAAGGACAGCCCTGGGCCCTCCATACAGTTACTGAACCCAATATGGCCTTTGGGCCAAAACTGAACTGAACTCAAGCACTGAGCAAGCTCACCCCATCCCACCCTACCTGCACCCTCCTCACTGCATCTCTCCCTACCCCCCGTCTCCCTCTCTACATCCTCCCCCATCTACCCAACCCCACTCTATCCCCCTCACTACATCCTTCCCCATCCCCCCCAACCCCACCCTCTCCCCCTCAGTGCTTCTCTCCCCCTCCCAGCACTTGGAGCGGGGGTTACGCAGACCTGGAACTCCTGGGTGCTGGCAATGGGGCCACAGACCACACGTGCTGTGGACCGAGCCCCGCCAAAGGAGGAGCACAAGAAGGGGGCTGGGCAGCAGCAGGGGAGGGGAGGGAGTGCAGCCTGCTGAGTGCTCACATGGTGCTAGTTCAGGGGTGGGCCAACTTTTGGCCTGAGGGCCACGCCAGGTACTGATATTGTATGGAGGGCCAGGTAGGGAAGGCTGCGCCTCCCCAAAGAGCCAGGCAATGGCCTGGTCCCCCCTCCAGACTCCCCACCCCCTGAGTCCTGGAACCCCCCACCCTCTATCAACCCTCGCACGCGGCCCTGTCCCCCCACTCTCCCAGCAAGCCCACCAGCAGCAGTTGACCTTCCAGGAAGGTGAGTGCTGCTGCACGGCTCTGCTGAGGAGGTGGGCGGGATTACAATTCTTAGTGCGCACCTGTGCAGGCGTGCACCGTAGACCATGGCTACTCAACACGTGGCACATGGCCCGTGGCCCACATGCGGCCCGCGGCCCGTTTATTTGCAGTCTGCAGTGCAGTTTGGCAGGGCTCAACCCGCAGCCTGCAGGTGGGAGCCAAAACAAAAAAGTTGTCAATATAATGGTCTCCTGTTAATATGTGTTTTAGTAGTTCAACTCTTGGACTGTCATTGCTCATTGAAAGTGAGGTGTCTTCTCATGTGGCGTCATTACAGATGATGAGATGGTGCAGTAGAACTCCAGCTTTCCATATTAACCCAGCAACACAGGCTTGGAAGGCGGCTGTTTCTCCTCACACTTCCCATTCTCTGCATGATTGTCTGAATTTTTGATCTGGCCTCAGTCCCAGGTTTTCCCTTGCAACCATTTAGATCAGTGATGGGCAACCTAGGCTAGTGAGTGGGCCTCATGAGAGTCACTTCTTCATCTCAGAGGGCCGCAAAATTGTCATAACCAAGTTGGTCTCTGGGGATGTAGTTCTGTTAACTGCGCTGGCATACTTAGAAATTGGAGAGTGTGTGGATGGAACCATAGCAGCGCTGTGATTGGATACAGAGGATTCTCCCAATGTTGTATGCAACCAGCCCGCAGCTCACTTAAGTTGCTTTTGTTTTCCGTGCATGTCACTTTTGTAATGTCAATAGGGAAAAAACTACACAGATGAAAACCAGCGTAATCTGGCAACCCTTTGCCTGGGCAACAGTAAACAAAATGTCTGGTGAGCCACACGTAGAACACCGATGGGCTCCAGGTTGCCCACCACAGTCTTAAATCCTACTTTTTATACTTAATTAAAACACTTCTGTTTATTATCAAGCCCATTGTCTTTCATTGATAAAGAGCGCAAACATCTTATGAGCTTCTTCTATATACAACTTTTACACAAGGTAAGATGGATTTATTTGGGGGTTTGGTCCCTTGTGGGGGTTGGTTTCCTGGATGCTGAGCCCTTATAGCTGAGTCCTCCCGAAACTGAACTGGTTCAGCGTCTGTGTGGCTCTGCTGGGGGATAGTACCCCCAACTCTGTGCCTTGGCTGGGGGAGCCCAGAGTATCTGGCCCAGCAGGACAGGGTGGTGGGGCCCACCAGAGGGCAAGAAAGTGGACATCAGTAGCTTGATACACACACTGGGACACAGCCCCAAGGGGATTTCTGTGATCCGTCCTATCACACAGGAGTGCATTAGGAGACACTTGCTCTGGAAGGGGGTCAGGACTGAGGGGCACCTGGAAGCCCCAGGCCCTTTGGAATCTCTGGAAGCCAAGGCAGTTGCCCTTTTGCCCCTTTCTCTCAGCAGGCCTGGATCCACCTGAAGCTCGATGATCTCAGTGCGGCTCTCAGTCCATTGTGAAGCTATAAAGACCCTTGGGCCAGGTGCCTGTGAGACTCAAGTGACAGATCAGCAAGTGAGGAGCCCTTGAACCTCCCCGCAGGGCTGTGCTGCTGTCCTGCTGTGGGCTCAGGGAAAGAGGAAAATAAAGACAAGACATCACTTCTTAACTGGGCCGAAGGTTTTTCCTGCGTGTAAGTGGCATGGGCCCACCACAGCCAATACAGGCTGTCCTCGCTATCAGTCCAAGATACATTCCAACAGACTCGGACTTATCGTGAAACCACTGAAAGCGGGGGATTTTTTTTCCCCACAGCTGACTTCCATTTGTGCAAATTGTTTTGTTTTATGTTGTTTTGGTTTTTGCGTGACGCAAGGGCGAGGAATGGGAGGACTCATAATGCATCAGTTCCTACAAGCATCAACGACTTTAGCGCAGAACAGATGTACACCGGGGCGACTTATAGCAGGGACGCCCTGTACATCAAGGCCTGAGCCTGCCAACCCCAGCCCTACAGCAGGAGCTGCTCCAGAGGCCAACTCTGGGCATGGGTTGTGGGGAAGCAGCTCTGACATGGTCACCAGCACACACAGTGACTCCAACGCAGACCAGAGGGACACTAGAACACAAGAATGGCCGTACTGGGTCAGACCAAAAGTCCATCTAGCCCAGTAGCCTGTCTGCCGACAGTGGCCAATTCCAGGTGCCCCAGAGGGAATGAAGAGAACCAGGAATCATCAAGTGACTCATCCCTTGTTGCCCAGTCCCAGCTTTTGGCAAACAGGAGAGCAGGGAGAGGCCAGCACTAATGAAATCTCTGGTGCACAAAGGCACAGACGCAGCCCTGGGCAGGCAGGAGCGGGGGGAACATGCTCTCTGGCAGCAGGGAGCATGGGGACCTCGGATTGTTGGAGGGAGAAGAAAAGAGCCAAAAGAAACACGGAAGCCCCAGTGTGTGTCTTTGTGGAACAGAATTGGACACCCCAAATAAAAACACAAGGCGTTGGCTCAGCCTTTCCCAGATACTTATAAGGAATGTGCAGCTGATAGAAAGCCCAGAGCTCCATCTCACCACAAACCCCACACACTTGGAGTCAGTCTCCTTTGCTGTTTAAGGGCACTGTGTGGCATCTCTCCTCTGCTGGCGGAAAGAGAAAGCTACAAACAGCTGTCAGGGAGCAGGGTTGTGGGGGAAAGGGGACTGGAAGAAGTGGGAGAGAGTTGAAGGGAGATCTCAGAAAGCTGGTTTCAGGAAGGAGAGGGGAAGGCTGAGGATATTGAGGCAGGATTATTTCATGGGGAATTTAATTAATAATCATTAATGATTGTAATAATTATAAGTATTCATATACAATGAGCCAAATATACAGGTTGGACTTCCCTGGTCTGGCACCCTGGGGACCTGGCTGGTCCTGGGTGAGGGATTTTTCCAGACCAGGGGTGGTCATTTCAGGCCCCCTCCTGGACTCTCCCCCACACCAACTCCCCCCCACTTGGCTTCCTGTCTCCCCCCACTGCCCAGCTGAGCCACGTACCATCTCCCTGACCCTCCCCAGCCCTGCTCTTGGTGCCCTCCTTCCCCCCCCCCCCAGCCCAGCTGAGCCTCGCACCAGCTTCCTGTCTCCCCCCTGCTCCCCTTCAGAGCCGGGCTGAGCCGCGTACTGGGGCAACCCCCCCTTCCAGCTGCACACCAGAACCTTCTGATCCTGGAACATCCATGCTCATGCCAGTCCACAGATATTGCCAGACCAGAGAATCCTGGCTTTTAGAGGTGCAACTTGTATTTATTGTATTGATTACATTCTGTGTTAGCATATATTGTATTAACTTCAATAACACGAGGATTATTTATTATATTTTAAACCTGAAATTATCTCCAGAACATTTTGCAGGGGAGGCAGCAGTTAATAAAAATCAAAAGTTCAACCCAACTAGGATTTTTTAAATGTGTATATTTTAAAATTCTCCTGAATGTGAGGCTTATCTCACAAGTTTGATGGCCTGGCTCACCATTTTTGTACTCCTTGGCAATAGCAGAGAGAAGACAGTGGGCGCTAGAGTGGGAATGGAAGGGAACAAAATGACTAGAAGTGAAAAAGAAAAAGGCACAGATACATTTAGCCGCTAACTCCCATTGAAATCAAGGGGGGTTAGGTACCTAAAATCCTGTGAGGAGCTGTTGTGACATGACCAAGCTGTTTGGCAGTGTGATTTGTAGTGAAAGTGATGGTGTCATTTGTTGTTTAGATAATTCAACACTTCACTGTATTAGGTCAGGCGAACAATAACCATTACAGAGCCTTGAAAAAGTGCTTTGTACAAATGTTGTTCCTGGTTTCTGTTCTGATTATTAAATGATCCCTGTCAAGGTATTTGAATCCTGCACATTTCCTATGAGTCACGCAGTGTAAAATAAAGTTATTTTCTGCCCGGTGAATTTTCTACTTTGTTTGCTTGGCAGGAGCCAGCATGTTCAGGGGATTAGACTAGCTGCAGACTGACAGAACTGGCAGTGGGACGGGAGAAGACAGATCTTTAGCTGCAGTGATTGTTGCTTGTTTGCTTGTGCCCTCCCTGGCAGGAATGCAGCTGTGAGCAGGAGTGGGTGAGTTAGACGCCTGGGGGGCAGACAGAGCTTTGAGCATCACAATGACACTTTCTAGTTCCACTGGGCAGGGGTGCTGGTAACTGGCAGCTTCACTTTTTTAGTGCCCTGAGTATTCAGTGCAGCCACTGCTGTGCCTGGAACCTGAGCGTCCTTTTTCTGTCTCCCCTCTGGGCTGTCCGAAGCACCACAGACAGGTACATGGCTCCTCCCTTTCACAGGTCCATATTCTGGCCACAGGGTGAAACAAAACCATTATCCACTGCAAAGTGGTGAGGGTGACACATGGGTATGAGCTCTTCTTCAGTTTATTACAAACCTGGCCTTCCTGCATTTCTCAGTGCAGAAAATAGGTACCTTGCCAGGGGGGACTTTGCTTGCTTGCTACCTTTGTCTATATCACAATAACGCAGCTGCTGTTTAGGAATCTGATTATTTTGCCAGTTTATCAGACAGGTTCAACAGACTGCTGAGGTATTTGGAACAACAACAACGAAGAACTGGTACAGTCAGGTGCTGGCTACCTGACTGTGTAGCCCACGCTGCAGGCGGAGTTTCACCATCACTTTCTCAGGAAGTTGTGCATCTAAATTCTGCCTCAATCTTAGTGTGCATATTTAATTCATATAAGTGAGCAGGGGGGAAACAACAGCACTGCAGTACTTACAGGTCTCCAGGTAACCTTAGGCGAGGGGACAGTGTTCCCTGCAAGCTGAGCGCTTGGGTGGCCACCCAGGAGAGAGTCCAATGCCGCCCAGCTGATTAGCAGAGCACCCACAGCTGCCTGTGTTTCTACTGGTGGTGCACATATGCACATGCTTCAGTGCATAAAACAAAAATTATTCCACACATGGATGGAAAAAAATTAGAGGGAACACTGGTGAGGGGGCTTCTGCATAAAATCATCTGAGCATTAGAAGGTCTCTTTGCTCGCCAGCTTCAAGGGAGGGGAAGGTGAAGAACACATCTAGAACAGACCTGTTCTTCCCAGTGACCAACAGCCTTGCTGCATGGCCTCCCAGCCCTGTTCCGGAGAACACCCCTGTACCCCGCCCAGCCATGTTCATGACACACGCAGGCCTGAATGTCACTTCTCATTATATCCGCGCCTCTCTGGGTGCTCCTGTGTTCCTGGTTTGGCGAGAGGAAGATTCAGCACCTGTGTGAGGAGAAAGCCTGTCAGCCTGCAAATTGGACGCCTCTCCTGGGCCATCTCTCCAAGCCAGGCTAGTGCTGGGGATGCGCACATCTGCGTTATTCCTGTGTGAGGACAAAGGGCTTGCACCCAAAGTTGGGCTCCAGTGTTAGCTGCTTGTTTAACGAGCAGCAATAAAGGGCATTCAGACAGAACTGCTGAGCATTGCGCATACACGGCACACCGATACATGCTGCTGCTGGTCACGTGGATAAAGCAACAACCCGACGAGTGGGGCTCAACCCAACACGGCTCCTGAAAGGAACACGACCAGGGGAGCCAGCAGCCTCACCAGGCTCCTGGGCAAGAGGGGGGCAGCTCCACGTCCCCCCCCCCCCAGGATGGGGCTCCAGGCAGAAGGAATAGGTCTGGAAGCAGCTGGCCCTCGATGCCACTGGGGTTGTGACACCCCCTCCGACCTCAGCACTGACCGGCCCATGCCCTGCCATGCCCCCACCTTCCCAGACAGCTCTTAGAGCCAGCCGGAGTGCACTGTGCGGTGCTCTGGCAGCAATTTAAAGCACCCAGAGCTCCTGAATTGCCAGGCCCCAGGGCAATTGCCTCCTTTGCTCTTTCCCTCCCCCCTCCCGCCCCCCCCCTGCACCACCCATTAGTGGGCCTGAATGTGACGGTCTCTGAACAGAGAGGCTGTGTCTAGACTGGCCAGTTTTTCTGGAAAATCAGCCGCTTTTCCGGAAAAACTTGCCAGCTGTCTACACTGGCCGCTTGAATTTCCGCAAGAACACTGACGATCTAATGTATGATCATCAGTGTTCTTGCGCAAATACTATGACGCTCCCGTTCGGGCAAAAGCCCTCTTGCGCAAATGCTTTTGCGCAAGAGGGCCAGTGTAGACAACCCAGAATTGTTTTGCGCAAAAAAGCCCTGATGGCTAAAATGGCGATCGGGGGCTTTCTTGCGCAAAAGCGCATCTAAATTGGCATGGACGCTTTTCTGCAAAAAGTGCTTTTGCGGAAAAGCGTCCGTGCCAATCTAGATGCTCTTTTCCACAGATGCTTTTAATGGAAAACTTTTCCGTTAAAAGCATTTGCGGAAAATCATGCCAGTCTAGACGCAGCCAGAGAGACTACTGCTGGGTAATCACTGCTCAGAATGACTGGCAGTGGGGCCAAGATACCAGCATACAGAGCCCTCGCCAATTGGCTTCTGCCAGCTGTGACTCTTCCTGCCCCAGAGGCTGGAGCAAAATTCGCTCAGTGCCTGTCCCAAAGAGAGGGTGGCCACACCAGAAAAATCCCCGAGTTGGCAATTTCAGCTGAGAAGTCAAGAGAGTAAGCTGCCCTCTGAGAGCTCAGCATAGCCCCTCCGGGCCAGGGACAAGGTACATTACATTTGTCCCATACTTAATAATCCAACAGAGCTAGGCGGGAGTGAGGTCTAAGGATTAGAGCTGGGCTCTGGGATTCAAGGATCTTGCGGTTTATCCTAACCCTAGGAAGGAGTGCAGGGCTCTTGGCATCTTGGAGTCAGGATCCTTCTTTCCATCTCAACTCCAAGCAAGGAGCAATGTGGTTCTGAGCCAGGCCACGGGGCTGGCATTCTTGGCCCTGCAGCTGACACACTGGGTGACTGCTGGGAAAGCAAAGTCAATTCAGTGATGTTCCGAAGGCCCCTTGCAGGAAGGCCTGGTGGGCTACAGGAGGTAGCCGGAGGCCCAGCGTGGGAGCAGGGGCTTGCATCATGCTGGTCAGCAGAGCAGAATCAGAGCTCTGCCATCTGCCACTGTGAAGCCGCTCTTCCCACCCCACCCCACCCCAACTCGAATCTGCCCTCTGCACTTGGCCGCGCTCCCGATTGATACACTGGTTTGCTTACACTAATTCATCCTGGCTCACAGGTGCAAGGAGGTGGGTGCATTGCTGGGCACCATCCCGCAGCTTCGGGAAGGAGGGGAGGGATCCTCCCAGGCCTCTGTCCTTAAGCAGCCCCCAGCCAGGAAGGAATCTGCCAAGCAAGCTGTAGCTGGAGGGGAGGACGGGAGATGTTGCTGGGGGCCCAGGAGTTCCTTGGCTGCAGTGCTCTGGGGCTTTGTTATTCCCAACTTCTGACCTCACCACCAGTTACCCAAACGTCAAACAATTCATTAGCTGGATTGGCCAGAAACAAGAGCACGGCCGCAGCTCAGCCCTTTAGAGCAGCCAGCCAAGGGGCCGGAGCAGCAGCGATTCCCCAGAAGCCTTCTCCTCTGGCAGTAAAAATCAGCTGCAGGAGTTGAACAGACACCCCTGGCCAGCTCCGCACCCCAAGAAACCTCAGTCAGTGGACGCTGTGGGTCTTCCCTGTGCTGCCTTCTCGGGGACAGAGGCAGCCACAGGGCAGGATCACACAGCTGCCAGACGGGCAGCTTCCCAGGTGGGCTTTTGCATCAGGCTCTCCTAAGCCCTTGCTGGGCCGGACCTGGCTCACCACAAAGCAAGAGAGGGGCTCCCTCAGTACACATTCCTAGCTGGGTTCAGAATAGCCTGAAGTCAGGGAGCGGTCACAGCTGGGAGACTGGCCTGCCTGTGTGGGTGCTGAATCCCTTGGCCCTAATGTTGGCCTGGCGACTGGTCTGGGCCCAGTGCTCCCTTCAGCCCTGGGAGTGAGGGAGGCCAATGGGAGTGGAAGGGGGACTTAGCGAAGATCCTGGTGTTGTGTTGTCTGGGTTCAGGCAAATGTCCACCTGTGCTCTCAGCAGCGTCCCTGAGCTGGGGGTGGCACAGGCTGGGCTGTTCCCAGGGACACTGCCCAGCTGCCCTGAGGGCTTTCCGCAAACACAGCACACGGACTGCCCGTTGTTAATCACACCAGCTGTCAGGTTTTGTGGGAGTTTCTTTCTCACCATCTCCTGCTCCCCTGGGGGGCTTCACGCGGGGGCTGGGTTTCCTGCAGCTTCTTCAGTCTGATCCTCTGCCAGAGACTCACTTCGCAGGATCATGGTTCTCTACAGGCCCCCGCCAGCAGGAAAGCCAAGGCCCAAGGCCCTGCTAGGAAAGCCAGCGCTGTTCTGGTGCTGCCGCGGGGCAGGCCTTGAAACTCCCACAGCAACTCTGCCTCAGGAGCGGGCCCTTTGTTTTTAAAAACCACACCAGCAACCCTGGTAGGTTCTCACAGCCCAAGCCAACAGGCTGTATCAGAGCCACGGGCCATGAGGAGGCCGCTGCTTCGCTTTATCACTTTAGGGAGAGGGTGACTTCGACCCTGTGCCATGGCAAGACCCAGATCCAACTTTGCTGGGGCTGGAACTAGCCCAGTCCGCAGATACTGGGCAGCAGTGTGCGTGCCAGGGAGCGGGGAGAGCCCCCTGGCAGGTAGCTGGCGCCCAAGAGCAGAGCTGAGCGCAGGGTCTAGATGCCATAGCCTCTAGACCTTGCTTTGCAACCAAGGCTGGTAACAGCAAAGCCGTGGTAGGGGACTGAGCCATGCAGCCAGCCCCAAAGAGGAGAGGTGTGGCAGACCCACAAAGGCTGCAGTGAGGGAGTAATGACAGAGGGTGCAAACAAGCTGGGCTAAGCTAGAACCAGCGCGCACCGTTGGCCTAGCCTCTGAGTTCCTGGTGTCCCCATTGCTTTTCCTATCCCACACAGGGCTGGAAACACACTGTGCGAGACTCTTCCTGGAAATCTGGGCTGGGACGAGTGGCAGTCCCGGGTGCTGGTCCAAATGCTGAACCTGTGAGATCTGCCCATCTTTCTGGGGCTATCCTCTCAAGGCAAGACCCACCTTGAAGTTTATCCTGAAAAGGCAATTCCTTGCCCAGCTAGTGGCCTCATGGACAGAGCCCCAAAAGACAGCAACCAAACCAGCAGCAGTGACAGCTGGATTGGAACTCCCTAGAGCCACCTGGACAACTTCTCTGGAGAAGAGCTGTGTGCAAATGCCTCCATAAACTGCTCTCCACCCCATGATCCACAAACCATTTATTGCATCATGTAAGGAACTGCTAAGGGGGTCCTTAACGCTTGGCAGGCACATATGACCGTATTGTCCAATCCTTTTAAAATTCCAACTAGAGTATTTGAATTCAAAGAATCAACATGTGGACCATCTTTGCAAATGAAGGAATTATTGCACTGGACAGAGAAAATCTAACATTACATGAATAATTAAGACCTGCAGGATAAAAGAGTCAATGGCAAATTAAAGATGCCTAAGCAAAGATGGGTGTGAGTAAGAGACAGGTAAATCCAAAAGACGGGCAGAGCATTCAGCACCCTTTCTAAGTGGGCAAGGACTCCAAGAAGAAGGGGCAGAAAATGAAGCAAAGGGCATTTGAAATCTCTCCACAGAAGAGTTTTCACAGACAATAGCCTTGTAAAATAGGAGCTGCTTCTTAAAGCTGAGTTATTTGGAATGACAGAACTTGATGGAAACTAACAAGTGTTGCTGAGATTTATTAGGAAGGATTTTCCCCATTACACTCCAATGACTTCCAAACAAACAGAGGACTGAGTCTCCCAAAATATCCAATGAGGTTCCAGTATCTGCCGGACCTGTTACAATGGGAAAGGAGAATACAGCATTTACCAACCATGGAAATTTATTTTCAAAGGGGTACAAATTCTTTTTACAAATATTCTGTAACAAAATTTTTTTTCTTGCATCATGAGGCAAAATCTTTAGCTGGCAAGAAACAGCAGCATTCCCGTCTATCTTTGGAAAATGGGCTTTCTTTAACATGTGTTGTATTTCATGGGGTTAGGAAATTATAGTACAGGCCTTTTAAACAAATTCTAAAAGAAGAAACACTAAGCGCCAGCTTGAGTAGCAGCAGTCCCTCTGATGTGTGTCTCAGCTGAGTACACTTTAATTATGGAAACATGGCCAAATTAGAACCCATAAATACACTGTGCCGAGCAGGGTGGATGGTAGTCATACAGTATAATAACTAGCAGGAGCTTTCATTAGGGAACCACAGACTTTTCATGTGGCCAGAAAGGTCTAGGTGTTGAAGAAAGGTTGTTTTCAAAAAGATTGTGTAAATGAAAGAGTTCTTGTAAAAAAAAAAAAAAACCTAGGACATTTGGTGAAGATGGAGGTAATATAAATTAATAATAGATGTCCAAATGGGTGCTCTTGGGGTCCAGAGAAGGTTTAGGATGGAAATCAGAATTTATTCCATATCAGGGATAAAAGGTCCATATTCAATAGCAACAAAAGTCTCATGAGCTGATCTTGTGAGATTTCTGCCCCGAGTGGTAGAAGTCTCCTGAGCTGAGACTTCTGCTGTCTTGTGTCCAAATTTCATGAGAACAAGTCCCATGAGTCTGAGCTGGCTCTGCATCTTAGCTGGAAAATAGCCCCTTCCTGGCAGGGGTCTGATCCTGACTAGAATCATTGGGGCAGCTTTGGCTCTGGGGGGTTGATATCAGGTAGATAGGAAGTGGTTTGATTTCCAGATTCAGGTGCCATCTGCATTAGTTCTCCACGGAATCAATACTCCATGGTCCTCAATATACCCAGGGGACTAGAACACCGTGCATAGAAAAGCCCATACAGATACCCCAGTTAATAGGATTACTCTGGTAATGGTCCTCAGCTTTGTTCTCCAACAGACTAATAGTGGCTGGCAGCCAACAAGGGTACATATATTTGCATATATATATCACCCTCCTTTTTTTTTCTTCCCCGCCCTCTCCCTTCTTCCCAATTTATTTTGGGTCTGCACATCTTAAATTCAAAACTCCGGTCATCTGAGGAAGTGGGCTGTGTCCACGAAAGCTCATGATACCATCTACATGTTTTGTCAGTCTATAAAGTGCTACCAGACCAGTTTTTGTTATTTAAGTTCATCCTGTACAGGCTAATTCGGCTACCCCCTGAAGCTTTGGAATCAGACAGCTCAACATGTCGATTGCTCATTTGTGCATTAACTGGGTATGGGAACGACCCATTACAACCTCAGCAGCTACAGCATTCTTCCCTATAGCATACACCTCATTGCCTGCTCTGGGCCAGAATCAAAGGACTCAAGCTAGTCCACCATTTCCTTTGTTCACCTGGAGTCTGAAATACAGTATGCCTCTTCTTAGGGATGCACATAAATACCCACATCACACCTATGACAGGAACATCACCAATGGGCAGTGCTCCCTCTATAATTTTTTCTCCATCCGTGCATGGAATAAATTTTATTTTATGCACAAAGGTATATGCAGATGTGCACCATCAATAGAAACACATGCTGCCAGCTAGGGGCGCTCTGCTAATCAGCTGGGCAGCACCTGAATCTCTCCTGAGTGGCCACCCAAGCACACAGCATAAACAGTTGCAACACCAATCTGAAAAAAATGTGAAGAGAATCCATGATGATTTCATATAAAACAGACAGCAAAGCTGTCATCCGTGTGGTCCCAGGGGGAGAACTCACAACCCACTGCTCCCAAATCACTGAACTCTGCCACATGAGCAAAAGGAGAAGGAGCAAGGCTCCAGCCTTAGAAGGACAAAGGTGTTACAAACTGATCTATGCCTGAGCTGATTTTTCTTACATTTTTCATGCAGATAAGCGTGACTTTAGGAAAGGGCTGTGTGGTTACCAAGAGGAGTTGGGGGTTGCATCTTACAAAAAGGGCAGAGATGGCAGGTTGCAGAACAGGCTTCTCTTTTTCCAGGTACCAGAATGTTTTGGAACTAGTTCCTTCCCCTCCTCCCCACAAAGCTGCACAAATCAGCAAATTATCAACCCCCTTCCTCTTCCTCCAAGGGAGGAAGTCACTATGGCCAACATCTGGCTCACCTCTGGTCTTCCTTTAATTTGCCAAGTGAAAGCATTGCTGAAGGCTAAGTCCTGCATGGAAAAATCAGAGTCTGCAGATTCTTACGGACCTAGGGCTTCCACTAAGGCGCTCAAAGTTCTCATTTCCTGTGGCCACAGGCTAACCAGCTGCTGACTCATTTGTAAACATTTACATTCAACAGGGAGAGCAAGGTTTATTAGCCTCAGATGGAAAATATTTGAAACCGAGTATGAATGTAAACACCCAGACTTCAAACGTGACCTTCCAGCAATTTGTTCAGAAGCCCCTCGACTGAATTCTGAAAGTGTCAGCCCAGACAGTGAGTGGAAAGCTTGCAAATCCTGTACCATGCTCTCAAAAAATAGAGCCACGGAGTTGTCCCTCTTGTCTTTGATTTGATGGGCTGGATCTTTGATGGGAGCCCAGCCCTCACCAAAATTAAAGGGCTCTCGGCCCTGAAAACAAAACAAAACAAAAAATGCTGCCGCTAGTTCACCCACAATCTAGATACTTTAGAGATGGCTGCTGTGTCAGATGTCTTAGGCTGCTGCAAGAAAGCCACTGTGGTGTAGCAGCATGCCACTGTTCTCAGTCAGTCTCCCTGGCGTCTTGGGCGTGGGCACTGCCAAGAAGGAAAAAGTAGCTGTGTTAACAGCAAGGAGAGGAGGGCTTGTTTTTTATTAATGCACAGAGACATTTGAAATTTGGTTCTGACTTGCAAAGGGACTGCGTGAAAGCAACTTTTCCTCTTCCACTACCCTGCTAACAATGTGCAGTTAACAGCGGGTGTCGTTAGTGACAAACAGGTCGTTAGCCCATTTTACTCCTGTAGCTTTGCTGGCTAGCAGTGGAGAGGGAGCCAGATTCTAGTTTGTCTGGTATGTCACCTGAAAACGGCTCACAAAAGGCACATCTACACAGCAGGGCTAAACTCAAACTAAGCTACGCAACTGGAGCTACACTAATTGTGTAGCTTAAGTCGCAATAGCTTATTTCAGCTTTTAATGCTGTCTACACAGCAGTTATTTCAAAATAGAGCACTCTTCCCCCAACTTCCCTTACTCCTCATACAATGAGGGTTACAGGAGTCAGTTTAAGAAGCCTGTTATTTCAAATTTATTTCAAAATAAAGGGCTTGCTGTGTAGACGCACAATACGTTATTCCAAAATAATGCTGCTGTGTAGACATAGCCTAAGTTCCAGTTGCAGCACCCTGCTACAGAAACCCAAAGGGCCCAGCTTGATTCTCAGATCCTAGCAGAAATTCCCTGAGCTGGCAGTCAGACCCTCCCACCCAGGCATCTTTCAACTTGTAGCCAAAGCACAGTTGAGAGCTGGAATCATGAAGACAGTGAACATGGAGGAGCACAAAGCCATTTTTAGAGCCACCTCTCAGAAGAACAGCCCTGTGAGAATAATTTGTAGCCAGTCCAGAGGTGCTCAGTGTCTTCCTGTGAAAAGTTACCCGCCAATGTTATTTCATCTCCCCCAGCTGCTGTTTAGTCTCGTTTTTAATCTCGATGGTTTTGTCAGAGGAAGAGGGCTCGAAAAATAATAGCAATGAGCTTGCTAATGAATTTTATGGCTCCCCAGGCCTCTGAGATGGTGCTCGTAAAGCAGGCAGATTTTATCTCTATTGCAGCCAATGTTCCAAACACAAAACACCCTCGCTAAAGCTTCTTTGCATTTTTTAAAAACCACTCACTAAAATTAACAAGACTTGGGACCGAGCCGAAATAGCAACAGCTGATTCAAGCTGGACATTGGACTAAATCAACACAAACACAGTGGGATTTAAGATCACAAATTTAGCCACAAATACATGTCTGGGCACAATTTCCCCACCCATCTCGATGCAAATATTTGTTTCTCTCTGCACACAAGGAGCTCCCTTTGCCAGGACTGGCACTGGAACTCAGAGGGGGACTTGGCCATGGTATTTTAAAAGACTTTACAATGGGCAGCCTGCCACGGGGTCACTTAACACGCACAAGAGTCCTTGGAAATCCCTGTACAATGAAATGATCACACAACCCAAAACAGGGGTGCTCATGGCATCACTCCCACCAGATGCTAGTGCTGTGACACCAGCAATCCCCTAACTGGTCAAATGCTTCTGCTCACAGTTGGTAGGGAAAGCTGGTTGTCACTGCGAGTTTTGCCTGAGGAAAGGCTGCTGCATTTGATCCCATTCACAACAGGCCCCAAACCAGTTCCGCTAAACACTGGTCTGAGGACACAGGCAACGGTGCTGAGCTCAGCTGCTGTCCGAGTTGCATTGGAACTGATATAAGCCATTAGCAGCACTCACAGTGGGGGAAGGAGCCATCCTCAGCCCACATAAACAGCCAAACTGGCATCTCTTCTCTATTTACAGGAAGAATCTTTGCAGGGCTATTAAGAGTACAGTTTCCATCACAGGCCGTCTTCTTCCTGCGCTCACCCGCATCCCTTTGAAGGCCATGGCAGCAATGAAAACGCACCATTTATTACAGTCCCCAGCCCCGCCCTGGACACCTTATTCGGGCAAAACTCCCCGTGGCTTCCATGGAAGTCAGAGCCGGAGTGTGTATCATCTACAGCAGACATTTGGCCCAACTCTGAAACCACAGCCAAGTACAAACAGATGTGCTGTAAACGCGGCTTTTCTTTGGGACTCTTAGCACCAAGCTTACACCAGCTCCGACACAGCAGCTTTGCATAGCACCCCGGCAATGTTCCCTCTGATTTTTTCCGACCATGTGTGGAATAAATATTGTCACATGCACCAAGGCATGGGCAGATGTGCACCACTAATAGAAACACATGCTGCTGGCTGTGGACACTGTGCTAATCATCTGGGAAGCACCTGAATCTCTTCTGGGGGAGGCTGCCCAAGTGCTCAGCTTACAGAGAACACTGCTCTCCAGGAACTTCAGACAAGTAAGACCACATCATGATCCCCATTTCAGAGGTGGGAAGCTGGGCACAGAGCAGGGAGTTGACTTGCTTGGGGTCACCCAGCAAACCAAGGCAGAGACAGGAACGGAACCTGATCCCCCAAATCCACACTCAGTGGCCTTTCCACCAGCCAGCACTGCTTTCAGAACGCACAAGTGCCTCCCATTAGAGAGGGAGAGGCATGCTGTTGTATTTCCTGATGCCGTCACCAGAGGGAGACATGTGACATGCCCTGAGCCAATGCCTGTGCTGTACACAAACTAAGCACGCTAGACATTCATTGGTGTAGGAGTAAGAAAAATATGAGCGCTCTTCCTCATTTTCCAGTTTGCTACCCCCTGGAATGCTGCTGGTGGCCACTGTTGGGTATTTCCCCATCTGAACACTGGGGACCCAGCAGTTCTGTTAAGCAGTTTGCATGAGGGTCAGCTAGAGTCAGCCAATTAGCACTTCTTGCCTCTCTGGCATAAAGAGGTGCGTGCCAGTATCCAGTCCCAGCAATATTCCTACAGTTCCTTCCTATTTTAACTGAGCGCTGCAGCTGGGCTGCAGGCAGACATCTGTATCTTTTCCTGCCTGCGCACTCATACTGTCACTTTCAGGGCATCCCTTATCCCACCTTCCTAATGCAGAAGCCAGCTCTATCCCTGGGACAATTCCAGCGATGCCCATTAAACCTAGGATCGATCACCCCTCCCCCCTCTGAGTGCTCTTTGCTGGGCCTCTCCCAGCACTCCCAGCCTTGTTGCTATGCCCATCGGACTCCAGAAATGACACGTGTAATTACCAACTTTGATCAAGAAACCCAGCTCCTGAGCTCAGGGTTGCGTCCTAGTGACAAAGGGCTTCTCTGGGGTCAATGGCCTTGGTGCCATGTTCCCCCCATCTGGCTCGGATGCAAGAGCAAACTGTGGCTTCTATTAATTAGGGCTGAAAAGGAGACATTATAATCACCTCTCTATGAATGGAAACTCTAAATGGCTCAGTGAAAGTCTAGGTATGGGAGGGGGATGGAATGGTTTGCTATGGAACAGCCCCTCTCTCAATGATCAGATAGATAAGTGGGCTCCACAGCAGGGCTCCGAGTTGGTCTCCTTAAATTCCTCTCTCAGCAAAAGGTGCCTGGCTGCTAACAGTCCTGGTGCAGGAAGGTTTATCTACAGAATGAGGGGAGAAGATGGTTTTGTCTAGTGTGTGGAGTCAGAGGAGCTGGAGTCTGGTTCTATATCTACAGCCTGAAACTTGTTTAGTGACCTTGGCCACGCCATCTGTTCACAAGACGGGGCTCTGACCCTGAGCAGAGCGGTGAGAACAAGTTAGATTTTCCAAAGCACTGGGCTCCCCACAGGGTAGGGGGCTGCCAACAGGCCCTGGATTGTTCCCTGCACTTACCAAATAGCCATAACATCCATCCCACGCCTCCCAGGCAATACGCTCAACTCTGCAACCCACGTGCCAGCCTCTGAGGATGAACAGTGACATCAGGCTGCATGGCCTGTTCTTTCCATGGCTTCTCCACTGAGAGCTCCCAAAAGGAAGGCACAGTTAGTGCTTAATCACCAGGTTTTAGATACCCCATCCCCCTGTTCTTCTCACTGGCTCCCAACAGCTCTGAGTTGGTCCTGGCTATGCTGGAGTTGAACTGAAAACCATGCAAAAAGGAATACTGACAATTCATGGGGAATTCCTAGCCCAGCTGGGGCATCTGTGTGCTAGTTTGGGTCTAGGCTTTATCAGTCCATCTTAAACAGGACACATTTATTAGAGGACACAGCTTCAACCACGCATACAATAGAATAGAACACTAGAACTGGAAGGGACCTTGAGAGGTCATCAAGTTCAGTCCCCTCACAGCAGGACCAAGCACCATCTACACCAGGGGTGAACAAGAGAGCCTCCATGGGCTGGATCCGGCCCGCCAAGTCAGTTGATCTGGTCCGCAGCTGCCCTGCCACGCCCCTGCCCCCAGGCCAATCGAGACCTGGGGATGGGGGAGCACATGAAATCTCCTCCCCCTGCCAGGGGCGCACGGTACCAGAGGGAACCACCAGCTGTTCAAAATGGCTGGCAGTTCCCTCTAGCCACCGCGCAGGGTGGGGGCAGGGAGCGAGAGATTTTGCCCGCTCCCCCCACCCTCAGGCCAATCAGGGCCTAGGGGGCAGGGAGCGCGTGAGGTCACCTCCTGCGCGCAGCACTTAGAGTGAACCGCTGTTCAGAACAGCTGGTGGTTCACTCTAAGCGCCATGCGCCCCTTATGCGGGGGGCGGAGAGCAACAGACTTCGCATGCTCCCCCACCCCCAGGTCCTGGTTTGCCTCAGGGTGGGGGAAGTATGCGAAGTCTCCTCCCGCCGCCAGGCGTGCGTGGTGCCTAGAGGGAACCGCCAGCTGTTCAGAATAGCTGGTGATTCTCTCTAGGCACAGGGAGGTGAGGGGCAAAGACTTCTCATTCTCCTCCACCCCCAGGCCAACCAGGGTCTGTGGGCAGGGGAGCATGGAAAGTCTCCTGGCCTCGCCCCTTCCGCCCAAGGCCTTGCCCCCTCCAGGGTTTGTGGAAACCTTCCAAAAATTTGTGAAGTGCCCCCCCCCTTCTAAAATTATTGCCCACCTGTTTTAGGTACTTGAAAACTGCGATCACATCCCTTCTCAGTCTTCTCTTTTCCAAACCAAACATACCCAATTCTTTCAGTTTTCTCTCGTAGATCATTGGGCAAGTTTTCTAGACCTTTAATCATTTTTGTTGCTCTTCTCTGGACCTTCTCCAATTTCTCCACATCTTTCCTGAAATGCGGTGCCCAGAACCGGACACAATACTCCAACTGAGGCCTAACCAGCACAGAGTAGAGCGGAAGAATGACTTCTCGTGTCTTGCTCACAACACTCCTGTTAATGCATCCCAGAATCATGTTTGGTTTTTTTGCAACAGCATCACACTGCTGACTCATATTCAGCTTGTGGTCTACTATAACCCCTAGATCCCTTTTTGCCTTACTCCTTCCTACATAGTAAACAGGATCTATGCAGCTCAAGTTCCTGTTTGATCTCCTTTGTTCACCATGGTCTTCACCCCATTGGAAGCTCTGTATGGAAGGTGGAATCACTGAGGCTACATCTACACTACAGGGTTTTTGCGCAAAAACCCTCAGAGCATCCACACCTCAAGCACATTTTAGCACAAGTAAGTCTACAGTAAATCAAAAGAACAGAGGGGTTTTTGCTGTGTATGTCTTCCTCTTTCTATGAGGAATAACTCCTTTTTGCGCAAGAGTTCTTGCACAAAAAGGTGTGTGTGGACGGGCAACAGGGGGGTTTTGCACAAAAAGAGCCAATCAACAAAAGCACAGGTGAACAGCAATCAGAGCTTTCTTGTGAGAGAGCGTCTATGCAGTGTGGGCACGCTCTTGCGCAAGATGGCTGCAGTGTAGATGTAGCCTGAGTGGCTGAATAACATATAGCAAGGAAACAGTATCAATATAGATCGCAACCTAGGCACATATCTGACCCCCAGTTATCTTCTTCTCTGTCTGAGCCAGTAACTTGGCCCCATCTGCCAGATGCAGCCAGTATGGGTCTAAGGAATGCACAAACTCTGCCAGGATGGCAACTGATAATAGAAATGCTCCAGCTAGATCCAGTGTGACTTGTGCAGCTGACATCTATATGGCAGACACACAAAGCTCTCTCTCCCCTCCTCGACAGCCTTACTGAGAAATTCTTCTGAAGTCCCAGCCTCTGTCTGTCAGCAATCCAAAGGTCCGCGAGGCCCGGTAGCTGGAATAGCAGGAAAGGCCCCATACATTCTAACCTCAGCTGGGGTGTGATGTGCATTACCCTGACGAAAGAAAAGGAAATCCTGTCTCTGAACCCCTCTCTTAGACCTTCCTCCCAAAGCACCAGCCACAAATTAAATACATTTGATGTTTTCACGGTCACTGGACATTTCAGAGGCAGAGATCTGGAGGGATCCCATCTTCCATAATCAAACTAATCTCACTGGCAGAGGGGTCTCTTGGCATCCCCCCTTCCTTTTCCTGGCCTCACTTTGCAGTCCCAGGTTTCTGGTTGAACCCCCTTGTGCCACCCTAAGGTGGCCTGCCTAGCCACCCTTCTCTGGATACAGCAACCTAGGGCTGGGGCAGGAATGGGCCACACTTGCAGAGCAACACCCAGACAGCTTGCACAGAGCCTGTCTATGAGGGTAATACAAGCCTCCTCTTGCTTCCGCTGAATGCACCGGGAGTTTGGCTACAGCAAATACTTCAGTGGAAGCAGGAGCAGGCCTTAAATGTAGAAAACAGCCCCCTATTCAGGGCTTTCCCCCAAGCTCCTGGAGCCCATGGGAATCCTGCCACTGATTTCATTGGGTTTCAAATCAAGCCTGTAGGTGACTTCCAAAAAGAAGTGTGGCTTAGTGGCAAGAGTGTGGGACTAGCACTTGGGAGACTAGGGCTCCAGACTTGACTCTGTCATTGGCTTGTTGCATGATCTTGGGCAAGTTACTTTCCCTACCTCAATTTCTCCATCAGTAAAATGGCAATAATGCCTTTGCCAATTACCTGGTAAACTATGGCTAAAGATTCAAGGGGTAGCCAAGTTAGTCTGTAGGGGGGGAAAAAAAACAACAAATTGTCTAGTAGCACTTTATAGACTAAGAAAACATGTAGATGGTATCACAAGCTCATGATACCATCTACAGTACATGTTTTGTTAGTCTATAAAGTGCTACCAGACCATTTGTTGTTTATGGCTGAAGAGTGCAGTATGAGAACTAAAGTTTATTAATTAGAGATAAATGTAACTGATTGCCCAGGAGCTGGTTATTATTTCAAAATGATCAATATTGCTTTTTAAAAGTAGGGCTGACAGTAAGAGCAGCACCCCTCTCCCCATCTTGTTTCTCACAGAAAACAGAGCAAAAACAGAGCAGCAATCTCAGAAAAGCAGCTGTTGTCTGGGAAAACAAAGGCAGGCAGGCGCTACTGTTGATGGGAAAGCAGGAGGAGAAAAAACGCTTTGATACTCAAAGATTCAAGGGTCACATGGGTACCTCACTGTGCAGCAAAGTCCTTTGCAAACAGCTGTGTGAATGGCAGGGTTGGAAGGTTAAAAGCTTTTTAGAATGATGCAGTTAATGAAGAAAATGCAGCTGCAACAGTGCAGCTGTCCACATGCCGTCAATAGCATCAAACACGACTGTTCATGCAAAACTGTCATCTAGTGGATGGAAATGGCCTGTCCTTTAGAGTCAAGTACAGCAGCGCAAGAGCAGTCGATGGAATAAGCTGGTTTTATAGGCAGGTAAATATAGTGCGCACAGTTCCAGGGGTCAGGAAAGTGATTAACAATAAAATCACATCTATCCTCATTCAGTCAACCATGTAAACTGAATAATGAGGGATGCTCTTCTGGATTAGGGCCACCGTAAGTAACCAGACATCACACATTAGCAGCACAAGGGCTAACAGAGCAATGGATGTCAGCACAGTCCAAGACTTGCTGCAGCCCAGATCTTCTCCTGGCCTGACCTCTTAGCAGAAGTTAGCTTCTGAACAAGTCCTGACGGCTCTTTGGGCTGCTCAGCTCCAAAGCAGGCCAGACCTCTGGTTAGAAAGCCCCAAGGTGTGGTTAACAGGGTGCCTGTGTAACACCAACAGGCGGAATTGAACCAGGGACCTCTGCAGCTTAGTGCACAAGCCTCTACAGTGTGAGCTAAAAAACAGCTAGCTCTCTGCTAAAGCTGCAGAGCAAATTCATTCTCTCTCTGTAAATGGTCTCAGTGTCACCCAATGGGACAGTGACCCACACCCAGCAGGTGTGTGGGTTACACCTGTGAACCACATGGCAATGATGGGGCATGATGGATAGTGCAGATATCCGGGAGAAGACTGATAGCTACAAGGGAAATTCTCAATTAGCACTCAGGTTAATAATCATGAAAGTTCATTCCGGCTCTCACTAAAGTCAAGGGCTATGGAGCGAGCCCGGTGGATGAGCCCTGGTGAGTAGATTCTGGTCCAAGAGCCCATGGGTACCAGCTCTCAGGCTGAAGAGGGAAGAGGATTGCGATTAGCAACCCTGAGCTAACAAGCTCCGACTCTTCAAATCTCAGCTCTATGGCTCCTCCCAAATGAGGCTGTGCATCAGTGGATGGTCATTTGCACAGTGCAACTCTTACATTAGCCTGACCTCCTCATGCCCATGCTGCCCTAGAGAAGCTCATGTCCACGTTATGCCCTAGGGGAGCCTTGCATCCCAGGAGCACAGGAGCAAAGCTAACCCTTGCAGCAGGCATGGGAGGAAAGAGGTGGGGGCTGGTATTATTCTGTTAGGCTACCCACACAGAAAGCTTCTCCTGACAGCAGCAGCAGAACAGAAACTAGAGAAGTAAGAGAGCAGTTGTTTAAAGGATAAGCAAAAGCTCATAGGTTAATGCTGTAGACTACATGCGTTCTGCCCTCCAGTAAATTTTTTAGAAGTCTGGCCAGCAGCTCAGCTTAGTCCCAGCTTGGGTTTAGGACCTACCCCTGCTACAGCTCTGTATTTAAAGCATATTAAGAGACAGGAGGGCAAGCAGCCCGGCTGAGTTTTGGCTCAAACTGGGTCCAGGAGCTCAGCCTTCCCCCCAGACAGGAAACCCCTGCCACTCAGTGCTGCTGCCTCTATATCAGAGGCAGCAGCGCAGGCCGACAGGCAGCCAGTCCATGAGGGGAACTGGGTTTTAAACTGGCTCCCCTCATGGACCAGCTCCTGCCTGGCACCCCACACTGCTGTTTGTGATACAAAGGCAGCAACACAGAGTGGCAGGGGACTCCTCGGGAATAGGGCTGGAGCAAACTGACTGCTGGCACTGCCCCCAGGGACTATAGAATAGTTGAGTAACCGATAAGAATTCATGAGGCTAATCAACTATTAACCGATATTTAACATCCCTAGCAGAAACCCCCTTTACATATTTTAACAGCCTGCATTTTTAATTCAGTGACTGATTTTTTTTTTAATATAATCAAAAAAAAATCTTCACGCTATGAGAACCTGTACAGCATCCTCCACTCTGGCTGGCACTTAGCAAACCCTTGCCTGCCAATACAGGCCTGAAGTGGGCAAAGTCCACGCGCCCTCTAGTGACAACACTGTGTGCTAGCATTACACCCACCAGAGCTAAGCCAGCAGCTAAAATAAACCAGGTGATTACTTTCTGCTGCTCTGAGTCAAGATGAGACTAACTCTAAGAAGAGCATGGGCAAGAAGCATTCAATCACTTTGCTCCCCAGACACAGGCAGAGGTCTCTGTGTGGTGGAGGGAGACTATTGCTCCATGAATTTCATTTCAGCTAGTGAGCAGATGAACAAGATACGACACTGGCCAGCTCCTATTCTCAAATTCCATTTCTTGGCTTTCAAATCTCAGTAACACCATTTGCCCACATGGTATTTCCTCAGCAAAGGCCAAACCCAGGGGTAGCTACGCTGTGCTTCTATGGCCCACAGGCATCTCTGTGCAGCTAGAATGAAACTCTGTGTGCAGGCTGCCAAATTTCCATCTGCAAAACCCTCTGAGCTCTCCTCCTGGCTATGCGCTGCTCCCCTGGCACTCGGATCTGCGAGCCAAGACAAGTGCTATTTCCCCTGGAGCTGCATGGCCAAGGGAGATGGGGTATTACTGGGCCTATGGGGTGGCCTAATGCAAGCACATTCCAAGGAGCATCGTGGCTCTCTCTCCAAGGCTACCAGGAAGCACCTTAATCAAGACACAGACTATATCCAATTACATTAACCATGGGCTTTACAAATCACGTCTGCACTGTAGGGGAGCCTATAACACTCCCAGTCTCATCCCTGTCCTAGAAAAGCCGGGAGAAGATTCTCTTGGGTCAGTCTAGCCTATGATCCAAATTCCTACTCAGGAACATGAGGAATCCCTCCCCTGGATCAGCACTCTCATCATATTTGTTGCCCTCTGACCTGATGCTTCGCCTCTTTCTCTGAATCCTGCTACTAGAAGACCACAGTGAGTCACACTTTGTGTTCTTCTTATGCAAGTCCATGGGACAGGAACATACTCAATGTGTTTGCCAAGTCACGCTGGGAGGTGCAAAGCCTGTGCAACAAATTAATCTCCTTCAGGGAGTCAGATTGCGGCTGTGGTGAACTACTCAAGCAAGCAGCCAGAAGTCAGCTATTTGCTCAACGTTTTCCAGCATCCATCCTTCTCTGCACCCACACCTATGTCCTGTCTGGAGTGGCAAGCCACGGACTGTTCAAAAGCCCTCCCCTGCTGGCCACTCATTTTCCTCCCCAAGAAGCCAAAGGAGTGTGGCAGGGCAGGGTTCTTTTTGCAAGACCAGCTGTGCCCTGCCCCCCATTGCAGACATGTGGCCCCTGTCTGCCAAAGCACATGCTCCTCCAGAGCAAGCCAGCAGGATGTGGCCAGATTCCTGAGAGCTGCTCCGCACATGTGTGGCATGGGGAGGGGGAGTGCTTTATACACACAAGAGTCTGAATGTCTTATGCCGCTGTATCGGCCCCTAGTGGGAAGACAGTGTCCTTGCGGGTTCCTAGTAGGGGCAGTTTCCAGGGTACCAGTGTACTCAGAAGAATGAGGCTTTCCTGCGTGTGCAAGAACCAATTCAGACAGAGTCTGCATCAATCAGAACCATCCTCAGGTGCCATGCGGAAGCATTTTCTTAGGTCTGGCTCTGCTGGAGAGTGCGAAGTGCCATCTGGCACCCCTAGCTTGTATAGCAACTGGCCCCTGGCCCTGTTCCCCTCTGGAATCCCTCTGCTCCTGCATCACCTGCCCGCTGGCCTTCACCCCCAGCAAGGCTCACCCCTCCCAGCATCCCCTCCCTTCGAACACAGGGCCCAGGGCGTAGGGTGCCAGGGCTACAATGCAGGAAACTTCCCTTGAGAGAGAGCAAAGCCAGCATGAGTCCATGGGGAACCAGCTCATCTAAGTCTAGGGGTGTGTCCCTCGCAGAATCCCTCCTCCCTGAATCACAGCTCCCCCCTCAGGGGCTGTTGCACTGACACAGAGATTGCCACCCAGCTCGGAGCCAGTGATGGGCAACTAAGGCTAGTAAGTAGGCCGCAGGAGTGGCCTCCTTCATCTCAGCGGGCCACAAGATGGTTGTAGTCATGACAGTCTCCAAGGGTTGGGGAGTTTTGCTCCCGGCGCTTGCCTACCTAGAATTTGTGGGGTGTGTTGATTGAACCATAGCAGCATTTTGATTGGCTACAAAGGGAGCGCCTGGCTCTCACAGTGCTGTGGGCAGTCAGCCCGCACCGCACCTCACCTCACGTGCCCTTGCTTTGTGTGTGTGTCACTTTAACACCAGTAGAAAAAAAACTACATGGACGGAAACCAGGGGAAACTGGCAACCGTGCATGTGGGCAACAGTAAACAAAATGTCTTGTGGGCCACACATAGAACCCTGATAGGCCCATCGGCGTTGGGTGACATCCCAGCTGGGGAAGGCAAGACCCAGCCCCGCCCCTGGAGCAAACCCCCACCCATGCCTAGCCCAATCCTGCCTCTCAAGTGTGGAGAGCCAGGCTCTTGTGATGCCCTTGGCCCAGCACTCCCCAACAGCCAGGGAAAGCTGCGCTGCCCCACCGTGGCCCCATCCCTGCATCCCCCGCCCCACCTCGGTGGCCAGGCTGCTGAGCTGGGCTGCCTTCCTCACAGGCCAGGGAGAGCCGGGCTGCCACACTGCAGTTCCAGCCTTCCCCGGCAGCCGCCCCAGCTTTAGGCAGTCGGACATGTAGGCAGTTTAGGGAAGGCTGAGCCTGCCCTTGCCTGCATTACCGACCGCCCTTGGATAGGCCGCAGGTTTTCCACCACTGCTCTGAGCTGTGCTCCACGGTAGGAAACCATTGCTGTGACAGGAATTGGGGCCTTCGGGGTGGGCTATGCCCCTGGAGGCTGGCACACAGCAGTGGCCTAATCTCAGAGGAGCACCCTGTGCTCAAGGGCTTGAGACAGGCCAGGTAGTAACCCCAGCCTGGATCGTGAGGAAGACGCTCTAGAAGGGGGAAAGGGGCGGAATGGAGGCCCAGGAGCAGCAGGGGACAGGCAACATCTTGACTGGCCTTTTAGCGCAGACCAGCAAATCCTGAGCCAGCCCAGGGCTGCAGCAGGGCCTGGGATAGTCAGAAGGAACAGCACCCCAAAGAGGAAGGGAGGCACCCCAGAGAGGCAGTCAGCCACCCGGAGAGCTCTTGTGCAGATGGGTGAGGTAGGAACCAGGTTGTCTCTCTGGAGAGCCCTAGAGGTCACTGTTGCCTTCTTGGTCATGCTGCTCACTTTCCCGTGCATGCCCCCATGGGTGAGTTCTCCCCAGTTTCTAATTTGACGTCCCTCCATACCAGAAGATGGAGGTTTCATCATCTCCTCCGTCAGTGGCTGGGGCAATCTGATGACAAGGGCTCCCAGCTGCAAGCCACTTCTCTGTGGTCAGGGTAGAGGATGAACAGGCTGCACCCCTGAGAGCTTGGAGTGTTTGACTTGAATCTTCTGTGGATGCTGTGCGTGTAGAGAAACAGGATGTGGATTTACTGAACCTTCCTGGTGAGGGTGGGACACGACAGGAGCTGCTACAGGAAGCCATTAGCCGTTGCATGAAGTTCTGTGGGTCCCAACCTGTCTTGAGAGCGCCAGCACCTTCTCTGTTCCCATGCACTAAGCACTCCTAGAATCACAGAACACTAGAACTGGAAGGGACTTCGAGAGGTTATTGAGTCCAGTCCCCTGCCCTCATGGCAGGACCAAGCACAATCTAGATCATCCCTGACAGCTATCTATCTAACCTGCTCTTAAAAATCACCAGCAATGGAGATTCCACAACCTCCGTAGGCAATTTATTCCAGTGTGCAACCACCCTGACAGTTAGGAAGTTTTTCCTAATGTCTAGCCTAAACCTCCCTTGCTGCCATTTAAGCCCATTGCTTCTTGTCCTGTCCTCTGAGGCCAAGGAGAACAATTTTTCTCCCACTTCCTTGTGACACCCTTTTAACAGGAAGTTCTATCATCTCAGTTTTACAGTGGAGGAAACTGAGGCAGAGAGAGGATGTGCCATGTGCACAATCACATACAGCCAGGACTTGAACCCAGACTACCTCAGTCCTAGCCTGGCCCCCAATTACAAGTCCTTTCTTTAGTCTGGAATCAGGGGCTGCCCGCAGAGCCAGTCTGCAGGCAACTGAATGAGTGGCACTGGGCTGTAGCAGACATCTGGACTGGCTTGGTGGGAAGAGGCAGCAGCCCAGATCTTAAGCCAAGCAGCAGCAGCCATTTTGTAGCTTCTCAAAGCATTCACCCGTAACTGAATTAATGCACGTTCCTTCCTAGCCATGTTCCCACTATGTGCCTAGCCGTGCGCCTAACTGTGCAGCTGCTGTGCTCCTGCCATGTTCCTAGCCATGTTTCCAGCTGCCTTCCTAGCTGTGCCCTTAGTCTTGTTCCCAGTCATGCTCCTAACCACACTCCTGCCAAGCTCTTAGCTGTGCTCCCACTCTGTTCCTCGCTGTGCTCCTAGGCCTGTCCTCAGCCATGTGCCTAGCCGTGTCCTCAGCCATGTTCCTAGCTGTGTTTCCTCCACATTCCAAGCTGTGCTCTCACTGCATTCCTAATCATGGTCCTACCTATGTGTCTAGCCGGGTGATGCTCACTAGTTATGGTTAACTGTTCACCCACCATTTAACTGGTTAGCTGATTAAACAGGATTTTACATCCCTACAAGCCACCGATCCCTTTTCTGAGCTGCCGCAGAGAGCCCAGCTGCACTTTACTGCCTGACATCAGTGGCTCTGGGGGAGAATCCAGCCTTGCTCCCTTGTTTGTTCTGGCTGCTGCAAAGCAGAGCTGCTGAAGACAGTGAGAGAGGCAGGCCTGTAAGGTGCAGGCTTACAAGTGTCCTGACGCTCAAGTCAGCCTGTTCCCACCGAGTGGCTCGGAAAAAAACAACCTACAGCTCAGCACAGATAAGGCAGGGAGGGGCTCAGCGGTTTGCTGAGTTGGGCCCCAGCTAACCACAAGCTCCTGGGACTTTCCTGTGCAAAGAACCATTTCCTTCCCTGTGTGTGCTCAGGTGGGGCTCGGTGAGCCAGCACTCGACAGCGCTAGGATGCTCCCATGATGGCTTAGCAGTGACCAACTCAGCCCATGGGGTCACAATAATAATCGGCCCATTTAGCGAGGAGGCGGCAATTTCGTGGCAAATAGCCCATGCAGACCCCAGGCCAAAAGGCTGGTCACAGGAGAACATGCAGCAAAGAGAACCTGTCCTCCAGCCAGTCCCATCCAATAAGAAAAGCACACTCCCATGTCCCCGTGGGGCCAGCTCTTGAGAGCCCACATGGATGGGTCACATTCCATGGAATGGAACTGAAAAGCCCCATAAGTCGGACAGTCAAGACAGGAAGTGGGCCAGAGCAACCACCCAGCATTTCCCTGCAGGGTGGGGAACAGCCCAGGCCCTACCTGGTACCTACAGTTCCCACCCACGACTGCCCGGCACTCAGCATTGGGGCGCCCACAGGCAGCATTGGAAGCCGAGGGAGCGGGCTCTACAGAACGGGGCCAGAAATGACGCTGCCCATGGCTGTGTCTGAGCAGCCTCTCCCCTCTGGGTGGTGCCATGTGAGCCCCTGGACATGACCTCTGAAAGGGGTCAGGGTTGTCACACCCCCTGACTTCCCCAGACTGCTGCATGGGAGATGGGTTCCGGAGTTGAGTGCCCCAGGGGCCATGCCAGAAGCCAGTCACAGAAGAGACGTAACCGCAGACAGGTACAGAGAATTGTGTGTTATTCACTGGAAGTTGGAACAATAAATTGAGATTCCTTCACTTGTTTAAGTGCAAAAAAGTAACATGCCCCTTGTACATTAGCATAAATTAAAGCAGCGTCCCAACACTGTCGGCCAACTCCACAACTGGGGTAACTCCCTTGGCTTCCCAGGAGCTGACTGAGTCACGCCAGCTTAGGGTGCAGCCCCTGGCATACTGTGAGGGCAGGTGAAGGTCAAGAGGAAAGAACAGCAGTTCAAAATCCCCACACCGGGTGGACAGACCGATCAGGGACACCATGAACCCCTTTGGCTTTGTCTTGCCAGATGCCAAGTGCCTCTGGGGTGGAGATTTCTCAGCAGGCCTAAGGGCTGGGTCCAGCCATGGCTAAATACAATACGTCCCATATTCATCTAACACAGACGGAGGCAATTTAAGCCTAGTGAGATGTCACCTAAGATACTTCGAGAGAGCTTCCCTGGGGAGTGTTGGGATGGATAAGGTCACTCCAGAGCCTGGGCAGGGGCTGCATAGCCCAGGAGATGAAAATCGGGACCCCTGGGCAGGTGACGAGGTGTCTAATGGTCTGGCAGGAAGCTGCTCAGAGTCACATTGTCTCCTTCGGTCTCCGAGATGTTGTCCGTGAGCATCTTCATCCTCTTTATCTTGCTGGGCTTCTCCCCATTGGCCACCGGCTCGCTGTCAGGCAGCAGAGCCGAGATGCACACCATCTCAGTGTTGTTGCACTGGTGCTTCTTGTAGGCATGCTTCTGGCGCCACAGCAGGGTGGCAAGGACGGTGGTGCAGACGATGAAGACAGCAGCCACGAGGGCCAGGATGAAGACGGCCAGCAGGCACTTCCCCACCAGGATATTTGTGTGATGGCGTGTCTTCTGCAAGGGGACTATCCCTGTGACAGAGCCACCGGCCGAGGGCGTCGTGTGAGAACTGGTCTTCCCCAACGTGGAGAGGCCATGCCTCGAAGTGGCCAACTCGTCCACAGGGGCTGCTGTGGAAACACCAGACGATGCTGCCAGAGGTTCAGGTGGCGAAGTAGGTGAGCTGACCCTCAGCCCCCTGTGGATCAGAGGCTCAACAGTGGAGCGACGCTCCCTACTCTCTTTGCTGCCAGTGAGGATTTCTTCTCTCCCAGTGACTGTTGCTTCTGAGGAGACATCGCTGGAGCCCTGAGTGGGGGTTGCTTTGGCTGAAGTATCAAGATGGCTGACCTTTCTAACTCTGGGGGCGTCTGTGGAGATATTGTCAGAGCTGGCAGCAGACAAAGACTCTGCTGTAGCAGTACCATCATCATAGAGGTTTTCTTGGGAGGTGCTTTCATCTCTCCATTCAGGACTTAGTGAGACTTCACTTTCCTCTACAGGGTGCTGAGAAGGAGTCATGGAGAATGCTTCGGGGTGGCCGGCGGTGGTGTTCTCTGCAGCAGAACGATTGGATGATTTCGCTTCAACTTCCCTCTTTGCGCGGACAAACACAGGGAAGTCAGCGCTCCCAGCCCCTGCTGTGTCCCACACCCACTGGCCCTGGCTGGCTGGCTGAGAGCCCCCATTTTCAGGAAGCCCTCTTGCTGCTCCCACTGCGTCATCTTGGTCACCGAGATTGACATAAGCAGAGACCTGGAGCAGGCTTGAAAGCAACAGCAGCAAAGTGACCTGGAGTGGAGCCATTTGACCTAGGAAGAAAAAAACAAAGAGATCAAATTAATGGGGGGGAGGGAGAAAGAAAGTGAGGCCACGGAGGCAACTGCAGGCAGCTGGGAGAAGTGCATAAAATGTCCCAAGAGAGATGAGCTAAAGACGCAAAATTAAGTCCCACCATTGTTGAGGATCTAGTTCTGCATTTTCCATTTTCTGGCTCGCTGACACTCACTTGGTATTTCCAATGGCAACGCTGCCTGGAAGCATCAGTACATTGGAATGCAGCTGCTGCCCCTTCTCCCCACTTTACGCCTGTGCAGCCTAATAAGCCTCTTTCTTATTAGCAGCATGTGCATGTTGTTACTCGTAGAAGCACGGTAGTGGTACTAAGGCCCCACAACTATGAACAAAGCTCCCCTCTGTCCTCCACACAAGGTAGGGTCCAGGCAAATAAAGATGCCTGTCTCCTACTTGTGAAGCACAGAGTCGGGGTGTGTGAGAAAGAAAAACGGGGTTAAGCTGCAGACCTGAGTCTCAGCCCCTAAGTTCCAGCAGGCTGATGCTGATGGGGTATTTGGTGGCACAGAGGATGCTCCAGGGAGCTGAGAAAGCTCCAGCATTTTAGTCACCACCGCTGCTGGGAGGGAGGGCAGAGAAGTCACATACCTACAGATGAGATGAGGACAAACACTGTATTTCACCTATCAATAGCAGGACCAAGGCCTCTCCCTAAGCTAGAGCCACCAACCATTTGGAAGCTCAGAGGAACATCTGTCTGTTGGTCACCCCAGCATGCCACCTGGAAACTGCCACTTTCAGCAGCAAGGGCCGTCAGTCTGCAGGTCCATGCAGAAGGCAGCCTGTTGTGAGTGTTAATCGTGTGCTAATCTCGGTAGGAGCCCTCCCTCCCAGAAGTACACTGTGGTTCTCTCCAACTTATTCCATCGGGCCCTCCCTTCTTTGTGTCTGTACAGATTGAATCTCTCATGACTGTACTGAGCTGGATCTCTGCTGATCATGGGTGTGGCCAAGTTTCCTGCAGTCCCCTAAAGTTTGTTGACAGCCACCAGTCTTGGCTCCCAGTGTTCTGTGCTGTTCTCTAGCTCTAATTTACCCCTCAATGTCTTCTAAGAGCCTGGTGAGCAGTGGCAGCATTGGTAATGCTGCTAGACAAAACTGACCTCCCATGGTTTGGCAAATTCTCTGGCTCAGCACCGGTCAGGTCCCCAGGGTGCTGGATTAGAGAAGTTCAACCTATAGAATTTAAGCCCCTCTCTTGAGTGCCTGGACAGCAGCCACCAGTCTCCTCCCACCCAGCTCTGGATGCAGAGCATAGAGCAGCAGCTGCCAGATAGGTACCCGGCTCTGATGGCAGTGCCACCAACACCAGCAGCACAGAAGGATGGCCTGGTATGGTATTGCCACCATTCCATCTCTGCTGCTGCTGGCAGTGGTGCTGCCTTCAGAGCTGGATACCCAGCCAACAGCCACCGCTCTCCAGCCACCCAGCTCTGAATGTGAGCAGTAAGGTTTATTTTCCTGAAGCATCTCATGCCTCCCCCCATCCCCGAATACATTATTTTTCTGCAGTGCTCCCCTCTACTTTGAGTACACACCTGCTATGGTGAATAGGCCTCTCCATCAGGGATGCTGCTGGAGAGAGCATGGCCTAGCTGTCTGATTGGTAGTAAATGGAACTGACCAAAACCCCAAAGATCTGTGTGCTGAAGGAAACATGTTATACTGAAATGAACAGGTTGCATCATCTGCCACTCCATTAGGCGCCTTCCTGGGTGAGGGGCTTTTGCCTCATTATAGAATCATAGAACACTGGAACTGGAAGGAACCTTAAGAGGTCATCAAGTCCAGTCCCCTGCCCTCATGGCAGGAGCCAGTACAGTCTAGATCATCCCTGACCTGCTTTTAAATATCTCCAGGGATGGAGATTCCACAACAATTTATTCCAGTGTTTCACCAGCCTGGATTAGCAGCTGGGGAATAAAAACCTTAATGCTCCCTTCTCCTCCCCACAGATGGTTTGCTAAAATCTGAGAAGCATCACCCTCCAGGAAAATCAAGGAACCTTGGGCAGGACTGGTATGCCAGCTAGTTGTGCACAGTCCTGGGTCCCTGGCTTACTTCTGCTGCTGCCCAGAGCTGGATGTGGTAAGGCAATGCTTCCCTAGGTGAGCTGTCAAGGATCAGGGCTTCTGTGGGATAGCGTTCAATGCCTTACAAAGAGACGGGCCTTGCCTCATGGATGTGCAAAAAAACAGGGAGTAAGGCATGGGGCACCCCAGGAGCAGTGCTGCAGCCCCAGACAGCCACCTTACACACTGGTGCATTGCCATCACCCCATGCTCTGGGGTGTTTGCCCAGCAGCTTGGTGGAGGACGCTGGAATGACTCTGGGGGTCCCAATGGGGAACTCGTCTCTTACCAACTTCCTCTGAGCTCCCCCCAATTTCAATTCCATACCCCCTACTGGCTCGGGGGTGGGGGGGTTATCCCCTCCCCGCAACACCGATCCACGGCTCTGCCTCTTTGCTCTGACACCCGTGAAAGTGTCTCTTGGATTTGTGCAATTTACAATGCTGGGGAAGATTGTGAGCCCAACGAAAGAAGTAAAAGAGGGAGACAGACAAGCTCTCTCTGGGACCCACCAGCTCTGGGAAGGTGTAGGAGAGTTGGATTCACAGGCAGGCTTGGGGCAGGAGGCATCTTCAGCTCTGAGGGGAGAGAATTGTCTCTCCTCCCGCCCCCCTCTGCTCCCGTGTCAACCTCCCACAAAACCACACTGCTCCGAGCCCCTAGCACACACAGAGGAAGCCACTGTCAGCTACCATTAGCTCCACTGCCACCCCGCCCGCTTCAAACAGGAATCAGCTCCACCCTGGCACACTGCTGAGAAAATCAATGCCCTGGCCAGGATTTGCACATGTCCTGCCTTGCCCATCCCTCTGTCCCCCTGGCTCCATGCACTGGTACAGGAGTTTGGCAGCATAGAGAGGGATTCATAGATTTCATTACTATACATTCTGTGAAGTGGATTCCTCCCCCTCCCCCCCCCCCCCCCACACACACACTTGCTGCAGCAGCATGGCTTTCAGAACCCTGTTATGAGCCATCTGGCCCCAGTGCCGCTAACTGGGAGCAGTCATTGGACTGAAGCCACTGTGCAGACAAAGCCTAGATCAAGTGCTGTGGAAAGAGAATGCACAGTGAGTGGGAAACCAGCAGGCGCCCCACGCAACTGAAGTAGCCAGAGAGAGAGAGAGAGAGAGAGAAAGAGAGAAATGTTGAGGGGAAGGGTTCTCTAGCCTGGTGAGATCACTCTCTTTGGAGACAGTGATAATAATTGGATTATTTGTTTTGAGCACAAAAGTCTCTTATTCCTGAGTGGTTTCCACTGTCCCTCTCAGATATAATTAATTTAATTTATGAGCTAATTACCTTATAAAGATTTCCTTCCCAGAGAGGGAAGGTAGCTAGGATGGAGAGCAGCCCACATCTCTGCAGGGGAGTTGAAGAAAGTTTGTAAGTAAGTAAATGCACTTTACAGAGGTAGAACCTTGAATTCAGCCCCCAAAATAGCAGTGTGTAAAGAGCTGTGCAGTCCGGTTAACTCACAGGCATCGGTGTTCCAGGGGCTAAACGTGCACTTAGTAAAACACCACAAGTCTGCATTACTGGAGCACTGGCATTGTGAGAAGCTGCCAATGCACTCAAATTGAGTGTATAAAAAAAAACCCCACATCCCCACTGAAATGCAGCCACCTCTGGAGCAGAGCACAGTAGTCTGTAAAAGATGCACTGCAGCACCTTCCAGGACACAGCAATTCTCACATCCAGGTCACAGTGGCAGGGGAACTGAGATTAACAGGCTGCAATTACCCAAGGTCTGAACTGCAGGTAGTCTTATGAAAAGTGCCTCTATGTTTTTGCGTCCCCTCCTCCCCCTGCCCTGCTTCCACAGACAGAGTGTAGTTTTGGTGGCCCAGCCGACCCTACCACCATACAGTTCACTGTCATCTCAGGGAGAAAAACCCCTCCCTCTCACTGATCCTCCAGCACCCTGCACTCCAGCCGCCCTCAGGCTCATGACCCCCGTCTCACATAGGGCTTAGGTGCAGTGTGTTTGCTCCTGCTCCCCAGCCATAATTTGACATGTAATATTCAAGCCATGTTGTTTGCATGCTGTCTTTTGCCCTGGCGGGCTATGGGGTAAGCCCTGTGCCTCTGCCTTCCAAAGGGCAGAGATCTGGGGTGGGTTTCAAAAGGGATTGAGTAAGAAACCGGCCCCGCCAGGAGCTTGGGTGTGTTCAGGCCTCTAGAGTGGCTCCACTTTTGATGTGGAGAGGAAGCATTTTCAGGCTGGGCAGGGAGATAGAGCAAACCACAGAGACCTTGTTTACACAACACACCAGACACACCCGCAGTAGCTAGGCGAGCAAAAAGGAGGAACACACCACACACGGCAGCTACTCCACCCTCTTCTGGTCAGGAACGGCACTACTGGAGACAAATATGGCCCCGGTTTTGGGTGCTCCACCTTGGGTTTGGTGCTCATGAACTGATCTCAGTGGAGCCTGGGCTATGTTGTGCTGCTGGGAGCTATGCCTGGGACCTTCTGCTGGAGACTCCAGAATCAAAATGGGGTGCACTGTGGTTCCACACCACATGCCAGGACAGAAGTCCTGAAGCAGCTCTCTCTCTCCTTTACATCAGTGGCAATCTGGAGTAATTCATGACTCAGATCTGTTGTCAGAGGGGCTAATCTGACACCAGGGCAGGCAGCCAAATGCTGGGAAATGACAGGTTTGCAACACGGTGGATAAAATAATCAAAAGTGCTTTTTAAAAAATATATTTTAAAATCTCCTTGTTTACTTATAATATTTTTTTCTTTTTAAAGCTAAACCTAGTTAAATTAAATTTGAAATGTTGAAAGCCTGTATTAAGGCCTAAATTGACTATAACCTATTAAAATACTTTGCATTAAATAAATAAACCACAAGCAGTACATGTTTGCTGCCAAAGTTTTATAGAAAGTCATACTCCTGAACTGGTGGATGTCAGGCTTTGTTGAAGTGCTACAACAGCTTTGGACAGCAGTAATCTGTTCTGTAGGTTGAGAGAGAATATTTTATTTCAGTTTATTCAGTTCACTGACTAGTTCATTTGAAGTTGAGAAACTGACTAGAAGTTGGCAAGAAAGGTTGTTTTCTGCTTCCAATTTATGAATAAAACTGAAGCATGAGAGGGCAAGATCTACTAGTTCTAAAATCCTGAGGGGACTGGAGACCAAAAGTAATTAGTTAATTTCACTAATTACAGATAGTATTTCCTTTGTCTAATAAATCAGTTTTAAGTGCAAAACATGCTTGATAAATGTACTTTCCCCCATCATGTATCAAGCACATTTAATGAAGTTTTATTTAAAAAACAAGTTTGAAATGCTGAATTTTGTACATTTTTAATTTGATTCCAACTTCCCTCCAAATGAAGCTTGATAAGAAAAAACTTCATCACCTCATAAAATAAGAGCATCATTCACTGTTTTCTAACATCAAAAATTAAACATTAGGAATCTGGATGAATGTACAGTAAGCTACATAATTGCTTAAGTATATAGTGTCTCATCCTGCTTACCAAAAATCCAACAAATTATATCAGTAAAAATCAACCTTTAAAAAAAAAGTTATGCACACCACAAATTCAAAACCAGAATAAAACTGATGACTTAATCAAGCTTTCCTACTTGTTTCCTTAAGAGATTTAACTCACCTGCTCTAATCAGTGTGAGTATAATTCCCCCGTGTTTGCAAGCTATTTTGGGGGCAAGAATAGAGGAACAATTTTCTCCCTGTAATTTAAGTCCAGGATGTTTCTTTGGCAGAAGCAGTTCAATTAAGAATGAAAGGCCCCAACTTTCCACCTAGAGCAGGGTTTCCCAACCTATGGGTCGGGACCCAATTATAGGTTGCCATTACATTTCAAAAGGGTCGCCAAGTGTCTCCCCAGGTGGTTCTGCCCCCTCTTCTTGCCCAGTTTTTTAATTGCCTTGGGTCACCAAGTCTTCCTGAATTGTCAAAATGGGTCCCCATCTGGACAAGGTTGGGAAAACACTGACCTAAAGGGAAGCATGGGCCCTGCATTAGCAAGGCAAGATCCTCCCATCTCGGGGGGCAATGTGAGTGCAGCATGAGCAGCTAAGAGGTAGGCTTCTCTGAGCTTAGCCTCCCCTCTCTGCTCCTTCTGCAGTCTCCCGTACCTCAGTGCTGCTCAGTTGAGTTCCAGAGAACTTCCACATTCACCATGGGTCTGAAATCAAGCCAAATGAATCTGCTGACCCTTACAGGGATATACCTTTTCGGGGCTCTCTCTCAGAGCTCTCCATGATCTAACAGCTTTTCCAGGGCAAACCCACCTCAGGGCTCCCTACAGCACCCTGAAATAGGGAGTTTCTTCACCGGGAGGTCACCCATGTCTCGGGCCAAAAGAAACAGGGTAAATAAATTCCTGTTCTTCAGGTCCTTCGTCATAGCTAGACTCAGCTCTCTGTAACCACAGAGTCCTGTTTTGAAATTCCATTTCCCGGCACATTTCCACAGAGGCTAATGTGCAAGGAAAACAGCTCCAGAGCCTCCCTGAAGTTGTATATAAAGCACGAAAAACCCTGTCTGGAAAGACAGCGCTCTCCAATGGTTAGGGCACCAGACTGGGTTCTAGGAGACCAGAGTCCTGCCCCAGCTCAGCCCTGACTTGCATTGTGACCTTTTCCAAATTAATCCATACATTTAACACTAATAACCACTTGTGCCTCAGTTTCCCTATCTCTAAAGACAGGGAGAACAGTGCTTGCCCCAGCTCAGTCAGGCTGCCAGAGATCTACAGCTGAGCCCTCCCCAGATGCTAACTGCTCCATGGTATGGAGTCAGAAGGAGGCTTTTGCTTCCTCTAGGAGCATGACTCCTCACTGAATGGGAGCCAGCCCCTTGGATCTAGTGCAAGTCTTAGGTTTGTTATTTGAAATAAAACCTGAGCCCAAACATCTCACACAGGGAGCTGCTGCTGCTAAAGGAGCTCTCTCAGTGTTCTCCTAACTCTTCTCCTAAGCCCCAAACCCACCCACCAGCACCGCTTTCCTCACCCAGTAGCTACTTCTTACCCTGACTTGAAGAGAGCTGCTGGTGAAGGACAGTCCCAGGCTTCACTCACAGGTGCCCAGCACGGCGAGTGTCAGGGGAAAATGCTCAGTGCTGCCTCATCTCTGCAAAACAAGAAGTGGCCCCCCTGGAAGCCCGACTGGTTCTCCAAACTACCTGTGGGTATTCAGGAAGCCTCCGTGCCGGTGTAAGAGCAAGAGAGGAAGGCGGAAGAGAAGTTGTGGTTTGTAGCATACGCATGATGCCGTTCCCCCAGAGTGCGTCACAGCCAAAAAGGAGAATCGCCACCCGGCAGGGGAGAGTGGCCTTAAGGATGCTTCCCTCGCTGGGGAACCAGCAAGTCAAAGAGTATCTCAGGCACAGGCTGGGCTAAGCTGCATGGTAACCCTTACCTGGAGCCATAGTAGAGGCAAGAGAAGATGGAAACCTTGCAGCGGAGCCCAGATGAAATGGCCCATGAGAGTCAGAGTGCAAGGGGGTAAACGTGTTACAAAGAGTGAGCAATGCCTCAGCCTCTCCGTGCCCATGGCAGACACAGATGACAGTCATGTCTGCCGAGTCTGCAAACAGCTGAATGCAGGCTGCTGGCAGCAGGCCATCCCCCACAAGCCATGTGCCGCATGGCCGGTGGGTGTGCTGAGTTTCCTGCCATTTACTGGTACTCGCAGCATTCCCTGGACTTGGCAGGGGGAAGTAGAACAAGTTTTGCAGTGTCTGTTAAAAGCAGAGATTTACCTGCCACACTGAAAGGCTCTGGGAGTCTTGCAAGGTTGGAGTAGTGGTGAGGAAGGGAGCCTGGCTTTGAAAAACAGAAGGGGAAAACAATGAGTCAAACTGTGTGTTTTAAAACTCCTTCCAGGGCCTGCAGCAGTCAGTCTCTGCCTAGGGCTTGGTAGCAAGAACAGCCAGCCTGCAGCAAATTGCCTGCCTGACTGGCCAGGAAGAGCAGCTGGCTGGTTGGGCAGCTGGGGGAGCAGCATGCCTCCAGCCCCACTTCCTGCTCCGGGCTGCTCCCAGCCCCTCCCCCTGCCCCAGTTCCTGTCTCCCCAGCAGTGATACTCAGCTTTACCTCTGGCTTATTATGACTAAGCTCAGCGTGCTGCTCCCGTCTCGCCAGTGCTGATCTCCAGCTCCGCCTGTGACCTACAACTGCTGGTACCCTCCAGCGGTAGCATTTGGCTCCTGTCTTCTGTCCCTTGGCTCCCTCCTGGACTCTGCTTGTGCTGGGGCCAAACCACCCACGGCCAAGTGGGTAACACTCCCAAGTCTTCCACAGGAACATTTGTGCCCAGTTCACGCTCACGAAATCTTCACTCCCCCCACCCCAAACACACACGTGGGGGCCAGAAGGGGGCATTTGGCAGGTGCCTTGGAACCTCAACAGCCTGGAGGATAACTGGCAGGGCGGGAGCTTAAGCCAAGGCATGTGTGCTGGCTGCAGAGCGGGGCTGTGGGACACGGACGCCTCGTGCTCCAACCAGGCAGGAACGGAGTGTTGCTTCCCCCTGGGCTTCAGCCGTGCTGTGGCTGGGGACACGGGAGCAGTGCACCCTCGCCGTGCTCTGGGGCCAGGGAGGCTGGGGCCGCGCTGTCTGGTGCTCCAGGGTTTGTGTGTGGCTGCGCTGCGCAGTGCTCGGGAGGGGAACGGACATTAGCCTGGGGGAAGGCACACAGAATGAGTCAGGCGTACAGGGCAGCAGCCACAGTGCATGCCTTGCTGCAGTGGGCACCACTGGGTGGGGCTGTACACGGAAAGGCCGGGGGGCAGCTGTTCGCCCACTGCCCTGAAGGCTGGAGCAACACAGCCAGCCAGCCCCCGGCTGAAGGAGGAACTGAAATACAGGTGTGTTTGGAGAATGCAGCTACAAAGATGCCGCACCAGACCCGCTCTGTGCACGGCCCGCTCAGTTACCGCGGGCACAAACCAAGGAAGGATTTTCCAGGACTTGGGGGAAGGCTGCAGCTGGGGACAAGCTAAGGAGCATTGCTGAGATCACACCAGCAGGAACATCTTGGACAAGTCCCTTTACCTCTTTCTTCACCGTTCGTAACCTGAGGCTATAAATTCCCCGCACAGGGACTGAGCATACACTGCACAATGGGGCTGTCTGGTGTTACAGCAGGAAAAAAAAACAAGAAAGGACGCAGTCCCGGGGAGCTGCCTTTGCCTGGTTGGGGGAACCTAGCCTGTGCAATTAGCAACCTTTACCCTCAGCAGCTGGAATTTGTAGGAAGGAAAGAGCTGAAAATCTCAGTGGGTTGGAAGAGAGACCAAAAATGAGGTCAGTAGCTGGGCACATGGAATTCCTGCCACAGGGTGGATAGCGCTGACCGTAAGACTGTTTAGTGGGGCCTCTCTTCAGAATATATTAAACCGGTTTCCACTCTAATTGCACGTCTGGCATATACCACCCCACGGCACTTCCTGCACTGCACACCCCACCTTGCTGTGAGGGTGACCAGATGTCTTGATTTCACAGGGACAGTTCCGCTATTCAGGATTGTCTTATACAAAGTGCCTATTACCCCTCCCCATCTCAATTTTTCACACTTGCTGTCTAGACATCCAGGTTGCCCTCTTGGGAAGGCTGGATGGGTGTTAGTGATGTTGTGGGGTCTTCAGGGAGGGACTATGCCCTACGGACAACCAGCTGGGTTAATGTAGCTACTGTAGTGCGGTGGGAAGGTCAGATATGCTTGGATGTTGCTTTTGTCACATCCGAGGCAGGCACAGTGGAGAGAGAGTGGCAGCAGTTTGTTGCATAGAAAAGGGTCTCCGGCAGTGACTGGTAAAGGCCAGGTCTACACTGGACCCAGCAGGTGGGCTTAAGTCAGGCAAGTCAAACTGGCATTTGGAGGGCCGCATGCGGCCCGATCAAAATTTTTTACAGCCCCCAGAACATTTTTTTAAATGAATGAAGTGGGGCCCACCGGCCGCTCGGAGCATGTGGCCGTGTGCCTGCTCACGGCCAGCCAAGCTGCTCTGCGCATGCGCTCACGATTGGCTGGGTGCTCTGCACTGGGTGCTCCAGCAAGCGCTCACAGCTGGCCACTGTGCTCACGCTGCCCCAGCGCCTCAGGCGGTGACATCGATTCTGGGACCCAGGTATTAGGTTGCGCAAAAGGCTTCTTGCACAAGAAGCCTGAAGTGTAGACTTAGCCCTAATGATGTGCAGCTGCCCCTGCCCCTGCCCCTGCAACCCCGTTCTTCTCCCTCTCTGCCCAGCAGGAGCCTCCCCCTGCCCTCCAGCTGCTCCCAGCTAGTGGATACACACATTATTATTATGCACTATTAAGTGCATATGAAAATACGAACGTGTCAGCTTGCCTTACTTCTCACAAAAGAGGAGCACTGGACACCAGCAGGGGCACCCTCTGAATTCAATTTAATGTGTCTTAACTAGACTTGCTAAATCAAACTCCAGAAGATTGATTGTGGCAACGGCAATCTTTCCATGTAATGAAGACAAGCCCAAAGTCTATTTAACCAAAGCACAAAAGCAGATGCAAACAGCAAATTGGCAAGAAAAAAACATGAGGACAAGGTCCCAACTGGTAGCCATGCTTCTCCAGAAACAAACCCATCTTTGGGATATGGTTCCAATGCAATACACTGAGCAGGCAGGGAAATTTTAGCTCCTGCTGTCACTTGAAGTGCCCACTTTCCAAAATTCCATCTGAGGCAAATCAAGACATTTCACATTTAATTAAACCTTTGCACGTAGGACAGAACCAGAAAGACTAAGGCACAAAGTGAGTGACAGCTAATATGGAACATAAAAGGCAATTAGAAGAGGTTTAAATACATTAGGAGCAAGAGAAAGACCAAGGAGAAGGTAGGTCCTCTCCTTTACAGGGAAGAAGAGCTAATCACAGATGACACCACTGAGATGCTTAATGTCTATTTTCCTTTGACCAGATATTCAATAGTGGGAGCCCACAGGGTCTGAGTCTGGAACTATTCAATTGTTTTTGAATGAGTTGGCTAATAGAGTAAAGTGCATGCTTATAAAACCTGCAGATGACACCAAGCTGGGAGGGGTTGCAAGCATTTTGAAGGACAGAATAGGAATTCAAAATGATCGTGACAAATTGTAGAAATGATCTGAAATAAACAAGATGAAATTTAATGAAGGCAAGTGCAAAGAAGGAAAAATCAGTTGCACAACTACAAACTAAGGAATATTCAGGTGGGAGGGTGTTCTGCTGAAAAGGGCATGAAGGCTATACTGGTTTGCAAATGGAATTTTAACGCGATGCAGCGGTGGAACAGGCAGATGTCATTCTGAGGTGCATGGACAGGGATGCTGTATGTTAGATGTAACTATTCCATTCTTCTTGGCTCTGGTGGGTTGGCAGTACCAAGCTTAATTCTGAGCCCCAGACTTCAGGAAAAACATGGACAAACTGGAGAGCATTCTCAGGAGAGCAACAAAAATGATGAAAGGGTTAGAAAGCCTGCCCAGTGATGAAAGGTTAAAAACCTGGGCTGGTTTAGTCTTGAAGAAAGTAGACGGAGGAGGGACCTGAGAACACTCTTCAATTATGTTAAAGGCTTTTAAAAGAGGATGGGAATCTACAGTGCTCCATGTCCTCTGAAGGTAGGATTTCATTTGCAATGAGAGATTTAGGTTAGATATTAGGAAAAAGGCTGCCATGGCATTTCAAAGTGGTAGTGCCGCATGGAGCCCTTAATGGGCTCGGTGCAGCGCTGCCACTTTGAAGTACTCCCTTTTCCCCCCCATCCTCCTTTGCTGCCTCTATCTGATAGAGGCAGAAAAGGGAGGGGGACAACTAGTCGACTGGTCCTTAACATCCTTAGTCTACACTAGACCTGGAAAGTTGGTGTAAGGTACGCAACTCCTGCTATGTAAAATACATAGCTGTAGTAGTTGGCTTACCTTAAGCTGAGCTTGGCACTGTTTTCACAGAGGGAGTTACTCCTTGTGACTGTCAAGTCAGGCTGCCCTCAGCCTTCGATTTATGGGTCTATGCTAGACCCACTAAATCGAACGCCAGAACATCGATCTCCACCACAGCGAGTGAAGATGTGCTCTGAGACTAGCTAGCGAAATTCTGGACCACGCTTCCAGGAGAGGTTGTGGAGTCGCTGTCAATGGCAGTGTTTAAGAACAGGCTGGACAAGCTCGTCAGGACTGGTCTAGATTTCTGTGATCTTGCCGAGAGACTGGATGTGACTTCAAGGTCATTTCCAGCCCAACATGCCCATGAATTTAGTTCTGAGTGGCCTCTCCACATGCCGATTTCCTTACAATAACTGCCTTCCTACTACCTCTCCCCCTTGTCTAGCTCAACACCCTCTGCCGGCATTCTCAGAGCTTCCATGCCTGAGGCTTCACCCCCATCTTGCACATGGATATTAAGTGCCTCATGTCTGTGGCACAGTCTGAAATGGAACCCAGGAGTCTGGACGCCTAGCTCCCTATTTTAAACCAGCAGACCAAAACATCAGGATGCAGCCTGCTCTGGCACTTAGCTGGGAACAGATTTCCCGTTGGTTTCTAAATTCCTTACACCCACCCAGAATGTGCTTAGTGTGAAACTTGAGCCCGCCAGATATGGCACAGCTGTGCAGAGGCCAAGCTCCTGGGGAACAGCTGCCCCCATGAAAGAGGGCACGCATCTGCTTTAGAGTATTTGGGGTTCTGCACAGAGGAGGAGCAAGTCTCCAGGTTAACAAAGCGCCATATGTCTCTGGTGCTTTGTTCTCTGACCCAGGAGGGACACCAGCCTTTATGAGCCAGCAGCAACACAAGGCTGACTCAGGGCGTCAGAGTGCAGGAAGTCCTCAAAGACACAGTTGTGAAATGCATTGCTGAAACTTACTGTAAATTCCACAGTCCTTGGAGAACAAAGCCAGTAGTGAGGGCCAACGTGCTTGCTAAATGGCAGCTGCATCATGAAAATACACAATCGGCTCCCAGTTATAGGCTTTTCCTTTCAGTCCAGCTTTTCATAGCTGACAAGGGGACCCACCCTCACCACTTCTAACCCCAGCCTTGAACTTTCATGTTGCCTGGTTTCTCTTCTCCCTGTGATAAACTTCAACACAGATTTAAATTGGGAAATGGGTAGTTGACAGCACAGCATATCCTGGCGCTATGTAACAAAAAACCAGCGTGGGCTGATTCTGTTCTGCTTTCTCCTCACACACATTAACCTTCCGCCTTTGGAAGACCTCACCAATCCACCTCAGCCAGCAGTAAGTATTACGGTGGGATTGTGTACATGGAACACACCATGCAGCTTACTCCAGTTAAGGGGACATCACTGGGCAATCACATCCAAAGTGAACTCTGCTTTCCCTCCCAGCCTCTTCCCCTCCTGCACACAAAGGGGAGGAAAAGGGGGAAAATCCCAGTGGGCTGGCTCCTCTCACTCTCATTCCTGGCACATTCGGGGTTTATAACGGTCTGTTCAGAGGAGTAATACTGATCATGTAATTTAACAGTTCAAGTCACATCTGTGATATGCAAAGTCCCTCTGCCCATCATGGCAGTGTACTATCCCCATCACCACCGAATTTGAGCAGCTTCATGGTAAGTGCTTCACTGTAACATGCAATCCACACCTGAAACATACCAGATCCACAGGAGTGGTCCTGGGACCCATGGAGAGTTAGGAATGTTCAAATGGGTTAAAGTAATTGTGTGACTGCTGAAAATTTCAACTTTTCCATACATGGAGCAGGTAGTTGTCTGGGAGCCAGTGCACGTGGGGAGCTGGCTTTTAAGCCATCTCTCCGTGCATATTGGGAACCTGCATGTAACGGTGAACATTAACCAGTGTGTCCAGGCTCAAGGTTTAACTGAGTACACGGTTACACTCCCTAGAAAGAGTTTCCCAAAGACTCATGCTTCCAAAATAGGTTTTGCTACAAGTGAACTTTGCTCAGTGGTGATGAATAGTCAGAAGAGAACGGAGGCACTGCACTTCAGCAGGGCCCAAGGACAGGGGGAGAGGGGGCAGGAGAGCTAAGCCCATTGGCATAGATTCTGTTCCTTTTAAAGGAGAGCCATTTCTTCTATCTCTTGGCACAGTAAGTCTAATAAATAGTTCTGAGGCATCAGTGGAGCTCTGCAGAGTGACATGGGGAAAGACACGACTGTAGCACGCAGGAAAAACTTAAACAACGAATGGTCCTGCAGCACCTTAGAGACTAACAAATGGTGTCATGAGCTTCCGTGGGCACAGCCCACTTCTTCAGATGAATGGAGAAGTAGTAGCATGAAGGTCTCCTTGGATTCCACCCCCTCATGCAACCCGGCTTCCCCTTTCAGTCAGGGAACTGCCACATGGAAAAGTTGAAATTTGCAGCTGAACCTTGAGGAAGATGACAGCTGAGCTAAGTGAAATTGCCTGATTAGGGGTATGTGTGTGGGGGGGGGTGGGGGGGGTGGGATGCGGATGCCAGGCCCACTGGCACAAATGGAGAAACTTTGCCAACTTTGACTGGATACTAAAATCTCAGCTAGAGCAGGGAGACTGGCAGAGCTTTCCCCTAGCACAGCTGGCAGAATGCTGAGGAGCAGCATAGGGGTACCTCACCAGGATTGGGAAGGAAGGAGCTGAGTGTCATGTGACCACATAGGACTCTGCCCTGTGGCTGGATAACTAAAATCCACCTATTTGTAAAGCCCGTAAAACAGTATTCACTAGTAGAACTATAGAATCGATCACCTTTGATTTGTCTCCAGCCAGTTTTTGGGCATGAAAGGGACTGGTAAGAAGTTAGAAGAGTTTAGAACAAACAGCCTCTTGCCCCAAGTCCTCCAAGCTGGACAGCTTCTCAATAGCCGCAGATGGTAAGATGGCCCCTGCAGGAAATCACACAGCAGAGTGGCCAGGTTCTGCAGACTCTCTGCCTGGCCATCACACTGCAAATGGTGGCACTGAGCCAAGTCAAGCACAAAGAAATTGAAGGAAGACCGACTCCATGAGGGAAGAATTTTACATGTCGTCTTATTCCCAGGGTAATTGCTAGCAAGGAGCAGCACAATTGTTTTAATTTTCCTTTGATAAAGTATCGAAAGGTGCTGGGGTAGTGGCAGCCTAGAAAGCGTGACACTGCTGACAAAACATGCACAGTATAAGAACACCAGTGTGTCTCTACCATTGTGTCTTCTCTGGAAAGCCAGGGGAGTCTGCCTGGGCTGTATGCTGTCAGGGGGTGCACTGGCAGAATGTGTGGTGCACACATTAGTTTTCTACTAGGAACTGAATTGGGAAACAAGCCATTTCACAAAAGCCTCTAAGCAGCTGTGGGACAGGGACAGTTTTCCGTCTCTGCTGCTCTGGCTTGGATTCAAGCTGGAGGGGAACAACTCCAAGCTCCATTGCCCACTCTTCAGCCACCTCCACACAGAAGATACAGGAAGCAAAGCGCCTTGAGCAGTGTCCATTCGGCAAAGCTGGAAGTTGGTGAGAAACAAAAGGCCTTTGCAGCCTGCTCAGAGAAAGGGAAAGTTTGAAGTGAGTGAAAAGTCAGCAAAAAGTCCATGAGTTCTGAGCTGGTTTCCATGCATGTCAAACTAAGGAAAGGGAATGATTCTCTGATAAATGGCAGCAAAGAAAATTGCCATATATGGCTAAGTCCCATGGCAGGTCAACAGAACTTAGCTTAAGTGCCTCTGTCACTTTGGAAGATGGGGCTCAGACATTTTTGAAAGATTCACCCTATTTTGTGTGGCTAGATCACAGGTGTGGAACCTTTTTCCTATAAGGGGCCACTGACCCACATTAAAACAGTCTGAGCCCCACACAACCCTGGGGGGAGCACCAAGAAAGCAGAAATGAGGGTTTCCAGGTGTGGGAAGGGGCTAGGGAAGGGTTGGAATATGGGATCGGGGAGGAAGTTAGGGTGCAGGAGAGGATTTCAACATAGGGGCAAGGGATTCAAGATGCGGGCTCTGGGCAGGCAGCACTTATCGGAGATGGCTCCTGGGCAGTGGTGCAAAAGCAGCTGCCCTGCCAGCCCTGGCCCAGCACTGCTCCCAGAAGTGGCTGCTAGCTATGTCCAGTCCCTAGGCAGAGGGGCCAGGTAGCTGTATGGGACCTGGTTCCTGGCCAATGGGTGCTGCGGACCCATGCTGGGGGCAGGGGCAGCACGCAGAGCTTCCTGGATCTCACTTGCACCAAGTCTCACAGAGACATACTGGGGCTTCCAGCCTATGGTGTGTAGATTTGCCATGAGCCAGATGAAAATGTGGTAAGCTGGATACAGCGGGCTGGAGGTTCCCCACTGCTGGTCTAGACTGTGTATGCTGTGCTAATATAGGAATATCTTAACCCCCGGACAGAAATTAAACAGTGGCTGCTACCTACCTGCTCAGGTTGCTGACCCTGGTTCTAACTGAATAGAGCAGCGCAGACCACAACAGGAACAAGGTATCCAAGAAAAACAACAGACAATGGAACTTTGTAATCAATGATTTTATCTTTGAAAATGGAAGCAAATATATGGACAGAATACTATGGCCGCTCTATAAGAGGGCATTTCTCAAATACTTCGCTGGTTCTCTTCTGGGATATCATGGCTAAAAAAGCTTCAGGCACTGACTCTGTTTGAGCCTGGCTAGGCATCATCAGTTCATTTAAATAAAATACAGGCTATAAACTAAGAAACCAAGGAGGACTTTTTTTTCCCCACTCCCATCCCCTTAAACCAGCACTCTTCCTTATACCAGTGTTGGTTGGGCAGTTAAATCTCAAACTTCATTCCCTCAGATTAGAACAAAGACCCCCAGCACACAAACTTGAAGCCACACATACAGACTAGCAAGGAGATCACTACAACAGAGCGAATTGGGTTTTGGTTTTCTAAAATCCACACCACCTCATTGGCCATAGATCGCAGTACAAAAAACACCAAACATTCAAATAACCCAGAATTGTCCAGGGTGTAAATTCAATTTTCAACACACAAACCAAGAACATTTGTTCATCACCTTAAATATTCCAGAGCTGGTTTTATGAAACTTTTATCCTGTGACACTGTATGCATTTTCTGTCCTCTCTCATCAAGCTCTTGTCCAACACCTCGTCACAAACACTTACAGCTTCCAGAACAAGAGACTCCTTAATCATAATTCTGGAACATGCAAATACAAGAAAATGGAAAACCTGAGAAATTCTAACTAAACTACTGACAGAGAAGCTCAGCACTCACTCCTTATCCCCAATGGAGGAATGCAAACATAGGGTTCAAAGGCAGCCTCTTGCCTGGCACTTCCCCAGTTAACTGGGGAGCAGGCCTTGTGTGTGTGTATGTCTGACAAATGTATGCACATGCACATATATATTAAAGCTGCAGCAAGGTGATTCAAGGATCAAACCTTTGGTGGAAGAGTATATTTCAGGCATATCAGCTGGTTCATTGCTCTGGCCCACAGACAGGGTTTTATCTACACTTGTGTTTACTCAGACCCTTCCTGGTGCCAAGACAAGTTGTCCAGGCTTGGGTAGGGCTCAACCCAAGTTCAAAGCTGTCTAGCACCCTTTGCCTTTGCAGGTGCTGAATCTGCTCATGACTGCAGGTAAACCCTTTGCAAGCCTGATCCAGGGCCCATCTGGGAAGCTGCCTTCATCACCAAACTCCTTTCCATCTCATAATCCAGACCTCCAGGATAAACAGACATGCATTGTGCTGAGGCAGTCACTGGACACTCAGAACCCCACTCCCGAAGCAGGAGGGTGGCTTTGGATTAATATGCACTTGCAGAGTCTTTCACCTGAGGATCTCAAAGGCTTCTGACAGAGGGAGACTGGAGGGTACTGGAAAGGTTTTATTTTTGGAGACCCGCCACTGTAAAGTTTACCTAACTGCATTTAATGCTGCTCTGAAAGCTATATTGGGGTTGGAACATCTCCGCTTAAAAAATGGGGGCAGAAATAGTTTAAGTTCACAAATTTAAGAGCAAAGGAGCTTTCTCTCACAGCATTTAATCCTGACAAATTTACAGCTATGCAAATAATTGGAATGGACACAATGGAAAACTTGGCTACATGCTCATGTCCCACTGGCTTGCAAATCAGAATTCTGGGCATTCATCTTAGTTATTTCACTGCACACCCTTATACCGCCTGTTAGCTGACAAGCAGAATGAACATCTGTTGTGTAAAAAATATATTTAAAAAACAAAATGCCCATTCTGACAAGACTAGAACAATCCAAAGCACAGGATATCTGAATGAGGGAAGCATGACACTGGTGAAAGAGCTCAGTTTTTACAATGTAGAAGGGGAAAATAGTTATGTGGTAACATCAATCACTTCACTCACAACCATGTTTTTAGGTAGGTGCAGAAGGGGACTGAGAAACTGATAAAAAGGCAGTAAACTCACATGGGTTTATGGGAGGGTCTCTACAACTGCCTTGTCCACACTGCAAATGGAACTGATTGGATTGCTCAAAGATGGAGATTTATACAAAACAGTTTCATTTTGTTCTCTACACAGTATAAACACACACACACACACACACACACACACACACACACACACCCATCCCTGTAGATTTAAAAAGAAAAATAGGCAACTTTTTTTTTGGCAACTTTAAAAAAAAAAAGGCTAAGAACAATGTGGTGTTGGTCCCTAATTCTACAAAAGGATATTTGGACACAACACTGAAAGTCAGAAGAGTTTGTTTTCAAAAACTCATAACATCTGGAAACAAATGGTAAAAGTAGCACTTATTCTTTTGACTGAATTTTGATCAAGTCATGTAACACATTAAAACATCAGAAAAATCTTTCTCTAAAAAGCTTGGCTTTTAATCATTGGCTTTCACTGAAGTTAATTTAGGAGAATAATAAAGTTCTTATTGGAATGCTGCACTCTGCTGCTTGACAAACTTCTGAAATGGAATGTCTTCTTGAATGGCAGTGCCTCCCCCAGCCCTCCTGCAGCCCCGCTCCCGCTTAACAGCTCAAGTTCTGCTTCCTTGGTTCTCAAACAGCAATCTTCGCCATCTGCTGTTCTAACTTGGAAATGCGCTCATCTTGATTGGAGATGGTGTCTTTTATAGATTTAAGCTCTTTCAAGATCTCATCCAATTTGGCTTCGTTTTGCTGGAACCAAATAAAAAACAAAATCAGAATTCATTAAGAACTGGCCAGAAGGAAAAACTCTGCATACTGAAGTTGGAGGTGTCCGAAGCAAATGAGTTCCAGGACACAAGGGATTTTTACAAATAAGCCATCTGGGATGGCTGGCAATCATGTGCTTGAGTGCTAAAATGAAGATTCTGACACGGGGCAACATACTAATGATAAGGCTCTCTACACAGTGACCAACAGTATTTCTAATGGGGTTAGTGCAAATGTAAAGGGTACACTGGGCCAGGGTTTGCTTTTTAGTGGTATTTATATTCCCCTTTATTAACTGCCCATCAGTTCAGTCTGAATCTGCTCTTATAACAAACACTGTCAGAGCATCTGTCTGCCAGTAAAGCCAGACCACAAGGCATTTCACACTAGGTACATTTGTGGCTAGTCAGCTAACCATTTAACCGAAAAGCGATTGCTTATTAGTGAATGGTCCCAGTTAACTGTAACGCCTCCCAGTCCACCAGTCCAAGTTTTAAATGAAGAGCATGCAAGGGAGCTGCATTCCATCCCATGCTGCTGCTTCTTTATCCTGCTGCTCCTGGGGGGAGTATTTTAGTAACGGTATAACTGAGAAGAATTGTTGCAGCTACATGATTACTAAAATAAACTATTCTCAACATCCCTATTTCACATGTGCGTTCTCAGCAGCCCACTCTGCCTGGGGTTATTCTATCTGAATTTCTGTGTTTGGTTTTAGACAAAATGATGGCTCATGAACTAGGATCCAAATTTCTTCTGCTAACCGGCTGCTTTCTTTGAATTACACAGGAAAGTCAGATTCATGCGGGAACAAGCTCCCAGTGTGGAAACAGGACGTTTGGGCTACGGCTACACTGTAGCCTTTTTCCAAAAAAGCTTATGCAAATGAAGTGTGGAGTGGAATATCGCCACGCTTCATTTGCATAATTAATTAGCAGCTGCACAAGAGGCTTTTGCGCAAAAAGGAGCTGTGTAGATGGGGCCTTTTTATGCAAAATCCCCCTCTTGCACAAGAGCCATTCTTCCTGAAAAAAGGAGAAAGAACGGCTCTTGCCCAAGAGGGGGATTTTGCGCAAAAACGGCCCCTAATTAATTATGCAAATGAAGCACAGTGATATTCTACTCCGCACTTCATTTGCATAAGCTCTTCTGGAAGAAGGCTACAGTTTACCTGTAGCCTTAGTGACGCCAGTTAGTGTGATTCCAAACAGTGTCACCACCAAACAGCACAAAACCATACCTCCCAATGCAGCTCATGGGGTGGGGGGGGGAGGGGGGATGACTGGACTGAGGGGAATGTAAACCACCCCACATATATATGTGGGGCCAGACCACCAGGTCTAACACACACTTCTGCAAAAGTAAATGGTACTTCAATAACTACAAGTGATCTCAGATTTACCTCTTGTCTGGAAAACCACTTATCTTAGTAGCACCCGGATGCTAACTCCATGCTAGTTAGCTAGGCTGTTACTATAAGGATGGACCCAGTGTAACTAGGGCATTTGGGTTTTTATTGATTCAGAGGGTAAAGCACCCCTGCCTGAGAATCCAGTGCCCCTTCTTGACAATTTGAGACATTACTCACAATAACTGAGGTGTCTGCTGCTTTCTTTGGGATGTTAATGAGATCGCTTTTCTTGTTTGCTGCAAGCTTGTTGTCCAATATGTTCTTCTTGACAACCTTGAGATCCCTGTTTTTGCCAGGAATGTACCCATGTTTCAAAGAAATGAGAAGAGGATCCGCGTTCTTCCCCTCAAACCATTCTTCAGCTTCCAGAGCTGCTTCAGGGCCAGCCGTATCGGGATACAGGTCATCTTGGAAAAGGTCAGACTAGAAGTCAGAAGGAATGAATCGGTAACATGCTTTGGACTGGAAAATACTACCTAGCTTCCAACATGTAACTGTAGGCAGCACTCACCTTTCGCGGGACAGTCATGATGATGGGCTCGCACTTCCGCTCATGAAGTTTGAAGAACCTTTCAAAAAGAAAAAGCACAACTTAGTGGGAGCAAATGCAGGTTGGTGCACAAAAGCTGGTCTGGAATTCTCTGCTCACGAAAATGGACACAAGTGGTCAAATGGTGGGGGAAGAGGCTGTAGACGGAGAATGATGAAAAGGTTTCAGCTGAGTAATTTTTTCCCCCCACCACATCCAGCACTTGAAGAAGCTTTTGTAAGGGCTGGTGAAAAATACCCAGCTTCGTGCTCAAATGCTTCTACACCTTTAATTACTGGGAGAACTGAAGCGCACCCTGTGTGAGGAGAACAGAATATGGAAACAAGATTGTTAGGCGGAGTCTTCAGTTTGGCCCAACGATGTTCTCAGCATTCACAGATTGCTGGCAAGACTATGGTGATGAGCATTGTACAACTACAGGCTGCATGACAGTATCCATGGTCACCATGCTACTGCATTTCACACGGCCTTTTCTCCTTGTAGTTTGAGCTAGAAGCCAATCACCAATAAAAACATTATGACAGGTAGCACTTCCATGCTGTGGGATGTTTCCCTGGCATGGCTTTCACTCTCAGCTCTAAGCCATGTCAGCAATCCTTGGTTAAGACAAGGGATTGTTGTACTGTTCTCCCAGAGTCCAAAATTGTTTGTAATCTCAACCTACACAGCAGCATTGTATAGACTGGAAGGAGATTAAAGCCAGACCCACAGAGAGATCTCTCCCTGATATTAAGCCTTGTAGTAAAGGAAGCCTATGTCTGACCCAAGCTACAGCAGAATTGCCTAGCTGGCACACACTTGTTGATTCCAGCAGCTTGCTGGGTCAGACAGTGCTCATCAGTCTGTTACACTCTCGGTCCAAACATTGGTCCACTTGCAGGTCACATCATATTATCGCTAGCAGAAGTTTTACCACGTCACAGCGAGTGAACGGTACTGACAGAACATCAAACTCCTCTCTCTCTCTCAAATGAGATGCCACAAAATCCATCATTATTTGCATCACTGTCTCAGATCACATGGAACCTGCAAGTCCTGCCAATTCCTTCAGCTTGTACCAAGTACATCTAACTTCTACGAGGTTGTTTTGCTTTGCACTGTATGCACCTGGTCATGCTGCCCCAGGATGTGCACCCAAAGCAGAAACTGAAAAGGGCTAAACCCAATCAGCAGCAACACTGGCGAATCCTGCCAGCCCCTGGAGCTGTCGGGCACCCACTGTCAGCTTACCAGGGCTGGAGCCAGCGCCAGGCATCCGGGGAATGTGGGGTGGTGGGCGCAGTCTCCGGTGGCCTGATCGTTAAGGTGCTGGCCTCCGGAGCCGGTGGGGATGAGTTTGAGTTCCGGCAGCTGCTGGGCACCCACCACCAGCTTGCAAGGTTAGAACAGGTGCCAGGATGAAGATGGGCAAGATAAAGCATCCGGGGAAGGTGTGGTGGTGGGCTGAGTCCTGCAGGGGCCTGATGAATAAGGCACCGTGTTCCAGCTGCTCAGCAGTTCTAATTACCTGGCTATTTCACACTTGTTCACATCCAGGCCCCTCTTTGGCATGAATCCCATCCCTCTCTGCGGTTCTTTGCTGCTGAAGGTGTTGAGGTAGTGAACATACGGGGATTCATCTGTGATCTCAAAGTAGCGAATACTGCTGTCACCCTGCAGGGAACAACAAAAGATAATAAAAGGAACGGTGACTATTCCATGACCCAGGGTTCCCCTCTTTGCTACAACATTCTGTACTTAGAATGTGTGGCAGCAACCTTCCCAGCAAGGCACCATGTCCTTCACACAAAAAGCAGGATGAAGTCTCCTGCTATTCACCCTTCTCCTTGAAGTGAGAAGGAATGCATCATGCCAGCATACAAGCAGCCTCTAGCCTCGCTGCAGCCATCAAACCCAATGGCAATATTGAACATTGTGCTACACTGGAACATCTGGCCAGATTGAGGCAGGGCTGGAGGTGCAAGGAGCAGTGGTGTACCAGGTATGCGCAATAAAAAGGGAAGTTAAATGCACGGAGCATGGCTTTTCCATTACATGGGAAGAAAAGGGAATAGCTATATCTAACAATCTGACCTTCAGAAAACGTCAGAAGCATCAGAAACAACTGCCCCATGAGTAATACACATTTTATAGTTAATTTCCTCCAGCTGAAACCTCCACTGATCATCAAGCCAATGGCCTGATCTCAGCCTACTCAGTTACTATCAAACTGTCTACTGCTGCATTCAGATGCGTCCATTAGCACAGCTATCAGAAAACAGATGTCCAGTGTAATCAAGGTTCGTTATCTCAACAGGCTCTCACAAGTAAGGGATACAGTCTGGATTTAGTAACCTAAGTGCTGTAGTAATCTCAGCATAGGACTGGAGAGCAAGAACTTCCATGTCCTAGTTCCATCTCCAACACCCGCTGTAAAAATTAACCTCCTGCCTCAGTTTACTCCTCAGCTGAATAAGGAGAACCCATGCCTTCTCTGCAAGCAAGAGTAAGTGATTGCTCATTTGCACAGCACTTTGACAAGTGCCATATATGTAACTATAATATATGGAACATGGAATCTTCTTGCTGAAACAAGATTTCATTTAAAGGAACTCTGCACTATAGGCCACTGACAGCATGTAGCATTGACAAGGAAGCATTTGCACCTGCGTGTGTCTGCCTGGACTAATAAGAATGAGATTTAGAGATATCAGAGAGGAGAGCTAGAAATAAATTACTCCTCATGAGTTCCAGGGATTCTTGTTGGGTCTCTAAAGCAGCAAGAGGGATAGCAAGAATGGAAAACAAGACTGTCTTGTTAGCAACTTACTATGAAAACATTCTTCCATTTGATTGTATGGACCCTTCTCTGTAATTGCTCATCTATCTTGCTCATCTTTAGCTGCTTGTTTGCAGACAATCTGGAGCAGCAGTGCTCAGAACTGGGCTCTTTAGAGCACATAACACCAATAGCAAATCACTTTCGGAAGCAACACAGACAATTCCAGTAATTGACCCATAAACAGAGCTGGCTCTACTGCACACTCAGCTGTCTGGAAGGGGCAGAAAAAGGTGCCACCTGTGGGTGTATTTATCTTGCATTAATGGAGGGGTCACCTGGGTCAACATGCACCCACCAGGGGCAAGTCTGGCTGTAAGGCAAGTAATTCGTATTCTGTATATACAGCTTTATGTGGTCTATGCAAACTCTCCCAAAATAAAAACAAGGTTTGGATAGCATCCTCATATTTTAGGCTCGAAGAGACTCTTGACAAAACTTATGGAGTTGGAATAATCGCTCTGAAAACCACAAATCCTTGCAGATTCATCTGCAACCTGGACAACTGTTGTGGTGCAACATTTTGTCGAAATGTCCAACCTCTGGTTTTTAAGAAATGCATTTGCATGCTATGACTGGCATTGCATGAACCAGCTGAACGGACACCTTTCAACCACCAGCAAATTGTTGCACAACCTCTTCACTCCTTTTGGGTGTTGGGCTTTACCTTGCCACACAAGTAAATGATATTGGTGTCCGGGTCATAGAATGGCAGCAGTATCCCATTGCTGGTGTCCATTTCATGCAGGGCTATCGGCTCTTCCATATTTTTCTGCAAATGAGATTTGTATCATATCACTGGAGAACAGAAATGCACCAGTAAAATTATTAGCTAAATCCTCTGTAATGCCTACTGTTTAGCGGTATGGCTAACAGCAATATCACTTCTCTGATGCACAGTCACTATTTGTGAGTACACTGGTTTTCTAAGGGCCTGCTATTAAAAACTATTTTTAACAGTTCCCCCCATGTACTTGCAAAGCTAAGGAAGAGATTAGACACACAATCATGGCACTATCGCAGTCTAAGGCAGTGTTTCCCAATTGGGTTCCGCGAAGTGAAAGTAAGGATTCTGTGAGAACTTGGCACTCCCCCGCCACCTCTTAAAGAGACAGAGCCTTTTTGTGGCGGGACTCGGCTTGTCCCCCCCCCCAACAAATTTTACCGTGGCAACCCTAGGGGTTTCTTGAAATTCTTTCAAGCTGAAAAGGGTTCCATGGTCAAATAAAACTGGAAAACACTGGTCTAAGAAACAGACCAAGTCACAGTTAGATACTACACTGTGCTGGCATAGAAAAGGTTTCAGATGAGGGGCCCTCTCTGAAGGCCTGCAGGATCTGCTCTTTACTGAGGTGACATTTACATTTGGTTTGGTTAGCTTGTTTTAGGATATCACTCCTTTGCATACATTCTGATCTGTTCCAAAATAAATGCAGCTTTGAATATTTAGCTACCGCTCCATCTCCACTGTTCTTGGAAAGACACAGGAGATCTCCTTCCAGGATGTAATACAAGAGCCAGTTTCTTTTACAGATACAATTTGGGCCTATACAGGTTGGTATTGTCCTCTGCTGTGACACATACAGGCAGGATTAGAGTGCTGAGGAGAAGGGGAATGTAAGCACAAGCTGTCTCGACCTCTAACTGATGACAGTGTTATAACATAGGAAGAGCAGCTGGATGGGCACATACAGGATTCCACAGGGCGAGCTGCCGTTCACTCATGCGGCTAAAGCCAGTGGTGAAGACGTTGCCATCGGAGAGGAAGATGGCTCTCATAGGCCGTGCTCCCTCATGGGCCTTCTCCTTCTCCTGAAATAGATTTGTAGAGAAAAGCATTCAGCATTAGACAGAAATCCTGACTCGTGATGAATTAACCTAAATTCCATAGGAGTTGCATGGACCCACTGCCCCAGCAAGCTGAACATGTGGGATACAGCCTCCAGATCTTGTCCCAATGCTTTAGGTGAGAAAATAATGACTAGAGTACAAGAGAAGCAGCATCCATTCTGTTGGTTTCTTTCATCTGTACCTATCATGCAGAATCACACATTGTAATAGCAAGATTAAACAAAACTGCTGATTCAGTAAGCTACAGCACATGCGAATAGATAGCTATGCTACTAGCTCTACCTCTGCATCTCCAGGTTCCCAGTTTTGCAAGCACTATTGTACTACTGTAATTGTGCATGAAAATTAGGCGTGAAGTCACAGGTGTGCAGTTTTAAAAATTGGGCCCAACATGTTGACAATTCAAACATAAACTCCAATAAAGTTTAGCAGAGCACTTTAGCATAGTTACCTTTTCTCTAACATTTTCCCTGCTTTGCAAATGTCTCACCACAAAGCTTGAGTTCTTGGACATGCTTTTGCTAAGCATCTGCTGCACTGATATGCTACTGATTTTAGCATACTCACAGCAATGATTTCTTGTTTCCTAGGATCAATCACGCGGATTTTTTTGTCTTTAGATGCTGTACAGATCAGGCTGCCATTGCGATTCCAGCTCACATTGTAAATCATATCCAGATGCATGTCATCCAGGTTTATAAGGGCTTCACCTGTTCCCACATTCCAGATGATGACTGCATTATCACAGCCTAAAGGAGAACAGTAACCAAAAATTAGAGTCAATCCACATTCAGAGCACGCAAGACGGCCTTCAGAGTGGTTTAAAACCAAGGATAGTTTGAAGGTCAGTCAGTTCTAATCTCAGCAAGCTTTTCCTCTTCACCTGTGTTTGGCCTGCAGTAACAGAACTAATGGTGGAAGCAGAAGAACCATAGTAACAGACTAAAACCCAGATATCTTAGCATCAAAAACAGATTCTCTAGAACAAAGAGCCCTCTCCCCATCCCATGGTTTGCATGGTCAGTATCAATCTGTATAGCCACATCATGACCAGAACACACGGAAGGTCTGCTCCCATTTAAGGGGGTGTCCAAGTCAGAAATCAGTAAAGCAAGATTGAGCCAACTGGCCCCACCAGGATTCACCACCTGGGCATGATTCAAGATACCTGTAAGCTGTGTTTGGAAAGAACATTTCTCAAGGTCAGTGGCATTCATGATGTCCTGCAGAGACCAGGAACAGAAGTTACAAGGTCTTAGTGCTTCCAGTCAAGTGCTTGTTGAGAAGTATAATACAATCTGTTCCTAGCACTTGCAATGCAAGAGGCATAGAAAGGACTCACAGGTGAAAGCAATTTTAGAAAAATTCACACAGAACCTCTGCTGGGGATGAACATTTGATACAAATTAATGAGCAGAATTGGAAGACCATCATGGGGACCTAGCAGCAGAAAGTGGCTGCTGAGTTGGTGTCAGGCTGGAAGACACTTCTGTTTGCTGCAGTGGAAACTATACAGGTCAACTGGGCAAAAGGTCGGCAAGGTTTGCTTTCTGCTGTGGTCAGATTTATGCTTAGCTTAGCTGACAAGTTCCAGCAGGGCCAAGACTGCCTCTAACAACCAGGAATAGAAACTTTCCCTTTCTTAGACACAGACACAGGAAGCAAAAAGCCACTTCTTATATTTCAGCTGCATCTTAGGTTACCATGCACTGCTCTTCCTTCCTTGTGCCAGACATTTGGCCAGGACACTTCCAATAAAGAGCTGCCCCAACACTCTTCAAGATCCCTTTCTGTCTCTGCTGGGTGCTCATCCATCTGATAGCTCTTTATTTTGACCTCACTTCATTTCCAAATGGTCTAGGCTAGCAGTAAGAGGCTAGCAGGAATGGAGATGTTCACACAGCACAGTCATTCTAAACAAGCAATTATACTCAGCACAAATATTGTGCCTGTCATCTACAAAGCATTTCATAAGTCTCACCACACATGGGTACAGATCTTTCTGCCATTCAGTGGCCAGATCCCAGCTTTGGTGGGGTGGAAGTGTTCTGAAATCTAGATTCTCCTCTGGTGCTAATTAAGCTGTGCCCTCTGACTCACCTCCATCTGCCCTGTGCTCATCTTGCTTTCCCCACCTCCTTCTAGCCAGGTGATCTGCCTCTTCCCCTAGTACCCCTCCTCTACCATAAACACTGCACTGATAGAACAGCTGAACCCTTTCCCAGCAAACCACCCACTTGCCAAGCACTACAGATTCCATGATATCCCAACTGTGCCTGTCAAATAACAACATGATCGTGTCTTAAGAATCAGTACATGGGCAGCAAAGCGAGCCCAGGATGTCCTTAACACCGGTACTTTGGCACACAGGCAAGCACAGCAAGGGGAAAAGTAAAGGTGGGCACTTTCAAAAGCCATTTTCTTCCTCATTGATGCCCACTCCCAGTCTCTGAACCCAAGCAAGACAAAATAACTCTGAACCAAACAGTCACACAGTCCCAGTTCCTGCCCTCAAGACATATAAGCCCCCTGCTCACCTACCAAAATCCATCCAGTTCCCACCCTCATTCTAGGGCCACTCAAAAGATGTCCCAGATTTGTTTCATTACCATATACATCGTCACACTATTATCCTCCCTGCTGGCCTCCAGGGCAGCTGGAACAGCTAGAAGTGCCAGATACACAGCTCTGTATGCAATACTGAAAGGTACAGCACCAAGCCTAGAGCGGCCATCCAGTGAATTAAGTTAGTGACTCTCAGCCTTTCCAGACGACTGTACCCCTTTCAGCAGGCAAGTTTGTCTGGGGTACCCCCCATGTTTCACCTCACTTAAAAACAACTTGCTTACAAAATCAGATATAAAAATAAAGAAGTGGCACTGTACACTGACTGAAAAACTGCTTCCTTTATCATTACTACCACAGACTTATGCAATAAATTAGGCTATAAATACTGTACGTACAATACCTAGAGCAATGTAAAAAAGTCATTGGGTGACATTTTAGTTCAGGCCAATCTCCAGATGAGGAGGTGTGCCCTCTCCTCTGGAAGACTCTACATACCCTCGGGGGTACACATACCCCCTAGTTAAAAACAGAATTAAGAGTCCGATTCCTTGGACTTGCTGCTGCTTCTGGCAAAGCCCCAGACCTCCTGGGATCCTGTCTCTTTACAATGTCTCTAGTACAGCAAATGATTGACACAGGAGTTGGCTAGCACTTCCTGATCTGGTGATACACAGGAACTGGAAAGAAAGCTGCAGGGGAGAGAGTCAGTCCCTGCCTGAAGCCAGCCTGGGATCAGTGAATCCTCAGGGATCTGGGCACCCCGGTTCCCTACCTGCAGAAAGCAGAATTTTACCAAGACCCAGTGCATGCCAAGAGAGAACCCCCAGCTCCACATTCTTTTCCTCCAGCCTGCAGCGAGGGCAGGCTCAGGCAGCTGGGGGGAGGGGAGGTGTCCTCTGCAGTAAATTATTGACAGCTGAACCTGAAATGGTTGTTATACTTGCTTATCAAGGAAGTCAATTTAAATACAACTGTTTCCCACAGACCATTTCCTAGGTCCCATATCTACAAAGGGGAGATGGCAAGCACTCAGTACAGAATGAAATAAAAGGTCCATGACTGGGCGCCTAGCACCATGGTAAATAATACAAGAGCAGTATTGTGACTGGCCCAGCCCACAGATTAAAAGGAACTTGGGTAAATGGTAACAGGGAAGGGCCAACAATTCCCCTCCAAAATACCTATTGTACAAATGAAAATGTAAGCAAGAGTCATTCATTCCCCGCGCAGTGTTCACACATCATACCTGCACTGAGAAGCACATTGCGTGCTGTTGGATGCCAAGCAACGATGCCAACTCTTTTTGAATGGCCTTCTAAAACTACCACAGGCTCTGTCAAGGAAAGAGTGAGTCCGTTCTCTGGGATCTGCCACACCTGCAAAGGGGTATATAAAAATAATTACTGAAGGGCCATAGACTTTAAACGACATGCCAATCATTCCATAGATGCTGTACCATTAATAGAAATCCAGATTCATCTGTCTTGATCTGGGCTGGAAGACAAGAAAGTGAGGGACGCACTCACGGTCCCAAATAAGTCTGTGCCATGACTGGGCTATTGGACTGTCGATCAGTGTCTTGGGGGCTCACAATTTGCCCAGTGATACTTTGAATCCACATCTCCCTCATTACCATGTTCAAGGAGACACCTCATTTAAGGCACACTCTTAAATCAGCAGATTCAAAGAAATCCTCTTGTATCTCAAACTGCACCTGAATAAGCGGATCCACTTTCTAACTGCACTTGTTCTTGTCGGGAAGAACAGGCCACCATCTCAGGGCTGTGGTTCCCTAGTTTCAATAGATACAGCTGTAACTTGGACTAAAAATGTTTATGGTGGCTTCTATATTAAATTCAAGATCGGATTTTCATAGGGGAGTGCAGTTAGGTGCAGGTCGGTACCATGTAAGCTTCTACACAAAGAAATATCAATTCACTCCACTTGCACTCTGCAGCACACATGTATGTGCTACAGATATGGCAAGATGTCTCCAGGCAGCTTGAGAACTCAATATGAAAGAGGAAACACCAGAGATCACGAAACCCCAACAGTAAAAATCATGTCTCTTTGGAATTTGGAGAGAGGATGTGGGATGCGACACTTAATAAAGGTGGTTTCTGTGATTCACTGGTGTTTTTCATTTCCCATTCAAATCTGACCTACATATAACAAAACAAACTATCTATACCTGCCCACCAATAGATGGCAGCATAATAGCAAATTGCTTCAACCTTTTTATTGTTTGCTTTTTGGAAGGATTGACCAAGGACTGTCAGCTTCTGCCTGCAATACTCAAGCAAGCTGTCAAAGTCAAGTCCACAGTCAGCAAGAAGATGATGTGGACAGATTTTAGAAATAAAATTAGGGTGGTAGATGAACATGGGAAGGTGAGAGGGGCCGTATGGATTTTACCATTAATCCCAATTTCTCCTAACAGCGCGTAGTCACTGTAACAAAAAACAAACCCCAAGCATTCACAAGTTTAAGACACGTAGATGCTCAAAGCAAACCAGGTTACCTTAAAGTAACCCTCAACTGATTTTTACTGTTCACTGATGCAGCTTCCTGAATGCTGTCTCTGCCCTGCAAAGATCATTGAACATCCTCGCTTTGCCATCATGCACTACTAGCCAGATAAATATTCAAACCTTGATAGTAACTTGAATTACACATGGAGTGTTCAAATCTTGTTCTCTCCTTTTTTGGCTTCATTCTACCATCAAAACTGCGCTAGCAGCTAAAACACTGGCTTTTATTAGTAACCAGTGTTTAACCAGGTTATAAAACTCTGCATACATTTTGCAAAGACAGGCTCCCATCCTATTCGTTTTGAACCAACAGGAGTTTTGCTACGGATGTCAACAAGAGTAGCAGCTAGACCACTGTTTTAGAGGATCATGTTATCTATATAATAGGATTCCTAGAACAACACTGTGTGTTACTCTGAAGCCTGAAATGTTTGTTGTGTCAGTGCGACACAATGGAAACTGCGCCAAGCATGGTGGAAAGCTCTTTTGGTTCAGAATATCACCAAGTTCAATCATCACAGTCTGTAACATCCAATTTTAAAGTTCTCAGTAATTTTTACTTTACAAATTACACCCATGCATATACAGCTGCATTAAGGCATGTGTCTATGCCATGCCAAGAGTCCTAGACCACAATAATAAAAGAATTAACTCACCCACTCACTAACCTTTCTCTGCAGCTAATTTGCATGCAACAAACCCATCGATTGTATGGAGATTGCACAGATGGTGGATTATTTGGCCCAGCTGCATCCATCACTAAGTCCCTTGCTTGGAATTCCAGCAGCAACAAGAGCATTAGAAACCCCACCACACTTCTAATTTAGTTTGCATTTTTATGAGGAAAAAAATCCACAGTGAATTTTACAAAATCATTTGCTATTGGCCTGGAGAGCTCAAGTATCAGATATAAACAGGGGTAACCCACAGGAAAAAAAATACACTGAAACCAATGGAAAAGATATAGAAAACAAATGCTAAAACTGGGAGAACTTTTTTTATGTTCTGAGAAGGGGGGAGGGAGGAAAAAAGCCACATGTATTTCACAGCAGTTATAGATCACTGTAATCCTTTGCAAATTACAACTACTAGCCTAATAATCCTTCTTGGTATTGCAAAACACAAGGAAAGTTAAAAGGTCAGACAATGCTCCAGAGTGAACTGGCCAACTCATTCCAGTACAGGGTGGGGCATCTCTTCTGTGTGGGATGAAATCAGATGAGGGGCAAATTGAGTAGCTTCCAGTTTGGTCACAGGACCCAGCCTGCTAAAGGCCCAGACGAGACACACATTTATACATGGGACAATCGCCCAGAATGAGGCACACAAAAGAAAACTTAAAATGTTGTAAGTCATTGCTTTGACATCAGTTGCATTTTTATCATCTCCATTTTCTAAACTGGAATTTCTGCTTCTGCTCTCAATACAGGAAGCAAAGCAGCACCAAGTTCGTGTGTGAAGTCTGTCCTTCAAAAGAACAACAGATGAGAGGTTTCTTGTACTAAAATCACATGTGAAAATAAGGACAATTCCACCATGTTTTCAGCACTGTTTTCCTTTATACCCTTCAAGAGTATCAATAACTGGCTATTCTCTCATGGTCCCTGAATTAGTGAACAGAAACTCAGTCAGTTTCTAGAAGTGACAGATTTATTACCACAAACATTTTCCCAGTCTATCACTCCTTAAAAGTGTTATATATGGTGGTTAAAGTAAAAGAGTGAATCAGGAGGTCTGGGTTCTAAGTCTCAGCTTGGGATTTTCAGGAGATCAGTGTCTTTCTGTATCTCAGTTTCTCCATCTGTGACATGGGGAGACTATTTCCCTACTTCATGGCCTGGGGGGAGGGGAGAATAGTGGAAGGGGAGGTTACAGTCTTATTTAGATTCTTGTACCAAGCCCATCACCACAGTAGCCAAGTGATTAATTCACTGTTCAAACTTCTCAGATACTATGGTAATTAAAGGCCACAAAAACACTAACAGAACTACTCTTATGGGTCTGTGGCACTGTTTCTAGCACAGTGCTGCCTGCTGAGCTATCTGGTGCTTCTATTTATGGAAAGAGTGCTAGTTTAATTTTTAAAACATTCTATGGTCAATAGTTTAATAAAACTATTTACCAAATCAACAACTTCTGTGGGCCAATACATTAAAACAAAACTAACAGTTCACTTTATTTAAAAGGCTGCTTGCTTATGTCAGAATTAATTCCTCCCCTCCGAGAAGAGCTATTTTATATCTTCTATAAGCCCTTCTATAATAAACATTTTCCAGCTGAATACAAAACCTGCAGTACATTTCAGCCATTCACAAGGTTCTTTAAGCATGAATATTTAAGCAGTTCCTCATTTGCTGGCACAAGAGAATCATTCTTCAAAGGAAACATCCAACATATCTGCATAGCACAGCACTTTAAAGGAAATCTCTGCAAGTGATTCAGAAAGGAAATGATGGGATCTCCTCATCTTCTGTGAGACAGCAGCAAAGTTATGGTAACTTGCTAGAAAATACTTAAAAAACAACGAACAGTCCTACAGCACCTTTGAGACTAAACAAAAAATATAAATGATATCATTCGCTTCCGTGGGCACAACCCACTTCTTCAGATGAATGGAGTTAAGGGGTACACGTTGCAAAATAAATAGCAGAGAAAGATAGGTGACACGGAGGGAAAGAGAAGGGAAAAAAATGGGGAAAAGTTGTCAATTAGAATGTCCATGTTAAATGAAGCTGAGAGAGTGGGTACTTAAGTACTCTTAAGTATCTGGGGTTGGCTTTTTATATCGTGAAGATGTGGAATGTAAAGGGTAATCCAGTTAAGATCTTTGTTTAAACCTTTATTGCAGGTATCAAACTAGTAAATGAAATTAAATTTTGCAGCTTCCCTTTCAAGCTGGTTTTCAAAATTGGCTTGCAATAATATGATAATTTTATGCGCTCCTAGGCAACTTAAAATGTTCCCCCAACAGGTTTCTGTGTTACTTTTTTGAATATCTGATTTGTGTCCATTTATCCTTTGTTGTAGAGACTGTCCAGTTTCTCTAATATACATGGCAGAGGGGCATTGCTAGCATTTGATGGCATAGATCACATTGGTGGAAGGGCAATTATATGAACCTCTGATGTGGTGGTTTATGTGGTTAGTTCATGTGATGATGTCGCTAGAATAGATAGAGCTGGCACCGGAGTTGATTGCAGGGGTGGGTTCCTGGAGGAGTATGATGGATGTATGCTGTGTGGTTGCTGGTAAGAATTTGTTTGGCTACGTCTACATTGCCAGTTTTGCTGGCAATGAGCATGCAAATGAGGCACAGATTAGCATACTGTCATGCCTCATTTGCATAATTTCTGTAAACTGTTTTTGCAGGAAAAAAAGTAGTGTGGACGTTTTCTTTTTGCGCAAAAACCCCTTTTCCTGCCAGATCGGTAAACCTCCTTTTTTGGGGCATAAGGATCTGGTGGGAAAAGGGGCTTTTGTGCAAAAAGAAAATGTCCACACTAATTTTTTTTCCACAAAAACCCTTTGCGCAAAAATGGCTTGCATGAATTATGCAAATGAGGTGAAGCAATATGCTAGTCCGTGCCTCATTTGCATATTTACTGCTGGCAAAACTGGCAGTGTAGACATAGCCTTTGAGTTTAGGGGATCACCTGTAGGCAAGGCCAGATTAAGACCTTTAGAGGCCCTAAGTACTGAAAAGATTATGGTGCCCCTCATATGTAATTCAAAATAAAAACAATACTATACCGTAAAATCTCTTTTTTTTTTGGTGCCCCTGGTTTGCAGGTGCCCTAAGCACGTGCTTAGTCTGCCTATTGGGTAATCCAGCCCTGTCTGTAGGCGAAGATTGGCCTGTCCTCTAAGGCCTGTGAGAATGAGGGGTCATTGTCCAGCATAGGTTGTAGATTGCTGATAATGCGCTGGAGGGATTGAAGTTGGCGGCTGTAGGTGATGACAAGTGGTGTTCTGTTTTCTTTTTTGGGCCTATCTTGAAGAAGTGATGTCTTGGTACTTGTCTGGCTCTGTCAATCTGTTTTTTCACTTCTCCAGGTGGGTATTTTAGTTTTATGAATGCTCTATATAGCTCCTGTAGGTAAGGGCTACTCAACTTTGGAAGCCTCGGGGGCCACAATGATACCCACAACACATGCCAAGGGCTGCAGCTTAAGTGGGGCTTCATATGCATGTGTTTATGCAAATATATGCAAATTTATCCAACTAGCTTCTTTCACACTGACAGGCATCAATACAAAGATTAAGGCAAGACTACACAACATGCAGTCCCCATTTAAGTCAGTTCCGCTGATATTGATAAAATTCAATATATACCCAATTCCCACCCATATGACAGCACTTGTGACTCCACCACCTCTTGCCGCCCCCTGCCTCCCGCCAACTGGCAGCTTTCTGCTCATGCGCAGATGCAGCTTTCATCAGAGCCGCGCAGCTCTGCTTCTGGGGAGGCTCCGCCCTCTCTTGCCACCCCCCACCCACCGCCAGCTGATAGCAATCAGGCAGGTGGCCCAGGAAGCAGCTCAAGGTGCCACGGGCAGTCCTCAGGCTGCATGTTGAGTAGCCCTGCTGTAGGTGTTTGTTTCTGTCTGTGGGATTGGAGCAATTTGGTTGTATCTTAGGACCTGGCTGTAAAACAATTGAAATGTGTCTTGGAATGGAAGCTGGAGGCATGTAGGTAAGTGTAACAGTCGATACGTTTCTAGCATAAGGTGGTAGAAATCAGGCCATTGTGTAATTGCACTGTAGTGTCAAGGAAGTGGATCTCTTGTGTGGACTGGTCCAGGCTAAAGTTGATGGTGGGGTGGAAGTTGAAATCCCTGGGGAATTCTCCAAGGATCTCCTTCTCGTGGGTCCATATGATGAAAATGCCATCAATGTAACGTAAGTAGAGTAAGGGTTCTACACCTTTAATAGTAGTTCCACTTTGCAGAATACAATATCCTCAGATCTCAGCTAGATCCAGGTTCATTGTGCTCAGTACTATACAAACACAGAATAAAGGATGGACCCTGTGCCGCAGAATTTACAGTGTTAGTATTAAAAGGAAATATGTGAAATTCTGTGTAATTATTCACATACAAATCTAATTTAGATGAGCTTCATTTGCTGCATGGTTGACTTGCACAGAATCTTAGCACGAGGTAGGTTAGATATCATGTAAAATGAATAGTCGTGTAACCTCAAAGTCTTTGTAGTTACATGACTATTTGATGGTCCCTGAAAGTGGAGCTGGCAGCCAGTGCACTCCTGGCCAGCTCACTGCCACTCCACACTGCTGCCACTGATACAGATGGGAGCCAGTCTATGAGGGGAGCCAAAAAACCCCAGTTCCCCACGCAGACTAGTTGCCTGCTGTCCCGTGCTGCTGTCTGTAATAAGTGTGCGTCACAGCAGCCTCCCCTGCCCCTCCCAAGCCGCTGCCTCTATCAGCGCAGCCACATGGGGAGGAGGCAGCAGGCAGCACCAGGGAGCTGGTGCTGTGGGGGAGGAGAGGGGGGAACCAATTTTTAAGCTAGCTCCCTGCAGCACCGGATTCTGCCTGCCACTGTCTCTGTAGGAAGCAACAAAGGAGGAGGTTCTTATGTTCTTAGGTGCAGGTGGGTCCACAGGAGCTGATACACACAGGGAGCTGGCATGAAAGTTGGCTCCCGGCTTGTACTGGATCCAGCCTGCCCCCCCTCACCCTCTGCGCTGATGCCTCTCTATCAGGAGGATCCTGTGCTCCTAGGGAGCCTCCGATACAGAGGCAGCGGGAGGAATGGGGCATGTAGTCAACAAGATTAACCAATAAACCCAGGCTTATTGGTTAATCATGTAGTCATCTATATGCTGACATTTCTTATTAGCACCACAAGCTAATACCAGTGATTAGAGGAGAGTTTCAGGCTGGTCTTTGCCACTGATGCTGCTTTTTTCCAAACACAGAATTGTAGAAATGTAAGGCTGGAAGGGACCTCAGGAAGTCATCAAGTAAACCTAGGACAGAGATCTGTCCAATCTACACTTAAAAACCTCCAATGATGGAGATGCCATAAGCTCCTTTGGAAGCCTGTTCTCAAGATTAACAACCCTTAATGTAAACCTCCAAGGCTGCAAAGGAAGCCCATTACTTCTTTTGTCCTACTCTCACTGGAGAAGGAGAACTACTTACTACCAACCTCTAAACTGCAGTTAACATATCTGAAGAATATCATCAGGCCTCCACTCTGCCTTCTTTTCTCAAGACTAAATATATCCAAATTTTTATCCGTTCCTCAAAGGTTACATTTTCTGTATCTTTTATCATTTTTGTTGCTCCTCTATGGATCTTCTCCAGTTTGTCCACATCTTTCCCAGAGTGTGGCATCCAGAACTGCACACAGAACCCCTAGCTGAGGACTCACCAGGGCCAAGTAGAGTGGGACAGTTACTTCCTGTGTCTTGCATACAACACTCCTGCTAATATACCTCAAAATGATATTAGCTTTTCTCACAACTGCATCACATTGCTGACTCATACTCAATTTCTGATCAATTATAACACCAGATCCTTTTCAACAGCATGACCACCTACTTACTTATTCCCTATTTGTAATTGTGCATTTGTTTTTTCCTTCCTAAGTGAAATACTTAGCTTCTATATTTACTGATTTTCATCTTCTTGATTTCAAACCAATTCTTCAATTTGTCAGGGTCATTTTGAACGTTAATCCTGTCCTCCAAAGGACCTTCAACTCCTCCCAGCATGGTGTCAATCACAAATGGTAAAAATATATTCCCACTGCATTGGCCAAGTTATTAATGAAAATATTGACTAGTCCCAGGCCTAGGACTGACCCTGGTGGGATCCAACTAGATAAGCCCTCCCAGTTTAATACAATTGACAACTACTCCTTAAGTGTGGTCTTTCAATGAGTTGTGCACCCACCTTACAATGATTTCATCTACACCACATTTCCTACTTTGCTGAAGAGACTGTAATGTAAGACAGTGTCAAGTTTGTGACTTTGTTCATGGCAGGCTGGAGCGCCCTTGCCCTCTCCTCCTCCCCCCGCTGCAGACAGGGGCTGCTTCAGCCAGGCTGGAGTGCCCCCCATCTGCGAAGGCCCTGCAGGGCTGCTCCAGCCCCCTGCCTACAGTGGGAAGGGAGCTGTTCCAACCCCCACAGGTTAATGGGAACTGGTAAGCCTCACCTGTTAACCATTCACATCCCTAGTTCAGCGCTAATTGGCAACTTACATTTCTTATTTTAAAGTAGATATATCGGCATTTATTCAAACCAATAAGACAGTTTTAGGAAAGAGAATCTTGAAACCTATATTGAACACAAATCGAGAAAACAACGCTAATTACCAGCGCGAAGATATAATAGCACTCAGAGATGGAAAGAGACCTATTAGATCATCGAATTCCTCTCTACCCTTAACCAGTACAAAAAGTCTTCTTTCCTACACTATATTCTCTGTTGTTCTGGCTAATTAGTTTAAAATATAATTAGTGATTCAGATCCCATCACTTCTTTAGGGAGATATGCCACACCTAATAAAATCAGTTTGTCTAAATGTACCATGCCAGTCAGACCATTTCACTGTTTACATTTCACTACACAATAGAGCTGTATTTTCAAAATGTTAACAGTGTTTAAAATTTTCGACTGTTAAACTAAAATTTTTCACTCAAGTGTAGCCAAGGCCCTAGTTATGCCAGTTTCACTAAGTACTCTCTCTTCTCCTACCCAGGTATTATAGACAGTGTGGCAGGGTCAGTCCAACTCCTGGGCCCCCGACCCCTGCTCAGCCCACTGTTCCATAATCTAAGAGTCACAGTACATGGCCGACTCGCCTTGGTTTGAGGCCTGTCACCTCCTTGTAGTCTTTGCTGCTCTTTTGGTTCCCCTGGTCTCCTTCTCAAGTGCCTGTCTCTTTCTCCAAACTCCTCCTTAGTTCTCCAAACTCTCTTACAGCTCTCCAGACTCCTCCTTAGCTTAGTTTTGTTCCCTTGGGAGAAGCTTCCGACTTAGGTATAGCACAGGATGCTCTTCTTCTCCAACCGTTTGGGACAATACCGCACCTAATCCGACTTCCGAGGTATCGGTCTGTAGTACGAACTTTCTCTCAAAATCTGGGGCCATGAGCACTGGGTCACTGCACAGGACTGATTTTAAGTCGTTGAATGCGTCATCTGCTGCTGGGGTCCATTTCACCACATCTGGGCCCCGAGCTCTCGTTAAGTCTGTCAGGGGACATGCCCTGGAAGCAAAATGGGGGATAAACCTCTGGTAATACCCCACTAGTCCCAAGAATGCCCGGACCTGTTTCTTACGTACAAGCCGGGGACAGTTCTGTATTGCAGCCACTTTATTCAATTGGGGTTTCACTAATCCCCTCCCTACTATGTACCCCAGGTATTTGGCCTCTGCTAGCCCTATTGTACATTTTGCCGGGTTTGCAGTTAGGCCAGTTTCCCTTAAGGTGTTCAGTACAGCTGCCACCTTCTCTAAATATGTGTCCCAGTCCGGGGTGTGGATGACGACATCATCAAGATAAGCAGCTGCATATGTACGGTGAGGGCACAGTAGCTTGTCCATAGTCGCTGGAAAGTTGCAAGGGCCCCATGTAATCCAAACGGGAGGATGGTGTACTGATATAGGCCCTCGGGGGTGGCAAAGGCTGTCTTCTCTCTGGCTTCCCTGGCCAGCGGAATTTGCCAGTACCCCTTTGGTCAGGTCGAGGGTGGACAAAAACTGAGCCTTTCCCAGCTATCAATGAGCTCATCTATTTGCGGCATGGGGTATGCATCAAACTTTGACACCTCATTCAACTTCTGGAAATCATTGCAAATACGGAGGCTGCCATCAGGTTTAGGCACTAAGACAATGGGGCTGGACCATTGGCTGTGGGATTCCTCAAAGACTCCTAGTTCTAGCATTTTCCTTACTTCTTTTTGTACCTCCTTTTGCTTTGCTTCTGGGATTCGGTAGGGCCTGACATTTACTCTTACGCCTGGGTCCGTGACTATATGGTACTCTACTTCAGTGGTCTGGCCAGGCTCTGTTCAGAACACATCTGAGTGTTGCTTCAGCATTGCAAGAACCTCTGCCCTTTGGCCCGGGGTTAATTCTGGGGAGATTCCCACCTGTCCCTGTTGGCTTTCATTCGGTATTGCTGCCCCCAGGTCGGCCAGCTCCACCTTCCTGTCTCGCCATGGTTTGAGCAGGTTAACATGGTAGATTTGTTCCAGTTTCCGGCGACCCGGCTGCCGTACCTTATAATCTACCTCCCCTATGACCTCAACCACTTCATAGGGTCCCTGCCACCTGACAAGGAGCTTGCTCTCCGCTGTCGGGACCAGCACCCCTACCCGATCGCTCACCTGGAATTTCTAGACCGTTGCCCGACGGCTGTAGTAGGTTTGTTGGGCCTGCTGGGCTTTTTCTAGGTGCTCTCTTACAATGGGGGTTATCCGCACGATCCTGTCCATCTGCAGGACATGCTCTACAATATTGCGTCCGTGGTTTGTCTGCTCCTCCCAGGTTTCTTTGGCAAGGTCTAGAAGGCCCCGGGGGGTTTCGCCCATATAGCAGTTCAAATGGGGAAAAACCTGTGGACGCCTGTGGTACTTCTCAGATGGCAAACATGAGGTATGGGAGTAAGTCATCCCAGTCTTTCCCATCGCGACTCACTATCTTCCGGATCATGTCCTTGAGGGTGCAGTTGAACCGCTTGATGAGGCCATCCATCTGCGGGTGGTATACTGACGTCCTCAGAGCCCGTATGTGGAGTAGTGTACACAGGTCCTTTATTAACTTAGACACAAAGGGAGTACCCTGATCGGTTAGGATCTCCTTGGGTATCCCCACCCTTGAGAAGATTTGAACTAACTCCCTTGCTATTGTCTTGGAATGGGTATTTCTATGGGGTACTGCCTCAGGGTACCGGGTAGCGTAGTCCAGGACCACTAATATGTTCCGGTGTCCTCGGGCTGACTTTTCTAATGGGCCCACTAGGTCCATAGCGACGCATTCGAAAGGGACCTCAATAATAGGTAGAGGTATCAGTGGGGCTCTCAAGTATGGCTGGGGCCCATGAAACTGGCATTCAGGGCAAGAGGCACAATATCGCCGAACCTCCACATATACCCCGGGCCAGTAGAACCTTTGTAAAATCCGATCTAGGGTCTTCTCAACTCCTAGATGACCCCTGAATAAGTGACTGTGAGCTAGGTCCAGCATGGCTCGCCAGTGATTCTGAGGCACCAAGAGCTGTTCCACCTCCTGTCCCGGGGCTGGTAACACTCAGTACAATAGATCCCTCTTAATAATGTAATATGGTCTAGGGCCCTTGAGCCTTCCTTCTACGGCAGTTCTGTTTACTTCAAGTACTTCTTTACGTATGTTTTGATATACCGGGTCGTTGGCCTGGTCCTGTCCAAAATTTTCAAGCAAGGGCCCTAACTGCCTGAGCTCTGGGGGACCTTCGGCCTCTTCCATACCAGGGGGCCCTGCTGAGCTAGGTCCAGCCTCAGGCTCATCTACCTCTCTCAGTGCTTCATTATCAGTGGGCTCTGTTTCTTCACCGGCCAGGGCCTGCCTTAGGTTCTGGGTCAGAATTCGAGTACCCAGTTTCTTGGCTGCCCTCCTTTCCCGCCTTGATTTCCGGGGTTCCCCAGGCTCAGAAAATAGGTCCTGGGAAAATTCGTGGAAGCTTGGGAGGGGTCTCTCTTCCTTTCCCTCAGTTGTAGGGAGCAGGTCACTAAATCCAGGGAAGTCCCGCCCAATCACAACTGGGTATGGGAGCCTCAGAACTACCCCCACTGCGACCCTTGTAACATTCCCCAGGATCTCTATTTGTACCGGGACAACAGGGTAGTAATTGACATCTCCATGGACACAGGAGATCCCGGTGTGCTTGGCATGGGTCAGCTGGTCTGGTTCCATCAGCTGCCCGGAGACCAATGTGATGGCGCTCCCTGAGTTCACCAAGGCCGTGGTCTCTACTCCACTCATCTTAACAGGTCGGGTGTACTGATTGGAGGGGGGGTGGGGGAGGGAGGAAGGGGGGGAATTACTATGCCTGCCAAATTTATGAGATTGCAGTGGCTTCCCAAGTCTCCTAGGTCACACTGCATGGGTTCTGTTATGTTTGGACAGTGTGCCGCTATACCCCCAATCTCCCCACATACGTAGCATTGATACCCTGCACGGGACATCCCCCTATTTCTTGGGCTACTGGGTTTTACCCCCTGATCTTCCTGCCCCCGGTCTCCAAGTCCCTTCACAGCTTCTGGCCGCTCTTCTGTCTCCCTCTTCCCCGGCCAAGTCTTACTTGAGGGTTCAGAGCCACGGGCCTTTGGGGCTAGTCCAATTCTCTTGTCTCTCCGGACTTCTTTGCTGAGGGGTTGCAAGAGTCCTTTCGTCGTTAATTGTCTTTCCACGAGGGCTACCATTTCGTCATATGAGAAGGGTTCATTCTGGCTGACCCAGGCTCGCAGATCAGGTGGTAGGCCCCTCAAACTGGTCCAGGACAATAATTTCCGTAATCTTCTCTGGGCTGTAGATCTCAGGCTGCAACCATTTTCCAGCCAAGTGGATCAGGTCAAACAGTTGTGCCCTTAGTGCTCTGCCCTCCCCATATCACCATTCATGGAACCTTTGAGCTCTGACAGCAGTGGTTACTCCCGACCTGGCGAGGATCTCAGCCTTCAGCTGGGAATACTCAGTGGCAGCCTCCTCCAGCATGTCGAAATAGGCCTTCTGGGCCTCACCACACAGAAACAGAGCCAGGATGCTGGCCCACTGGGCTCGGGGACAACCTTCCCGCAGGGCTGTCCTCTCAAAGGCCAGGAGGTATGCCTCCACATCATCCTCCTTTGTCATTTTCTGGAGGAAACTGCTGGCCCGCAGGGACCATGCTCCATCTGAGCCATGCACCTGAGTGGTCAGAGCCTTCATCTGCATTATTATCTCCTACAAGGTGGCTCGATCCTGAGCAGCCTGGCTCACCAGCAGCTGGTTTGTTTCCTGCTGTAGTCTACTGACTCCTGCTGGGCAGCCATCTGAGCCCGGATAGCTTGTTGCTGTGCTGCAGTGGCTTGTATGAAGGCCTTTACTCCTCCATTTTGTTTTTTCTCCCATCTTACTAGCGTGGCCTAGTTTGTCTTGGGTGGGTCCGCTGCAAGGTCTCACTGCAGCGAAACAATCCCACTCCTGGCACCACATGTGGCAGGGTCAGTCCCACTCTTGGGCCCCCAACCCCTGCTCAGCCCATTGTCCCATAATCTAAGAGTCACGGTACATGGCCAACTCGCCTTGGTTTGGGACCTGTCGCCTCCTTGTAGTCTTTGCTGCTCTTTTGGTTCCCCTGGTCTCCTTCTCAGGTGCCTATCTCTTTCTCCAAACTCCTCCTTAGTTCTCCACACTCTTTCACAGCTCTCCAAACTCTTTCTCAGCTCTCCCCCTCACCCATAGGGAGAGTTCTTAAATAGGCCTCCAGGCAGCCCCAATTAGTTTCACTTGGTCCTTAATTGATTTTACAGCCGCCCTGTCCCAGCTGCCCCTAATTAGCCAGGATTGCTGACTCTCTGCAAAAGCTGCCTCTTTCCCCTTCCATCAAGCTCTTTAACCTGCTGTATCACTCCTGCTCTGTCTCATGACCTGGAGGTGGAGAGAGAACCACTCTTCCACTGAGCACAGCAGGCTGCTGGTCTGGGCTTGTTGTGCTACTTTTTTCCCCCCCTGCACCCCTCCCCTCTCCTTTTTGGGAGAGGTGTGGGGGGGCTACTGGGGTTGTGGCAGGCAGGCCCTGGCTACATTCTGGGCCAGGTCCTCTCTTCTCCCTGCCTGATTTGTTTGCAGGCAGCCTCTTCCCCCCCCCCCCCCAGCTGGCTGCAGGAGCTGCTGGGGATGTGGGGGTGGATGGGGGGGGGGGGCTTTGCTGCCCTCACTGTGGTGGGGGGAGTGAGACCCCCCATTTTCCATCTTTTTGGGGACTGCCTGGCCCCTTTCTTCACTGCTGCAGGCTTAGACTTCACCGTTCCTGTGGCTGCTACGCCCTCTGGAGTAGAGGAGGTAAGAGAGCTGCTTTATAGCAGCTCCTGGGGTTCTTCCTTCCCCTCCACAAGTTTGTGTGTGGAGGGTGAGTGTTTGTGAGGGGCCTCCTGCCATCTGGACCCCTAGGTGGCAGCTGGCACAGCTTCTGTGGGGTACTGGGGCTGGGGGGGGTGGCTCCCTCTGCCCCCCCGTTGTCTCCCCTGCATCTCTGCTGCTCCCTTCCTAGCCCCAGGTGCTGCAGGGGCCATCTCCATCCTTGGCCCCACTGCTTGCCTCCCCGCCCCTCCCTTGCTCTGTTGGGTCCTGCAGCTGGTGCTGCAAGCCTGCCACTCAGGTGCCCGTGGGCACACTAGTTTCCTCTCCCCCTCCCCAGCAGTGTCTTGCTTCCCCCCGCTTCCTTGAGCAGACCCCTCCTCATAGCCTGCATTCCCCTCTCCTCTTTTTGTGCGCCCATGCCCCCCTTTGTCATCTCATTTGGCACCTGAGCCTCCCACTTTCCTTTAGTTACCCTCCCCCATGCACCGTTTCACTTCCCACACATTTTTCAAATAATTGACCCTCTCACATTCCCAGTGCAGCCGCTCTTACCATCCTGTGCTGGGAGCTGTAGCCATTGTTCCTTTACCCCCCCCCCCCCGTGTGTGTTGCTGCCCTCTCACCCCGCTTCCAGCCTAGCAGGGGGAGTGGTGAGACTCTCTCTCCCTCCCTCTTCCCCGCTCCTTGTTCCACCCCCTGGCACTATTGGTCTCCCCTAATTGTCTGTTCCTGTCTCCCCCTGCCTCTCCATCCATGAATATAATGGAGCAGTCATGCGATGTCCCTGCCATCCCTTGCCCACCCCCCCTCACTGCCTCTATGAACCCTGAACCCTCTGAGGCTGCCGAGCCACCCGCTCATGCAGCGGAGGTGGAGGACGTGGACGGAGATCCTGGGACCCCAACCGCTCCTGCCGCAGCACCTTCCGCCCCCAGTGTCACCACCAAGAAAGCCTCCCTGAAGGGCAGGAAGGGCCAGGGGACCAAGAAGGGCAAGAGCCCCGCCCGGAAGGCAAAACCTCTGGTGGCGAAAGCTAACGCCGCGGCTTCCCCTTTCCTGTCCCCCTGTTCCTTCCACCAGCTCTGGGGGCAACGGTGTCTCGGCCCCCAGGGTGTACGCCCAGGTAGCCACCACCCCCCTGCCGGCTGCCTCCCGATCCACCAAAGTCGCTTATTGGAATTCCATCCCCGGCGGTTGCGGCCCCTTCCCCACTCTGACCAGGAGGCATGGGGTCCGTTTACTCCTGGTGTCCGCCTCGTCCCACGTAGAGACCTACATGCGGGCGTTGGCACGCCTGGTGGGGCCCCCGGCCATGGTGGCGGCCTCCAAGATGTTTGGGAAGGTGGTATTCTTCTTGGTGTCGGAGGCCGCCGCCCAGGAAGCGGTGAAGGGTTTGGCGGTGGGGGGAGTCCATGTCCCACTCAAGCCTTTGGAGGGCCTGGGCGTATGGGTGTTTTTTTCCTCCCTTCCTCCCCAAGGCTGCCCTATTGCCTTTTCTCTCCACGCTGGGGAGGCCCTTGTCAGTCCTTAGTCCCCTTCCTTTGGGCCACAAGGATCCTACCCTCCACCACAATCTCTCCTTCCACCAGCAGGTGCAAATCCAACTCCTGCCAGCAGGGTGTGGTGGAGAAGCCTCAGAAGGGTCATTTCTGGTGCTCTATCAAGGGGCCCAGTACCGGGTATATTACATCTTGGGGGAGGCCCGGTGTTTTCTGTCGGGCCACGGGGCATGTCCGAAGGGACTGCCCTCTGTCCCGGCTTGGAGATGCACTTGGGACCCCTGACGCCCGGGAGGGCAGTGGCCCTACCATCGCCGGTGGCCCGGACGGTCTAGACCCTGGGGTCACCCCTCCTCCAACCATGACCATCGTCAATCCTGCTCAGGCCCCAAAGGGCCCAGACGAGCATGCGGGCGCCACTGGCACCACCAAAAGCGGCAAGGCTGGGCCTGTGGAGGAGAGGGCGGCGGGGTCAGAGATGGGACTCGGACAGGGCCTACCTTAGGGGGAGGTTTCCCCTTCCCCAGCTGCCCAGCCCCCGTCTTCCCTCGGCCCCTGGCTCTTCCCCTAACCAGGCCCAACTCTTCTCCTCTGAGGACTGGGAGATTGCCATGGGGAGGCGCCGCAAACGAACCCGACGTTCTACCTCACCTATTGAAGAGGAAGATACCTTCCTCGTGCCTCTAGGGGTGGGCGTCGGAACCATCCCTCCCTCCGAGCCGCCGGACGCTTCACAGCGCCGTGAGGCAGCTGAGTTGGCCGCGATGGTTGTGGAAGGGATAAATGCCTCCCTCCCGGAGTCCCTGAAAGAAGGAGTGTCCACAGGGGATGCTCCCACCGTCCCCATCTCCACTGTGAGGGTGACCGCTAACCCTGCCACCAACAAGGGCGACAACGTGGCGGCGGGCAGCGGGCTCGCCTTCCTCTCCCAAGAGGTGGAGGCCTTAGGGTAACCCCGGCTGCCTTAGAGGGGGATCAACATGCCTTGGAGGGACAACAGTCGGCCTCTCCTTCCCCTTCTAGCCCACCACTCTCCCTTTTCCCTGCCTCTGGCTTGTCCCAGGGTGTAACCAACTGCCCAGCCATCGGCAGCACTTCAGCCATCGAAATCCTGGGGGATCCTAGCGGGCGGGAGTTCCCGTCATTCCCCATTACCCCTGGTGCTGGAGCCTCCGGTGCTGCACTCCTAGTGGTGTCGGAGCCTGGCGCTGGGGAGACACTAACTTCCCCCACCACTGCCACCCATCCCACCCTGTGAGGAGACACCGCAACCCGGTGCCTCTACCGCTGAGGCTTCAGACCCTACTCCTGCTCCCCATTCAGCCCCTCTCCCAACCGAATTTCCCACTTCTCTTCCTGCTCCCCCTCCTCCTTGTCTTTCCTAATCCCCCACCTCTTCCTCCCCCTACTCCCCTTCCTCCTCTCCCTGATCCCTTCCCTGACCTCTTTTCCTCCCCTCACACTGTTACTGTAGCCCCCGGGGCTGCCACATTCAGCTCAGATGTTGGCCCCCAGGAGGCGGTTTTTGTTTCTCCCGCTCCCAGCACATCTGGGACTGTTCTCCCTCCGCCACTACCCCTGTTGTCATCCCAGCAGGGACTTGAGTCCCTGCTTTCCCGCATCAGTCGATCGCGGGGCAAGTGGAGGGGTCTGGCCCGAGGCCCCGACACCCAATGCGCTGAGGAGCGAGACGCACAGCTTCTCGGAGGACATTCGTGGCTCCAAGAACAAAGTGGCTCTCGCCCTTCAGCGCTGGGGGGATTTCCATCTCATCCTCCAGACCATAAGGGCCATTTTGGGGGAGGGCAAAGGGACTGGGCGGCAGGAGGCTGCAGCCTACCAGTGGGCCCGTGGCTTCCGTGATGCCCTGCTTACGTTTGGGTATGGTCACGGTTTGCTGCGGGGCCCAATGGGGACTGTCAGCACTCCTGCCAGCGAGGATCTTCCCCAGCCCTCTTGCTGCCGCCGTTCGTCATTGCCACTCTGAACACCCGGGGCTGCAGGCTAGGTCTCCTTCCTTCGGGAGGAGGAGTACTCTGTCATCTTCCTGCAGGAGACCCATACTGGGTCGGCCGCCGAAGCGAGCTGGCGGCTGGAGTGGGGAGACAAGGTGTACTTCAGCCACCTGTCGGCCAATCAAGCCAGGGGTGGCGACCCTGTCCTCCCCGAACCTGCAGCCTGAGGTGCTGGGGACTGCCGAGGTTGTGCAAGGCCGCCTGCTGCACCTCCGGGTCAGGGGGGCTAACATTAAATCTCATTAACGTCTACGCCCCAACATGCGGCCCGGAGAGGCTTTGCTTCTACCAGCAGGTGGCTGGCTTCCTCGGCTCTTTGGATCCCCACGAGTGCCTGGTCCTGGACGGGGATTTCAACTGCACCCTCGAGGAACGGGACCGCACGGGGACCGAGCGGTGCCCGGCCGCCACAGACGTCCTCAGGGAGATTGTAGACCAACACTCCCTGGTGGACGTCTGGCGTGACCTCCACCGGGGTGAGGATGCAGCGTTTACCTTCGTCCGGGTGGAGAATCAACGGTCGTTTCACTCCCGGTTGGACCGTAGAATTTCATGTCATCATCTCTTTCGAGCCCACTCCTCCAGCATTCGGCCAGCCCCATTCTCTGACCACCACTTGGTGGCCATGACAGCCTCTCTCTCCTCGGAAAGGCCTACTGGCATTTTAACAGCCTGCTAGAGGATGTGGCCATTGTAGCATCCTTCCGGGAGTTCTGGCTGGCCTGGCGCAGGTGGCAGTGAGCCTTCCCCTCGGCGCAGCGGTGGTGGGATGTGGGGAAGGTGCGCACGCGGCTCTTCTGCCGTGACTACACCCGGGGGGCCAGCCGGCGTAGGGATGCGGTGATAGAGCAGTTGGAACGGGAGGTTTTAGAGCTAGAGAGGCAGCTGGCCACCAGCCCCAGAGATCCACCCGGCCACCAGCCCCAGAGATCCACCCCTCTACGGAACGTACCGGGAGAAGCGGGAGGAACTTCGGGCCCTCGACGACCTTTATTTGGTCCGGGATCTCCTAAAGCTAGGGTGTAGGGATAGGCTGTTGTTCGTCCTCCTGTCCTTGGATCAGGAGAAGGCGTTCGACCGGTTGGACCACGGGTATCTCCTGGGCACTCTGCGGGCCTTCGGCTTCGGGCCCCGCTTTGTGGGCTTTCTCCAGGTGCTGTACGCTTCCGCAGAGTGTTTGGTCAAGCTCAACTGGACCCTGACCGTACCGGTCAGCTTCGGGCGGGCAGTACGTCAAGGCTGCCCGCTGTCAGACCAGCTGTATACTCTGGCCATCGAGTCCTTCCTCTGTCTTCTTCGCAAGAGATTGACGGGGTTGGTGCTCCATGAGCCGGAGATGCGGCTGGTCCTGTTGGCGTACGCCGACGATGTGCTCCTCGTGGTCCAGGACCCGGGAGACCTGGCACCGGTGGAGGCCTGCCAAGCTGTCTACTCGGTGGCCTCCTCCGCCCGGGTCAACTGGGTCAAGAGCTCCGGCCTGGTGGTAGGGGCCAGGTGGCAGGCGAGCTCCCTCCCACCCGCGCTTCAGGCCATCAGGTGGAGCGCGGGTCCGCTACTCTATCTCGGCATTTTTCTCTCTGCCACGCATCCCTCTTCCCCAGAGAACTGGCAAGGTTTAGAGTCCAGGGTGGCTGAGCGGTTGCGGAGATGGATGGGACTGCTCCGGAGCCTCTCCCTGCGTGGGAGGGTACTGGTGCTTAACCAACTAGTCCTGGCCATGCTCTGGCACCATCTCAGCACCCTGGTCCCGCCCCCAGGTTTCCTGGATCAGATCCAGCAGCTGCTGCTGCGGTTCTTCTGGCCAGGACTGCATTGGGTCTCTGCAGGGGTTCTCCATCTTCCCCTGGAGGAGGGAGGGCAGGGCCTGACATGTTTGCGCATGTGGGTTCGTGTCTTCCGCCTCCAGGCCCTGCAGAGGCTCCTATTTGATGCAGGTAGTCCGGCATGGAGCACGCTGGCGCACGCTTTCCTTCGCCGCTTCCGAGGGCTCCGATATGACTGGTAGCTCCTTTATTTGAGAGGTCTTCCACGAGACCTCTCCGAGCTGCCGGCCTTCTACCAGGACCTTCTCCGGGCCTGGAAGCTGCTAGAGGCGACCAGGTCCTTGGGAGCCACCATGAGGGCAGACCTCCTCGCGGAACCCCTGCTACACAATCCCCATCTACACGTGCAGGCGGCAGAGTCCCCCTCGGTGCGCCAGAGGCTGGTCCTGGCAGAAGTCACAAGGATCGGAGAACTCCTGGACTATGACCGGGGAGACTGGGTGGATCCTCGGGCGCTCGCCCAGCAAATGGGGCTCTCCACCCTACATACTCCCCGGCGCGTACTTCAGGAGATGAAGGGTGCTTTGCCGCCCACCGCTTGGGTTTATCTCAACAAGGTGCTGCAAGAGGGTGCACCCTGCCTGCCCCTCACCCCCGGCCCGCCTGATCTATCCATCAGCCCTAAGCCCCGCGTGCCTCCCCGACCATCTCCCCCTCGTCACCCAAGCCGGCTGCACGCGTTGCAGCCAGTCCCCTTCTGAACCACACCGAAGAGTCACCTGTACACGCTCATGCTTCACACGCTCCACTTCCCCACCCTTGTGTCCCGCCCAGACACCAAATGGCGGGACCTCCTACCATCAATAAAGGGTGGGGAGCCCCGGTGGGACAGTCTCTATTCAACCTTAGTTCCACGGCCCACCGGAGACATCAGCTGGAGAATCCTGCACGGCGCTGTGAGCACAGGTGTGTATTTGGCGTGGTTCACCCCCATTCTGAACACTTGCCCCTTCTGTGGCGAGAGGGAGAACTTGGCGCACATGTACCTCGAGTGCACCACATTACAGCCCCTCTTTCGGCTCCTCCAGAACCTTTTGTTGAGGTTCTGGCTGCACTTCTCCCCTCACCTGTTCATTTACGCACACCCCATCCGAGGCCCCATAAAGTCGCGGGACCTCCTGGTCGACCTCCTCCTGGCTATCGCCAAGATGGTAATTTATAAGACCAGGGAGCAGAGGTTGGCCGAGGGAGGGGCCTGCGACTGTGTGGCCTATTTCCATTTCTGCATCCGCTCATGTATCAGGGCAGAGTTCCACTGAGCAGCGTCCGCTGGCTCTCTCGAGACCTTCCAGGGGCAGTGGGCGCTGTCTGGGGTTCTCTGCTCAATGTCCTCATCTGGTTCCCTTGTTTTAGCCTTTTGACCCTCACACCCGTCCCTGTTTTCTTTTTATTTGTCCCAAGTAATTACCTGGTTTCCTGAGCTCAGTGGACCCTCCCCATAGGCTGGGGGGAGTTCCTTTAGATGTGGACGGGCTTACGCCCGCCCACCTCCCGGATTCCAATAGGCACCCCTGCTCTGCCACAACAGTTTATCCCAATGTTAGCTGTCACTCAGACATTCCAATGTGCATCTCACTGTAAACTGGAAGAGGGGCTTATTTCTCCTTCTACACAAGTTCTCGATTTAAGGTTTGCCAGTTCTCCTGAAGTTTATAGTTCAGACAGCATTTATTCCACTTCATATGCCTTCTGAATTGTGGTTTCTTACAGAACATTCTGACATCATTTCAAGCATTTGTAGATCAGTGGTAACCTATACAGATAATAGGTTTGGGAGGATTGTTTTTTGGTATGTGAATACATGATTTTTTTAGCAATCTTCATTTTCTAATTCACTGAAATCACAAAGTGAAAAAATCCTATCTCCACCCTAAACATCATTGAAAAGAGGAAACAAACAGGAATTTATTAGCTTCAGGGGGTAGCCATGTTAGTCTGTACAAGATAAACTTAAAACACAACAAATAGTCTGGTAGCACTTCATAGACTAACAAAACATGTAGATGGTATCATGAGCTTTCGATCTGAAGAAGTGGGGCTATGCCCACGAAAGCTCATGATACCATCTACATGTTTTTTTAGTCTATGAAGTGCTACCAGGCTATTTGGTTTGTTTTTTTTTAGGAATTTATTAACCTGGTGTTATATGAAAAAGCTTCAACATGGTTTTCAGAGTACAGAGTTTCTACATACCCCCAAACTAAGATCTTGCAAAACAGATATTTCATAGTAATTTAACCTTTTAAGGATTTCCTTGTGTTTGTTATGGAGACAATGCTCATCACTAATCAAGGCCATCCTAGTGTTTGATGAGCTCAGCTAAAAGGGAACCCATGTCCAAGGTTGGCAGGTGCAAAAATGTGGAGTTCTGTTAAAGTTCTGGCATCCCATTGATGTGGAAACAAATAAGGTGTTCACCCTTAAATCAAGGTCTACATCTGTGATTGTCCTCCTTTGTTCTGTCTCTTCTTCAATCTCACACCTCTCCATCTGAGGGCTCTATGGAGTTGGAGCAACAGCTCCCTGCTGCAAAGCACTATAAAAATACAAATCAATGACTGGCTCTGTCATGATCACTTTTCTTCCTCACCCCAGAAGACACAATGTGGGACCATGAAGGTGACTTGCATCAACTGACTGATAAAAGAAGGTTCCTCTAGAAGTTTTAGGCTTTGGTTTTCTTGAGCAATGGAATGAAAAGTCAAAGTGACAACTGTGGAAGTTCAAAATCCTGTAAATAAATATAATAAAATAATATAATATATACTTATCTTATAGAACTGGAAGGGACCTTGAGAGGTCATCGAGTTCAGTCCCCTGCCCTCAGGGCAGGACCAAGTACCATCCAATCCAGCTGTTTCCAGATAGGGTTTAGATTTTTAGGTTTCTTCCCGACTAATAATTGGGTGTCAATCATATGTAAAACCACACAGAATTATTGTGGATACTGATTGTTATCTGACCAGCTACATCCCATTTCATACTTCCCTTTATAACCTTTGGTGTGCCACTTAGCTACAATAAAGCAGTGTGATATCCCCAAAGGAGGACAAAGCTCCTTGAGATCTTTCATCCATCCTGTTGAGCAGTACTAATTGGCTGTTAAATACCTTTCTTTTCATTCTAATTTGTTTAACTGGCTCCTTCAGATACACTCATATCATTGCTTAGCCAGGGCCAGAACCTGCAAGAGACTGAGTGACTGCAATTATCATTGAAGTCAATGAAGAAATGGCCTTCAGCAGACTGCAGGATGTAGCATCCAGCAGGCACTGAGAGCAGAGTGCTATTATAGGAGACACTTACCTGTCTTTGGAAGCAGAGTGTCCCCTGGCTAGTCAACTGTTATACTAGAATAGCCTCTCTGGTGAATTCTTTCTGAAATCAATGAAGTCTCCGTACCATAAAAGCTCACCCAATAATTTTCCAAAGGAATTTTATTTGGTGATCAAACAGAAGTGAAATTTAATAAATGTTCTTATGTTCTAAGTGAAATTTTATAAATAGAAGCAAGAATTCGGGTTTTTACATATACTTTTAACAACTTACCATGACAGTACAGTCCTCAGAACCACTGGCAATGACCTGATCATTATGGGGACTCCAGTCTATGTCAAGCACAGGTCCTGTGTGGCCACATACTGTTGGGTATGACTTGTCAATTCTGCCTGTCTGAAGGGAGAAAGAGGGAGAGCTGTCATGCACAGACCAAGCCAGGCAACACACACATGGCATTTCACAGGGCAAAAGAACATTTCCTACACTCTACTTGACCATCACCTCCAAACACAATGACTTCATAACCTTGATTTTATGTATGAGACTCTCATGCAGCACTGCCCCAGACAAATCAGTATTCTGACAATTTCTGACTCTGCAGCAAACAAGTGGGCTTTCTTCCTTCAGCAGCATGACAACGTTGCCAGTCCAGATCTGATGGGGGTTACTAGGAGATACTTCTGATAAAGGAAGTTAGACCCTCGTGCTTCCCTATTTGGGAATGAGGAGCAGAGGTGCCTGCTTAGTTGTGTCTCCCACATAGCAAGGGGAGTAGAAAGGTTCTTATTTTGCTATCCTACATTTTTTGTAGAGACTGACAATAACTAAAGATACTTGAGTTAAGAGCAGAATCAGAGGGTTGTTCTGGACACTGGAACTTCATCACAGCTTGACTTATCTTTCATGAATTTAATTTTTGTGGAAAACATGCAACAGCTGTGCAGAGTGAACCCCTCTGTCTCAGAAGAGAAACAGAAGACTTCCCATAGACACACCAGCCTACCCACCATGAAATACCTTTGTCTCTGCTGGAAGGAGTTTTCTAACTGTGAGAGGAGTTCAGTCTGCATATAGCCCATTGGATCCTTGCCCAAACTGCTGACAAGATCATCAATGAGTGACATTTGTGATGCAAATATATCTCCACTAGGAACCAGCCAGGGACTAAGGATAGTGATAAGATTCACTATAAAAACAAATGTTCACACTTATTTGTCATAAGAATTTACCTTTCTATCAAGAGATTAGCAATTCTCTAAAGCACTTGCCTAAATCAAGCCAATTTAAAGGCTAAAGTTTGCAATAAAACTAGCTACTGCTTGGTGTTCATCTGAATTTGAGAAGACAGTTTCATAATTTATGCTTTTTTCAATAACTCACATTGTTCACTAGTACGACAAGAAAAGGACCCTGGCAGCTTTGACACTGCTCTATTGTCTAATCTGTTATTACTTACTACCGGTGAAAACACCACTTGAGCTTGTTATATGTGAAAGTTAAAAAAGGAACATTTTATACTAAATCATTCTCACCATGTCTGCCATTCTTTTGGGTCTTTCACACAAAACCAAAGTAAATCAATATATATTTTTAAATAGGGAAATGTGACTAAAAAGTATGAAAACTGGAAGGGGGATATGGGCAGATAGAGTATCTGAAACTGCCTTCAACTCATTCTTCGAAACTGACCAAATTTCAAGCTGACCTTCCCTCTCTCCCCCATTTTGCTAGGTTATAACCAATGGGAAGTTCAGCAAAGATCCTGACTAGGTTCTAATTTCTTTACATACAAAAAAATGCAATTTGAGTCTCAATTCTACTGGTTGGTTGTTTCCTGATCCTGGGGTGTGTACTGTCTTCACGTGATTGTTACTAATTCCCATGGAACAGATAATTCCAAATCAAAATTCTCTACATATAAGGAATTTGAAAGGGGCTGGCCATTAGCTTTTGAAGACTACTGACACTAAGATGTATTTTTCAAGAATAAAACAAGATGTAGGTCCTAAGGGAGTACACATGAAGGTAGTTATAACAACGAAGCACAATCATTTCTTTAAAAGCTAAACTCAGGGTCAAATACTATTGTGTCCTGTCTCGATGCCTGAGTTGCTTCTGAAACCTTTTTAACTGATACAAATAATAATTTTTGAGTTTCTGGTTTAAGAGCTAGAATCTACTTGCGCTGTTATGCATGCAACAATGTAAATTTTATACACAGGTTAAAACAATGAACTAATATGAAATCAACACATTTTAAAATAAATTAACTTTAAAAAGTATAGTTTAACACTTCAATACTGAGCAAGTTTTAAAAGATACACAAATTAAATCCATCTGAAACACTAAATATATGGTCATGAAAGATACTGTCTGCAACATGTAAATGAATCAACAGCCATTCCTAGGCAAAGCTTTTAATTAATTTTCTTAGCAAAAGAGGAGGCTACAATTAATTGCAGACTGAGAAAAGTGAGCACTTGACAGTCTACATTTGGGTTTTAAACAAACATCTATCTATCATCAAGATCTGTATTGGGAGAAATACATCAGTTTGAATAAATGAATTAAACTATAAAATTCCTGTTTGTATGATCAAGATAAAACCAGAATACCACACGTCTGCAAGTCAACAGGGAATTGTGTTAAAAGCTTATCCTACTAAATTAATGTACTGAATGCTTTTTATTATCCAAAACTCATTTTTTAAACTAGCTATCTTGTAGTACAATTAGTTCGATAAGCTGTTGTCATTTCAGAATACATTAAAAATGACATGATGGGTCTCCGTATTTATCATCTATCAATGACTTGTGAATTAAATGTGTTCAATTTATAAGAAGATTTTTCTTATTCTCAGCCTTGCAGACAACCTGAGCTCTGAGGAACAAAATGGATTTTCTTTTTTGACAACTGATGGTCACAACAGAAATGAAAGCCAAAGTAGGCCACCGATTCCTGCCCAACTTGCTGTCTTCAGATCATCTCAGCAACACCTGTACAAATCCATAGTCTTCAATGACAACTAGCCGATGGAACAGAATGGTTCTGTAACTGGAAACCAGGAAACAATTCTATTTTGGATGCACAAGGTGGAAAAGAATCCAGCTTAGGCTCTCTTAGCTGCAGTGGGGCTAACAGAAATAAATTGTAGCAAAACTCATTCTTGTCACATAGGTGACTAGAAATGACAGAATACAGGTGAGCAGCTGCTCTGGGTAAATGTGACGCCTCACATGGCGACAAAGTGATTACAGTGCCACGCTGACACTGTTCCTTCAGCCCTGTCAATCATGCAAGGGGCACAACAGGGGATTTAAAAGCAGAAATCTAAGTCAGATGGCAGGCAGCTGTGGTAAAACCAACAGTAGCTCTACACCTCCTAAGAGAAACCCGTGGTGAGCATGAGGGAAACTGCCCTCAAGAAGGGCCCTCACTAATGCCAGCCCCCTACAAGGAGGCACCAGATTCCAGTCTATCAGCTATGCAGTCTATTAGCCCCAGCAAATCCCATTGCAAGCCATATGCATTTAGTACTCCAACCCTCCAGCACTCCCTGGAGGTAGAGAATAGGGCTGTCAAACCTCCAGGATTACCCTGGAGTCTCCAGGAATTAATAATGATGTTGTCATGTGACTAAAGCTCCAGGAATATGTTCAGCCAAGCCTGGCAACTTTAGTAGTGAATCTGGAGCTCCACTGAAAGGATACAGGGAGAGGGTGCCACTAGTCCCCATCCATTTAACATGCAGAAGGACTCTTTGGAGTAGTTTAACATTGAGAAGACCCCTGTTCATGAGGAGTAAAGCACTCCACTGACTTTGCAGAGCTCAGCTAGCCAGAGGGATCCCTCATCAATCCAAGGATTGGACAGTTAGCATCTTTTCAGAGTAGAGCTGCACTTTAAGTATTCAAACTGAGAGGAGAAAATTACTGAGTTATAAAATGAAATGGTCAGCCAAAAGTCTGCAGAAATGTTACTCTGTTACAGGTGAACAGTAATTTATCTCTACAATTACAAAGCATACCCCTTTCCTTCACGGAAGCAGACAGGATAATTACTTAAACACATTCAAGCGGGAGAACAAAGATGGAAAAAGAAGAGACTAAGAAGTAACAAATAAGGGCTACTAGTGACAAACAGGAGAAGAGAACTTAGTAGATATTAACAAGTGTGGAGGGAGATGTTGGGAAAACGACATGGCAAGTGATGTACAGTTTGTTTATTTGGAGAAGTACAGGTGACCTCCATTCCCACAGCACAAGTGATTATGTATCATGCCACCCACGTAAACAGTACAGGACTACAGGCTCCACCCTACAAAGTTGCATTAGATGTTCTAGCACAGTGTTTCTCAACTAGTGCTATGAATACCCTTAGGGGTACTTGAGAGAAGTCTGGGGGCCAGGCTGGCTGTACCATGAGGCGGCCACTTCAGGTGCCAGACTGTGGGGGGGGGGGGGAGGGCCACTAGGACCCAGAGTGTAGAAAATTGTGTCTGCTGCTGGTGCATATGTATTTCTCTCTGCTCTAGATGCACAGAGATGGTGGAGTGCCACGAGAGGAGTAGAACAGGAAGAAGGCAGAATTGAAACCTTTCAAAGTTTTGGCCCAAGCGAGGGGACATGGGAGCATCATTTGAGCTCCCTGCCTCAGGTGCCAAAATGTTGTGGCCCAGCCCTGTCTGGGGGGTACGTCAAGACAACTGAAATTTGGAGAAAACTGAATTTTCGTTTTAAGTTTTGCAGCACTTTATTATTTTTGTACTTTTTACACCCAAAAATGTAACCGCTCACCTGGCTACGATGAACTTGTTTAAACAGATGTTTGCAATGGTAGAAAAAAATTGTGTGTGTCTGAAAACTATAAGTACTGGGGGTACTTAAATTTTTTTTAAAAAAAGGGGGTACTTAAGTTGTTTTTTAAAAAGGGGTACTTTATAAAAAAAAGGCTGAGAAACACTGTTCTAGCAGACACAAAAAGAGACTTATCACAGCAGTACAAATAGTCACAGATTATACAAATAGTCACAGATTACACCAATTTTTACATTTAAGGAGAAGACTCTATTTGCCATGAATAACTGAGCCATGACTAGATTGAAAGGATAATCAGCCTCTGACTGGCCCACAAAGACTCCTCTCCTAAAAGCACAATTAAAAAAATAGGGCTGTCAAGCAATTAAAAAATTTAATTGCATGCGCTCTCCTTTGAAGCGCCGGGGCGGCATTTCAATGGGGCAGCGCTGCATGGAGCTCAGGATCAGCTAGAGTGCTCAGCCCCTTGCAAATGCCAGGCTGGCGCTCCATTTTGCGCTGTCCCTTGCAAACGCCGCCCTGGCGCTTCAAAGGGGAAGCATATTGGGAGCCCAGGATCAGCTGAAGTGCCTAGTTGACCCCCGGCTCCACATTGCACTGCCCCTTTGAAGCGCCGGAGCGCACTTCAAAGGGGCAGCGCAACACATAGCTGGGGATCAGCTGAGCATTCCAGCTGATCCCTGGTAGGGAAGTTAAGGGCTAGTCAACTATGCGATAGCTGACTAGTGGATTAGTCAATTCCTCCCCCCCTTTTCTGCCTCTATCAGATAGAGGCAGCAAAGGGGGGCAAAGGGGTACTTCAAAGTGGCAGCACTGCACAGCTGTGAGGCGCTGCCACTTTGAAACCCCAAGGTGGCATTTCAAAGGGGCAGCTGTGGATCCCGGGGTCAGCTGGGGACTCCCCAGCCAACCCTGGGTTCTGGGGAAATGCTGTGCAGAGCCTGGGATCAACTGACCCGGGGTTCCTCTGTGCTGCTACTGCCCCTTTAAAACACCACCTCTGCATGCATTTCAAAGGGGCAGCCCTGGAGTCTGCTGGGGACTCCTCAGCTGATTCTGGGCTCCACGCAGCAGCAGAACCCATGGTCAGCTAGGGATTTCCCAGCTGACCCCAGGTTCTGGGGAAATGCTGTGCAGAGCCCAGGATCAGCTGGAGAGTCCCCAGCTGATCCTGGAGTCCACTGCCCCTTTGAAACATGCGGAGGTGGCATTTATAAGGGGCAGCCGCTACACAGCTGATCCCCGGCTCAGCTGTGAGGCGGCTGGCTGCCCCTTTGAAACATTGCCTCTGTGCGTGGCACTTCAAAGGGGCAGCGTAGCATTAACGCCTGCGATTAACACATTAAAAAGTTTAACGCGTTAATCCTGGACTGCGTTAATCGCAGGTGTTAACGCATGTCAATTGACAGCCCCAAATAAAATTAAAAAAAAATAAGGAAGACAATGCAAATGGACATTAAGGTTCATTGAATGAAATACTGACCTGCTGTTCAACAGTAAGATTAAATAAGAGGTCTGATTACCTGTGAAAGATCTATTGAATTGGGGTCAGAAACAAGAACAGCCTATCTTTAAAACAACACACAGAAAACACTAGTCAAAGAGGAAGAGCAGTGATCCCCAATGCTTACAGACATATTTAAAAATATTTTAGATGTGAAAGGATTACTCTCAAGAACAGAATCAACAGTGCTGTCAAATGGCCAAAATCCATGTAACCCCTTCAGAGTTACAACATCTCCTTTACGGCTAGGACACAGTGGGCAGGCTGACAAGTCTCAAAATCTAAGCAGGAACAAACACTGTTATTGCTTAAAAGGAGCCTGTCTTCCAAAGATAACCCAGGAACTGCCAGATTAGTACTGCATCGCTTTTATTGGCACCTCTGACTCAGTGCTGAGTCAGTGCCCCAACATGGTTTGAGGGGGTGCAAAACGGGCACCTTTCAGATAAGAGCCTGAAAGCTTGAGATTTGGGAGCACTGGTCACTATTCACTAGGATAGCGGCTTTAGAACTGATCCAGTCCACAAAGATTAACCTTGTTATGACTTGGTACCTTCCCTCTACTTTCAATTAGATATTGAACCTTTTGCTGCCCCTCTATACCTGTTTGGTAAGACTGCTGATGCAAATTGCTCTTTGCAGCCTCTTCCCATATGAGCCCTATTCCAGCAGGAGGAGAAACATAGCCCTGTCATAGTTTCAAGTCCTCTGGGAGCGCCTGGGTGGAAAGGTGCACTGCAAGCGTTTGGGGGTCTGGCTTGGTTTAGTGATGTGGGAGTCATTGTTTTAAGATGCCTCTTTTCTGCTGAACCGCTCTTCTGGACAGTTCCAAAATTAAAAGGGGGAAGATAGCTTACTATTGCATTTAGTGGAGTTAAGTGCAGACTGGAAGTCGGGAGCTGCCTAGTTCTAATCCCAGCTCTGGAGCTATGCAGGCTTGGAGAATATCAGTTACTGTTCCTGGTCTCCCCAGCTAGACAATAGGAACCTTACTTTGTGGTGTGAGGATGAATACAATAGAAAGCACAATAAATAAGTGCTACAAACAGGTCAATTAAATACAGAACACTACATTAGGAAACACTCACAAAAAATGAAAGAACTAAGATGAAGAAATTAGGGACAGTCATTTGGAATTGATACAAAAAAATACCACTACATTTTAGGGTTGCCACATTTCAAAGTTTTTAAAACAACTCTTTAAATAAAATGCAATACCGCCATCATAGTTAAGTGAGGTACAAAATTTGCAACCTCTGTGACAAAATGGTGGGGGTTCACTCTGCCGTAATCCTACCAGGTTTTAAAATTTAATCTTTTAATTAGTTAAGGATTTAGAATAAGCCTCAAGTGTGGATACACAGCTTAACATTAACTCAGTATAACTACAAGAAATTAAATACCTTTCATAATCTATTACTATTGAGGATGAGCAGTACATCACGGTAACCATTTATGATAGTTCAATGGATGTGGTTTTACATTTAGGACATCAAGAAGCCAATCCAGAAAAGCTAATTACAAGATTAAGACACTAGTTGGGCTGGATCTTTTAGGCTAAAAGATGCATGCTCAGTATTCAAGTCCTCTGGCAGGCAGTAAGTTAAGTTTACCAAATAAAGTCATTTAGCTGTTTCGTGTCTCCCAAAACAAAGTTCCTGAAAGAAATGGGCAAGAAAATTCTGCGATTATTCTGTGATTAAGTCCAGACGGGATGGATAAGCACTGCAGTACAGGAAAATAGTTGCTAAAAGTGACAGTGTTATTAAATAATTTGAATGTCTTTTACAACTGATTCTCTGCCAAGAAAGGGCATTTGGTCAGAGGAAACAGTTTGAGGATTACAGTAAAAGTATGTGCAGAGAACAGCTGCTTCCTCTGATTTTGTGTTGTGCTTGGTAAGATCACAGCTGAAAACAGGGAAGTGGCATCAGATTGCACAAGCAAAAGCAATTTCACCCTCTGAATGCTGAGGAAGGGGTCTGAAGAAGGAAATCAATCACAAAAGGCTGGGCTTGAAATGCTAATTGACCAATACCTTTGTTCCCTCAGAGATGCACTGTTCGTACTGGGAAGAGACTTTATTTCTACTCTCCCTATAATAAATGTAGTCTCACAAACCTAGAAGTTGTTGCTGATGCTTAACGTGCTCTGCTGTGGCCACAGAACAACCATATCTAGCTCAGCCAGATGGTCAAAGAAGAGGCTGTTAGCATAAAAAATATATATGACAAGATGTCACAAAAGTGTATAGCTCATTCCTGACCATGACAAATGGCTATTAGTCATCCAGCCAGCCAACCAAGGCATCCATGGCTAATCCTCAAAATTAGGAGTGTTACTCCCCAAAGACCCACTGTGCTATGTGTCGCTGTGATAGCCAAGCCAATGAAACCTTGAAAGCATTCATAGCCAAATACTGCAGCTGGATCTTCCAGAAATCCATATACAATGCTTTGCTCCAGCTCAGCTTAATCGTAAGTTATTTCTACAGTTCCAGGTGTGTGCATGGTACTTTACAGATCTATGTCTGTGATTTGAAAGACATAAGTATAAGCTGATAAACAGAGAAAGAGGAAGGGGAAGAGGGAATGCAGCAATGGACAGGAATGTTTCTCACAAAACACTCTGAACTATAAATCTGAAAAGGAGACAGAGATTTAAAGCTATGCTATTATCCTGCACCCCAGCAGATTTGGTATTATTGTTCAAGATGATCTGGAGAGATTCAAAAGTCTCATCAGTGTAGTGTAGCTTATGGCACTAACAAGGTTTATTTCATGCCCGCAGGGAGACTAGAAATGCAGAAGTGGGATGACTTCATTGTTTGTGCCATGTGCGTATAGCTGACCAGAAAAGGAAAGAGATAACGGCTGATTATAATGGATGCTAAACTAAAATAGTTTAGAGGGATGCTTTGCACTGGAAAATGTATGTTAATGCCCAGAATCTTCCACGAAATTAGCAGTAGCAATCACCTGCTCTCGTACTGGATGACTTTTGAAAAAAAACAAACTGCTAACTCCCATTGCAATGAACTGGTATTCACTAGGGCTGTTCCAGTTCAGTCACTGAATATCTGATTGCTATTCATGCATTCTGCAGAAAAACCCTGCACAACTTTCCAGAATTAAACCTCTTCACTGTTGTGTTTAAATTTGCATCTTTCCCCATCACACCAAAAAGACTTCAATGAAGTTTATAAATAAATACAAGAAAGGAAGAAGTGCTGTCCTGTGACAACAGCAGCGGTCAGGAGAGCCTGGTTCTATATCCCCTCTGCTACCAATAATGAAAACTTGAAAATATTTAGAAGCTACTGAATTTATCATCTAGAGTTTGGGGCGGAGGGGAGTCCAGGGAACTTTCTACAACTCTAGACAGACCACTGGGCTTTGGGCAAAGTGACATTGCCATGTAAGAGAGCCTCAGCTCTTAAGTAGACTGGAAACTGTATAGGAGAAAACCATTCAAGCAATCCAGGTGACCACTACTAAGTAGTGGTCACATGCTTTAGTAGGAACTACTACTACCAGGTGACCACTACTAAGTAGTGGTCACATGCTTTAGTAGGAACTACTGCCAACTCTACTTGTCTACTAGGCTAGGCTGGGTCAACCTGGGGCTGTTAAAAATGCATACAAGCAAGGAAAGGGATAGAAAAGAGGATAAATTTGGACAGATCACAATAAAGTATCAAATTCTAACCAGATGGATACTTTCTGCAGAACTAGTTTTGCATATGGATTTACAATTTGCCTATATCAGAAATCTTTTCAATGGCTGAAGTACTGGACCAGGATTTTCAAGATTTTACCCTCAATCTCAGCAGCATTCCCAGCATTGCTATAAATACATATGAAAGGTCAGGGCAGAGACAGAGAAACCTGATCTGCAGGTGATAATTCCAGGTTGGGCAAGTATCCACATACTGACTCACAGCAGTGTCAATTAACCATGCCAGTTTCCCTACATGCCAACGTATCCATAAGCCATCAGGAGCCGCTCCTTCAGTCTATTGCCACTTGTTCTGCAGGCTTTTAAGACTCTGACGTAATCTAGCATCTGTAGTTGCTGCCAACCAGACTGCTGCCGGAATGCAAGTGAGAGTCTTCCAGAGTATTTTAAAGTCACCCAAGTTTTTCTAATAAGTGAACAAAAAACATGTCTTTAATTCTGGTCTCTTCCCACTAACATGCAAAGGCACATAGCTAGATATAGCATAAGTAAGTCATAGCCAGTCTTAGTTCATGTCCTTCCATCAGTACTCCATGGAAACAACTGGAAGGGTTCATCTCGACCACAGTAGAAAACTTGAACATACACACACACTTCATATCAGTCTCTCCTGAAGGAATCAGACATTGTGGCTGCATAATGAGACATGGTTAATATGTCACTGACAGAGTATCAGCATTTTTTGAATGTGCAAGCACCATATACATGCTATTTGCAATGTTATGTTCAAGGTTTCAGTGGAAATGCAGTTTAGAAACACAGTATGAAGAAGCCAAACATACAAAGGACAAGTCTAATAAAAGGTTTAGCCAAATGGGACTGAGTAAGCTCTCAGTCACATACACAAATAACAGACATCATTTGCCTCTCACAAAAACCTTACACACCGCCTTCTTCAGAAAGATCAGTTTAAGTAAAGCGGAACCTTTTGCCACAGCTTTTTTTTTTTTTTTTTTTTTTTAAATGTGAGCTGTAAAGATTTTTGAAGAGAGGAAACATGCACCACAAATTACGCTGGGGGTGTGTGGACTTAACCCTTACAGCACATTGGTGCACTAAACCGACGTATTTTCCGGTCACTTCACCCAGGTTTTTCAGGAAACACAGGGAGGTTCCCCCCTCTTCCTAGAGCTGAGATCTGGCAAGATTAGGTGGGCATATCCCACGCCACACAGCCCATCTCCTACCATGCACTGTACAGAACAGGAAGAAACACGGCCTCTTCCTTAATATGGATAAGACCTAGTCCTGTGTTCAAAGTTCCATGTCTCATCCACAGCAGCTCATCACCACACAACTGCTTAAAAAAAATCCTCTACAGCTGGTGGCTCCTAGGAAAGGCGGCTAAAAACCCATGACAGCTAGTCTCAGAGCCTAGATCTATACTGCTGTTTGTGAGCCCTGGTCAATTGATGTTCCCACTTTGGCTGGAGCCTGGGCTCTGAGCCTCAAGCCAGGTTTCAGAGTCCAGGCAGAACAAGCAGATATTTTTAGCCTCATGAGCTAGAGTCAGTTGATCTGGGGGCTGAGACTCAATACTCCAAGATTGCATGTGTTTTTTGGTTTGGTTTGGTTTGGTTTGGTTCCTACCCTCCCACAGCCCAGTATAGATGTTTCCTTAATGAGTTAGGGTCCTTGGTACAGTAATGACTCCATCCAGATCACCATCCAGCGTGAACAGGAATGTTTCTTCCCTACTTGTCTGCTTTACTGGTTCTTCACTCCACGGATGAGGACAAACTGTCCCACCTTGCTACGCTGGAGAAGTAGCTGTAAATCTGGCCCAACAGTTCAAGCTTACGAGCAAGCAAGAGCTGAGGTTACTGTGGTTGCAGCGTGCTCATTTCTGCAGAAGAGCTGATGAAGCTCAATAGCAACTTCTGGCAGAAGATTATTAGCTCAGCATCTCTGAGCCCATAGTGCTTGGGCCATACACATACCTTGGATAGGGATATCTGGATGACGACGCCTGATTAGACTTCCTGGAACAATGATTAAAAATTAGAGATCGCTTCACTTCACAGGGGTCATTGGTGACATTCATCTGAGGTGTTCTCTCCTACACACCCAGGGTGACATGTTGGGAAGAGAGTCAAAGCAAATGAATGACTAACTCTTAAAAGCAAGGAAGTTCCAAGGTTAAAGACACGGTAGCTACAACTTGCTGCACTTTGTTCCTGCAGCCTGCACAGAGGGTAAAACCTACAGCACCATGTCTCACTGTCGCACCTAAGCAATAAAGCAATTATGCAACACATTTATAAAATCTGTCTTACTATGATAAGCATGTAACTGTAAAGTGGTTCATTTCACTGGATACATCTTTTTTAAAGACAAGGCCATAGTACAAAACAGCCCTCACTCTCTGTAGCACTGGAAATGGTGAATTCCCAACATACGCATACACGAAAATAACAGGAAATTCAGAGAAAGCATTTCAGTGGCAAGCCAGAAAGGAAAGAATGATTTGCACAGGTACTACTACTAAACCAGCATCAGGATTTGTTTTGCTGGTAGGACAGCATGAATGGAGACAATCTGTTAGGCCCTTGGCTTCCACACATCTCCACCCACTCACCCAGTGGCTGCCAGAGGGAGCCTCATGACAATCTCCACCCTCCCCTGAAAACTGGCAGCAAGCACAGGGTTGCGTGGCTTGGAGACCAAAGCATTAGACATTTCACATGCAGCCAGATGTTCTAAATAAAAACAGAAAGCATGGTTTAAAATCTCTGTGCATGGGTTAGACTGTCACATTGAACTGTGCTGGTAGAGGAGTTATGCCAGCAGCCAAGCTCCCACACTCACCCAAAAAGGCATTTTAGGAACAAACATGGGGATTTAAAAACAGCTCAGTGCAAAGTGATTCAGTGCACTCAATGCCACATCCCTTCCTTCCTCAACAGTGGAGAGCCAAAGATTCAGCAGGGATGTTTTCACAGCATTGATTTCCATTCATTTTTTCCAATTCCTGTCTATACTACATTTCAATAAGCGCTGCCAAGAGCTCTTCACTTGTGAAGGCTTGCCTACACACAGCAGAAACTCACAGAAAACAGGGCTGTCAGTAACCCCTTTGGCACAAATCAGCTCCAGGAATCTAAGAGTTAACCAGTTTTACACTTGTCTCAGAGAGGCTTCTTTCTGTACAATACAGCCCCTATCCCACCATCCTCCAGTCCTAGCCCAAAGTGGCCAATCAAAGCAAAGGGTGGAAATTACTTGGGATGTCTGACAGCCCAAAGAGCTGTAATGACCATATATGGTAAAATCCACTGTCAGAACCCTGCCATGCCTGCTGCTGTTAGATATATCAGTGAAATGCAGCAGGGGAGGCAGGGCCAAGGAGAAACACAAAGAATAAGCTGCTCATCACTGGGTGGGGGGGAAGAATACATCTGCCAGGGCAATGTCAAAATCACTCAGTATAAAAAAAATCTCCCCCGCCCCCCCAGCACACTGTGTGGATCTCTGTGCCAGGACTTTGGGCTCATTGTGACCATTTTTATTTAAAAGTACAGCAAATACATTCATTTGGGAGCAAATAAAAAAACCATTTGCTTGCACTTCATATGCTAATGAGATGATACAAGGCTGGGATTGTGCCAATCTGTGTCCTAATTGTTCAGCACCTGGTGCCTCCTCCATCCTCTCAGCTCACCCCTATCACTGCCCATTTCACATATCCAGGTGCCACTACAGAGCAGACAGATTTCGAAGAGCCACGAGCCAGCATCAAAGGGCAGAGAGCATGCTTCACTAAGAGCGGCATTTTATTTCACTGCAGCGCCTGCCTTTCATCCTGAAGTGCTTCACAATCTACGTGCATGCAGAACTGCTGAAAAGAAGCTGCCGTGGAAGAGGAAGACAGCAGCCAGCCAGCATAAAGCCTACTGTACAACTGGGAGCAACCCCTTTTCTTGCAAGTTCCATGAAACCTTCAGAGAGAGTGGCCATGGCCTTTAAGGTGTGTGGAAGGGGAGGCGGGTTACCAGTTCTTCCTCAGGTTTCATTGGAAAGCTCTTTAGAGATGTGTGCTGTATGAAGACGATTAGAGTGCGGGGTGGGGACTGGCCACCAACAGCATTAGGGCTCAGTTCCTGAGTCTCTTACCCACAGAAGGGGCCAAAACTAGTTTCCAAAGTTCAACAGAAGCTGATGGAGAATCCTCTCTATAGTGTCCTCATCACAGAGGACAGCAGATGGGATGAGAATGTGGGGGAGTCATGCAGGGATGAGGTTGTATACTTCTTCAGAGAGCCCCTCACATGACAGCATGTAGAAGACCAGAGGATCTGGTGCATTGATCCTCCCATTTCCCTTCGCCTGCCTGCCTGCCCACCCGCCCGCGCGCACGCACACACACACAGAGAGTGAAGGACATGTTAATATCCCATGTAGGCTACTTGAACTATTGACCCCTCTTCGTGCTCCCACTCACGGTTTGGCTAGGTGCTGGGACCTAGATTTGGTCCTGAATACATTAAATGTGCTCCTCACAAATAAAACTACTGCAAGTCAAGCATTATATGGTATACTCTCCTTGCAGAACATCAGCTATAAGGCTGTAAACCCATTAGCAATTTTAGATTTGTTTATTGCAGTGTTTTATCCAAAAAATGTGAGCGTGGAGTATTTAGGTAATTAATTTGTATATATTCCACACATCCCTTCCACATGCAAAAAAAATCTTTGAAGAACTTGCCAAACTAATGACACGATTCTAAAGAGCTGCAGGCGAGTAGTGCTGGTGGAACTTTTCAGTTAGGAGTTACAATGGCAATAACGAAGCACACAGACATCTAATCCATCCCAGAAAAATGTTCTCTCGCGGTGACAAACTTCTCCACTAACTCAGGTTATCAGAGCTGAACTAGTATTATAAATATATTGATTTCAGCAGTACAGTCCTATTCACAACCCCAGACTGGGCAAAGAAGCATCAAAGTCAGGTAGAAAAGCCATCATACTGGGTGCAGCCATCTCCATCCAGAGTCTGGAGAAGCTGGTATAAGCATAAGGATCCATGCACCCCTATAAACATAGTGAGATGCAAATATGCTGGATCTGAGTCTCTGGATGCCTTCCGCATTGTGTTGGCGTAGCTGTTTTCTCCCAGCATGGCCTAGATGAGTCAGCTTGGCATCAGCCACGTGGGCCTTCCATACACGAGAAGGTGGGGGAGGCGTGTGTGCTCCAAGCTACTTAGATGTTGCATGGTTGCTGAGGCTCAAAACCTGTTTGCTCCTGAACCAGTTAGGTTTCTGCAGAATCAGAGAAAAATAAAGTTCCATGGCAGAAGCCACGAATCAAAGATTTGTTCTATTACACAAGGTTTACTTATCACCGACAGCCACAAGTAGACATTGGGGAGAAGAAAGAATTGTTTTACTTCCTTTTAAAAGGAGGGATGTTCTAGGGCATCAGAGATGCCTTGATAAAATAAAGGGCTTGATAATGTTTACCCAAGTGATGCTAGCCATCTCACCTCAACACTGAACATTTTTTAGCCTTTACAGAAAAAGAGAGAGAGAGAAAGAAATGTTAAATATCCATGTAAGACTGTGGAGAGCCACTTGAATAGAACCAAAAACTGTTACCACAAAACAAATAACCCTCGCTGAAAACTCAGAAAATGTAAAGAAAAACACAAATTTCACAAAATAAGCTCTGTTTACTTTCAAGATTATACAAATCTTTTATAACATGGATTTGGTTTAAACCTTCGTAATAGGTCACACCACATTAAAAGTATTTTGCAGAGACCCACATACTAAATGAGGAATTTGAATAGTTTACGTTGCAATTAAGTTGTGAAGGAGGCTCTCTCTCTACTGGCTCTGGCAGCTCTTTGGTCTCTCAGGATTACAGAGTATACTTTTATGATCCAACATGAAAATCATCATAAAACAAAGTTTAAATCAGCCCCTTTGGAAGTGAACATGACAGCAAAGATTTTAGTGGAAGCCATTTGCGGACAGCTCAGTGAAAACACCTCTGCTCAGTGAACGGTGGCAGTCAGAAAACAAACAAAGTGTTATGATGTTTAAGAAAGGGAAGAGGATACTTAGAATATTCAAGATTCACTAATATTTGTTAGTGTCTAAGGTGCCACAAAACTGCTCGTCATTTTTAAAGTTACAGACCAAGTTGATGACTGCTCTGAGACTTAGAACATTGCAATGCTAATATTTAAATCAATGGTATGATACACACTTTACACAAACACAGTGCTCAATTCTAGTCACACTTTACACAAACACAGTGCTCAATTCTAGTCACCCTATCTCAAAAGATATAGCTGAAGTAGGATGGGCAATAAAAAGATTAGAAGCCAAGACAGACTCTGATAAGAGAATGAAGATACCGTAAGCATTTTGCTTAGACAGTAGAAGTACAAAAGCAGTTATGATTAAAGGAATATAAAATAATGAGTTACACACAAGTAAAAATGGCACTTTTAGCACAAGAACATTCCATAAAACTGAAAAAATGTGAAGTGATAAAGAAACACTTTATTCAACACAATTAACCTAAGGAATGCAATGCCTCAAGATATCACTGTTCCTAGTAGCTATATGAATGAAAGGTTTAACCCCCTTTTGCTTCATGGACTAACTGTTAACTACGTGGATTAAAAAGGCACTTCTGGCCTGGATATTTCATACCTCAATTAAGCAGAAGGCTCACCAGGTTCGGTTAAGTATCAGACAATAGATGGACCACTCTCTTATCTGGTAAAGCAATGTCTATGCTCCTAAATAATGCTTCTATGAAGCCAGAATAACAGTTTTGGAGAAAGATCCCACATACATACTTTTACAGACTGCACTGTTCTTTTTTGTTTCCTCCCACAATCATCCTGAACCAATTTATTCTCTTGCAATGTCAATCTTATCCCCATTCCAAAATGACAGTCCTCTTGAAGAGAACTAAAACACTGTGAAACAAGAGTCACTGGAGTGAAACGATACATTCAGGGTCTATTTTTTCATTAGATAGCACATGAAGTGATCAAGCTGCACCACTCTACATACAGACATACCATTACTTTCATGTGATATATCTATGTGACACCACCCTATTCCTTTACACATTTTTATGCCACAGTTGCAAAGATCGTTGTGAAGCCTTCTAGGCCTGATGTCGTTAAACAGTCTCCATGTCCTTCTGCCTAAGCAGTTATCCTGAATTTGGTGTTTGCCTTTGGGACAAAAGGTTTTGTAAACTGAGTGCCTATATTTATAATAGTACAGAAATAAGAATAATGAAGTAGGGTACCAGAGTTGGCCATCTATACAGCTTCCCTATAAAGTTATTTATCAGAGTTATAGCTGCCTCTTGCTGGTACAGAATCTTAAAATATCTTGATCTGTTTGTCAGAGGTTTGTTAGAATGTCTCCCCCATATTATACTCCAGCTGGTGAAGATAACATGGCTCTGGTTGAAGTGCAGCAGCAGTCTGCACCGGGAATCATTCAGGTGATCTCAGAGAATGGCTGGAGATGTGACAGGAGCTGTTATTTCACTTGAGTTATTCTGGTATTATACCAGAATTTAATAGGTAGAGCCTAAAATGAAAGACTATCTGAAAGAACCCAACTGGAGGAGATCATCAGATTCTCAGGGTACAGAGAACTGCAGAACACTAGAACTGGAAGGGATCTGGAGAGGTCATCAAGTCCAATCCCCTGCTCACACGGCAGGGCCAAGCACCATCTCTAGATCATCCCTACATGTATTTAAAAAAAAAAAACAGAAACAGTAACAGACCCGGGTCAATTAATTTGGGCGCTCAGTTCTCAGGCTCTTTACACTAAATAAGGATGTAACACCCTGGAGCTTGGACTACAGCTCAAGCCTGATTGTCTACATAGCACTTTTTAACTTCGCAGGCCAACTCACCTCAGCCAGACCAGTTGTGGCTATGTCGCAGGGCTTTTATCCCTTTCTAGACATATGCTCAAAGACCTCAGGAAACAGGGTCTTTAAAAATCACACAACCACCTCCTTTTTCAAATTTCATTCTTTAATTTTGCCACCTAACTGTTGCTAGACAGATGCAGAAAGTAATCAATGCAATACCCCACTGAAATTTGAGATACCTGAGTATCTTAAGAAGCTACTAGAGAGTTGTGCCCCCTGCTCACTACGCTCACCAACCCCCATCTCTGTGGGGAGACTTGGTCACCCCAGTCACGCTGGTCTGCACTCAGTACTCCTTGGGCAACGAGCCAGACGTGTTGGTGGCCACCACAGTTGTGCTGAAGGCGGCACTCTCGCGTTTGGGCATGCAGACCTGCGACCACCCACTGGACTTGCAGGTGCTGAGGGGAGAGCAGTGTGGGGGGCTGGAGCCTGTGGAGCCTGCACAGCAGGCTGGGCTGGGGTTGCACTCTCCACTCAGGATACGGGAGCAGGTGCACTCCCCTCCCCACCCCATGGCAAGCCGCCCCAGAAGCATTACAGCCCAGGCTCTGGCACCATCATTGTGCTCCCCCCAACGCAGGCTGGACACGATCACTATTTGCTGGTTGGCGGCTGCCCAGGCAGGATGCTACTGCTTGAGGGAGATGCTGGGTGCAGGGTAGCTGTGGAAAGCCTACCCCCCAACCATGGCCAGAGAGAGGTGAGTGGGGGGCACTGCAGAATCCAGATTTGGGGAGGGGCTGGGGGTCAAAGGCTATGGGGTGCTGCTGAGGCTGGGCACGGGAAGGGGCTGGTGCAGCACAGGGTGCGGGGAGTGTAGCAGGGACTGGGCAGGAATGGGATGGGACTGAGCAGGATGCAGCTGCAGGGCCCACAAGCATGGGGAGGGACAGGACACAAATGCGGGGAGCTGCAGAGGCCGGGCATGGCAACGGGCTGGCAAGGAGCAGAGGACCCTCCTCATGCCCAACCCCTGTAGCGCTCCCCTGCCCACTGTGCCCCGACAACATCTCTTCACACCTGGCCCCTGCAGCACTGCCCCCACTCACGGTGCCCCGCGAGCCCCTTCCTGTGCCTGCCCCAGCCCACGCAGTGTCCCCCATCTGCTGTGCCATCTTTCCCTCCCCATACCCAACCAGTCCCTGCAGAACACCCATCCCGCTGCATCCTGACAACCACTCTCTGTGCCCAACCCATTCAGTGCCCCCCACCCTTTGCCACTCCCCATGCCTGGGCCCTGCAGCACTCCCCACTTGCTGCACCCTGCCAGCCCTACCCCATGCCTGCCCAGTCCCTGCTACATCCTTTACTGGCCAACCCCCCCGACCCCACAAAGCCTGGCCCTCCCATGTGGCCACGTGGAGAGTTGGGACAACAGCCTAAGCCCAGCCCTTTCCATCTCCTGCCTCTGGAGATACCGTGTCACGGCCTCAGCCCTCCCAGTGGCTGGGTGAGAGCCGGGGCTGCCAAGCTGTGGCCTCAGTTCTTCCCAGAAGCCAGGGGAAGAACCGGGGCCACAGTGCAGCAGTCCCAGTTCGCTCCCCTGGCCCCTGGGGAGGGCTAAGGCTGCAACATGGCAGCCCCAGCTCTTCCCTGAATGCCAAGAAGGGCTAAGGCTGCAGTGCAGCAGCGCCGGCTCTCCCTTGGCCACCAGGGAGGGCTGAGGCCATAACATGGCAGCCCCAGCTCTCCCCCCAGCCACTGGGGATAGGAAGGGCTGGGCCTGGGCTATAGTCTCAACTCTCCATGTGGCCACTTGGGAGGGCTGTGCTGGGTGTGGGAGGGGCTTGATTCCAGGGGCGGTGGCTCAGGTGGAAGAGGTAGGGCTGGAGCTGGCCATCCCCAACTGAGCTTTCATCCATCCATGCCTACCCCACTCCCAGCCTGTGGTCGCTGATGACATCATTCTGTCATCCTGCAAGAAAGAGAGAGAGAATCCTGATGGTAAAAGGATGGACCATCACTATAGCAAACGCAATTTCTTTGTGGTAGCACAATTTTCAGCATGTACTTTTTTCATACGGAGCTGGTCCAAATTAGTCAAGCAAACCATTTACTGTGTTTCATTTAAAGGAAGCACTGGAATGTTTACCATGGCATGTAAGACTCCATGTAATGGCATCAGAAAATGGCATTTGTCATTTAGTTCTGAAGTAAGATTTCCCAGGTTCAATCTGGTTCATAAATATTGCTGAGATATTAGTTTCACTCTGCGGAAGCACCAAGAAACTTTCAAAAGCACCTTACCTTGTGCAATGGCAGCACCAGGAATGCTCCACCACCACTAGCTTCTATGATTATTGCAACAAATTTGGGGTTTACTGCACAAAACGAACTATCCCAGGTAACGCGGGAAACCCGGATGTCATCATAACTCTGGTCATTTTTCACTGCTTGCCCAAAAACATGCCGAAATTTGCTCTGTCGTACCACTCGCCTCATTGTGTCTGAAAAGAAAGTGAACAGATGTTTCAGAAGAATTTGATCAATTAAGTGCATGCTATCTGGCCTGTTTTTCTAGAACCCATTGGCCCATATTTGCTAGCGAACTCACCAAAAATTCAGCCAACTACCTGGTATTGCAGGAGATGCAGCAGCTTTCATTCATTACTCCTATGCCTAGAGATGCCCATTTTCAAATCTTGCCCACTCTACAGTTCAAACAGTGGTAGTAACAACTGGTTTTAAAAAGGAAAATTCATATTTTTTAAAAAATATGACTTCAGAATAACACTGACTTGTACAAAGAACAACAGAATTGGATTTTTTTTATACTGTCTCATGATAAAAATGGTACATTTTCCACAAAAAATAGCATTTCCCTATTGTTGATTGTATTCCTTTTATTGTAGTAAAAGGAGCCAACTCAATAGGGGGGTTTAACACAAGTTTCTTCATATTTACCAACTGTTTGCAGACACGAGTGAAAAATGCTTTCCAGGAGAGATGTAGATAAAACATAAGATCTCAGAAACAGGCAGTTCTGTGAAGTGGTTTCACAAGTTAGCTACTCTATGCTAATTCAAAAATCTCACTGAAAGTAAGTTTGTTTCCTAAGCAGGGAAAAGTAAGGGAAGCAAATTAATTACTTCAAATTAACTTTGTTAGCTTGTTTGCATTGCTCCTCCTCCACACAAGAAACTAATTGTCTTGAATTAGAAATCGAGGAAACGTTGACTGGCATGGAAAATCCCTGTCCCTGCATAGATGGGAAGAGGTTAATACTTCTTAGGAACACTGGTTCTCAGTGGCAAGGAGTGGCAGTATATTATGCATTAGCATCTCCAAATTCCATATCTCTTCTGAAACTTACCAAACATCAAAGGTGTCTTCCCATTTTAGGAGATTTTCTCATCCACAATTTAACAGTTCACAGGTAAGTGAGGAACCTCCCCCTGCCTTCTTGCCCTTAGTGACAACTACAGTACCTAACCTCTGAACAACAGAAATTGGAGTCCTGTTCTAAATTTGCCTCTCCATAGGTCGATAGTGACACACCAGGATGGGGAAAATGCTGTTTCAGTTCACAAAACTACTTGTTGAGGAAATACTGGTTCCATTTATTCCAAAGTGAAGTGGTAAGCTGAAATGCTTTTGCACTAAAGAGAGTGGGTATGCTTGTGTGTGCACAGTCTACCTGCATGCAAAAATTTTGAAAGGTCACTCAACATAACACATTCCATTTTTAACTTTCAGAACTCTGCCTGCAAGTACTCCGCAAGCCAGGCGTTAAAATTACTTATTCGTAAAAAGCCTGGGCGCTAAAATGTTAATGCTCGAATTAGCCAAGAAGTCATGCAGTTAGAAGAAAGATTATAGCATTCTTAATAACTGAGAGAGAATCTCAAATTTCCAAATATGAGAAATTGTCTGCAACTTGTTTCCTGCAAAATCCTCATGCCTGTGGTGACAATCAATCAAACACAGAGCACCAGAACTCTGAATGGGACATCTGCCTCAAATATAAAAATCTACACATTATGCAGACAATAAATGTAAAGTTCAGTGGTAGCACTGGTTAAATCTGCCGGACTGACAGTGCTGGAAAACATAGCTTTTAGTCCACAGAGATATACCCCAGGCAGCAAAGCCAAAGCAATGAGCAGTCACTTCTACTGACTGCCACACATTGCCAGAATAAGGCAGGGGCTCAGCCTCCTCACGCAGGACTTGTAGGTTTCCTTTCAAAGCCCGATAATGTATGTCCCAATTACAGTGGTGATTTTGGCATTGTGGATCCATCTATCTAGGAATAGGACAGAAGTCATATACTTCTTTCCCACAGGCCAAACAGCTGTCAGATATTACTGACTTACAGCCACTGATGACCTTAACTGATTTCAAACCAGTGACCTAGAAATAAAAAGCTCTCCATATTATTCCAAATCTGTTGAGCTGTCCAGTCCACACACTGAGTATTTCTCACTAGTATTACTTTTGTTGTACTAGAATCAAACAGTTATGGAGGATATAGCAGGCTATCAAGAACATAAATGAAAATGTCCAAATATTTAGCCTCTCTCTCACTCCAAGAGTGGCCAGGAATATTTAATGCTTATTATCCTTCAAGAGTCTCTTCTCCATCAGATAACTTAATCCAAACCACTGTGTTGATCATGGATAGATTCACCTATTTACAAGTTTGTCCAATTCAGCCAAGAAATCTCAGCGATTGTTTAAAATAGCACACACAGTCTCGCCTATGCATGTACAGGACGGGAGAAGGCTGTTTTATGTAGGGGTTGATTAAAATTTCCCAAAATAAATTAGCTGTTTTAAATTACAGAAGTGCCACGGATAACATTTTATTACCAACAGCTGTAGCTTCAAAGAAAAGCAGCTGTAGTTTTAAAAATAAAATGTTGTGGACAATTGGTGAGTTTGAGATCTATAGAAAAGTAGCACTAAAAATTAATGAGTTAATCCCACACATATATTCCTGCATATTTATGTGTTGAAAAAAAATCTAAAATTAAAAAAAGACCAGATTCCCAAGATCTACACATCTGGCATAGAAGCTGCAATCATAAGGAACAGAAAGCAGCTTCTTTTCAGCCTCAACTAAAAAATACTCAAAAATTAAAAACCCAGCCCACTAACATGAATAACTTTTTATATACATAAGCCACAGCAGCAGCATGACACATAATAGTAGGATCTTTGCAGCAGCCTCAATGGAACAGTTGAAGCCTAACATATAAAATAATTTTCATCCAGAAGGAGTTCAGAGCACATTAGAAACAAGCTGATTTACAAACCAGGCAGATATTCCATCACCCATCACTGGAATATATGCATCTGTGGGGTGAAACGCCACAGCAACTCTGACAACAAAACTACAGTATTGCTGGCAGAGAGGAAGGGAACAGCGAGCAGTCCCAAGCTGAACTGACAGGGGGATACTCTAAATCAAGGGTGAGGAACCTTTTTCCTACTAGTGGCCACTGACACCCCCATGGCCCCCCCAAAAAAAAAATCAGTTGCAGGGGGAATGGGAGTGCAGAGGCTGGGAGCTTCCCCTAGACTTTAGCATTAGGGTTGCCAAATTTCCTGACCGGACACCACTGCCTCAAATAGCAATGGCATCCGTTTGGGAAAGTTGGTGATCCTGTAATTGGGAATGGGGCCAAAAATGACAGGTTCAGAGTGCAAGAGGGGGACCAGGCTAGAGAAGAGGGTTGGGGTGTAGGAAGGCTCCAACTGGGGGGGGTGCGGGCTCGGTGGTGCAGCCAGGGATGAGGGGGTTGGGGTTCAGGAGGGGTTTGGTTCTGGGTTGAGTTGAAGTGTGGAATATGGCCCAGGGCAGGAGTGTGTGAAGGGATGTGCCTTCTGGGTGGGAGTTAGGATGCTGGTGTAGGCTCAGGGAGGAAGCTCAGGGATGGAACAGAGGTTGGGGTAAAGAGTGCTTACCTCCAGCAGCTCCTGAATTTGGAAGTGGCTGGCATGTTAGGGGCGCAGTTCCACATGCTGCCCTTGCCTGCAGATGCTGCCTCCACAGCTCCCACTGCCTGTGATTCCTGGCCAATGGAAGCTGTGGCCAGCACCTGCAAGTGAAGGTAGCATGTGGAGCTTCCCAGATTACCATAACCAGATGCTCACAATTCCAGTCCTGGAGGGAGGGGAAAGAGGTAGGCTCAGGGCTTCTGGCCCAGGGTGCAGAGACTTCCTGCTGGGTGGACGAAATTAAGCAGGGAGCCAGATCCAGCCCGTGGGCCAGACGTACTCCACCCTTGTTCTAAATAGACTTCTCTGTCATAATTCAAGGTGGGATTCCAACAAGACAAAAAGACGACAACAAGCATACTGCCTGAGAAGTGCAGTGGGAATTTTAATGACTCCAAACAGTTAGAATTGTGCACAGCAGGTGACTGACTCAGGAGCCTAGTTCCATTCCCAGTTTTGCCATTAACTCACTGTGGACTCTCAAGCAAGTCACTTGTCTGTGCCAGACAAAATGGGAACAAAATGCACCTGTCACTAGCATTTCCAACTGCTAGAATAACGGCCCCCAAGAAGGGCCAAGGATTGTAGAAGTAAACTGTCTAGGTCTCAGTAAAGATGCTTCATGTAAAAAAATCAGTACCTCATCTAGTTAGTAATTCACTTTATTAAATCTTTTAGCTCTGATTAATAAAACTTCTAAAGAGTCCCTTGTTTCGTAATGTGGTAGACTCACAGTCACAGCCCAAAAAAACCCAATGTGCTAGGAGCAGTACAAACAAAGAGTTTTAATACAAAAAGCTACTTTTAGGAGGCCACAGGGTCAGTCAAGGTCAGCCATTATTTGCATGATGCCAGCAACCTGAAGGGATGCACAGTTAAAATACCTGCTTTTACCCGGGTTTATTTATGTTGCAGTTTAAAAATGGACACTACATCACGATAGGTAAAATGTATTCAATGAAGGTATTCCTGCCCACAAAATCTTCTGCTCCAACTATAAGAGCTCAAGATCTTCATTTATTTTTTCCCTTTGCTAGTATACAGCACAAACTAACCAGGACTTGCTGTAAAACATTCTGGTATACAATTTATAGGACAGACATGATATGAGCATTGCTAATTCCCACAATTTTATTACAAGTCTATCAATGTGTATTTTAAGCATCACCTCCTGGAGTCCTGTGATTACACGAGGATTTCAGCTTTCCAATTACCTCTACCCCAGACTTTTCAATCCTAGTGACTACACAGAAACACCTTAAAACAAGAAGTCTGGGGATTCAGAAACCAACCAATCAATATAACACACGCACCCAGTTTTATTTTTAGAAGTATGATTTTTAAGCCAATCTTGGATTTTAAAATATTTGGGGTTGGCAATACTGCAGCGTACAGCTGTGCTGTGCTTCCTAGCTTTTTATAACCCTCTGCTCTAATTTTGATGAATTTTCCTTCTCTCAAGAGACAGGTAGTTCTTACCAGGATATACAAATATTGCACTTAGGAATTACCTCAACTCATTGGTGGGGAGAAGACAGAGGGCTGCTCTCAAAAAATACCAAGTGTTGCAATAACGATACATAACTGGAAGTGTGCATGCCCAGCTCAACTATTTCTCTCACCTGGTAAAACATCCCATAGGTACAATGCTCAAGTTCTATTTGCTCATTTACCTAGAGTGAGTAATTTTTTCTGATGAACCAGTAAAATGTTAGTCATTCAGATAAAGCAGGTGGACAGGCTTTGTGTAAGTTTTCAGGACAAGGTTACAATACTGTTCTTTGATTAGTATTCTTCTCACACCATGGAGGGTCAAAACATTTTTTAAAACCCTGTGTTTTAGGAAAGGTGAGCCAGTACCTAAACTCGTGCTCCTGCAAGTAACCTCAAATTGGACACTCAGCACTATATACAGAAATTTTGCAATTTGCCTGCTTTTGCAGGAAACAGGGATAGGATAGTAAAATGTAAGGTTTACTATATGTAGCCTGGACAAAAATTCCACCTGACCCAGAACGAGACCCCACTAAAAAAAGTCAAGTTCTTCAGCTCAAAGATGTCTTTAGTTGTACTATCCCTCCCAGGCCAACTACTGAAAAATTCCCTTCTCCCTAAGGTAAATTTCCCCCATTTCAGTCATTTGAGAGAGGATTTTAGAAATTAGCCTCATTTTTAACAGTGCAAAAAAAGCAGACTATCTAGTAAGCTTCCTCACTCATTTAAGATCTTTTTGCTCAGGACGTACAGCTTTGTTACCCTCTTCCTCAACCCAAAATGCACTGTTCAACAGGAACCTTTTGTCTATAATGAATCCATGCTGAACACACTCACTAAGCCCCTCATGTACATAGCAAAGGGAGTGATTCTCAGCTTTGGTTCACAGTCATTTTGATCTCATTCTTTTCTGAAGCAGGAGTGTCAGGGAGGAAGAGAGAAACCTGCTGGCTCTAGTTATAAAGAACACCAAGGAAAGCAATCAGGTAAAATAAACAAACAAGCCAATGAAGAATTTTCTTTCCCTGCAGTTCCAGCCTATAGAATCATAGAACACTAGAACTGGAAAGGATCTTGAGAAGTCATCCAGTCCTGTCCCATGCCTCATGGCAGACCCAAGCACCATCTAGACCATAAGAACAGCCAGACTGGTCAGACCAAAGGTCCATCTAGCCCAGTATCCTGTCTGCTGACAGTGGCCAGTGCCAGGTGCCCCAGAGGGGGTGGACCAAAGACAATGATCAAGGAATCTGTCTCCTGCCATCCTTCTCCAGCCTTTGACAAACAGAGGCCAGGGGCACCATTCCTTACCCCCTGGCTAATAGCCTTTTATGGACCTAACCTCCATGAATTTATCTAGCTCTTTTTAAAACTCTGTTATAGTCCTAACCTTCACAGCCTCCTCCGGCAAAGAGTTCCACAGGTTGACTATGAACTGTGTGAAGAACTTTCTTTTATTAGTTTTAAACCTGCGCCCCATTAACTTCATTTGGTGTCCTCTAGTTCCTATATTATGGGAACAAGTAAATAACTTTTCTTTATTCACCCTCTCCACATCACTCATGATTTTATATACCTCTATCATATCCCCCCTCAGTCTCCTCTTTTCTAAACTGAAAAGTCCCAGTCTCTTTAGCCTGTCCTCATATGGGACCCATTCCAAACCCCTAATCATTTTAGTTGATCTTTTCTGAACCTTTTCTAATGCCAAAATATCTTTTTTGAGGTGAGGAGACCCCATCTGTACACAATATTCAAGATGTGGGCGTACTATAGTTTTATATAGGGGCAGTAAGATATTCTTCGTCTTATTTTCCATCCCTTTTTTAATAATTCCTAGCATCCTATTTGCGTTTTTGACTGCTGCCGCACACTGCGTGAACGTTTTCAGAGAACTATCCACGATAACTCCAAGATCTCTTTCCTGATTAGTTGTAACTGAATTACCTCCATCATATTGTATGTATAGTTGGGGTTATTTTTTCCAATGTGCATTATTTTACACTTATCCACATTAAATTTCATTTGCCATCCTGATATATGTCTATCCAATCTCCTCTTAAATATCTTTAGAGATGGAGATTCCATAACCTGCCTAGGCAATTTATTCCAGTGTTTAACCACCCTGACATGAAGTTCTTCCTAATGTCCAGCCTAAACCTTCCTTGCTGCAGTTTAAGCCCATTGCTTCTTGTCCTATCATCAGAGGCCAAGGAGAACAATTTGTTCCTCCTTCTTGTGACACCCTTTTAGATACTTGAAAACTGCTAACATGTCCCTTCTTAGTCTTCTCCTTTCCAAACTAAACAAGCCCAATTCTTTCAGTCTTCCCTCATAGCTCATGTTCTCTAGACCTTTAATCATTCTTGTTGCTCTTCTCTGGACCTTTTCCAATTTCTCCACAACTTTCTTGAAATGTGGTGCCCAGAACTGGACATAATACTCCAAGTGAGGTCAAATCAGTGCAGAGTAGAGCAGAAGAATGACTTCTCGTGTCTTGTTCACAACTCTCCTCTTAATGCATCCCAGAATCATGTTTGTTTTTTCTGCAACAATGTCACACTTTTGACTCATATTTAGCTTGTGGTCCCCCTAGATCCCTTTCTGCAGTACTCCCTCCTACACAGTCGCTTCCCATTCTGTATGCGTGAAACTGATTGTTCCTTCCGAAGTGGAGTACTTTGCATTTGTCCTTATTAAACTTCATCCTATTTACCTCAGACCATTTCTCCAATTTGTCCAGATCATTTTGAATTATAACCCTATCCTCCAAAACACTTGCAACCTCTCCCAGCCTAGTATAATCTGCAAACTCTCTGTGGCAATAACTAAATTATTGAAGATATTGAACAGAATTCTTCCCAAAACAGACCCCGGCGGAACCCCACTTGTTATGCCCTTCCAGCATGATTGTGAACCATTAATAACTACTTTCTGAGAATGATTATCCAGATAGTTATGCACCCACCTTAGAGTAGCTCCATCTAAGTTGTATTTGCTAGTTTATTGATAAGAAGATCATGCGAGACCACATTAAATGCTTACTAAAGTCTAGGTATACCACGTCCACCGCTTCTCCCTTATCCACAAGACTTGTTATCCTATCAAAGAAAGCTATCAGATTGGTTTGACATGATTTCTTTTTTGCAAATCCAAGCTGCCTATTACCTATCATCTTATTTTCATCCAGATATTTGTAGATGGATTCCTTAATTACTTGCTCTATTATCTTCCTTGGCACAGAAGTTAAACTGACTGGTCTGTAGTTTCCTGAATTGTTCTTATTTCCCTTTTTATAGATGGGCACTATATTTGCCCTTTTCCAGTCTTCTGGAATCTCTCCCAACTTCCATGACTTTTCAAAGATGATAGCTAAAGGCTCAGATTTCTCCTTTATCAGCTCCTTGAGTATTCTAAGGTGCATTTCATCAGGCCTGGTGACTTGCAGACATCTAACTTTTCTAAGTGATTTTTAACTTGTTCTTTTTTTATTTTAACGATTAAACCTACCCCACTCCCACTAGCATTCACTATGTTGGGCATCCCATCACCATGCTTCTTGATGAAAACTAAAACAAAGAAGTCATTAAGCACCTCTGCCTTTTCCAAGTTTCCTGTTACTGTTTCTCCCTCCTCACTGAGCAATGGGCCTACTTTTTCCTTGGTCTTTCTCTTGCATCTAATATATTTATAGAATGTCTTCTTGTTACCCTTTATGTCTGTAGCTAGTTTGAGCTCATTTTGTGCCTTTGCCTTTCTAATCTTGCCCCTGCGCCAATAGTTAAGTGCAGCAAAGGAGCCCCTCTCCCACCTCCTAAAAAAATGACAGCTAAACCCTGATACCATGTGTTCACTTAGCAAAGTTAGTTCATAGTCATCAAGTGAGGCAGACTACAGGAACAGAAGGCAACTCTTAGTAGGAATGTGGTGATAAACCAGTTACCTGACATGCACCACCCAGGTGATGCTTACCAGATACTGGTTAACCCAGGCCTGAGCAAAAGACCCTCTGCGGGCTAGATCCAGCCCACCAAGGCACTGGATCTGGCCCACAGATGCAGCAGGGAGCTTCAGGCAGACTCCTCTGCTTGCCCAACACCTTCCCCATTTCCCCCTCCCCCTGCCACCACTGCTCAGAAAAGCGGCTGCCGCAGCTGTTTCTCTTTCTCAGCTGGGAGCCCAGGAGAGGAAGGGGTGGTGCTGCATGTGCTGTTCCCACCCCCAGCACAATCCTATTGGCTGATTTCTGGCCAATGGGAGCTGCCTCTGAAGAACAGGCAGCATGAAGCACCAATTCCCCCCATCCCGCGCAGACTCTTATTCACCAACGCACACAGCCCCTGCCATATGTGAGGGGGCGGGGCAGGGAGGGAGCCTGCCTGAGAAACGTCCTGGGCTGCTGGCTGAGAGTCACCCAAGTAAGTCTCCTGGCCAGAGCCTGCCTCTGGCCCCCACCTCTCCCTCCTCCCCAACCCTCTACCCCCCACTCCTGCTCCTCTACCTCACATAAGCCAAACCCTCTGTCCCACTCTGAACCCATACCTCGTCCCAGACCCTGCACTCCAATACCCTGCCCAAGGTCACAACCACCTCCTTCACACAAACTCCCTCCCAGACCCCAAACCTCCTCCTGCACCCAAATCCCTTACCCCAAGCTCCCATCTACTGCCAACCTTCATCCCAGACCCCACACCTCCTCCAGTAATATCATGGCAGAACACAGCCCTAGACCACTTTCCAAAATCTTGGAGTGCCCCCCCCCTCAAAAATTATTGCCCACCCCTGGTTAACCAGTACCCAGGAGCAGCCCCAGCCCACGGCCTAGTGTAGGTAGAAGGCTGCTCCAGGCCTACAGGAGTTGGGAGCTGGCTGCCTGTGTGTGAGGGTGGAAGGGAGCAGGAGTTGTCAACCCTGTAGGCTGGGGACTGCTCCAGTGTGGGACCCCACTTAATCGGCTAAAGGTTTAACTGGTTAACCGAGATTTTATATCCCTCCCTTTTAGGGGAGAAAAGTTCCTCTGTCTAGCAAAGTGGATACATTTTTTTACTCTGTGATTAGTAGACAAACCCTGACATGTTAAAAGCCATTCACCATTTTAAAGGATGGATTTAGTCCTTTATCAAATAAGCAAAATATAATAGGACGCACATCATGAAATGTCTTTTGTTCGTTCACTTCACTAATGGCAGTTTTATTTACCAATGCTATTTCTATAAGGACACTGTAGCATTTCCTCAGCACAGGTCAGAAAACTCATTACAGCACTATTTATTTTAAATCTCTGCTGAGAAATGGGGAGAGAATAGCAGGGCATGTGTGCTAAATATGGAATATTTGTCTCAGCAAAGTAGAAATTAGGAGGGTTAAAGATACCACTCCTACTTCAAGAGGTTTTAATATTGGTAGCCTTACAACCCTAAGTACAATTAAAATGGCAGCTTTATAGAGGATATCAATGGAAGTGCTGGCAGACCTCTAACCATACACGGAGCTCCCATGTAAGGCTTTGTAATGCAGACAAAGCATCTTACAAAGTTAGCTGAACGAACCATCTAGATGAACACCCATCAGCTTTTTAATACTAAGAGACTTGCGGCCAAGTTATCTTTGGTTACATCCATCTAAACCTGATGGATGTCAGAATTCATCATACAAGTAGAATTCTGGGAACAGAATCTAATGCCTTGCAACAGAGTTTAAGTGGATCTTAGAAATCAGTTGGATGTTTAAGAACAGGTTAGATCAACACCTGCCAGGGCCGGTCTGGGTACATTTGGTACTGTCTCTGCATGCCAGGATTGAACTAGGGCACCTTTTAAAGTCCCTTCCAGCCTCAGACTTCTACTTCTCAGATTCTAAGGTTGACATTGCAAATGTCAGCACAGTACCATATTCATTCAATTTCCTTCTGATCTCCCATCATGAAGAGTCACAAGAATTACCCTGGATTTGCCCATTTTCCTGTTTATAGAGGACTTATATGTCTTAAAAGTCCAACAGACATATTTCTGTGGCTTGGAAGTTTTCAGCCCGCTTATGAGAGGAAATACATCCTGCTAGGGAACAGCTTACAGGAAAACCCCCCATGAATGACAAAATCCTGTTCAACCCATGCGGATGTGATCCTTTGGGAGGGCAACACTCAAAAAGAATGGCTGGTTTAAAATATTAATTCAGCCAGAGGCCATTTTCAACAAAAAAGATTTGCAAGCCAACCTTACGGGAAGAGATTTTTTGCAGAATCTCCTTATAAAAGGTTGGTACCTTTGATGTGAAAGACGGACAGTTTTCTTCCATTCAAGATTCCCAGTAAACATAAGAAAAGTTACATATTTTATGGTACTCACCTCCCAAGGCTTCATTCAGGACTAGAACCCTGCAACCCTAGGAACAGCACAGAGCTATATATACAGTCTTTGAGACGATCAGCTTAAGGAAAGCAAAGAATAATATATGAATATGACAATCATATATATTTTAAGCAGTGGCAAGACAATCATATATATTTTAAGCAGGGCTGGTAGCACGCCTTACTATTCAGGTTTTCTGGCACTGCTCTTTATAAGAAGAAGTTACTAAGCCTGTACCGTAATGATGGTTCTTTGAGATGTGTGTCCCTGTGGGTGCTGCTCCACTCAGGTCTTGGTGCATTCTCATGCCACTGATCAGAGATTTTTGCCAAGCAGTGCCTTCCCACAATACGTATGCACAGTCACCATCTCATGCTGTTTTCATCCATTAGGTGTACATGTGGCGTGAGCCTTCCTCTGGTTTTTTTATACTGGAAATCCGATAAAGGGTTCCAAGCAGAGGGGAGGAAAGGAGAATAGTGGAGCACCCACAGAGACACACATCTTAAAGAACCATCGTTACTGCACAGGGTGAGTAACTTCTTCTCCTCTGAGTAGTGTCCCTATGAGTGCTCCACTCAGGTGACTAAGGAGCAGTGCCTGCCATACGGTGGTAGGTGATGGGAGTCACTTATGTGAAGAAGCAAGGTCATCGTCTGCTAGCTTGGTGGTAGGTATGGGTCCTTTCTGAAGGGCATAATGTTGTGCGAAAGTATGATAGGAAGACCATGTCGCTGTTCCAGGATGTTGATATGGACAGGAGTTGAGACCACCTGCCCTGTACCGTTCTTGTGCCACAGTGGGTGCCTCAGCCCAGAAGTGATGCATCAGTTGTGATCACTACTGATAGGTCTAGGTGATGGAAAGGTACGATGGCTAGCAGATTGCTTGGAGAGGTCCACCAGTATTTATTTAATTTTTTTTTTAACCCCACCTCTCTATTTAAAATATTCTAGGAGGCTTACAAAAAAATTTTAACAATAAATAAATGTATATAAAGTAAAATACAAGATCCTAAAGTGGGGAGAACATAAAACCTGCTAAAACACCTCAAGAGGAGGGGGACACATGCATACATACACCTAAAAACCAATAAAAGCACAGGCAAAAAGGGTGGCCTTGGCCTGGCATCGAAACAATGCCAACATTGGTGACAGGGGAATATCCCAGAGGAAAGAATTCCATAGCCCAGGGGCAAAGGCTGAGAAGGCCCTGCTTCTGACAGATGTCAACCATATCTCCATAAGTGAAGGAACACGGAGCGGAGCCTCTCCAGCTGACCTCAATCCCCGGACAGGTTCATATAGGAGGAGGCTGTCTTTCAAATACTCCGGTCCCAACCCATGTAGGGATTTATAAGTCATAACCAAGACCCTGAATTGTGCCCAGAAACATACCGGAAAGCCAGTGCAGCTGCTGGAGCACCGGCATAGCTGTATAATGTGTGTTATACATGAGCAGCCGCATTCTGGACCAGTTTAAGCTTCTGAAGACTCTTCAAAAGGCAGCCCCACATGGATTATTGCAATGCGCTCAAGTGGGATATGACAAGAGCATGCATCACTGTAACCAAGTCATTCTTATTCAGGAAGAGTCACAGCTGGAGGATCAGCTGAAGCTGCTCATAAGCACTCCTGCCTACTGAGGAAATCTGATTTTCAAATGTTAAAAAAGGGTCCAGGACTCCCCCCAATATGTGTACCTGTTCTTTCAGGGGGAGTTAGACTTCATCCAGAACAGATAACACACCACATTCCCGAACAGATGGCTTCCTGAGCCACAGAACTGCAGTCTTATCTGAATTCAGATTCAGCCTATTTGACCTCGTCCAGTTCATCAGCGCCTCCCGACACTGGTTCAGATTGATCACTGCCATACGGCGACGATTGTCATTCGATGTCACAGAGAAATAGAGGCACTCCAGAAGGATATCACAATTGATGATATCGAAACCAGTAGAGAGATTGTACGACTGCTGGTGGAAGCGTAAGATGCTTTGTGAGGCTGTGTCAATTGGGAACGTAGACAGTCGCAAACCAGGACTGTATGTAGTGCACACGTAGACGACGAAATTTGTGGCTGCCATGTGTCCCAGCATTTGAAAACACGTGCATGCTGTGGCGAAGGGAATACGTTTGACTCCTCTGATAAGGTTGCATAATGTTTGGAATCATTGCAGTGGGAGATAGAATTCATTGGGGCACTCCTCGAGGCAGTGACAACCAAAGCCTATCTTTTGGGTAGGTTATAAGGTAGATTTCTGGATATTTATAGAGGCCCAGTTGGGAGAAGCAATCTCTAGTAGTGTTTGTCATGGTTATTGTTGATGTGTAGGCCCCTGGATTAGGCAATCATCGAGGCAGGAAAACAAGGATGCCCTGCATCCTGAGGCCACGGCTAAAGTCTTTGAAAATACTCAAGGGGCTGTGGACAGACCAAAAGGAAGGACTCGATATTGGCAGTGTTCTTGTCCTACCATGAACTTGAGAAATCTCCTGTGGGCAGGATGAATGGTTATATGAAAATATGCTTCTAGAAGGTCGAGGGCTGAGAACCAGTCCCCTTTGGCCAGCACTGGTATAATAGTTGCAAGAGTCACCATTCTCAATTTGCTGTTGCAGACAAACTTGTTAAGCTCTCTGAGATCTAAAATTGGCCTCCAATCGCCTGCTTTCTTGGTAGTTAGGATATAGTTGGAATAGAACTGTCTACCTCGATATTCTGTGGGAACTGGCTCTAGTGACAACTAGAGCTGAGCAACTTTTGTACCTCTGCTTGTAACAGGGGCTTATGAGAGGGGTCCCTTAAGAGGGATGGGAAAGAGGGTGGGGTGGGGGGTACAGACATAAAAGGGATTGTGTAGCCCGATTTGATGATCTCAAGGACCCATTTGTCTGTAGTAATAAGGGCCCATTGTTGGTAAAAGGATCTCAGAGACAGTGATGGAAAATTGTCTGGGGATGCCCTGAATCTTTAGGGTGGCTGGTCAGCCCCCCAACCAAAACTTCAGATATGCTGTTTGTTCAAAGTGGGTTGAGTATTGAAGGACTGGTTGTGTTGAGCCCGCCTTTAATTGGGATGCTGCTAGGGCCTGTTGTCATATGGACCTCTGCTGTTGCCTGAGATATTTCAAGTCTCTTGGTCTTTGGTATGGGCACGTCTGCCTCTTTAGGCATGCGCACCCTGCCTAATAAGAGTATGCTGTGTGATTCGGGAATCTTTCATTGAGTGTAACACCTCATTTGTTTTTGTAGCAAACAGCTGGTTCCTATCAAAGGGGAGGTCCTCCATCTTTTTAATTCTTTTGGGACTCCCAACAATTGTAAGCATGATGCCCTGGTGCATTACTATTGCTGTAGCTGTGCCCGTCACAACCATTGCAGCCTGGAGAGCTGTTTTTGCTATGGATTGGACTTCTTTAATGATGGATTGAAGATGAGATCTCTTGTTTTCAGGAAGGTCCTGTAAGAGGTCTTGTAATCTGGAGAAATTGGCATGATCAGAGTTAGCCAGAAGGGCAATGTAAATTGATATTCTAAACTGGAGGATGGCAGAGGAGTATACTTTCCAGCCGAAGATATCCAGGTGTTTGTGTTCTTTCTTTTGAGGCGTAGATTAGTATTGAGGGCGTTTTGATCTGTGATGAACAGAGTCCATGACCAGTGAATTTGGGTGGGGATGTAAAGAGAAAATCCATCCCTATTTTTATCCGCACTCTGGTTGGTGAGAGGGATTGAGGATGGCATCTTCCAGAGTACATCTGATGGTTCCATGATAGCCTCATTGATGCGTAATGACATCTTGGAGGACATAGCTGGTTGGAGTATTTTGAATAGTTTGTATTGTTTGTTTTGCACTTCTTCAAAACAAACAATACAAGCTCCCTGAGATTGAGCCACTTGTTTGAATAATTCTTGGAATTGTTTCAGGTCGTCTACCAGTAGAGACAACAATGACTGAAAAACAGCCTTGTCTGGAAAAGCAGAAGACTGTGGGGACTGAAAAGCTCTCTGAATTGGACTGAGGTAAGTTCTCATCATTATCTGCTGGATCTGCTTCGGTTATTACCAAAGGAGGGGAACAAGATAGTGACTGAAAATTACCTGCCTGGGTAGTGGAGTCTAAGTTGAACAAGAGAATCCCATGCCCTGACTGCAGTTCCTTTTAAAGACAAAAAGCCAGACTATAAACTCAGAGAAAGTTCCAGATATCTGTTCTGTAATGAGAACCTTCGCCACATAAACTATTAGGGAGTTTCTTTTATCCCAACTAAGAATGGTGAATTCGGAAATATGATTTTTTACTAAATATAATCATTTACCACCATACTTTTGAGAGTCCTGGTATGTCTACACTACGGCATTATTTCGAAATAAGCTATTTCAAAATAGTTATTTCAAAATAGCTTATTTCGAAATAATACGTCTACACACAAAATGCATTTCGAAATAGCGTTTTGATATTTTGAAATAGCGCGTCCACGCTGAGTGGACTCTGAATCGCATTTAAGGCCAGCCGGAACCAGGTCTGGCAGGGCATCAGGTGAGGAGTGTCTTTGTGTGGCTGCTGCTTGACTGAGGCTGAGGCCTGTGCTTAAAGGGACCTCCTCCTCCCCGCCCCCAGACAGCCGGTTCTCAGGTTTTCCTTCTTGCTTGCCTACCCTCGATGAAGGACAGCAAAGCATTTTGTCTCTGCGTGCTCTGCTTGCCCTCACTCAGGACACCACAGCACTCTGCAACATGGAGCTAGAGCTGCCCCCGGGCACTCTGGTGCTTCTCTTGGACGCGTTGCTGCGAGCCTGGCTGCACTTTCTGAAGGCTGCCATCCAGGAGGTCCATTGGGGGGGCTGTCAGTATCCAAGAGGCCCTGAGGGAGAGCTTCTACCCTGAGGAGCATGAACAGTCTCCCTGGTCTGCCCCACTGGGGGCTTGTGCCTCATTCCTCCCTCACATCCTTCCACTCCCCCCCCCCATCCACCTTCCTGATGTAAAATAAAACACACATTTTTTCATAAACACAAACTCTCTTTATTTAACAAAACTGGGCGGGGGGGGGTTGAAACTCTGGTGAGACTGAAGAAAGGTGGCAGGAGAGGGGAGAAGAGAGGGTGAGAGAGGGGAGGGGGAAACCTGGGAGGAGGGAGCTGGAAGGGGGAAGCAAGGGGAAGGAGGGGGAGGGGAAGCTCAGGGGTTGGGGGTCTCGCCAGACCAACTTGATTTTCATGCAAACCTGCTCCTGGGTTCGCATGAGCCTTTGGTGGCCAGGCTGGCAGCTATCCTGCCATAGACGGCTGCATTCCTCCATCTAGTGCGGAGATCATGGACATTGGGGGCATCCCCCGCAAACCTGAATAAGGTCCATGATCTCCACCCTGGACCAGGAAGGTGCCTGCCTTCTCCAGGCCCCGGCAGGCTCCTGGGAGCTGGCAGACTGCTCCTGGGGAGCGGTGGAGGGCTGGCTGCCAGTGGCTTGCTGGCTCACGTTTTGGGGCTACTGGGTCACGGGCAATGACTGCTGGCTCTGGGCTGGCAGGCTTGGAGCTGGCACAGGCACTGTGGCCGGAGTCTACCCCTTTAAGGGCTCCAGGGAGGGGGGGAGGGAGAGGAGTGCTCTTGGTTGAGGCTGGAGTAGCAACCAGGGCACCCTGGGAAGGCTGGAGGCCTCCTATTTCGAAATAAGTGTCTACACAGCACTTATTTCGAAATAGCTATTTCAAATTAGGTGTTATCCCTTGTAGAATGAGGTTTACCAAATTCGAAATAAGCGCTCCGCTATTTCGAATTTATTTTGAAATAGCGGTTTGGCTGTGTAGACACTAGGAAAGTTATTTCGAAATAAGGGCTGTTATTTCAAAATAACTTTGCTGTGTAGACATACCCTTAACCGATTAACAAATCTGTATAATAATGCCTAACTCCTAGAAATATATACAACAACAACTACATGGGTTACAAACTGGCAATATTACCACCTTATGCATGCTACGCTAAGGTGGTGGTCTAAACTAAAGTGCAATTGCTAACTATATTAACAAGCACATGTTTGTAAATCAGATTCTGGGTAATTCGACCAAACAGTTCCTGGCTGCCAAATGTATTTCTTTGGGAGGTCCTGAAATGGAGTGACCTTTTACAGTATGATGTAGTACACTTCAAAAGGGAAAAATACCTGCATGCGTTGGGCCTCTGAGGATCACTTACTTACTGTTAATTCGGATGGTACGGACTGGACTGTTTTAAATAAAAATCACCACCTAGACAATACAGTATGTCTAGTTCAATTTGATGTAACATTTGCCCTAATTCCATAGCAATACAATCAAGCAAAATAATTAAATAAAGTGTTTTCAGGAAGATACTGATTGCATGGATAGCTAGAGGACAAGGGAAAAAGCTACTTAAAAAACCTTGGCCCCACCTTTGATGTGGACAAAATATACCATATAAAGCAGAAACTAAGTTCTTAGGAAAAATTATGTAGGCGACTATGCAATCTACACTTCCACAGACAGATTTCATAACAGATAGAAAGTACCCCATTTCTCCAGTCTGTCTCTTCAAATTTGAAAGGACACTGCAAGGTCATATCAGAACAAAATTTAAGTTTTATGAACATAAACTATTAGAGAAAAAAAACGTTTCTAAGAAGGTAATTAAAAAAAAAAAAAGGACAATGTTATTTATTTAACACCCATAAATGTTCCAGGAACTTTACAGACATAAATAATGAAAAGTCTCTGCATGGAATACTAGTGGAGAGTTTTGACAATCCTTATATTAATTAGGTATGTGTCACCTCAAAAAAATGTAGGGATAAAGTCTCTAGACACCATAAATGACTGCTTCTTAGAGCAATTTGTCCTGGAACCCACAAGGGGAGAGGCAATTCCTTATTAAGTCCAAAGTGGATAATAGAATCTGGTCTGAGAGGCGAATACAGCTGGACTATTTGGCAGTAGCAACCATCATATAATTAAAATTTAACATATTTGCAGGGAGGAAAATGCCAAAGAAACTTACCACAGTAGCATTTATCTTCAAAAAGGGGAACTACACAAAAGTGAGAAAAATAGTAAAATGGACATTAAAAGGAACAATGAAAAGGGAGAAATGCCTGCATACCACATGGAGATGATATATAAGCACCACAACGGAGGCTTAAATTAAATGTATACTCCCCAAATAAAAATAGCCAGTTGATTAGTTTATTCTGACTTTCAGAGAGTCTTTGACAAGCTCCCACAACAAAGGTGCTTAAGAAAAGTAAGGATCGTGGGTTACAAAGGAACTTTCTCTCAGTTACCACCCACTTAATAAAAGATGGCATAAATGGTCATATTTCACCAGTAGAGAGGTAAATAAAGGAATCCCCAAGGACCTGTACTTATTAAACTTCATCCTATTTACCACAGACCATTTTTCCAGTTTGTCTAGATCATTTTGAATTATAACCCTATCCTCCAAAACACTAGCAACCCCTCCCAGTTTAGTATCATCTGCAAACTCTCTATACCAATATCTAAATCACTGATGAAGATATTGAACAGAACTGCTCCCAAAACAGACCCCTGCGGAACCCCACTTGTCATGCCCTTCCAGGATGATTGTGAACCGTTAATAACTACTCTGAAAGATATCCAGCCAGTTATGCCCTCACCTAATAGTAGTCCCTTCTAGATAATAAATAATAAGACAGAAAAATATGAAAATGCCATTATATAAATCCACAGTACGCCCACATCTCAAGTAGTGCATGCAGTTCTGGTCTCCCCTTCTCAAAAAAGATACATGAAAATTGGAAAAGATGCAGAGAAAGGCAACAGATGTTATTGGGGGTATAGGACAGCTCCAGTATGAGGAGAGATTAAAATGCCAGTGACTATTCAGTTTAGAAAAGAGATGAGTAAAAGGGGATATTATAGAGGCCTATAAAACCATGAAAGCAAATAGGAAAGTGTTATTTACACCTTCACATAACACAAGAACTAGGGGTCACTTAATGAAATTATCAAGCATCAGGTTTAAAACAAAAGCATTTTTTCCCCACACAATGCATAGTCAATCTGTGAAACTTATTGCCAGGTGATTCTGTGAAAACCAAAATTATAAATGAGTTCATAAAAGGATTCGAAAAGCCCATGAAGGATAGGTTCATTAAATGTATTGCCCAGGACAGTCAGGGATTCAATCCCATGCTTGGGTGTTCCTAAACCTCCAACTGCCAGAAGATGGGACTAGACCATGCCTGGACAAAATATGGCCTGCAGGCCGAATACGGCCCGCCAAGCCACTGGACTTGCCCCACAGATGCTGTTGGGAGCCCCAAGCAGGCTCTCCACTTACCTTGCACCACCCACATGCCACTCAGAAACAGGGCTGCAAGGAGGTTTTTCTTTAAAAACTATGAGTCAGGAGGGGAGGGGGGAAAGCTTTAGGAGCTGTTCCCAACCCCAGCACAACCCTTTTGACCAGTTTCTGGCCAGAAAGTGGCCAATGGGAGCTACCTGTTTCAACAGCAGGCAGCCAGGAAGCACAAGGGGCTCCAGAGCACATGGCTGCAGCCTGCCCAAGGGCAGGGCAGGCAGCAGTGATGACTCTAAACTGTGGCAGCACAGCTTCACAGATGATTAATCAGCCCTGCCCAGTCAGAGGCTCTTGCAGGGAGCTGACTGACTGGGCAGGGCTGATTAATCACCTGTGAAGCTGTGATGCCATGCAGTTTACAAGAGGGAACATTGGCTGGTTCAGGATGGGCTGCTGGCTGGTAAGTCTCCTGGCCAGACCCTGCCTCTGACATCCCAGCCCCTCCCTTCCCCAACCCTCTCTCTCTCACTCCATATACCCTAATTCTCTTCCGCCCCCCCCCCATACCGAAATCCCCTCCCAGATCTGGCACTCCAAACCCCTGCCCCAGATCACAGTCCCCTTCTGTACCCCAATTCCCTGCCCTATATCACTATCCAACCCCCCTGTACCCTCATCCAGTGCCCCAGGTCACAACTCCCTCCCTCACCCCAAACTCCCTTCTACACCCAACCTCCATCCCAGACCCCTGCACCTCCTCCATTAATATTGTGGAAGACTATGGCCCTTGACTGCTTTCTAAATTCTTGGAGTGGCCCCCCATCAAAAATTATTGTCCACCCCTGGACTAGACGATAGGGGATACATCATTTGAAATTGCCCTATTCTATTCCTTTCCGCCTGGCATTAGCTGCTGTCAGATACAGGATATTGGGCAAGATGGACCAGTGGTCTGACCCAGATGGCCATTCTTATGAAGAGCTTACAAACTAATAGGATAATTTACAGATAAGGGAGAGAAGGAAAAGGGGACATTAAAGATTTTTTTTATTTGAACCATGCTTAAATCATGTGTTTACTGTTTCTTAACTTCATACCAAACTGTCACTTTTTTCATCTGTCAGTTTTGCCTGTTCTGTCTTTGCTCATTTTCTCTCTTTGCAGCATAACTTGTTTAAAAGAATCCCATTCATTACTTTTGCATCCAAAAAACATGAGATCCTGAAATTAAAATAGGCCCAGAAGTTGAAAGCTAACCTATTTTTTATCATCCCAGATAAGTGAAAATCCAAAACGCAAATAGCATAGCCAGTGGAAAGCAAAGCAGATTTTCAATGCTGTTTTTCAATTTTACTGTACATGTTCTTTGGCAAGAAGATAAGGAAATTGTTTTTTAAAAATACAATTTTTAACCTTTTACATTCAGATAAAAAGTCACAAATGAAATAAGCTATTATACAGAAGCCAGTTTGTGTCATACTTAGGAACATATACTGATCACGTCAGTTTGATAAAGAAAATAATAAAAAAACTGATAAAGATGAAGAATATAATAAACAGAAAATAAATGAAGGGTGTGAGGTGCATTAAATAAAGCAATAACGCCCAAAATAAAGATCCAAGCAGTAAGCACAAAACAAAACTCATAGATTTCATTGTGTATGCAAGTGTTGGGATTCTAACAGATACTCATTTACACTGCATCTAGACTTGCAAATACTGGGTTGGACTCATGCTACTGTGTCGATTTCTGATTACTCCAGTAGAGCAGCAGCTGTGATGATGAACTATGGCTATAAAGCTTGCTTGCTTAGATAAAGCCTAACAGGATAAAGAAACCATACCCTTGGGGTACAGTCTTCAACCACTTCTTTCAGGCCTCCTGATTAATGACTAAGAAGAAAGGCTACTTGAAAGAAACAAGGAGTCCTGTAGGCAAATGTCAAATACCACAAAAGACCATATCCAGATTTTCCATCTGTTCCAATGTGGGAGACTTATTAGCTCTGCTACAGTCTTGTTTTTTGTTTAAACAGTGTAAGAAAGAAACCTTGGGGGAATCCCTTCTCACAGCCATATCTTCATCCAAGCCCCAGAAACAGAGCAATATTCCCCCTTCCTCCAGCTCTCTCAGGCAATGTTCACCAGAGGTATTGCTAGAGAGCAAAGGAAGATGCTACCTACATAAGGAGGGGCTGAATGCATCACCTCTGCAGCAACAGAGCTCAAGAACAGAAACTCTGACCCAGTCTACTGTGGTGAAGAAAACAGCCAGAGTGCACAGTCCTCTCCACCAAACTATAGCCTGGCAATTCTGCTAGAAGAATCAAGCCCAGAACTCCCATCAAAAGACGTATATATATAATAAAAAGCTTTCCTCTATGCAGTTGACCTAGTTTTCATATCATGGAAAGATAGCTAACAAGGCAGTATCAATCCGCTTGATTCTGCTACATTACTTGCTGGCTTTTCTCACACTTTTGAAGATTACACATGTGAATCTCTCCCAGATTTATTTTTAATGAGCATGTCATACATAACTTTTCTACCCGGAAAACAAATTATTAGGTTCATACTAGAGATGTGATAATGTATATACTTAAATGGTTAACTTATGAGCCTGAGCCTCCCTTCCACACTGCTGCCTCTATCCCAGGCAGCAACACGGGGAGGGGTAGGTGCAGGCAGGAGCTGGTGTGCACATGGAGCTGGCTTTTAAGCTGGCCTCTGTCTTCAACCTGCCCCCCTATCTGCACTGATGCCTGAGACACAGAGGCAGGAGCATGTGCTTAAAGTAAGCCACCTGCCCCCTACTGCCCCTCACGCTGCTGCCTCTGACAGAGAGACGGCAGTGGGAGGTGGCTCCCCAGGAGCCAGTGCATGCAGGGAGCTGACTTAAAAGCTAGCTCCCCACACACACCAGCTCCGTGGGAACCACCTTACCCTATGTAAACGTGTAACCGCTAACATTTTCAGCAGTTACATGTTTATCTTAATAAATGCATTTCAACATCTCTAGTGCATATTGCCAGGGCATTAGCCTTGGGCCTCATTTGGAGTCTCAGCCCCCACGTTTTGCAGATCAGAATCCAGTCTAGTCATTCACATGGTATATTAAGTCTGAAGCTAAAGACAGATACACTCAGGTGCTCAGATACCAGTGAAGAGCCTAGTCATTCTCTTGAGTAATTTATACAAGCACAGGATCTCTCACTCAACAAATACTTACCAAAGAAACAGCTGTGAATAATTTGATTAAGTTTAACAAGAGTAATGGACACACAGAGACACGAATATGAACCCTGTTGGAAATGCTACTCTGCATCTGGAGTTATACAATCAATTCATTCATTCTAGCTACCAATTGAAAACTGACAGAAAAAGGCACAAAAGGGAGAAAGCAACTGAGGGCTTGATCAACTGCAACATGGTTTGAGATCTACAAGAAGAAACTGCAGATTTCTAAAGACAGAGCTGCCTGGTTGTGAAGGTAGGCGTTACAGGTGTCAATTCTCTTGATGCATTAACATTTTGCTATCCTCTGCAAATATAAGTAGGACACAGATTTATCACATCCTGGAAACCAAAGCAATAACCAAGCAATCTAGTCCAGCCAGAGCTAGCAAATGTAAAAGCCAACACTGAATCAGACTTGCCAAGCAAAGACACTCCCCCAGATAGCCCCGCCCGATAGCAAGTATTCCATGGTCTCTGTCTGATCTAGATATTTATCAGACAGAACAACAAGTGAGGTACCTAGCTTTATAGGTAGAGGAATATCACAGAAGAGGAAGACTAAATGTTATCTAACACACCTATATTGGAGAGAAGGAGAAGTGGGTAGGCTAGGAGGATGGGCAGCCTAGGAGGGGTAAGGCACAAGAATGGAGTGCTTCCCTTCCAGCACTCTGCCTCTGAAATAAACTAGGATGAATCTTTGCTACCAGCCTCAACTTGCTGAGCTAGTCCTACAACTATACACAGTTGTCAGTTTGTTTAAAATCCAAAAAAGTGTCCAACATAATGGTAACAGTCCTGAACTACTGCACTCTGAGTAATTTCTTAATCCAAAAGTTTAATATATTAGAACCTAGCTTAGGGAACTCAACTTCTCAGATTTCCTCCCATCCTGACTGCTAAGTCCATCTGTAGATGAAGCACTATTACTTGTGATTGTTCAGTATATTTTGAAGGCCTCAAAAGCAATCACTAGCTGCCAGATACAAGATAGTAATTTCAATATGAAAGGCAATAGACAACCTGAACAACAGCTCAAGTCTGACAACCCAAGTATTGCGAAAGTGAATGAGCAAGTGTTTTCAAACTTTAATATGTATGAATAAGCTGCAAAATGAATTTCTCAGCTGTCCCATCTGGGATTGGCACACATTTCTCCAGATTTCCACTTGAGATCCTGCCAGCTCCTCCAGCCAACCAGCCAGTAAGTCAACAAGTAAAACTGCCATACAGTCCTGGTACCAAGACATGCAGTTTGCAGTAAGGGGTAAAAAAACTAAAACTAATATCCAGGTATTTCCATGTGTTCATTTGATTTTAAATCCTTATCTTGTGGTGCCAATTACAGTTTCGCCAGCAACTGTTTTAACAAAGGCTTACAGGTTCAAAACATGCTTCCTTTGTGTTATAGATGTTCTGCCTCTTCAAACCCTTTCCCATTTCAGGCCAAAGTTATTATCCTGTACAACAGCAGTACAGAACCCCTCCATACAGACTATAGGTGGTGTTCAGTTTACATAAAAGTTATCTACATTAGGGATGGTAAATATCGGTTAAATGAATAGTTGAGCAACCTCATGAATTCTTGTCGGTTATTCTATAGTCCCTGGGGGCGGGGCCGGCAGCAGCGTGGGGTGCCAGGCAAGAGCTAGTCCGCAAGGGAAGCCAGTTTAAAAACCAGCTCCTCTTGCAGACCAGCTGCTTGTCGCCCTGTGCTGCTGCCTCTGATAAAGAAGCAGCAGTGCAGGGTGGCATCAGCCCTTCTCTGGGGGGAGGGTTGAGCTCCTGGACCCGGAGCGAACCGGAACTGAGCTGGGCTCCTAATACACTTTAAATGCAGAGCCACAGCAGGGGTAGGTCCCAGATCCAATGTGAGCCGGGATGCTGGCTGGCCCACTAAAAAAAGTTTACTAGTTTTGGGGGGAGGGAAATGCATGTAGTCTATAGCATTAACCTATAAGCTTTTGCTTATTGGTTAATTGACTGTACTATTACATCCCTAGTCTATGTAGCAGAGAAAACTCCCCAGCTTGCCAGTGTCTGCTGACTCTGGCTCCCACTGCAGGGCTCCCACATTTACCTATAGACTTCTGGGTTCAGGCTAAAGCCTGAGACCTGGGATCCTCCTACCCTGCAGAACCCCAGATTCCAGTCTGAGGCTGGAAGTCTACACAGCAATGAGACAGTCTTGCACCATGAGCCTGAGTCAGCTGGCACAAGCCAGCTGGGGGATTTTCTTTATTGTGTAGACTTGGGCTAGTTAACTTTGAAAGTCCCGGGGACCACAGTGATACTCACAGCACATGCCGAGGGCCGCAACTTAAGCGCAGTTGCATATACATGCAAATATATATGAAAATACAGCAGCTTCTTTCACACTGACAGGCATGAATACAAAGATTAAGGCAAGACTACACAACATGCAGGCCCTATTTAAGTCAGTTCTGCGGATATTAATAAAACGCCCTATTTACCCAAATTCCATCCATATGACAGCACTTCAATGAGCAATGACACTCTGGGAATTTAACTACTAAAACAGATATCAACCAAAGACCATTATATTGACTACATTATACTGACTACCTTTTTTGTTTTGTTTTGTTTTGGCTCCCACCACTCTGAATGGTTTCTAAAGAAAACATCCGTTACTCTACTATGGACTCCAGGACTGATTTTTTTATTAATGACAATCTCCTACACTAAGGGCCAGTCTACACTACTGCTTATGTTGATGTAACTCATGTCTCTCAGGGATGTGAAAGACACTCTACTGAGACGCATTTTACAGCAACCTATGTACTGTCTACACCAGTGCTATGTTGGTGGGACAGAGTCTCCTGTCAACATCTATCATCTTTAGAAAATCATGGGAGACAGGAGAGATTCCAGAATACTGGAAAAGGGCAAATATAGTGCCCATTTATAAAAAAGGAAATAAGAACAACCCAGGAAACTACACACCGGTTAGTTTAACTTCTGTGCCAGGGAACATAATGGAGCAAGTAATTATGGAAATCATCTGTAAACACTTGGAAGATGGCAAGGTGATAGGGAACAGCCAGCATGGATTTGTAAAGAACAAATCATGTCAAACCAACTGACAGCTTTCTTTGATAGGATAACGAGTCTTGTGGATAAGGGAGAAGCGGTGGATGTGGTATACCTAGACTTTAGTAAGGCGTTTGATACGGTCTCGCATCATATTCTTATCAATAAACTAGGCAAATACAACTTAAATGGGGCTACTATAAGGTGGGTGCATAACTGGCTGGATAACCGTACTCAGAGTAGTTATTAAGGGTTCACAATCCTGCTGGAAAGGTATAACAAGTGGGGTTCCGCAGGGATCAGTTTTGGGACCGGCTCGGTTTAATATCTTCATCAACGATTTAGATATTGGCATAGAAAGTACGCTTATTAAGTTTGTAGATGATACCAAGCTGGGAGGGGTTGCGACTGCTCTGGAGGATAGGGTCATAATTCAAAATGATCTGAAAAATTGGAGAAATGGTCTGAGGTAAACAGGATGAAGTTTAATAAAGACAAATGCAAAGTGCTCCACTTAGGAAGGAACAATCAGTTTCACACATACAGAATGGGAAGCGACTGTCTAGGAAGGAGTACGGCAGAAAGGGATCTAGGGGTTATAGTGAACCACAAGCTGAATATGAGTCAGCAGCATGATGCTGTTGCAAAAAAAGCAAACATGATTCTGGGATGCATTAACAGGTGTGCTGTGAGCAAAACACGAGAAGTCATTCTTCCGCTCGACTCTGCGCTAGTTAGGCCTCAGCTGGAGTATTGTGTCCAGTACTGGGCACCGCATTTCAAGAAGGATGTGGAGAAATTGGAAAGGGTCCAGAGAACAGCAACAAGAATGATTAAAGGTCTAGAGAACATGACCTATGAAGGAAGGCTGAAAGAATTGGGTTTGTTTAGTTTAGAAAAGAGAAGACTGAGGGGGACATGAGAGCAGTTTTCAGGTATCTAAAAGGGTGTCATAAGGAGGAGGGAGAAAACTTGTTCATCTTGGCCTCTGAGGATAGAACAAGAAGCAATGGGTTTAAACTGCAGCAAGGGAGGTTTAGGTTGGACATTAGGAAAAAGTTCCTAACTGTCAGGGTAGTCAAACACTGGAATAAATTGCCCAGGGAGGTTGTGGAATCTCCATCTCTGGAGATATTTGAGAGTAGGTTAGATAAATGTCTATCAGGGATGGTCTAAACAGTATTTGGTCCTGCCATGAGGGCAGGGGGCTGGACTCGATGACCTCTCAAGGTCCCTTCCAGTCCTAGTATTCTATGATTCTATGAACATAGCGTGTCTTCACCACACTTGCTACAGCCGTTACAACTGTACCAATGTAGCACTATATTTGCCTAGGTCATCATCTACATATATCGCTAGTCTGTCTTGGCTCAGTAGGGACAGATCACTCTCTGATTTGAACCAAGTTAAGGCACACAGTTTGTAATGGATGTAATTAGTATCAGTAGAGGTTATCAGCCTTGAATGTGTCTGCCCCATGTCCAGTTCCCAAATCTGGAATATTTTAGGATGTCAATGCTTTGCTGGTTTTATATGGTAAAGAAATATTGTTGGTTTTATATGGTAAAGAAATATTTCAAAATGTAGCATTTCAAGATATCAGGTTTGCATATTCACATGAGACATAATGGGTTTCCAAAGACTCAAACACACAGTAACTATGGCAACAATACAGAAGAGACAGGATGTGCAACAGGGCAAAGGGGTTCACAATTTTAAATATTTTGATGAAGAATGATTTGAAGTATCATTTCTACAGATGGCTTGTCCCAGGGATTGTGTTTGCTGTGTATTTCTTACATAAATAAAGAGGTAAAGAACTTTCAAAAGAATCCCAGGTAAGAGCCTTTGAAACAGTTGTGGCGATGGGGGGAAAGGTTCTCTCTAAGACAGGCTACTGAACATTCACAAAATGCTAGATAATAACCATGGCAACTTCTGGAGGCAAGTCATATCAATCCCAAAGTGGCACTAAACCTACAGGATATGTTCAGAAACCACATATTATCTTGTAGAACCTATGAGCCCAGCCGCGACCAAGGATGCCACTGTGAATGATGCTGTACAAACAGAACAAAAGATGGTCCCTGCACCAGAGAGCTTATAATCTGAGACATGAGACAACAGATGGGGGTGTTCAAGAAAACAGTGAGATCATATTACTTATAACACACATTAAATTGAAAGGTTACTGGAATCAAAAATCCATTCTTAAAGACAATGGATTTGAACCAACAAGAGCCAGAGAATTCCAGGTGAAAGCTGCTAATTCCCATCCTCAAAACAGTGTCAGACTTGTTTTAAATTGCATTTTTCGTTGCTTTTTACGTGAATTATAGAAGGGAAAAAAGGAAAGACTAATTATAATAGATTAAGAGAGAACCAGCTAAATGACAAAAACTATTCTTTTTCTTCCAAACACAAGATACCAAGCACCATCACCAGGACCTCCCGATCTGTTCAGACCAGATGTAGCCTTTCAGCACACACCAGAATGCCTCCTACAGAACCATTATATCAATCCATTGCAAAGACAGAATGCATAGTTTTAAAAAAAGATATTCTAATATGGATGAGACAAGCTGAATTTGTAATTCTTGAACTGCAGAGTTCTTGAACTGCCAATTATTTCAACTACAGAATTAAAATAGTCCAAAAATGTGTAATTAAAAGGATTCTTCCTTCCACCCCCTCAGCCTCCACAAAATAAACTCAGGTAATTCAATCTTGGAATATGTTGCCTTGGAAAACATGCAAAAATTCTCATTCCTTTCCTTGGTGGTCCTTCCTTTAAACTATAGACCTAACCTGATCTCTCTATATATAAAAAAAGTCTTGCAGGACAACAGAGTGACATCACCACATCATCTATGTCCTCATGCTGCCACCATCTTCATCCGCTTGCTGCGGCCAGCCTCAGTGCTGTCCACTACAGGCATGGGCTGCTCCGGCTCCCACTTCACACCCTGGGGGGCTGTGCCATCCCAGCTCGACCCTCCCACAGGCCACAGTGCTTCCCTTCCACCATCCAAGCCTGACCCCTCCCACCCCACGTCCCCTCCACGAGCCAAACCCGACTTTCCCCAAACCCCCTCACCCCTTCTTTTGAGAATCCTATACCTTCCCCACCCACACCCACCCCGGTTAGACACCTACCCCCAGCCTACTCCTGCCCCCTCCTCCCTGGCCAGACACCTACCCCCAGAGAAAGGGGGGTTGCAAGTAGAGGGCACAGCCCCATAGTCTTATTTAGTTCAAACTTGTGCCTTCTCTTGCTTTTTATTTTTTGGATGTATTAACAACAATCAAAATGGGGAGAGGGATTCACAGCACATTTTTAATGTCTTTTTTTTTTCTGCTTACTTCTAATAAAAGAAATTCAGGTCCTGTTGATCTTGGAAAATTGAGGCTAATGACATTCCAGAATCAAAAGGGCTTTACATTTGTTTATATTTTTGTTTTGTTAACATCTTCACCCTTTAACTTCAATGACTAATAAATATTTTGGATTAAAGATATCTGTGTCAAAGGTCCAGCAAACACCATTATACATCATATCACTATTGAAAGCAGAGAGATACTGAATAGATTTTAGGTACTTTGCATTGCTTCATTACTTAAAATATATACAGTTATATACACATTTTGTAAACTGAAGTAACAAACTTCACCTACTAACATAAGTACTGACTCTCTAAAACATAAGCAGAACTTTCCAGAAGCTCTCACATCTGGGTCATTGGGCATTCCTGACCAGAGCAGTAGTAACCAGGAGATACCACCATCTGTCATTTGTTCAGTGGCTGATATGAAAGGAGTTGGATGGTTTCAGTAGACTTCCTATTGAATAGCTATGAACGTCTCATAAACCAGAACTAGCCCTCTTAAACTCTAAAATTAAAGATACAGATATTTTCCATGCTATCAGTAATCCCTCGAGCTTTGAATTCAGAGACAATGGTGATGCAGCGTGGAACTGTCACTGATATACCTCTCAGTGAGACATCTTTTGAGAGCATCACTGCCACTTTTTAAAGCAGGTCAAAAAGACAGACTAAAATCAAAACGTTTTTAAAAAAATCTAAATTGTTTTACTGAAGTTTGACAATGTGGACACAGGATGAAATAAAAACTCATCCAAAAGAGGATTCAGATTAGTCAGAGAACAGACAGGAAGTTCTTAATGGCACACCTAGAATAACCAACTTTCAAAAATCAGCCACCCTGAATCACTTCAGTTAACCTAAGTCTGTTATACTTTAGTTCTGCTATCAAGAGCTAATCCTAATAACTTTACCATCACTTGCTCTTTATCAATTATAGCACTACAAAAAATACCAATTCAAATTTCACCAGTCTGACATTCTGATTCTTAAAGTATTCTAAATAGTTGATGTAGTTGTGGACTTTAAATGAGCAGTTTCTAACCAGCCTGACTCAATAGTCTGTAACCACAAGGCAGGAGGGTTCAAACTTTTTTGGGGGAAGGAGGCAAGAGAGTTCAGGAGAAACACAGTACATTAACATTTTGTTCATATTACACTTGACAATTTTAAACTAGGGCACTTCATACCCTCAGTGACATGCTATTCCACTACACCCTTAAGGAGGCACTGAAATATTCAAAAGAATGTTAAGCCTAAACATTAAAAAATTATTTAAAAACAATCAGAAGAATGTGCTTGTGAGTTTGCGTTAAGTGACATTCTTCATCATGGGAGTGGTGGACAGGTGACCACATGAAGCAGAAGACTCAGCCAGGAAGTGTTTTGCTCATGTCCTCAAAATAGGAAGCTGGCACCCAGACTCATTTTATTCTACAGAGGCAACAGTAAAATTGAAAAATGGTCACTTAAATGCTCCTGAAACTAAAATGTAATGTTGTACTTAAATGTAACATTTTATGAAGTCGCTATTAAAATCTTTACGCTAACTGATTGTTAAAGGTTTATATCCTTCGTAAGAACATAAGAATGGCCGTACTGGGTCAGACCAAAGGTCCATCTAGCCCAGTATCCTGTCTGCCGACAGTGGCCAGCACCAGGTGCCCCAGAGAGGGTGGACCGAAGACAATGATCAAGCGATTTGTCTCCTGCCATCCCTCTCCAGCCTCTGACAAACAGAGGCCAAGGACACCATTTTATCCCCTGGCTAATAGCCTTTTATGGACCTAACCTCCATGAAATTATCTAGCTTCTCTTTAAACTCTATTATAGTCCTAGCCTTCACAGCCTCCTCTGGCAAGGAGTTCCACAGGCTGACTACATGCTGTGTGAAGAAGAACTTTCTTTTATTAGTTTTAAACCTGCTATCCATTAATTTCATTTGGTGTCCTCTAGTTCTTCTATTTAGGGAACGAATAAATAACTTCTCTTTATCGGCCCTCTCCACACCACTCATGATTTTATATACCTCTATCATATCCCCCCTCAATCTCCTCTTTTCTAAACTGAAAAGTCCCAGTCTCTTTAACCTCTCCTCATATGGGACCCGTTCCAAACCCCTAATCATTTTAGTTGCCCTTTTCTGAACCCTTTCCAAGGCCAAAATATCTTTTTTGAGGTGAGGAGACCACATCTGTACACAGTATTCAAGATGGGGGCGTACCATAGTTTTATACAGGGGCAGTACGATATTCTGGGTCTTATTTTCTATCCCTTTCTTAATAATTCCTAGCATCCTATTTGCCTTTTTGACCGCCGCTGCACACTATGTGGAAGTTTTCAGAGAACTGTCCACGATAACTCCAAGATCTCTTTCCTGATTTGTCGTAGCCAAATTGGCCCCCATCATACTGTACGTATAGTTGGGGTTATTTTTCCCGATGTGCATTACTTTACACTTATCCACATTAAATTTCATTTGCCATTTTGTTGCCCAATCACTCAGTTTGGTGAGATCTTCTTGGAGTCCCTCACAGTCTGCTTCTGTCTTAACTATCCTAAACAGTTTGGTATCATCTGCAAACTTTACCACCTCACTGCTTCCCCTTTTCTCCAGATCATTTATGAATAAGTTGAACAGGATTGGTCCTAGGACCGACCCTCGGGGGACACCGCTAGTTACCCCTCTCCATTCTGAAAATTTACCATTTATTCCTACCCTTTGTTTCCTGTCTTTAAAACAGTTCTCAATCCAAGAAAGGACCTTCCCTCTTATCCCGTGGCCATGTAATTTAAACAAGAGCCTTTGGTGAGGGACCTTGTCAAAGGCTTTCTGAAAATCTAAGTATACTATATCTACTGGATCCCCCTTGTCCGCATGTTTGTTAACCCCTTCAAAGAACTCTAATAGATTAGTAAGACAGGATTTCCCTTTACAGAAACCATGTTGACTTTTGTCCAACAAATTATGTTCTTCTACATGCTTCACAATTTTATTCATTACTATTGTTTCGACTAATTTGCCCGGTACTGAAGTTAGACTTACTGGTCTGTAATTGCTCGGATCACCTCTGGAGCCCTTTTTAAATATTGGTGTCACGTTAGCTACCTTCCAGTCATTAGGTACAGAAGCCGATTTAAGGGATAGGTTACAAACCACAGATAATAGTTCAGCAATTTCCCATTTGAGTTCTTTTAGAACCCTTGGATGAATGCCATCCGGTCCTGGAGATTTGTTAACATTAAGTTTTTCTATTTGTTCCAAAACCTCCTCTAATGACACTTCAATCCGGGACAGTTCCTCAGATTCATCACCCACAAAGGACGGTGCAGATTTGGGAATCTCCCCAACGTCCTCAGCCGTGAAGACTGAAGCAAAGAAATCATTTCGTTTCTCCGCAATGGCTTTATCGTCCTTGATTGCGCCTTTTATAGTTCGATCGTCTAGGGGACCCACAGGTTTTTTAGCAGGCTTCCTGCTTCTAATGTACTTAAAAAACATTTTGTTATTTCTTTTTGAGTTTTTGGCTAGCTGTTCCTCAAAATCTTTTTTTGCTTTTCTTATTACATTTTTACACTTGATTTGACAGTGTTTATGTTCCTTTCTATTTATCTCACTAGGATTGGACTTCCACTTCTTTTTGTCCCTCACTGCTTCTTTTACATGGTGGTTAAGCCACGGTGACACTTTTTTAGGTCTCTTACTATGTTTTTTAATTTGGGGTATACATTTAAGTTGGGCCTCTATTATGGTGTCTTTAAAAAGTTTCCATGCAGCTTGCAGGGATTTGGCTCTAGTCACTGTGCCTATTAATTTCTGTTTAACTAGCCTCCTCATTTTTGTGTAATTCCCCTTTTTGAAATTAAATGCCAGGGTGCTGGACTGCTGAGGTGTTCTACCCACCACAGGAATGTTGAATGTTATTATGGTCACTATTCCCAAGCGGTCCTGTAACGGTTATTTCCTGGACCTGATCCTGCACTCCACTCAGGACTAAATCGAGAATTGCCTCTCCCCATGCTCCTCTCTGCCATATCACTAAGGAAAGCAGATATCTTATTCTTTTGAGCATTTTATTTCATTGCTATTACACTGAATCTCTGCCTCGTGCTTGGAGTGAATCCAAGAAGTGACAGATGCAATAAGCATGAAGATTTAACTTGAAAAACCCAATGATGTTTGAAAAGGCAGCTCACTAGAAGACAGAGTAATCCCAACACAGTACATAAAAAGAGACACAAATGCTGATTAAAGCAATCTGTGTGGAAGGCTACAAATGACCATTAAAAATTTACCACTCTGAAGAGTGATATCAAAAACAAACACAAGGCAGATACTACCATATGCATATTACGGGCTGTTTGGTCTTATGCTAGTTACTGCAAATACACAAAAAATAAACCTGCTTTGACTTTGTCACAACAGTACTTGATCTTTTACCTTTGTGCATACAACCCTTAGCAAACATGAATATTACCTGTAACAAGATGTGTCAGTGAGCGTACGGTAACCTGTTTTTCCCCTCTGGTGTGTGAAAGCCTTTCAATTCTTGCTGTTAAAATCCACTTTTTATATCCTATAAGGTATTTGCCATTTTCTCTGTCCACACATCCTATTACATATGGACATGTTTAATTCCTATGGCATGCACTGTGTCAATTCACAGAGCTTTCCCCAATCTCCAATGTGCACACATGGCTTCTACTATTATGCTCTTCTTACATGTTTATGTAAATAGAGATTAACTTCAAATAGTTTAGTTATAACCCATCCAAAGACTAAGTAAGGACTGGCACAGTAAATAGGCTGCATCAGTTAACAGTTTTCAAAAACAAGTTATCTTGTATGCCACTAACATCTTAAGCCTGATTATGCAAACCTGCATGTGTAGCTCCAACTCATGTATGCATGTCCAGAATTGAGACTTTAAATTAATAATACAAAAAGATCCTACAACTAATGCACGTCTATTATTTTGAACAATAAAGTGCACCAATCATTTTTACTTTTGTTTCCAGTTAGCTTCTAGTCCATTTCTTTATCAGGTTCTCATGCACTGTCACAATACTGCATTGTCTGTAGCTGAAACACTACAATGGAATGTTTTATTTGTTTAAGAAAATGGTGGCTATTATATTTTGATTTATGGGAAATATTTTGATTGATATTTAATTTTGTAGAAACTTTTTAATAAAGCAGTAATTAGGGCAAACAATTTATACCCCTTTAATTCCAATCTTTCACTTAGCAGCATTCAGGGAAAGTAGCTTTTGATATGGGAATCAAACCCAAAGAAAACTCTTCACATAGTTCTTTGCTTTCCTTGGCTTTCAAGAGGATAGAATACGCATCAAAATGGCATGACATCTACTATACCAACACAATACAGCATTACACAGCAACAGAAGAGCCTCCATAAGGTGAGATACACATTATAGAGAGTTGACTAATACCTCTGCCTGTACATAGTCAACAATTTGTAAAACAAAAGAAACAGATTTCTTCTCATGTACCAATACGTATTATGTCATTCCTTCAGCCTGATGACTCAGAATGCATCATCATGAGCAAACTGCAATGCAAAAGTCATAAATGAAAAACATACAAGGGGGAAAGGCATGACTTTTTCCACAAGAAGGGCCAGTAGCGTGTGTGCAATTTTTAAAATCAAGATTGGATATTCTTCTAAAAGGAACGCTTAGATATTATTTTGGGCAAGTTCTACAGCCTACCTTATACAACTCCATCTAGATCACAATGGTCCCTTCCTCCCTGAACTCCACGAATTTATACCTCTGAGTTCTCACTTTCTTGAAGAGACATCCACTCTCCTTCTTCCCTCCATACAGAGAGTCAGAAACTAACTCACAAATTTTCACTTATCTATAGGAAGCCTTTACTGTGAATTAATTTTAAGTAATATTTTATTGCATCTCTCTTGGGGAAAAGAATTCTGCTGTGTGTTCAATGAGACGTTTAAAAGCTCACTCACACTTTTCAGAAATATCCCCTACTCAGATTCACCACAGGCCTAGTTATCTGTCACAGCATCCCACTTTTAACATGGAAAGAGCTTTAATAATCACAGCTAGACTGCCTTGGCCTGCAGTGAAGATGCACACAGGAAGATTTCATTCAATATCAATTATAAATATTAAGCATCTTATTTATCAGAGCTCAGTCTCCAAAAATTTCCCTTTGTTTCCCTTGATCATCAGAGAACATAGGCTCCCTTATTAGTTCCTGCAATTAGCCACTCACCTTTGTCCTTATATATTACAAACTAAATCCGGTGGAAGACATACAGTACCCTCTCCTCCCTAAACCAACACAGGAAGAGTGAACGCTCCTAAAGCCCTCAATCCATATACATACGGATAGCTCCATCACCAACCCAACCCCATTTACAATGTGTTTAAACACCGAAGTCCTACATGCTTCTGGCTTCTATCCCACCTCATCAAACCTATGCAGCACCGCCAGCCCCTGCAGCCAGCTGTCACCCCACCAGCCCGCATGCAGCAACAACGTTCCCCCAAGCCTTCGTCTTCGCATTCAGCTCCCTCTTCCTTCAGCAACCTCCTGCACCCAGCTCCCTCTTCCCCGCCCTGCGCCCCGCTCCTGCCCCAGACCAGCACCCAGCCTCTTCCCCACCTTGCACCCACTTCCCGCCCGCTCTGCCCCTGCCTGCGCCTGGCTCCCGCCCTCTCGCCTTCCATCCCACTCACGCCCACTCACCGCACAGTGCCCGCCCGCTGCGCACCAGGGTCCCGACCTGCGCTCGCGCCTCTGCCCGGCGGAGCCGCCGCCGCCGCCGCCTGATTCCGACTGACCAGGGGCAAGAGCTGGGAGCAGCGCCGGCTCCAGCCCCGCCCCTAAGCCCGGCCCGGCCCCGCCCCTTTCCCTACACACTCGCCTCCCCGCCTCTCCGGCCCAGACAAACGCTGAGCGGCAGCCTGAACGGCTAATCGCAGCGAGGGGCGGGGCGGCCACACTGAGGGAACCCGGAACGCTGTTGCCCCAGCCTCACCACACAGCCGCGCCAGCGGGGCGGAGCCAAGCAACAACCCACTCCTCCCCCCGCACCCCTGGTCTGGCCTCCCATCAGAGCCTCAGCGACCCGACAGCCGCCGCCTCCGTAGCCCCGTGCAAGCTCTGCCGTTCCTCCGCTCGGCTAGGAGCGGCCGGAGCCGGGCTCTGCTGACAGGCTGCCCCTCACAGACTCCGCCCCCGCTGCCACACCACAGCCAGTACCCGCCCACCCCTCCCCCTGCCCCCGCCATACCCAACCGCCGCCCTGCCACACCCCTCCCCCTCCCCCTGCCATACCCAACCGCCGCCCTGCCACACCCCTCCCCCTGCCATACCCAACCCCGCCCTGCCACACCTCCCCTGCCATACCCAACCCCGCCCTGCCCACCCCCCCACTGCCTTGCCACAGCCCTGCCCCCCCCCCCCGCCATACCCAACCATCCCCCCTCACACCCGTCACCACGCCCCACTGCCTTGCCACAGCCCTGCCCCCCCGCCATACTCAACCATCCCCCCTCACACCCCTCACCACACCCCCACTGCCTCACCACAGCTCTGACCCCCCCCCCGCCATACCCAACCATCCCCCCTCACACCCCTCACCACACCCCACTGCCTTGCCACAGCCCTGCCCCCCCCGCCATACCCAACCACCACCCTCACACCCCTCACCACACCCACACTGTCTCACCACAGCCCTGCCCCCCCATGCCCAACCACCACCCTCACACCCCTCACCACACCCACACTGTCTCACCACAGCCCTGCCCCCCCCATGCCCAACCACTGCCCTACCATATCCCTCCCCCCTCCCCCACTGCCTCACCACAGCCCTGCCCCCCCGCCACATCCAACCACCACCCTCACACCCCTCACCATGCCCCACTGTCTCACCACAGCCCTGCCCCCCACCATACCCAACCACCCCCCTCATACTCCTCACCATGCCCCCACTGCCTTGCCACAGCCCTGCTCCCCCGCCATACCCAACCACCACCCTCACACCCTTCACCACACCGCCACTGTCCCCCCCCGCTGTGCCCAACCATCCCCCTACTATACTCCTCTCCATGCCCCCACTGCCTCACAACAGCCCTGCCTCCCTCATGCCTAATCGCTACCCTACCACACCCTTCACCCTCCTCCAGTGCCTCGCCACAGCCTTGCCCCCTGTCATGCCCAACCACCGCCCTCCCACACCTCTTACCCCCACCCCCATTGCCTCACCACAGCCCTGCCCCTGCCATACCCAAGTGCCACCTGTCATGGCTCCTTCCCTACTCTGGCATGATAAATGCAGAAGTGAGGGCCAGCAAAAGTACCACATAACCTTATCTGCTAGGCTTTGGTATACAACTTCCCCCCAAAAAATCTTAACAACCTAGATTTTGGGGATAAAAACTCCACTGCCACCACCCAAATATTTAATACAAAAATCAGGGCAGAGATCACTTGGGAAATCTCACTCCTAAAGTACAAACCAGGACACAAAAATTAACCACTACCAGGTTAATAAAGAGAAAACTTTTATTATCACCACAATATTCCTGTTGCAAGCATAATGACTAGATGGAAAAGTAACAAAATAATATACTCATGGAGGAACTCCAGGGGCCTAGAACTTAGTTACAAAGGAGAGCAAAACCCATGCACAGACCAGAGCCCATTTCCCAAACCATAAAACAATAAAACCTAATGGATTTATCTAACTTTATCCTACTTACAGACTGTGAAGACTATTTTCTTAGAGGGAGACATCCTGTCCCTTTCAATAGCTAAGAGAGACTACCCAGAGACAAAGGAGGGAAACCCAAAAATGCCTTTGTCCTAGTTTGAAATTCCTACCTACATTCCTATTGGCCAACTCCACCTGAGTAAGGAATAGTTAACCCCTTAGTCCCCAGACTGCTGGCTAACCCTCATGATCATGACCCCACCCTTCCATGCCCTTCATCCCGCCCCCATTGCCTCACCACAGCTAACCCGCCCACCTCACTCCTACCGCCCCTCCCCCCGCCGTACTCAGTCACCCACACCCCTGCTGCCTCCCCAGCCAGTAGCCACCCACTTCCACTCTTGCCCTGCCTCCAGCCTTGCTGATTCCTCACTCTACCACACTCAGGGTCCTGCCCACAGTCCTGGGCACTGACTGCCATGCACTGCTTCACGCTGCCCAGCCCTGCCCTCCCCCCATATCAGCACTGCACACCCTGCACCTCCCATGCTGGTCCCTGCCTGCCATACACCCAGTGTGCCCAGCCCTGGCTGCCTCCTGTGCCAGTGGGTGTCTGGTGGATTCTGGCCGTGAAAGCAGGGGCTTGTCACCACTACACCAACTGAAATAGTAATTGGCAGGTGTGTCACAACAGCCAGAAGTGATGGATTTGCATGCTATGGTGATGTAAGCATCCTCTTAGGGATGACAGGCATGCATGCAAAAGCAATGGATGCACATACCTTGGCAGTGGATGCGCGCACGATGGTCACACAGCCTGTGGCAATGAATATGTGCCCATAGGAGCAATAAACAGACACACCATTAAAGGGGCATGTAGCCCTCAGTCTTGCTGTCATCTTCTGACTTTTAGAGGCATCACTGTGCACTCATGTCTCACTGGCTGCTACCATGTGTGCATGCAAAACCCATATAACTGGACCTGTAGTAGCAAAACCCAACAGACCCCAGTACATAGATTCCCGGACACACAGCCACCAAAGTGAAAATTTCAAATAATTGACTTATGCTACACTAAAAAATAAAAATCAAACTCCAGAGCCATTAGTAATTCTATTTAACAACATAACCAGCGTGTTGTTTTCTTCATATGGTGGCAGAAGTAGACCACAAATAATGGTTGCATAACACTTTACAGAAGAAACAAAGAAGCCAATGGTCTTAAAACCCAAAGATTTCACTCCCAGCCTTAAAAATAAATTCACATTTTTGGATGTTGACATCACTTAGGTACAGAATTTTAATCTCTGTTGTTCAATGAAATAACCTAAAATAGAGATTTATATAATAGATCATCACTACTGACTTCAGTGCAGATATGCAGCAAATGTCAGTGTTCCCAACATAGGAAGTTACACTAGGTTTTATTTTTCTGTTCTGGAAGGCACATTGAGCATAGACAAATAGGGATGGATCAATGCTTATAGCTCAGAATGCTGCCACAAAACAAAAGACCAATTTTGGCTCCTTATATTGTTTGAAAATACTGACCAAATTTGTCTGCTTACATTTAGACACTTACTTGATTTTCAGAAGGACTGACCATCCACACACTGTTCCAATGAACATCACTCAAGTTTTAAAACTGTCTCCCAATTCACTGATGCACTGGGATAAGAACCCTGTAAAATGAAGTGGCCCATGTTGTGCTGCTTGTTACAGACCCCAAGAGGTTTATTTGTAAAGGGTATACATAGTACATGACAGATAAGAGTGCAAGACTCTCAAATAGAGTCTCAGCAGAGACAATTTATCACAACTCTTGTTGGCTTGTCTGGGTCACAAGTGTCAGAAACATCAGCATGTACAGTAGCTCCAAGTCAAAACAAACATATGAAACCTGACAAAAGTTTAACCACAACTTTGATAAGTGGAAAGATCTCCTTTGTTACAAACAACACCTTTCTAATAGCCACTCCACCCAAACATTAGATTTAAAAGGTGGGGCCTTCAGCATGTAACAGTTTGGGAGCAAGATCTTGCTGCTGAAATCCAGCATAGCAAATTTCCTCTCCACTCTGATCCACAAAAATCCCTTCATCATCAAAAAATAAACACTATAAAAAGCAATTTAGCACTACCTCGGTCATATTGCAGTTAAACTTTTTCATCTTAGCAGACTTGAATTGTGATTCATATTTTACACACACATAGGGAATCAACAGTAGAGATGACCTGAATGCTTTGACTGCCAGTCCCCTTGCTATAAATCTGCTAGAAAACATACATCTGAGTTGCTTTGCCAATCTCTGGGGAACAACAGTCTCTGTTATAGCACATTAAGCATAACACAAGGTAAGGTAGCACAGGAAGTGAATAAGAATTTTGCGTAACACACAAACACTAGGGGTCACCAAATTAAATTAATAGGCAGAACCAGGTTTAAAACAACAGGAAATATTTCTTCATACTAACATACTGTCATCGCATGAAACTCTTTGTTAGAGGCTGTTGTGAAGGCCAACACTATAACAGAGTTCTAAAAAGAGCTAGGTAAACTCATGGAGGTCAGGTCCATCAATGGCTATTAGCCAGGATGGGCAGGAATGGTGTCCCTAGCCTGTTTGTCAAGAGCTGGGAATGGGTGACTGAGGGTGGATCACTTAATGATCATCTGTTCTGTTCACTCCCTCTGGGGCACCTGGCATTGGCCACTGCTGGAAGACAGGATACTGGAATAGATGGACCTTTGATCTGATCCAGTCTGGCTGTTCATATCCCTGCAGTTTTAGGTGAACATTTTAGATAGAAGGATATAATAAACTCAGCTGAAATTTGGTTACCTGTCTCTTCAAAACCTGCCATGATCTCTTCAATGACCACAACTGACCAGGGCCTTTCAACCAAAAGACACCATAGCACAGTTTCCCAGTGAAGTCATGCTGGGACATTCACTCAGTACTGAAAAGGAAGAAAGGAAGACATCAACCCTCAACACTATTTCCTCCAGCATCTAGAGGGAAAGGACCAAATATTGCTCAAATTCTGTCCTAGGACAATGAGCTGATTAGGAGTTGGTATAGCTGCAGACATACAGAGACATCATAAACTTTAATAGAGTGTTTTAATCAAAATAGAGAAAATAAATATAAGATCATATATTAATTCTTCAATTCCCCTCAGTGCAGTTATCTTCACTATTTGTAGGCTAAAACTCTTCTAAATAGCATGTTGCTTGCAACTACAAAGCATATAAATATTAGCCTGACAATGTAGCATTTTAAGACATCACATTAAAGGTTAATTTTCTCCCCATGAAGTTTATGTTTACTATTAAAATCAATGTAGTTAGAAAGATTACACACCAGAGTTTATATTCCTAAATCATCTCACTACTATCAGGAGGACTAGAAGTTTAACTTTATCCACTGGCATGTGGCAAAAGGGACGTATAGAATTACGTCAAGTTGAGCTGTTCACAGTTTTATCTACTCCCCCTTGTCTCCCACACACACTCCATATGATAAACCTTATAATTCCTTTGCAGAAAGGAAGCAGAGCAAATCATCAGTCACACACATTAAGCCCTGATTCTGAAAGCCATGTCAGCTGCTACATTTCGCTAACTTGCAAATACTTCTCTATTCTACCAGTGCAATAATGATTTTACATGATTTTGTTCATGTGAGTATCTCAAAGTGCTTTACAAGTAATTCATTTGTTATTCCTCTCTGTTTTCTAGGTAGAGAAATCAAAGCGTGTGGTCTGATTTAGACTTCACAAAAGTCTAACAAAAATCAAACCAGGAGTGGCCTGGCCCAAGATTAATGCAGAACTAGAACAGATCTCAGGAGTCTTGACTTTCAGGTCCTACTTTAGCCATTCCATCTACCCAATCCTAACAAGGTATGTATGTGTGTTGGAGGGAAATGGGGGAAACATACTTTTAAATGAAAACTATAAAGTACAGATTATTTGCTTGAGGGATGTATCCTGCATGGGAAAGTATATGGGAGCAGGTAATGGCAGAACAAATGCAATGCCCTGTTGCATCTCCAGCTGGGGAGAACTTTTCTTTGTCCTTTTGACCTTGTTACAGGTAATTGTACACTGGTGGTTGCCCATTGGTAGGAAGGATAGATTAATGTCTGTACTTTTGAACAGATGAGCAACATATCAACTACAGCAGTTAAAAACCAGCAGTTATACATCAAAGGATGAATTTGGCACAAATACTTCAGTATGCTTAGACCTCATGGGCTGAGTTTCCTCACTGCTAAATATATTGTAAAACAAGGGTGGGCAATCATTTTGAAAGGGGCAGAATTTGGAACTTCGTGAATTTCAGAAGTAGTTGTAGGCCTCCCCAGAAGGGCCAGAGCCAGGATACTTCCTATGCTCCTCCACCCACAGACCCTGATTGGCCTGGAGGTGGGAAGTATATGAAATCATAGACCCCCACCCCCATCCTGCCAGGAGTGTGCGGCATCTAGAAAGAACTGCCAGCTGTTTTGAACAGCTGGTGATTCCCTCCAGGCACTGCATGCCCCTGGTGGGAGAAGAAGACTGCATGCTTCCTCCATCCCAGGCCAATCAGGGGTCTGGGGGCAGGGGAGTGCACAAAGTCTACTCCCGCCACAGCGGCACTTGGCACCTAGAGAGAACCTCCAGTTGTTCAAAAGGCTGGCAGTTCTCTCTAGGCGCTGTGCACCCATGGCAGGGGGAGAAGACTGTGTGTGCTCCCCTGTTCCCAGGTCTTGATTGGCCTGAGGGTGGGGAAGTGGCAAGGTTGCCATGGACTGGATCAGTGGTTCCCAATCTTTTTGATACTAGGGACCAGTAAACCCATTCACAAGCTTTTGGAGGACCGGTAACATTTATTTGTATATTTGCATATTCATTAAGCAAATGATGAATATGCAAATAAATTGTGTTGCTGGCCCTACCTGTCTGGCAGGTTGTTCTGCCCCCCCCCCCCCGGCCCCAATCCTGGCCGCTTTATCGGCCAGTGCCGGCTCCCCCGGCTGCGTCTGGCACCGGGCATTCTGCATCACTGCACACGGCACCCAGCCTTCTCCCTGGGTCCTAGCGCCTGCCGGATCTAGCCCCGCTGCCTGAGAGCATGCCCAGCAGAGATGCAACGGTGGCAGGCTCTCCCCCAAGAGGACTGCGTCGCCATGCTCAGCAGTGCGGAGTGCTACTACCCCGTCACACAAATTAATAGGATCCTGTGCGATAATTTTTCTAAGGACCGGTATTTTTTTTCTAAGGACCGGTACTGGGTTGCGGACCACACTTTGGGAAATGCTGGGCTGGATCAATCAGCTTGGGATCTGGCCCACAGAGGCTGTCTTGCTCACCCCTGTTCTAAAGGAAGAAAACTGACTTCTAGTGGGTTTAAGGAGCTCAGCAATGTAAAGTCCTATTATTCTGCAGCTTAACTTCTGAGTCACACAAAATAAGCCAGACCATGATGGGTTAAGCTTGACCATTTCCTGATTACAGATGTCCCAGGTTATACAACTTTCTGGGACATTTGCCATGGGTTGTTTGTTTATTTTTCAAAGCAGGGGTTCTCAATCTTTCCAAAATACAGTACTCCTTTCAGAAGTATGAAGCCTGAGCCTTCTGACCGGGGTTGAAGCATATAACTTAGCTTCACAGAACTCTCTGTGGCACGAGGACCAAGGCAATAACCCCGATTGCCATCCCATAATGCTAGTCCTGCACTTGTAATCGCCCCTAAGATCATCTCCCCACCCCTATGAGAGTCACAATTCTCAAGTTAAGACACACTGATCTAGATCAATTGACATACCCCTTAGAAGACCTCTTTTTACAACCTGGTTGATAACCGCTATTTTAAGGCATGTTAATTCATTATAAACAAAATTATACTTCAACAGAATGAAGACTTAGATTGCAGGAAACATCAGGCCATTCCATCTTTAACTCGTGCTGTTATAACCTTTCCTTCCTCAAAACAGCATGAGTTACACACACATGGCCAAATTTGGCACTGGTGCAACTGGGTGCCCGTCTCATTGAAATAAATGATACAACTTTATATTTCCCTATATTTTACGAGCTTATGTTACCCTTTATAGTTATTTAAATGCAGGTGTCATTTTTTTCTTCAATACAGAGAAACCTGAAATGGAAACAAGATCATTCTCTGTCTATGTGGCAGCATTAGATTTCTCTTCATATTCTGAGGCCCTTAGTACACAGTAGATAAATTCTATCAGATGGTGATGGCAGCTTTATTAAAGTGATTAAACAGCCTTATCTTGAAGGGACATTTCGGTTCTTGTCCTATGTTCAGCTGCTGCCAAAATAAAATGGTAAGACCCAATATACAGCAGTTCTTAAATGTGGTAGAATAATTATGCATCTAGTGAAACATGGGCTTATGGTGATCTGTTCCCCAGACCTATCTAAGCATTTGTTGAAAAGGCAAGAGCGAGAGGGAGAGAGAGAGAGAGAGAGCTCTTTTGTTTGGCCTTATGATTCATTCAATTCTTGGCCAGAAAGGGGAGCTGTAGATTTATGCAATGATGATAACTAGCAAAATATAAGTGTCTGATCTGATAAAAAAGGAATTCAGGAGACTGCACAATAGCATGTGTCCTTCAAGGACAGGGAAGGAGGGAAATGTGTGGATTAAAGCACAGGACTAGCAGTTATAATTGTTGGGTTTTATTCAAAACTCTGCTACTGACGTGCTGCATGGACTTGGGCATGTCCCTCCCCTCCCCCCCCCAGTGAGGATAAATAATACTGGCCTGCCTTACAAAGGTGTTGTGATAGTCTACTGCAGTGAATAGAGTGATACAGGGACTTGTGATAAAATTAATGCATTGTTTGTAAGGGGAAATACTTAGATGGAAAGTACTGGAGAGTGCAAAGTACCAATAAACAGAGTATTAGTAACTGTGTTCAAGATATTTATTAATGAAAGACTATTGTTCCAAATCACTTACAAGTGCATTATATAAAAAGGCTTTTATATTATGTAGGCACACAATTGTGCCTACATAATATCTATCTAATCTAACTGTCTACATTATATTTTTGTCTCGCATTCTCCAGTGTAATGTTTTTTTCAAGATTTCTTTTTTTTTTAATGTTTCAGTCCTAATTCTTAATTAAAGTGTTAGGACACTAGATAAAAAAGCTGCAATTAATTGCAACAGATGGGGATTTCTTTATTGTCTGTCACAAACATAGCAGATGATTAACTTCAAAAAAGCAGGCAAGAAAGCCCTCCCTCCTCCCCAGTCCAAAAATAAAGGAGGACATAAAGCAGAATTCTATCTGTGAAATGAATAACTTGGGACCAATATTTCTTTTTGTGCTGAATAGTAAAAGGAATTCAGCCAGGCTCTGCATTATAAAGAGTGGCTTTTGGAAATGATCTGTAACATGGATTTAACAGCATTATTCCTATTACATTTCTTGTTACATTTGTCACATTTGAAATCTACATTCTGATTATTCAACCTATTTTTAATTCTTTTGTCATCTCCTTTCACTCCCGTCTGCTAACGGTCCCACTACAAAAGCTGCAAGAGAAAGAAAGGAGACGAATGCAGCCAAAATACTTGCCAGAAGCCAGGGCTTGACTGAGTGAGGTTGGTGCATTTTTTTTAAACATTAATTCCTCTGTGTGTTTGTGTATTTTGTTTTTGGAACAGCTAGATCATGAGCATGGCACAACGGAGGCCACATTCCATATCAATAACTAAAACTAATGTTCCTGTAAGATGACTGATTGCTCCTGTTCACCAAAATGCTTTATGCCTTTGCTGATGCAAATATTTCAGAATGACTTTCAGAGCCAGATGCTCTCTACTCCTTAGTCAGATAAAACTCCCAAGAAGTGGTGGACTGGGTCTTTAAACCCAAATTCCCTGTTAGAGATCAGTATCAGGGGAGCTTGGTATACTTAACCCAAGTCTTTCTGTTTGTTGATCATTTGCAGCTGCACATACATTTCATTCTGCACCTGTTTGTCTGATATTTTCTCTGGAACTTGATATGATGTGGATTTAAACATTAAACTACTACTTCCCAAGAGTGAGCTTGCTTCTCCACTGCTTTGCATTTCATTCTCATTCTGATTCAGGTTTCCACCCTCTTTGCATTGGTTTAAGTGACAGCATAACATGTGGGGTAGAGGAGAAGATGCAAACTATTTTTAAATTAAAAATTTATTAATTGAAAAGTATTCAAAGTTAATGTAGTTTTATAGTATCTTAAAATGTGGTTCCCCCCACCCCTGGGAAATGTAAAATAATCTACCGGAAAACATCGGTAATATGGTTATACAAGCTCCCACACATAGCTCTACAACACACCTACAAACATACATCTTTACTTTCTATTTTGATGTTGTCTGTCTACTAACCTATGTCTGTTTTTACCGTTTTACTGGTTTCATTTGAACAATGTAATCTTGCCCACAGCTTGGCACAGCTTCAGGGTTAGTTTAGTCTTACTGTTCAAAAGAGTCTGCAGCTAAGTCACACCCGGGGAGTAAAAGAACCTAAAGGGAAAAACTGCATCTTATATCAACAGGTGTAAGTAAATTAATCAAAATATCAGTCTACAGAGACAATGGTAAATGTGAACATGGGAAAGTGAGTGAAAGAACAGCATCAGAAGGCATGTATCTGATGAAAAGCACTTTATAAGAGCTGGGTATTCTTATTCAATGAATCCTTTGTGTAGTACACCCCCTTTTCTCTCTGTAGCATAACTCAGTGGCAGTTTTACCAAACTCTGCATTAAAACAATTTGGGATTTTCCTTCAACCTTGTTACAGAGGCTAATTAGATCCCAGTCTGCTATGAGTGGACTCCAAATGTTGCTCAATATTCTTGAAGAGGGTCACTAACACATTTCATCAGACTCATCTCAGTAAGGAACCACTCCCTGTAGTTTATTTTAAACAGATGTGAAAGTAAGGGTGTGCGCCCCAGTCTGCAGCTCCAGCAAGAACTGAGCTGTGGCAAAAGCCAGCAGGGAGCTATTTAGAGAGCTGGCAGAGCCCAGGGTTGTGCTAGGAGAGTACCTGTCAGAAATTTAAGTTCCTTTCAACCCTGATTTTAAACTAAACACCGATACCCAAAGCTTGAAATGCAGAAGCATTCTAAAATCCTGCCCCCCAGCATTGTACCATGGCTCACCTTTTTTGGCTGTACTGTGAGGTGGTGCAGACGCTTTGCCATCTACAGACTTCTGCTTTTCAAAAGTTTTCTTCACCTCTGCAACTTTAAGCACTTTTTCATCTTCTTGATTTTCCTCCCCCTTTTGTTCCTGCTGGGTTGGGCCCCCTTTCTGGAGCCTTTCTTTGGTGTTTTTAGTTTCACTATCTGGAACACTAGCTTCTGGATGATTTTTGCTAGCAATCATCCTACTGTTATATGTTTTCTGTATCACTTCTGACAGTGTTACAGTCTCACTGAAACTCGCTGCCAGACCTTCAGTCGGTAACCCAGTTAAAGGGACTTTTAAGGAGCTTTTCTGGCTGTTTGAATCAGATACCACTGAATCTGCCTCAATTCTGAGGTCTTCTCCTGTATTAGGGTGAAGGACCTGGCTGTTGTTCTCTCTCAAATCACCAGCAACTAGAGTACAATTTGAAATGGCTGAGACCATTATCTCAAGGTTCTTCACTACTTGCTTGTCTTTACCAAGCTTTCCATCCTTTTCACCAGTCCAATCCTGTGAACAATGCTCTGCAGAGCTTTCAGTCAGAGAGGAAAAAATTACTGTCTGTGTCAAGTTTCCACCTGAATTGCTGCTCTCCAAAAGGGTATGTGAAGCAGATTGCATTGTTCTATCCTCTTTGCTTTGCACCGTATAGTCCATCACCATGGCTTTTCGCTCCCAACTACCTGACCAGCTGTGGATGCTGGATTTATTTTCCTCTGTGGGAGAGTTCAATGTCAGTTTGTTAACTTGTCGGCTCTCTGTGCTACTTTCTGAGTCCGACCGGCTTATCTGCTTTTTCAGTGTGCCTTGAAAAGTGTTGATCATATTTACACTTCCAGTTGCAGCCGGCTCTGTCTCTGGATAATTTTCCTGATGGCTGGCATTTCTCTGGATCAGAGGCACCGTGTGTGCTGTTATTTCCCTTTTCCCCTCAAGTTCCATGTGGACAAATGGAGTAATTTCTCCCTCTTGGCTGGACATATTGATTTCAGCTTCCTCCAGCCTATAAACAATAGCCTTTGCCTTCCTGCTTTCAGCCTCATCTCCCAAATACCGCTGGCCAAACTGCATTTCAAACACCTCTGAAGAGATTTCACCTTCCATCCCTTTCCTACCTGCTTTGGTCACGGTTCGCTCTTCAGAGTATGACTCCTCTGCTATCAGTCCCTTGGTTCTTCCCTCACACGTTCCTCTGCTTATTTGTAACTTCTTGGTGGAAACATGCACATCATAATCAGTGCCCTTGGGCTTACCTCCCTCTGTTCGGAGTCCCAGTCCCTCAGAGTCAACTTGCTTCTTACTCAGGCACACATAATCTTCACATTTCACCTTGGAAGTTTTCCTGGAGAAAGGAGAGTCTCTCTCTCTCATCTTACCTTTGTCATCAAGTAAATAGCCAGAGTGGCACCAGGCGGAGGCTTCCATCACCAGCAGCTCAGTGCTTTAATCACTTATCCAAATGCTCTGAAACTAAACAACTGAGCTCTCCCCACACTTTGGGTCTCTACAGTTTTCACCACCACTTCCTCTTTATTTCACTCCTCTGTAAGACTGGACACAGCTTGGAAACCTGTGTTACTAGGTTGTAGGAACCAGCATTCTTCAGAATCACAGATGCTAGAGGTGGAAAACACATATTGAGACGGTAGAGTCCGTTTTCTGTGGCAGGGCAGAATGTCGTCTTCTGATAATGGAGGTATCAGGATTAATACTGCAGTTGACATTCACCAGACTTACCCTACCTAAGTGGGCACAACCACATCCAAAGTCCACTGGCTTCTAATCTGGTGGTGCATAACACTTGATATGCAGGATTTGCTCTATATCGGTGTTCTCCCTTTTTTTGGTAACTCCCTATCGTCTCCTTTGGTAGCTGATATTGCTGCCGTCCCCACTGCAGTTTTTGTGGTTATTTATAGTCAGATAATTTGTCGAAGTTGATCTGTGCTGGATTATCTTCTGCCAGCTGTTCTGTGGTTTTTAGAGAGATCTTGGAAATATATGTCCACACCCCTGCTGCATTTTCTAGTGCTGTACCATGAGTCTCTGTCACAAACCCCCGATACCCAAAACACTCCTTCCTTGGAAGCTGTGCAGTGCACGTTGATGCTGGGACCTTGGTCTGGATCCTAGTGTACTTGGGAAAGATCCATATACATAAAGTATTTAGGGCAGAGACAGATCCGCTGGAATTATCTGCAGGAATATGTTATTGTTAAGTGAATTACTGTGACATCAAAGTATTCCCGAGATAAACAAAGATGCCCAACACCAGTCTCAGAAATAAGATTCTGTTAGGAGATTAAAAACACACAGCTTATCAAAAAACCCTTACTAAAGTTTTGGGCATTGCTAAACAAACCTTCATGCAGAAAGTTCCTCTCTCCAGATTATAGTTCTGCCATACAAGTGCCTGTAAACTCTCCTGAGAAAGAGGCAGGAGAAAGGGGAAGGAATGATTTTTAAAGAATCCTAATCCATTTATATACAATCCCAAATGCATGACATTTTCACTAATGGTGAGCATGCTTGCCACCAATGACCTACTTCCATCCCACAAGCTCTCTCAAGCTCTTTGCCTTTTAGGGTGTGCTAAGTGTCAGGCTTCCCTATTTGTATCTCACTCAGAATCACAAATGGGAACATAAAAAAAAAATCATCTAGAAATACATCGTCCCTTAGCTGTGTGAGCAACTGTGCATTACACATGCAGAACACCTCTCCCCATCCTTCAGCAGCGACTTGCTGTCTATGGCTGGGTAAGGCTGAGACCTATATGCTCTGTCCTCCTTGTGGGTGCCTATTTACTGCTGGAGGCTAAGCCAAAGAGCAGGGTAAACATACATCCGAAAGCTGGCCAAATGCAAAGCATGAGTGATCTGGAAGTTGGGTCCCAAGTTGTTTATTTAATACCAGAAGTTCAGGGGAATTTTTTTAAATGATTTGATTGCTGGCAAAAGGTGCCAAATTAATGGGGTCTGGCAGCTGAAATCCTGTACTTACCCACAGATCAGGGTAACTTCGCCTCCAGGGCCACCTGCCACTCACCTTGCTCTTCACCTGCAAAGATCAGCTCTAGAAGTGCAAGCACAGCTTGTTCCTCATGGCCCATCATCTGAGCTGAAACTGACAATGAGAATCCAGTTAGTGCCAGTGACTCCTGCCAGGTGGCCACTCGTCCACTGGCACCTGAAACAGAGATACCTCACCACGTTCACACAAGGCACTTCACAGCCATCAGCAGCAATAATTTCCTGTCACTGCCACCTGGAGCCAGATCTGAACTAAGGATGTTAAATATCGATTAATTTACTAGCTGAGTAGTCGATGGAATTTCCATAGACTCCTCGACTAGTCAATAGACACTTCTGCATTCCTCCTTTGAAATGTACAAGAGTGTATTTCAAAATTGGCGTGCCGCAGGCAGCCTGGGGCTAGAGGGAAATCCAGGCTCTTTTGCATTTCTAAGCGGAAGCTCCCTCATGAAGGCCAGAGTCAGCAGGACTTCCCACTGGCCCTGGGCTGCATGCGGCATGCCAGCTTTGAAATGCCATGCAGAGCCAGGGGTTAGCTGGGAACTCCCCAGCTGACCCCAGGCTCTGCCGCATGGCATTTCCATGGAACCTGGGATCAGCTGGGGACATTTCAAAGCGGCATTTCAAAGACAGAGGCAGCAAAGAGGGAGGGAAGAGGGGGTACTTCAAAGCGGCAGCACCACATGGAGCCCAGGATCAGCTGGAGACTCCCCAGCTGACTCCGGGTTCTGCGGAAATGCCATAGGAGCCCGGGGTCAGCTAGATCCCCAGCTGGTCCCGGGCTCCATGCGGCATTGCCGCTTTGAAGTACTCCCTCTTCCCTCCCTCTTTGCTGCCTCTATCTGATAGAGGCAGGAAGCGGGGGGGGGGGGGGGGGGGGAGGGGGAGGAGCAACTAGTCCTTAACATCCTTAATCTGAACCAACGACCTAGAGATGCAAGATTTCATTATCTGCATCAGCCAGCCCCATTGTGACTTGTGCCAGCCAGCCCCACAGCGGGGAACAGCATCAGCGCTTGTCTCACAAGACACAGCTTAATGCTGGCAATTCTATATCCACACAAACAACTGCCCTGCTTTGGAGTCAGACACTGAGTCTGCAGCAGCGTATTCCAGTTACATGTTCTTAAAAACACTGAAACATCATCTCTTCAGGCGCAGGTGTTGCTGCCTGCACTCTCCTGAAGGCCGGGGCACCCTTTCAGATTTCAGTGTGTGTGTGTGTGGGGGGGGGGGGGCAACTTGTGCATGCCCTGATGTGTGTGGGGGGGCGAGAAGAGAGTGAAAGCATGGAGGGGCAGATGAAGACAGCAGCTTCAGCAGTGATACTGAGCATGCTCAGTATAAGCCAAGCAGCAAATGTGGGGGGAATCAATTCTATTTGCCCCTCCCCCACACACACATCCCCTCTTTCTAGGGTTACCAAGGCAGATTAGCTGACAGCATTGTATCCAATTCCTATATCAAAAAAGAAAATTTAAATAAATATTAAATCCACTCAGCTCTAATATTAACATGTTATTACATCTTGTGACAAGTCACTTAAGGGACACTGGTTAGCCTTAAAATTGTAATATATAGTGTTACTTTCTTATTAACTGCAGAGAGAGACTGTCAGGACTCCTGGGTTCTAACTCAGTTCTGGCAGTAGAGTGGGGTCTAATGGGTTACAGCAGCGGTTAGATACATTCAGGCTCTATATAAGATCAGAATGGCTGTACTGAGTCAGACCAAAGGCCCATCTAGCCCTGTATCCTGTCATCCAACAGTGGCCAATGCCAGTTGCTTCAGAAGGCATGAACAGAAGAGACATTCGTCAAATGATCTGTTGCCTATTCCCAGCTTCTGGCAAACAGAAATTCACCATTCCTGCCCATGCTGGCTAGTAGACATTGATGGACCTGTCCTCCTTGAACTTATTTTGTTCTTATTGGAACTCTGTTACAGTCTGAGCTACCACCTCCTGGCAAAGAGTTCCACAGACTGACTATGAAGAAATAATGTGTTTTAAATTTGCTGCCTATAACTTTAATTTAATTCTTTTATTTACTCCTTCAGTAACACAACACAGTTCCTTATTCTATTTTTCCACCCATTCATGATTTTGTAGACCTCTAACATATCCCCTCATCCTTTAGTCATTTCTTTTCCAAGCTGAAAAGTCCCAGTCTTGTTAATCTCTCCTCATATGGAAGCTGTTCCTTACCCCTAATCATTTTCTGTTGCCTTTTCTGTATCTTTTTCCAAATCCAATAAATCTTTTTTTTAGATGGAGTGACTAAATCTGCATACAGTATTCAAGATGTAGGCATGCCATTACTTTATATAGAAACAATATATTTTCTCTCATATCTATTCCTTTTCTAATTATTTCCAGTATATTCTGTTAATTTTTTAATTTTTATACTGCCACTGCACATTGAGCAGCTGTTCTCAGGGAACTACCCACAGTGATTCCAAGATCTCTTTCTTGAGTGGAAAGAGCTATTTTAGATCCTATCATTTTTGTATGTATAGTTGGGATTATATTTTTCCATATGCATTACTTAACACTGAGTTTCATCTGCCATTGTGTTGCCCAATCACCCAGTTTTGTGAGATCCCTTTGTAGCTCTTTGTAGTCAGCTTCGGACTTAACTATTTTGAGTAATTTTGTAGTATCTGAAAATTTTGCCACCTCATTATTTCCCCTTTTTCAATAACTTTTAAAAGTTTAACAGTGCAGGTCCAAATTCAGATCCTAGCAGCATAACAATCATTGCTATAAGTACCTGGCAATGTTTTCATGATGATCTAATGATTCTTTAATTACTTCAGTGACCAGTCTTTTGTTATCCTTAATCACCTGCCTCCTTCTTTTTATAACAAATTCCCTGCCCCAAAGGCAAAGCTGGAAGCAGCTCAAACTCTGTTGCAGTTAAGAGCTGCCTTTGGAGCCAGGGCATGCAACTTTAAGCAGACTTCAAGCATGAAATCCAGGGGTTCAAACTTTCAAGAGGTGGTGTTACTGCCTCCCTAGCGCCCCATAAATCGCTCACATGCTGAGCAGGGGATTTAACAGGTCTCTCAGTTGGTTCAAATGTCCTCCCTCTCCCCCATTTCCCAACTTTATCTTCACTTCTAGAGCAATAGTTGGAGAAAGCAGGTGGTGGGCTGACAAGCCTTAAGGCCAGGTCACTTCCTCTCAAGATAAGGGACATCAGATTCATATGCCTTTGCAATGAAAGTAATCACCATCCAAATGGCCAGGTATATGGCCATGCATGCTCCATCTGTAAAACACTGCAAGTTGCAAGCCCTATCCTTTTCCTGTCCCCAATTTTTCAAACGTACTAAAGCCAGGGAGCTCCCAGTAGAATAGAGATGTTGCTTGGGAAGTGGAGCTTTACATATCTTCCTACCATAAGCAGGAGAAAACATTTCCATGTTTTGGCTAGATCTACACAGCAGTTTTATTACCCCGAAAACTGATTTCAAATCTGCATGATAAGCTGAATATAGCTTGATGCTTCAAAATCAGGCAATATGGACTGGTGTTGTCTGCAGCTTCCTAGGGATGATGGGACATTTACTACAAACATTTCCAGTTGAGTTTGCAAAGCAGCTCCCTGCCTGAAGAACCCCATTGCCCTCATGTTGTATGCTCAATGTGTCACAACCCTAGTGACATGATGACATAACATCGAGCTCTCTCAGTCGAGGGTATTTCATGTTTTATTTCAAAGAGGTCTTTATCGAGCACCTGGCAGACTCAGACAAAGGCCCCTGTGATGTGAGCTGGTGGCTGCTTTTTAAATCTCTGCATAAAAGGAAATGGTTATTGGAATGACTTTGGCACAACACATGGTTGGAAAATTCACACAGGGCAGCTGTGAAATATTTGTAGGGACTATGCTATCCACCAGGCCAGGCTGGCGCAGGTTGGGCAGACGTCTCATTAACTGTCAGGCCACGTACTTATCCAAAGCTTCTCCAAGTTTCTCAAAGCTGGAGCAATAAGCAGAGGTGTTAGCAATTTGAGATCTCCAGACAGACACACCTACGCCATGTGCCTCTATTCTGCCCACAGTACAGTCAATAACACACACTGGGCAGCCAGAGACTGCAAGTGACAGGCTCACAAAAGGTCAGTTGTCTGATCACCGTAAACAGGGCCCAGTGTATCCTGGGAGTCCATGCCATTGCCATTTGCTGCAGAAACCCACCCCTTACCTCAGAACTCCTAGCCCCTATGGCTGCCAAGGAAGCTGTCCAAATGTGACCACAGTATAAATTGATACTGAATCATCTTCATGAGTCTGCAGACAGCTTGAAACGAGTAATCGGCAAAGAGGAGGAGGCTGCCCTGTTCATCGCAATAGTTTATTAAAAAGAAACTTAATACTGGTCATTGCCGTAGTGATACAGGTGGCTATTTCATGACTATGTATTCTGCTACATCATTATCCCACAATCCCATATCATTGTTCTACAGGTTCCAAAAGCTCAAAGTGCCCTCTGTGCAGCTGCTAGAGCCTCTAGCAATTTCTACAACACTGCACTGCTTTGAAGGTGTGGTTAGGACACTAGCTTAGGACTTCAGAGACGAAGGTTCAGTTCTGTGTTCTGCCACAAATTTCCTGTGAGACCCTGAGCAGATCACTTAATGACTCAGTTTCTCCATTTGTAAAAAGGGAATAAAAGGAAGTCCCCACCAAAAGGAGGTGTTTTGGGACAAATGCAGTAAAGCTTGTGAGGTGCTCAGATAGTGTGGTGTTTGGCACCATAAATACCTGACAAAACACATACTAACCTGACTCACAGCAAAAATAGAAAATCTACAAGCCCAGTGATATAAAGTGAATTTAAGAAACATCACATTGCATAAAAAAGTACTCAGTAGATGGGTGGAGTAGGGGCAATTGCCCTAGGGTTAAAGCAGGCTGGAAAGAACCTACAGAGAGCCCCAGCCAATCAGGAAAGGGCTTATAGGGAGCCAATCCAAAAACAGCTTGCTGGAGCAGCCCTGCTATAAAAGGCAGCTCAGTTGAGTAGAAGGGAATCTCTCCCTTACTAGCAAGGGAGAAGGACTGGGAGCTTTGGCTGACCTCTTTTAGACTTGATATACAGGCTGAGTGGGTGCAAGAGCTACAAGAAAGTGGCCAGCGGAAAGGAGGACACTGAGAGGCTGCCATGTGAGGGTCTCTGGGCGAGAATCCAGAGTAGTGGGCAGACCCGGCTCACCCCCCTTTACTCTACTAGCTCCTGGAGAGACTAGCCAATGAAAGGGCTGCAGCTTGCCCCTGAGGGAGGGTTAGACTTGGGACTGCAGTCTGCCACTGCAGCATGGGGCAAGACTGAGAGAAGCTGGTACCCCTGGATGGGGGAAGAACGGAGTGGTGGGCACTGCTGGAAGGCAGTGTCCTGAAGAGGATGCTGCTGTCCAGGGAGTACCACAGATCTAGAAATGCACAATGGAGATAGCAGGGTGGACTATGGGCGGGACACCAGCTGAAGGTGTCACACTCGAACTGCACAGTTAACTCCTAGAGTGACCAGTGGGAGGCGCTGTGGCAATGAGTCTAACCTGCTACAATGGGCCAACCAGATAATGGCCCATGTGTACCAAACCTGCCTCTTGCCAGCTGTGCTCTTTACAAATCAGGACTATGGTGTGCTGGCAGGGGTCAACATGAAAGGGAACCACTTGCCATGCTGCTATCCCTGCTTAAGTTTATTCGTTCATGGATAGAGGCATTCCCCCCAGGCACCACTCCCCAGCATAGCCATGAACTCTGCTACACACATTCAAAGGTTGTAGCATGCACTCCCCTCCTCTGATGCCTGCAGTATGTTTCCCAGGGGGAAGGTATGGAAGCTTGCCCAATATACATCCATGACTCCATTTGCTCAGGGATTGGGACTGTGGCTATAGCTCCCTCCCATTGCTCACCCAGCAGGTCTAATCACAGGGCATTTATTTACTCACTCAATTTACTGCCTCCAGGGGCAATGAAAATCAAGATAAATCTTAAGACGCCCAGAAACCTAAATCAACACCAGTACTGCTCTATTCTGGGTGCTGTTCCCTCAACAGGAAGGAGGGAGCCAGTCTTTCTCCCAGCTTGTTTTCCCATAGGTGCAGTGCCTTCATTAAGATGGGAACAAACTCATATCAGACAGCCCCCTGTGGCAGCAAGGGAAGGTCTATCATGGCCCAATGGCTGGAAGTTGAAGCTAGACAAAATCAGACTGAAAACAAGGCTCACATTTTTAATCATGAGAATAATTACTCACTGGAAGAATTTCTCACGGATTCTCTGTCGCTGACAATTTTAAAATCAAGACTGGATTTAAAAGCTTCTAAATGCTCTGCTCTAGAAATTGTTCTGGGGCAGTTTGTTAGGTGAGATGAGGCCAGTTGTCCCTTCTGAAATCTAGTCATCCCCATGCCCTTGCATGGTTCTAAAATACTAGAATGTTCACAACATTCATGTTTATTAAAACACTTACTGGCTTTGCTTTTGTAGCTACAGCTGCCAGCATCACCAGATTGACACAAACAGGGTTTATAACCTGGAGCAATGGGGCTGAAGTAAGCAAAGGAAAATAACAAGCTGAACATCAGGGGAAAATGTGCTAACTCCAGTAACCCAATCCTTCCCTGAAATACCTTCCCAAGGGAAGAGGTGAAAAGCTCCAAGCAGCTGAATCATTTAAAACTAAATTGGACAGATCCCCAGAAAGTACAGCAGCAGGAACAACCCCGTAGTACTCAGGATCAGGGTGGTGGGGAATGGGCTGCTTGACCCAATTAGAGATCTCCCCTCTTTAATTTCTATTATAGCATTTGGTCAGTGAAGACTAATGAACCACCGGGGCACATGGCAAGTGGAGGAGACTTCACTTTCTTGTTCTATCTTAATGTTTCACATTCCTCCAGATATCAGAATGAGAGGGAAGTTCGGGGCATGTTCTGGCCAGGTACGTTGAGTCCCAGTCACACTGTGGGTGTTGGATGCCTGAGGTGTTTTATGTTCAAGCAGCGCTATTTGGGAACAAGCCTAGAAATAAATTCCATACCAGTCATCAGAAACAGGCAGAATTTGTGTTGCTCTAGATGTTGTCTGGTTTTACCATGGTAACATCATAACAGGATATAACTTTCACTCGTAGCATGAAAAAAAATACAGAAACTTACCAGCAGTGGGAGCAAGGACTTTCACAGGGTTTATAGCCCTGTCTTGCAATGGTTACTTATAAATTATTTTTATGTACAAAAGCCCAAAGAGACAAACCTTCAAGCAGCATCTGAATAGAAGCATTCAGAACATCTTCAGAGACAGAGAGAAGCAAGGACAACAACTCAGAGCTCCTTCCCATACAGACACCTTCCATGTGGTTTTGCTGAGGAATGGAGGTCAGGGCTGGGGACCCAGACATATACCATAAAGGGAAAGCTGTTGTTTTTCAGAACTGCAAGGCTGATTTTCAGAAGACCTGACACCCCCAACTTGACGTGAATTCAATGGGAGCAGCAGGTGCTCTGCGTGTAAAAATTGAACACAAACACAGAACATTCGTTTTCCTACTGGCATCATCACGTGAGTATGTTTGAGCAAAACATAAAAGGCCTTGACAGAAAGCCAAGGACTCCCCACCATGCATGCACTGTGCAGTGTCTTTGTCCCTGAAATGGGATGTCTACGATGTCAATGGGAGGATTCTCGCTTATGAAAAGGGAGAGTTTACAGACAGATGTGGGTCTCATTGCAGATATTCACACATGCACAGCTCTGCTAAGGCTGTAAGCTGCCTCGTAGGGAGCAGTGGTGCAAGCCAGGCTCACAAGATAGACAGGGGGAGTAGGATTCTACTTCCACAAGATGGAAATATTTTATTCTGATCTAAAGAGAAACGAAAAAAAAATATCGGGGAGCTCAGGAACTGTGGATGGCAGAACTATCAAAACCTGGTTTCCAGATAACCTTGTTCTCAGGACTTTGGTTCAGAGAATTCTCCTTCCTTTATTGTCACACATGATTCTGGGTAATGGCTAAGGGCAAACCCAGAGGTCAGCCATTGCATAAACAGGGAGAAGCAGGCATCCCCTGCCCTGGAACGGTTGTAATCTCAGTATACCCCAGGTGGGGGACAGGGCAGAACACACTGGCAGAGTGAATTATGGAAAGGTGGCTAATGTCATGTTAGTGCACCATTTTTCTTGTGGAGGAAGGCTTGGTTAGGAGGGAATCAGCTAAGGCAAGGTAGAGGCACATTGAAGGGGAGGAACTGAGGGGGTCAGGTCAGGGTAGAAGAGAGGCATGCATGGCAAAGACACTGGGGTAGGATGGAGCACACAACCAGACAACACAGGACAGTTTCAGGAGTGCTAAGTACCACAGCAGGCAAACTATCATCCTGAGCATCTCTCAGCTTTCTGCTGCTCTCCTCTTTTATGCCTATGCTACATATCCTCCCCCCAGCCCTGTGGGGCTCTGCCTTTCCCTCCTCTTCCCTCCAATAGGTTCACCCCTTCTGTCAGGGAAGCTTTGTCCCATTATCATCTCTAGGTCTGAGACAAAGTCTGCTACCTCCCTTCTGCCCTGCTCACTTGTGACAGGACTTTCTTGCTTGAGGCCCAACTCCCAGCTGCTGAGCCTCAGGGCATTCTCCCTGAACTTTTCCCCCAGTCTGGGTCCTGATTCCCAGTTTTCCATCAAGCCATTTGCCTGGGGGAACTTTCCCCAGATCTGCCCCAGCCACCTCCACCTAGCCTGCCACTTTCTCCTTTCAGGGCCAGGCAGGAGACAACCACCCTCCTGCAGCTCCCTTCCCCAGTCCTAAACAGAAACCAAGCCACCTCATCCCTTGGGCATTGGGATCAGTACAGGGGGGCAAGACAGTAGCTGCTCACCAGGCCCAGCTAAAACCAACTCTTCTTAAAATGCCAGTCAACTCATGACAGCTGCCTTCTCAGGGTTTTCACTACGTGGCATTAAACCTTTATTTTTCATCTAGCTATTCCATGGTTCTCTCTTTTTGTAGGCTGAATGTTTATGAGAAAAGTTAGCCTTTGAAGTCCCTGTTTTTCATGGTTGCAGAGATTTCCATTCAGGTTTTCCTGGCAGGGCTCTAGCTCTAATTCTGTTTGTACTGCAGTTTCGTTTAGTTTGTCAAATCAACAGCAAATGCTGACAAGGCTACGCTGCCTGCTCTCCTCCGCTGTGATGTAGACCAGCAGAGAAGTCTCTCCTCCTCACCTTGGCGCTCAGTACTAACGCCACCCCTGCAGCTGAACATTGCAATTAGAACTCTGTGTACAATGGGACTGTGCCACGCATTTCACCCGCAAGAGAATTTAAGCCCGTTCTCCCTACCTCAGATCCTGCTGAGATTCCAGCTGGTAAGATGCCAGTAGGTGCAGCATGTTAGAGCAGTTGGTACGATGCAGACACTTGGCCACTAGGAAATGACCTGATACTTCCAATTGCTTCCACTGAGCCGCTGTCATGTGCCAATGACTTCCAGCCCCCATTGACCTGGGTCAGGATCGAATCCCTGACCTAGACAGGACAGTCTTCATGTTTTGTTACTAACTCTGAGCCATTCAACCATCCACAACCCAAAAAAAAAAAAAGTTTTATCTAATTAAATTCAGACATCAAAAAGAAATAAAAGCTTGGATTATTAGAGATTTCAAATCAAGATGTTTTCTTGGGTGTACATTTCCCCCCATTGCTAAATATCCACATATCCAATTTCTGCTCTGTTTAACTCTACAACAATCACTCAGTCTTCAACTGAGTACCTCTTCTTTGTGTTTCCCTAACAATCTGGAGTAAGCACAGTTGAGACAAACATGAAGCAGCAAGACCAGGGGGCTGTGAGTTTCAAAAGCAACAAAATGGAAGAGAAACCAGCCGTAAAAGGAACAAGTGTCCAAGAGTAGCTGCGGATGGCAACAGTTCAAAATAAACATTTAAAAATGAGTAAATTGATGCTACTCTATACTTTGAAGCCTCTGGAAACTGTGCATAACTGTGATTCTGACAGTCTGAAGGGCAAATTCATGTTATTGACCTTAAGACCTTTATCATTACTGCAGATTCAAAGATCCTTCGTCTAGGCTTGGCAGTCATTTCCCATCAGCTCTAAGACATTTGACCTTAACTGACCCCTCTGGACAAGAATGGCAATTCACCTCAACGGCTGCTCTCCAAGTATGCCAGATGGCCTCCTCCAAAATTTGGTATTTTCTTCTTCTCTCATAGCACTGAGGAGGAGGCACCAAAAGTCAGACTTATTGTCCCCATTACCTGCATGTACATAGGATGGCTTTGGGTAACCAGCCAATCGGCTGCTCATGTATGTGTCAGCAGAGCTAATGAAGGTCCAAAAATGGATGTGGTCATTTGTATACCTTGATCATATGTTACTACCTAACTAGGAATAATTGCATAGTAGGAAAAAGTTAGACAAAGGGCAGCTGAAAAATAAGGGTCTAGACATGAAACAATTCTTATGGCCCAGTTTTATCACAGAATCATAGGACACTAGAACTGGAAGGGACCTCGAGAGGTCATCAAGTCCAGTCCCCTGCCCTCACGGCAGACCCAGTACCGTCTGGCCATCCCTGATAGATGTCTGTCTAACCTGCTCTTAAATATCTCCAGAGATGGAGATTCCACAAACTCCCTAGGTAATTTATTCCAGTGGTTTAATCACCCTGACAGTTAGGAACTTTTTCCTAATGTCCAACCTAAACCTCCTAAACCTGCAGTTTAAGCCCCTTGCTTCTTGTCCTATCCTCAGAGGTCAAGGAGAACAATTTTTCTCCCTCCTCCTTGTGACATTCTTTTAGATACCTGAAAACTGCTTCATGTCCCCTCAGTCTTCTCCTTTCCAAACTAAACAAGCCCAATTCTTTCAGTCTTCCTTCATAGCTCATGTTCTCTAGACCTTTAATCATTCTTGTTGCTCTTCTCTGGACCTTCTCTTATTTCTCCACATCTTTCTTGAAATGTGGTGCCCAAAACTGGACACAATACTCCAATTGAGGCCTAATCAGCGCAGAGTAGAGTGGAAGAATGACTTCTTGTGTCTTGTTCACAATACTCCTGTTCACAATCTCAGAATCATGTTTGCTTTTTTTGCAACAGCATCACACTGTTGACTCATATTTAGCTTGTGGTCCACTATGACCCCTAGATCCCTTTCTGCAGGACTCCTTCTTAGACAGTCGCTTCCCATTCTGTATATATGAAACTGATTTTTCCTTCCCATGGCCTCGTAGTCTTGGCAGCAGCCAGAAATGGACCCTAACCCTGCTTAAACACAGCTTCTATCAAACCACAGTTGATCCAGGAATTATTTGTGGGGTGCACTTTGCCTAGATGCCACCTGTGCACAACTTTTTGACAATGTCTTAGGTAAGGTGAGTGGCTCACTTTGGAGCTATCATTATTTGCTGGCTGAGAGCAGAATTTAACTCATTATGACACCAGCACTGTGACTCACTCACTTAATGGAGAGCTGCCTTCACTCACTTAATGGAAAGCTGCCTTTATTCCTGTTGGACAGAGAGCTCCCACCCCTTGTCAAAGCATCGATGGGAATAGCTCATCTCTGGAGGCATTGTTGGACTTTTTTCCTCCTGCATTTAAACTGAAACTATACTACGTTGTATCAGCCTGAGACTGGTGTCAAATATTCCAAAGCAAAACTCCCTTTTCATTTACATCAGTGTAAATCTGAAGTAATGTCACCAAAGTCAATGGAATCATTCTAGATTGATGCTGGCATTAGTGAGAATGAAGCGTGATCCTAAGAGTGTAAGCAGCATGAAACTTACAATTCTGTCAGGCAGGGTAGTAAGAGAGAGAAGGAGGAAGAACAGGGGGGAATTCTTAAGCAAAATCCTCTCTGTCGCTCTCTCTCTCTCTCCCCCCCTCCCAAGCTCTGGCCACATTCCTCTGCAACAGGCTCCTCTCCCCCCCGCCCCCACACACACACAGATAACTTTCAATAAGGTCATTAGCATAGTTCAAAAGCATGCTATTTGGCTAATTAAAGAAGCCAAATCGATGGAGCTGTACCAAAAGCTGTGGCTGTAGGATGGTATTTTATAAACCCATAAAGTAAGAACAGGTTTGAAATATTCCCAGCATCCTCTCCTGTTCCTAATCTCTTTGCAGAGAATAGCTGGGTGTGTTGATATCTGGACTAAAACACAGCTCACATAATGTCACTGGAGAGCTCCAGAGAGGCTTACAGGTGTTGGACGCCTGACTCATTTCAATGATTTCACATTCTACACTTTTCACATTTAGTATTTTAAGAAGTTGGCAAATTCATGTTGGCAAGAGATTGCAATACATGTGGAAGTGTCAATTATTTCCCAACATCCTCACAACATCTTAGCACACACTAGGCCCCACTGCCAAAGGACCCAATGGGTTATGGAGATGGGCTCCTCTTTGGAGCTCTCCCAGAGGTCAGAGAAACCAAGAGACAGGGTGGTGTGGGGTACAGACTTGGGCTGGCACTGCTCATGCTCCTTCTGATCAATAGATGGATGACTGATGCGCATCTCCAGGGCTGTTAAATTGGAGTGGAATCAATTTTTAAATGCAATTTTAAAACAATGCTTTGGGGGTTAATGACACTCTCCCAGACAATTAGCAAGTATGCCAAAGCTGGAGAACATCCTCAGACTGTGCTTTGTTACTCTGCCAAGGTAAACACTGACATTTCTTCCCCGAAGCAGCTTAGAGAGCAAGAATAATTCCAGGCAGTAACAAGACTCCTTAAAGGCACATGAGACAGATGCTTGCTGTTTGCCTTTAAAGGCAAAATTTAGTGAATACACTGGAAGGGCCAATCCTACTTCCTATGGAACTTTGGTCTCGAGCAGAGTTGACTCATCATGAAAAAGGCTCCCTTTTCCCAATTACATCTTGTAACTTACAATTAATGTCCTTTATTGCTAGTTATTTGTTCTTTGAAAGAGACATTAAAACCCAGGTTTCCACTCACCCCATCTGCTGGGAGTTAGAGAGCTCATGGCACTGTCAGATAATGTCATGTATCCTCTCAAATAAAATAAATTCTCCCCTGCTGTGGACAAACTATCACTTAGCATGTAATAGCTGCTGCATTTGCCTGCCCAGCATTCTATTGGCATTCAACTCGTTATGCACTAAGATGATTTGAGATGCTCACAGTCTGAAAGAGTTTCCTTAAACCTAAACACTAGTCTTAACACACCCCACCCCACACTGAATACCAGAGAAACTGGTGCTTCTCTCATAGTTCATACCCACTTACTCTGGGGGTCAGATTCTGATTTCAGTTGTGCCAATGCTGCACCAGTGGCTTTGGTGGGAGGCCATGTAGAAGTGGCTACTAAGAAAAGAAACTAGTTCCTGCCACGTGGCATACATCCCCACATTCATCATCACCGAGTTTGGCCCTATAGATCAGCCAAAAACGTAGTGCCCCCTACTAGGCAACAGCTGCTTACCAACACTGACTCATCTGCAATACACACCATTTTGGAGGCTCTCACTGGGCAGTCATCTGCTTTGAACAGCTGTTTGTGAGCTATGTGTAAGGAACTTAGAACATAAGAACAGCCATACTAGATCAGAGCAAAGGTCCATCTAGCCCAGTACCCTGTCTGCCAACAATGCCAGATGCACCAGAGGGAGTGAACACAACAGGTAATCATCACGTGATCTCTCTCCTGTCATCCATTCCCAGACAAACAGACTAAGGACACACCATTCCTACCCAACCCGGCTAATAACCATTGACAGACCTAATCTCCATGAATTTACCTAGATTTTTTTAATCCTGTTAAAGTCCTAGTCTTCACAGCATCCTCTGGCAAGGAGTTCCACAGGTTGTGCACTGGGTGAAGAAAAACTTAGAATCATAGAATCATAGAGCTGGAAGAGACCTCCGGAGGTCATCAAGTCCAGCCCCCTGCCCAAGGCAGGACCAATCCCAACTAAATCAACCCAGCCAGGGCTTTGTCAAGCCAAGACTTAAAAACCTCTAGGGATGGAGATTCCACCCCCTCCCTAGGTAACCCATTCCAGTACTTTACCACCCTCCTAGTGAAATAGTTTTTCCTAATATCCAACCTAGATCTCCCCCACTGTAACTTGAGACCATTGCTCCTTGTTCTGCCATCCGTCACTATTGTGAACAGCCTTTCTCCTTCCTCTTTGAAACCTCCCTTCAGGAAGCCGAAGGCTGCTATCAAATCCCCCCTCACTCTTCTCTTCTGCAGACTAAACAAACCCAAATCCCTCAGCCTCTCCTCATAGGTCATGTGCTCCAGCCCCCTAATCATTTTGGTCACCCTCAGCTAGACCCTCTCCAATGAGTCCACATCCTTTCTATAGTGGGGGTCCCAGAACTGGACACTACTCCAGATGTGGCCTCACCAAAGCCGAATAAAGGGGAATAATCACTTCTCTAAATCTGCTGGCAATGTTCCTCCTAATGCACCCTAATATGCCATTAGCCTTCTTGGCTATAAGGGCACACTGTTGACTCATATCCAGCTTCTCATCCACTGTAATCCCCAGGTCCTTTTCTGCCGAACTGCTCCTTAGCCATTCGGTCCCCAGCCTGTAACAATGCTTGGGATTCTTCCGTCCCAAGTGCAGGACTCTGCACTTGTCTTTGTTAAATCTCATCAGATTTCTTGTGGCCCAACCCTCTAATCTGTCCAGGTCACTCTGGACCCTGTCCCTGCCCTCCAGTGTATCTACCTCCCTCCCTAGCTTAGTGTCATCTGCAGACTTGCAGAGGGTGCAATCCATCCCCTCGTCCAGGTCATTAATATAGATATTGAACAAAACCGGTCCTAGAACAGATCCTTGGGGCAATCCGCTAGAAACCAACCGCCAACCTGACATCGAGCTGTTGATCACTATCCATTTGGGCCTGACAGTCTTGCCAGCTTTGAATCCATCTTACAGTCCATTTGTCCAATCCATACTCCCTTAACTTGCTGGCAAGAATATTGTGGGAGACCGTATCAAAAGCTTTGCTAAAGTCAAGGAATATCACATCCACTGACTTTCCCATATCCACAGAGCCAGTTACCTCATCAGAGAAGCTAATCAGATTGGTCAGGCACAACTTACCCTTCGTGAATTCAGGTTGACTCTCCTGATCACTTTCCCCTCTTCCAAGTGCCTCAAAATGGATTCCTTGAAGATCCCCTCCATGATTTTTCCAGGGACTGAGGTAAGGCTGACTGGTCTGTAGTTCTCTGGATCGTCCTTTTTCCCTTTTTTAAAGATGGGCACTACATCTGCCTTTTTCCAATTATCTGAGATCTCTCCCGATCTCCATGAGTTTTCAAAGATAATGGCCAAAGGTTCCACAATGACATTTGCCAACTCCCTCAGTACCCTCAGATGCATTAAATCCAGGCCCATGGATTTGTGTATGTTTAGCTTTTCTAAATAGTTCCTAACTTGTTCTTTCCCTACAAAGGGCTGTCCACCTCCTTCCCATACTGCGTTGCCTAGTGCGTTTGTCTGGGAGCTGACCTTGTCTGTGAAGACAGAGGCAAAGAAAGCATTGAGTACTTCAGCTTTTCCCACGTCATCTGTCACTAGGTTACCTCCCTCATCCAGTAAGGGCCCCACACCCTCTCTGATCACCCTCTTATTGCTAACATGGCTGTAGAAACCTTTCTTGTTATCCTTCACATCCCTTGCTAGCTGCAATTCCAATTGCACTTTCACCTTCCTGATAATGCCCCTGAATTCTCGGGGGAGTTTTGTTTGTTTTAAACTTGCTACCGATTAATTTCATTTGGTGACCCCTAGTTCTTATGCTATGGGAACAAGTAAATAACTTCTCCTTATTCACTTTCTCCACCCCCGTCATGATTTTATACAACTCTATCATATCCCCTCTTAGTCTCCTCTTTTCTAAGCTAAAATGTCCCAGTCTTTTCAATCTCTTTTCATATGGGACCCGTTCCAAACCCCTCATCATTTTTGTTGCCCTTCTCTGAACCTTTTCCAATGTTCTTTACTCAAGAGAAAGTAAAAACTCACTTATAAATAAAAAATTTTATTTTCCTCATAAGAAGTACATGTAATATACAGTACACTTTTACCAACAAAAGTAAAAAAAAAAAGTGCATTATGCGTCCCCTACTGCAAATGTACAGTACAAAAGATACTGCATATTTAAAAATAAAAACCAGAATTAAGAAATACAATGAAATAAAAGGAACACTGTTATCATAAGAGTACAGCAATGCACTGGAACAGCTACAGGTGATTCACCCATTCATTCATGTCTGCAGTTTATCTCAGAAGGGTGGTAACTATCCACGGGCCTTGGTCAACTCTTAGGTGAGCAAGGCAGAGCAAAGTCTGCGCCATGAAGGGTGATATCACTTAGTTAAAGAATGCAGTATGAAAGCATGACCGACACAGTGCTATTGCTAAAATATGGAACAAAAAATGCCTGTGCTGGAAATAAGGTGCCAGTTTGTGCATTTCAGATCTCATGTTGGAATGTGCCTTGGCTTAAATCCTACCTGTAACTCTCCCAAGGGTAAGAATAGCCGTCCATCTTTGGTATGTCTTGTCAAGCCCTCACTTGCCTGCACTGTCTGCAGCAATGAAGAGAAAAATCAGAAGCGATGGAGCCAGGGCAATGGAAGCTGGAATTTATGTGAGATCCATTTACAAAGCCCTTCGTTTCGCACATACACATAGGAAAGGAAAGCTGGGTAGCAGTTCTGAAATCAGGGACCATCAGAGTTATAGAAGAATCATACACACCAACAGTAATCGTCTTACCGACACTGAAATAGCAACGAACCAAGACAAAACAGCAAAACAGCAGCATTTACCAGCTCAGCATAAATACACAGTATTTGTAAACTATCATTAAGGCACTCAATTTTAAAAGAACAATTACAATACATAGGAGGAAATGAAAACAAATATTGTATCATGCATTGAGATTAGCAACCATGAAAGCTCTGCATCTTTTGGCTACAAAAACTTTGAGCTAGCATGCTGGAGCCTCTACATATACATTGACTTAAAAAAATTAAAAACACACTATATGTATCGACAGTATTGTGTTGCACTAAGCAGCAATGCATCTTCAAGTCTGATTAGCAACATTACTTGTGTGGTGACACAGTTATGTTCTATAAAATAACCAAGTCTAGGTGATTTTGTTTTTCAATCACAATATGGGCATTTTAATCAACTCAAGAACTTAGCTATCAAAGCAGTAGTTTGTATGTAGCAGAGTCTGACAGGTAATATAAGAAGAAAACAGGAAGGAAATATCAGAGAGGTAGCCGTGTTAGTCTGAATCTGCAAGAGCGGCGAGGAGTCCTGTGGCACCTTATAGACTAACCGAAGTGTTGGAGCATAAGCTTTCATGGGCAAAGACCCACTTCATCAGATGCATGTCATGTCATCATGCTCCAACACTTCGGTTAGTCTATAAGGTGCCGCAGGACTCCTCGCCGCTCAGGAAGGAAATATGTTTGTTTACTTGCATTGTTAAACAGCTTGGAAATTTTTGGAAGTTCATCAAGTCTGAGCCTCTGTAAAACTTCTCTCTTGTGTAAGTTACAATGAGTTATCCAACAAACGTCATACTGGGCATAAGTGGCAATGACCTCTTGAACAAAGGCAATGTGTATTAATATATTGCAGCATATAACTGCCTGGAGTTGGTTCCCTACTGGCAGTTAGCACTATGAGTGTATGTTGCAACAGTTCAATACCCCAAGCAAGTGGATGGAATTACAGGTCACTGGGAGTAGAAATGGGAACAGTAAGTGTTAGGATATCTTCAAAAGGCAGCAGCCCACTCAGAGGTGGAAAAATCCTGAAAAAACAATTAAATGCCCTTATCTGTGTGTGTCGTTCCTGCAGTTCTTGGAAACAGGATTTTCAGAAGCACTGATCGGCCTGTCTCTTCGCCCACTGAAAGCAACAGCTAAAGCTCCCATGGACTCCAGTGGGAGCACAGCTAGACCAGAGATCCACACTTTAAACAATCCTCATCTAACCAAGTCCATTATGTTGCACACCCAAATGCAACAGCACTTGCAGTTGGGATAATTACAAATATCACCACACACACTGCTTTTGCATGCAAAATTTGGACCTAGATAACCGTCTCTCCATTGGAGAAGCACAAGATCTTGCTCAATAACACTAGGTAGTCCTAGTTGTATGGAGTTAACTATCTGCTTATTCTACATTGACATTATTAGGGATCCTCTAGGGTTGTCTGGATAAAAAAGGTGAGCAAAAATCCCTGGGAAAAAGACATTAAATAAATAAAACAAAGTCGAATTCTGCCTTGCAGCTCCAATGGAATAGCCTGGGTGTAAGTAAAGGTAGTCTTTATCCAACTGTGTCGGATGGGAAAGGGCCTTTCCTGTAAAAGAAGAGTCAGTATGAACAAGTGTATGGATTTGCAGAGTGAGAGAATATGAGCAACTGTGCAACTGGCTAATTACCACTTGACCTTTATACTAGTTGTTGTGCTATGCTCAAAGCCTTTAGCACAATTTTATGATTTGGAGGGAACTGGTGGATAGATTAACTGCCTTCAAAAATATCTTAGCTGATAACTTCAGTGTGGGCTAGTAAGCTCTGAAGAAACTTTATGCTGCCATGTGATAATCAAGCACACAGTACAATGGCTTTACTCAAGCTTGCTACCACCCTTTCCTCCCTAATCCATAACAAATAAAACCTAAGAACGAACAATCAAAAGACAAGTAATAAAATATATGGAGTACACTACAGTCGATAGGGGCTGGAATCACACCCATGATGCTTTGACATTAGGCATATAATAACAACATTCATATTTTACATATACTGCCATACTCCAGGTATAGTGAAATTGAAATGTCACAACTGGGGATGGGGTCATGTGTCAGTGAATTCACAGTGTATTGAAGTGACCTAGTCAGAACTGATTTCCAAGACACACAAAAGGGTGGTCTCAGGGTACAGCTACACTGTTGGGTTTTTTTCGGAAGAGGTATGCAAATACCGCTTGCATTTGCATACGTTCTTCCGTTTTTTTTCCAGAAGAGGCTTTTCCGCCATTTGGCCCCATCTATACGGGGCCAAATGTCGGAAAAAAAACCCTCTTCTGTGGGACCTATAAACCTAAAGCCCCTATAAACCTTGTTTTACGAAGAATAAGGGGGCTTTCGAAAGAGGGGGGGCTTTCCGACATTTGGCCCTGTGTATATGGGACCAAATGTCAGAAAAGCCTCTTCTGGAAAAAAAACGGAAGAAGGTATGCAAATACGAGCGCTATTTGCATACCTCTTCCGAACCCCCTCCCCCGCAGTGTAGCTGTACCCTTAGTGAAAAGATCCAATGGCAAACACCACATTAAAAGAAGTGTCATGGTAAATCCACTTCTGAAGATTTATAGACAGACCATAACACAGGCATTGCAGCTAAGCGAAGGTTCAACTCTAAAAATGTAGTTTTCCCAACACAAGGAAATGTGAATTACAAAATGTATCACGTCCTCTGAGATATTGCCATCATTTGCCTTGCTTGAGAAGCTTTTTTTCTTTCACACATGAAATGGCAAATTTGTCACATGCTCAAGATGTGAATACATTTTTGGCCCCTGTGACAGAGTGTGCATACCCGGCATTGAAACACAAGGGGTTAAAACCCTGTGGGAGGAGGAAGGCCCATTCTGCTACCCACAGGGGGCATGCTCCAAGAACTGGGGCAGTATAAAAGGGAGTAGCTCAGTTCAGTATGGGCTGGATGCCAGAGAAGGATGACCTGCTGCAGGAGCTCAAGAGGTAACCTAGCCAGAGACCTAAACTACGGGAGCCAGAGGACCGGGAGACCATATTGAGTGTCAAGAGCTGGTAGAGCCTCAGCAACAGACTGTTGCTGCAGAGAGTCAGAGAACTGTGAAACTACATGGATCACCCCAACGCCAGACCTGGTAGGAAGTGACCCAGGGAGGGCGTGTGAATGGTATCTCCCACCTGCATGAGCTCAGTGTGTTGCAGTGGGATTCCCCATTGAGTGGTGGATCACTTCCCTACTGACAGGGCCCTGGATTGGGGCTCGGTGGAGTAGGGTGGGACTGGGTCCCCCTACAGGGGCTGCTGCCCCCCAAACACTCTTGCCATTAGGCTATGCTGCCCTGAATCCTAGGGCTGTATTACTGACTCTAGCCATTAGGCTGTGCTGTCCTTCACCCCAGAGGTGTGCTACTAACTTGGGCCATTGGTCCATGCTGTTCTAGAACCTAAGGGCTACATTACTGACTCAGATCAATAGGCTTCAACGCTTCAGGGTGATGGATTCATGTAGGTCTCTGATGGCCTGTCAGCTGAACAGGCGGCGTCTACACCGCCTGGTATCTGCACCCTACGAGGCAGAGTGTGCATGCACCGCGACAAGCCCTCTAAGGATGAATATGTATCTGTTGCTTTCCAACGCATATTTCTCTTCCTTTCAGTACAAAATTGTGGGGACTTACTCGAAAGAATCCTGTGCATTCTAAACAGTGGAAATCTAGGGACACTTCCCAAATGGGTACTAACATTTTAAGTGGAAAGTTGTAGGATTTGCTGTTCAAAGTAGCAATCTTCACTTTCCATCCCCATCTGACCGGCTTTATCTAGCAATGGCTTTCCAAACTGCACACCGCAACAAAGCCATCATTCGGTGCTTTAAAGTTCACTGTGACACCAAACTGAGCCTCACACTTGGAATTCAGGCATTTTTGAAAATTTAGGAGCCTAAGTCCCATTTTCAAAAGCGCTTAAGACACTTAAGTTTAAATCCAAATGATATGCAATAGGATTCAGATTCCTCAGCAACTGAGGCACTTCTGAAAATTATATCCTTAATTTGGCAAAGATATGCCTCAGGTTTTGTATAGCAGGCAGGCAAATGCACTCTCCCACAATATGTTACACACATCATAGGCGCATGGCCGCCCTTTTAAGCATGCTGCACCTACAGGAGGGAGGGAAATGGTACTAGAATATTTATTTCAAATTGTTCTGTTTGAAATGGTCATTGGGTGTGAAGACAACAGCCCACAAATGGATATGGGGCAGGTTCCCATGATGCTGTGACTGCCGGGTCACTGCCCCTTTGATAAGGCTAAACTGGGTTATGTGTGTGTCCATCCTGCCTATCTCTGGACATGGCTCAAGCAGATTCCTTATTATCTCAGTCACTCATGATTATCCCCCTTTCTACCTGAATTCTGTTTTATCATCAAGAGCTGAATCCTGAGGTCTGCACCTAACACTCAACAGGCTCCCACTTGCCTGAGTGAGAGAGTATGGCAGAAACTGAGTGTTTCTGAGCTGGCCAAAACCCTCTGACAGAAACCAGGACCAAGCAGCTGATGAGAAAGGAGCAGTCTACATGCCCAACGGCTCTGCGCTCCACGCAGTCATACACAGCTGAAGCCACTGACTTCAAAAGCTATTAGACTGAGCCTGAAATGCCTTACCATATCCAGCTCTGGATTAAGGTTATGAAGGGCCTCAGGCTAGTGGGCGGGAAGGGCCTAAGTATGAATTATATATTGCAAAAAAACTATGACATCAAACCTTTATCTATGTACATATTTATGTAAAATTAACACATTTATTCTACTCCCACTACACAAACATTTTTTCCCCCACTTTAGCTGTGGCAACGTAATGAATGCTATCATCCTAGTTCAAAGACCTGCCAATTTCATTCTTAATGCTCAAAAGGGACAAAGCACTGAGATGCTCAAGTTGTGGTGGATTGGGGGACATTTTTGACCCTTGTTAGAAGGGAAAAGGAATGTTCTCCACTATAGCTAGTGATTATTAGTGACAAATACAGCTGTAATGCCATTTTAACATTTGGGAAACATTCTGTCACATTGGATTCAGTGATAGTTCAGTACATCCAAACAGAGATACTTTCATCATCTTTTCTCTCTATACCTGAGAGTGATGTGAATCCAGCAAACTGAAGAAATTCTTCAGTAAAATATAATTAGGAGATCTTCTGGGTACTTCTGACACAGACCTTTGAAAAGACCCTAGGCCCTGTGTAGGGATTCTGGCTACCGCCAGGGGACTTTTGGTTAATATGAGAGCGAGAGAGCCAGGGGGATCTTCTATAGCAGTGGTTCCCAACCTGTGGTCCATGAACCCCGGTGGTCCACAGCAACACTGTAGGGGATCTGCGGAAAGCCGCAGTCAGCAAGTCCCTCAGCCTGTGCTGTTCCCTGAGAAGGCTGAGACACGCAGCTTAGGAAGCAGCATGGGCTGAAGGACATGCAGGCTGCAGCAGAGCTATATTGTTTGGGGGGAGGGGAAATGTAAAATTTTAATAGATTGAAAAGGGGTCTGTATGCTGGAAAAGGTTGGGAGCCACTGCACTACAGTGTTCTGGCTGTAGCCAGCAGCCTAAATGCATTTCCTCTGTGTTCATTTGCTCTTCACAATTAGAATCATAAGACCGGAAGGGACCGCTAGAGATCATCTAGTCCAGTCCCTTAAACTTTCAGCTTTTGAATAAGTAAGACAAAACAGAGCTATCCCCTGTTGTGTTCTCTGCCTCCCTTAACAAAAAGACTTCACTGAAAATCAGTATCACAAAAGAACCATAAGGTTTGGATGATTGTTTTTTTTCTAGGCTGCTGTAGAATGAAGGGTCAAGCAGAAGGCAGACAGACCTTCATCTCCCTTCCCCCTTTAAAGTGTTCACCAGGGAGGAAAGTGAATGAGATTCTGCTTATCCAGGTATGAAAAAGCAGAAGGGGGCCCAAATCTGTTCTTGTGCAAAAATCTGTTCTCCCAGGCCCTGTCCTGAAGTCAATAAGGCTACAAAAGTGAAACTGTCCCCAGGAATTGGCCTTTGGTCTCATTTCCTTCTCCAATCATTCCATGCTTACCCAACATTTCCCACTTGGGAAAGAAGTTAGTTTGAGTTGGGTCAGAAAAAAAGATTCACTTCTGGTTTCATTCCAAAAACTGAAAGCTAAATAAACCAGAGGTGAGAGTAAAGCAATGCACCCCAGTGCGCCGATGCAGTAAGAGCCAGCTGGGGCACTCTGCTGCAGGAGGAGGTTAACAGACTCCCAGATGGGCTCCTGCAGCTCTCCTGCAAGCTGCTGTGCTAAGCAGCAGGCAGGGGAAAGAGGCTGATGCCTCTCTGATTCCTACCAATGCTGCCTATTACTTGCTGTTCCTCTTCCATAACTGTCAGGGAGCAAGAGGAAGCTCCTTCTAAGCCACAGGAGACTGCTATTCTTTCTTGTTGGCAGGAGTGCTCCAGGCTCCAGCAGGATTACATGAGCAAGCTCACTCCTTCTCCCTTGCTTGGCTCTGCCCTGCCTCTTGTCTGAACAGGAGGGCCTAAACAATGGGAGGTCCTAGAGCCTTATTAGCCTAACAGTTAACCCAGCCCTGACCAGATCAAAAGTCTAGCAAGCGATACCATGTAGAAGAATTAATGGTTATTTAACACTATGGAAACTAATCTAGCTCGCCACTTTTCCTTCCCTCTGAGATATTGCAATATTTGATTTAGGCTAGGCTAGTAAAACTACTGCCTCCTCCTTACATTGGCCTCAAATTCTGCCCTTGGATTGGTGTGTAAGACCCGTGTAGCCCAGGAGATCACCACATGTCCATCCAGGAACAGAATATAAACTACTGTCATCAGGTGGAGACCATCACTGAAATTAACCCATACATTCCATACACTATACATTATAAACAAACCAGCAGGAATACACATCTCCCCCATGATGAAAAAGTAACCCGTTTGAATGTTACTCAGCATGGGGATTTGTAAACTGCTTCTGAGATCAGTGACAACCACAAATCTTCCTGAGAGAACCTACTGCAGCTTTGCATTTTTGCTGCAAACTCCAGGATGCAAGAAACACTCTACCAAAAATAAATTAACTTCTCTCTCCACATTTCAAACGTGCAGCAATAGAGCCAGCCCTCTGCCTCCGTAGCAGGAGACAGGTCAGTCATCTCATCTACAAAACATGCCATCAACAGTCTAATAAAGCAGGGCCTCCAAAGCAGAAGGGCTATACCACTGACTCCAGCATCACACACATTTCACAATGGCTTTATGGTCTCCTATTGGTCAGGCGTGTCATTATTACCAGGACAGCTATAAAACCACAACAAGAGCAACAATACCTGAAGAACAAGACATTTTTCTCCGTTAGCAGAAGCCTCCAAAACATACAGCCTAGATGTCATTGTGTTATTAACATGAGTTAACCCTGATTAGAGAGTAAAGAGGAACTGTCCGGTCAGCAGACACATTGTCAAGAAAAACAGAGCTCTACACTCTTCCACTTGACTTCCTAGTTAAGGTTACTTGGTGCAGTAAAACCTACACCTCAACACTTTTTGTGGTCTTTATCATTGCTGCTGTAGGAATGCTTTTCAAAAGCCTTTAAATATCATGGAATAAGCCTTAAAAAAATGGACACAAATCAGCAAGAATGGAGGTAGAGTTTGTGTTTGCCATCTACAGGATTTTCCACAAGTGGCTGTTTAAACTAGAGACTTGTGCTAGGTTTCTTTTGCAAAATTTAAAAAAAAAAAATGCTGTGTCTTTTGTTAAGACTTGGAAACAGTATTTTCAGCATTTTTTTACATTACTATACTTGGCAAACAGTACTGGGAATATTTGTCCTATAGAAATAGCAGGCAGTTCACACACTGCATCCTCTTCCAAGCCATGCAATATGTTTTATTCCTTGTGCCATTCACCTTTCTGAGTTATGTCCCTCTTTCTCCTCACTTACCGCACCAAAAACGGGGTAAAGAGGTTGTATCAGATGAACTATTTTGTTTCAGATGATAAAATTGCATTGGGTTAATGATGATTAAAATAACCATAAACACACAAATCCAGAACATGTCAACTTTTGCCCTTCCAAAATGTGCTCTCCAAGTTTCCTGTGGCCGAATCTGCTAGCAATTTGGAGCTTACATCCACAATCCTCAGAGAGGACTGTGATTCGCAAAGCATGGAAGACTCGCTTGATTTGGCCTCTTTTGAGTTCATTAGCGTTGACATGTCCATGTCACTTGACAAGTCATCAGAAGACAAGTTAAGACACCCTAGCTTGGCAAGAGAATTGGATCTCTTCAGAGGGGAAGAAACAGTCAAACCAGCAAGCCGTAGTCTGGTTTCAATTTCCTGAGTTCGCTGTTTCACCAGGCCAGGCTTCCCATGCACACTGTGTATGCTGTCACTACTAGAACTGCGTGTCAAGTTGGAGCTCCTGGAAGATGACGGCGTATAGCATATGGTCTTCAGAAAGTCCTTTGTGTAACTGCTCATGTGCTCCAGCCTGCACAACACAGGTGTGGAGGTTTTCTGAGACAATTCCTGTAAGGGGTTTTTGGCCTCTAACTTCTCTACATCATTCTCTGTGTCTTCAGATATTAAAGGTGCTGGACCCAGAAAAGACACCGGGCCTTGGTTCAAAGTCAAATCTTGGTTTTCCTCTGGTATGCTAACATCAATCCTGTTCACAGAGCTCTCTCTTACCTGTGAAAAGGATTCCGACGGTACACTTTTCAGACGCTCCAGTTCTTTGGTATGCTTTCTAACTAAGCCAGCTTTTTGAAGCTGAATAAGAGATTCTTGATGCTGCATCAAATAACTGTTTGTGGTTGGCTTTTCCAAATCTTTACTAAACAGCAAGTACCTAAGGTCCTTTGTTGGTCTGACATCTTTTCTGGGTGGAGACTCTTCCTTCATCACTTCTGGATTCAGAGGGCTCCTCTCACAGTGAGACTTTCTCCTGGCAAGCAATGCTCTGACAGGTGATTTTGGTGCATCTTTTGACTCTCCAGAAATACTGCAATTCTGATCCACCACAGATTTGCAGGTGCTACCTTCTGAAGCACTAGCTCCCTGCAGCAATGGAGACAAACCATCATTTTTAGCCCTTATTACTTCCCCAGGCTGTGACTTGCTGGCCATTTGGTTCGACAAGTTAGAAGCCACATGGGAGAGGAGAGAAGGCTGAGTGCAGATTGTAGAAGTGCAGCATGTGGTGGCTGGATTCAGTGTCTCATGCTGCTCCTCTGAGACTTCAGTAGAGGCACTGGCTGAGGAATACATGCAGTCAGTGCATGAATGGTAGGAAGGCTTGACTTTACTGAGGATCCCAAATATGGCGTCACGCTATAAAAGGAAAGAAAAGGCAATAAGAAGTCAGACTAACAAAGTAGCTGTAGAAACACAGAGTCAACTTAGTTAAATCAAGACATCTGCAGATTGATAGGGAAGACACAAAACAATAAAGAAACAGTCTATTCATAAGGACTCCAAACAGCCTTAAAAAAAGCCCCTCTCCATTACTGCTGAAGTCTGGGTTCAGCAGTGGAATTCAAGCCATGAGGATTCCCAGCTGACAGTGTCTGAAGTTGAAGGAAACCCACTATTTCAAGTGATAGCCATGACAACTGGTTGCCCTGAGAGGTTTATAGCACATTCATGTAGCTGCGTGCTCTCTATGGTGGCTGGCTCCACAGCTTGTGCAAGAAAAATGAAGTTCAGAAGCACTTCTACAAGGAAAAGGCTCAGCATGGAGATGGGCATTACTACCGGAGCCTGCACTTCCAAGCCAAATTAAATTGCGCTTTTAGGGTAGATACTTAATCCATTTAAAAGGCAGAGCCACGGCAGGTTAGCTGCCAGGCCAGGAGCTAACCCCACTTCAGCTCCCCGCTTATTGACTAATCAACTAATCGATGGAAAATCCATCAACTAGCTGATTAGTTGATTAAATTAAATTTAACATCCCTAACGCCCATATGCACCTCAAACTCCTCTGGACAGCTCCTCTTGCTGTTGTTGTTATTCAAGTTCTCTCTGTTCAGTATGTTCTCCTCCTTGTGCACAGACAAGCGTCGCTTCCATCTCTCCATAGTATTTTCCTCCCTGATGCTCTCCTTCCCTGGATCCGCATGGGTGGGCATGTTCCTCCCCTTTGACATGCTGGGCTCCAATGTCTTCACTCCCTTCTCGCAGCAACTGCTCAGCTCTGCCAATGGTTCCACTTTCTCCTTGGCCTTCACTGTCTCCGCTGTAGCCTCAGAAGGACCCAGAGAAGCTGCACCCACCAGCAAATTGGCTTGCTCTAAAAGCACATCTTGTTCCAGATCCTCTACCTGGAAAAATATTTCCCTGTCACTGGGCAGCTTGTTCTCCAGCAGGCGCTGGAAGCAGTAGTGAAACCCCCCCACCTCTGTATTGGCTCTGTTGTCCAAGTATGTGGACTGTGAAGACGCATCCAAATCTGATAGGCGGTTTTCTAGATCGATGTCTAAACTATCGAGTAGGAAGTCGCTGGGCCCCATAGAATCATCTACATTCTGGGGTAGGTTGCTCTCTGCTTGTTGCTTCCACAGCTTATTATGACGTTGTTTGCTGGGGAGAAAAATAAAAGGCATAAATTGCTACAATCAAACGCTCACAAGCTGTTGTGTGTAAATGTATCACAGAACCCTGCCCCATACAAGCCATACCCCTCAACACTTTGGAGAAAACATGCAATCCCAGCAGTTCCCCCACTACAGAGGAAAGTGGCAACACAGAAGGAGCCGCAGGTACGAAGCAGTCAGGCTCTGGTCTAAACACGGAACAAATGGCTGTGTTAATACAGAAGATTCAAGGAGAGAAAAACAACAGCAAACCAAAGTCCTCAATAATCAGGTCTGTGACTTAAATGGGACTGACCCAAATGCATAGTTTGGTGTGGCAGAAATGAACGCAATACGAACATAATGAAAAAACGGAGAGATTCCCCCATAAATTACACAGCAGCTTAAAGCATGAAGCACACACAAAACACCTATCAGAGACACGTGAGCAGGACTTTTAAAAGATGCTCAGCCACAACCAAGGGGCAAATCAGATTCTCCTTGCTCAGGCAAAGACTTTCCTGATTTCAGGGCTTTGTCCTATGCACATCTCTCCAGTGTCAGGAACTCAGCCAGCTCTGGGGACAGGAGCCTAGCCACCCAATGAGCTCCCTGAACCCTGTACTACGGATGTTAAATTTAGATTAACTGGCTAATCGAACAGCCACTGCAATTTGCCCCACGGCTGTTGCTACACTTCAAAGGCGAAAGTGCTGTGGGGAGCATGGGGCCAGCGGGGGACTCAAGCAGTCTCCCACTGGCCCTGTGCTCCCCGTGGTGTTTCAAAGCAGCAGTGCCGCACGGAGCCTGGGGTCAGCTGGTGATTTGCTTATCAGACAGTCGACTAGTCAACTAGTCGTTCACAACCCTACTCTATGCCCCTTACTAAGGCCAGGACTACACTAAAGGGGAAGGTCAAATTAAGAGACGCAATTCCAGCTACATCAATTATGTAGCTGGAGTCGAAGTACCTTAATTTGAGTTTCCCCACCATCCCCAAAGCAGGAGGCTGATGGGAGCAAACATTCCTGTTGGCTTCCCTTACTCCTTGCAAGAACAGGAGTACCAGCCATGATGGGGTGCCCTCTGAGTTCAATTGAGCAAGCCTTTACTACATCCGCCACATTGAACTCCAGAAGATCGATCGTGGCAGCGTCAATCTTCCTCCAAGTGAAGACATGGCCCAAGTGACCATGCTCCCAGAAGAGCCAACAGATCACCATTTAAGCCTTGTAGCAACTGCACCACAGTGGCTGCCTGATGTGATCCCATGCCAGCAGCTGTACCAGCCCTGCTTCATGTACCAGCCCTAGCTCCAATCCGTGCCTGAAACATTTTACCAGAAACTGCTGGCTTTGTCTACACTGAGAAATAAGTTTGAATTTATTAAGGTCAATTTTCCAGCACCTGATTTTTGTAAAGTTGAGGGTGCATGCCCCCAATGTGCGTAAGAATTCAAAGCAGTTTGACGAAGTGTGTTCCCAGTAGAGTGGCCACCATCAACTTTGAGACCGATGCACTGTGGGTGGCTATCCCACAGTTCCTGCCACTCTTGTGCATTCTGGGTTATATTCCCAGTGCATGTTGTGACCAAAACTGCAGGAGGTGATTCTGGTTACATGTTGTCAGAGTCCCATAATGCACTCGTTTCCCCCTCCTCCTACCTGCCCTTTTTTTCCCTGGTTATACATGCAGATGCTATAGTAGGGTGAGCATGGAACCCGTTTAGCAGCAAAGTGATATGGCAATCATATCAACCATGGTGTGCCTTATGCTGGAGTATATCCAGAACATAACCAGGGCCTGCCAGAACAAAGAAGATTCTTGGGAAGCCAGAAACATACTCTCTGAGATGCTCTTAAAATGAGTGACTGGCAAATGCTGCCAACATTTAATCCTCTGAACACAATGGAATGCCAGTTCTGGTGCTGAGAGACAAGCACAGACTGGTGGGGACCACACTTATGCAGCTATGGGATGATTAGCAGTGGCTGTAAACCTTTCACGTGTGCAAATTGCTCTCCTCCATCCTGAAGCACAGGAATGCCAGAATGAGACCTGCTCAGACAGTTGCGAAGTGATTGGCAATAGTCCTGTGGAAGCTGCAATGCCAGATAGCTACCGGTCAGTTGGGAATCAATTCAGAGTGGGAAAATCTACAGTGGGGGCTGTTGTGATCCAAGTAGCCAAGGTGATCAATTTCTTTCTGCTATGATAGACAGTAACTCTGGGAAATGTTCAAGACATAGTGGGTAGCTTTGCCATGATGGGATTCTCTTACTGTGGTGGAGAGATAGATGGAATGAACATCCCTATCTTGGCACCTGACCATCTTGCCAAAAAGTACATAAACTGGAAGGGGTACTTCTCAATGGTGCGGCAGGTGCTGGTGGATCACAAGAGCCATTTCACTGACATCAAAATGGCATGGACAGGAAAGATGCATGGCGTGTATTTTAAGGAACGTGTCTTTTCTGAAAACTGCAAACTGGAACTTTCTTTCTCAGATTGGAAAATTAACATCAGAGGTGTTAAAATGCCAGTAGAGAACCTTGGTGATCCAGCCTACCCTTTGATCCCAGGGCTCATGAAGTTGTATGCAGGCTGCCTGGGCTATTGTAAGGAGCAGTTCAACTACAGGCTGAGCAAATGCAGAATGGTGGTACAATGTGCTTTTGGATGTTTAAAAGGAAGGTTTCACAGCCTACTGACCAGATGGGACTTCATCAAAAGCACATTTCCCATTGTCATGACATCCTGCTGTGTGCTCCATAATATCTATGAAAGTAAGGGGGAAAGTTTTATGCCAGGGTGGAGGGCCAAGGCACAGCACCTAGCCAGTAATTATGAGCTGCCAGACACCAGGGCAATAAAGAGAGGACAGCAAGTGGCACTGGAAATCAGAGAGGCTTTGAAAAACAGCTTTGTGAATGGCCAGACAGTGATATGACAGTCATGCATGTTGCTCTTAATGAGGTGCCCCTTGCATTAAATGTGATTGCCTGTAAACCCTCCATCTCTCACCCTTCAACAAAAGCACAGAGATGGTTGTTGAGAAATCAGGTGTTTTTATTTAGGGAACTCAGGGAAGCAGGGACAGAAAAGGAGTTCAGGATGGGACCTTCGGGGGGTGGGGAGTAGGAAAACTCTCTGTGCAGCAATCACAGGTGTGAGGCAGGCAGCCTTTTGTTCTGGGACGCATCCCTGGGGGTTGAGAGTGAGGCTGAGCATGACTTCCCACCCATGCTTTCTAGAGCTTCTGGGAGAGGCAGGTATGGAACTTGGTGAGAAGGGAATGTGGGTTTGCAAGGGCTGGAGTGGGTGTCTGTTCATGTGGGTATTTTAGAAGTCCACTATGTGCATTATGTCTGCCATGACCGTCAAGACTCTCTCCTGGTTCTTCACTTTGAGTTCTCTGCATGCTATCCTGTCCTCACACTCCGCTTGCATCTTCCACAGCAGCATTTTCCTCCATTCACTTAATCGCTCCCTGTCCAAGTGAGCAGACTGCATTTGCTCCTTTAATGTGTCATCCCTAATACATTTTGCCTTCAGATTTTTTGCTAACTGGATGAGCCGAGGAGTGTGCAATATGTTCACTGCTGCATCCACTGTAACGAAAAGTGAAGAGGAAACTTGACAGGAGATAAATTGTAAAACCTAATCTCTTAGCATAAAAGAAGATCTGTCCAAAGACAATAGGAATGTGTTATAAAAAAAGCTACAGTTGTTTTTAAGCACCCATCACAGAGATTGTAGGGGAACAGCTGGACTCAGTTTGGTGGCAGGCATAGTAAGGAAGAGCCTGTGGGCAGAGCAGGTCCAGGCATGGTGGAAAGGCAGGACCAGGGCTCACACATTGACTATGTGTTCGGCACCCCCCATTTGTCGGGACAGTGCAACTTTCCCTTCCTGCAGGAGCATGTGGGCAGGAGGAAGGAAGGGGATTTGGATATAGCAGAAGGGTAGGGGCTCACAGACACCAAGGAGCCTCTGGGTGAGATGGGGACTGGATGTGGCAATATGGCAGGAACTCAAGCCATGCTTCATGGGGGATGAGCAAATGGAGGTTTATTGCAAAGGCATCAGCTAATAGCTTCCCCCGCTTCATCCAGGTTGCCATGCGCAACATCAATTTTCTCTGAACCACAGAGTGATAAGGAGCTAATGCTGACTGAATATGGCCAGAAACCTGGATCTTATTCTGCAGTGCTTTCTGCTGCAATGCACCAGATCACTTACAGCTGGCTTGGCGTGGGAAGGTGTCCTAGCGTGGAGGACGGAAACAGACAGGCCTCCCCAGAAACCTTGTGAGAAAGATGAAAGAATTCCTCTATGAAAGCTTCATGGAGATGGGCAGGGAGGATTCCTGCTCCATCTCCAAACAGATGGACAAACTGTTTTGGGGAGCCCCGGCTGTGTAGGCAGAGTGGCTGCCATAGATCACACCCAATTGCCTTAACCTACTTGTAGCAGGATAAAAAATGTGAAAACATGAGATGTGCCCTCCCTGACATCAGGGCCTGGCAGTGAGATGTCCTGGGAGGAGGGGATTGTGTCTCAAGTGATAAAAAGGTCCTCGGTGTCTCCCCTCACCTGCTGACCATTCACATCCTCCTCCTCCATATTGTTCTCCATGCTGCTGTTCAAGGCTGCCTGAGGAGTATCTTGGGAAGAATCCACAGACTGGCTTGAGAAACAGGTCAAGTTCCCCCTAGAGTCCCATGCAGCTGCTCACAGAAGTGGCACATTTGTAGTGATGACCCAGACCGTCTGTTTGCTTCCTTTGTCTTCTAGTAAGCCTGCCTCAGCTCCTTTATTTTCACGGGTCACAGCTGGGTGTCCCCGGCATGTCCTTTCTCCTCCATGCCCATTGTGATCTTAGCATAGATATCAGTGTTTCTTTTGCTGCTTTGTAGTTCTGCCGGCACAGATTCCTTTTCCCACACAGCGATGAGGTCCAGGATCTCCTGCACGCTCCATGCTAGTGCTCATTTGCAATTGTGGGCAGTCATGGTCAGGTATGCTGCTGAGCTCTGCTGCCTGCTCTGATATCTGCTTACCATGCTGGCCATACAGAAAACAAAATTCAAATTTTTCCAGGGCTTTTCCTGGAGAGCAGCATAGTTGAAAGTCCTGGCCTGAGCGGTCACAGCAGGCACTATGGGATATCTCCCAGAGGCCAAGAACATCACCTTTCACAGCGCTGTGTCTGAACTACCCTAAAGTTGACCATCCAAGGTTGAATTTACCACTACTCCTCATGAAAAGCAGGAGTAATGAAATTGACTTTAATGGCTCAGGAACAGGCTTGGGGCTGTGGACTCATTGTTTAGAAAATCAACCTAATGCAGCTAAGTTTGACCAAAACTCCCAGTGTAGACCAGGCCTTACCATTTCATCACAATTTTTGCCCACTTTTCAACCAGCTCTCTGATAATTTTTAACTTGTTTTTCTTTTGCCTAGCATAAGCCCTGCATCTGTGCACACACAACTGCAAATTGCTGATCCCACTTTGAGAGACATCCTTGTCCACCAGAGGCTTTTTTTGTTTCCTTACAAATCACCTTCTCACTCCACCCATCACCATCTTACCTTGCATCTAAAATCCCTTCATATTCCAACAGCTGTTTCATGAAGCCTGCATTTGGTCTTGCAATGCTGCGTTTTTGCTTCACATAATTATAGGCTTTTTCCAAGGACCAGCCAAATTCCTTCATTGCATAAGCTATAACCGTAGACGCAGATCGGCTAACACCCATTTTGCAGTGTACCAGACACTTAGAATGATTTTTCCTAGAGAAGGCAAAAAATAAGAGAAACTAGATCTCAAATCCTTCTGTTTATAAAGTTGTACTATCACAGGTCGATATGGTGCATAGATGATCATTTGTTTTTCTGACCGAGCCAATGTCACAGCTCAGGGGGGTTAATTGGTTTGGGTTAAATGGTCCAAGAGGAAAGTTAGGGTTTGGAGAAGCGCAACACTCCTCAGTGCTCTCCTCTCACCCCAAACACACTGCTATTTCAGATGCTACCCAAAGTTCCCTCTGTCTCCATGTCCGTCTTTGGAGATGTGAACCCAAAGGCGTAACGAGTTCCCTACCAGACCCCCATGCTCTGCTCGCTGCATGCTAGGGCCTCTCTGTCACTGTGCCCTGGAGGACAGAGAGCCCAAATGAAAATCACAGAGCAAGACATCTCACAAATAAAGAGGCTTCCACTGAGAGTTTGGTGGAATCTGAACAGCGAGTCACAGCGCTGGGGGCCCAGCAGGGCATGGCAAGAAGGCCGTTGGGATAGGCCTCCATCTTCAAAGGTAGGGGAAAGGCAACTCGCTCACACATGGGTAGAAGCTTTTTAGAAACCTCAATACCCATTACATCACCTGGCAGAACTGGGCCACCAATCCATCAGGGATAGGACCTCCACAGCTTCAGATGCAGCCCTTTACTTTTTGAACCCACTATTAATCATGGCATTGTGGCTGATGAGCAAAGTCAAATTCAGCTGCTAGTTACGCTCCTGCGGCCCTAATGATTTCATTGTAACTTAGGGCAGTATTTGGCCAACTAATGAGAAAGGCCAAACTAACCAGGTGTCATTGTCCAGCTCTCTCATGCAGATCTGAAAGAAGAAAAGCCCATCAAATTACAAGCCACATGCAGCAAAGCAGGAGAAACTCACATGCTGAAACCCTGGTAGAATGGGAGTGGCTTATGTCATTAGGTGTTGCCAGGAGCCATTGTTCTGCTTATTCTATCACGGAAAAAAAATTCAAAGATTTCAAAATGTTCTCTTTAATCAGGAGGAGCCTTGAGGGCTCTTGCCATCTTTTAGGACACTGGGTGCAAACACAAGCAGAATAGAGGATCATTACTGGAAACAAACATTCTGTTTTTAAAAAAGCGAAACAAAAAAAAAGCACTGAAAATAAAATCTCATCGCAATTGTGGCTGGTTATGAAGGGGTTAATGATTAGTCACTGACAGTACAGATGGGCTATTTGCGCCTTTCAGGGGCCTAACTGAACTCCCTTTTCAAAGGCTTTTGCAAGAGCCGGGATCTCAGCACCCTCTTCATCGCCTTATAAAGAGTAAAGCAATTAAGCCGCAAGGGGACAGCTACTTAATTGGCACGGTAGTAAAGGGAAGAGCTACTTAACTGACATGGTAGCAAAGACACTGAATGAATTATTGTGCCAAACCTAGGGACAGCTAGCTGGATGCTGAGGAAAAGGCCAAAGCCAGAACAGATTCATGGACACTTTCCAGGACTTCTCCTTAAGCAATGAGTTTCCAGTGATAGACAGTGGGAATGGTTACTTCTCTACTGAATTAAGGATGTAAAAGAGTAGTTGAGTTGACTATTTGCTTCCCCCCTCACTTGCTGCCTATATATCAGAGGCAACGGTGGGGGGAAAGCAGGAGCCAATGCTCGGGAAAGCCAGCTTAAAAGCCGGTTCTCCCCAGCACTGTTTCTGCCATGTGGGGGAAGGACAGGGGAGGCAGATGTGCAGCAGTCAGAGCCCCAGGACAAGCTGGGACAGCTGAGTTCCGACTTGTGCCGGGTCCCAGACCCACCCCGCTGCAGCTCTGCCTTTTAAATGTAGTACCTCTTTTAAATGCAGCAGTAGTAGGTTTGGGACGCGGCACAAGCTGTGACTCAGCAGTCCTGGCTCGCACCGTGTCCCTGACTGCTGCGCCTTTGCCTCTTAAATGTAATAAGAGCGGCCCAGCTCTAACTACATTTAAAAGGCAGAGTTGTAGCGGGGTAGGTCCAGGTCCTGGCATGCCAGATCTGGTACCTACCCCTGCTGCATCTCTGCAGTTTAAATGTAACAGGAGCTGGGCTGCCTGTGTGCTTGGTTTCTACTACATTTAAACTGAATAACCGCAGCAGGGCCTCTTATCAACTAATCATGTACTTGATACAAACTGTACTGAGTACACAGTCAGTCAATTACCCACTTCTTAACATCGTTATACTGAATACATTTCTCATTTCACCTGCCCAGAAATGGGAACCACAGCTCTGTGACTGATAGATCATTCTGAGGGAGGCAGGTTTCAAATGAGTTTCTGTAAGCAGTTCTGGATCCTTTGCTGAACTGCTAGTTAGCAGCATGGTGAGACCCAACACCATCCTTACATGAGCTCCCTCACCCCCTGCTGGTTGATGTGCATTAGTGTCACCTGAGAACTCGTCCTTGCTCCATAGATTCTGATGACAGGTTCTTGCCCCAAGCACTGACTCACTCCTCTCCATCCACTTACTTTGCTTTGTTTATGAAATGGTATGCCTCGTTCCAGTGAGCCAGGAGGTCTGTTGTCTCCTCGTCATACACCCGGATATTATGATACGCAAAAAGACCAGGAAAAAAATTATCGATCTCCCTCGTGACATTTAAAATGTAGTAGACGCTGCAGGATACAAAGGGAAACGAAGGTGGAGAGCTTAATTATCACAGCCCTGAAAGAGGAACTGGAATTCAAGCGATAAACCACCCACAACTCAATGTAATACAGGTGCTCTAATTGCATGGAACGATCAACAGCCCCCAACCTGTGCCTTCTGCTTCTGATTACATCAGCTGGAGATCTACGTGTGGAGGGCTTGCTGAACTGAGTCCCCTAACTCCTCTCTCTCCACAGGCTGGTAACTATCATTATCCCAAGTAAAGGCGGGGAACTCAGGCATGGAGGGAAAGGGACATGCCCACTCTACAAATGAGGGACAGAGAGAGATGGAGAAACTTGATCCAAGTCTCACAATGAATCTACAACAGTGCTAAGCATAAAACCAAGGAGTCCTGAATCTGTCTTGTGCTTTTGCAATTCCTTTCTTCCTTCCTTCCAACCAGAAATATGAATGAAAGTGGAATAATTTTACTCTACCTCTGCAGGATAGAACAGCAGGATTTTTATAATAAAATAGGCTCATACCAGGAGAGAATGAATGAATGCCCATATTAAGTTATTTCATGTCATTCAGACAAATCAATAGCACATGATATTTACTCAAGGATTTATCTAGCTTTGACTTTTAAAAATGGCATTTCAAGGATGCCATTACTACAGATCAAAGGATTAACATGTTAGTTGTTTTACTTCTTCAAAAGTGTTCAGACATCTGCTCCCAAGGACTACAATTTAAACATCTTTGTTCCTGCTGCTGAGCAATAACTTTACAGAGCCTCATAATAAGGGCCCACATGTGTCCTGGGCAAACAGCGAGTATTTATACTCAAAATTCCCTCTTGAAAATCAAGCCAAAAAAGGTTTAGTGGTGAGAGATCACTGAAAGATAATACTGCAGCCACCTGTCTGCACTAGTAGAATGGAGAACAATTCACACAACTCTCTGCTCATCTCCATAGAGTTTTGAACCACATGGATAAGAGCTTTACCCCAATACTGTGTAATCTTCTGAAGTATTTGGGAATTCACACCTCAGACAATAATAAGTTTGCTCAGGATTAACTAGACTCCTACACAGGATATGACTTCCCTCGATGTCAAGGCACTTTATAAATGAGGACAAAGACTGTCTTGTGCAGGTGGGAAAACTGTGATGGAAAAGAGAGGAAGCATTTGGTTCAATGGAATCCAAGTGCCCAGGTCCTGTGCCCTATCCATGGAAGTATGGCCTGAAAGGACCATCTAACATTTCACAAGACACCAGAACATGTTATTAAATCAAGTGATTTGATTATTTAAGTGTCTAACGTGTAAGAGCGGACATCAAGTAGCAGAAAGGTCCAGTACTCACCCTGAGCCTTGAAGCTCTTCTAGGTTGGAGGCATTCCACTCAGACCCCTAGGACACAAAGTCACACTTATACACAATATATAAGCCTTCGTTCTGCAGGGCACTTGCACATTCACTGCCCAAATGCCATGTTCCATGGAATGTAGGCAATATTTTCTCAGAAGCACTGAATTGAAACCTAGGTAATGGTGTCTGCAAAGAGTACTACAGGGCATGGTGTCCCAGGGCCCTGAATAATGATGCAGAGGTATTCTGCAGCCTCAGCCTGGCTACCAGACCGGGCTGGTCCGATTAGCTCCAACCCAAGACTATAAAAGGTTGAGAGTATCTCTGAGGCAAGAGAAAGTTAGTGGGAGGGACAGAGGAATCATTCTACAGAAAGAAACCCTAGAAAAAGTTAAAATCAGGAGTAAGCCAATATTATTTATATCACAGAGCACACAGAGGCCCAAACAAAATGGAAGCACCACTATAGTAAATGCTGTATATACACAAAGAAAAAGCCCCTCCCCTGAACAGCTTACAATCACAGAATCATAAAAATGAGGCCTGGAAGGGACCTCAAGAGGCCATCCAATCCATCTCCCTGTGCAGAGGAAGGATGCAAGTATGCCTAGACTATTCCTATGTTTCCACCCTACGGCTCTTCACTTGATTTGTGATTTAGGCTGTCATATATTAGTATGTGCTTTTAACAGGAAAGAGCAAAAATCAACACTACTGAAAGGCACATGGAGGAACACTTAGAATAATGAGCAATATACATCTTCGGACAAACAAAGGGAATGGTAAAGATGCAAAAATAAATTAAATTTGTGGGTTTACGGAGGATTTGATGGGGTGTTTGTATCCACGGAGCTAACTGCACTGACTTATTGAATGTACTGGGTAAGGGACTGATGCAAATAGTTTAAGTCAAACCCAGAAGTTAATTATAGGTAGTCAACATTTCCTGCAAGACAACATAGGAGAAGGGGCTGGAATACCATCAGATCTGGTCTTGGAACTATGTGGGTGTAAGAGAGGAGAGGTGCCTAAATAAAGTGTGTACCCAACCCTTCGTGGGTACATCAGGATGGGAGGTTGATGTAAACAGGATTGTTACTTTCCACATACAGTTGCACTCCACTGACTGCCTTCTTCTAGCTGTATTTGCCATGTGTCTCAGGAGTTTGTCAGTGTGACAGAACTACGGACTTTCTTATTATATGTATCTGCTGCTTGTCCTGTAGCACTACTGCTTTGATTTATCTGGATGTTAAATAAAGCTTTTGACAACATAAAAGATTAAAGGTCTAGAAAACATGTTCTCTGAGGGAAGGCTGAAAGAATTGGGCTTGTTTAGTTTAGAAAAAAGACTGAGAGGGGACATGATAGCGGTTTTCAAGGATGTTACAAGAGGAAGGGAGGAGGGAGAAAAATTGTTCTCCTTGATCTCTGAGGATAGGACAAGAAGCAATGGCCTTAAACTGCAGCAAGGGAGGTTTAGGTTGGACATTAGGGAAAAACTTCCTAACTGTCAGGGTGGTTAAATACTGGAATAAATTTCCTAGGGAGGTTGTGGAATCTCCATCACTGGAGATATTTAAGAGCAAATTAGACAGACACCTATCAGGGATGATATAGACAGTGCTTGGTCCAACCATGAAGGCAGCGGACTGGACTTGATGACCTCTTGAGGTCTTTTCCAGTTATATGTTCTTATCCCCGAGATTTATCAATCCCACCTGCTAAATAACTTATGTAGTAGCCACTAATGGAAAGAACCTGTCAGCTGTGACAGATGCACTTTGCAACTTTGGTAATTTCAAGCTACAGTATCCAACCCATTGTTAACAACCTCCAGTGATGGGCATTTTACAACCTTCCTAGGAAGCCTTCCCAGAGCTTAACTCCCTTTATAAGTAGAAAGTGTTCACTAATTATCTAAGCTACATCTCCCTTGCAACAGATTAAATCCATTTTTACTTGCCAGGATGCCCAAATTGCCGGTTTAGATCCAAGCTGGGCTGGTAATTAGCAGCTTTTGAGCTGCTAGGTTGCCTGCATGGGCTAAGTCAGATCATCTCAGGGTGGCTCCCAGCATATCAAAAACCACACCACAAATGTGCATTCCTTGGTTTCAATAACAAATCTAAATTGCACAGGAAAACTATTCAGACACTTGGCAAAATAAAGTACACAAGCACCATGGAGTCTCAGGCTAGGTGAGTGGGTGAAAAGGCCCCTAGAAGCCCTGGGAGAGGTTATTGCAGGGGTACACCCACAACAGAGTGCACAGAGAACAAATAGGGTTTTAAATCACTGTACGATTCACCCTGGCCTATCGGCATTGTCTTTGCATCTATCATGGAAAAGATGACACTACTGCAACGTACACAACTGCACCCATTTCAATTAAGTCTTTCTATTGACTGGCAACTCCCAGTTTTGCCTAGAGTACCATCTAGTGGCAAGAGACTCATCCTGACTGTGAGCCTCCTTAAAGACTGAAAGAGCAAATCACCTTTCAAACTGATTATTTACAAAAAGCCTGCCATGTGACAGGCACTTTGGACTCTTAGTGCATTACTGTTACCTTTGATTTAGCAAAGCAAAAATACAGAGGGCACAAAACTGGTATACTTGGATAGTGTCCTGATGTAGGTGCTTACCTCATCTTCAATAAAAATGACTCCTATTCCTATAAATAATAAATAAATCCATAAAGGGCAGCCTCTCCTCTGCACAGTGCACCAAACAAACCCAAGCACAATCAGGGCTGGGACACTTTTCATTATATCTACTTAGCTTCCAAAACAGGGCAACAGGTTACAGTGCACACAGGAAAAGTCACAGCAGCAGGAATAAATGGTGAAAAGGGACAGACAATATACTCCCTCAGAGCTGCTTTCAGGACATGGGAGAGAGCTGTTTTCCCACATACTGTATCAACCCCTGCCAACCTCTTATTTTCTTTCCATCAGAATAAAAAGCTCTTATGCTCATATTGCAGCCCCTGCCAATTACCTATAACTAGCAGGTGAGGCCCGTTATTGATTGGGCAGTCATTTTGCATAGACTACATTTATAGGAAAGTTCAAGAAATTAAATGTGCAATAGAATTTATTAATGTACTTGCAAAAGGGAAGTAAAAGAGCAGTTTTAAATTTGTAGGATTTCAACTTCAAACATTATTAATTTTATTGAATAATTAACATACATAGTAAATTTAAATCAGAAACTCGTAAAGCTTCCATTATTCTTTCCCCAACTAATTTGAATGTGTGAGATTTGTGACACTAAAAATTTTCTTTGCACTAAAATGACAATTGAATAGGTGACTCGATATTAATTTTACTAGCAAATATTTTTCTGATCTTTGATCATAATAGATATGATTTTTTTCTCATGAAAAACAAAAATAATTATTTAAACTTTCACCTAATATATCTAGTGTAAAAAGTAGTGCCATCAGCTAATTTAAGTGGCAGGATTGTTCATGCAAAATTTGGTATCTGTAGGTAATGTCAAAGTATAAATTTATTTTGCACAAACAAATCTACAAACAAACTCTTCAAAATATATAGCAGATTACAAAAGCAAAATGCCATTCACACAAGTCCCTCTCTTGCCTAGAAGCAGGCCCTAATCAAACACTCCCACCTTTGTACATCGGTCTGCTCCTCAGCTTGAGGAGTCCAGATGAAACAAACAGACCCCTTAGCACAGCACCATGCTACACCCATGATGTGTTCTGCTCCTGAGCTGAGCTGGCCTGGAGAGGACCATTGAGGCAGCACATTCTCAGAAAGCCCCTTTGTCCCTCTAGCTAGCCCCTCAGCATGGCCCATTGTGTTCAGAATAAAGGCTCAGCTACCAGAAAGCAATGGCAGGATGTGAGCCTTTGGAAGCAACATAGGGAGAGGAAAGAAAGGATGCCTTTAGTCTCCTTTCATAAAAGGCTCAACATCAGGTAACATCACCGGTTAGTATTTCTCTCCACTGCAGCCTTTATGCTACACACAGCTTGCCCTGAACCCAGTGGCTGCTAATGTTTGACTGATGCCCCCTCCTCAAGTCTAGCACAGCTTCTGACTCCGTGGCTTACCAGATACAGATGATCAAAAATCAGAGATGGCTTGTCCATCTGCCCCAGAATAAGCAGCATTTCATTGTCTATAAATTCCTTGAATTCTTTCAAGTTGCAATTCATCTGCTTCTCCAGCTCATTTCGTATCTGTGAGGCAGAAGAGAACAAAATCTGCCACTTAGGAAATTACAGCATACCATCTAGATGATGGGCTCTTTGGCATGTTTTCCACTTTTAAAAGGAAGGTGCCAATAAATTATACATATCTGTTAGAGAGCAAGCGCGCGTACACAATCCACAGAGAAATACATAAATGCTTTCAGAAACAAATAACTTGAGTAAAAGGGCATGTGAACAAATAAACTTTCATACCAAGCCTGATAGGAGCAAAAGAAGCTGTTATGGTATTTTGCACTATGAAGTATTCGCTGAAGTGTTGAACACCCAGCACTGTGCTAGCACCAAAGAAACAAGAAGCAAAAAATGGCAGCATCATTGTGAAAAGGGAATCAGATCTTTTTAATTCTCTCACTTTTAACGTGTCAGGAGGCAAACATTTGTAAGGTGCGTAGATTTTCCTCTTTACCACCATCTTTTGAAAGCCAAACCTACCAAAGCTTTCTACATTACAACACAGTATGTGACTAGCTCTACTAAAACAGAATAAACTTAAAAAACAACGAATAGTCTTGCAACACCTTCGAGACTAACAAGACATGTAGATGGTATCATGAGCTTTTTTTGGGCACAATCTACTTCTTCAGATGAATGGAGTTAAAGAGATCCAGGGGACATAATCTAAGCATTTTGGGGGCAGCCTAAGAAGAAATGCTAGCAAACAATTTGTATGGCTTTTTATAATTGTAGAAAATTCCAAGCAAGACCATATTCAGGGTACACTGTGTGCCAGTTTTCAGGTCTCATTATACCTGGGACTCCTCTAGGACCTCCCATCTGAATATTTCAGTTATTTAATGTAAAGAATTCCCATTGGTAGGTTGATGATGTCCTCATTTTACAGATGAGAAAACAGAGGGGCAAAAAACAGATTTGTCCAAGAAGAACAAGTGAATCATGTAAGCACCATTGTAAATATACATCTTAAGTGTCCTGACTCTCAATCCTCCACAATGCTACCTCCTAAACTCTGCACAACAGGCACCCAGTGGCCACAAGCCAGCAAATGGTAGATTTGCTTACTTCTTTGGAGGTCACATTTTCCAAGTCTTTGCTCATCATGATACTTCGGAGTTTGGCTTTAATGAATCGCTCTGTTCTTTCCCCCTCAGTTGGCCTGCAAAAAAAAATTAAAGGAACTATCCAGACAGGCAGAAGGCACCAGGAATACTCTCTGCATAATGGTATTTTCTACATGGAGAAAGGATGGGAAGGATTCAAGTTCATTAACCTAACACTGATTATAGAGGAAAACTTTACAAAACTACGTGTGAACTGTTAAGTGACCAAACTATCAGAGAATTGAAAGGGAGAATGTGAACAAAGTGAAGTGAACAAAGATTCAAAATGAAACTCAGAACTGACTTGTCAACAAATAATGCTGGAGAATCAGGGCGTGTCGATTCCAGGTCCTGCATTGTGTTCCATTCATTGATGCAACTCTGGTCTGAACAGATGCAGCTTTCATAGTACGTGGCCCAGACTAAGGCCATTCCACCTGGGAAGTAGTTGTACCTCCGTGCAACCTCGCAAGCTTTGTGGAGGATCTGCAGGGCAGACCTGCAAGTTTCAAAAGTAAAGAAGAGGAGAATCTGAGCACCCTGGAAAGTAGGAGCACACAGAAGCCAGCCCCTGATGGTTTTCAGTGAAGACTTATTTTCAACATAGTGTGGTTTCTTGACAGCAAAAGATTTGTTTTTTTCGTCTTCCAACAGAGGCATCACAAACACTAAACTGTAGGGTTTGGATGCTCTCTCAAGAGCAGGTAACCACTCAATACAGGACAAAATTCACGCCATGCAAGAGACCAGCACAAGGCCGCTGGGACTTAATTGTTTTGCCAACTTAAAATCCCAGACCAAAAAAAAGTAAAAATGTGGACACTTCAAACTATCTCTACTAAGAAGTCAAAAGGCATGTTTAATAGCATTCCTAGTCCCTGGCACACACCAAGAATGGAGTCTAGATTGGGTAATTTCTTTTTGCAAATTATAGCATTTAACTTAAAAAAAAATCTTTCAGTTCTGAAGATGATATTATACTAAACACATTAACCACATCTGAAGCGGCTAACCAGAGGAACATAGTTTTACAATGGCAGTAACAAGGGGCTTATTTGTTTATGTACCAAATAATCCCTAAAATTACATCTTTTCCCATATCCACATTGTTTCCCTATTACATGTTACAAGAGCTTACATTTCATCAACTCCAGTACAGCCAGCATAATGTATGTGCCAAAATATATGCATTCTGTTATGTATCTGGATAAGTCCCTTAAAAACTACCACCATTAAAGGTAATCTGTGGTCACAGTAGTTAGGAATTTCATGATTTTCAAATATTTCCATTTTGCTGTTTGGACATTTCTGTATATGGGAGGGTGTGATTATAAAAGCTCAGCCAACATAATCAAAAGCTGCAAAGTGAAACTCTCGGTTGCATGGAAAGTTATCAGACAAGAGGAACTCTAGGGCAACACTACACCAATAAAGAGCAGCAGAAATTCCATGAAATTAGTGAGGGATCCTGAGATGACCTCTTTAGCTAGTTACAAAAATATGCAGAGTCAGTATGAGGTCTGCAGACTGAGCAACTACATGTTCATACTCTCATATTCAGACATTTTATTTCATGTAATTTCCCTCAGTGCTTATACGAGAGAGTATATAGTTGCTCTAAACAGAAGCATGTGATTTATCATTAGGAAAGTGGAATGATTTTGAATAGCATGTTCATTACTCCTTTCACCATACTTACCTGCTAAGACAACCAGCTTTTTAGAAAATATTTTTTTTCTAAAGGCAATAAATAATAGCTATGTAAAACGCTAAATGTATTGGTTTTTTAAAACAATGAATTATCTTTTTTTTTTTAATAAAACTAAATCAGCAACATACATACCACATAGCTTGCACAGAAACTGGTTTGAAGATATGCATCTTCCCTGCAGTGCTCACACTAAATCCACTAACAGAGAGAGAAGGAAAAGTCATACAACACATTCGATGCTCCATTCAGCAAGCCACCAGTTTTCTTGCTAAGACAGTAATGCTCATGCTGCAAAGTGAAATCAGTCAAAGGCACTGCAGTAGGTGTGGGTTGACATGGACAGTTCACCAGAATCATAAATGGGATTTTATGTGCCATGATGATCTAACATGGCTCTTGCAAACAAGAATGTCAAGGGAAATGTTTGTGCAAGTGCACTGCAATGAATAAATACTGTGTATTTTGCTTTAAGAAATCACTAATAAGATCTAACACATTCTATCAGATTGCACAAAGGTAGCAATAAGCAAAAATAAATGATCGATCAAATGGACTGAGGAGAAAGAACCTAAATTTGAACTTTCCCTTACTTTAAGGACACATGTTCTTAAAATAACTCTCTAACTGGGCAAAATAAATCAACATTAATATCCTCTGGGCTCAGATCTGAGCTACCATGGTCTTACTCTCTATGGCACTCAAATTCATCCCTCAAGACATTAAAATGTTTTTGTTTCATACCCATCTCCATCAAGATGTATCTTGGTATCACTCCACAAACGCAGGACCATCCCGATAGTGCAGCTTTTACTACCATGGAAAAGAAAGGTGTGACAGCATTCAGTGCTATTGTTTTCAGTTCAAATGCTGGACACAACACGGTTATTTTCCACTATTAACTCCCAGTAAATTCTGAATACTATTTATCTTCATTTAAAAACCTCATCTCCCCTCTAGCAATTCTCACTGCAGAATCTAAACTCATACATACAGGGTACAACACACACTGCACAGCCACATGTGAAAATCTTCAGAGCTGCTCTGATGCCAGTGTGCTGTTCTTCAGTGACAGAGGAGCCACTTTTTATAAGCAACAGCTACAAATTGCATCTCTTTCCTGCTCCCAGCGGGAGCCACAGATTCCATCTTAGTTCCACCTCTGAGTTTTACTGCATCTTCCCCACCAAACGCCCCAAAGAGGGACAATTCCCTAAATGAGCATCACATGTACTCCAGCCCACTGTGTGTCCTGTTGTCTGATACAGAGTTTCAACCCCTCCAACGATAAGCGTAACATTAGGGCACGATGGACCCTTAAAAGGTGGTTTGTGGGGTTTTCATCAAATCATTTTGACTGGAAGAAGGAGCTAAGGGGTCTTATGAGTTTGCCCAATACAAAAAAGTGCTTCAGTGTGAGAGAAAAAAAATATGTCAAGAAAACTAGCCCATGATGGGGACCAGATGCTTTAAACTAGTAAATAAGTAAGCTGTCAAAATATTACGCTTTAAAGGAAACTAGCATGCACATGGCAGCTGGTGTGTAAAGAATTCAAAATGATTTTTAAATCATAACCATTGATAAACAGATCAAAGCAGCCTACAGGTTCATTTCAATGCATACACAAGTAGTGCATAATTCAGAGACTTCAGAGAAAAGCATATAAACAGGAATCAGTACAAAAGCCCCATGTCAATAACTCAGAATTGTGACAGTCAATGACCTTCATTCCATCCTCAACATAAGACCCAAGGTGCTGGGATAAAATGGACATTACTGATGTACTAAAAGGTTTTATTTAACCTAATCTCTAAAGACATAAACTTCCTTAACCCTTCCTATGCCCACTGATACATGGGGTACACCATTTCCTCCACTGACAACAGTTATTCATTAATTGCGGTGCTTCTTCTCAGGTGATACCAACATATTCATTATCTTCTTGGCACTGTCATCTGCCAGTTCTCCTTTGCCCTTCCTTGTTTTCTCTTCCCTCCCTTGGGTACCCAATTTAACTCTTGGTGAGCATGGCTCCCAGTTCCCATACAATGCACAAGTCTCTGCTAGCTCAGCATTCTTTCTTTGATTATCTTTTCTACACCTGCGGCTCTCTCAGCTCCCCTACTCTCCCAGGGATCACTGTCCTACCCGGAATTCAGGGCTGCTCTGGGATATTTGCCAGGACTATTTCCCAGGTAAGCTTCCTCATTTTGCACTAGTAACCACTACTAGAAATTATTTCAAAACTAGTCCATCCTAGTTTTGGCCAAGATGGTTTTTTTTTTTTTTATAATGTTCCATTCATTAGAGCTGGGGCAGGTCTCCTTTACCCCACTGATGGTGCTTAACAACAGGGAAGCATAGCAGCAAAGTGAGAAAGAACTTCACAGCCAGATGTAACCAGTGGGATTACTGTCAATGGAAACATTTTCTTACTGTATATATATATATATTTACTCCTTCCTAACACATATCTGCCCTCTTCATTTATACCACAAAATAATCCACTCTTGATTTTTTAGAAGACAAGGGAAAACATTAAAAAAGCCCTGCATTTTGGCTAGTCCTTAGATGGAATCAAGTGTCCTTATTCTCTACCACACACTCTGCTTGTGTCCTTGAGACATGTAATGACTTCTTTGCCTCTATTTCTTCATCTATAAAATGAGAAGAACATGAGGATTCTGAAAATTACTTAATATTTTATGTGGCTATGGAAAAATTAAGCATACTTATCAGAAAATATATCCCAGCCAGAAGAACTCAAACGAGAAAAAAGCTAGACCTAAATCCCCAATCTCTCACCAGTAGAAGTGTGTTTGTTCTTTGCAGTAGCTTTATACTACCTAGAAATTCATCCAGATCAATCACTGTCCAGCTCTGGGACATTAACACCACTTTGGTCCTGATTGAAAAAGCATCCTCCAGTTGTGCAGCTCTAAGTAACTGCAGACATAGCTGGGGGCCATTAGACATTTCACTACCTAACTGGCTGCAGGGCAGTCAGATACCACAGAGCTATAAAGGATTGTGCACACAGTACTTTGCCCGGATCTGTTTGCAGTGACTTGAATCCCTTTACAACATCATTTCCTTCTCTTTATAGGAACTAGGAGATGTCATAGTAAGGCAGAGAGTGCACTGTTCAAGTAACACCGTGCCACAAGAGAAGTCTGCCAGACATACCTGTCCTTGCTGGAAAAGTCCACTCCCAGTAAAATGTTTTCTTCTGTGTCTTGTCGCCCACTGCTATACACAACGACCATGTACCTGACTCGGTCTGTCCACGCACTTTCCAAGCGCACAGCCTAAAACAGGGCAACATAGCTCTGCAAATCTGCTGTCAATGATCATTATTACCATTAGCATTAGAGTTCATTATTTGTATTGCAGTCAGGCCCAAACACCTCAATCATCATAGGGCTCCATGGCATTACCTCTAGAGAAACATCTAGAAAGACACAGTCTTTGCACACATTTAACTGCTAGTTTAACCAAAAGCCTAATAGGCATGGAGGGAAGGAACACAGTGGAAGTGCAGTTTCTTTGCCTAGATTACCTGTGACCATTCTGAAACTTGTTACAAGGGGACGTCTGAGGGGAAAATAAATGGGATTTTTAAAAAAATGACTAAGTAACAAAGTTGATAATTGTACCAACTGGAATTTAGGAAGGCACTAAGAGGGCTCTTCCATCCCTTTCTTTTTATGATTCTTACAATGCAATGTTGCAGTGACCCTACCTGGGGTAATTCAGGCCTTTCCCTTCTGATGTGACATTTCATATCCTCTACAGATTGGTGGCTGTTTGCATTACCCAAATGGGCAGGGTTTTAATAAAAGATACTTTATCTTCTTTAAAAGGGAAGCATGGCTCTGTTAGAAATACCCCTGATCATGGTGCTATTTTACAGAACTATTTCAGACTCCTCCAGCTGAAAGAAGGGAAGAAATTGCAGGTTCTCTTACCAATTTGATTCTGTCCTCACAGCGCAGAAGGTTGATCATCACTTGAAGGTGCTGGGGCAAGTCACCTGCAGAGATGATTGGGAACGTATAGAGTAGTGGTTCTCAAACTTTTTGGCCCATGGCCCACCCGGGTCAACACAAACCTTTCCACGGACCACCAGCTGCTAATGGAAACGCGACATTAATTACATAATTACGCCCGAGTCATTTTCCTAGTGCTGTAGCTAAAAGAACAGTTTAATTTAACCAGCAGGAAGGAAATAATAATTGAAATGATTAAGCAGATTAAGTGATTTAATTTTCTGATGTTATTTTAAATAAAGTAAACTATTAATTTATGTCCAATACAAAAGGTTTCAACATCGTTTTTATTTATGGAAGGGGTGGGGAATCTTTTTTGGGTCGGGGGCACTGACCCACAGAAAAATCAGTTGGGAACCACACACACACAAAACATAAAAACCCCTCCAACCCCCCTCCCTCCAACCCTTAGTGATGTGGCCCCCAACTGAGACACCTCACTCTTCTGGTGCTCCAGCCCCATGGGGCGAGGTGAAGGGACAAAGAGGATTGAGGTTCAAGGCTTCCCATAGGCCAGATTAACTCTTCTAGGGTTCTGGGGTTAGTGGATTTTGTGGACCCCCCAGGCTTTGGAGTGAGGCCAAAATGAAGGGTTCAGTGTGTGGGATAGGGCTGTTAGTGAGTGGGATGAGGGTGCAGGAACTGGGCAGGAGGTGGGGTACAGGAGGGAGTGAGGGGTGAGGTCTGGGTGGGAGGTAGGGTGCAGGAGTAGGGTGGGGGTAGGGTGTCTGGCCAGGGGGAGGAGGCAGGAATAGGGCAGGGGATGGTTCTGGTCAGGGGGAAGGAGCAGACTGGAGGTGCGGGGTTTCAGTGGAGGGAGTGAGGGCGGTGGGGTGCAGAGTCTGGGCATAAGGTAAAGGGAGGGCACTGACCTGCTTTCACACACCCCGCTGCTCCCAGGTACCATGTAACACAGCCTCCCACTGCTCCCATTGGGCGGAAGGGGAGCAGCAGCATGAGGAGCCCCACGAGGCTCAGGGCTCCTTCTCCGCAGCAAGAAGCCAGTGCTGGTGCTCCAACCTAAAGAGGGGGGGAGGGCTCAAGGCTGAAGCACCAGTGTGGGCTCCCTCCTGCGGGGGGATTAAGGATGGGCTGAGCTTGAGCTGGGGACCACCTGAAAGGTGTCCATGGACCACTAGTGGACTGCAGACCCCACTTTGAGAACCACTGAGAAACTTGAAATTCCTGTAAACTAGAGAATATTTGGGAAGTCATTCAAGCCTCATACTCTCAGAGAATTCTTAAAATGGTAACAACAGAAATGAATTTCCTGGATACAAGAATAATTGGTCTGTCATAGAAACTGGACGTTTCAGCGTTAGGTGTGTCTTAGATACATAAGGAATGCGCCTCTGCCACTGGTTTAAATTATAACCAATATGATTTGTCTCACAGCTATCACATCTTGCACTGACCAGTACAATTTGTGGGTAAGTGATTGGGAGGGGAGAATGGGGAAACTAAAGATTCTTGAAAGATTCAGGCTATAAAAATAAATACATTTGTGAATTTCAGGCCATCTTCCTTTTGGAACACAATACGAGTTTTGTATGTGGGCAGGCTGCAGGTCTGGACCCAGCAGAGGTTACAGTAACATGTTACCCTAATGTAGTTAGTACCATTCATGCAACAGCATCTTGGAATCTACATTCCTATTTGGTAAAAATGGGTTAAAGAATGAAGTCATACATCTGAAAATAAAAAAAGACCCTGACTAATAATGTGATAATGCAAGCATAGCTTTCTATATAAGACACAGTTCCTCCCATAGAATACTTGCTGGGCATATGAAATTGCTGACAATGTGAGAGACCAAACACCAAAGTTGGCATTCAAACATGTTCTTTGTTATTCTGGAGTGTTTACTAAGCAGCAGACATACAGTATCACACTGTGCCTTTCCCACATGCTCCTTCATGCAGTGTGACTGGTAGGGATGTAATAGCTTAGTTGATTAACTGATAAGCAAAAGCTTATAGGTTAATGCTATAGACTACATGCATTTCCCTCCCCCCTGCTCCACTGCGCCAGTAGATTTTCTATCAGGCTGGCCAGCAGCCCAGCTCAGTCATACCTCGTGCTGGCTCTGGGACCTACCCCTGCTGCGGCTCTGCATTTAAAGTGTATTAGGAGCTGGGCGGGCAGGCAGGCAGCTAAAGCAACTAGTGACTAGCCAGGTACTAATGCAACTAGTACCGGGTTAGTCACCTCTCTTTTGGGATGTGAACCTCAATAAGCAACATTCTTGCATTTTCTTAGTCTCCACTGAACAAAGGTAATGGAAATGGGGGCAAAAGTGCTTCTTCTCCCTCCCTCCAAAACTAGCCAGCTAAATTAACAGGGTAAAGGGGCTGCCAACCCTTGAAACACCAGGTACTGGACATTGGCCTCACAGAAATGTGATTTTCTTTTTCAGTTCAATCCCAAGGATGCACACGCCAAATGCAGCATGCTGATCTGCACATGAGGGTCCACAATCCCATACAGTACTGTTACACCCACAGTTCATTTGGGGCCCTTATGCTCTGCAAAAAAGCTTTCCTTCTGTCTACTCAAACCCTTATGTGAGTTGGTTCTTGCACATGGATCAGATTGGTTACACATCAAAGTCTGTAAAGAGAAAGTAAAATGCAGTTCTGGTAACCCTTGCCCATGTCTCATTTTCACTGGATAACACAATTTTGCCATTAGCTTTTTTCCATTTTCCAACTACTAGCTATGGAAAAAAACTAGACTGGAAAATCTGTAGAGAGGAGTGGAACTGTTTGGTTGATGTTGCTTTTTAATTATACATCCATCATGCATTCCCCCTAAAATTCCATTTATATCTCTTATTAAAAGTCAAGATTGTAACATAGCATAAAAATATACAAACCAGTATTGACAAGGTATTTTTTCAAAGTAGGAACAATAAAATTGACCCTTCTCATGTCCATGTTCAGCAAGGCGTGTGTCTAATTTTAAGCACTACATTTGACTTCAGAAGGATCACTAATACACTTGGTCCCGTGCTTACAGACCCATCAGGAATCAAGGCCTGCAGCAGAGCTAGTTTCTAAGGCAGCCTCATCAGCACAACTGGCCTGCAGAAGGTGCCTGACAGTCACCTGACCTGAATGTCTGCAGAGGCCAGCAGCCTGGTTCCTAAAGCAGGAACAGCAGCAGCAGCTTCCTGGCTTCTCAACACTCCTGCCTGCCCCGTGCTACCTTGTCCCTGCTGCTCCTGCCTTATGCGTAGTCTTGCCTCTGGCCTGTCCCTGCCTGAGCCCCTCCTTGCCTGACACCCTGCTTGCTCCAGTTCCTGACCATTGTTAATCCCTCGCTCTGGCTCTTGACTACAGACTGACCTCCGGGCTCTGGTATCTAGTTCCTGACCTCCAGTTTTGATCCTAGCTCTGGTGACAGATTACACTCTGGCTTGGGCCACTAGGCTTGCTGCCCAATCTGCCCACCAGGCTGGAGCAACCTCCTCCTGATTGGCAGACAGTACCTTACTGAGCCAAGGCTTCCGTACCCACCAAACAGAAGATAAAACTATTTACAGCGGGTCCGTGCTATAAGTCCAATATATATTCCAAAAAACTTGGACTTATAGCGAAACAACTGAAAGCAGGGAATTTTTTTCCCCGCAGCTCACTTCCACTGAAGCAAATTGGGGGGAGTGTTTCGCACAACTTATAGCGGGAAATGGGAGGACTTATAACACATCAGTTCCTACAAACGTCAACGACTTTAGCGTGGAACGGATGTACACCGGGGCGACTTACAGCGGGGACCCCTTGTATCAAGAAAATAGAACTGCCCTGTGTAATGAGCTCAGCTTTTTGGTATATAAAGAGAGGCAAACACAAAGGAGATTTAGCCAAATTAGTAAAGCACAAAAAATAGACATTTTTTCTCACAAGAAGACAGAAAACATGGATGGCATTTCACAAGAGCCTCATGTGGCTCAGATTTTCCTCAAAGGTCCCAGACTAAAGAACCCTGTACTGAATATTATGATGTTCATAGAGAACCACTTTCAACTTCAGTGAGTGACAATTATAAGAGAAAAACTTAAAACACAACAAATAGTCTAGTAGCACCTTAAAGACTAACAAAACATGTAGATGGCATCATGAGCTTTCGTGAGCACAACCCACTTCTTCAGATGTAAGAAAATTACAGAAATCTGGACACAACACTCATCTGTTCCAATTCAACTTTTTCCCTTGTAAGTGGGATGGAAGATTGGTTGTATTCAGCAGATTACACATTGGCCCAGTCTAATGCAGTGGGGGAGTCCCCCACTTCCTCATTACTCTATTAGTCTGTCACTATGTACAACACAACCAAACAGAGGAAAGCTTTTCAATAAGTGATTTAATCAATAACCTGCATGTTTGTGAGGATGTTGCAGACTCCGCTGGGCTTGTGGACTGTTTCCCTGTTGCAAGAAAAGCGCTGCTCCTTTCACCATGAAAAAGCTCTCACTTAAGCTGGAAAACAAAAGTCACAGGAAATCAACCCAAGGAAAACATCAGCAAAACACTCAGGGTCAGGATACATTTAGATGGAAAGTCCCAAGCTTCAGACATTACAGGACATTGCTGTAACAATGTACATTTCCCAAGTCTGACGTTGCATCCCTGCAACTGTACTACTCAAAAACTCTGGAGTTATTTCTGGAGGGTATATGATTTTTCAACAGGCTTACAATGCTTGGTCACTACAGGAGTTATTTCCATGAGCTCTTAGTAGGGATGTAAAAGGTTAACTGGTTAACCAGTAAGTCTCACCCTACAGGATCACCAGTAGGGGCTAGAGCAGCTTCCTGCCTGCCCAGGGTGGGGGCCTGCTCCAGCCCCAGAGAGCCCACTGGAGCAGCCCCTGTCTCTGGCAGGTCCGGGTGCCCCACACTGCAGGTTACAGGCTAGCTTCCTGGAAGCGGGCTAGTGCTCCTATAGAGCCCGCTGCAGAGCCCATAGTGAAGCCTTCTCTCCAGGACAGCAAAGCCTCTTCCCCAGGAGCAGGACAGCAAGGGCTGCTACCAGCCCCACTCCCGGAGAGGCTTTATCTTTATACTGCAGAATCTGCAGTGCGTGTAATGGCTAGGATCTTTAGCTGTTACATGGTTACATTTTTAACCACATTTTTACATCCCTAGTTCTTACAGAGCTGGAAGTAAACTTCCATATACACATCATTAGATTATGAAACTCTACAACTTAAAAAACAGCAACTGTTAAAATTCTGCCACAACCAGTAATGTAAAGCACTAAATCAGTCATTTCTTAGTAACGCCTACAGCACACATTTCTTAGGAATGGGGAAATTAAAAACCAATAAAACTGAAATTATACATTTTTATTAGGTTATACAAGGGCAAAAAAAAATCGGTTCTAAATGAAAACAGTACAAGTCATGCAAAACTGCTTGGAGACCTTGAAATCCATGCAACAGTAAAGAATGGCTTTTTTGCTCTTAGTGTGCCTCATCCTGTAGTCCTCATGCATGTGAAGTTTCTCCTGGCGGTAGGCCAGGCCCCAGTAGGTGCAAAGATATGAGTGCATTTCCCCAAAATTGAGAGGAACATGGCTTAGAGCATAAGTAACAAAATCATCTGTTACAGTAAATGGCAGCAAGTCTACTTACACATTAGCAGGATGTATTGATGAGCATTTGCCATTTGTGTCAATGACCATTTTTAAAGTTAGCATTTCCCACAACAATGAAAAGCAGCATCTACTAAACTGTTTTTTGGTTACCACAGTTACTGCTTACATAGTATTTCTTCTAAAGATTGAGACATTGAGTAATGATCTTTACTAGGCAGGCCCTTCATTTTAGACCCAAATTTGCCTCTGTCTCATACCACAGAACTTTGGGTTCTCGTCTTTATTACTGTCAATTATCTGCTAAGCTAAAACACTGCTTTATGAGACTGTGGCTGGAGGAAATTATTTACATTACTGAAATCAACCCCACTCGGGTCAAAGCGCCCTGCACTATCTGCACTATTTTCCCCTTGGCCTCATTTCAAGTCTTTGTCCCTAGGGAGGAGCTCACACTCTATTGCTCAATTCTAAGCGAAAAAGTCCTAGTGAAAAACATGGAATTGTAGCATTCCACAGCTCCCCTCCCTGGGAATAGAGCTCCCCACACTAGTTCAATAAGGTCAGGTTTAAAGATACACTTTTGATTGGTCTGAAACATAGCCAAAATTCTATCACTCAGACCTGTGAGAACCTTGCAACATGGCCGCACTCCGGGAACTAACTGAAAACAGCACTTTCACATTTACTCTCTCTCAGTGACTCAGTAATACACTACCAGAACGAGATTCTGCAACTGCAAGTTAGTTAATTCCATTCATCATGCATGCACCACACAAGAATCCAGCTCCCTCTGCCATAACTGTGCTGGTTCTGCTGCACTAATGGGAGAATGAAGCAGCAAAAAGGATAGAGAGGTATATAAGAAAAGCATCGCTAACATGAACAGCTTTGACTTTTAAATACATTCTGGAAGCAGATCTGCTGAGTAAGGTGCTGCCTGTTAGTCATGTTACTGCAACTCAGCCATCTCCAGTTTAGGGCTGTAAAGTCCCGGTTAATCAGTTAACCTGTTAACTGATTAAGTGGAATCCCAGGTGGACTCGTTCCAGCCCAGCTGGAGCAGCCCCCAGCCCAAAGGCTGCTGGCTCCTGCCCCCACTCCCGATATGCAGGGCTGCCACGTGCCCCCTCCCTCCCGCAGCGGTGCCTGGCTCCCAACCTGCACAGGGCTGGAGCATCCCTCTGCCCACAGCAGGCAGGGGGCTCTCCCAGGCACCGGTTACTTGTTCACAGCCCTACTCCAGTTGTACATAAGAAGAAAGAACAGTTAAAATAACCCACAGCTAAATACATAGACTTATTGTCTTGAGAAACTTGTCAAATAATCCAACTCCTTTACATTTCCCTTTGAAAAATGGGAAACTAACACAGTACAATACATTTCCCTGATCAAACAATGGATGTGAAATCTCTTTCTGAGACAAAAATGAAGCGATGAACACAAGACTTTTCCCCACATTAGTAATCGTAGCTGTGGTGGGTCATCTTTGTGACATTTCCCTCTGCTGTAGTAATGGCAATCAACACATCTCTTATGATAAAGAGGAGAATTTCCAGTCACAGGGCAATGAGAATGTTGCATTATCTAATGTTTATGAGATCATCCCATGTTTCGGGACCAGCATGAAGTCCCACTAAAAGGGCAAACCGCCTGAGATTATTTCTGTGGCATTGTATTCATCTATATGAAAATGACAGTGGAGAAGTCAAACAACTCACTGAATTCAACAGATAATTTAAAGAAAAAAATCACGCACATTTCCCGGACGGCGGCCCCAGCCTCACAAAAGGCAGCTCTCTACCACTATCCACTCTCATGTCCCCACATGGATTTCAAATATCCAGTAATCCAGTACATAAGCATGTCAAAGCTCCTCTTTGTGACAACACTTATTTTAGGAGTTTATTAAAATGCAAATGCTGCCCAATGTTGTACCAAAGATATACTCCAAGGACATAGGCTTCCCACAAAAGAGGTTTTTCTGTACTTTCTAACATGTCATGCAACTGTTCTAAAATAGTTAAATAAAAACAAAACAAAACAGAACATTCCAACTCATTTCTATATTGCTTCTTAAAAAGGAGCACATTTCTTAAACATGTTATTTTTGATAATAGCAACAAAACTCATTTCCGGACTTCAGTTAACATTATTTCTACCAGACTTAGAGGATTTTTTAGGCATTTCAGTAAAATATGTCATTAAAAATTCCCACAAAACAATACCCACCACCATGACACAACAAACCCTAACCTGCTGAGCCCTAGTAAGCAACATTTGGTAGCAGAATAAAAAACAAGTGACATGTACATACTAATTTGGGCTTGGTTTCTTTGAACAGCAGAAGCACTGTGCTGGCCCAAGAGACAGGCAGAAGTCAGTAAAACCAAAAAGATTCATAACCAACTGTTCAACTCACATCCTTTTTATTCTAAACCCTTAAAAAAAAAAGAAAGAAAGAAAGATTGACCGCATATTCTGGGAGAAGCAGAGAAATCTCTTGTCCGTTGATGCTACCCAGGAACTGGATGATTTTTTGAGAACACTGTGTCTTCCACTGATATCCTGGCTTGAAAAAGCACTTGTCCTAACATATCCTGATGAAAGAGAGCCATTCAAAGGGGAAAAAACAGCTGAAGCTTGTTTAATCATTTCCCTCCTACAGACTTTTTTTTTTCCTCTTGAACACTCTGGAAGTAACAGCACATATCAGAAAATGCAAAGCAAAACAGCTGGCCTCCAAATAAATGCCAAATTAATGTGGACATCACTAGATAAAAAGTGTCACATTGACTAATGACTATTTGTTTTTAATATCTAATGTTGCATACCAATACAGCAATATTGCTATAAGAAAAGCATCAGATATAAACTTTAAGTCTTTTATCGCTTACAGTATCACTACCAAAGTTTGCTTCATTCTTTTACACAGTGACACATAAGTAATACTAGTAAAACAAAGTCTTCACACAGCTAAGTATTGTTTGTGCAAAAGTTGTTCACAACCATAGTTACTGATGAAAGCTTCTTACAAAGCCTTGACTAATTGTCCAACGTTTACTACAGGCATGAACCATAATCACATGCTTCTACCTGACAAGTACCACTGGGCTAAGCAAAGGAAGAAGCTGTTCTGTATATTTTTTTTGCCCTGCCAGCCCCTCTCAATTAGCATATACACCAGATAAAAAACAAAACCATCTTCTTCATTCCCAACAAATTCTCACCAATTCTGTGCTTTTCCAAGAGGAGTAACTTCAAGCCCTAGACTAAATGCAATGCTGAGGTTATCTCATAGTCCAAGTGATATATGAGGGACAGGAAGGGTTTTGAGGGCATCAGGAAATTTGGTCTCTATACCCAGCTGTCACTGATTTCCAGCGTGGGACCTTAGGAAATTCACTCATTCCTCTAGATCGCAGCTTCCTGGTCAGTTGCTGTGGGATAAGAACATGACTGCTCACAGAGCTGCAAGGCAGCATTCACTAGTGTCTGTACAATGCTTTGAGAGCCTCTCGACGAAGGTTCTATCATGTATTACAATTAATAACCTTCTCTGTCAGGGGAGGGTTCTGGAGCCCCCATGACAAAGAACCTAGAGACACAGTGACCCAATATGCTGCTCTAAAGTCACAATAGGGTAAATCCAGAGTAATTTCTGAGAGTTCAAGTCAGCAGGGGAAGCAGCAAAAGCTTATTGGATAGTTGACTAGCCCTCTATCACAGGCAGCAAGTGGGAGGGAGCAGGAGCCGGTGCTGGGGGGAGCTACCTTAAAAGCTGGTTCCCCTCAGCACTGTCTCCACGGGAGTCAAAGGGGTAACGGGAACCAGGCACGAGCTGGGAATCAGCTGATTCCGGGCTTGTGCCCAGTCCCAGATGCTGTGCCTCTGCCTTTTAAATGTATTAAGTGCTGGCAGCTGCTGAATACATTTAAAAGGCTGGTGCGCAGCGGGGGGGATGTGGCGTGAGCCAGGACAGCTGATTCCCAGCTCGTGCCAGGTCCCCATTGCGCTCCAGCTTTTTTACATTTAAAGCTGGTGCACAGCAGGGGAAATTAGCAGGAGTCTCGACCTGTATATTTTTTTTGAGAATCGAGAATCACGTGTTCTGGCTTGCGCCAGGTCTCCCCGCTGCACACCAGCCTTTTAACCCCACTGCATCTTCCCTGCTTATTGACTAATAGATGGAAAATCCATCAACTAATCAATTATGAACTTTCAATAATGAAATTTAACATCCCTACCTGGGGTATTTCAGTTCTCTGCTTCTTAATGGGAAAGCGTGCACTGTGGTAATGGCTGCTACATCACAACACTGCCTCTTCAAACTCACATTTATCCAACTGCTTCCATCTCAGAGTAAATGACCATACTCACTGCAGAGGTTATTTCATTCACAAAGGAGTGGCCCCTCCAGAGTAGAAAGCAGCAGGTCCTTAACAGTTTAGGACAGGAAGTAGAAAAACATCTCTCATTTAAACTGCAAAAGGAATTTAAGAACATAATCACCAGAGTTTACATTTTTCTAGGCTCTCTCAACACTTGCTAAAAGTGTCATGAGATCTTTAAACCATATAATGGTCAGGAACTGTTATTAAGTTTCACTCCAATAACACATCCTTAGCACCACAGAGCCTCCTGATTATCACTGCATTTGTGGCTGATCCCATCTGATGAATACATTGAGGGTGGCAGGATTCAGATTCAGTTACTCAGAATTGTGATCCAACTCGTCTCTAAAACAATAATGTAAATTCTGAATTTCATACTCTGTTTCCCTAATTTCTGAACTACTGAGGCAGACTGGCTAGGCATTACCATCATCCTCCCCATAGAGACAGCATGCTCTAGCAAGAGGAGATGGCAAGAGTGGACCTTTGTTCAATGGCTAGGAAACTGCATGGGAGAAATCACTTGTAACTACTTTCCAAGTTTTTACTCACTCAGTCACCAGTTCTTTTCCATTGTTTGGTGTCCTGTCTGCAGCACCACTGAAGGACTGCACTCTTTGAGCTTCCCTCAAGTTAAGGTCTGTATTACAGACAATTGGGTATCATATTTTAGCATGTCAGCTTCTGTAAAGGAGTCGGTATTCTGGATGTCCCAAACAGCTTCAGAGCCTCCTCCCAAATCTGAAACCAGAGAAACACTCCCTGTTTTTTCTCCATTTCACTTAACTTTTAATTGTGGGCAATGCCTCACTGTAATTTCTAGCACTGTGATGTCCAGCATGCTAGCCACTGGCCACATGGCTGGCTGAGTGTGGCTAGTTCGCTATAGCAGTAGCCACTATAGTTGCTACTGTTTCGGAACTGATTGGACACCACGGTTCTAGCATGTACTTGTACAGCTTGGATCTGAAGTCTCCTGTCTCTCGTCAATACAGATGCATGTTTGGGACGGTGAGGAGATCAGTTCTTTAGTGGTAGGCCCCAGCCCAGCAGGGAAGTACACAACATTTAGATCCATTCAGTAGACAATTCCCATATGCCTTCCACACTAGCAGCCATTGATGCTGTGAGCACTAGGCATGCACCTTACCTCATCTAGCAGGGGCCATCAAGAGCCTAGATCTGCCTAATGCCCCAGAACGGTGGTCCACTAGGGGTCAGTGGCCTCCTACAGGGCTGCAAGCAGGGTTCTGGAGGTTCACCAAGTAAGGCAGCATTAACTCACTGGGATCTGGGGCAAAAAGTCAAAATTCTACTGCATGGGCCTGAAGCTCCGGCCCCGAGTACTGCCACCAAGGGCTGAAGCCAAAGCCTGAGCAATGTAGCTCCATAGGGGCCCCTGTGGTGTGGGTTCTCAGGCAACCAACCAGCTCATTAGTCTATAATGCCGGTCCTGGCTTTTATATGCAGAAAACCAGTTGTGACATGGGTGGGCTGTGGAGTTTTTATATCATGTTGGCGTTGACTTACAAAGAAAAAGACTGAGACCCCCTGGCACAGAGGATGCCTGCCTAGTACCACCTCATTCCAAAATGCAAGAGGGAGCAGATCCACATAGGAGGGTCTGGGTCCAGGAGAGATGAATGGTTTCCAACAACAGAAGAAATTTACATGGTTCATTAGATAATATCTGGCCAAACCCAGCTGGTATGTCTCCTGCTCACTGCATGCCAGTTGTGCCCCTGAGCACAGGGTAAAATTTGCCCTACCATGATGAAACAAACACACATTTCTATCATCTCTGCCCCCCACCCTGTTACATTTGAGACTCACTATCTTCATGTGCTCTTTTGCGCACCATTCCCAAGCTGAGCAATTCAGGGGAAATACAGTTTCCAAGTTCCACAGTTAAAAAAACACATTCTATGCTTTCTAACTACACCTTTGACAAAGGAGACTGCAGCTGTCTTTCCCTTTTCTGTTCAGTCCAGTGACTGGCGCAGAAAAGCCAAAATATCTCCAGGCAATTGTGCAGGAAAATGTAATGTAGCCCTTTGGTTAGTTTCCCCAGTGGCACTCCTAGAAATGTAAGTTACCATCCCTTTCAGAGCACATTCATGGGGCTGCTTCCAAATAGCAGAACCATCTCACAAATTAGTGAGATACGGAATCATAGAACACTAGAACTGAAAGGGATCTTGAGAGGTCATCATGTCCAGACCCCCACACTTACTGCAGGACTAAGAACTATCTAGACCAGGGCTACTCAACTTTGGAAGCCCCGGGGACCACAATGATACTCACAGCACATGCCAAGGGCCACAATTTAAGTGTGGTTGCATGTACATGCAGATATATATGCAAATATATGCAAATGGCATCTTTCACACCAATGGGCATGAATACAAAGATTAAGGCAAGACTACACAACATGCAAGCCCCATTTAAGTCAATTCTACTGATATTAATAAAATGCAGTATTTACTCTATTTCCACCCATATGACATCACTTTCAATGAACAATGACAGTCCAGGAATTTCACTACTAAAACACATGTCAACAGAAGACCGTCATATTGACTCGCAGTTATGGAGCATGTTCCCAGTGGAGGCTGTGTTCAAAGGATCCAACCCATGGGCCACATGTTGAGCCCCATGTAAACCCAAATCGTACCGTGGGCTGCAAACAAAGAGGCCGCATGTTGAGTAGCCCTGATCCAGACCATACTGGACAGACGTCTGTCTAACTTACTCTTACAAATCTCCAATGATGGTGATACTGAAATACAAACAAATATATAATGCAGGGAAGCAAGTGTCAGGAAGACAAACTTACAGAAATACAATTTCTGCTTCTTCAGCCAAGAGGACAATTAAAGTGCACTGGCTGCTTTCTTTGGCTTGATAGGAGATACATCAGCTAACACTTCCTGGACAAGATAGGAGTCTTTGGACAGGGTTTTATGTGATACAACAGAGCTGGTGGAAAATTAACTTTATAGCTACTCATTTAAATGTTCCTGTAAAATCTGTAAAATAGAACTTAGAACCCTTTAAAGCAACTGTACTTTCCCTACTTTTACTAAGTGTATCATGCATTTTAAATATTTATTTACTCTGTGTAACACATACCATCATCTCAGTCATACAGAAAGCCTGGCATGCCCAGCAAAATAAAATAACATGGAGTCTCTTTTATAGAGCTAGCTGATAGCACTGTAGTTCCCACTTCCTGCATAAATATAACAATGTGATATGGACAGATACAATCTCTAGTGATCTGCACCGCCATGCAAAAGGCCTGGCTAAAGTTCCTGGGCCAGAAAAAAAGGGAATGTTCAAGGGACTGAATTCAATGTGTGTTTTATCCTTCACAAGTGAGATTCTACTGCAGAAACACAGATGCTGTGAAGTGTGTTAACACTCCGCCATGGTGCCAAATACAGGCACACTGTTTAGGGTTCTGAGCATTACACGACAAAGGGCAATTGCCTGCACAGAGAAGCACTTTTGCCAGAGCTCCTACTAGAGGGCACTCTGAACATTCAGCCCTACATTTAAAGAGCGGCCCATACCTTGGATGCCCAACTTGACACATCTAAGGCCTGATTTTCAGAGGCGCTGAGAACGCACATTCTGCAGTCTGTGGGAGCTGCCCATGCTCAGCAGCACTAAAAAATCCCCCAGAACCTACATGTCTTAAATCGAGTATCTAGAAACGCAAGCACCTGAAATGAGGGGATATTTTGAAAACGTGTCTGTGCTTTATTATCCGCTCCTGATAGGGTAAAATTCTTCTCATCTCTTTGGCTGACTTGGGGATTGCTAAAGCAAGTCATACTCAGACTGCCTAAGATGAAGGGACCTAAGGTGTGAGGGATGCTCCATAGGAAGCCCTGCCACAAACAGAACCCTCTCATCTTACTAAAAGGAAGTGGGCCTGTACATACACAATCTTGGCCACATTCATGCAATAGGAAAGGGTTCTCCTTCCAAGAGACGGAAAATTCTGTACCCCACAATCTAGCATGCGAGGGGAACAGCAATGCTTCCCTGGCACCCCCATCAGCAGCTCACATCAGATAATGCAAGAAAATGCCAGATCTCTGGTGTGTTTCAAGTAAAAAAGAGGGCTAGTGGTGAGCAAGAAATCCTGGCAAGTTTTTCTCTGAATGTTTTTGACACTCCAGCAACAAAAGGAGATTCTGAGCCTGTATTGTTTGGCTGAAAGGCGTAGGCTGCATTCACAGCACAAGAATGCTAAGAAGCATTTCAGACACTGTAGGCCATTCACAGCATCAGATACAAACTTTCCTTCAGCACAAAGAGGGAAAAGAAAAATGAAACCAGTCATTAAACCCACCAAAGCTTATTCTCCAGTATAAATGGACCTACAGTAATATGTGCTGCAAGTTGGCCCAGTGCGCCTTGAGACTGCCACATCATGTTTCACATACTCACCCCAAGTTCAACTGCGGATGCCAGAGCCACTGGAGGGGGAAGAGCAAAGAAACACATTTACCCCAGTGCTAAAGTGCCCCCATTTGGAGCGAAGTAATGTGTCTCATGCAGTCAGTCTGTCTGTCCATTATGGATACAAAGGAATAGGAGTGACATTTTCAAAAGCACCTAAATCCCATTTTCAAAAATGCCATAGGCACTTCAGAGCCTGATTTCCAGAGACTTATGGAATTTCTGCACTTCAGTTAGACACCCGCGCTGGAGCTGGAGCCCAAGGGACAATTTAACTTAGGGATGTCAATGGTTAACTGGTTAACCAGTAAGCTTCACCCTTACTGGTTGATGCTTACCAGTTACAGTTAACCTGCAGCCCAGCCAGGCTGAAGCAGGCCCTGCCTGCAGTGGGCCCAGCCTGGCCAAAGCAGCCCACCCCACCACAAGCGGGGGGACACTCCAGCCCAGCCAGCCACCAGCCCACCCCCCTTTAAGCAGTTACATGTTATGTTAGGTTAACTGATTCAATGGTATTTTACATACCTAATTTAACTGTGGTGTAGTATGGGCTCAGACTAGTGCCCTGGCTCTAGGTACTTGCGAGACTGGAGTGTCCCAGAGCTTGAACATCTACAGCGCAATTAAACAGCCCCATGAATCCGACTCAGGGCATCTAACTGCAGTGTAGACAAACCCGATGGCACCTCAGGCTCTTCTGAAAATTGGGCTTAAACTGTTCTGAAAATTTAAACCTGTTTTTTAAACGGCAGCAAGAAGATTGCACATCAGCTGAGCAGTGTATTATTTCAGCAACATCCTCCCTCCCCCCCCCATCCCTCACACACACACCCTGCAAACTCTGCCAAGATTGGCTTCTCGAGATTTCCCTGGCAGCATATTTGCCTACTCCCCTGGCTGCTCCTCCTTTCCCATCTCTCTCAGTCTCTGGTGTGACCTTCCCAACTCTGTTCTGGACTCTTTCATGTGTGCTACCCCACCGATCTGGAGATCTCTGGAAATTTTTCATCACCTTCTTGGACATAGCCTCCCTTCACTACTTAGGAAACAAGTGACTGCTGGCAGAGCAAATTCTACCAGCAAGTTGAGATGCTCACAATACATTGCAGTTATGCAACATCCATCACCTGAAGATGGCAAGAGGATTCACGCATGTTAATTAGGCCCCACAATGCTGCCATGAGATGAGGTCACCACCGTTCCACAGAGGAGTCAAGCAACACATACTGTCAGTCTAGTAAACTGGCCAAGACCATGCAGCGAGTCAATTACAGAGCAGGAACCTGAACCCAGGAGACACCACACCCCTCTATTAATAGGCAATACCCTGGCTTGTTTAAGGCCATACATGTGGCACTGCACTGCCAATGTCATTCAGCCATTCGGCATATCCCCTCACTGGCCTTCCAGTGCCTTCTGCACCATATTCAGGCTCGTGACTGTTCCCTCCAAGACCCTCCACAGTTTATCTTCTTCCACTTCCTCCACATCCCCACTCATTCCAAGCACCTCATCGGACTGTACCCCACTTGTTTCTTTCTCCCCATGCTGCCAAGCTTCCATATCTCAAAACACATTTTTTCCAGGAAGCCAAAAGGTAGTGGCACAGTCTTATAGGCCTTCCTCCAAACTTCTCCTTGTGTTTGTCATCCCTCCCCACTGTTCTTGTCTCAACTCACTGGCTGTCAGCTCTCTGGGCCAGGGTCTCTGCCCTCATTTGTACAGTATGCACATCTACAGTGCTATGCAAGGAATAACAGGCAGATTTGAAAGAGAGTGACTAGCCTCCCTGTCAATCCCAAGGACACACATCACTGTGCCCCTGCTTAGCAAGAGAACCTCACCCTGAATCACTCACAGGGAATAACAGTGTTGGCCAAGTGCTAGTCCAGGCTGAAGTTAGCATGCTCAGAGGGATTCGCGAAATGACGCCAACAATCCAACTCCCGGTGCCATCAGAGAGCCAGAGCTCTGTGCTCCAATTCTGCCCCTCTTACTCGAAGAGGCGAGGCAAGCTCTGCAAAACGAGCACACTCTGCTCCTAGTGGAAAGGGGCAACCCAGGTTGTTTCCCCAGGCAACAAAGGAGCTTCTTTAGTTGGCCCCTCAAGCTACAGCTGTATCTGAATGCAGGAAAGGGACGGTGGAAAAACCCTTGGGGTTCCAAGAGGAACACAAAAATAAGTTAGCAGAGGGACTACAAATGGCTAGAGAAGTGAAAAATTCTAAGAATCCCCCATACATCAGTGGGTGAAAAGCCAAGCAAAATTATAGACTGTTTTACAAGAAAAGAAAAACGACTCATCGTGCCCTTCTCATTAATAACACAGTTCAAAAAGGCAAGAGACCCATCACAGAATCAGGCAAGTATGCAACAGACTTGGAACAAATGTTTTTAATTGCAATTACCATTTCTAAGCTTCCCGCTGAAAAATGACATCATTTGTGACACCAGCTGTCTCAGAGCCCTGTGTCAGACATGTTAAAAGTGTCCCTGCTTGCATTAGTGCTCATTAAACAATAATAAACAAGCTGTGCTTTTCTTTTTTAAACATTAACCCTTAAGATGACATTTTACCCCATAGGAACAAACACCACGGCATTCATGTGGCTGGCTGGCTACAACGCATCAGCATTCTAGCAGGGGTGTAAGCACAAAACAAGGAAAGGGGACTCCTCAGTGCTGTGCACAACTTTTCAGCCACACATTTTCAGCCTAACCATCTAACAATTCAAAATAGATCAGTATGGTTTTGCTTTATGCAGCTATATTTTAACTGCTACCCACCTGCTCATGTAGCTAGCTAGGTGTGGGCAAAGCACATCTCCAGTGACATCCCCTGCACGGTATCACACTCCAGCATCATCTAAAGAGATCTGGGTAGAAGGTGGCAGCACAGCTGTAGGGAGGGACTATCAGTGAATTAAACAAAACAAAGCAAAGCCTCAGTGGGGCAGCTTTGTGGCTTGGTGCAGATAGGCTAATGATGCCCTGGAAGTCTGTAGTAAGCCAGCTAGTCACAAGGTGCTGGCTTGCCTCCTCGTTCCCAGCTAACAGACTGCATTAAAAGACATTCAGTGCTGTTCTAGTGTTTTGCCAATTGCTAAAGATACCATGGGGTTGTGTCAGGGAAGACCACGCAACCTGGAATGGCAGGAGAGGCACCAGCAGGGCATTTGCCCAGAAAATGCAGAGTTGATGGGTTTTAGAATAATTCCAAAAAATGGTAGCAGAAGCCATGATGTATTTGACACATCAGTGATGCATATAAAGTAAAAACCAGCAAAATCATGCAAAAAAGCCTCTAGCCCAGTTCATCCCAAGCCAGCACACTCCCTAGTGGCACACCACAGAGGCTCCGGAGACTGCCCAGCCTGCCTGCTTTCCCAGCAGCAGAGAGAGTACAGCCACCACACTGGGTAACAAGGAAAGCCCAAGAAAACAAATGGCCTTTGACAAAGCCAGGCCATGATAGGTTAGATAAATGTCTATCAGGGATGGTCTAGACAGTATGTGGTCCTGCCATGAGGGCAGAGGACTGGACTCGATGACCTCTCGAGGTCCCTTCCAGTCCTAGTATTCTATGATTCTATGATGTAGTGGAGGGAGATGAAAAAAACCTGGAGGCCACCCCTAAGCAACGACTTTCTAGGCCCAGTGGCCGGGCTCCCGAGCTGAAAGAGCACTGTGGTGAAGTTGAGCTGGGCTGGAAGAGGAACATGCCCATACACAGATATACTAGGAGCAGCCCCAAAGGGAGTGAGCAATGCAAGCTTTGGAAGAGAGCACTTGGACTGAGGAGAGACAAACACACAAGTTCAGGGGTGGGCAAAAGGGCCAAGCGGGTGGATCTAGCCCACAGACGCCCTACTGCTCCCCCGCTCCCAGGCCAATTAGGGCCTGGGGAGCGCCTGAAGCCTTCTCTGCTCTGTCCCCGCCCTGCAAGCGCGTGCGGTGCTTTGCTGCTCACAGGGCGGGAGCAGAGCGGAGGAGGCTTTGTGCACTCCCTCACCCCCAAGCCAATTAAGGCCTGGGGTCAGGGGAACGCGAAGCCTTCTCCTGCCCTGCCAGGAGCATGTGGCACTTTGAAGCGCAGCACACTGCTCGGAGGGCGGGGGGGAGAGCGGAGGAGGCATTGCGCACTCCCCCACCCCCAGGTCAATCAGAGCCTGGGGGTGGGGGAGCTGCATGAAGCTTCCTTCGCCCTGCCCCGGCCTTGCAAGGAGCCCAGGGCACTTCAAAGTGCCACGTGCTCCTCACAAGGTGGGAGGAGGCTTTCCGTGCTCCCCCGCCCCCAGGTCCTGGGGGTGGGGGAGCATGCCAAGCCTCTTTCAGGGCATGGGTGCCTAGTGGGAAGGGGGGGGCCAAGGGGCTCCCCCACCCGCAGACCAATCATGGTCTGGGGGTGGGGTACCCCATCCCTTCCCATTTAGGCCCCACCCCTTCCTGTTTAGGCCCCGCCCTTTCTGGGGTGGCCCAGGGCTACTTCAAAAATTTTTGAAGTGACCCCTTGGCAAAAATTATTGCCCACTCCTGCACAAGTTGGTAGTGTTCCAGGAATGATCTGGATGGGACTGTATGTGTATGCTCACAGTCCTACAAACCAACACTGCTGGAGCTTCTCAAGATGCCCAACAGTTCTCAAAGGGGCAAAACCTCTCGTCAGATATCATCTACTTTCCTACCATCTCACCGGCTGAGTTCAGCACTTCCTATCATTGAAACAGTATAATGTTACCCATCCCCACTCTAATTTAATTCACCACTCAGTCATCCCTGTGTACCACAGCATCTGTCAGCATACTTGCTCATACTGCAGCTCCCCACCATGGCTTCAATCCCTCAAGGGGCTTGAGCTAGGGATGTTAAATTCTGATTAACTGGCTAACTGAATAGTCGATGCGTAGTAGTAGTACAGTATCAGCCCAAGGGCTGTTGCTACACTTCAAAGGTGAAAGCGCTGTGGGGAGCACAGGGCCAGTGGGGGGCTCAAGCAGTCCCCCGCTGGCCCCGTGCTCCCACAGTGTTTCAAAGAGGCAGTGCCACATGGAACCCAGGATTAGCTGAGGACTCTGAGTCCCCAGCTGACCCCAGGCTCCATGCAGTGCTTCCACTTTGAAATGCAACATACAGCCAGGGGCCAGCTGGGGACTGCATGCGGCATTTCAAAGCGGCAGACCCTAGGCTCCACACGGCACTGCTGCTTTGAAATGCTCCATGCAGTTGGCCCCGGGCTCTACACAGTGCTGCCATTTTGAAACACTCCTACTCTTCTCCCCCTCTTGCTGCCTCTTTCTGACAGAGGTAGCAAGGAGGGGGGAACCAACTAGTTGACTAGCCATTCACATCCTTAGCTTGAGCCACGCTGCCACTGAAGTTACTAGGAGCTGAGAGCACTCTGCACCCCACTGAAAACTACATGAAGCATCTTCAAAATCAATCTCTATCAGAGGGCATCAGCTACAGGCAGGGCATTCTCTACTAGGCTTTCTTGCTGCTGGAACCAGCCAATACCAAATGCCCAAATCTATTCACATTCTGGTCTTCATGTAAACACTATTTAGGGGAAAGCACAGAGTTTGAATAGGAGGGATCAGGGTATACTTTCTACTCCAAATTACAGATAGTTTACATTGATTTACTTTTGCTGAACGGGAGCATAGTACCAGAGTGGAGTGGGGACAGCAGCAGAGAGGCATCTTCTTTGTATTTAAGTGTGAATAAAAAATGGATGCAGTTTGCTTCCTTTTAGCATTTCATTCCTATTAGAGGCAGGTCCTGATTGGTCTGTTCCTTTTCTGATCCTGTAATCTAGCATGGTGCTGTTGCTTTGCCATTTCTGTAGCAGCAGAGGAAGGATCATTTTTAAATCTCGTCTAAAGAAAAACAAACAAACAATGCCCTTTTCACTTAAATTAAACAAAACCCACAAAGACTCCCTGTCCATATTAGGTTTTCTACAACTGTTTTTTAAAACGCTAGACAAATATGCTGACCAAGCCTAGAAAAAGGTTCTAGCTCAGAGCCTTTTTGTAAAAATGGTGACCATCTTTTATGTTGCAGGGATGGGCTTCCTGAAAGAAGTGATCTTGTAGGGGGCATCAGAAGCCACCCATTATCTTCCCTACACATACCACACCTGACATCTGAAGGCCAGGTCTGTGGACTGGCAATGGAATGGCAGCACGGAACCTCCTGCTGAGACTCTGCCCATGCCTATATCACCACACAGTGTTGCTGCGAGCAATGGAGACGCCACTTTCCAGGCTGTTGTTTTTAAACAGGAGCTTTTTCCTACTCCACATTTTTCAAATGTTTCTGCACTAGACAGCGCAGAATGCAAAGTCCTAATTACAACTTTGCCAGTTTCCAAGGCCACACCACAGGGCAGACAGTTACAAATGGTCAGGAGCCTGAGAACGCATTTCCCCCATTGTATGGCACACGCTACGGCAGGCTGCTGCAGCCTTGTCAGGATATGATTCAGCATCCTGTTTTGAACATTTTTAATTCATTCGGCAACTTCTGCCTCTGAATGGCCCACCGACTCACTTTAAGGTAATAAATGTAGCAAGCTACCTGGACAAGTACACAGTGAGGTTACTGTCTTCCCAAATAAATCCTCAAGACAGCCAATGTTCCCTCTGATTTTTCCATGTTCAAAAAAAAATTATGTGCAACTAGACATGTGCACCACTATTAGAAACACGCATCTGTGGACACTCTGCTAATCAGCTGGGCAGCACCTGACTCTCCTGGGTGGCCACCCACAGCTTACAGGGAACATTGAAGACAGCCACCATGGCCTACCTGAGTCCCTACACCTTCCCCAGCCCAAAGGTTTAGAATCAGTCAGGTCTGTTGTTAAAATACAACTCATCTATTCTCCCCTCACTGCCTGCACACAATTCCTTATAGACTTAGAGGGATGTTTGGCAGGCAGTTTGGATAAAACAATTATGTTAAAAAAGGTGCATAAAGGGGCTTATAAAAATATTTAAGGATAATATTTGAGGATGAAGACTTCCTTGATAGAAGGCAGCGTTTAATCCTGCAGGCACAGCAGGCTAAAGAGACAGTGAGGGCAGTGCAGGACAAGGAAGAGAACTGGCAGCATGTAACCTCTAGAACAGGGGTTCCCAACCTGAGGTACGCGTACCCCGAGGGGGTATGAGAAGCTTGTTAAGGGGGTATGGGGAATATTTGATAAATAACTAGATTATCCTAATTAAACTATTCCAAAAGTAGTAGTGTTAGTGCAAAAAGTTGTGGATTCTAGAGTCTAGAATTTATTTCCTTTCATATTGAATAGGGGGTACGGGAAGGTTTACTAAAAGCCAAGAGGGTACGGGAACCAAAAAAGGTTGGGAACCCCTGCTCTAGAAGAAGAAGAATGCCAACTCAGGTATCTCCCATTCCTGTAAAGGTAAGTAACCGCTTTCAGGCTCTCTCCACAGGCACTGCAGTGGAGAATGCTTTGGCAGGGACCTCTCAGGGAAGGAATCAGAAAGGAACACCACCTACCGGAAGGCATGGGATGTGTAGTCTTAGGGATGGGAGTTCCACGACCACTACCCCGAAAAGAAGACGACAGAGAGTGGTGGTCAGGGACTCCCTCCTAAGAGGGACTGAGTCATCCAGCTGCCATCCAGTCTTGCAATTTCGAGAAGTGTGCTGCTTACCAGGAGTTCGCATTCAGGATGTGACCGAGAGTCTTCCAAAAGTGATTAAACCTTCAGATCGCTACCCCTTCCTGCTTCTCCATGTAGGAACTAACAATATGGCCAAGAATGACCTTGAGCGGGTCACAGCGGATTATGTAGCGCTGGGAAGAAGGATCAAGGAATTTGAAGCGCAAGTGGTGCTCTTGTCCATCCTTCCTGTTGAAGGAAAAGGTCTGGGTAGGGACTGTCGAATTGAGGAAGTAAATGCATGGTTGCACAGGTGGTTTCGGAGAGAGGCTTTGGTTTCTTTGACCATAGACTCTGTTCCGGGCATGAGGATTGTTAGGAAGAGATGGGATCCACCTAACCAAGAGAGGAAAGAATATCTTCGTGGGTAGGCTTGCAAACCTAGTGAGGAGGGCTTTAAACTAGGTTTGTTGGGGGACAGTGACCAAAGCCCTGAGGTAAGCGAGGAAATCGGATACCGGGAATAAACACAAGGAGGAACTAGCAACAAGGGAGGATCCCTGATTTGGATGGAGAAGTAGGGCAATCAGCTGGTTATCTAAGGTGTTTGTACACCAATGAAAGAAGCCTGGGAAACAAACAGGAAGAATTAGAAGCCCTGGCCCAGTCAAAGAACTATGATTTGATTGGAATAATGGAGACTTGATGGGATGACTCGCATGACTGGTGCACTGTCATGGAAGGGTATAAACTGTTCAGGAAGAACAGGCCGGGGAGAAAAGGAGGAGTTGCGTTGTATGTAAGAGTGCAGTATGGTTGCTTGGAGCTCCAGTATTTAGAGGGAGAAAAGACTGAGAGCCTATGTGTTGTGGTTGGTGTTTGCTATAGACCACCAGATCAGGTGGATGAGGTAGACAAGGCTTTCTTCAGACAACTGAGAGAAGCTTCCAGATTGCAGGCCCTGGTTCTCATGGGGGACTTCAATCACCCTGACATCTGTTGGGAGACCAATACAGCAATACACAGACAATCCAGGATGTTATTGGAGAATGTTGGCGATAACTTCTTGGTACAAGTGCTGAAGGAACCGACCAGGGGCCATGCGCAGCTTGACCTGCTGCTCACAAACAGGGAGGAACTAGCAGGGGAAGCAGAGGTGGGTGACAACCTGGAAAGCAGTGAACATGAGATGGTAGATTTCAGGATCCTGACCAAAGGAAGAAAGGAGAGTAGCAAAATACACACCCCGGACTTCAGAAAAGCAGACATTAAGAGAACTGATGGGCAGGATTCCCTGGGATGCTTACAGGAAGGGGAAAGGAGTCCAAGAGATCTGGCAGTATTTTAAAGAAGCCTTTTTAAAGGCACAGGAAGAAACTATCCTGATGCGCAGCAAGAAAAGCAAATATGGTAGGCGACCAGATTGGCTTACCGGGGACATCCTTGGTGAGCTTAAACACAAAAAGGAAGCTTGCAAGAAGTGGAAACTTGGACAGATGACTAGGGAGGAGTATAAAAATATTGCTCGAGAATGCAGGGGAATTATCAGGAAGGCAAAAGTGCAACTGGAATTGCAGCTAGCAAGGGATGTGAAGGATAACAAAGGTTTCTACAGGCATGTTAGTAATAAGAGGGTGATCAGAGAGGGTATGGGGCCCTTACTGGATGAGGGAGGTAACCTAGTGACAGATGATGTGGGGAAAAGCTGAAGTACTCAATGCTTTCTTTACTTCGGTCTTCACGGACAAGGTCAGCTCCCAGACAAACGCACTAGGCAACGCAGTATGGGAAGGAGGTGGACAGCCCTTGGTGGGGAAAGAACAAGTTAGGAACTATTTAGAAAAGCTAAACGTACACAAATCCATGGGCCCGGATTTAATGCATTTGAGGGTACTGAGGGAGTTGGCAAATGTCATTGTGGAACCTTTGGCCATTATCTTTAAAAACTCGTGGAGATCGGGAGAGATCCCAGATAACTGGAAAAAGGCAAATGTAGTGCCCATCTTTAAAAAAGGGAAAAAGGACGATCCAGGGAACTACAGACCAGTCAGCCTTACCTCAGTCCCTGGAAAAATCATGGAGGGGATTCTCAAGGAATCCATTTTGAGTCACTTGGAAGAGGGGAAAGTGATCAGGAGTAGTCCACATGAATTCACAAAGGGCAAGTCATGCCTGACCAATCTGATTAGCTTCTCTGATTAGGTAACCGGCTCTGTGGATATGGGAAAGTCAGTGGATGTGATACACCTTGACTTTAGCAAAGCTTTTGATACAGTCTTCCACAATATTCTTGCCAGTAAGTTAAGGGAACATGGATTGGATAAATGGACTGTAAGATGGGACAGGTAAGCAAAGCCCACGGGTAAGTGGAGAACATGGAGACCAGAGATGGGTCAGAAATGGGAGGGAGCGTGGGCTATAATGGCAGAGAGAAAGGAGGGTCAGGGCAAAACTGGGAGGCAAGGTCAAATCAGTATCTTAGATGCCTATATACAAATGCGAGAAGTATGGGTAATAAGCAGGAAGAACTGGAAGTGCTAATAAATAAGTACAATTATGACATTGTTGGTATCACAGAAACTTGGTGGGATAATACACATGACTGGAATGTTTGTATGGAAGGGTACAGCTTGCTCAGGAAGGATAGACAGGGAAAAAAGGGAGGAGGTGTTGCCTTATATATTAAAAATGAACACACTTGGAGTGAGGTGGAGATGGACATAGGAGACGGAAGTGTTGAGAGTCTCTGGGTTAGGCTAAAAGGGGTTAAAAACAAGGGTGATGTCATGCTAGGAGTCTACTACAGGACACCTACCCAGGTGGAAGAAGTGGATGAGGCTTTTTTTAAACAACTAACAAAATCATCCAAAGCGTAAGATTTGGTGGTGATGGGGGACTTCAACTATCCAGATATATGCTGGGAAAATAACACAGTGGGACACAGACTATCCAATAAGTTCTTGGACTGCACTGGAGACAACTTTTTATTTCAGAAGGTTGAAAAAGCTACCAGGGGGGAAGCTGTTCGAGATTTGATCCTAACAAATAGGGAGGAACTGGTTGAGAATTTGAAAGTGGAAGGCAGCTTGGGTGAAAGTGATCATGAAATCATAGAGTTCACAATTCTAAGGAAGGGTAGAAGGGAGAACAGCAAAATAGAGACAATGGATTTCAGGAAGGCGGATTTTGGTAAGCTCAGAGAGCTGATAGGTAAGGTCCCATGGGAATCAAGACTGAGCAGAAAAACAACTGAGGAGAGTTGGCAGTTTTTCAAAGGGACATTGTTAAGGGCCCAAAAGCAAGCTATTTCGCTGCATAGGAAAGAGAGAAAATATGGCAAAAGACCGCCTTGGATCAACCAGGAGATCTTGCATGATTTAAAAATAAAAAAGGAGTCCTATAAAAAATGAAAACTAGGACAAATTACAAAGGATGAATATAGGCAAACAATACAGGAATGCAGGGGCAAGATTAGAAAGGCAAAGGCACAAAATGAGCTCAAACTAGCTACGGGAATAAAGGGAAACAAGAAGACTTTTTATAAATACATTAGAAGCAAGAGGAAGACCAAGGACAGGGTAGGCCCACTGGTCAGTGAGGAGGGAGAAACAGTAACAGGAAACTTGGAAATGGCAGAGATGCTTAATGACTTCTTTGTTTCGGTCTTCACCGAGAAGTCTGAAGGAATGCCTAACATAGTGAATGCTAGTGGGAAAGGGGGTAGTTTAGAAGATAAAATAAAAAAAGAACAAGTTAAAAATCACCTAGAAAAGTTAGATGCCTGTAAGTCACCAGGGCCTGATGAAATGCATCCTAGAATACTCAAGGAGCTGATAGAGGAGGTATCTGAGTCTCTAGCTATCATCTTTGGAAAATCATGGGAGACAGGAGAGATTCCAGAACACTGGAAAAGGGCAAATATAGTGCCCATTTATAAAAAGAGAAATAAGAACAACCCAGGAAACTACACACCAGTTAGTTTAATTTCTGTGCCAGGGAACATAATGGAGCAAGTAATTAAGGAAATCATCTGTAAACACTTGGAAGGTGGCAAGGTGATAGGGAACAGCCAGCATGGATTTGTAAAGAACAAATCATGTCAAACCAACTGATAGCTTTCTTTGATAGGATAACGAGTCTTGTGGATAAGGGAGAAGCGGTGGATGTGGTATACCTAGACTTTAGTAAGGCGTTTGATACGGTCTTGCATTATAGTCTTATCAATAAACTAGGCAAATACAACTTAAATGGGGCTACTATAAGGTGGGTGCATAACTGGCTGGATAACCGTACTCAGAGTAGTTATTAATGGTTCACAATCCTGCTGGAAAGGTATAATAAGTGGGGTTCCGCAGGGGTCTGTTTTGGGACTGGTTCTGTTCAACATCTTCATCAACGATTTAGATATTGGCATAGAAAGTACGCTTATTAAGTTTGCAGATGATACCAAGCTGAGAGGGGTTGCGACTGCTCTGGATGATAGGGTCATAATTCAAAATGATCTGGAAAAATTGGAGAAATGGTCTGAGGTAAACAGGATGAAGTTTAATAAAGACAAATGCAAAGTGCTCCACTTAGGAAGGAACAATCAGTTTCACACATACAGAATGGGAAGCGACTGTCTAGGAAGGAGTACGGCAGAAAGGGATCTAGGGTTATAGCGGACCACAAGCTGAATATGAGTCAGCAGTGTGATGCTGTTGCAAAAAAAGCAAACATGATTCTGGGATGCATTAACAGGTGTGTTGTGAGCAAGACATGAGAAGTCATTCTTCCGCTCTACTCTGCGCTGGTTAGGCCTCAGTTGGAGTATTGTGTCCAGTTCTGGGCACCACATTTCAAGAAAGATGTGGAGAAATTGGAGAGGGTCCAGAGAAGAGCAACAAGAATGATTAAAGGTCTAGAGAATATGACCTATGAAGGAAGGCTGAAAGAATTGGGCTTGTTTAGTTTAGAAAAGAGAAGATTGAGGGGGACATGATAGCAGTTTTCAGGTATCTAAAAGGGTGTCATAAGGAGGAGGGAGAAAACTTGTTCATCTTGGCCTCTGAGGATAGAACAAGAAGCAATGGGCTTAAACTGCAGCAAGGGAGATTTAGGTTGGACATTAGGAAAAAGTTCCTAACTGTCAGGGTAGTCAAACACTGGAATAAATTGCCCAGAGAGGTTGTGGAATCTCCATCTCTGGAGATATTTAAGAGTAGGTTAGATAAATGTCTATCAGGGATGGTCTAAACAGTATTTGGTCTGCCATGAGGGCAGGGGGCTGGACTCGATGACCTCTCGAGGTCCCTTCCAGTCCTAGTATTCTGTGACTCTATGGATACAAAGGTGGCTAGACTGTCAGGCCCAACGGGTAGTGATCAACGCATCGATGTCAGGCTGGTGGTCGGTTTTTAGCGGAGTGCCCCAAGGATCTGTTCTAGGACCAGTTTTGTTATACATCTTTATTAATGATCTGGATGAGAGGATGGATTGCACCCTCAGCGAGTTTGCAGATGACACTAAGCGAGGGGGAGAGGTAGATACACTGGAGGGCAGGGACACGGTCCAGAGCGACCTGGACAGATTAGAGGATTGGGCCACAAGAAATCTGATGAGGTTCAACAAGGACAAGTGTAGAGTCCTGCACTTGGGACGGAAGAATCCCAAGCATTGTTACAGGCTAGGGACCAACTGGCTAAGTAGCAGTTTTGCAGAAAAGGACCTGGGGATTACAGAGGATGAGAAGCTGGATATGAGTCAACAGTGTGCCCTGGTAGCCAAGAGGGCTAATGGCATATTAGGGTGCATTAGGAGGAGCATTGCCTGTAGATCCAGTGAAGTGATTATTCCCCTTTATTTGGCTCTGGTGAGGCCACATCTGGAGTATTGTGTCCAGTTCTGGGCCCCCCACTATAAAAAGGATGTGGATGCATTGAAGAGGGTCCAGAGAAGGGTGACCAAAATGATAAGGGGCTGGAGCACATGACCTATGAGGAGAGGCTGAGGGATTTGGGTTTGTTTAGTCTGCAGAAGAGAAGAGTGAGCGGGGATTTGATAGCAGCCTTCAACTTCCTGAAGGGAGGTTCCAAAGAGGATGTAGAAAGGCTGTTCACAGTAGTGACGGATGGCAGAACAAGCTACACTGGGAGAGGTCTAGGTTGGATATTAGGAAAAACTATTTCACCAGAAGGGTGGTGAAGCACTGGAATGGGTTATCTGGGGAGGTGGAGAAATCTCCATCCTTAGAGGTTTTTAAGTCTTGGCTTGACAAAAGCCCTGGCTGGGTTGATTTAGTTGGGATTGGTCCTGCCTTGGGCAGGGGGCTGGACTTGATGATCTCCTGAGGTCTCTTCCAGCTCTGTGATTCTATGATAACTAATTTGAATTTGGTGTCTTACAGCAGAATATGTTCATCTCTGACCAACTAAGTTGCTGGAACAATGAGCACTTAGCCATGTAAATCACTGAAAGGCAAAAACAGTGGAAACAATGCCACTTCCTCATTACATTTCCAGAGACAGATCACATGGCAGCTTCAGAGGTAGAAAAAAGTCCCATAATTGAGAAAGCTGAAAGGTACCAAAGAAAAGTAATTCTTAACTCACACACAGCCATTTCTATCTGCAGATCTCAGTGTGCCGTACAAAAATGAGACAGTATTATCTTCCATTTTACAGATGAGGATATGAGGCTTAGAGAGGTTAAGTGACTTGGCCAAGGTCACAGAGTGAGCCGGTAACAGAGCTATGCCTGGGGAGGGAAGAACTCAGGTCTTTCTGGTCCAGAGAGGTTCTCAAACTTTTGTACTGGCGACCCCTTCCACATAGCAAGCCTCTGAAAGTGATCCCCCCCCTTATAAATTAAAAACAGTTTTTTTATATCTTTAACAATCTTTATATTATAAACGCTGGAGGAAAAATGGGGTTAAGGGTGAAAGCTGACAGCTTATGCCTGCCCCTCTCAGGGGTCCCAACCCCCAGTTTGAGAATCCCTGTTCTAGTACTGTTCCAACACTGTTCTCTGTGAACTGGACCACACAGCCAACATTGTATAGCATTTCACTGGTGTAGATGCTGTATTGCACACTCAACTAAAGTCACCCTTAAGGGTGCAGTTTGTAGATAAGACACTGGTCTACAGGAGCTCTTCAAAGGCTCCATGGTAGATAAGGGCCCACTCCTGCAAACCTTTATTTACACATTATTTAGAGGATCTGCCCCTCAACTGTTACTTTTGTCTCTCTATAATCAGGGGTTGGCAACCTATGGCATGCATGCCATGAGCCAATTTTCATCAGCACGCGAGGTGGGAGCTCAGACTATGGATATAGTTGACTAGTCTACTAGTTGCTTATCTGATAAGCAAAAGCTTATCAGATAGTCAACTAGTCCCTTGACTAGTCGCTCAACTGTTCGATTAGTTGATAAGGGCGCTGCCGCCTTTGAAGTGTAGCAAAAGCCCCAGGGATATTGCTACACTTCAAAGGTGAAAGCACTGTGGGCAGCACAGGGCCAGCTGGGGAATCAAGCAGTGCCCCGCTGGCCCCGTGTCCCCCCCCCCCAGCATTTCAAAGCGGCAGCGCCGCATGGAGCCTGGGGTCATCGGGGGACTCCGAGCTGACCCGGCTCCACTCAGCACTGCTGCTTTGAAACGCCGCAGGGAGCCCAGAGTCAGGCTCCACGCAATGTTTCAAAGCAGCAGCGCCACATGGAGCACAGGACTCCAGGCTGGCCCCAGGCTGCCCACAGCATTTCAAAGTGGAAGCACCATGTGGAGCCCGGGGTCTGGCCACTTTGAAGCACACCCTCCGCTTCCCCCTCCCCCACTGCTGTCTCTTTCTGATAGAGGCAGCAGAGGGGGGGAGAGACTAGTCAACTAGCCTGTCCACTATCCGATAAGCATTTCCTTATCGGATAATCAACTAGTTGTTCATATCCCTAGCGGAGAGCCATACGACCTGCAGCCTACTCCCTCTCTCCTCCCCCATACTCAGAGGTCCCCTGCACCTTCACTCCCCTCACTCATATCTCCCCAAGCCAAAACCCTGCACCCCCAACCCACTCACTCACTGTACTGCCGAGAACCCACACCCTCAGCCCCTGTGACATACCTCCTCTGCCAAGACCCCAAACCTCCAGGTCCCTCACTCACTGGCCTGCCGAGACCCTGCACACCTAGCCCCCTCATGCACCCCTTCCACTGAGACCCTGCTCCTCCATCCCACTCACTCACCCTTTCCACCAAGACCCTGCACCCCTAGCCTACACCTGGCCCCTCCCCCCTTGGCCACACACCTACCCCCTGCCTGCTCCTGCACCCTCCCCTACTCTTGTACCCTTCTCACTGGACAGACACCTATCCCCAGCCTGATCCTGCCCCTTCTCCTCAGGCCAGACACCCTGCCCCCAGCCCGCACCTTCCCCCTGGCCAGAAACCTACCCCCAGAGAGCGGAGGGGGGTTGGCAAGCATACCTCGCACGCTCTCTGTTTGCAAAAGCCACCAGAGCAAAGGGGGCTGTGGAGAGAGTAGCAAGCAGGGGGCGGAGCCCCCTAGTTTAACATAATATTCTTTTTTTTAAAAAAGCTACAACATATTTCTCTGCTTGCTTTACTCCCAGAAGCACCAGTTTCATTGTTTACAACTTCAGAGCTATCTTCCCCAAAGGCACATTCTTTTGGTCAGAATCCTTTGCCATTCTGGGGGCAAATTTAATGTGCATTTTTATTGCTTTAGCTTTCTACTCTTCTTCCTCTCTCAAAGCAGAGCTGCGAGAAGAGTTGCATGAGCATCCAGCTGACAAAGAGAGCAGAGCCTCATGAAGGTTTACCGCTTCTCCAAGGATACACTATAAAAACACAGCCCCCAGTTTGATACAAGTTTGGAGGTGCCTTTATGTGTTTAGGATAACTGGAACGGAAGGAGGGAAAGTCATCCAAGCTCATCTACAGCCTGCCTCAGAGATCTATTTCAGAGTAGGGATGTGAAGGACCAAATGGTTATCGGATAGTCGACAGGCTAGTTGACTAGTCGCTCCACCCCACCCTTGCTGCCTCTATCAGAAAGAGGCAGCAAGGTAGGGGAAGAGCTGAAGCGTGGGGCCAGATGCCGGGCTCCACGCAGCACTGCCGTTTTGAAACACCGCATGCAGCCTAGGGCCAGCTGAGGTGTCCCCAGGCTGCATGTGGTATTTCAAAGTGGCCGCATCGTGTGGAGCCCAGGATCAGCTGATCCCAGGCTCCATGCGGCATTGCCGCTTTGAAGTGCCACAGGGAGCCCGGTGTCAGGATGCACGCAGAATTTCAAAGCATCAGCGTCGCGTGGAGCTCGTGGCCCAATCCTCTAATCTATCCAGGTCACTCTGGACCGTGTCCCTGCCCTCCAGTGTATCTACCTCTCCCCCTCACTTAGTGTCATCTGCAAACTTGCTGAGGGTGCAATACATCCTCTCATCCAGATCATTAATAAAGATGTAAAACAAAACTTTTGCCTTTGAAGTGTATCAACAGCAAAATGCATTGACTAGTCAATTAGTCGATATTTAAAATCCCTATTTCAGAGTTGCCCATTGGAAGACCCTATCTTTGGTCTCCCTTCACTTTCCAAGCCCAGTGCCTCCCCGACACAATTCCAGAGTGTGGCCATCAGGCTCAGTAGAGTTTCAGACAGCCACATGGCTCTTGAGAGAAACTCTGGGACCTCAGAAGCATTGCGCAACCATTTCAGACCCAGCCCCTACTCCTCAGTCTGTGAGGAAGTCAAGACACAATGCAGAGACTGTTACAGGACTGCATTCTACAGGAACATAAGATCGGAAGGGACATTCTGGATCATCCACCTCAGTACCTACTATGGCAGGGACATATAATAACTTTATCAAGCCCCTTCTGAAAATTAGTTAGGCTGTTTACATTCTCTCTGCTCCAGAACCTTCCCCTTTTGAATCTTGCTAATTTCCAGCCTAAATTCATGGTCCGTGTATACCCATTGTTACCACTGTCCTTCAGCTTAAAAGCTCATCTCCTTCCCTCTTATCTTCCACTAGATGTATTAACAGAGAGCAACCAGATCCCCTCTCAACCTTCAGTTTGCAGCATGCTAAGCACAAGGTAAGTTAACCTGTGGCAATCCAATCCATGTGAGCATAAACCTGTTACTGTGCAAACAGACAGAGGGGCTGCTTCTGGCCTCTACAAAGGCGAGGTGACCCAGGCTCTCTCACTGTCAAAGGAGCTACCTCCTACAGCTGAATTTAATGCTGTCAACAAAAACCAATTCTTTTGAGCCCTCCAGACCAGAACAGAAGTCTGGTGTTGCCCAGACCTCAACACACATTACAGCTTTGCCATCATCGCAATCAGTGTCTGAAGGCTCCCATGCAGTTGTCTCTCTTCAACCACAACCAGCATGTTACTGAAAACCCTGTAATTGTGAGCATTATGTGATGACTATAAACAAACTTACTGTATATTTATAATTAAGACAGTGATTTTCTGGATGTTTTGGCCAAGTGTATTTGAGCAATAGCTACTATTCGTAACGGGGCTGGCTAGGTGAAACATTTTCCTTGATTTAGGACAAGACAACTTATCATTGTGGGTGATAAAGAGAACAGGTGAAGTGTAATTAGATGAATTATCTATATTACAGGATTCACTTTATGACTTTCCAAATGACAAACTCTCCCAAATGTCAAGTCACAACAGGGTAAAATCTGGTTTTGAATTTAGGTGATTAGTACTAAGAAACAACTAACTGTCTCCTCCAGAGCAGTTTGACACAAATGGGTTCTTCCTATGCCACTCCCTTGACCTCACTGAGGGAGCCTGAGTGTAACAGAGCAGAATCTGGCTCTAAAGCCACCTGACCACAGAGATGCTGAGCACTCATCAGCCCACTGATGTCTATTTTCCTTGATCCTGCAAAGTCATGTTGAGATAGGCCTATGCAGGACCCATTGATCCTGAAAACTGTGCTTGGGAGGAGGGTTGATCATTGTAACAGCGAGGATATGTCTGCAGGTTTTGCACCACACAAACCAGGACACACCTATGCCAGGCCTTGGCAGAACAGATGCAAAACCTTCAGGCATGGTGCCACTGCTATAATGATCAATTCCCCCCCACAACACACCCTTCCAGAACCATAGGTCTTGCATGCACCTATGATAATATGTGGTGTAACTCATCCAGGGCATTAAATGACCCAACACCACCTACACAGGAAAAACCAAACAATTGCTGTGCTCCCAAATGAACTGATACAGAAAAATGATAAAAGGCAAAAACACGGTATCACCTTCAAGTGAACACTTTTCATAAGACCATCACTCTACACCGGACCTACAAGTCCTTGTCCTCAATGGAAACCTGCACCACACTTTCAAAAGATGAGCCTGGGAGCTGAAATTCATTACTCTGCTAGACATTAAAAATCCTGGACTGAATAGACCAGGGCTACTCAACTTTGAAAGCCTTGGGGGCCACAATGATAGTCACAGCACATGCCGAGGGCCTCAACTTAAATGTGGTTGTATGTACATGCAAATATATATGCAAATAGCTTCTTTCACACTAATAGGCACGAATACAAAGATTAAGCCTTAAGCCAAGGTGCCAAACATGGCCAGTGAGAGCCAGTCAGCACCTCTCAGGCTCTGCCCACAAGACTAAGCAGCCAGCACTTCCCACAGTGCCCCAGCGCTCCCAGAACCTCCTTGCTGGGGGCTAGAAAGGCCGACACCCTGTACCCGTCTGTTCCAGTCAGCCCGTCTGCTTGCATCTTTCAATACTCACCTCACCTGGGAGATTTTGGAACGTATTCCCAGTGGAGGCCATGTTCAAAGGATCCCACCCGTGGGCTGTGTGTTGAGCACCACATAAACCCAAACTGCAATGCGGGCTGCAAACAAAAGCGTCACGGGCCGCGTGTTGAGTAGCCCTGGAATAGACACTGGAACTGCAGTTTATTATAGCAGTCTGTAACCAACCAACCTCCTCATTGTTTTGTCCTAAGACTACCGAGGAGTTAGTGGGCCACTTCACCTAGAGTGGTCCCTTAGAATATGTGCTAAGTATCTATGCTACATAATCTATTCCATCCTGTATTTGGCTATGACAGAAGCTGGTTCAATAAAAGATATTACCTCATCCATCTTGTCTCTAAAATCCTGGGACCAAAACATCTACAATATGGGCTGTCATGTAATTCCAAAGAGGAGCTAAAAGTGTAGCTGCTAACCCTTTGTGACAATGGCCATTTGAGGAAGAAAGAACCTTCAGGATTATAGAAAGAACCTGGTGGTATGAAAACACCAAGACAACTGTCCTATCGCAAATGAAAATTTTGGGATTTCTGCAGTGAATGACAAATCTGTTCAGCAAATTTATGAAAAAGTCATAAATGTGTAATAGCTGATAAACCCTGTATCAGGAAAATTCACCGAGCCCTGGCAAACAAATGGTCTTTATGTTCCAACCTGTCTTCCTTTTTCTGATTGCTAGGATCCTATGATGTCTTTTAAGTCATTGCAGAATCAAACCCTATTCCCACTACATATAACAGAGCATTGCTGTCATGTCAGTCTCTCTCAGTCCAGGATCTCAGCGTTAAGACAAATCAGTGTCAGCATTTCCTGCAGCGAATACAGCCCAGGGCTTTTGACTGCTTCTGTATCAAAAGTACAATAAAGTTGAACAACTCTGCCACCTATGGGCACAATGCAGAGTCTCTGTTACATGGCTCTAAAGAAGGCACCTTATGAAAGGGGAGACAAACTCCTTCTGCGCAAAGGGTTATTATCCATTTTACATGTTATTTCATGGGCCATGATGCCACATATACTCCCTCAAACCTTGGCAGGGATCTCACTCATCAACAATAGAAACTTGGACAAAGACCAAGGGTAGTAACAAATTGTTAAGCCTTAATCCTGCAAATACACATATAAGCAGCCCATTACACTCTGAGACAGGGGCCAGCAACCTTTCAGAAGTGGTGTGCCAAGATTTAACTTATTCACTTCTATTTACAGATCTGCCTGTCAGAGGAGGGGGGGAACGGGGGCAGGCTGGGTACATTGACATCTTCTGAACCAGCTGCAATTAGGGAGAACGGTTGAATTTCAATTATTTAAACAGATTAAGCATTTTAAGTTTCTCATGTTAGTTTATCAAACTTCATTTTAAATAAAGTAAAATATTAATTTATGTCCAACACAAAAGGTTTCAATGTTTTTTTATTTATGGCAGGGGTGGGGTACGTTTACTGGGTTGAGGGCCACTGACCCACAGAAAAATCAGTTGGAGACCACACAAATGGGAAGCAAAAAAAAACTCCTCAAAAGACCCCAACCCTCACTGATGTGGCCCCCAACTTAGACACCTCACTCCTCTGGCATTCCAGCCCCACAGGGCAAGGGGAAGGGACAGGGAGGACTGAAGTTCAGGGCTTTCCATAGGCCAGATTTACTTTTCTGGGGTTCCAGAGTCAGTAGATTTTATGAATCTCCTTAGTCTCTGGGGTGGAGACAAGAATGAGGGGGTCAGTGTGTGGGTCAGGGCTGCCAGTGTGGGGGTAGTGATGGGGAGCAGAATCTGGGCGGGAGGAAGGGTGCAAAAGGGAGAGAGTTTGCAAGGTCTGGATGGGAAGTAGGGTGCAGAAGCAGGCTGGGAGTAGGGTGTCTGGCCAGGGGCAGGAAACAGGAGTGATGGGACGGTGCAGTATGTGGCCAGGAGGGAGGGTGCACGAGCAACGGTGGATGCTGGAGCATGGTGGGGGTAGGTGTCTGACCAGGGGGGAGGTACAGGAGCAAAGGAGGGTGTTGGAGCAAGCAGGAGCTGCAGAGTGTGAGAGGGGGAGGGGAATTCGGGTGCGGGGGTCTGGGCATGGGGGAGGGGGGTGCTTACTTGGCTCCGTGCCCTCTTGTAGCGGGGAAAGCCTCCAGACAGCATGCTGCTGTTCTCCCAGAAGGATGGGATAGGAGAGAGAGTTCAGCTCCCCACCTCCATGCAGCAGGGATCCTGGCACAGTGGGAGGGTGAAGAAACCCCGACCTTCCCCGCTGCTCTCCAGCGGTGTGGGGAGGGTCAGAGGGAGAGAGCAGCAGTGCATGGAGTGTTTGGCACACCCTCTGCCAGGGCTAAGGCAGCAGCTCCAAAGCACGGAGGTACAGGAGCAGCTCGGCCGGGTTTTATCTTGGACCTGCCCGACAGCAACAGCTCCCCCAACAGCAGCAGCACCAGCTGTATCAACAAGTGACCTGGAGAAGGAGGCAGCGGCATGGCCAGACCAGGGGCTCCAGGCACCAGAGGCAGTCCCATGAGAGAAGGACGGGGGCCGCGCAGCATGTGGTGGTGGGGCAGTGGGTAATGGAGTGGCTGGAAAATGCACGACACTGTAAACCAGTCTGGCTGCCCATTGGCGAAGCTCCAGTGGAGCTGCCTATGCGCTCTGCGGGGCCCAGGAGGAGGCTGCTGCACTGCACTAGGGGGGAAATAGCAGTACATGGAGCTATTTCTCAGTCGATTCTTCCCCACAAGCCAGTGTCCCCATCAAGTAGTGAAATGTCTGGCAGGGCTTTCCAGGACATTTCACTTAATGATGGGGACACCTGGGACAGAGTATTTAAAATTAGGACAGTCCAGTATGATTGGCATACGGATCCCGTATGGGGAGGCCAGTGTGCCAGTGAAAATCAGCTTACAGGCCACTTATGGCACGCGTGCTGCAGGTTGCTGACCCCTGCTCTGAGTGGTGGAGAATTCAGACCTTAGTTCATAAAGTTACAGCTATATGCAGCATTATTCAGTGAAAAAAAATATGCAAAATCCCCTTAAGATTAGTATTAATCTCCTCACAAAACTAGGTGATTGGGCAACAAAATGGCAAATACATTTTAATGTTGATAAATGCAAAGTAATGCACATTAGAAAAAATAATCCCAACTATCCATATAAAATCATAGGGACTGATTTAGCTATAACCCCCCCAAGAGAGAGATCTCTGCATCATTGTGGACAGTTCTCTAAAAACATCCACTCAATGGGCAGTGGCAGTCAAAAAGGTAAATTGAATGATAGGAATTAAAAGTCTCAGGGGGGTAGCCATGTTAGTCTCTATCTGAAAAAATGTAAACAACAAATGGTCCTGCAGCACCTTAAAGATTAACAAAAATGAAGATGGTATCTTTGGTACCTTTGCCTCCCCATCCTTCCATGGAGATGGTGCTGGGGGAATTCGCTTTTAAGCTGGCTCCCCCCAGCACCAGCTCCTGCTCCCCCAGCTTGCTGCCTCAGAAGTGATTAGATGAGTAGTGACTCGACTACCCAGTAAGTCTAGGCTTATCAGGTAGTCGACTACTTGCTTATATCTGTAATAGAAACCTGCCAAATGCAACACAGATATTCCCCAAAGCAGCACTACATCAGGTACATTCAGAAGGCTTTTTGAGACCATATTCATTAGATACATGATTTTGCAAATGAAATTCTGTCATGAGAACCTGACAATACCCCAAAAGAAGAATCTGTCATGAGAACCAGACAACAACCCAAGCAGACTGGAAACAGCCTGCCTATCAAGAGTTAGACCTGCCTTCCTTAGAACTTTGCTGCCTTTATCTACTTGGACTACTTAGGAACCACTGATTGCATCATCACTGTGTCCCCATGACAAACAATAATAATTTGTACTTCTGCAGCAACTTTCGGCAAAGGAATCTTTTATAGATATGAATTACTTCTCATAAACCTCCTGGTAGGTTACATATTATTATTTCTATTTTACGAAAGGATATACTAAATGTGGTCCCCAATCACACAGTGAGTAAGTGGCACAGATGGGAAAAGAACCAGGAGTCCAGAATTCTCCTTGGACTTCTAAACACCACTGCCATTACAAAATAAGGATTGAGAAAGCTAAAAATTATAAACAGAAGACTTACAAATCAGAGAGTCCTGCTTAGCAAAATCAAATTCACACTGCCTCTGGTGTATAATAGGGAAAGACACTGACTGGTCAGACTTGTTAGAATGACTGGTAACTCATGTCAAATTACTTTTGAGCCAAACAATACAGGTTGTAATATAGCTGTTTGCAGCTTATCTCACCTGTTTATAGAGGACTTGGCTTTTTAACTTCACCATCTGCATAATAAATAGTGTCCATTCCTCAAAACCACATCTGCTGCCAAAATTAGAAAATTATATTGGTTCCAAATTAAAACAGCTTTTATGCCAGACCCACAACATATCTGTGCATCTACTGGAATCAGCTGGTGTATCAGGTTGTAAAGGGAACTCAAACTTCCAGTTTGTAGAACAAACACTTCGTGCAATATCTCATGAGTTCAGTGTGTGTGAAGATATAAAAATGCAATTGCAAACAGAAAACAAAACCAACAAATTGCCTAAATGGACATTAAAAAGTAAGGCCAAGGAGAAGCAAAAATGAAAACAATAAACCTTTTGAGATTAGGGATGTTAAATATCAGTTAATTGAATAGTCGATTAACCTCATGAATTCTTATTGGTTACTCCACTATTCTATAGGTACCGGGGGTGTGGCCAGCAGCCAATGCACTCCAGCCCCACACCCGAGGAGCCCTCTGCCACGCTGTACTGCTGCCTCTGTATCAGAGGTGTGGAGTGTGAGATGGGAGCTGGTCGACAAGGGGAAACAGTTTAAAAACCAGCTCCCCTCGCGGACCAGTTGCCTTTCATCCTGCGCTACGGCCTCTGATACAGAGGCAACAGTGTGGGGTGGCAGCAGCCCCTGTCCGGGGCGGGGGGCTGAGCTCCCGGACCCAGCAAGAGCCGGAACTGAGCCAGGCTGCCTGCCCACCTAGCTCCTAATACACTTAAAATGCAGAGCTGCAGTGGGGGTAGGTCCTGTACCCAGTGCAAGACAGGATTGATCCAGGTTGCTGGTCAGCCTCCTAAAAAATGTATTGGCAAGGGGGGGGGGGATGGAGAGGGAAATGCCTGTAGTCTACAGCATTAACCTATAAGCTTTTGCTTATCAGTTAATTTACTACACAATTACATCCCTAGTTGAGATACTGCAGAGTTTATAAACCTTACCCTTCAGACAGTTACATTTGGAGATTGTGGGGTAACAGCTTATCCTACACATGAAATTTCTCTCCCATTTCCTTTGGATTACCTACCTCAGCCCTCTCTACTTTTACTTCTTTTGCTCTTTTTCATGAAATGAATTCAATCCTTAACCATTAAAAAGCTAACAGAGAATAGCTCCATTTCCACCACACCCAAAGAGCACAACACCCTACCTGAAAAAAGTGTCAGGACACTGGAGATAATGCACATTCAGATCATTAATAAACACTGTGGATGAATTTTATAAACAATTTCCCACTTTTTTCCAGACAAGAAAATCAAATCTCATTTTAATTTTTGACGCTCTTAAGTGACTAGATCAAAAATAAAATAACAGAATGAGAGAGCTCAGTGACCAGGCCTCAGTTCACAAGAGGGTTCAGAGCAGAGGCGGGCAAAAGGGCCTCTGCGGGGTGGATCCAGCCCGCCAAGCAGGCTGGCGGTCCTACCATTCCCCCGTCCCCAGACCAATCAGAGCCTAGGGACAGGGGTGCACATGGCACTTAGAGTCAACCCTGGTGGTTGACTCTAAGCACCATGACTGGAGGGCAGGGAGCAACAGACTTTGCTCTTCCCCTGTTCCCAGGTCAATCAGGGTCTGTGGGCGGGGAGAGCATGCAAAGTCTCCTCCCACCCTGCAAGGGGCCAACGGCCAACGGCTACTCAAAGTCTCCTCCCACCACCAGAGGAATGGGCGCCTAGAGGGAACCGCCAGCTATTCAGAACAGCTGGCAATACTCTTTGGGGAGGGGCGGGGCAGGGCTGGCCTTAGGCCGATTCATCCGATTCCCCCAAATTGGGCCCCGCGCCTAAAGGGGCCCCGCGCCCTGAACCTGGAAGCATGGGCAGCGAGTTATATGGGCTCGTGGTGCCCATGCTCCAATATTCAGAGCCGGGGGCCCTGCTCCACCAATATGTGGAGCTGGGTCTCTCCTCTGGCCCTGCCTGGAGCAGGCCCCGGCACCCCCACGCATCCTCCCACTCCAGCCCCAGAGTGTCCCCCCCCGGCCCCAGCCCGGCCCTGCCGTGCGCAGCTTTAAGTCTGGCTCCCCCTGTCCGGCGCGCGCAGCCGACTGCTGCTACCATGCGCAGTGTTCCCAGGGGAGCGGGGATACGCCCGGGCGTGACATGACTTCACGGCCCGGGACTTTATAACTGCTCGGTGCCGTGTTGCGCCACTCGGCCTAGCTCCGGGTTCGGAGTCCGGGGACTGGTGGGGCCGGAGCGCAGACTCTGGCCCCGCAAAGTGGAAGGCAGAAGATAAAGTAAGGTAAGATAAGGTAAGGTAAGGTAAGGGGAGGAGGAAGGGGCTTGTGCGGAGGGGGAAGCGGAAAATGGGGGAGGGGGAGGAAGGGGCTTGTGTGGATGGGGAGGGGGAAAAAAGTGGAAGGGGTGGGAGAGGAAGAGGCTTGTACGGAGGGGGAGGGGGAAGAAAGGGGAAGACACCAAGAGATAGGGTGGAAGAGAGACAAATGCCAGGGGGCCAAGTGCAGACAATGAGGAAAAGGGCAGGAGGGGAGGTGTCAGTGGGAGGGGGGACAGGGTGATGCTGGTAGAGGAGAGGAGAGGGTAAGGGCATTGGGGGCTAGAGGAGGGAGGCAGAGGTGCTGGGAGAAGGCTTGAAAGAAGGGGTGGGCATGAGAAAGTCATGTGTGGGGGCATGAGGGGAATGGGGGCAGAGAGTGGTGAGGGGGTGGGCATCAGGGAAAAAGAGGGCAAAGGGGGCAGTAAGGGAAAGGGGAGGCACCAGGAGGGTGCAGGGCTAAGGGAAGGTGCAGGTGCCAGGGGATTCTGGGGGTGAAGCAGAAGGGCAGACACTTGCAGGGGAGGGACCAGCACCAGAGGAGAGAGGCAGGGCAGGTGTGTAGAGGGAGGTGTTAGAAGAGGGGATGAGGAGGGGTAGCTCACATGATCAGAGTGGGGCTACTGGAGCAGTTGGCACAGGGGGAGAGAAGGGTTGGTGGAGGGGGGCAGGTCGCAGGAGGGCTGAGGGCAGTGAGAAGGGCAGGAGTCAGGACAGCAGAGGAGGGTGAGGAGTTGGGGGGCAGCAGGCACCAGGGGAGCTGATGGAGCAAGGGGAGGAGACATGGCAGCAGAGAGAAAAGATAAGGTTTATAAAATATTTATAAATAACTTGGGTGCCACAGTGGCACATCCAAACAAGCCACATGAACTCAGTACTGGTGCACAACACAATTCATTCTGCTCATGGGAGGAAACTCTTAGGCTATGTCTGCACTGGTGGCATCTTGCGCAAGAGTTCTTGTGCAAGAAGTCTTGCGCAAGAACATGTCCACACTGCCATGTGCGAGCTGTGCTTTTGCACAAGAGCATCCATGGCAGTGTGGATGTTCTCTTGCGCAAGAAAGCTCCAATGGCCATTTTAGCCATAGGGCTTTCTTGCGCAAGAAATCCCTGCCGAGCATCCACATTGCCCTCTTGCGCAAGAGAGCTTACACCTGTTAGAAAGGAGCGTAGCTCTTGAGCAAGACACCCTCTCTTACCACGCTGTACTGTAAATGCTCTTGCACAAGAGCAGGCGGGCAGTGTGGATGCTCTGTGGGTTCTTGCGCAAGAACGGCTGTACTTGCGCAAGAAGCAGTGAGTGTAGACATAGCCTTAGAGGGAACACTTCCCCCAGCCTCTCTGCCCCCGAGTTAATGTCACACACATTGGATAGTTGCATGCGGGGGGTTTGGTGGGGGCCAAACTAATCCCTGTTGGTAGGAGGATTGTGGGAAAAGCCCTTCAAGAGGGGTGACATGACACCTTTTACTTCTGGTCATGTGTCCATCTTGCCCCGAGCGTGTTACCTCCAGAGGCCTGGTTAATGGGGGTCAGGGCGTGGTTAACAGGGGTCAGGGGGTGTGGCTAATGGGGCACCACCAAAACTTATACAAACCGGCCGCCCCTGCCCGGAAGTGTGCCGGGCGTGCTGTGGGAGGGGGCGTCAGCTCCGGAGGAGGAGTGCAGCGGCTGCCTACGCTGCCGGAGGTGTGAGTTGAGCACAGGGTTTCCTTGCGCTGCGGGGGGTGGGGTGTGTTAGCTACCTCCGGGGCTTTGCTGGGGAGGTAGCTGGGGATTTTTTGTGTGCGGTTCTTGTTTTTTTGTTCAACCACAATTGTTTGAATTGGGCCCCGCACTTCCTAAAGCCGGCCCTGGGCGGGGGCAAAGACTTCATGCCCTACGCCACACACAGACCAACTAGGGTCTGTGCGCGGGGAAGCACGGAAGTGTCCTAACACCGCCCCTTCCGCCTGAGGCCCTGTCCCTTCTGGGGCAGCCTGTGGCCACTTCAAAAATTTCTGAAGTGGCCACCAGTCAAAAATTATTGCCCACCTCTGCTCTCGGATCTACAGGACAAAAATCTGCGTGCCCGTAGCTCACTGTGGGATCAGGGCCCAGAGAACTACAGGGCAGATGTTCAACAGTGCTGGAAACAATGTTTAGGACAGCATGAATTAAACCGTTCAGCTCACCTCAGATTTAATTTGCGATCTTCATCACTGCCAACCTCAAGCTAAGGAAGGAAAGAAGGACAGAGAATGTGTTATGCCATAGCTGTTTCCACTTTATAGTATAAAATTCTTCGCACTATTAAAAATAATTATTATTTTCAATGTCCACAGAAAAACTGTATTGTACAGCCATATAAAATATCACCACACACCATTTCATCTGGTGCAAGATGTCAAAGGGGCTCCCAGGAAGTTTAAAACCATTAAGCACAATTTCTGCAGGCCAGTCCTGGAAGGCAGATCAGCTTTCAGGATAGAGTGCTTATACGCCACAAGGGAGGGGCACACATCACTCACCAATGAAGTCAACAGGGGCTGAATGCATACTCTAAAGCTGGGCTGGGCAAAATACGGTCTGTGGGCCAGATCCGGCCTGCCAAGCCACTGGATCCAGCCCACGAAAGCCTCAGCCAGCTCCCTACCTGCCCCATCCCCCAACTGGCATTCAGAAAAGTCGGCTGCAGGGCCACATGTGCATTTCTGAATGCTGAGATCCTCAGGTAGGGGAGAGAGGATTCTCACACTGCCCCTGCCACCAGTAGCTCCCATTGGCCTTGTATGCAGGACAGGCAGCATATGAAGTGCCCACCCCTAGCTCAATTCAGAGAAGCACACATGGCCCCTGCAGGTACAGGGGCATGGAAGGCAGGGACCCTCGCTAAGGAACCTGCTGGGCTGCTGGATGGGAGTTTCCCTGGTAAGGTCTTCCAACCAGAGTCTGCCTCTGGCACCCAAGCCCCACCCTCCCTGCATCCTACCCTATGCAACCCAAACCTTCTGCACTCTGCTCCAGCCACTAGACACCTTCCCAGACACTACATCCACTCCTACACCACATCTCAGGTCACAACTCCCTCCCAGACCTTTCACCCAAAGCTGCTATCCCTGGTCACAACCCAAATCTCTGCACCTCCTCCTGCATTCCTGCCCCGGGTCACAATCCCCTCCCAGACCCTGCACCCCAGTGCCCTGCCCAGGTCACAATCCCCTCCTTCACCCAAACTCCCACATCCCACACCCCAGTCCTTTATCTCAAGCTCCCCTCTGCACTAGGGATGTCAACGTGTACTCCACGACATGATTAACCAATACGCCTTGGCTTATCTCTTAATAAACTATCCAGTACATACACTCCCCTCTCCCTTGCTTCCTCTGTATCAGAGGCAGCAAGGAGGGTGGGGACGGAAGCCAGTGCCTGTGAGGAGCTGGCTTTAATCAGGCTCCCCACAAACACCAGATTTGCCTGCCCCCCTCCCTGGTGTTGCTGCCTCTGATGGAGAGCCAGCAGCGCAAAGGGTGAGGGGGGGCAGGCTGGAGCCAATACATGTGGGGAACCAGCTCTGCAGACCCACCTGTCCCCACTCCCACTTGCTGCCTCTAGGGGCAGCAAGGGAGGGCAGGCAGGAGCTGGTGCTGGGGGAGCCAGCTTACAAACCAGTTTCCCTTAGCACAAGCTCCACAGTGCTGCCTCCCCACCCTCTGCACTGCTGCCGCAAAGCAGCCTCTGTCCATCGTGGTCTGAACTTGTCACGGACAGAGACTAGTCTGCAGCAGCAGCCCCTGTCCACGAGGAATCCACTCCAGAGATTGGAGCAGGCTCTGTTTGCAGGGAGCTCAGACCTCCCACGGACAAGGGCTACTGCCAGACCAACTTCTGTCTGTAGCGGGCCCAGGCTCGCCATGGACAGAGGCTGCTCTGTGGGAGGCAGAGCAGCTCGGACCCCTCATAGATAGGGGCTGCTGCCACCTTGCACTGTGCAGGGAGGCAAGTAGCTGGTTTGCATGGGGAGCTGATTTTGAAACTGGCTCCCCTCATGGACCAGCTCCTGCCTGCCACCCACCCTGTACTGCTGCCTCTGATAGAGAGGCAGCAGCACGGGGTGGCAGGGGGCTCCCCATGAGTGGGGCCAGGAGCGCACTGGCTGCTGGCCCCACTTCCAGGGTCTATTGAATAGTTGCGTTACCACTATGATTTCATGCAGTTATATGACTATTCAATTACATGGTATCTAACATCCCTATTTTGCAGCCAACCTCCAACACCAGACCCAGCACCTCCTCCATTAATATAATGGAAGAGTGCCGCCCTTGACCACTTACCAAATTCTTCGAGTGCCCCCCCCTCCAAAAATTATTGCCCAACCCTGCTCTAAAGCATCAGAATATTAGTATAGAGCAGGATATAAATAAATCCTGCAATGAATGGAGTGCTGTGTCAATAGACTAGCCCCCTAATGGACGCAATCAAAACTGTCTAACTCTTGTTCCATAAACCTTATGTTGCTGATCTTGGGCAGGTGTCTGTGTGTTTTGGGCAGGCAGGTCTGAGCCCTATCTCCAGTTCAAAGCATGCAGCCTACTGAAAAACATCAGGTTCTTTGGCCTTTAAACTTAAAAAAAGTGCAAGTGTCTTATTGGTTTTATTAACTTTTCTATTGCAGTAGTGCCAAAGGGCTGGCAACTCGACTGGGTATTTGCTGGGTTATATAAACACGTAATTGTCTTGCATTGGACACATCACTGGCAATGCCACTTATCCCACAGGCACTCTGAGTGATGTGAAGCCACAACTCTCCAGGTGAGAGCATCCTGAAATCGGCATCACAGGGGGAAAGATCCATCTTCAGGCCCTGATTATTCTGCACCATGATCTGCCCAAGGATACAGCTGAGATTGCACAGCTCGCAATGCAGGATTAGGGCTTCGTTTACAACCGGAAAGTTCCTGGAGATCTGATCGGGCAAAGGAGCTAAATGAATTTTTAAAAAACTAGTGACTGTGCATTAGATGGTTTTCTTCTCAGAAAAAAATGAAGAAGGATTTCTGTCATACCATAACACTATGACAACCCTCCTAAAGGCAACATTAGCATCCATTTTATAAATCCATATTGGTTTATGTTATTAAGAAGCAGGCTGTAACAGCTCTTTCACAGTCAGTAAGAACTGTAGGGTCAATAATTCCCTTTTAAAAGTCTCTAAATACATATGTGCTTGAGACTCAGCCTTTGTAGAGCCTGTAAATCCATATTTATACAAAAGAGGACAACAGATCAGGGAAAACAGAGACTCAATTTGGCTACAAATGATCTGTTAATTAACATTATACAAACAAAAAATCAATGTTTAAATATCAAGGAGTGATTCATAGATTCATGGACTTTTATATCAAAAGGGACCATTAGGATGGAGAGCAGGGGAGATATCCTACATCAGCCTTTGTCTGGTTACCACTTAAAGCATCTCTGCCAGGGATGACTTCTAGTCCTGGCTCATAAAGATGCTTTTGAAAAGGAAATGCCTTGCCTTTGGAATACACTTTATTGCATCAAACGGCAGGCATGACCCAATATTGTCCCATGGAAATATAAAAAAAGCTTTATAACCCTACACAATATGATACTGGACAGACACACCAAAAGCCTGATTCATCTTTTACATACACTGGACTAAAACCCATATAACCCCACTCATTTCTGTGGCATTACTCCTGATTTACAACTGTGTAAATGAGATGAGAATCAGGTCTCTCTTTCACAGAGTCACGGGACAATCCAAAGGTTTACATTAAAATTTTGTTTAATCCTTTTTTTTAATTGTAAAGGTTTTAAAAATTCTTACGGAAACAAAAATATTTTCATGATTTCATAACATTTTCAATGAAACAAGATGGGCAAGATAGTATCTTTTATTGGATCATCTTCTTTGATGAGACAGACAAGCTTTCGAGCTTACACAGAACTCATATTCAGGTCTTCTTTTGACAGGAAAAAGAGCACTGTGTAGCTTGAAAGACTGTTTTTCTCACCAACAGACGTTGGTCCAATAAAAGATATTAGCTCACCTACCTCGTCTCTCTAACATCCTGGGACTAGCACGGCTACAGCAACATTGCATACCACCTTTTTCAGCAAACACAGTTACAAAACAAACAGTATCTCTGTGGCTTAGTAAACTCAAACCTCACAACCTGGAGCCAGGGCAGAGCCACTAGGGAATTAAACGATGGATGTCCACAGTTTGGAATGAACAAAGTAAACAAAGAGCATCCCTGAGCTAGGGATAGTGCAACTTTTACCAGCCATTCCCCACCACTTCCCTCAGTGGGAGAACAGGGATGGGATAGGTGACAAATCAGACTGTTAACTTGACAGAAGAACAGAAACAGTGGGAAGTATATTGGAGTGAGGTTCAGGCAAGGGGGATGGGGTGTAAAGGGAGAGTGTAGGGAAGGATACAGAGGAGCACTGAGTTAGGATAGAGAGGAACATAAGGCCTGCCTTCGTGGTTTCTAAGGTAGGAGAATGATACAGACAAGCACAGGGCAGGAGACAAGACACAGGCTAGAGGACATAACAGAAGTGGGGGGCAGAAGAGGATAGTAATAAGGCAGAGAAATATAGTAAGATGTGGGGCCTGGTGCAAAGAGAGTACAATGGAGTGAATGGGGCAGAGGTGTGGGATATATAGGACCAGGAGTGGGGCAGAGTTGTACAGCAGGTGTATTGGGCATAGGAATATAGCAGAGTAGGCTGTGTAGGGGCAGGGCTATACAATAGGATGTATGGGGCTGGAGTATGTAACAGTGAGGTTACTGCACAGTGTGTGGGGGGTATAAGGACAAGAAGGTGAGAGGTATGAGGGAATCACAGGGCTAGGAGGACAAGTTGTGGAGTACACAGGAACAGGAGGTACAGGAACATGAGGATATTGTGGAGGGCAAACAACTAGAGGGTATGGTGTTCATAGAGGCAAGGGGCACAGGGGAGTGTATGGAGCAGGAGATATAACAGTAGGATGGTACTGCAGAACTGAGGGCATATAGGACCAGAAGGTGCCGGGGGCACAGAGCTAGAATATTTTCGGGTGCGTGGAGACAGGGGCATAGGAACATGGGTACACAGTGGGGGTGCATGCAGACAGGTGGTATGATGAGAGTACAGCAGAGTGTTGGGGGTGCAGGACTGGAGGCATAGGGACAGGAGATAGCTGGGTGCACAAGTGGCAGGAGTACACTGGGGAGGGGATACATGGTGCAGGGTACATTGAGGATATTGCCCACATCCTGCTCAGAGGCAGCAGTACATAGTGAGGCGCTGGAAGTATAGCAAGGTGTGGGGTACAAAAGGGCAGAGGTTTACCACAGCAGGGGTTAGAGCACTGTGTGGTGCACGGGATGGGAGGCACAGGATAATACTGGGGTGCACAGAGTGGGGACATGTTGCAACAGGGTGCACAAAGATGTGGGGTATACAGAGCAGGGGACACAAAGAATGTTGGGGATGTAGCCTAGCAGGGTTAAAGCTATGTGGGGTGCACAAATTGGGGATACACAGAAGGATATTGGGACACAGGGTGGGGCTGTAGCGCAGTGGGGGCCACAAGAGGGTATTGGAAGCTTGGGGTGGGAGCACAAGAGGACATGGGATCCCGGTGAGAGTGGCACAGGAGGACATGGGGAGCACAGGGGGAGGGGCAGGAGAACACGGGCGACAGAATTGTGGGGGGCACAGGAGGACATGGGGGACTGGGTGGGGTGGCAGGAGCGGAGGATATGAGGGGCAGGGTGGTGGGGGGGAGCAGAGGACATGGGGGGTAGGGCAGCTTAGCGTACACAGGAGGACATGGGAGGCACAGTGGTGGAGGGCACAGGACACAGGGGGCACGGCAGTGGGAGGGACACAGGATGACATGGGGGACAGGGAGGTGGGGGGCATGGCGGTGGGAGGCACAGGGGAACATGGGGGGCAGGAGTCCAGGACATGGGGGCACAGCAGTGTGGAGCGGGAGCACAGGACATGAGGGGCTTGGCGGTGGGGGGGAGGACACAGGACGGTGGGGGCAGGAGGTGGGGGGGACTGGAGGACCTAGGGGCATGGCGGTGGGGGGCGGTAGCACAGCACATGGGGGGCTTGGTGGTGTGGGGGGCACAGGAGGACACGGGGTATGGCGGTGGGGGTCCGGAGGACAAGAGGGCAGGGCGGGGGGCAGCGGGCCATGGGGCGGCGTGGGGGCAGGCCGGGCCCGTGCCCCTTTGCCCACTCCCCGCCCGGCTCACCTCGCTGGCGCTGGCCGAGGAGGCGGCGCTGGGGGTCGGCGAGCGCTGCAGGGTGACCAGGGCCATGGCGGGGCGCGGCGCGGGCCCGGCTACAACGACAGCGGCGCCCGGCCTCCGGCCGCCTCCATCCGCCGCTGCTGCGCAGCCTCCGACCGGGGCGGAGCAAGCGGGGGCGAGCGAGAGAGGGAGCAAGAGGGCGCGCCCCGCGGCCGCTGGAGTGGGGAGGGCACAGGCGGAGGGGCAGCACAGGGCGGCGGCGGCCGGGCGCTGAGGGGGAAGCAAGGGACAGTGAGGGGCTGGGGTGGGCGCTGAGGGCAGCAGAGGACAGTGGGGGGGCGTTATGGTGAAGCAAGGGACAGTGAGGGGCTGGGGTGGGCGCTGAGGCGCAGCAGAGGACAGTGGGGGGGGCGTTATGGTGAAGCAAGGGACAGTGAGGGGCTGGGGTGGGCGCTGAGGCGCAGCAGAAGACGGGGGGGCGTTATGGTGAAGCAAAGGACAGTAGGGGGCTGGGGTGGAGGCTGAGGGGCAGCAGAGGACGGAGGGGGGGCGTTATGGTGAAGCAAAGGACAGTAGGGGGCTGGGGTGGGCGCTGAGGGGCAGCAGAAGACGGGGGGGGCGTTATGGTGAAGCAAAGGACAGTGAGGGGCTGGGGTGGAGGCTGAGGGGCAGCAGAGGACAGTGGGGGGGGCGTTATGGTGAAGCAAAGGACAGTAGGGGGCTGGGGTGGAGGCTGAGGGGCAGCAGAGGACGGAGGGGGGGGCGTTATGGTGAAGCAAAGGACAGTAGGGGGCTGGGGTGGGCGCTGAGGGGCAGCAGAAGACGGGGGGGCGTTATGGTGAAGCAAGGGACAGTGAGGGGCTGGGGTGGAGGCTGAGGGCAGCAGAGGACAGTGGGGGGGGCGTTATGGTGAAGCAAAGGACAGTAGGGGGCTGGGGTGGGCGCTGAGGGGCAGCAGAAGACGGGGGGGCGTTATGGTGAAGCAAGGGACAGTGAGGGGCTGGGGTGGAGGCTGAGGGGCAGCAGAGGACAGTGGGGGGGCGTTATGGTGAAGCAAGGGACAGTGAGGGGCTGGGGTGGGCGCTGAGGGGCAGCAGAGGACAGTGGGGGGGCATTATGGTGAAGCAAAGGACAGTGAGGGGCTGGGGTGGGCGCTGAGGCGCAGCAGAGGACGGAGGGGGGGCGTTATGGTGAAGCAAGGGACAGTGAGGGGCTGGGGTGGGCGCTGAGGCGCAGCAGAGGACAGTGGGGGGGGCGTTATGGTGAAGCAAAGGACAGTAGGGGGCTGGGGTGGAGGCTGAGGGGCAGCAGAAGACGGGGGGGCGTTATGGTGAAGCAAAGGACAGTAGGGGGCTGGGGTGGAGGCTGAGGGGCAGCAGAGGACGGGGGGGGGCGTTATGGTGAAGCAAAGGACAGTAGGGGGCTGGGGTGGAGGCTGAGGGGCAGCAGAGGACAGTGGGGGGGCGTTATGGTGAAGCAAGGGACAGTGAGGGGCTGGGGTGGAGGCTGAGGGCAGCAGAGGACAGTGGGGGGGGCGTTATGGTGAAGCAAAGGACAGTAGGGGGCTGGGGTGGCGCTGAGGGGCAGCAGAAGACGGGGGGGCGTTATGGTGAAGCAAGGGACAGTGAGGGGCTGGGGTGGAGGCTGAGGGGCAGCAGAGGACAGTGGGGGGGCGTTATGGTGAAGCAAGGGACAGTGAGGGGCTGGGTGGGCGCTGAGGGGCAGCAGAGGACAGTGGGGGGGCATTATGGTGAAGCAAGGGACAGTGAGGGGCTGGGGTGGGCGCTGAGGCGCAGCAGAGGACGGAGGGGGGGGCGTTATGGTGAAGCAAGGGACAGTGAGGGGCTGGGGTGGGCGCTGAGGCGCAGCAGAGGACAGTGGGGGGGGCGTTATGGTGAAGCAAAGGACAGTAGGGGGCTGGGGTGGAGGCTGAGGGGCAGCAGAAGACGGGGGGGGGCGTTATGGTGAAGCAAAGGACAGTAGGGGGCTGGGGTGGAGGCTGAGGGGCAGCAGAGGACGGCGGGGGGGCGTTATGGTGAAGCAAAGGACAGTAGGGGGCTGGGGTGGAGGCTGAGGGGCAGCAGAGGACAGTGGGGGGGCGTTATGGTGAAGCAAGGGACAGTGAGGGGCTGGGGTGGAGGCTGAGGGGCAGCAGAGGACAGTGGGGGGGGCGTTATGGTGAAGCAAAGGACAGTAGGGGCTGGGGTGGGCGCTGAGGGGCAGCAGAAGACGGGGGGGCGTTATGGTGAAGCAAGGGACAGTGAGGGGCTGGGGTGGAGGCTGAGGGGCAGCAGAGGACAGTGGGGGGGGCGTTATGGTGAAGCAAGGGACAGTGAGGGGCTGGGGTGGGCGCTGAGGGGCAGCAGAGGACAGTGGGGGGGCATTATGGTGAAGCAAGGGACAGTGAGGGGCTGGGGTGGGCGCTGAGGCGCAGCAGAGGACGGGGGGGGCGTTATGGTGAAGCAAGGGACAGTGAGGGGCTGGGGTGGGCGCTGAGGCGCAGCAGAGGACAGTGGGGGGGCGTTATGGTGAAGCAAGGGACAGTGAGGGGCTGAGGTGGAGGCTGAGGGGCAGCAGAGGACAGTGGGGGGGGCGTTATGGTGAAGCAAAGGACAGTAGGGGGCTGGGGTGGAGGCTGAGGGGCAGCAGAGGACAGTGGGGGGGGCGTTATGGTGAAGCAAAGGACAGTAGGGGGCTGGGGTGGAGGCTGAGGGGCAGCAGAGGACAGTGGGGGGGCGTTATGGTGAAGCAAAGGACAGTAGGGGGCTGAGGTGGAGGCTGAGGGGCAGCAGAGGACGGGGGGGGCGTTATGGTGAAGCAAGGGACAGTGAGAGGCTGAGGTGGAGGCTGAGGGGCAGCAGAGGACGGGGGGGGCGTTATGGTGAAGCAAGGGACAGTGAGGGGCTGGGGTGGAGGCTGAGGGGCAGCAGAGGACAGTGGGGGGGGCGTTATGGTGAAGCAAAGGACAGTAGGGGGCTGGGGTGGAGGCTGAGGCGCAGCAGAGGACAGTGGGGGGGCGTTATGGTGAAGCAAAGGACAGTGAGGGGCTGAGGTGGGCGCTGAGGGGCAGCAGAGGACGGAGGGGGGGCATTATGGTGAAGCAAGGGACAGTGAGGGGCTGGGTGGAGGCTGAGGCGCAGCAGAGGACGGAGGGGGGGGCGTTATGGTGAAGCAAAGGACAGTAGGGGGCTGAGGTGGAGGCTGAGGGGCAGCAGAGGACAGTGGGGGGGGCGTTATGGTGAAGCAAAGGACAGTAGGGGGCTGGGGTGGAGGCTGAGGGGCAGCAGAGGACAGTGGGGGGGGCGTTATGGTGAAGCAAAGGACAGTAGGGGGCTGGGGTGGAGGCTGAGGGGCAGCAGAGGACAGTGGGGGGGCGTTATGGTGAAGCAAAGGACAGTAGGGGGCTGAGGTGGAGGCTGAGGGGCAGCAGAGGACAGTGGGGGGGGGCGTTATGGTGAAGCAAGGGACAGTGAGGGGCTGGGGTGGGCGCTGAGGCGCAGCAGAAGACGGGGGGGCGTTATGGTGAAGCAAAGGACAGTAGGGGGCTGGGGTGGAGGCTGAGGGGCAGCAGAGGACGGAGGGGGGGCGTTATGGTGAAGCAAAGGACAGTAGGGGGCTGGGGTGGGCGCTGAGGGGCAGCAGAGGACGGAGGGGGGGCGTTATGGTGAAGCAAAGGACAGTAGGGGGCTGGGGTGGAGGCTGAGGGGCAGCAGAGGACAGTGGGGGGGCGTTATGGTGAAGCAAAGGACAGTAGGGGGCTGGGGTGGGCGCTGAGGGGCAGCAGAAGACGGGGGGGCGTTATGGTGAAGCAAGGGACAGTGAGGGGCTGGGGTGGAGGCTGAGGGGCAGCAGAGGACAGTGGGGGGGGCGTTATGGTGAAGCAAGGGACAGTGAGGGGCTGGGGTGGGCGCTGAGGGGCAGCAGAGGACAGTGGGGGGGCATTATGGTGAAGCAAGGGACAGTAGGGGGCTGGGGTGGGCGCTGAGGCGCAGCAGAGGACGGAGGGGGGGCGTTATGGTGAAGCAAGGGACAGTGAGGGGCTGGGGTGGGCGCTGAGGCGCAGCAGAGGACAGTGGGGGGGGCGTTATGGTGAAGCAAAGGACAGTAGGGGGCTGGGGTGGAGGCTGAGGGGCAGCAGAAGACGGGGGGGGCGTTATGGTGAAGCAAAGGACAGTAGGGGGCTGGGGTGGAGGCTGAGGGGCAGCAGAGGACGGAGGGGGGGCGTTATGGTGAAGCAAAGGACAGTAGGGGGCTGGGGTGGAGGCTGAGGGGCAGCAGAGGACAGTGGGGGGGCGTTATGGTGAAGCAAGGGACAGTGAGGGGCTGGGGTGGAGGCTGAGGGGCAGCAGAGGACAGTGGGGGGGGCGTTATGGTGAAGCAAAGGACAGTAGGGGGCTGGGGTGGGCGCTGAGGGGCAGCAGAAGACGGGGGGGCGTTATGGTGAAGCAAGGGACAGTTAGGGGCTGGGGTGGAGGCTGAGGGGCAGCAGAGGACAGTGGGGGGGCGTTATGGTGAAGCAAGGGACAGTGAGGGGCTGGGGTGGGCGCTGAGGGGCAGCAGAGGACAGTGGGGGGGCATTATGTGAAGCAAGGGACAGTGAGGGGCTGGGTGGGCGCTGAGGCGCAGCAGAGGACGGGGGGGTCGTTATGGTGAAGCAAGGGACAGTGAGGGGCTGGGGTGGGCGCTGAGGCGCAGCAGAGGACAGTGGGGGGGCGTTATGGTGAAGCAAGGGACAGTGAGGGGCTGAGGTGGAGGCTGAGGGGCAGCAGAGGACAGTGGGGGGGGCGTTATGGTGAAGCAAAGGACAGTAGGGGGCTGGGGTGGAGGCTGAGGGGCAGCAGAGGACAGTGGGGGGGGCGTTATGGTGAAGCAAAGGACAGTAGGGGGCTGGGGTGGAGGCTGAGGGGCAGCAGAGGACAGTGGGGGGGCGTTATGGTGAAGCAAAGGACAGTAGGGGGCTGAGGTGGAGGCTGAGGGGCAGCAGAGGACGGGGGGGGGCGTTATGGTGAAGCAAGGGACAGTGAGAGGCTGAGGTGGAGGCTGAGGGGCATCAGAGGACGGGGGGGGCGTTATGGTGAAGCAAGGGACAGTGAGGGGCTGGGGTGGAGGCTGAGGGGCAGCAGAGGACAGTGGGGGGGCGTTATGGTGAAGCAAAGGACAGTAGGGGGCTGGGGTGGAGGCTGAGGCGCAGCAGAGGACAGTGGGGGGGCGTTATGGTGAAGCAAGGGACAGTGAGGGGCTGAGGTGGGCGCTGAGGGGCAGCAGAGGACGGAGGGGGGGCATTATGGTGAAGCAAGGGACAGTGAGGGGCTGGGGTGGAGGCTGAGGCGCAGCAGAGGACGGAGGGGGGGGCGTTATGGTGAAGCAAAGGACAGTAGGGGGCTGAGGTGGAGGCTGAGGGGCAGCAGAGGACAGTGGGGGGGCGTTATGGTGAAGCAAAGGACAGTAGGGGGCTGGGGTGGAGGCTGAGGGGCAGCAGAGGACAGTGGGGGGGGCGTTATGGTGAAGCAAAGGACAGTAGGGGGCTGGGGTGGAGGCTGAGGGGCAGCAGAGGACAGTGGGGGGGCGTTATGGTGAAGCAAAGGACAGTAGGGGGCTGAGGTGGAGGCTGAGGGGCAGCAGAGGACGGGGGGGGCGTTATGGTGAAGCAAGGGACAGTGAGGGGCTGAGGTGGAGGCTGAGGGGCATCAGAGGACGGGGGGGGCGTTATGGTGAAGCAAGGGACAGTGAGGGGCTGGGGTGGAGGCTGAGGGGCAGCAGAGGACAGTGGGGGGGCGTTATGGTGAAGCAAAGGACAGTAGGGGGCTGGGGTGGGCGCTGAGGGCAGCAGAGGATGGAGGGGGGGCGTTATGGTGAAGCAAGGGACAGTGAGGGGCTGGGGTGGGCGCTGAGGCGCAGCAGAGGACGGGGGGGGCGTTATGGTGAAGCAAGGGACAGGGAGGGGCTGGGGTGGGCGCTGAGGGGCAGCAGAGGACGGAGGGGGGGGCGTTATGGTGAAGCAAGGGACAGTGAGGGGCTGGGGTGGGCGCTGAGGCGCAGCAGAGGACGGGGGGGGCGTTATGGTGAAGCAAGGGACAGTGAGGGGCTGGGGTGGGCGCTGAGGGGCAGCAGAGGACGGAGGGGGGGGCGTTATGGTGAAGCAAGGGACAGTGAGGGGCTGGGGTGGGCGCTGAGGCGCAGCAGAGGACGGGGGGGCGTCATGGTGAAGCAAAGGACAGTAGGGGGCTGGGGTGGAGGCTGAGGGGCAGCAGAGGACAGTGGGGGGGGGGGCTGGGGTGGAGGCTGAGGTGGGGTGGGTTCAGGCTGAGGGGCAACACGGGACTCAGGTGCAGGCTGAGGGTGGAGGGGCGGCAGCAGTGCTTTCTGGCAGGGTTGTATGCAGAGGAGAGAGAAGCTGCCAAGGAAGCTCAATGCAGCTGAGGGGTGTCTAAGTGAGAGAGTCTGTGGAGTCTAGTTTGGGCTCTGGGGCAGCAGGATGGTACCTGACTGGCACACATGGAGGGGAGTGAGGTGCACTGTTCTCAGGACAAATTAAAACAGAGTTTTCTCATGTGTTGTTGAACTATGTGACATTTGGGGAGTGAGGAGTCAGCTTAGTTGATTGGCACTGGGCACCCTTCTTTCTGTCCTTTCTGGGTGTGTGCCAGCAAACAGGTACTGCACTGAATCCTTTCAATGTGGAGTGCAATACTGTTTTCTGGAACAGTGCTGCATGCAAAATCAATTACAAGAGATTTCTTCAGTGAATGAAATGTGGGGTATTTTACCACTTTGATCCTCGTCAGGAACTTGAATTGGTGATTGGCAACCATGAGCAGTAGGAAAAACAAAGGGAATTATTGGAATCTCCCAAATAATGGAGCAAATCCTACCCACTCTATTGACCCACTTCTGTGCCATTGCACGGGTGCAAACAAGGGGTAGAATGTGGCTCATGGTATACTCCTGTAGTGAACTGTAAAAGCAAATGGGCAGAAAGGGAAAATACTTGTGATTCCTTGTATATAGAACAAAGGCATTGAAAGCTTGTTAGTTCACAAATGAAAGAGCCAAGGAATTTAAGGAGACAAAAGTCAATTATAATTTCATGGGCATTATCTGTCTCATCTTATAAAGCTGGTTCGCCTCAGTAAGGAGAATGATGACACTTGGGGAAAAGGGGAGAATGGCTTATTAGATCTCTCCTACATTGTTGCTCATGTGAATATTCAGGACTGTCATCTGGAGAAATTATGGCCAGGGGCATTTATTAAAATCAGACTAGACCAAAGTGTATCACAGTCCCTCTGGGAGCCTATTACATTTGTCTCTCTTGGAGATGCATGCCTCATTGACGTGTCCTCTCTAATAGTGTTTGAACATTCATGCCATTCCTATTTCATCTTAACTGTGTATGTCTGTGTGTGTGTTCTGCAGAGAGACCATGGAGCAAAGGGACTGACAAACAAGCCCTCTTCCTCAGAATCCACTAAGCTGAACCAAATTGCTGTCCAGATGGAAGGATATTAGCTATGCTGTCTGGAGAGTTGCCCTCGCCACCTCTAACACAATCAGTGCTGCATACTGTAAACCTCAAGAGATGCTCCCTTTGTTTCTCTGCCTTTTGTTCAAGAGCCTCTCAGTCCCTAGCAGTAATTCATTACGGATTCTGCCCTGCACCAGGACCAGGTCAGTTCTACAGGCTTCTGGGACAGATATGCACTCTCTTTTTTTTTTTTTAAGTAGTGAATCAATTGCTAGTCTAAGCATACAAGGTGAGGCTAGGGCTCCAGCTCTGTGAGAACAGGGCAAATGTGCACAACTTTAGGGCAATGTATAGGACATATTCAGGCAATACTCCCACTGACCTCAGGTTGGATAAGAACTGCAGACTGAGCCCATAGATACAGGACCAGGTGCAGCTCCTCATGATTTAGGGGAGAATTGAATCTGAGCCACTAATCCCAAAGAAGGTTCTTTTTCAGGAAGGAAACCTTTGTGGTCCTAGCTGGAGCTGGGTAAATACTGCTCCAGAGCACCCACAAACATTCATGCAAGTAAGCCCTGTGAATGCACCTAGACAGTATTCACTACCCCTTTTATTCCCTGTGGATATTTGCACAACCAGTTTGTGGAATGAGAAAGTGTCTCAGATGTTCATGGGAACCGGCCTTTGCAAAACATGACAGACACTTGGAACATTTTATGGAGTCATCCTATAATAGAGCACAAACCATACCATGTGACGCAGGCAACTGGTCACAGCACAGATAGTGAATTAGAACAATTGTGACAAATGGAGCCCATAGGCTGAAGTAGGTTCACAGCAACCACTCGCTGACCAGTGTTGACTAATGAGGAGGCAATGTGTCCTAGTGGATAGGGTGCTGGGTTGGCACTCAGGAGACTTGTGTTTAGTTCCCAGCTATGTTGCTGCTGTGGTGAGTGACCTGGGGTAAGTTATTTCTATTCTTTGTGCCTCAGATTCCCTGTCTCTAAAATGGGGATAATGACACTGACCTGTGTAGAGTGCTTTGAGAGGTATGGATGAAAAGCATGGTACAAGAGCTGGATGTTTTTAGTTATTTCTATTAATGGATGTATTTGCAAGAGATCAGTCTGCCTGCAGCTCACTCATCAGGAAGAGGCACTATAATCCCTGAACAACCAGTTTGCTGTGACTAGTCCTAGCTACACAGATCTGCAATAATAATCAGAGATGCTTTTAGAAGGGAAACAAGCAGAGCTTGCCCTGCAGGAGACGGACTTAATGAGGGTGCCACGCAAATTGCACACCCTGCAATCCATTGCATGCCCAATGTACAAAAAACATTTCAAAGCGTCTGACCGTGTGTCACGGGATCAACTTACTGCTGTGGTGCCTCCTGCCAGTAACACTGGGAATTAGCTCTTGTCAGCAGGGCTGCTCCCTCTGGCTGGTCTCACATCCAGCACTGTTCTGTCCATGTTTGGACACTAGACCCCATTGCTCCCAGATTCCGGCATCCTCTTCAGGACACTACCCTGCAGCAGTGGCCACTCCAGTGGCCTCTCATCCCCCTTCTGGGGGTTTGTTGGCAGTCCTGTGGTTCTGCTGCCACGATGGCCATCTGTGGCACGCAAGCCTAGCTCCTGTCTCAAGGGCACACCACAGTCTGCATGGACCACACCCTCCTCCCAAGAGATATTAGCAGCTCTCAGTTTCATCCGACACTGTGGCCAGTTGTGGCCTCAAGCCCAGCCCCTCTGTCTCAGGGACAAGCCACAGTTTCGGTGTGGTGCAAGGAGGGACCCAGGCTTACTCACAATTCTGAGTTCTGCCTTATGGACCCTCTGGCAGCAGCCTTGCCTGGCCCTTCTCTTCTCCCCTTCTCTGCCTTTTGTTCCCTGGCCACTTCACACCCTCTTGGCTTTGTAGCAAGGCCAGCAGATGGGCAGGCCTCCCTCTCTAGCCCCCCTGACACTGCCCAGCACTGTAATCCCTCAACACCTCTCCTGAGGTGCTTCTCCAGGAACCAGGTCCTGCACCTTCCCTACTTAGGGCTTACCTGATGCTCTTTGATGGAGTAGCTCCTTATATACAAGGCTGCCCTATCAAGCTACTGATTGGCTCTTTAAAAGCTTCTCCCTGATTGACCTGGGCTATGTTCAGGCTCCCTCCTGCCTGTTTTAACCCCTTCTGGGGACAGTCACTCTACCACCCCATGTTAGACAGGCATGAAAATTATTCTTTTTCACATGTGTCATTATCAACCTTTTCCTCATGAGATCTGAGTGTCAGCTGCCTCAGGAACACTAGGTGGGTGGTCAGAGGGAACTGATCCAACAGGGGATTGCGACAAAAATGTTGCATGAAATATGTGAACAACTGCATGATCAAGTCAAGAAGAAGCTTCCCATGTGATCAGAGCAGAAGTGTCAGCAGCCGGAGCAGCCATTAGACCAGAGACCATCGCATGCTGAAGACCCAACCTAGCAAGAATGCAGTGCCACCTAACAGTTAGGGGTAGGCATCTCTCTTCCCAGCTCTGCTACTGACTCACTGTGTGTCCTGGGGCCGTCATTCTACCTCCCTGATTCTCCCACGTCCCTCCGGTGCTGCTGTCCGAGATAGATCATGCCTGTAAAGCATTTTCATGGCACCAAAGGCTTGGCACCAAGGAAGGGAAAAGTATAATTGCCAGACTAGAGAAAGTGTGAGGGGTCAGCAGTGCCAAAAGCAAAAGGCAGACAAGTAATAGGGTAATTAGTGTAAGAGGCTTTACTGATTGCATGAAAAGCCCTTAATAATTTAGGCCCTTGAACAAATGCCTCTCCCCTATGTCTCTCCAAGGCATCTGAAGCTTAGGGGTTCATATGAATCAGCCCTTCTTGGTGCAGAGACCAGAGCTGTATGTCTGGTGGCATAGCAAAGCTACCTGTCCCTGTGGCATCCACAGGTTGGGCAACAAGCAAAGGCAGCAGCAAGGTGCTTCCCTGCCTTCAGGCTAGTAGCCGCTGATGAAAAACATCCTCACCACTGGTGCAGGCTATGCATCCAGGAGCAGTGAGGACCCTAAGTATGGCCCCAAAGCTCTGCCCTGCCTGGATGTCTGAGAGCCAGAGATTACCCTCAATTCCCTCTTTCCATCATCAGTTCTGTCTTCCCCAGATCAAATCTGCACCCAGTGTTTGTCAGCCAACCATACACCAGCTGGTGCTCCTGGGTGATGGCAGGTACGCTCTGATGGAGGAGGTGCATGGAGCTGTCTTGTCAGCATGCTCTTGAACTCAGAGTGATGACTGGCTGTCTCCTACGGAGGCTGGGGAGAAGGGCAGACCAGAGGCACTTGTGTCACTCCACGTGGCAGCTCTTGGGAGACAGGAACATTCGTCCATCACAACTGGACACATCAATGTGCGGCTCCAGGGCCCATCCAAAACAGCAGCCCCTGACCATCAACAGCATCACTGGCTAAGGGGGGGATCAAGACATAGAAGCTGGGGGGTTGGACCCTCTATCACGCCCTCCGGCAGAGCATATCCACATGGCTGCATGTATCCTTCTTAGCCAAGTGCAAGGCTTTTCTGTTCCCACCAGCCACCTCTGACCAGCTTGTGTCTTTTCTTCTAATCGTCTCTGTCCTTTCTTGGATCCTTTCCTTTGTTCACATTGTTTGGAGGTGGATTCTTCCAGGCCCCGAGCCCATTTTCATTTCATCTTCATTAGCATACAGCATCTCAGGTAGTTTTGTGACATGGCTCCTTTTTATAGGAACCAATACATAAATGATCAGCCACTTGGGATGAGAAAAAAAATTCATCCATCTACTCAGAGTGAAATCCTACGCCAGGAGTCCATACATATGCTTATTTTAAGTTTCATTGCTTAGGAGTACAGTCCACATTTCTGTTTCCTTGGTACTTATTTTCAAAAGCTACTGACAGCCTGGAATACTCACTGAAAATTTTGTCTGCAGCAATCCTACCCCAGCACTGTATGCTTCCAATGCTTCCCTCATTCTTTCCTTATGGGTAGCTACATGGAGACCCAGTCTTTGAGGCAAGGGGTGAGATTATGGGTTTCACCAGCCAGAGAAGGATTGAGAAAAAGTCTGTCACTTAAGGTACATCTAGACTGCAGAGTTTTTCTGGGATACCAGAGGTATCCCAGAAAAACTCTGCCGCATCCAAGGAACGCATCTGCTCTTCCGAGATTTTTTTTAGAAGAGCAGACACATTTTTTTCAGCATCCCTATAAACCTCATTTTACGAGGCAGAAAGGATGTTCTGAAAAAGGGTTTTTTCCTGACATTTGGACCAGTGTAGATGGGCCAAATGTCGGGAAAGCCTCTTCCAAAAAAAGAAGCAGAAAAAGCTACGAAAATTGCAGTTCGCAATTTGTGTATCTTTTTCTGGAAGAACTGTGTAGTCTAGACATAGCCTCGGAGTAGTGGGCTGGGCATCAGAGCTCCTGTGTTCTATTCCCCAATCTACCACTGACTTGCTGTCTGATCTTAGGTGTGAATTTGGTTTCTCTATGTATAAATTGGGGTTGCTAATAATTCTAACCAATGTCACACAGGTGATGGGAGGCTAATTAACTTATATTTTTAAAGCACAGACATCCTTAGATGAAACACGCTGTACAAGTCAAAGAGGTACTTCTCTGCACCACTTCGAATCTGCTTGGCAAGCTATGATCCTTTGTCCTCTGTTGCTCGAAAGAGACATGGGAACCTTTTTGAGCATCACTGCATTAGGGAATGAGTCTCACTGCGACAGATTCTCCCTTCTTAAAGTATTAAATGCAAACTGGGAAAGACAGCAGTGCAGCCACTCTCAGGAAAGACTGTCCCATCTGGAGTAAGCCAGAGTTCAGGCCAGGTCTCTCGGGATTAGCATGTAGCATGGCCTTCTGTAAACACAATATGCTTGTGCCGTTTGCCAATGTTTGGAGGCAACATGCCACTCCAGCTCACGTTAATACTGGTGGCTGTTCAGATGACCTGTTGGGTAGGATAAACCAACATAAAAATGCAAATGCCATAAATGTACGTCACCAGTTAGCCCTATGGACTGATCCCTTTTCTACAGGCAACTTCCTGTTAGAAGCCACTTGGAAATCTCCCCAAAGTTTCCAGGACTATTTTCTTTGGCCATTTGGTAAGGTCTCACTCTTACTACGTTGTTGTCTTGTATGGTTGCTTTGTGTGTTTGTGTGGGGCACATTTCACTGTATCTATAAGTGTTCAGAGATTAGACAGGGTGGGTTTGAATAAACAGGGTCTAGAATAGTAGTTTTCAGGCTGCAGGCCGCTTGTGCAACTCTTCTGCCATGTGGAGCCAGCAGCAGCCAGGGCTGGGTTCACTATCTAGAGAGGTTCCTCTCCATCCATCCTACACAGAACTGGCTTGAGCCCCCACCCAGTAACCTGGGGAATTCACACACCACCTGGGCACCTGTGAGAGGCCATGCTTCCCCACTTGCACGCACAGAGTCTGAGCGTAAAAAAGAAACTGTTAATAAAAGGGAGTGAAGTAACTTGGCATTCATTTGAGAAAACACCCCAAACAGGTTTAATAAACATAAACCCTGAGTAAAGATCCAAGCCCAATTAGGTTGGGCAGTGTCCTTTTCCTCTCAGGTTCTCATGTCCAGCAATGTAAATGTCCCCTTCACATGCCTAACCCTTCTCTTGCATCTTGTTCACTCTGTTGTGCATCACAAATAATTTCTACTGGTAGCACAACTCCAACACAGTTAACATAAGAAGAGAGGCATCTAATGACACCTATTTAGCTCTTTTTTTTTTTTTTTTTGGGTGTGGGGGACACCCAGGTCAAACCAGTCCAGACAGGGCATACCATGATTTATATGTATGATTTATATATATCTTCCTTTGCTCATCCCTTAGCTTCTCTGGAGCCCCTGCATTAGCAAGATTCTTTCTGATGACTGTGAGCCCTTTCATTTGGAATAATTTATCCCCTTCCTACTTTTCTGTATTCCCACAAAATTACAAACATTGGTAACCATATTCTAGTTATCCCTGCATTTGATACAAACACGGCTGGTGTTGAGTCACAAATTGAGTAGATTACAATGAGCGAAATACTACTCCATCTGCTGAATATCTAACACATCTAAGCAAAGCAGGAGCGAACTGTATTTGCATAGACACAGCCAGGGTTACTTTCCCATTCCAGCTGCCTGTAAGGAATGCATTCCTTCAGATCCTGCTTGCAGGGACCTCTAGTGGTCATTATTCCAGTCCTCTGCCCTCATGGCAGGTCCAAGCACCATCTAGATCAGTGGTTCCCAAACTTTTTGGCATCACGCCCCCTTTTTGATTTCTGAGAAACCCTCACGCCCCCCTCCCAAAAAAATAGCAGCAAAACTTGGGTGGGATTGACGGCAGTGTGTGTGGCTGGGTCGCCTCGTCCCCCCCCCCCCGGAATTTCTTCACGCCCACCCAGGGGGGCACGCCCCCAGTTTGGGAACCCATGATCTAGATTATCCCTGATAGAGTCTATCCAACCTGCTTTTAAATGTCTCCAGTGATGGAGATTCCACAACCTCCCTAGGCAATTTATTCAAGTGCTTAACCACCCTGACAGTTAGTTTTTTCTAATGTCCAACCTAAACCTCCCTGGCTGCAATTTAACCCCATTGCTTCGTGTTCTATCCTCACAGGTTAAAGACCTGCTAAATCGAATGCTGAGGGCTCACCTGATCGGCCGGTGCAAGTACCCCTCAGTTTGTGAGGAGTAAAGGAAATGCTCCTGTTGACTTCCTGCTGTGAAGATGGACCCAAGCTCGGCTTAAGATATCTTGATTCCAGTTATGTTAATTACTTAGCTGGAGTTACATACCTTAAGCTGACCTTCTGGATCTAGTATAGACTTGGCCAGAGAAAGCTGCATATGCAGCCCACACTGGTAAAGAACTAGTTTGAGAACCAGTTTCCTAGAAGCTGTGGGGTCCTAGCTGTTTCACAGGAAGCTGACATGTTAGGAAGACGAGTCTGCTTGGCATAGTGAGGTCCCTGGCTAAGTAAATACTTGCAGCAGCTCCCCTGAGGAGAACAAGTCACTCATTCTGCTCTCCTCCCTCCACACCTGATCCTGGCTGTTTCCCAGCCCTCCCAGCAGCACAGGCACGGCTGCACCGGAGAGTTATTCCACCACTAGCCACAGCTACAAGTAGAAGGGATGGAGACAGAGCAGCAAAACATTCCCTGGGTTTGGAAAAAAGGAGTGAACTACTCCCCGTTGGGTGGCTGTTTCTGTGGCCTTTGGATCCTGTGTGCACCATTTACTGCTCTACTCCAGCTGGCAAGTCCAGGAATTTTGAGGTCATCTCAGGAAAGCCATTAGCTGTGCATGGTAGCCCTATGTAGCACGGCCTGGCCTACATGGCATTCTCGGGAACAAGCTTAGCCGTCAGGGAAGTGTCCACTCCCAGTATTTGGGCTCCTGTCCCTTCTGAGTTCCTTACCAGTTCTTTGACCTGTCCTCCCTACTTCAACAGGAAAGCAACCCTTGGCTGCAGTACACTATCTTCCAGCTTCCTGTATGTGCCAGCCTATGGCCATGGGCCAGCCAGGCACAAAGACCCCAATGGTGTGAGAACCCCTGCAGGTACTAACACTTGGGACATGGCTATGAGGCACCTTCCATCTGGGATTCCATAATGCTTGGTAAACACAACCCTTGTGTGTGGCAGGGGAAGAGTTATTGCCATTTACAGAAGGGGAAACTGAGGCATGGTGGGTTAAATGACACACCCTGGGTCCTGAATGAAGCCTGTGGCCAAGCCAGGAAGAGAATGCAAAAGCCCTGACTCCCATCCCCCTGCTCTGCCAACTACCTCCCATTCCCTCTCTCTGGGGCCAGAGGAATGAAAAGTTTCAGCGGTGACCAGTAACCACCTCTTCAGGAGTCCCAGAAGGCTCTGTCACTCCATTTCCTTCCCCTTTTCAGAAAAAAAACAACGCAATGGCCAGTCATGGAGGAGATCCCAGTTATAGTATCTGGACAGAGTGAGTCCACCAGGACTGTGAAATGCTATCTCCCCACCAGTATCGCCTTAGCTGGCAGACTTTGAACTACTGCCCAGCTATTAGGAGAGAGTTGCTGATGCTGCTCTTTCCGCCCCCGCCCCGCCCCACTGAATGACCTTCAGACTGTACGGTTCATGCTTCACGATAAACAGCTTGTGCGCAGAAGGCTCTGTGCAGCTCTCCCTGCCGATCTAGGAACCTTCTTGGGGACCTGTCACTCTGCAGGTTAGTCTGGGGGATGTGTCTGTCTCTGTGATTTATTGACCAGCTGGAGAACTGGTGAGAAAGCCATCTGTTCAATTTGCGTCGTCGGGGCAGTCTGTCCTCAACCTGAGGCCAGGGCTGTAAGGGACCAACAGGCCGCTGATGATGATAATTTCTGCTATCGGATCAGATCATCAGTCACAGCAATGAGAGCAGGTGGGAAGGAGTGGGATTCTACACCAGGGTTTAATGTTCCAGGCATGCGAAGGGGGCTCTAGGAATGCAGGTTAGTCACCGAGTAAATTCACATTTTTTTGAAAAGATGAAGCTGATCTTCAAAAGTGTGAGGAGACGCTCGCAGAAGTGTGTGCAGGCAAAGATCCACAGGTGCGCACACATACACACACTGGTCTGCCCACATGCCTGTGCTGGAATACTCACTAGGGCCAGGCTGGGGAGCAGCAGCTGCTTATGGAGCTAGCCAGCCAGGACCCTGAAGAGAGAGGTTTGTTGGCCAAAGTGCAATGAGCAGCAACAGCTGCTCTAGAAAGTCTGTGGGAAGAGCTGCAGCTGTAGCCTGGCCACGAGAAGCAGAGGAACATTGTGCCAGTCAATAGTGAGTGGACAAACAGCGCACTTTAACACTTTCATCCCTGTCCTGGCAGCATTTTAAGGGAAGGGTGAGGGTTAAGGTTTATATACAGGAAGAGACACAAATTTTAGGAGCCTGACTTACTGAGGCTGGAATACCCAAGCAGCAGTGCCCCCTGGGCTGGGATGTACAGGCACGCCTGCAGGTACATCAGCAGAGCTGAGAGAGGAAGTCTGCAAAGCAAGCACAATGAAATCTTTCTTCACTTTGTTGTTTCTGGCATCAGCTTTGCTGGGAAAATGTCCAACGTTTCTAGGGGTTTTTTTTTTAATTGTCTTTCTACAAAGGAATCTGCTGGGTTAGGACAAGGACTCAGCAACAAAAGCTGTGGTATGTGGGAGCACGCTTTACAGAATGCAGGCACAGGAGCTGGGTTGGGTCATTCCAGAGCACAGAGAACTCTCTTGTTAGACGCAAGCTCCAATGGTTGGAGGATTGGCTGGGTTTGCAAAGGAAGTGAGAGGTGGTGAATGCGACTCATGGCCCAACTCTCTGCCTACTGCCAGAGGTTCAAGCCAACAGTACTAGAGGAGCTGGAAGAGCAGCCTGAGTATTGAGAAGAGGAGGAGCTTGCTAAATACCCACTCTGCTTCAGAGTTGCATGGCCTAGTATAGTTGGGCATATCTCCAGGAATAATGTGCAAGAGCTCCTCAGCCCAGGTTGCTAACCGAGCCAGGGGTGGGGATAACTGAGGATGTGATTTAGTCTACACAAGGCCTGCAGGTGAATAGTAAGGAAAGCTTCTACAAGCAGGGCTGGTTAAGACTTGCGGAGGTCCCAAGATATGTCAAAATAAAGAGGCCCCATAGCATTACCAAAAAATGTGTCTCAGAGGGGAGCCATGTTAGTCTGTAACTTTAAAAAACGAGTGGTCCTGTGGCACCTCAGAGACTTATCAAAATATATAGAATTGTGAGCTTTCATGTGTAAAACCCACTTCCTCGGATGAATTGAAATAGAAATTACAGAAACCAAGAAAAATATATATAACAGCAAAAGAAGTATCTGCCAAACATGTATTATTCTAAGAGAAAGCACAATGAAAGTAGAAATAATAAGGTTTAATATTTGCATCGATACCAGCACATAGGCACAGATAAAAACCAGCAACTTTTTGTATTTAGAAGCCCTTCATAACCTGAGGCTCTAAGCTGTATCTTACTTAGTTTGTTCATAAATCCAGCACTGCAAGCCTCCTTTCCCAGGTCTGAGGTGTGCTGATCCTCACTTGGGCCGGACAGGTGAGTCACCAGCTGTTTTTACCATGGGAGAAATGGGGTTAAATATAAACCCTTGAGATGTGGCTTAACCCCTTTGCTGCTAGGCTTGCCGACCCTGCAGACTGGCTCACTCCCATTGTCATCGGAGGATTCTCAGGATAGCCTGGCCCACTCAGCACCTCTGGGGGGGGGCAGCCATCTCTGGGATGCACCAGGCCCATTCAAGCATCTCCTCTGGCTTCCTGTCCTTCCTAGCCATGGTCTTGAGGTTTGGATTAATTTGTCTTGCCCCGCAGGAGGGACCGAACGCTGCCATGCGTGTTGCTGTGATCGGGGCGGGGGTGATCGGGCTTTCAACAGCCTTGTGCATCTATGATCAGTATCACTCAGTTGTCCAGCCTCTGGAGATAGAGGTCTACGCTGACCGGTCTACACCGCTCACCACCAGCGATGGAGCGGCAGGGCTGTGGCAGCCCTACCTGGATGATAAGGGAAACACTCAAGAGAGGTAAGAGAGGTGGTTTTGGCTCTTGTGCTGTTGTGATGTTACTGTGTCTGCACCCGGCAGGCAAGAAAGCAGCAGGTAATATCATAGGCCAGGAACCAGGGCTGCAGGGGCAGTGGGGCCGCAGCACTGCCTGGTATGAAGCGGGTTCCGTCATAGGCAGGGTTTACAGCTTGGTTCAGTGGCTCTCAGCCCCCTCACTATATCAAATTGCACCAGCCCCTGGGTGATACTGACCAATGTATTCAGGTTCCCAGTGGGGGGTAATTAAATACTGATTACATCCTGAATCAACTCCTCTCGTCATCTGCAAACCAGCCTCCACGCAGGCTGAAAAGCTTTGAAAGACGAGTATGATCTGGGTTGCTTCCCGTTCTCCTAATCCTCTGTGCCCAGTCTGCATGAGAGTCATTCATTTCATCTCCCTGCTATTCAGCTTGATGGCCATTGAAGCATCGCGATTAAAGCCTGGCTGTGTAATCAGGACCATCAGCTCTGCCTTTGTCAGGTGCTCTCTCCTGGCACAGTGCTGTTGAGGATCTGATCTGCCTCCCCCCCACATGCAGGTCACGCTTGTTACACTACTGAGCCCTGATTGCAAGGAAACCCAGTTCTTCTGCCTTCTGCCAGCTTGGGAGGGGCTGGCATGTTCAGTGTTGAAACTGGTTTCCACCCAGCACTCTACTTCATGAATGTGAGTGTTCCAGAGCGCACACACGGCCTCTGAAGGGGCCATATTGCAGAGAGACAGACAGACAATCCCACTACAGTTAATTACTCAATTGTGGTCAGGGCATCAATGGAGCAGAACTTCCTTTGGCTGGAGTCCCAAGAGCCTTCCCTAGCCCCAGTTCCAGACTCCAGCCCATGCAGAGCACTGCACCCCCTTATACAAGAGACATCCCCCCCTCTCCAGTCTGACTCATTGGCATCTGAACTCCACCAGGAGTTGTGGTCAGTTTGCCAGTTGTCTAAATAAAGCCACTGGTGGACTTGCCTCTGCCACTTCTAGGAACCTTGCCTGCCTCCTGCCCCTCTCCCTGGCTTTGACTAGCACAAGCCTCTTCCCTGCCCTTCACTGGCTCACCAGCCACAGGGTCAGAACTATCCTCTCTGCAGCTCCCACCACCTGTCTCCTCGCCCATTTACAATCCCAAAGGAGTTCATCTCTTCCCTCTGCTTCCATTCAATTACAGCTCTGGAGCTGTAAATCCGTACTAAAGCCGTGATGATGCATAGCATGGTCTAGCTCTGCAAACCCTTACTCAGGTGGGTAGATGGCCATCAGATGAAGGAACTACTCACAGGAGTGAGGCATGATGTTCAGAGGAAGGGTGTGCCAGTACAGACACTAAAGTTGGGATGCTCTTAGTCTGCTATTAGGATGCCTTCTGAAAGGTAAATCTGTGTGACATTATCTTTTAGGCTCTGGAACAGAGAGACATTTGATTACCTTTGCGGACACCTGAACTCACCAGAAGCAGAGGAAATGGGGCTCTTCCTAATTTCTGGCTACAATCTCTTTACACAGCCAGCTCCGGTAGGCTGATATGGGTGAAAAGAACCAAGGTCCAATGGCCCAAGTCTGACTGAGCAAACTTGTGCACTTGTGGGGTCTCCAGGATATGGAAACATAAATGCACGGCTAGCCGTCATCTGGTGCAGTGTTTCTCAACCAGTGGTACGAGTACCCTTAGGAGTACTTGAGAGAAGTCTGGGGGAGTACGTCAACACCACTGAAATTGGGAGAAAACTGAATTTTTGTTTTAAGTTTGACAGCGCTTTATTATTTTTGTACTTTTTACGCCCAAAAATTTCATCACCCGCCTGGCTACAATTAAGTTGTTTAAACAAATGTGTTGCAATGGCAGAAAAAAATGTGTGTGTCTGAAAACTGTAGGTACGGGGGGCACTTATAATTATTATTTTTTTAAAGGGGTATTTTATTTAAAAAAAAAAAAAGGTTGAGAAACACTGATCTGGTGTAAATCGAAGTAGCTCTGTTGACTTTAGCAGAGCAGTGATGATTTCCACCAGCAGAGGGTCTGGCCCTCCATTCCTGTGGTGAGCTGCAATCACAAAAGTCCCCCTGGGATTATTCCCCAGTGTGCTCATCATGCTACTGATGCCCGTCTTCTCGCTCTCTGGGGCTCCGCACCACCCTACCAGGCTGGAACAGATCCACTGAACCACTTCAATTCTGGGAGGACACAGTTCTAAGGGCTCAGCATCCAGGAACCCAACCCCCAAATAAATCCGTGTTTCTCTGTGTAAGTATCCTCTTAGGCAATTTCAAAAGCCAGCTGAAGGGAAAGGATTGATGGCTTCCCATTGCTTAAATAGACTTTTCCTTGGACTTTGCTTTGCATCTCCTATCCCCATGAAAAACTACCAGGTCCAAGATGGATTTCTGTACCTGTTTGGCATGATCACCTGTCTTCATAGGACGAATCACCGTTTGGGCTCACAGGACAAACAAGGCTGTTTATAGGTTCTTGAGTGGATCCCAGAGTCATTAAGCTTCCAGGGCACCAATAATGGGTCTCATTAGCACATTTAGAACTATAAATAGGGCCACACTTCCTATTTCTAACTTCACGGGCAAGAATGAGACATGCCCAAAAATTGGATATACAGACCCAGCAGACAGTGACATTAGAATTGATAGGTTACATGAGGTATTTTGTCCAAAGCACCTTCAAACTATGCATATTCATATTCATAAGCCAATTCTCATAAGCATGGGGTACATCACAGAGTCAGTGTAGGCAAGAGACTCCTCCTGGAGTCCCGTGTCATCCCTCCTATGCTTATCTACATGGACCCAGTGAACGTGTTGTCGTGATTAAATAACATTAACAAACCTGGAACATTTTCTCCTCTGTAGGAACCACCTTGGAAGGACATTGTCCTGGGATTTAGGAATCTGACACCGAAGGAGCTTGAACTCTTCCCTGGTTACAGGTATTGTACAATGCATATTAGGTTAGGGAAACTAGTAACACTCAGGGGTAAATATACCTGCACCTCTAGGGATCCCATGCATCTCACCCTACAATAGGTGTAAGGTACTAGATGTAAAGACAGTGAGAAGCAGCATGATCTAGGGCACACGCCTCCTTCTCCCCTGCCTCCCACTGGCTGTGACTGGCTCCCATCCCAAGGGCTGAGACAGAGCAGGAACATGCCATGAAGTCACTGCCCCAGGTGGAGAAAGGGGCGGGGCCATACTGCCACGAAGGGTGGCTCAGCTGACGTACGTCATTTCCGCTTCTGCAAGCAGAGATGACGCACATGTCATGCCGCGTTACACACACTGTGGCAGTACACGAATGTGCCTACACTCTTCCTTCCACCCCCATGCTCAGTCTTACATCTGCGGGCTCGCACAATGAACAGGCTCCCCCTCGTTCACTCCCCCCCCCCCCGCAGGAAGCCAGCACTAGCTCCCCATTGGGGGGGGGTGTGGAACAAAGGGAAGCCCATTCATTGCACATGCCACTGAAAGTCATCTTGCATGCCACTTATGGCATGCATGCCGGATGTTGCTGTCCCCTGATCTAGAGCAACAAGCAGGTGACCAAGACCCAGAACTTCTTGTTTTCATTGCAGCCTTTGCTACTGTCCCGCTATGTGACTTAGTCTTTCCATGTATCATATGCCCCTCTCTAAGGGCAACTGTATGCCTGTCTCCCAGGGATGTCACGAGGGCTAATGTAACAAGTTCAGTGGATGTGGCTAGGTACGGGCTAAGTGTTATTGTCTTCTCATAGAGCTGTCACTGGACACTCTTCTCCATAAATAAGTTGGAATCCTCTCAGATAAGACAAAAGAGAGGGACACATGAGTTTTTCAGCTTCTTCCTTGGCTAAAAATATTTCAGAGATGCTATAAAAAGAGTAGATGGAACCTCGGAAAGCAATTTTGTGACAGTTAGACTAGATCAAATGATACTGCACATCTATTTTTCTCTTTCTCTGATTTCAGCTATGGTTGGTTTAACACCGCACTAATTTTAGAAGGGAAGAGCTATTTGCCTTGGCTTACCCAGAGGTGAGTGCCAGCCTATTATTTGTCTTCTGTTCTGTCATGGTTGGGTTGTGCCCCCATTGTTAGACTTGTGCAGTAATCTGTAGAGTTAAAGGTGAATAAAAAGCAGCTTTCTTTACTCAATTTACCCATGAGCCTACTTATAAATAATTGTGACAATTCCATTTTCATTCAGTCAAAAGAGGGGAAACCAGCAAATATTATTCAAGATTCTTTTTTAAACACAAAGTTGCTGGATGTCTTTTAGGTGGTAGCATGGCCTATGGTTAATGTTGGCTGACACATTTCATTTTAAGAACTTGTTTTCAGTTGCTTGTAACTTTGCCAGGCTTTACCTGTTTGGGCTGAAATTTTCCATGCTGGATGTTTGCCTCAGGCTGACTATTTTGGGAAAACTTTAGCAAAAACAGTTCAGCCATTTCCAAGGATGAAATAAGGGAAAAATAGGGATTTTTTTTTTTGCCTCTGTAAAAAATCCATACTCATCAGGGATCAATGGGATCCAGTTGATCATTTTCTTTTTCTTTTACCAGTTTGTTCCTTTAAAAAATTAAGAAAAAATATCACGTGACTGTGTAATTAAAGACTATATCACAATGCAACTGCAGAAAGGGCTGAGTTCTGATTCTGCAGGCAACCTCAATTCTTGCATTTTCTCACTTTGAAGTGCTTGACTTTGCCACTTTCCTAGTGTTCTTTTAATGGAGCTTTCTTTAATGTCGTATTTTGTATATGAAAATAAATAAAATGGAGGAAGATGACTGGAAATGGGGCATCACTGCAGCCCCTGTAGCTTTTCTGTACTGAAAAGAGTTTTTGTTTTTATAAAATGAGACATTTGAAAGTCTGGTGTATGCTACCTGCTTTAGTAGGATTGTCAATTAGTGGTGTCCCCAATGCATTAAAGGAATGAGGTAATGATTGGAGCCTGTTGAAGAGCCATTGAGAAAGACTCTGGGTATATTTGTCCAACTGCTGTTAGGTGCCATTAACACATGAACTTTGTTCTTAAAAGGTTAAAGAAGAGAGGAGTCAAGTTTTTTCATAAGAAGATTGAATCCTTCCAGGAGGTTAGCTGGGAATGTAATTGGAGAAAGTTTGCCAGGGACGGGCTGGCTGGACATTTACAGAGACAAGCCAGAGACTCCTGAGTCTGGGAAGGGGAGAGGACAAGCATTTGCCTTGGGTAGGGGAGACCCCTCCCTCCCTTGCACAAATGCATTATTAACAGCAGCCATGGTCCCCCCGCCCCTGCCTTTGGGGAAGCAACAGTTCTACCTGATATCAGGGCCAGCCCAACCACAGAGGTGAACTAGGTGGTTGGGTAGGGCACCAGCCTTTAAGGGGCACACCCAGCCAATGAGAGCGGCAGGGGAAACGCCTGCCGGTGAATGCTGCTCTACACCGCCAAGGAGGAACAGCACACGAGCCTCTTCTTCCCCCCGCCAAGCAGAGCCAGCCATGCAGGGGCTTTAGCGCAAACTCTGATGTTCCTGCTTATCTTTTCCATCCATGTGTGGAATAAATTTCATGTGCACTGAGGCCTGTGCAGATGTGCACCTTCAGTAGAAACACAAAGCTCGCTGTGGGCACTCTGCGAATCAGCTGGGTGGCATCAGAATCTCTCCTGGGTGGCTGCACCAGTGCTCAGCTGCTTCCCCCCAAATTATTGACCTGGGGGGCAACAAAATCATTGTTTGTCTAAGGCACCAAAAACCATTGGGCCAGCCCTACCTGGTGTGTAATCTGCCAGCTGCTCAGACATGCTATGGGGAACTACTGGCTTTCACTAGAATGCAGCAGTCAGGGAAGAGAAGCTGCCTTAGTTATTCCTGGGTGGGAGCCTGTTTCAGGCAAACCCTGCACTCTTCGATGAGACTGTGCATTCTCCATTGCAAGAAGGGGTGGGCCCAGTGCTCAGGAGAATATCAAATGATCCGGGTGCTCTGGCTGCACTGGGTTTTTGTTAACCCTTTACTTGCACGCAGGAATTCAGGCAGTTAGCAGAGCCATCTGGCTGGGCCCATCAGAGGAGGGTGGACAGCAGATCCTGATCTCGTCTGCATTTGTGCTTACGAATGTGCCTTTCTCCCTTGTTAGATGGGCACGGACATTATCATAAACTGTACGGGGGTCCGAGCAGGGGAACTGCAGCCAGACCCGGGCTTACTGCCAGGCCGAGGACAAATTATAAAGGTGAGGATGATGTTAGGGTGGCAGGGGAGTGTAATGGACCAGGCCAGGTTTGGGAACCACTGAGGGAGTCAGTTCAGGGTGAATTGCTCAAAACCAGGGCTACTTACAGCCCTCAACTGGAGACTTTTCCCATATAGGCCACAAACCAGTCACACAGAGCATTTCTGCTGCCAATCTGGCCAGCAGGAAGCCTCACAAGCAAAATCCCTCAGACATCCCAGCTTTCCCTGTGCCACAATCAGACCCAGACCTTACACACAGGTGAGAGGTTTTAAAACCCAATCTTACCAACTCCGAACAGATCCTCTCCATCCCAAAGGACCAGCTACAGTCCCAGGCCAATTTATACTTTAGATCTTACCCATGAGAGCATGCTGGGCCAATCCTTTAGAATCTAAAATCTAAAGGTTGATTAATAAAAGAAAGAAAAGGTTGAGAGTGAGATTGTTAAAGAGAATACATTACATCCATCCATCACCAAGTGCTCGATGCAGGCTCTTAGCAGAGATGTTACAAACTGCCAGCTTAAAAGTCTCTGGTGTACATCCTGTGTCAGGATGGGTCAGCAATCCTTCCCGGCTCTCTGTCCCTAGCAAGGATGCATCTGGAATCAGGAGCAGGACTGAAGACGAGACAGAGATGGCATCATGGGATTTTTATATTCCTGGTGTCTCCCACACTGGAGCTGGTCACATGATAAAGTGACCCATCTGTGTTTCACATGCAAGTAGCCATGAGGCACTGGCTGGTCTGCAGGTTTCCAGACCCATTCCTCAGGTGTGTATTGGCCACGCAGAGAGCCATTGTCCATGGAGCAGTGCTAGTTAACACAGCCTTTCACTGAACAATCCTCCTCACCATAGGTGGTCCAGGCTCATTGCTCCCTCCCAGACAGAGAACATGTAAAATACAAGAACAGAGCCCATATTCATAACCAGGGCTGGCTTTAGGAAGTGCGGAGCCCAATTCGAACCAAATGTTGGTTCAGCAAAAAAAAACCCACCAACCCAGCACACAAAGAAACAACTCACAGCACCTTTAAATCCCCAGCTAGAGGGCAGAGTCCCGCCTTCCAGCCAAACCCACAGGCCGACTCCCTCTCCTGCGGCGCACAGAAGCCACAGCACTCCTCCTCCAGGGCTGAAGCCCCCTCCCGCAGCACGCCGAGCATGCCAGCGCGCCCAGTACACTTCCGGGTTTAGGGCACAGGGCCCTCTGGCTTTAGGGTGCGGGGTCCTTTTAGACACGGTGCCCGATTCAGGGTAATCGGGCGAATCGGCCTAGAATCATAGAACCATAGAGCTGAAAGAGACCTCAGGAGGTCATCAAGTCCAGCCCCCTGCTCTAGGCAGGACCAATCCCAACTAGATCAACCCAGTCAGGGCTTTGTCAAGCCGAGACTTAAACACCTCTAGAGATGGAGACTCCACTACTTCCCTAGCTAACCCATTCCAGTGCTTCACCACCCTCCTAGTGAAATAGTTTTTCCTAATATCCAACCTGGACCTCTCCCACCACAACTTAAGACCATTGCTCCTTGTTCTGCCATCCGTCACTACTGAGAACAGCCTTTCTCCATCCTCTTTGGAACCTCCCTTCAGGAAGTTGAAGGCTGCTATCAAATCCCCCCTCACTCTTCGCTTCTGCAGACTAAACAGACCCAACTCCCTCAGCCTCTCCTCATAGGTCATATGCTCCAGCCCCCCTAATCATTTTGGTTGCCCTCCGCTGGACCCTCTCCAATGCATCCACATCCTTTTTGTAGTGGGGGGCCCAGAACTGGACACAGTACTCCAGATGTGGCCTCACTAGAGGCCTAAAGCCGGCTCTGTTCATAACCTCACATACAAAAATCATACAAGTACATGAGTTCCATACATAGAATCAGAAGAGCGTACACTTTCATTTGACACTTTACATGGCCTACTTCGTACAGAATTTTGGGCAAACACCCCCCCGCCCCGTGGGTACAACAATGATCTGTCTGCTCACTTTAAACAAGACAGCTGTTTCTTTTGCGGAATGTCTGGATTCACTAGGCCCAGGTCATGGGTTGTATGAATGTGTGTGGTCTTCTGGCTGAAGCTGCTGGCCGAAGCACAAGTTTAAGAATCCTGGTTCTGCTGAGGGTTGGTTCCTAGACCTCTCTTCTCTCATTCACAACATGGTGAGCGTGAGGCCCAGTTGTTCAGATATGTAACATGCTGTCAAATCCTTGGCCAAAGTATCAAAGGGTTATTATTATTCTGAAAAAATACAGTAATGTGAGGTGGGAAGCCCTTATACAGGTTGCACCTCTATAAACTTGGACTTTTTGGTCCAGCATTGGACTATGGATGTTCCAGGATCAGAGAGTTCCGCTGTGTTGCAGGGGGTGAGGGGACCAGGAGCCTGGCATGATGCAGGGGCAGAGCTGGGAAGCCCAGTGCATGGGGGGCAGAAAACTGGCACATGGCTGAGCTGGGCTGGAAGGAGAAGGGGGCGGGAAACCTGGTGCACAACTCAGCTGGGCTGCTTAGGGGAGGGGAGAACAGCAGGGCAGGGGGTAGAGCCAGTAGTAGCGGGGGGCAGGGTGCAGAAATGACCTTCCCTGTTCCGGCAAAATCCCTCATCCGGGACCAGTCAGGTCCCGAAGATGCCAGACCGGGAGGTCAAACCTGTACTCACCTTCCCCCCATCTATCTACCTACCATCCATCCATCCCTCTGACTTGACACTGCATTATAAGAAATGCTGATGAGGTGGTATACATATAATATTAATGTAACAAAAGAAATTGCATGGCAGGGCCCCTACTCCTGGAATTCACTGATGAGTGGTTATTTCTTCCTTTGTGTGTCGAGGGTTGACTTTCTTTGGCCAGTTCAACTCTCCAGCTGGGCAAAGAAACCCATAGATGTTCAGTTCCAATATCTATCGATCTGCGTTGCTCTGTTCCCTTCCTCTCTTAGGTCCTGGCCCCTTGGGTGAAGCATTTTGTCCTGACTCATGATATTGATTCTGGAATCTATAACTCACCATACATTATACCTGGGTAAGTAACAGTGAGACTGTCCTGGGATCCATCAGATTTCAGTAATGCTTCCACCAACAGTGCTTACAGAAGGCAGACTCCCACTGGGCTCCCCATTGGCATCTATAATGCAGAAACCCTGCAAGATCAAGCCTCTGAGGAGAACACTTTAAATATTAAACCAGGGCTTGGAATTCTTCCCTGCCTGATGTTCCTTTTATTAGGTGAGTGGAAGGAGAGCCATGGCCACGTGTGGAAAAAGCAAGACAATTCCCACCTGAGGGTCTGTACTGAATTAGAAGGCTGCATGCACAAGTTCACAGTTAAACTCCCCTTGGTCTAGCAAGGTTCGTGTTTGGCTCTTGAGCTCCCTGGTCTGGTAGGAGCTGGAGACACCAAGAAGCATTCGTTGTGCCTGCATGGCACTTCACCAACAGGCAAACCCTACTGGCCAGCACACCCTTCCTGCAGCAAAACTCCAGTGGCTGCCAGATCCTGAAAGGTGCTTAGCACCCCCAGCTTCCATTGATGCTCTGGCAGATGTGTGTGGAGCCGGCTCTTCCTCTATACTCCATCCAGCTCTGGGTCCTTCAAGCAGCTACACACCCATTCCTGTCAATGGCAACAATCCCACTGACTTCAGTGGGACCAGGTTTGGACCTGTGACCAGTTAATATATTGACTTCCCTAGAATTTTGCATTTCAGCTGCAATGGGAGGCATGTTGTCCACTTCACACCAGTCCACTGTGCAAGGTGCCAGTGGCAGCTTGGGTCATTTGTGCTGTGACCAAGTGTCTCCACCCATCACAGCCATTTCCTTAGTCTACCTCACTGGCTTCTGTTAAAAACTAACAGGACCAGGAATGAGCCCTTGGGACAGACCCTCCGCATGCCATCGTCCCCACATGAGTGTGAAGTTCTGAAATCTTCATCTGATTCTGCAGTCACCACTTAGCTGAGGTGAATTCAAAGATTGTCAGTCCATGGTCTCAGGGCACATCTAAAATCTTAGTTTCTGACATCCAAACTTGCACGTCCTACACGGCTCCTGTAATGAACAGGTGGAGTGTTATCCAGCACCCGGTAACTAAAGGGTTAAACTCAGGTACCTGGCAAGGGTATTGGCCAGGGGGCCAGGAGAACCCATCGAGATAGAGGCTACGTCTATACTGCAGCCTTCTGCCGCAAAAGCTTATGCAAATGAAGCACAAGGTAGAATATTGCCACACTTCATTTGCATAATTTTTAGCAGCCATTTTTGTGCAAAAGCCTCTTGCACAAAAATGGCTGCTAATTAATTATGCAAATGAAGTGCGGCAATATTCTACTTTGCGCTTCATTTGCATAAGCTTCTGCGGAAGAAGGCTGCAGTATAGACGTAGCCAGAGGGTTGAAATTTGAATTGGATATAGGTTCCCTGCCTGCTTTCTTTGTGTGGGAGAGTTAAACCAGGAGTTGAGAGACTCAGAATGATTTAAACCCAGGTGGCACTGACAGGACTACCAAGGAATTTGGACTGAACCAAGGAAGCGGACTGAATCAAGAAAAGATTGGAAGTAAGTAAAGGGAAAGTATGAATCTAGTTGTGATCAGGGTATTTTCTTTATTTGGTGGTTTGGTTTGAACTGCTCTGTGTGAATCTATGCCTCCCCTCCCCATTTACCAGCTAAGCATTGTTTCCAGAGATTTTCTCTGTTTTAATTTGTTGTCCTTAGTTGCTCTGTAACATCTAGCAAACAAGTATCCTTTATCAAGATTATCTTTTGTTTTGTAATAAAAATCACTTTTTAAGGTGATAACTTGATTCTTGTGTCCTGGAAGGTACAGGAGGTCGATCTGTCAGTATGTGTCTACATGCCTCAGACTGAGAGGTCAGCTACAGAGACTGCAGCTTGTTTGTGTCTTTTCTTTTTTCCAGCTCTCTTGTGGCAGAAAAGCTTAGGATACTGCTGGGGGAGAATTCATGTGTTCGCCCCAGTAGGGATAAAAAAGCACTTGATAGTTGCAGCGCCCCCTCCCCCCGAAAAAATCTGTGCATTTGTGATTCTGGGGAAAGTTTTTGTAACCAGTGCCTGTAGAGGCAAGGTATATTTAAAGTCTTTGTGGGCCCTCAACTTCTGCACTTAGAAGGCCAGAAGGCCTCCGTGGGGGAGGGTAAGGGGGGGCTGTGACGTACATGGCCCCGCCCCTTGGCCATGTACGTCACTGCCCCGCCCCTCCTCCCCCACAGCGGCCCGGCTGAGTGCGCAACACTCAGCCAAGCTGCCACGGAGGGAGGGAAAGGGGGCGGGGTGGTGACGTACACAGCCACGGGGCAGGGCCATGTACGTCACCGCCCCCCTTCCCCTCCCACTGTGGTGCTCAGCTGAGTGCTGCGCCCCTCAGCCAGGCCGCCACAGGGGAACCAGCGGCGCAAGGGGCCGTTTGGGCTCCCCTGTGGCTGGAGGGGAAGGGGCGGTGGGGCGGTGACATACATGGCCCTGCCCCCAGCCATGTATGTCACCACCCCACCCCCCTCCCTCGCGGCAGCCCAGCTGAGCAGGCAGCACTCAGTCAAGTGCCACAGTGGGAGGGGAAGGAGAAGGGGGGCAGGGAGAGATGGAGGGGAGAGAGAGGCAGGAGGAGGAGGAGAAGAGAAAGGAAGAGTGAGAGGCAGGAGGGGGAGAAGAGAAAGAAAGAGATGGAGAGAGAGGCAGGAGGCGGAGGAGAGCTGAGAGAGAGAGGGGGAGGCAGTAGGAGGAGAGAGAGAAAGAGAGAGCGGGAGCGGGAGCCTGGAGGCTCAGGAGAGAAGACCAAGGTGGAGGAGAGACCTGAAAATCCCATCTTATGACGGGCTAATTGGCTAGTATTTCAAGATTAGCCATTAAACCATTAGGTAAATATGAACTTTGAACAATCGTTCAAGGCCAAGTGTTACAAGTGATTTCTTATCACCAGATGCAGATGTAATTCTTTGCAGTTCATTTATTTCAGCTCTCAGACATGTTAGCTGGGGGACAAGGCAGACTTCCCAGGGAAACAGCATACTCCCGGTTTCAAAACAAAGAATAACTGTGAACTGTGGAGCTCTGGACACCAAGTGTGAGTTCCAGGGAGAACACACAGTTTACACAATCATAAAAGTACAATGCTACCATTTCTGAGAGTATGTGAGATGAAGGCCTTGTCTACACTGGCATGTTTTGTTGCAGAAAACTGCCTTTTGTTGACAAAACAAGGCAACTCTTCTGACAAAACTACAATGCAACTTTTGTCAGGAAAAACACCCAGTTTGGGTGACAAAAATTTTCCATGTCTGCAAGAGACTTTTTGTCTTTCCCCCTACATTTATTGAGCCAGTGTGGACTCTATTGTTTGTTTTGTTGAGAGTACTGGATTACACCAGTGCCTGCTCTGATGGGTCTTCTCTTTGGGTTTTGTGATAGGCAGGCACTCCTCTTCTTTCAAAGCTCCGGGAAGTATTTGACAGCTGAGTGAGCTGCTCCATTTGGAGAACAAACAAAGAGCAAATCATTGGAATGATCCTGTTCTGCCCTGCTAGGAACACAGCAGAAGGCACACTGCTGCTGCAGGAGGAAGGCTGGCGAGACACATTGCTTTGCTCTATCTGCTAACAGGGGGGTAGCAATGTAGCCATAAAAATGTTGAAAATGGGAGGCAGATAAAAAGTTTGACCAGTTTTCACTTTTGCGCATCGACAGCACTTTTGTCACCAAAACTTCCCAGTGTAGACACAGCCTAAATGCATACTGGCAAAGATACAGAGCAGCTGGCTGGAAGGGCTTCTGGAGGAGAACTACATCTGACTAACCAACATGTAGGTTGAACAACCCTGAGTGTCTGGTCCTGGTGGGGCCAGTCGGGTTTCCCTTGCAAAAGGTACAGAAGCTGAGGGGGCAGTTGCTAGTAATATGGATGCTGTGGCTTGGTCCCTGGCAGCTGTGTAGTTTACTGGGTAGGCTGCAGAGTAAGCAGGCAAAAAGTTGGGGATGCAGGCCCATGCACCTGGCCCAGAAACTCCTAGCCCCTGCCTAGTCCAGTCCTTAAGTTTGGGGTGTGGCCTCAACTGTCCAAATTCCCCTTAATTGGGGCTTCTCAGTAGGTTCCCCCCTTTCCCCAGAGATGTGGGACTTGCTCCCATGGCTGCTGAGCAGACAGGCTTTGGTTTGTGTCCTGTAGATTTCTGAATTTGGCTCAAACCTCCTCCCTAGTCAGCTGCAAACTGAACCAGGCTCCTTCCTTTTCTCATACCTCCAGGCCTGGCATTGGCTGTGGGTAAAGCAAGGTGGGTCTTGCTGGGTCCAGAGGCTTCCCTTAGCCCCTGGGATGCTAGGCCCTCCTTCCTCCACTCCCTCACAGATGGCTTCCTTGTGCATGGTACCTGGGCCCTGCTGAGACCTCACTGAAAACCCTTTCTCTGTGCTCATGTTCCAGGAGCAAGTTAGTGACCTTGGGAGGGATATTTCAGCTGGGAAACTGGAATGAAAAGAACAACCCCAAGGATCACAAATCAATTTGGGAAAATTGCTGCAAGCTGATCCCTAGTCTCCAGGTATGTTACCTTGTCCGAGGCTGATAGAGCAGCCGTGGCCAGAGAATGCTGACTGGTATGTTGTGGCACATGACGGTGATGGGAGTATTAGACAATGGGACAAGGAGAACTTCCCCCATAGCTGGGCAGGATTCTCCAGGGAAGCGCTTTGAAGCTGAATTCTGAGTGTAATTGTTGTATCGGTCACGCAAGTGATGGGAGGTCCAGCTTTGGCAAACTGGAAGGACTGATTGGATTTGTTCAGATGATCTCTCCTTATAAAGTCCTGGCCATCTTCTTTTCAAATTCTTCAGGACAGTGTAGCTGGACAGTGGAGACCCCAGTTGTTTTCATGTCCCACACAAAGTAGCTTTGGGTCAGTGTCAGACACAGCATGAGGGCATTTCATAATGTACAGGTGTGTCAGTGTGGTCTTGACTTCCCCCTTCTCAGCTCCTGCACATGAATATTATGTTTCTGGGCACTTTGTTTTGCCCCAGTATTTCAAGATTAGCCATTAAGCCACTATGTAAACATGAACTTTCAAAAATTGTAGTAGTTCAGCAGGAGCTGAGAAGAGGGAGGTCGAGACCAAGCTGACAGAAAAGCCCATGTCCCCTTTAAAAAGACTTCCAAGCAATCCCAGCCTGCAGAGGTTTTAGTTCCCTTCATCTCCTGGGAAGCATGCAGGCTTTCTCCCTTTCCCTTAGGCATCAGCTCCAGGGAGGAACAGCTTAACCCCCTTTCCACAAAGCCTCGAGTCAGAGCAACCAAACTGATGTACAAAAACAAAGTCTTTAAGGCCCAGGTCAGCCCAGTGATTGGGGCCTGCCACTCATACAAGCCAGTAAGGCATCTGCTCCCTGCTCTCTCTCTCTCTGCTCAGCTTCTTTTTCTGGTTTATATATCCCAGCCCCAGAGGCAGGAGAGATTGCTCCTTGATTGCTCCCAGGCTGTCTTGGCTGTCAGCTCTAGGCTGGCCCCTGAAGGGGTAGAATACCCCATTAGAGGCTCCTTTCATCACAACGATCTGAAGCACTGCACAGACTTAAACTGGCATGCAAGGCCCACATCTGATATTATGTGATGCTAGCTGTGTTACGGTCCCCCATATCCTTTTGCAGTGCTGTGTTAAGGAAAGTCTGAAGTTTAGATGTGGCATCGGCTTGTGATAATGCTGTCAGATTACTATGGGAGAGCATGGAAACCAGCCCAGGTTGCTGGCTGGCTTGCACAGCTCAGAATAAGACGCAGACCCTTTCACCTTTGTGAAACTGGCTTTCACTCCCCCCAGGCTGGTCTGGGTCAAAAGTTATTCCCATCTCATGGCCCTTGGTTGGACTATGGGAACTGTGTTAGCAGGGCGGACTCAGTTTTGTTCCCAGCAGACATGGTCCACAAAATTCCTCATCCCAATTGGTTGTTGAATGCAGTGATGTTACTGACATTTAACAGCTAAAACCGGTGATATGTTGTTGTTTCCAGAAGGCAACGATTGTGGACGAATGGAGTGGCTTACGCCCTGTGCGCTACGCAGTTCGGTTGGAAAGGGAGGTAGTTCATCATGGATCTTTAAAATCAGAGGTACATAATATTCTATACGTAGAAATCCATCGCAGTAGGGTGTCCAGAGTAACAACACCCAAAGCAATACATTGAGTCAAATCAACCACACAGCTCCACTACTGCAGAATAACCAGTTAGAGCAAAACTAATTTAGCAGATTTTGTTTTGATGATGATAATGAAGCATCAATATTCCACTCACATTGCAATTTTTTACATGCAGACTATAGAGATCAGCTCTGCTTAAAATATGCAAGGTGGCTCATATTTTGTGCTGAACCTAGTCCCTTAATGCTGAAAGTGGCTGTGCACACTAAGAGGTGGATTACATAAAACTGGGGCTCAAAGCCTGTGGCATTTTGCATGTGGACTTCATATCGCCTGTAATGAAAATCTGAACCTAAAGCAGCTGGTTAGGGTCATTCTTCAGGTTACCAATTTAAAGACCGTGAAATGTCTGTCGTAAGAATTGTCAGCCACCCTCAGATTTCTTCCTGTGATTCCAGTTTAAAACACATCTTGTGACTGAGTGGGCAGGTTAATAACTTGAAATCTGGCACAAAACTGTAAAAATAAACAAATGAGAGCTGTAGTTACTCAGCACTTCTGGACCCCTTTCATATAGATGCCAAAATGTGGAGTTAGGTATCTAATTTTAGGCAGTCTAATTCAGTGGTGGGCAACTTGTAGCCCACAGGCCACATGCAGCCCATCAGGGTTCTATGTGTGGCCCATGATACCTGTTGTTTACTGTTGCCCATGCACGAAGGGTTGCCCGATTCCCCTGGTTTCTGTCTGTGCAGGGTTTTTTTCCTACCAGTATTAATAAAGTGACACACATGGAAAATGAGAAAATGTGACATGAGGTGAGTGCTGATTGCACACCACACTGACTGTGAGAGCCATGCACTCCCTCTGCATCCAATCCCAGCGCTGCTACGGTTCCATTGGCACAACCTGCAAATACTAGCTATACACGCGCTATTAGCAAAACTAGCCTATCCCAGGAGATCATCTTGGTTACGACAACCTTGCGGCCTCCTGAGATGAAGGAGGGCCGCTCATGCAGCCCACTCACTAGCCTAGGTTGCTCTAATTTCTAAAATTTGGCCTTTGTGTTCCAAGTTCACCAGGATAACATCCCTTGAAAATCATCTGCTTAACTGCATCTTGTGATAAAGGAGCTCTAGGAATCCAAGTTTAAATGTGCCATCTGTTCTTACGGGCCTCTGGGCAGCACCATTTTTTATGCCCCAATCACTCCTCAGTGATTTCATTTTAATTTTCATAGGTAGGCTATGAAATTGGGACTCTGTGGTTTGACTGGGAGTATACGTGTGTAAAGCTCTGCAGAAGAGATTAAAGCTCTAACAGAGACAGCAACTGTGAAATGTAATTAAATTTGATTAAAATATATTCAGTTGAGCTGGAGATTATTCCCAGTTAGGATTCTTGGAAAGAAACCAGCTTATTAATTGAGATGCTTAGCATTGTGCAAAGCATTGCAGGATTGAAATTAATTTTTTAGATCACTCTGCTCTTTTATCATCATATCCACCCTACGCTGTCTTGGTAGAAGTAAGCAGGTTAGATATTGATCCTGACCCTGAGTCATTGTCCTGCTGAAACAAAGTAATGTACCTTGGCAGGCACAAATAAAAAAATTGGACATCACAGTTTGTACTTGCAGGAGCACAACTGTAAGTGCGGTGCCTGCTGCAGTGATTCTAAATGGCAAAGAGCTGCACTAAAGGTAGCCATTTAGGAACTGATCCAAAGCCCTCAACAGGATGCTCCTGTCTCCAGTAGGCTTCAGATCAGGCTCGAATTGTCTGTGGCCAAGGCTACCCTGACTTCAGCCAGGAGACTGCTGATTCAAACTGAAAATAGAACAACATATTGCTAACCACTCCAAGATCAGCTGTTTCCCTGCTCCAAGCAGGATTCTGGAACCGTACATGAGGAGGAAGGGAACTCACAATGAGGCCATGTCTATACTACAGAGAAGACGGAAGCTGCCACAGTCGATCTTCCGGGGTTTGAATTAGCAGATCTAGTGAAGACAGGCTAATTTGAACTGAGGGGCACTCGGGTCAGTGCCGGTTATTCCTGCTTCCACGAGGATTAAGGGGAGTCGTAGTAGGGAGAGTGTGCTCCCGTCAACCTCCCACAGTGTGGACAGCACCAAAAGTCAAGTTAAGATACTTCAAGTTAAGCTAAGCAATTAACATAGCTGAAGTTGCGTATCTTAATTCGACTTTATCCCCTAGTTCAGACCACGGGTGAGTGAATTCACTGATGCAGCCAAGGCTTCCAGATTTAAAGTGTGGCTGTGGTCAGGAAGGTGATCCTGACACGGGGCTTTCATGGCAGATGCAGGCCAGGGGTGAGGCTGGGCTCTGGCCTGTGCAGGACATCTCTCCACATTAAAGACAGGGGCAGCTGCAAGCTGCTCCATCTTGTAAATCAGGTTTGTCCCCCCAGGCTCCTGGCAAACTGCCACCATAGCTCTTAGCTGCATAAAGGCGCCCCTATGCCAGGCCATAGAGCCGGCTTGCTGCACTTGGGGGTTTAATCACTTTCAGGTGATGACAGGAGAAAGAGGAAAAACAACCCAGTGGGACATATTTTTACCTAGTATCCAATTCTACTGTGGACTGATGCAGTCCAGGCCCTGTCATGTGCTGTTGTCTTCCAGCTGTGAAGCTCTCCGTTCCTCAGAACTTGTAACTGCCTGCTGGCCTGGAACCCTCCTGGCCAGTTCCTATTTTGCAGGGTTACTCTGTGGCATTTGAACCCCAGCATTTAGTTGCGGTGACTTTTCCATCTGTCTTTTGTAGGTGATACACAACTATGGTCATGGAGGCTTTGGACTCACCATCCACTGGGGATGTGCCATGGAAGCTGCTAGGATCTTTGGAAGGATTCTAGAAGAAAAGAAACTGGCCCGATCTCCACCGGCCCGCCTTTGATTTCACAGAAATAACCTAATGAGCATTCATGCCCTCAGCAGCTCCAAAACTGGTCTCTCATGTACAGTTTTCAGACTGCTGCCAATTAACTCCCTGTTGCAGCTGTCTCATCCTTGCTCAGTTCTCATATAAACTACACTGTGCAAATATTTTAAAAACTTGTGTAAATGGTCTTTGTGGAGCCGACAGCCTCTGCAGGCCTCTATGCAACACTGGGGATTGCCCAGTGCCATGTCCCTGGAAGGGGCAAGGCTGAGGGTGGAAGGGGCAGGACTGAGGGTAGGTAGCCCTCAGCGCTGCACGTAGGGTGGAGTGCCCCCCACCCAACACTTTGCAGTGCCTGGAGCACATGGCTCGGTAGTCTAGTGGCGATTTAAAGTGTCCAGGGGTTAGGATGCTGCTGCTGCTACTGTGGCAGTGCCTAGACCCCAGGGCAATTGCCCCTTTGCCTGTCTCTCCCATTAGCAGGACTTTCTGCGAAGAAACACTCCTACACTGCAAGGTCAGTCTCCAAAGGGCAGACAGAGTTCAGCGGAATGCTTCACCAGCCTACAGTTCATCGCTGAGATGTGTTAGCATTGCTGGACCTGGTCTGATCCAGCATCAGCTGAGGTCTTAGCTTGCTGTTCAGCCAGCCCATAGTTAGATTTGTAAGCTTTGCTCAAGAGATAAAAGCTCCTTAAAAGAAAGAGTCTCCAGGGCTCCTGAGCAAGCAGCAGCAGATCTAAGAGCCAAGCTGAAGGCAGAGTTGTTTTTCTTACGTTGGGACTAAAGCACATAACAATGGCACACACTCTGATGCTAGACATGCTATTCCCAGGGTTTTCAGACAATTTACACAGCAGCAAAGGGAACAGCCTAAGGGAGCTCAAATGCTGTGTTTGCCAAATTCCACATATAGCAGAGATGACAGGCAGACAAGCTGCACCTGCACCTAAAACACACATTGGCACTTAGGTCTCTCATTTCCTTTCACCTTGGCACATCATGGGAGATATTAGCTTGTGAAAAGGTCTGACTCTTGTTCGATTGCACCTGCTGTAGAAATTGCATAAGGTGTTGGGGAGGAGGGGTGTATCCCGGTGAGGAATTAGGGCTGTCATCAGCAAGGTGTTGTGTGATCAGTTGACTTGCTCCAGCCTGGGTCCTCCTCCCTCTGTTTGGTCTGGTCTGGGTCCAGAACAGGCGGCATAAGAAACAGGAAAAGTAACTCTTGGCTTCCCAATGGTTAAGAGAAAATGCCCCCAACTTAAAAGAATGCTCAAAGGAGAATACCCCTCTCCCCGCAAGCAGGGTGTGTCCAGCATTCAGCATCACAGCATGAGGTCCCATCAGAACCCAGTTCTGCTGCAATGTCCACAAATAAGGGGCCTTTCCCATCTTCAAGACTATTCCCAGTAGTTACTATGGTAACGTGTAACCCCATTAGGGGTTTCTCGCCATAGTGCAGTCAGGCTGCACACTGCCAAGCCCTACCTATCCATTGTGTTCGGTTTTTTCATGTACATCTTCACAGTGCGGGCCAGAGCCTTGTGGGTCACCTTCTACCTCCTTTAACTTATCAGCTGCCAGCTCCCATCAAGGCTTGTTCAGGATGCCAGTTAGGCTCACAGAACTTGACAAATGCAGGGCTCATTGCTTTCAAGCGGAGGTGCCAACACTTTTGAAAGGCCTGTAGCCGCAGCCCCTGCCTCCTTTCTCTGTCTCTGCCTCTTTGAGAGGTTTATGCATGGCAGAGTCACACTGGAAGAGGAGCTGGCTGTAGAAATAGACCACACCCTTTGGAGAGTGAGCAGGTCTGAACAGCAGCCTGGGAGTCAGCTCCGACTCTGACTCCCTCCGTCACTCTGAACAAGTCATTTTACTTATCCCAAGTGCCCCATTGGCTCAGTATAGGGCAAGTATGAGGTCCAGTTCATAAGGGAGAGGTTTTTCAAAGGCTCAAATGGGCGTTTGATGGAGTTGGGATTTAGGTGCCTAACTGATGGCTTTAAGTGCTTTGTGAAAATTTGGCGCAGTAGTTGACAAGTAAGGGTAACATCTACAGCTACATTGGACTTTATGGTTGTCATGATGCTGCATACCATGGCTTCTCAGAACAGTTCTGTTCTGCTCCCATCCACTAGAAGGCAGTGGTACTTATAGACGTAGAAAGTTCATTGCTTCGTGATTATTTAGAACAGTTCCCAACCTGTGGTCCGCAGACCCCTGGGGGTCTGTGGCAGTAATGTAGGGGTCCACACAGCGCCTCTTGCAGCCAGAACATCCTTCAAACCTGCATTGCTTCCCACGGCTTGGGAACCAGCACGGGCTGAGGGACATGCAAGCTGCAGACACAGCAATATTGTTTGTGAGGGTTCTGTAAAATTTTAATAGATTGAAAAGCGGTCTGTATCCTCAAAAAGGTTGGGAGCCACTGATTTAGAAGAGCCGCTTCTACATGTTTAAGACATAAGGGTAGGAGTAGAGAAGATAGGTGACTACTATGGTTTGCTTTGCGTAGGGAAAAGATCAACACCTAGTTCCAGAAAGCCTGGTTCATTACTTCCACAGTCACCGTGGTAACATCAAGAGATTTTAAAAAAATGAACGTTTACAATTGGCTAATGTATATCCTAATGATCTGTGATAGCATTTCATTAGAAACTGTCCAATGAAACAGTCATCTATTCAATTTCACTTAATTTCAATATAAGATATTATGAATCAGATTCTGTAACAACTCAGTTGATTTCAGAAAAGTGATGTCAGTGTAAATCTGCAATAACAAATCATCATAGAGCCCTAAGTAAATGCTGAGTTCATCAAGGCTTAAAGCAAATTGCTTAGAATGACAAATGTGCTCCTAAGTGGGTTTTTAAAAGAATATAAATGGAGCTGATTAGGTGAGCAATTTTATTTGCAGACTGGCAACATAAAGGCCTCGTTCTAATATTTGTGCTTGGTAAAGACTGGATCTAAATTAGCTTGTGTATGATGCTTCTCTTGTCCAGGAGATCTTCATTCCATGTTCCCAGTATTTTAGTTCCATGAATTTGTAACTAAGATGTGATGTGCTGTAGGTAGAATTGCCACAACTCTAGGGTCTGGACAAACAGAAAGTTCTGAAATTGCATAACATGAAATTACCACATTGACTAAATCCTATTGCTATTGGGCAAATGACCATTAAAAACACAATACCAACTGGCCCTGTGCAATGAAGTTAATTTGTTCATTTCAGTGCATACACACATCTGTGCTTTAGGCTCGGTGAGCAGTCTCAACAGAGAGACCCAGGATGAAATAGAACTGGAGATTTTCCATCTATATCAGAGTTGTGACAGAGGAGGGGAAAGTGGGGTTGAAACTTGCACTGCCATGGTCCACCTTGTACCTGCTTGCAGACAAAAGATCTCTGTTTCCAGGGGCTGCCAATGGTAATGCTCGCCTCTCAGTTCTTAATGACAATTGCACACTGTTGTGAAGCAAAGCCGAAAGTAGGTCAAATTGCAATAAATATGTCAACTGGAAACAGAGAAGCATCATGCTGCGCTTCAAGAAGTGATGACAGAGCCTCAGAAATGGCCTGTGAGTCCAGTAAGTTCAGAGAAACCTCCAAGAGCTTAACTTCCTGCTCACTCCCAGACACTGTTGTCACAGCTCAGTCCCATTCTGTAGCTATTGCTTACTCCCCCCCTACGCATTATGGCTTCTACTGTAGCTGCACATGGAGGTTGTACAACTTCAGGTTAAAAAAGGACTTTGAAGTCTATTAATCATTTTGACTTAGACATGAAGGAGAACATATAATAAAATTCTCTTTGACAAAGTGATATTGTCAGGTCAAATTTGACCTAAAATTTAGGTTTTATACAAAAAAGCTTTTGCAAAATCTAAGGTCAGTACAATAGTTTCCATCAAATAAAATCTGAATGAGAAGATTTAACAAAAGTTCATTTGCAGTGTATGCAGCACTGAGGACATAACAGTAGAATCTGCTAGAGAGTTATTGCCCACAGATAGACAGGCTATTCTCTTTGCTCACGCTATGTGAATTTCAAAAAGTAAAAAAAAATCTTAAAAATGAAAACTAAATCAAGTCTTTAAAGCCCTTTCAGGTTTAATAAGCTTACTGATAAAGGAGTTAAGAAATTTGTAATTTTTCACCTAGCAGCATTGTAATTTTATACCTTTCAAGTGTAAAACAAATACACAGTCAAGGGTCTAATTTTTAGAACCCACAGACCCACCTGTAATCAGTGGAAGTTGCAGATATCTAGGATATCTAAAAATCAGGACAGAGATATTGTTTGAAATTACATAACACCTTGCGGTTATCAAGGCCCCATAATTAATTATACATCTAAGACAGCAAACAAATCATTACTGTAAAAACTATTCATTTATTCAACATAAAATATCGAGTGTGGAATCAAACTATCCAATGTTGCATTATTAACATAGGAACAAAAAGAATATTATACAACTAGCTCGATATACACAAAAAGTTTTTTTAAACATTAAAATGTATCCAGTTTAGAAACTGTACATTCAAACACACGATAACATTCAATGTTCTTTCAGCAAGCATTTAGGAATACTAAATCACTCATCAAAGCATACTTGGAGAAGTACGTTCCCCACAACAGTTCTGCACATTAACGTATCTGTGAATCTCACAATTCTGTTTGCTCCTACGTTGAATTCAAAATGTTCTCATTTTATTTTTTTAAACGAACTAGCTATATTAATTCCTTCCCCAGTGAAAAATATACAACAGGTGTTTAAAACAGAATCTTTGGAAGCTTAATTATATACATTAATAATGTTGCCATATTAACAAAATATGACATGACTATTTATAGGCTATAGTGAATCAACCCAAATGTTCGTCAGCTTTTCTCGATGGACATTGAGAATGGAATGTCCTCCACTATTAACAACAACATTCAGGGATACTTGGAACTCTCGAGTGAATCTGCAGCTGCTTGATGGCCAGATCTTACTCCCACTCAAGTCAATAGCAAAACTCCTATTGACTTCAGTGACACAGAATCAGCTCTTTGGGCCCAATCCTGTTCTTCTTTACCTGGAGTCTGATTCAAAGCCCATGGGAGTCAATGGAAGGACTCCTCTTGACTTTAATGGGCTTTCCATCACACCTTTCGGTAGGCACTGCTGTTCTTGACTGAAGACCTAGGAATTGTAGCTGTTTCAGCAGGGCCACGCTTGGTATTTCTATAATCATGTACATTTTTCAATGCAGCATGTCGATAAAATGAAAACCAAAAATGCCTCCAAATGGTTTTTTTAATATTGTAAATGTCATAGGTTAAATGGGTACCAGCTTCGCAACAAAATTAAAAGACTTTGCATAGCCTATAAATATTAAAATATTTCTTTTGTTTGGAAGTGTGTGCAGGTATATACGTACATGCACACACACACACACACTTCACACAAAACTCTCTGAATGCACATTTTGAAGGCCATTGCAATGTCACATCTTCAAACTGCTGACTCAAAAATCAAAGCAGTGGGTGCATCTGATCATGTGAAAGGCAGAGAAGGAGATTTTTAAGTAGAGGAGTTACTAAATAGCAAGCTAAAAGTCTCATTAGCTAGCTTGTTAACACAGCAATCCTATGAGACTAGGTTTCATGTGTATGTTCTCTCCGCTAACACATACTTACAATGAATCAAGTTTTCAAAACAGTCTCCAATTCTGGGCATCTGGCTAGCTGCCAGTGCAAAATATGACAGAAGTTGGGTGTCTAACCACCTGACCATGATTCCCATCAGATAGGAATCAAAATTCTATCACTTGTGCTTGCAGTTTGTACAGGTACCAAATTATAGACCAGGCTGAGGCCCTATATAGTGTTTTCATTGCAAGGTTCAGGGGCCACCTTACACAGCTGTGCTCATGAGTCTAAAAGCCAATTGGAGTTACACTCTAGGTAACTGAACATCTGAATGTTACAAGATGCAATCTAAAACCATTCAAAGCTTGTTTTCACCTCAGAAACATGTATCTTGTGTACACAACTGTGACAGCTCCAGGTAAGCACACAGGTGTGTCACATGAATTTGTGGGCAGCACTAAGCCACTCCAGTTGCATATTACATTAGGGAAGGATACAATCTGAACAATGAGGAGATGAGAAGGATGTATTCCCATTGTCTGCTAGTTGAGAGTACTGTCTGTTTATTTTAAATTGATTGAAACCAGGCCCACCAATGGAAGTGGGTGAGCAAAGAGGACAATTACCTTAAGACTTGGTGCTCAAAAGGGTCCAGGGCTCCCAGCCACCACGGTCTCTACTGTGCCAGTGGTGGTGTCCGGAGTCCTAGGCCCTTTAAATTGCCACTGGAGCTCTGCAGACTCTTCCATCCAAGATCCACCCCCCTCCCCCGAGGCTGTCAGCTCTCCTGACTGGAACTTTTAGCATATTGGAGGTTCAACACACTGAGTATAAAACTAACAGGCAGAGACATTCATACTAAGATTTGGGAGGTTCAAACTGTACTAGTAATAGACAAGATACTGGCTAAATGGGCCATTTATACTTGTAAAGCTGCATCTCTCTGAACTGAATTACATTTTCATATTAATATGAAAATGTAACATTTACCTGTTCAGACCAGTTATTTCTGGAATGCATCATTGTAACCACTATTTTTTAATGGTAAGTGACTATACAGACTTTGGGTCCCTTGTCAATCATATACCTCCTGAACCATAAGATACTTCCATGCAGAAAGTCATCAATGCCTTGGCCTTTTCTGATAATTTGGAGATTCTCAAATTCCTTCCAGGAATTTCCCATGTATAAGTTAAACACCCTAATACCTCTTGGAGTGTTATAGTAGTAGAGTTTTGTATTTCAGTAAATGAAAGTTGAACTTGAATTGTGTTCCCTTATTTTGCATCCACTGGCAGACTCAGTGAACTCTTCCAGCCCTGGAGAAAAGGACTTTATAGTGAGGGACTTGGTCTACCATGTAGTTAAAATACGGTCTTGTGCAAAATCTATAGCACACACAACACTATATTTCTGTGAAACGACTGACCACATGTATTATTGAAAATGTATTGCTTCCCATAGCCTAGCAACGAGAATGAAGTATCTCTTAGTTACATGTGATAGTGTATTCCATAGGGTGGATTTCTGGAAAAATACCAAGACCTGTGGAATGACAACTGTCTGATTTGTTACACATTCCTTCGTGCTACATCCTTCAAGTTTTGAAATCTGAATCCTCATTCATGGATCCATTCCTTACAAATTAAAAGGCTATATATAGTACATACAAACGGAGTCATCCTCACCTGAACTCGACCACTCTCTGCAGTGAGAGAAAGAACTGCATCAACTAGACCAAAACAGCGAGGGGAGAGTCAGTCTTCCACTGATGACACTGGTATTGCTTTATTCCTTGTTATTTAAGTTATGATGCCAGGTACATTCCTCCATAATTTGCCATTACATTCCATGTTCAGTGGGCAGCTCCCCCTAGAGTTCTGCCCAGCTGACAGACAAGCTGCTTCTGTTGAGAGACACATGAAGGCAATTCCATCAAAAGTGCTACAAGTGACTGATCAGATTAAGACATTTGTACCATGGGCATTGGATTCACCACTATGGGAATGTACTCAGGCAAACTGAAAGGAAACATATCTGAACCCATGCAGTAAACCACAGCGTGCATCTCCACACACACAAGAGATACCAGGACAGCTGAAGCAGTCTTCACCAATGCAAGAGACAGAGGACTCCATGCTTCTGGCAATGTTAGAAAAGTTAAATTCTGTTCCAAAATGCAAGAATTTACACTTCTCGTATGATATCCCATCTCTGCATCCAACAGCACTCTTCCCAGACTCGGACTATTGCACCTTGATGAAAGCACATACTCACAGCACAGTCCAAACAACCTTCTCAGCACCTGGTAATTTCCAAGGAACAGAATGTATAGGCAAGGGAACTGGAAAGCATTGGTTGGTTTGCTGTTACATGTTACTGATGACTAAAAAAGTGCAAGGCAGGCATCTAATTAAAAAACCTTATTCTGTAGTATATGGAATCCACCCTGTGCTATGCCAAGTACACGGTAGATATTTAATCTTTTGCTGTTAGGCATCAAAAGTACTATTTTTTTAAATTACAGCTGATACTGAATTGCATTCAGTTAGCTATTTGCTTGACATGGGACATTTTAAGCTCAGTAGCTGACCATGCAAGCACAAGAACCATTAAAAACTCCTTCTCTCTTAACTTCAAATGACATCCTGATCAAATGCCTCTCATTACACAAGAATATTTTTATGAGCATGAGCAAAGATTAATAAAGACACAATTTGCTTAGGTCCAAATCAAAAGTTCCTGCATTTTGACACATGACATTGGCAGTGACAGCACAGTCAGCTTTATATACTTAGTTTTAAAAATACAATTCTTGCTTGTTTTGTCCTTCCTTGCGGGGAGTGTGTGCATGTGTGTGTGTGTGTGTGTGTGTGTGTGTGTGTGTTTCACGTCCTATCATTCTTGTGATCCAGAATTTGACCTGGTGACTCCCATGTTGTGGGATCCTCTCCCAACCATCTCTTGTCCCCATTCTCTGTGGCTGGACTCCTGCAGACCACGGCCTTTTGTTTCAATGGGCAAAAAACAGGAAGCCAATGCTGCCAACAAGCAGCACCCACTGTAAACCACCAGAGTTAAATAGACTGAAGATTCCAGCATAACCTAGGGAAAAGTAAGAGAAAGGGTCAGACAAAAACTGCAACCTCTGCAAAAGAAAACAAAAATTTGGAGAAGAGAAATGTTAACTCTTTCAGGGGAAAACACCGTCTTTTAAAAGCCCACCATATTACATATTTTTCTGTCTTTTTAGATGATACTTATCCTTTAAATACACACAACATACCTTGGATTAAGATTCACATCACCCCTCCAAGGTAGGCTAATATTATCCTTACTTCATAGATAGGGAAACCAAGGCAGAGAAATTAAGTGACTTTCCCAAGGCTAGAGTCAGAGCTAGGACTCCCTGGCTCCCAGTCCTGTAGTCGGACCACTAGACTACTCTCTCTTTCAAGAGTATCATGAAAGTGATTTGCAGCCACACAGGTAAAATGAGGAACAGAAAATAGCTTCTCGGACCTCACCCACACTGCTCCCTGCGGTTCCCCTTGCCTGGAAATGGCGAACAGGAGCCAATGGGAGCTGTGAGGCTTCGTGGCTATGGACCCTTTAGGTAAACAAAGCGGCATGGGGGCCTGCTAGTGGTTTTCCCAGAGCACGCCCACAGAAAACTTTGAGAAATGCTGCTTTAGAGGGTAGGTTTATAATTTAAAATGGTCTGGACAAACTGGAGACATGGTCTGAGGTAAACAGGATGAAATTAAATAAGAGCAAATGCAAAGTGCTCCACTTAGAAAGGCGCAATCATTTTAGCACATGCAAAATGAGAAGTGACTGTCTAGGAAGGAGGACTGCAGAAAGGGATCTAAGGGTCATAGTGGAACACAAGCTAAATATAATTCAACAGTGTCACACTGTTGCAAAAATGCAAATATCGTTCTAGGATGCATTAATAGGAGTGTTGTAAACAAGACATGATAAATAATTCTTCTGCTCTAATCCACACTGATTAGGCCTTGTTTGGAGTACTGCGTCCAGTTCTGAGTGTGACATTTCAGGAAAGATGTGGATAAATTGGAGAAAGTCCAGAGAAGAGCAACAAAAATGATTAAAGGTCTAGTGCACATGATGTATGAGGAAAAATTGAAAGTGCTAGATTTGTTTAGTCTGGGAAAGAGAAGACTGAGAGGGGACATGATAACAGTTTCCGAGTACCTAAAAAGTCATTACAAGGAGCAGGGAGAAAAATTGTTCTCCTTAATCTCTGAGGATAGGACAAGAAGCAATGGGCTTAAATTGCAGCAAGATAGGTTTATGTTGGACAGTAGGAAAAACTTCCTAACTGTCAGACTGATTAAGAGCTGGAATAAATTACCTAGGGAGGCTGTGGAATCTCCATCATTGGTGATTTTTAAGAGCTGGTTAGACAACTGTCAGGAGTTGTCTACATCAGGTATTGGCCGTAAGTGGCCCAAGGGGTGGATGCTATTCACCAGGATTAGGCCCAGGCCACTGGTGCTTTATTTATCTGTGCATCCGCAAATACGGCTGCTTACACCCCTGTGGCCAATGGGAGCTGCGAGCGGCCGTACCTGTGGATGTGCAAGTAAATAAAGTGCTGGCAGCTCACTAGGGACTAACCCTGGTGAATTGCATTTGACCCACGGGCTGCTCGTTTTCCATCCTGGTGCTTGGTCCTGCCGTGGGTGCAGGGGATTGAACTTGATGACCTCTCCAGATCCCTTCCAATTCTATGAATCTGTGACCTAGCACAGACATAGCACAGCTCTCCAGTAGACATAATCAGCCCCCAATGTACAGAGATAATGGGGCAATGGCCAGGACATGCCCTTCAAACCTATGCCCTGCAGAGGTACTGATCAGTATGAGCAGTGTTAATGGCAGCCTGCACTGTCATGTATGCATCCCTACTTCATGAGAAAAGGGTACTGCAGTAGGTGCTAATCTAACCTGACTTCCGGGGGTCCCCTCTGCCTCAGTTTCCCTTTTTTCCTTAATTAGTCAGACCTCTCCCTGTTGGTATTTTCATAGTTACCCTCCCCTTTAGCAGTCTGATTTATTAACATAAATTTCAAAACAGCACACATCTGCCACGCAGCTTTGTGTAAGGGCACAGCCCTTGGTGCAGGGTTCTGCTGAGTCTTGTTCCCCACCATCACCTTTCCTCACTGGCTCCTGTGCTTTTCATGTTTGCGCTCCCCTACCCACCTGTGGAGAACCTCTCATGTGGCCCCCTTGACCCACTTTGAGGCACTCTCACAACTGACCTCAGACTGTCCTTGTGCCCCCAAGCAGGCCTGATTCACCGTCACATGCTCCCATCGTGTGACCCCTGGACTGAGAGGGAAATCAGACCCAAGTGAGATGGAATCCATCTCTCCCTTAAAGGGCTAGCTCATCCACTGACTGGCCTCAACCTACGTGGGCGAGGACAGCCACCAACTGGCCCTTACTACAGAGAGGCCATTTTCTCCATTGCAGTCCTGTGCTACTCAAAGAGTTTTACCTGTGCAATAAATGGAGTTATTAAGGCTCCCACTCTGGCCATTCCACTGCATGTTCCTAGGCCCAAAGCACGGGTAGCTGTTGGGTAAACCTGCAGACAAAACATCAATATATTAAACCCCAGACAGGACTTCTCACACTTCACTGCACCATAGCCCCCTTCTGACAACAAACATTATTCCATGAACCCAGGAGGGGGAACTGAAGCCTGAGCCCTGCCCAACACTCTGCTGCCCTGGGCAGAGGGAGCGTGGGAGCAAAGCTGAAATCCAAGTGTTTCAGTTCCAGGTGAGGGGCTGTAACGTGAGTCCCACCACCCAGGCTGAGCCTAGGAGTTTGCTCAGGCTTTGGCTTAAGCCCTGGGCCCCAGCAGATCTAATGCCAGTCCTGCTGACCCCATTAAAATGGGGCCGAAACCCCCTTTGGGTCCTGATACGCATTTTGAGGCCCACTGGCCTAGGATCTAGCTCTCTTCTTACCTTGCATCTCTTTATCGAAGGGAAAAACTGAATGTAAATTCTGTGGGATCTATAACACTCAGACAACACAATGGCTCAAGAAATGATAGCCTGAATAAGGCCAATTATGAGGTCATAAAATGTAACTGTTTCACCAGGGCCTCATTCCTATTAAATTTTCTTGTTAGAAAATGACTCTACTCACCTCAGGAGTGTAAACATAAGCAGCCTGAAATCCTCCTGAAATGAAAGCCCTTGCGATGAAGAGCAGCACAGTAAGAACATTTCTGTGAGAATAATGAGAGCAAGGGTTTGTTTTGTTTTTTTTTCAGTACAGTCTTTATTTAAACTGAGAGACAAGCCTCAATTTAAAAAAACAAGCTGAATTAGTTTTGTTGACCCTTCTCCATTTTCTGGACCTTTAATACAAGGACAGTTTAAAAAAATCTGTGATCGCTACAGACACTTGGGCTTTTCTAAGTGTCTGCGTTTTAACAGAATGCTATCAACAGCCAGTGAATTACATGTATTAGTCCCAACCTAAAGAGATTGAGAAAAACATACATGAAATGTTTAACATTATACTAGTCTGTCACTGGGATAACTCAGCTGGAGCACAATTATATGAGTAAATGAGCTCAAAATCGGGCTGTTGGCTTCCTGTGCCAAGGTGTGAAATTGGACATTCTTGGGTATTTATTCATATTGTTAAGATTTATTATTATTATTTATACCATGCCTGAAATATTCTAGGAGCTCTCACAAAATAGGCCAGCAATAATGAGGATGACATTTCTGTGCTCCTCCTCTCAGCCCCAGAGTAGAGAAAGTATTGTGCACAAGTAACATAAGGCTAGAATATTCCAGAAGGCTTAACATTCAGCGGGGCAGGTTTTCCAAAGAGCTCAGCACACTGAGTCCATAGTGGGCACTGAACTCTTGTGAAAATCTGGCCACAATGGAAGATGCAGGGTGCTATGCACTTTGGAAAATGTGGCCTCAGTTGTGTGTTCTGAGCCGTCAAAAATTTGGTCCTTAGTTCAGAAAATGAGGCCCCAACTGGCTGCAATGCAAAAATACAGGTTCCTTCCTTCAGTGCAGTAATTTCCTGATTCTTGGGTCAAATATACCTCTTTTCCAGGCCAAGAACTCAACTTCACTAGTCAGTGCCTGCCCAATAATTGCTCATTCTAATCCATAACACAGATTAGACTGCTCTTAACCACTGTCTCACAATTAAAGGTGAATTTCTGCTGCAGATTGGTATGAGTAATTGAGTGGGAGACAGGTCCACAGCAGTGGAGCCCTGCCAGAGGTTCACCATTCATTTGGCAAGGGAGAAGCCTAGATAATTAATTGCAAACACTAGAAGTAGCAGCATCTCTACATGTAGCAGTAGCTGAGACCCACTGCACAACACCTGATTTAGAACTTTTTTCAGAGAGCTATTTTTACTTTGATATAAATTATTATCCCCTTTGGTGCATTCTGAATGCCGGACTTTGGAGAAGACAGGCATTCTCTCCTCTTGCTTCTCTTATTTTTCTTTTCTTCTAAACACTTTGTGGAGAAAGACTTAACTTTTTTTTTTTAAATCTTTTGACAAATCAATGTGGTCAATTCTTGGCTCTTAAAACCATCACTTTCAACCAGTTGGAGTGACCATATGTATCATGGCTTAGTTTTCACTTTGAGTTACATACCTTCCAATGCAGAGAAATAACAGAAGACTACAAAATGAGAAGACAAAAAAGGACAGCGCCATGGTTTTTTTACGGCCTAGCCGATCAATAATCCATAGGGTCACCAGAACACCTGTAGGGGAAGAGAAATCAAGAGGTGCACCTCTGTCCAATGAGTTCAGATTGAACTGCAGCACCCAACAATTACCACACAATGTTATTTGGCTTTTGTGTGACTCTGTTGCAAATGAAAGGAGTCAGACTGACAATCCAAGGGAAGAGGGCTCCCTATGGGCACATCTATACTTACTGGAAAATCAATGCTGCAGAGGTCAATCTTCTGGCATTTGATTTAGCAGATCTAATACAGACCCCTAAATCAAATGCTGAGGGCAGTTCCCACTGGTATCCAGAACTCCTGCTTTTGCAAAGAGTAAGGGAAGCCAAAGGGAGCATTTACTTCTGTTGTCCTCCCGCAGTCGGCTTAAGGTAAACTGACTCTAGCTACGCATTTTGCACAGCTGGAGTTGCATACATTAAGCCGACCTTCCTGGCCTACTGTTGATCAGGCCTATGTGTAACCCCAACAAGCAGAACCAAACCTGGCACCTCTGGAGCTTAGCATATGAGCCTCTACTGCTTGAGCTAAAATCTAGCCGGTGCTCCACGAAGGCTGTAGAGCAAATTCATTCTCTCTCTCTGTAAGTGGTCTAAGTGCTGCTATACAGGACAATGAACCACCCCCAATAGGTTTGTGGGTCACATGTGAACAAAACATGTACAACACAGGCAGAGTCAGTGTAAGATTCCCCAGCCACTGCTCTATTCATGCACATCAACTCTAACATAGAGAGACTGCCTCTACAGGTGAAAGGGGAGGTCATATACGGCCTAGCCTAGGGTGGGCAATGATTTTTGATGGGGACCACTCCAAGAAATTGGTAAGCGGTCAAGGGCTGCACTCTTGAATAATATTAATGGAGAAGGTGTGGGGATCTGGGATGGAGGATGGGTGCAGAAGGGGGCTGGAGATAAAGGACTAGGATTCAAAGAGGAGATGTGAGATCTGGGATGGAGTTTGGGCATAGGAGGGGGTTGTCACCTGGGGCAGGGTATTAGCGTGCAAGGTCTGGGATGGGGAGGGATGCAGGAGTGGGGGTGCAGAAGGTTTGGGTTACATGGGGTAGGGGTGCAGGAAGGGGCAGAGAGTTGGAGGGAGGGAAAGTCTGGGGTGCTAGAGGCAGGCTCTGGCTGGGAAACACTTACCTGGATGGCTCCTGGCCAGCAGCCCAGCAGGTTCCTCAGTGAGGGTCCCTACCTTCCGTGCCCCCACAGGCTGCTCAGAGCAGCTCCCTACAGGGGACTAGGGATGTAAGTGAGTAGTTGACCGAGTTGACTACCTGAGCAGCAAAAGCTGGAGCACTGACTACTTGCTCCCCCGCCTCCACTTGCTGTCTGCGTGAGAATCAGCAAGGAGCGGGAGAGGAGCCGGTGCTAGGGGGAGCTGGCTTAAAAGCCAGTTCCACTCCAGCACTGGCTCTGCAGTGCTGCCTGTCCTACCCCTCAGAGCCTGTATCAGAGGCAGCAGGGGGGGATAGGAGAGGCTGCTCTGGCAGCAGCCCTTGTCTGCAGGGATCCCAGTGCAGAGCTAGGCCCCTCGCAGACTGGGGCTGCTGGACTCAGCACGAGCTGAGACTGAGCAGTCCCAGCTCGGGCTGGTCCAAGACACGGCGCCTCTGCATTTTAAATGCAGTAAGAGTTGGGAGGTTCTTACTATGTATAAAATGCTGAGCCACAGCACGGGTGGCTCCCGGAGGTGGCACAAGCCAGGACTGCTCAGTTCCGACTTGAGCCGGCTCCTGGAACTGCTCTCGCTGCGGCTCTGCAGAGGTGCTTACCGACTCATCGTGTAGTCGATACAAATTGTGTCAACCACACTATTAGTTAGATAACTGCAATTTAACATCCTTACAGTGGACATATGTGGTGCTCTGAACGCGGCCAGCCCGAGAGGAGGGGAGAAGGGGTACTTTGTGCAGTGCCTGCTCTTCAAACAGGCCGCTTCCATGGGACAGAAACTGGCCAGGGAGCTGAAAGACTGTGCTAAGATGGGGGCAGCGCACAAAGCTGCTCCCCATCCCTCTGGGCTTGCAGGGTTCGGAGACACACACATGGCCCCACAGCCAGCTTTTCTGAGAGGCGTGTGGGGGCAGGGCAGGCAGCGAGCCTGCCTGAGGTTCCAACTGGTCTAGGGCTGGGGATCTGGCAGCTTGCTGGACTGGATTCGGCCCACGGAACATATTTTGCTTGCCCCTGGTCTAGGCAGTCCTTGGCCTCTCTGCTGAGTAAGGAAGGCAGGACCAGTAGTTTGGGCATTAGCCAAGGCTGAAGAAACCTGGGTTGATTCCTTGTGTGATGCTGGGCAAGTCACTTAGTCTTTGTACTCAGTTCCCTAGCTGTACAATGGCGAGAATAGCACTGGCCTTCTTCACAAGAGGGCTGTGAGGATGAAGACTTTAAAGATTCTGAGGTGGCTCAGATACCTTAGTAACAATACCTCATAGATGACCACTGTGATAGAGATTTGGTGTGCCCCCGGCGCACACTGGCTCCTGAGGAGCTGGCTACCGGCCTCTATAAAACTATGTAACCTCTGAAATTTCTAGCAGTTACACAGTTAACAATTACAAGTATTTTAACATCCCTATCCTATGGTAGCAGGAACCTAGAAATGCATTTTGCATGGGCCACCAAACAGCTTTCAAATGGTAACAACTCTCAGCCACTGTCAGCCTGCATTGTATTCTATCTGCAAGGCCATCTGCCACTTTGATCATCCCCAGAATGATCTCATCCCCCATCAAACAATATGATTCAAACAAGAGAGTCCACTGGGATCCATTAATGCACCTTGTTGTTCCTCGTGTTTCATGCCCATGGCAACAGGACAGCCTAGGACATGCTGACAGCGGGATGATGAAAGCTATAGCCATATTTAAACATGTTTTTCCTAGGGAAACCATGGTAGGATCCCTCTGATCAGGGTGCACAGGGATTTATTTACTTTGTCTTTGAGAGCTGCACAGTAGATTAACAACCCTTAAATATTCATAGATTAAGGCCAGAAGGACCATTAAATCATCTAGTCTAACCTTCTGGATTTCACTGCCCATTTCACTTCACCTGTTTTCCTCTGGATTGAAGCCAGGAACTTGTTCTGGCTGAAGCATATTGCCCAGAAGGCCAAGGCATTCAGTCTTGGTCCGAAGATCTCAAGAGAAGGAGAAGCTACCCTCTCTCTTACTAGTTTGTTCTGTCAATTATCCTTTCTTAAAAAAAAATTGTGTCTTCATTTCTCATGTGAGTTTGGCCTCAACTCCAGTCACTAGATTTTGTTCTGCCTTCCTCCACTAGATTATTGTTATTTATTCCCCTGAAAGGTACCAATAATCAAGTCACCTCCTCTCAATCTTCTTATTGATAAACTGAATCAATGGAGCTCTTTAAGTCTGTCATAATAAGACATATTGCTCCAGCCCAGCATGCGGAGACACACCCTCTCCCCCTACCCCACCAAGGTCACAGGTATATGCCAGCAGTCATGTGCAGAGCAAGCAAGCAGGGAGCTGCTCTAGCCTTGTGGCACTACGGGCCCCCAGGCCATTTTAAATCACCCATGGGTGGCAAACAGGGCTGGGGGACACTCTGGGGAAAGTGCACAGAGTGGCAAGAAGGGCTGGGGGAGAGGGCCCGAACTTTTCTGGAGCAGGAATATTCCTGAAGCCAGGTCCATATAACTTGCCCCTAGCAGATGTTGTGTAATCCTTGATTACTAATGGACTGGAAAGTTCTTCATCCTCATGTGATACAAGCACACCAGCTCACATCTTTCCAAATGCAAAACAAGTATTTAGTGAATGGTGCTTCTGCCTCATCATTAGCAATTTTACAGAACAGCTGCAGACATGTTATACTATATTTCTCAGTCAAAAGAGCCCAGAGGAATGGTTTTAGAATCCTTCTCACAGTGGTGTTAAAATGGGACTGTAGTATGGACAGGACCCCACAATCCAACAACAGTCTGTCTGGATCACATAAAAAACTGAATTCAGCCTGTAGTGATGATTTTATCCAAGAGGTCACCAATTTCTTCTTTGATCTCTTTACTGCCTGTCACGGGTCCGACTCACCACCCCGGCACCTCCAGGCAGCAGTCCTGGGAATTAGCTCACCTGCCTTGCCGGGCGCCTCCCTATAGGTGGTATCTCCCTCCTCCTGTCCATTTGTGGCTTAGCCCTTCCCTCTGGGCTAGCCGGGGCCCTGCAGGTCCCCCTGGTGCACTCCCTCTTCGGGTGCCCAGGCTCCCCACAGGCCCAACATGTTTGTGACCCCCCCGTTGCCTTCACAGGGGGTGCTCTCCCTGTGTCCATATTATCTGGGTGGGGTCTCCCTGCTCCAACCCAGTAGGGGCACTCCCTCCTTAGGTGTCCCCTGTGCCCACAGGTAAAACAAGTTCTAGGTCCAGGCACTGGCTCCCAGCTCTTGGTGCTTGGTTTACCACATAGTCCAGGTGCCCACCCTTGCAGCGGCCAGATCAGTCCTTTCTGCTGCTCAGCAAGCTGGGCCACCCACGCCCTCCAATAAACATTCATTTTTCTCCACCCACATTTCCGCTGGTCTCCTCGTGTTGCCTGATGGCCAGAGTCCACCAAACTAGCCCCCCTGGTCACAGGGCAGCACGGCCCAATAGCCAGAGTTCCTAAAATAGCCCCTGTCAGGGGGACCACACATGCCCACGTTCTCCACCATATGTCACGGTGTCCTCTTCAGGACACTGCCCTCCAGCAGTGGCCACTCCTGTCTCTCTGCATCCCCTTCGGGGGGGAGGGGGGGTTATTTCCTCTGCTTGTACACCAGGGTCCTTCCTGTATCCCCTTTGCCTCAGGGACCCACAGCCAGTCTTCATCTAACCCCTGCCTCAGGGGCCAACTGCAGTCTGTAATGGCCACTCATCACTGGCAAAGGGGTGTGTGGACCTGCTGTCCCACCAGGTCCTACAGCCTGGGAGCTTGGTTGGCCAGAGCCTCCCCATCCCTGCCTTATTTCCCCAGCACTGCTCTACCTCCAAGAAGCCTCCTGCTTCCCCAGCAGTCAAGTCCCTACTGCTCTCTCACCAAAGCAGCAGTCAGTTCTCCCCTCCTGCCAGGAGTCCTTCATTATATAGTCCCCAGCTGGGCCCTAATTAGCAAGACCTGCCTCAGCTGGGGCTTTGCTCTCAGCCCTTGTTCAGGGCTGGGGTTTGCCCTTAAAGGGCCAGTGCAGGGCAAGTGCCCTGTCACACTGCCCATTAGCAGTTACATCCTAGAACTGCCCTGGAGGATGGATTTTCTCTCCTGGGGCTATGTCCAGACCTCAAGCGTGTTTTTGTACAAGAAAGTTTACAGTAAAATGACAGAACAGAGGGCCTTTTGCGGTGTAGGTATACCTCTTTCTACGAGGAATAACTCCTTTTTGCACAAGAGTTCTTGCACAAAAAGGTGTGTGTGGACGCTCACAGGCGTTTCTTGTGCAAAAAGAACTATCAGAAAAAGCACAGGTGCTCTGATGGCCATTCACAGAATGGCCATCAGAACTTTTTTGCACAAGAGAGGCCATGCAGTGTGGACGCTCTCTTGCGCAAAAGCACATCACTTTTGCGATGCGCTTTGGAGGTGTGGATGAGATTTTGCACAAGAAGTTTTTGCAGAAGATCTCTTCTGCAAAAAACTTCTTGTGCGAAAATCCTGCAGCGTAGACAGAGCCTGGGAGTGCTGACATAGTTCCTTGCTCTAGTATGCTCTGGATCAATGCAGCCTGCACTCACTCACCTGGGAGAACTGCAGCAGTCCAAACCTTGGCAGGCCCCAGATATAGGGGTCTGAGGCTGATGCACCTTGCTCTTGTAGCGACACACTGAGCCACCTGCTGAGCCAACCTTGTAAGGCTCTGATTCAGCTGTGCTTGAACACACTGATCGTGTTTCACCAAAGAAACATATGGGGAGGTTTATAAAGTTAGGGCGGAGGCTACCTTGATTCTGTAAACACTGTAATGTGGCAAGTCTGACTGTGGCCATTAAAGTTCCAAGCCATTGCAAACTCCTGTTGCAAGGCTTATTTCATCTAACACGCCTACTGGATACAATGGAGTGGCATTTACACCAGAGCTGGATTTGTTCCTGAGATTTTAATCCAGAGCAGTTATAATACCCTGAATCACTGCTTTATGATATTCCATCTCAAGCAAATTAGTGCCTGGAGATGTAATTGTAGGTCTAATGGAACAATATTCATATTACTTCTCTATGTCACCTGGCTTTCTTGCTCTATTGTCACATGGCTCATTTAAATAGTTGCACATTTAAAAGTCTCGGCTCTGATGGTATACAAAGCTGCACACAGAAACGATCAAAGAAAGTAGGTCCACCACTGAGTAAACACCCACGATCCTTACAAATCATTCTGTAAAGTGAATGCCTCCTGCTGCTTCAACAGTGTGACAGGGCGCCTGCCCTGCACTGGCCCTTTAAGGGCAAAACTCAGGCCCGGAGCAGGAGCTGAAAGCAAAGACCCAGCTGAGGCCATTAGGGCTAATGAGAGCCCAGTTGCGGGCTATATAAAGAAAAACAGTTTGCTTTGGGGAGGAGAGAGTAGTGAAGAGCTCCCAGAAGGGAGAACAGTATTGGGATGGCTAGGCAGGGCTATGGGAGTGCCGGCCTGGCTGTAGGGCCTAGGGCAAGGCCTGGGGCTTGGAGGGGGTAGCAATGCAGCCCAGGTAAGCGGGGCAGCAGATATACACCCTGTGCCGGTGATGAGCGGCCTGTACAGACTGCAGCTTGCCCTGAGATGGGCTGGATGAAGACAGTCAGTGGGTCACTGAGACACGGTGGGGAGTATGCACCCTAACAGATGGTGGAGAATGTGGGTACTGTAGTCCCCCCCCTTTGTGAAAAGGGGGCTATTGTGGGTATTGTAGCCCTCCCCCCCCCCGCTTTGAGAAAAGGGGGCTATTGTGAGCAAACTTTGGCCATTGGGCCACAAGAGGGGAGCAGTGGAACTGGAAAAAAAAAATAGGTATTGGAGGGCCTGGGAGGCCCAACGGGCTGAGCAGCAGAAAGGAGTGAGCTGGCCACTACAAGGGCGGGCACTTGGACTCCATAGTAAACCAGGCACCAAGAGCTGGGAGCTAGGGCCGAGACTGAGAACTTCTTTTGCCTGTGGGCACAGGGACCACCTGAGGAGGGAGTGCCCCTACGGGGTGGGAGCAGGGAGGCCCCACCCAGATAATAGGGATAATGGGAGAACATCCCCTGTGAAAGCAACAGGGGAGTCATGAACACGTTGGGCCTGTGGGGATCCTGGACACCTAAAGAGGGGGTGCGCTAGGAAGACCTGCAGAGCCCCAGCTAGCCCGGAGGGAAGGGCGAAGCTATAAATGGCCTGGAAGAGGATGCGGGGCCACTGGCCTTCAATGGTAGGGGAAGCCGGAGGGTGAATGGAAGGTGGTTTGGCCACTGGCGAGATCGATGAGCGAAGGAGCTTGGACCGGAGTCCCTCCAAAGGGTCTTATGAGCAAGGGCAAACAGGACGCCAGCAACCAGGTGACACCAGCACAGATGGTGTGTATGGCCAGGTGATGGCTGCTGACTTCCGCGTGAGACCCCAGGATCGGACAAAGATTACCATTCAGATAAGGTTAGAGGGAAAGCTGGTGACTGCCCTGGTGGATTCTGGGTGCAGCCAGACAATGGTCCGAACGGAGCTGGTCCCAGAGTGGAAGGCGGCAGGTGGTAATGTCTCGATGCAAGGCATACACGGAGATGTCAAGGCCTATCCCATGGAGTGGGTCTGTTTGTCAGATGAGGTAGAGGAGGTGATCTGCAGGGTAGCATTAGCCCCGAAACTTGTATACCCAGTACTCCTGGGGTGGGACTGGCTGGGATTCAGATGCATCCTGCGTAGCTGGGATGGGCAGGGGCAACCTCCACTAGCAAGGATTGAGGACTCAAGAAGGGGAACATCCCGAGACCAAGGGAAGGATCACGACCCCGAGAAAACCTTTGCTTCGGAGGAAGTAGGAGTGGGTGAGGACTTCCAACGAGAACAACAGGAAGATCCCTCCTTGACACATGCCTGGGAGCAAGTGGTGGAAGGGATGGGGGACCATGACGTGGGAACAGCTACTAGCCCGACCCCACAATTCGAGGTAAGAGTGGACTGATTGTATCGGACTGCATGGACGGCCGACGGGCAGACTGAAGTTAGCCAGTTGTTGGTCCCCGTAAGATACCAGAGACAGGTATTAGCCCTTGCACATGCTAATCCCTGGGCAGGACATTTGGGGCAGGAAAAAACTCTCCAGCACATAATTCAAAGATTCTTTTGGCCGGGGATTTATAAGGCAGTCAGAGACTTCTGTGAGTCCTGCCCTGAATGCCAGAGGACGGGTCAGGGGATGGTGCCAAAAGCCCCCTTAGTTCCCCTTCCCGTAGTGGACGTTCCATTCGACCGGGTGGCTCTAGATTTAGTGGGACCCCTGCAGAGGTCCCGACGAGGACACCAGTATACGTTGGTTATAACTGACTATGCCACCCGGTATCCTGAGGCTGTCCCACTCAAAAACATGACGGCGGCAACACTGGCAAACGAGTTAGTGCAAGTGTTTTTGCGGGTGGGAGTCCTGAGGGAGATATTAACAGACTAAGGGACCAACGTGACTTCTAAACTGATGGCAGAACTGTGCCGCCTCTTAAATATTAAGTCGTTGCATACTTCAGTGTACCATCCGCAAACCGATGGACTCACTGAACGTTTTAATAGGACCTTAAAAGGGATGTTGCGGCGGTTTGTTGAGCTGGATCCAAAGGACTGGGACTGGTTACTGCCAGCACTGTTATTTGTGGTGCGAGAGGTGCCCCAGGCCTCAACAGGATTTTCCCTGTTTGAGTTACCTTACAGCAGACAACCCCGGGGAATACCGGACTTATTGCGGGAAACATGGGAGGAACAGGACTCAAGGGTGAAGGGTACGGTACCTTATATTTTGGACTTACAACAGAGACTCTGTACAGTAGGGGAGTTGGCTAAAGAGAACCTCCTCCAGGCACAAAATAAGCAGGCCCAATATTATAACTGAGGGGCCAAACCCAGAACGTTCCAACCAGGCGACAGGGTACTCCTGCTTTTACCAGCACCGGACTAGAAATTATTGGCCAAATGGCAAGGACCCTTTGAGGTCATACAACAGGTGGGAACTTGATTTTGTAATCAACTGGTATCGGGAAAGCGGAAGGACAAGCAGATTTACCATGTTAACTTACTAAAGAAGTGGAGGGCACGAGAGGGTATGCTTATCACCTTACAGCCATCAGAACCGGAGCTGGGACCCTGGGTGGCGATTTGAAGGAAGAAGGAGCAACACATATCAGGACAGAGTTGACGGAAGAACAGCAAAAAGAGATGAGCTCCCTCCTCTGGTAATTCAAACATGTCCAAGCTACACAACCGGGTAAAATCCCTGTGAGACACCATATCGAGACGACCCCAGGTAAAAAGGTCCGGGATCACATACAATCACTCCTGCAGAAAATGTGGGAGCCGGTACAGGAAGAGCTACAACGTATGTTGCAAATGGGGGTGATCAGCGAATCAAGGAGCGAGTGGCGCAGTCCCATCGTTCTGGTGCCTAAACCCGATGGCTCAATACGGTTTTGCATAGACTTCCGGAAAGTAAACGCAATTTCGCGATTTGACGCATATCCTATGCCCAGAGTAAATGAACTGCTGCAAGGGTTGGGTAAGGCTCACTACATCTCCACGCTCGACCTCACTAAAGGATACTGGCAGATCCCTCTGACACCAGCCTCCGAGGACAAGACTGCATTCGCCACACCATTTGGCCTGTTCCAGTTCATCACAATGCCTTTTGGATTGAATGGGGTGGCAGCCACTTTCCAGAGGCTGATGGACAAGGTACTATATGAACATCATGCATACGCTGCTGCATATATCGATGACATTGTCATTGACAGTGAATCATGGCCGGAACACCTGCAACATCCGAAGGCTGTCCTGGGAGCCTTGGCCACCGCCAACCTCACTGCTAACCCACGTAAGTGCCACTTTGGACAAAGGGAAGTAGCCTATTTGGGCTACGTGGTGGGATGGGGAAAGATAAAACCCCCGGTGGACAAGGTAGAAGCCCTGAAAAATTACAAAGTTCCCACCACAAAAAGGCAAGTCCGCCAATTCCTGGGCCTAGCTGGTTACTATCAGCACTTCATACCTGATTTCACCATTATTGCTGCACCCTTAACGGACTTAACCCAAAATACACGACCCCAAAGGGTCCGGTGGACCGAGCAGTGCGAGAAGGCGTTCCAAGCATTAAAGCAACGATTGACGCAAGCACTGGTTCTTTACCAGCCAGACTTTATGAAACCATTTATAGTACAGACAGACGCGTCGAACAGGGGACTAGGAGCCGTCCTTTCGCAGGAGCAGGAAGGGGAGGAACACCCAATCCTGTATTTAAGTAGGAAGTTATTACCGCGGGAACGACAATATGCCACGATTGAGAAGGAGGCCCTGGCAGTTAAGTGGGCAGTAGAGGCCTTGTGCTATTATCTGCTAGAGGAAGCCTTCACGTTGATAACGGATCATGCACCATTATGATGGATTCACTCGATGAAGGACACCAACCCTCGTATCATGAGGTGGTATTTTGCTTTATCGCCCTATAAATTTGAGGTTTGCCACAGGCTGGGGAGCATCCATTATGACGCAGATTTTTTTTTTCTAGGTGCATAGCCGGCGAAGAGACTTCGGAAGGGGATAGAATTCCGGAAAGGGGGGTGAGTGACGGGGCATTGTTGCCCCGCACTGACAGCGGCACGGCGACTCTCTGGGGAGCCTGCCAGCCATCACGCTGACTCTGCTGTGCATGCTCAGAGGTGGCTAGAGCAAACTCGAGGATAGCTAGGGCCCTGGGGGGAAACCAGGTCCAGAGGGAAAGTATATTAGAGGCCCAGAACGGGGGCCAGCCGGGGAAGGGAAGCCTGGTCCGAGAGGGAGGGTGTGTGACAGGGCGCCTGCCCTGCACTTGCCCTTTAAGGGCAAAACTCAGGCCTGGAGCAAGAGCTGAAAGCAAAGACCCAGCTGAGGCTGTTAGGGCTAATGAGAGCCCAGTTGCGGGCTATATAAAGAAGAACAGTTTGCTTCAGGGAGGATAGAGCAGTGAAGAGCTGGCAGTGGAGGAAGCAGGAGGCTCCCAGGAGGGAGAATAGTATTGGGATGGCCAGGCAGGGCTACGGGAGTGCTGGCCAAGGTGCTCCCTGGCTGTAGGGCCTGGAGCAAGGCCCAGGGAGCATGGTAGCAACGCAGCCTCGGTAAGTGGGGCAGCAGATATGCACCCTGTACCGGTGATGAGTGGCCCGTACAGACTGCAGCTTGCCCTGAGATGGGCTAGATGAAGACAGTCAGTGGGTCACTGAGGCACAGTGGGGAGTATGCACCCTAACAAACAGAAATTCACTGAATGATAAAATCCTATTAAATTGTTACTCTTCTTCGGAATACAGAGTGGGCGGTTTGGGTTGGAGCCATAACCAGACTGGCCACTGTGGCTTCTCAAGATACTTCCCAGACTGCATCTGTAGTAAGGCTCCATGCAATGATGCACTGGTGCTTTTAAAGTCACTTACCTGGGAACTCTGATAAAGTGGTCCAGAGCAGATCGGTGTAGTCTTCTTCTGTCAGATATTCACAGGCCAGGCTGCATTTTGCTTTAACTGCTTTCCTTCTACTGGAAACTGCGGGAGGAGAAAGAAGTAGCATTTATGAAATTTTAAGTAATCTCTTCTCTATTGATCCTCTCCTCCACCTAATGTGATTCTGGAAACCTGCTGCTGAAATCAGTGGAATGGATGTGGCTAGAAGTCAACAGCACCATTGCAGTCAGGTGCACTATTGTATTGGGAACACATAGCCCAAAGCCAAACAGTTCCTCAACAGTCTTGCTTCTGGTAGGATGCCACCCTGACCTGCAGACTGATTTACACTGCTTTTAAACAGAACAGCCTTCTGTGACCTCAGGCTAGTGATGTTCCCATTTGTGTGTCAGTATCTCCATCTATAAAATGGGGATGATAATACCTTATCTACACTCTAGGGCTACGTCTATAGTGCACTCTCTTGTGCAAGAAAACATGCAAATGAGGTGAAGTGGTGAATATCACCGCGCCTCATTTGCATACTTAATGAGCTGCCATTTTTGCACAAGCGGCTTTTGCACAAAAAGGAGCCATCTATATGGTTCCTTTTTGTGCAAAAAACCCCTTTTACAAGAGCTGTTCTGCTTGAAGAAAAGTGGCAGAATGGCTCTTGCGCAAAAGCCCCTTGTGCAAAAATGGCAGCTCATTAAGTATGCAAATGAGGCATGGCGATATTTACTGCTTTGCCTCATTTGCATATTTTCTTGTGCAAGAGAGCGCGGTATAGACGTAGCCTGAGAGGTTAACTTGTTAGGCCACATAAAGACATTCAAGAAGCATGGATGGAAGGTGCTACAGAAAAGCAAAATATTATGATTATTTATACTATGACCTGAAACAAGATCTTGGCAGAAGATTAGACTAGAAGAGCCTTGTGGTGCCTTCTAACCCTAGGGTTCTATGATTCTAAAATCCACAGATCAGCACTCCTGTTTCCCATTTTAAACCAAGCCTCTCTCCTCTTCCTGGTTCTTATTACCAAGCCCTCTTTCATGGTCCTTCCTTTTAAAATATACTGTTAATATCAGTTGTCTACACTACAATGCGCTCTATTGCCTTTCCAAAGGTCTTTAACTTTCCTCACATTCACCTACAGCATACAAGACTTTACACTTGTATAGTGTAGTATACACTTGTATAACTTCTATCCCAGAATGTTAGTGATTCCCTGTAGCACAAGCAGGTGTGCTCACCAGTAAAGACTTTTCTACTGTGCCAGGTCGTTCAAAATTACAGGTGGGGAAATTGAGGCTCAAAATGGTCAAGTGACTTGCCCAATGCCTTCCAGCGAGTGAGTGGCACAGCCAGGAAACGAACCAGTCATCTTGTTTCATAGATTCATATTTTATCCACTAGACCACACTGTAATCACTAACAACATTTTGCTAGTATCCAAAGTTAGCTCGCTCATGCTATTTCCCAGCTGCTAGGCAAGCCCTAAATTGATACCTTCTCATAGCAGTATCCATGGCCTGTGTGTAATTTCCCAACTGCCAGAGTGTGTTCCCTAATTTAGTGTGTTCAGAATACAGTAACACTTTCCCTGGGCGAATTGAATTTTAAAGGACTTTTTTATACAAGTAAAACAAGGATAGTAACACAACAAAATGCAACGAAAAAGATGCTGAATTTCTATGCAATATCTTTCCCCTCAGCAGTTCTTTACATTTCAAGTGCCTTATGGTAGCTGGCAATTTTCTCTATTTCAGATCTAATTAGGTCTGTGAGTGCCAAATCTGGCAAGTCACGTTTATTGAATCACATTTTACTCAGGCAGAACAGATACCTGCCTCTAATAAAACTTCTTTGCAGGCCCCATAGCTATTTCACACCTTAGGTTTGTGGAATCCATCCTGTATCCACCACAGAACCCCGGTGCATTGAGCAGCAAACAGGGTATAATAACTGACTCATGTTCAAAATGAACAAACTCTTAATGTTTCCTAATGTGAGGAATAAAAATTGTGACCCTTTCCAAACCATTAGCAGACACTGTTTCAATAAAAGGAATCCCACCTTTTCTCTCTCATCTGCACGGCATATTTATGTAACCCACACATCTACTAGGTGTGGGTCACTGTCCCGTGTAGTGGCACTTAAACCATACAGAGAGAAAAGGAGTATCCCTGACAGCCTTAGTTGACAGCCAGTTGGTTTTTAGCTCAAGCAATAGACTCATGCACTAAGCTCCAGAGAGCCCAGGTTCCATTCTGCCTGTCAGTGCTACATTTAGAAAGAAGAAAAGAGCTAATACTCACTGCTGCAGATATCTCCTGCTTGAAAGAGCTCTGTAGTTAGTAAAACTAATCCATAATAAGAAAAGGCATTGGAAAACCTGTGATGAAGATGAGAGAGGAAGTCTGAGATGGTGGTACATATAATAAGCATCGTGAATCAAAATGGAACCTAATGGAAGCAATGGACTTCCATTACATACTTTCTTAAAGTATGGTTCCTACTGGCATCCAGAAAATTAATAAGCTACTGAATCTTGAGTGAATGTTATTTATTGGTGTAAGAAATTACAATGTAATGCAGGTTTGAGGGAAGTGAGATTTGCTCCTTTTTAGTGATACATCCATTGAAAACCATACATAAGCATGCTGACATTGAACAGTTTATATTTCCTCTTACCATATAAACCAAAGCAACAATGTTGTCAGCCTAAACTGGGGTGTGAAAAGGTCTCTTATTTTGCCACGGTCTTCCTGTTTTGAAACAAACAAAAATACAGCTATTGGATTTTGATTCTATTTAAAATTGACATCAGGTCATAAAGAGTCAGAGGAAACTTGATTGCATGGAATCATGACGCTTCCACTCTTATGTCGGGCCATTGGATACATATTACATAGTTTAGGGCCATAGTCCCTTCAGGTGTCTTCAGGAATACAAGACGAGACAGGGAGCCACAATCTGGCTGCAGCTGCCAAGTTAAGAATTCCCCTGCCAGTGGGAATTCTCAGCTGGAGTGAAGTTATTAGAGCTGGCTGATACCACCCAAGCACAGGGGGAGGATGAGAAAGTGTCAGCATGGAGAATGTGTAGAGAGGGACTTGGCTCTATTATACCAATTCACAGCTGGTGTATAATCTCTTAGGGATGACAGCAAGCTGCTGTAAATTAGAACAACCTCTAGGGAGCTCTAATTTAGGTTGGGGCTAAGGCCAGTTTGAGAGCCATAAGCAGTTCCTTGGTGATTCTCCTCCATGTCTCCTGTGCAGGAAGGGTCTTGGAACAGGACAGCACCTGACCCATGCTCTTGTGGTTTAGGAAAAAAAAACATTTTGCAACCTCATCCTTTAAAAAAAAAAAAAAGCAAGCAAAGCCTTTCTGCATTTCCCAGCAGGAGAACTTTGGCTTGCCCAAGAATTTCTGCAGGACAAAGAGGCAAGCCAGCCTGCGCAGAATTTCTCCAAAATCTGGAAGTTCTTTGGGGCTTGGGGTTGTTCTATTATAGAGATACGGGCTAGCTGCAATATTCAGAATCAACTTGGGATCCAAAATTCCACATATAGTTCAGGGCTGTTGAGGTCTGGGGTTCTGCTTTGCACCTTTCAGTATTCTCATCTCAGTATAAAGAGGACCAAAAATGAGCATAAATGTAATTTATGCCCATTTTACAGCCTCTTTACATTGGCATCATTTTTAATATTTCAGAATATAAATCACCTGTCTGGAAATGATTAATTTTCCCAGAGGCATTGGAGATCCATTTTCAGCTGCTATCCGCTTCAAAGTGGCAAGAGCCTTTTCTTGGTTTCCAGATAACACATCATATCTTGCACTTTCTGGCAGCCACTATAAAAGCAGAGTAGAGCAGACACAATATTGTCAAAGACAGGACAATAAACTGACTGAGGCAGATGTAAGTAGTCCCAGTGAGAATGAGATGGCTTGCAGAGACACCCTTGATGAATTACAGAATGGTCTTTCTACCTATGAATTTCTCCAACAGACTTTAAGAAATTCCATATATTATTTTCATCATAATATCAGACACCCATCCCCAAACCTATCCTACAAAGGTTTCCTCCGTTGCTTGCTTTTTATTCTTGAAAAATGTTACTATATCTTTGGATTTTTTTGGCATTACATTCACAGCAGGAATGGCAAAACAGTCAATCAGTTAGCAGGAATCTGAAAATATTCAAAACTGTCAATTTTTAAACCTTTTTTTCAATACATAAGGTTTTAAACACCCATATAATTATCTGGGGAGATTACTGAAAAAAAATGACAATGTCTAAAAAATAACAACAACTGAACAGTCAAATTTTTACTCAGACAGGAGTCTCAGAGGGGTGGCCATGTTAGTCTGTATCTGTAAAAACAATGAGGAGTCCTGTGGCACCTTACAGACTGAGGCCATATCTACACTAGGAAACTATTTCGAAACTATTTAGTTTGACTTAATTCCCAATTTTACAAATTCGAACTAGCATGTCCTCACTACAGAGAAGCCTTGAAATTAGTCTGAGGCAGGCTCCGTTAATGTGGATGCACTACCATGGACTTAGAGCCCCAGGAAGCACTGGGGAGTAATTAGTTCGAATTACTCTGGGAAGTAGTTATTTTGAAATAGCGGCACTGGAGCATCCACACTACTGCTATTTCAAAATAACTATTTTAGAATTAGCATTACTCCTGATGAAAAGTAGTATAGATTCTGAATTCCACAGCCCATTATTTCGAAAGAACAGGGTTGGTAGTATAGACACTCTGCTTATAAATTCGCCTGTGGGGGGTTATTTTGAAATAAAGTCCTAGTGTAGACCAGGGCTAACAGATTTATTTGAGCATAAGCTTTTGTGGGTAAAAACTACTTCATCCAATGCATCTGCAATCTCTCAGACACATCTGATGAAGTGGTTTTTACCTAATAAATCTGTTAGTCTTTAAGGTGCCATAGTACTACTCATTTTTTCAGACAGGAGTGTATGAGCACCAAGAGTTTTTACTGAAAAACAGATTAGGTGGAAGTTGTGATTTGCAGTAAAATTATTTAAGAGTCCCAAGATGAATCAGAAAATAACTGATTTTAATATGACTAAAAGGTTGATTCTACTGCATTTGACTGAAACAACAGGAGTAAATGGGAGAGAGAATTCCAATTCTGACGTGTTTCACAAAACTCCCAACTACTAGTTTTCTACAGCAGGGCATCAGATTACAAGCATTACATCATCAGAACAACTCTCATTGAGAACCTTCCTATTACTAGCTGTTGAAACAGGATCATTTGAAGCAGCATCATTTACATCATAATTTCAGATTTATTAACAGAGTGCCAGAATTCCACTCAATCAGGCTCCATAATAACTATATTTTTACAGTGAAATATTAGATTTGCATGCTACATAAACATCTCTCTCATAAAGAATACCTACAAAACACAAGATGGCAAACAGCAAGAGTGGAACAGCAGAAAGAATGAGCAGCCAGCGCCAGCCAAGTGTCGGCATCACAAACATTGCAAGAAGGACTTCAAATACAGTCCCAATGGCCCAAAAGACCTGCAAAACCAAAACCAAAACCAAAAAAAAAAAAAAGGAAATGGTTACAAGGATAAAAGAATTCTGAGCTGCATGATTGATAACAGCACAAAAGCTAAAAAGGAGAAGGAATATTTTTATGAATGTTCTTTTCAACCTGAAGTTCTAGAGTCACAGAATCACAACGTTAGAAGGAACTGGAAGGGTCATCTAGTCTACCTCCCTGCCAAGATGGAGAATTTGTTGTTGTAAACTCTGTACTGTAGAGACCAGTGGAGAATCATGGAGGGTACATGTAAAATGTGCACAGATGTAAACCAAAAGAAATCTCGCCATTTGTGAATGGGACTTTTCCTCATGCTCCACCAGCTCAGTTCTGAAAACTTATCACCAATGTTCTCTAGAAACCTATGTTTAAATATTGAAAAATAAACTGGTGTAAGAAGCAGCTTCTTACATAAAATAACCTCCTGTTTCATATGTGGAAGGGCTTTTCTATATCTGTGTGCCTTTTGTCTTCAGACTTTGTCCATAACTCACCCTCTGTACCATGCTTTTCGTAAGATGTTATTCCATTCTAAAATTCAGGTTACTGAAATCTTTGAGTGAGGGGAAAAAAGATTTCATATGAGGGACATTTTATGCTATTAAGGCTGGTAGTTTCAAATAGTTAAATTTCACCTTCAATAAAATCAATGTGCTGTATTTGTTACAGAAGACCTGCAGACAGGTAAATAATGAATCAGACTTAATTTGTGGATAATAGGCCTAATTCTGCTGTGATTTACAAATACTGCCTCAATAATGTCACTTGACGATAGAATTTGGCCTCATATTTCATATCACATACAGTTGCCTCAAAAGAGCTGCAAACGCCTTATGGTGCGAATGATTAAGACATGAGTCTAGATCCATTCAGTTGATATCCAGACATAATAAACTTTCCTAGGATAATAATAATCTATTTCTAAGTATAATTCTTATAAACTGCAGTGAGATCTAGAATCCTGTTCTCCTTACATAGGTAAAATCATCAAAATCAACAAAAGATTTCCTGCAAAAGAAGGAAAGAATTGAGACTCTTATCAGTAAGACCAGAGCTTTCTGGGTGTGTCTACACAGCACACGAAACTTGAAATAAGATACATAGTTTGTGTATCGTATTTCGAATCTATTTCAAAACACTTATTTGAAATTTGGCACCTCTATACAGTGCCAAATTTTGAAATAATGCACTATTTCAAGCCATCCCTTATCCCTAGTGCAACAAGGTTTACAGGGATGGCAAAACAGCATGCCCATTATTTCAAAAAATATTTCAAAATAACCTCTGGTATCCCGAAATAGCCATGTAGTGTAGACATACTCTCTCTCATGAAACCTATCCAGATCCATCTGATGTCTTCTTCCCTTTGAATTTTAGTTCCCTCAAAGACTAATTTCCTTTTCCTGATAACTACCTAGTCAATTCTTAGGATATATTTCAGATTCCACCAGGTGATCACATAGATCCAGAATGCTCAGAACTAGCCTGACCAAGACAAGGGGAAAGAGAATACCAGCACCATGAAAAAGTTGCGTATCTACTGAACTCTAATACTGAGTGAAGATCAGGCAGTGAAAACTAATTTATAGGCAGCAATTATATTAAGATTCATTTTGCTTAAAGGCTATTTGAATTGAGGGAGGACCAGATTTAATAGAGACAGCCCTTTCAAAGCCACTGAGTACAGACCAAGTAACAACTCGCTCTCCTGGAGGCAGTCCTATTTTTCTTCCATTTTAACACCTTATGGCTAAATGCAGCACTCTCTGACACTGGTTTAGAGAGCTGCATTCAGCCATCTATTCGTTGTAGCCAGTTTTGAATTTTCTAAGGTCAGTGGGATTGAATGGACACAATTTGCAGCTAATTTGGTCCTCTAAATCTAAGGATCAAGTACACTTGGCTACACTGCTTACCTCTATTAATAAAATGCATTTTGCTCTGGCTTTCATTGGAAGGAATTCAGCATATAAGGTCACTCTGTAAAGACAAACATTGAGAAAAATGTCATGTTAGCACAGTGAGTTATGTTCAGGCATTTGATTTGATTCCTATTTAAAAATGCCAATCACCATAGTGACAACACAAAAACCCTTCCCAGCCCACACTGCCAGCAGTAGTACAGACATTGGATCAGTCTTTTCTCATTCATGCAGAGGTGAAAGTAAGCGGGTGCGCCCTGGTGGGCAGCTCCGGCAAAAGCCAGCAGGGAGCTATTTAAAAAGCTGGCAGGGGCCGGAGCTGCAATAGGACAGTGTCTGTAAGACATTTTAAGTTACTTTTACCTCTGTGTTTACACCAAAACAATCTTACTTACTTGAATGTGGATTGCAGATGAGCAATGGAGGAGAGAATTTGATGCTGTTTATTGCTTTGTAACCTCACTCAAACCTGCTATATCTAGCAGATCTTAGTGTGTAATTTGCTCACAGCTCTGGTCTGGACAGGAATTTACACAGTGGAATTCAATGCATGACTCCTGCAGTTGTTTGATAGACTATTTCCCAGTACTTAACAATTTGCTAAGAGAATTTCACAGTTACTAAGTTTCAGTCCTCCAGGAGATGAAAACCCTGAGGCTGTGATTGTTATTGCTCATATAAAATCATTTGCATTCTTTTATTAAGTGTGATTTTAAAAAATTGACTTGATTCTCTGCAATGCTTTTGTACCCTATTGTGCCAACACATCTGAATGGCAACTTTGCAGTGTGTGCGTTTCCTGAGGATTAATGCAAGGGACAGGAGCCAGTCAAAGGTTTATTTTGTCTGTTTCAAACAGTCCATTAGGATTTGTGTTTCTGTGCTCCAGACATTAGCATTCCATTGACTTGCAGCCGGCCTCTGTTTCTGCTTCTGAAACTCCTTAAGGGTCTAACCCAGCTACCCTTTGAAATCATGACAAAACTGCTTCTGATTTCAGAAGTGCAGTTCTGAGCTCTCCATGACTTCATAAAACTCAGTTAATCAGTGGATAGCACTGCAAATAATATCATATTAAATTAGTGATTAAAAATAGGAGAACTTAGTCATGTGTAATGAAATGCAGAGCATTCCCCATGTAATGTAATAGAGTACAGTGATTACAGTTGTGTGGGTTGTTCTTTTTAATGGAATGCTCTGCATCTCCTACTTCCGTATCTGTGAATACTGATGCTGTGAATGCTAATAATTATGTCCTATTCAGTGTCACAAAGTATCCCATAGTAAGGTTCCCTGGGGGGGGCCACAGATTCCTATATATAGCTTCTACATACGCAGATAAATGTGTTCCTACATGTAATAGGTTCATTTGTAATTGTACAAAGCATTATTTTAAACATCATCTTTCCCAAAAACTCTGTCCCAAAATGAATTACAGAATGCAATAATACAATCACAATACTTTACAGAATAATTGACACTACAGAAGTTCTGCCTCTTACATGCACTACTGCTCATCGGACCCTCTTACAATTAGAGCCAGACACAGTAGCTCAGGGGATCTGGGCTCTATTCTGACATCTGTAACTGGCTTGCTTTGTGACCCTGGGCAAGCCATGTAACTTTTCTGTGCCTTTGTTTCTTCTGTAAAATGGCATTAATTTAGATTTATCTATTAATAAATGTTTGCAATGCAAAGCATTAACTCTGATACATTTCTTCTTTTGCTCTTCTGCCCCATTTTAATAACGTGTATTGGGAAATGTGTGGCAGAATCCGGCTCATGCTTCATAAACTATGGCAGATTAATGACTATTCTAGTTTACATACATAGTTCATATAGTTTACACACTGCTCTCATTTGTAGTCTTACTGGAGTGAGGCGAAAGAGCAATGGAATAGGTACGAATAGTATTACAGAAGCCTATCATAGCTGTGACCCCTTTGTTTGGATTTGTGGGAATGGAACTAGAAAAGCTGCAGCTATTGCAGGATATTGACTCACCCCATAAACAAATCCATGAGCATCAGTCTAAGTCAGGCTTCCCTGTCTATTCTGCTCCATCTGCTTGTAGGAAGCACAACTCCTGTGATTAGCACTTCACTACTCCTATGTAAAAGCACTAAAATAAGCAGCTGATCTCTACTGGCTGCTTTAAAGTTTCATGCCCTAGATCTGTAGACTGAATATCAATAGCTAACTGCCTTAGTTTAGTATAGGAAAATCCAATAGAATTTATATGTAAAGCTTCTGACCATATTCAATTCAGACACTCAGTTTGTTCAGAAGAGCATGTTAGCCATCAAAGTCTAATCACCTCACAGAAAACCTATGCATTTCAAAAGCCTTCCTAGAGTTGAATACATCAGTGCTAAACTTTTTGGAACAACTTAGGAACAGAAGGCACCTGAATTGAGTGACATACACAATTCCACAGGAACATTTATTTCAGTGTTACAAGACATGAAAGGGGAAATATTTTGAAACGGGAATATTTACTTACGACTGAGGTACTCCTCCAATCCCAAAGCCCACCAGTCCCCTGAGCACAAGGATCCAACTGTACACTGGTGCAAAACCACTGAGGATCCCATAGTACAGGGTCCAGAACACGCTGATTTTTAAACCCTGCATTTAACAAACAACAGAAAAAGGATGATGCCATAACACAAATTAGAAATTAGCAGACTAACACCCAGATCTCCTAAATCAGGAAGCCAGGTAGTACTCTATGAGGATAGTTTTGTGAACCCGGGAGCCAAGGGTTTCATAAAGTTAGTCTCAAAACAGTTAAAGGAGACTTCACAACTATATGTGCAAATGTTGCATGCCGGTGGCCCTAATTAAGCATAAAGCCCTATAGTTCGTGCAAGCAAATAAATATGCAATAAGTGTGTTCAATTACCATGTGCTTTAATGAGCTGCTGAACCTGATCCCAGAATTTCATAAAGACTTTCTCTAAAGAAAACATGCTTAACTTTATAACACAGTCAGGCAGTTATTTACTTCGCTCTTTGTTTTTCTCACCACTCATTTACTACTCCAATCCTGTTGCTCTCACTGAGAGCAGAAACTGAGCTAGCTTGGGAGTGCTTGATTCTTGTGCAAGTATGTGGATTATGCAAGTCAGCAATGTTATGCACTCAGGTGGAGTGCACAGTACCCGTGTTATAATGGCCCCTATTCCAATAAAAATTGGAGGCTTACAGTTTTTCTGCCATATTGGTCTGAAATGTTTCCCCAGAGTGTAGAGCTGCACATCATTCCCACAAACACCACCTGTGGAAAATCAAAATAGTTTTCCTCTTAACAGCACATGTACATTTCCAGGGAACAGCTCAAAAGAGAAAGCTGCACAACTTTACAATCAGACCAGAAAATTCAAACACTCATTGTCACCACTGTATTACGCTCAGATGCTTGGGGGTCCAGTTTCTATAAAGGAGATTTATATAAAAAAATGGGATTTTCAAAAGCACTCAACACTGGACTAACTCCACACTCACAGATGGCAATGCAAGTTTCACTACTGACTTCAGTGGGACCAGCAATGTTGAGTTTTGAGACAATGACTAGTTCGTATAAATTGCTGATAAATGGAAGGTCATTAAGGCCCTGTGCATAGAGCTAATCTGTGACTGGCATTTCAACGTGCAGGCTAGTATACATGCTAGTACTCATCTGAGGCTTGATTCTGCAAGATGCTAAACATTCTGGCTCAAATCCTGTAGAGCACCGAAGCATATGTTCATTTTAAGTGCATGAGCAGTCCTATTACCTGCAATGGGGCTACTGACATGTTTAAAAATAAACATTTGCTTAAGCTTTTTATAGGATCAAGCTACAGTGCTCAGTACCTTGCAGCTTTGAGCTTCTCTGAATACCGGGTATGTCTCCTCTCTAGCCTCTGATCAACAGTTTCATCAGCAATATGTGAGAGATTTGGTCTCACAGGTGATGTAACTGTCCTTGAATGGAGACATAATTAGAATTTACAACTTCAGAGATACTGTTAAAGAAAAAACTGTACCTTTAATAATAGTGATACTACAGGAAATATAGCATACATCACAAATAAAAATACTACCCCACATTAATGACAAAAACTGCCAAGTTTCACCCATGGGTCAGATCTTGCAGTCTTTATATGGCCAAAAATCCCACTGAAGACAATGGAAGTTTTGTCTAAAAAGGCACTGTAGCCTATGGTGCAAGAAAGGGTCCACTTCCAAAAGTCATCCATTTACCAGCTTTCATGAAACATTTGAGGTTACTCCATCCTTTAGATCAGTGATGGGCAATCTAGGCTAGCGAGTGAGTTGCATGACTGGCCTCCTTCATCTCAACAGGCTGCAAGATTGTCGTAACCAAGATGGTCTCCCGGGATAGGGTAGTTTTGCTACCTAGAATTTGCAGGGTGTGACAATTGAACCATAGCAGTGCTTTGATTGGATGCAGAGGGAGTCTATGGCTCTCAAATGTTGTGTGCAATCAGCACATACATAATTTCACATGCCCTTGAGTTAAGCACATGTCACTTTAGCAATACCAATAGGGAAAAAAATTAAGCAGATGAAAACCAGAAGAATATGTCAACCCTGTGCATGGGCAAGAGAAAACGAAATGGACATAGAACCCCAATGGGCCGCATTGGGTTACGAGATATAGAACCCCAATAGGCTGCATCTGCTTGGGCCATGGGTTACCCACCACTGCTTTAGATATCTGTCAAAACTGCTATGCTGAAATGCTGGCTATGGTCCTCATTTAGTTGGACTGGTTTGATTTCACTTAGGTGAAAGGCATGATGTTTACACTGGCTATTTGGTTAAAATGTATATATCATATTTACAAATTTGTGCAATCTCAGCACTGTCCAAAACATCATCAGAGGCCATCGGAGCAAAAAATGTAATGGGAATTTGAGAGTTAAGCTGTAAACCACAAAGAAGCAACAATTGCAAGTAGCAGGGATTCATACCCATCCATGTCCTACACAAAGATTTTCTCTTCTCTAAAGCACGTCTACATTTCCAGCACTGTTGCACCACTCTCAGAGGGCTATACATTCAGGGGTTATTGGAGAGCCCAGCACAAACAGCAAAATCCACTCCACCCCAGGGCTCCCAGTCATTCCATGTACAAAGGAGCATAGACTTTCCCAACAAAGTAAGAAAAAAGGTTCTCTGAAAAGATTATCAAAATTTATACAAACCTTTTCTGTGAGCCAAGGTGGGGGAGGGTGTCTGAGTTTGGGGATGAGCCTGGGTGAATGTATAGGTTGGGCTGGAAATTACATTTAATGGAAACCCTCACCAGTCAAAATCTGAATTTCTGGTTGAGTTTCATATGACCAAATTCTGTCTCTTAAAGAAAGGCTCCTACAACACAAATGAGCCAAAGTCAGATAAATCCATACTAATCTAGTCCCCACCCTTCTGCAAAGGCATGAGCAGATTTTACATTATGATAAACTACAATGTCTGAACAGCAATGAATAGAAACACCTTACAGAATACAGGAGCTGTCAGCTATTTTTCCTACCGATGTAAGCAACGCAACCTGCCAGCTTGGTAATCGCCACTCACAATGAAGCTGAGGCGCTAGGATACTTAGAATCATCATTTCCATTGCATCTGCCATCTAGAAGGGCAATAAAGAAAAAAATTATGATTACCTGAGTATTATTGTAATCACAGCCAATTATAATTCTCTTTTAAAGTCACCACCTCCCTTCTGAAGCCACTCCTGTGATGGAGGTAAAACATGGCAGTCCAGTTTGAAAGACAGCTATTGCATTGCAGATTTAAATAGTGCAGTATATTTTCTGAGCATTAACTTTGCATGGGGGTATGAGCACTTTAAAACTCATTTCTCTTTGCCCCCATAGACTTGGGATGGTCTGCTATGTTAAACTAGCTAAGCCTACAAAATATCAGATTTTTAGTAGGTAGGATTCAAAGAGCCAAACTCAGAAGTGGTGCATAAAATGGTGTGAGTCTCAGGAACTCTAAGTTGTTTTAACTCCTTTTTCTGGTTACTTAGCAAGAGTTGTTCCAGCTTTAGACTCCCTTTAAACCAGACTGAGTTAAACCTACTTATTGCCATATAATTTACGCACTTATAAATATCACCTCTGAATTTGGTCCAAATACTTTGGGAAAACATCTATCGGCCAAAATCTACCTCAGTTATTCACTGGGATTATAAATCATGGCAGACTGTAATCCTATATGTGGGCAGTAATTAGAAAATGAAGGCTCTAGATATGTGTAACCTAAAAATATTACAGAGAAGTGGTCTTATAGATCTTTATACATAAACATTAACATTTGTAGAAGAGAATCATTAAAAAGGGCTCTAGAGGCGATCCGGGCAATTACAGACTGGTAAGTCTAACTTCAGTACCGGGCAAATTAGTCGAAACAATAGTAAAGAATAAAATTGTGAAGCATGTAGAAGAACATAATTTGTTGGACAAAAGTCAACATGGTTTCTGTAAAGGGAAATCCTGTCTTACTAATCTATTAGAGTTCTTTGAAGGGGTTAACAAACATGCGGACAAGAGGGATCCAGTAGATATAGTATACTTAGATTTTCAGAAAGCCTTTGACAAGGTCCCTCACCAAAGGCTCTTGTGTAAATTACATGGTCATGGGATAAGAGGGAAGGTCCTTTCTTGGATTGAGAACTGGTTAAAAGACAGGAAACAAAGGGTAGGAATAAATGGTAAATTTTCAGAATGGAGAGGGGTAACTAGTGGTGTCCCCCAAGGGTCGGTCCTAGGACCAATCCTGTTCAACTTATTCATAAATGATCTGGAGAAAGGGGTAAGCAGTGAGGTGGTAAAGTTTGCAGATGATACCAAACTGTTTAGGATAGTCAAGACAGAAGCAGACTGTGAGGGACTCCAAGAAGATCTCACCAAACTGAGTGATTGGGCAACAAAATGGCAAATGAAATTTAATGTGGATAAGTGTAAAGTAATGCACATCGGGAAAAATAACCCCAACTATACGTACAGTATGATGGGGGCTAATTTGGCTACGACAAATCAGGAAAGAGATCTTGGAGTTATCGTGGACAGTTCTCTGAAAACTTCCACACAGTGTGCAGCGGCGGTCAAAAAGGCAAATAGGATGCTAGGAATTATTAAGAAAGGGATAGAAAATAAGACCCAGAATATCTCACTGCCCCTGTATAAAACTATGGTACGCCCACATCTTGAATACTGTGTACAGATGTGGTCTCCTCACCTCAAAAAAGATATTTTGGCCTTGGAAAGGGTTCAGAAAAGGGCAACTAAAATGATTAGGGGTTTGGAACGGGTCCCATATGAGGAGAGGCTAAAGAGACTGGGACTTTTCAGTTTAGAAAAGAGGAGACTGAGGGGGGATATGATAGAGGTATATAAAATCATGAGTGGTGTGGAGAGGGCCGATAAAGAGAAGTTATTTATTCGTTCCCTAAATAGAAGAACTAGAGGACACCAAATGAAATTAATGGGTAGCAGGTTTAAAACTAATAAAAGAAAGTTCTTCTTCACACAGCGTGTAGTCAGCCTTTGGAACTCCTTGCCAGAGGAGGCTGTGAAGGCTAGGACTATAACAGAGTTTAAAGAGAAGCTAGATAATTTCATGGAGGTTAGGTCCATAAAAGGCTATTAGCCAGGGGATAAAATGGTGTCCTTGGCCTCTGTTTGTCAGAGGCTGGAGAGGGATGGCAGGAGACAAATCGCTTGATCATTGTCTTCAGTCCACCCTCTCTGGGGCACCTGGTGCTGGCCACTGTCGGCAGACAGGATACTGGGCTAGATGGACCTTTGGTCTGACCCAGTACGGCCATTCTTATGTTCTTATGTTCTTGGTCTGGATACCAACCCCTAGAAGCACTGGGAGTGGGGTGCAACAGGGATATATTCAGCTATCAGGAAAACCATGTTGATGATGAATTTACAGAGAATATAGAACACTTTGCCTAATATATATATGATAAAAATCTCTAGCTTATTTTTAAGGAAAAGTAAGATCAATTTACTACAGGTTTAATTTGGGACCCTTCCTACCTGAAGCAAAGATTTGGAATACAGGATCCAAATGGTTCCTTCTAGCCCTGTCTTCTAGAAAAAGCCTAACCAGCTTTCTTGTCATATTCTAGTTCTGATTCTGGTAGTTGTTAACATTTCAGGCACTAGTCTTTACTCATTACATGTTTGTTTGCTTGCCCCTAGACCATAAATACATCATGTGGATTTCAGTGTATGACATGGATTCCTGGAGAGGCTGATCATGCCATTGCCCTTGGCAACAGTTTACTTGCCCATGCTAATCCAGTAAGAACAGAGAGCTTCCACTGGAATTTCCCAAACCCGATGGCTTCCACCGCATCTTCCACCATAAAAGTATCTAGAAAAGAATCAACAATTCTGGTTCAGGACTGCATTCCTTTCCCTCCTAGAAGAGCCATACATGACAGCTATTTAAATCACAGCTAATAAAAATAATAGTGTAAATATTAGTGTAGTGGGCTAAATCCTCAGGGCTTTATACAGTAGTTTTATATAAATCAGTGTAGCCCTGTTGACTTTGGAGGAACTTCAATGATTTGTACCATCTAGACTGAGAGCTGATGTTAGGCTAAGGAGTCGCTTCACCCACCACTGAAATGCAGCCATCTTTGAAGTGAAGCACAGCAGTTGTTTAACAGCACACAGAAATACCAGACAAGAGGAGAGGAAATGATGGATAGTTTATCCAATTAAAATTACAGAGGGAATCTAGGGAGGCAGAATCTAATGGTTTGAGATGAGAGCTTGTCCATGACACAAGGACGATCACTGATACTGTTTTTAAAAATGCCTATAGAGTTCTGAATCTTGCAAATGGTCATGTATTGGATTTGGACCCCAATTTATATCTCATCTGAAGAATCTCAAACATCTCATGTTTACTATCTTGGACATTACAAACCACATCTGTCTCAAATTTAGAAAAAAAATGTCAATATAAATATATTTTTAATTTTGTAGTGGTTGAAATCAGTTTAAGTCTCAAAGTTTTTCCAGTACCAGCTATCACTAAATACAAAGTCAACTTCCTCATTAAAATGCTCTCATTACAGAAAACGTAAAACTTCAGCTAATCTTGTAATACATTGCTGGAAGTCAAGTCCCAAATAAGCCAGTGCTGAGATTTTTCAGAAAGTGAGTATGTGGTTTCACATCCAAGCATTTGAGAAACATAGTGTTGAAGTATGTTGTATGTCTCTTCAATGCTTTCGAGCTTCTCTTTAGGGCTATCACTAATAGAAACTCTCTCTATATTAGTGCATGTCCTAGATCTTTCCTGATATGCTGAGCTCTTTGCAGAGATTCACCGAGGTCTGGATATTATTTTGGGAAAAAGCTTAAAAACAAGTGGTCCTGTAGCATCTTAGGGCACATCTACACAGCAGGACAAAAGTCCAATTAAGATATGCAACTTCAGCTACATCAACTGTGTAGCTGAAGTCGAAATAGTTAATTCAGCTTTGGCACTGTCCACGCAGCAGGAAATCAAAATCACTCTTCCTTTGACTTCCCTTACTCCTCGTAAAATGAGGATTATAGGAATCAAACTAAGAAGTCCTCCAGCTCACCATTATTTCAAAATAATGGCTTTCTGTATAGACATGAATTTTGTTATTTCAAAAAAAGTCAGTTATTCCAAAACAATGCTGAGGTGTAGATGTACCCTCTGAGACTAACTAAGGTGCTACAGGACCACTCATCTTTTTTTAAGATTTTTTTTTTTAAGTTACAGACTAACATGGCTACCCCTTGAAGAGCACATCTAAACTATGGGTTTTTTTTTCGAAAGATAATCTTTCGAAAGCGAAAACAGTGTGGATGCGGGTTTTTTGGGAAAAAAACCCTTTTCGTCAAAACCGCGTAAACCTCCTTTTTTAAGGAAGGTGTCCAGACTACTTTCACTTTCGAAAGATCCTTCCAAAAGTAAGATCAGAAGAAGATATGCAAATTCCAGTAGAATTTGCATATCCTCTTTCGAAAATTCTACATAGTCTAGACATAGCCTGAGACTATTTTGGGAAAGTTAAAGTACAATAAATCAATAGTAGGGCACAACTGTGCTAAAGAGAAAATGCACAGTGAGCCAGAAACCCCCAAATAAAGAACTCTAAAGTGGGAAGGCATATCACATTATAATTCCATCCTGCTTCTTCCACCATCACTGAATGAGAAGAAACAAGAATGGGAACAGAAACCCATACTATACACCCAAGTGATATACTGGCTTCAAATTACATCAGCCGTGTAAGTAAATAAGCTCCCTTGGTTGGTAACTGTCCCAGCAGACAAAAGTTGGAGTGCTTAGCTGAGTTTCCTCCTCTTGTCCTCTATGCCAGTGGGAGCCAACCACACTGCAGCGGCTTCATCCTCAGCTCTGAAGGTGAGCCATAGGTTACTGCTTTAGTGAGTACTGCATGATGACTTAAGAGCAGCCATAATTAATTCTAAAAAGGAGTTATCCAGCTCTCCCAGAGGAAAGATGTGGTGACTCAAGATCCAGTTCCAAGAATTTGGAGGGCTACAAAATCAGTAAACATTTTTTTTTATAGCAAATAGGTAATTCTCCAGTCTTTCCCCTCCTGAGGCCATGGAGACCATGATGTTTCTGACTAGTGGGCTATGTTCTTCTCATTATGGATACAGAGAGCGATATGGGGAAAATGGGCAAGGAAAAATACCAAACAGAAGTGGATGAGCAAAAAATATCCAGCTACATTCTGATTGTCAATACTAGGTCAACAGAACATTCTGATTTAAATTAGTCCCATGTATACTGTGTTATCAAGTACCTAAAGAAAAATTTCCCCTTTAGTATTCAGTAAAAAATGCCTCGAACAAAGATGGTAGGAGACAATTCCACTAAGTAATCAACTATATGCATGAGTTCACGTCAGGCAGGCTATCAAACATCTGTCAGATGCCATCAGCTTTCAGCAATCGTGTAACTGAATGTATACTACAAAAATAACATGCCAAGTTAATTGTCCCCCATCCTCCTGAAATAGCATTGTAAGGGCTCAGTCCCAAACCCACTGATCAGAATAAAGCAATAAATCTTAATACCCTTTTATTTAACTTTTTGATTCTTTTGAGTTTATCAGTATGTCAGTTATGTTGCACTATCATCTTCAATATCTAGGATCGATCCCAGATTCAGTCCATAATTTTCGAGTGTTTGATTCAGAGTTTTGGTTTGGCAAGCAAACCAAAACTTCTCTTGTATGAACACAGGAAGACTGCATCTAGACTGGCAAGTTTTTCCGCAAAAGCAGCTGCTTTTGTGGAAAAACTTGCCAGCTGTCTACACTGGCCACTTGAATTTGCGCAAGAACACTGACGATCTAATGTATGATCGTCAGTGTTCTTGCGCAAATACAATGACTCTCCCATTCGGGAAAAAGCCCTCTTGCGCAAATGCTTTTGCGCAAGAGGGCCAGTGTAGACAACTGAGAACCGTTTTGCGCAAAAAAGCCTTGATGGCGAAAATGGCGATCGGGGCTTTCTTGTGCAAAACCGCGTCTAGATTGGCACGGACGCTTTTCCGCAAAAAGTGCTTTTGCGCAAAAGCGTCCATGCCAATCTAGACGCTCTTTTCCGCAAATGCTTTTAACGGAAAAACTTTTCCGTTAAAAACATTTGTGGAAAATCATGCCAGTCTAGACGTAGCCGTAGTGTTTGGAAAAATTTGAATCCAGCTCTGTGTTCATCCCCTCAAATTTAAGTATGTTTTGATCTGAGATTTCTTTTGAGTCCAATTCTGATAACATCCAAACAATCCAATCCCCTCAGAAGATAGTTTATTTAACTGGTTGCTGATCAGTTGTATCATAATTAATCTATATTGTTACTTATCACTTTGCCTGGTGGGTTTTCAGTTCCTTCAACTCAGTCTTTTGCTGCAGTCTGAGTGAAATGTAGAAGTCACATCCTTCTTCTAAGAGGAGTACTCGAGACCTGCTTACCATCAGTTGGATTGGCAAATTCCTTCGGCACTGCAGCTCCATCTTCTAACTCTACAGCCTCTAGCTCTGTCCGAACACCTTCAATCTGAATTTCATGCTCTCCTGAAATGGCATCCTCATCTGACCTGGAACTTTCCCCTGTGCGGCGAAACTTGACCACCCTAAGAATATAGAAATGAGAGTAAATGGTTCTGAGTATCATTTCTCTGACAGTAATATGATTTGCTGAAGCTTCATTTAGATGTTTTGTTATTACTCATTATTATTTTACTAACTTCTGCACTGCCTGTTGCTGTAGTAGCAGGACCTTTTGAGAATAAAACACAAACCAAAAACTGATTAATCAAATACTAAGCAAAACTAATGTATTTTGTATCATGCTTTGAGTTGTGAGCCCAGCCATTGGAGACAGAATGTTTTAAATCAATCCTTCTATTGTCTCCCTACCTTTTGCATCTACAGTGGACAAGCATTTGGATATCTAACCACCTGATTGAAATCACATAGCTGGCTACTGAAATGTTAATATTTAGGGTTTGAAAGTGGATGCTTCCCAGCAGATCTTAAAACAAAAGGGGAGTTATTAGCTATCCAGGATGCATATCATTCAAGACTTTAAAGTCCATCAGTGATGCCTTGAATTCAATATTTTCATTAACCATTTACAAAGTTTAATCTTACAGACTACAAAGTAAAATGTTTTCTTAATGTCAATTGACTCAAAGAATAGAGCTGCTTCATATATTGTTCACTCTGCATAAAATCACTTTCTGACAAAAGAAAAATGGGTGGATGAACTTAGTGCAGGCAAAAAAGTGAGTCTGAAAGCACTGGAGACAAATCCTCTGTTCACAGAGGAAGTGTAACATGCATTGCATAAGGGTCCCTATCCTCCATAAGTGACCATACCCCACAGTCTCCTAAAAATTAATCTTAATCCTGAACTGGAAGGACCACCTTCTGAAAGTGAGAAGGAACTTCAATTTTTAGGGCTTATTGAATCCTCAGCCTTGCTGCTGAGATTGGCAAATACAGGCACTTGTCTACTGGGAACCAAAATGAGAATCACCAAGTTATTTCACAAAGGGTGCCTTAAAGCCACCAGAGAGTTACAATGCCCATTCACTTTCACAGCTGATTTGGGATGAATGCAAAATAGTGACCAAATGTAAAAGATTGTTACCATTACCAGTCTCGCTAACCATTTAGTATCTCTTAGTTCATTTTAAAAAACTATCATTCAACACTTCACCAACTATACTGAGGTTCCAGAAACACACAAATAACACAACTAATTCAAATAATTTATCTGAATAAAAATATTTAATCAGTTCCACAATGGTAAAGGCACAAGATCAGTTTAAGACAGTAGCATGTAAAAGCTATGAGATTTGTAGTTACAGGCCTATCACAGTATTCATCTAAAAAGAAAGCAGTCAGTTTAGTAAGACTAGCCAGTTGTTTTCTAATACTGAATTATTTTATGAATCCTGCTTCATTATGTAATGCTTAGCTACTTCCCAAATTTCAAGATTTCTGCTTGTCCCCTGGGACACAAATCAATCATTTGACAACAATGCAGAAAATTAAATGCAGCCCATTTCTATAACAAGGACAAAGCATTTGAAACTAAATGACACAATGTTATTTAATACTTGTGCCTGTGTGTATGCAGCCAGACAGGTAGCCAGAAAGAAAATCACTAGCAGAAAATAACTACCAATTCTGTGCTGTCAACATGAATACTATGTCAAGCACAATGCTTATTCATTTGGTGGTTCTGAAGATCCATCTTCTGATATTGTGACTGAGAGCAAACTACTTTAATACATTTGTGATTGTATTAAGTTAGACCATGTATATGAAATGGAAGTCCAATCTTGTGGCTCGCTATCTCCTTCAAAGTGTGGAGAATCTTCATTTCCCTTTGAAGTGTACAAGATCTCAGCATCTCTCTTAAGTTGGCCAGTTGTTTTGTTTATCATAGCTTGTGTGGATTGTATTGTTATAATCAATGTAAACAGGCTGAAAACATTATACATTACTTATCAAATCCAGATGCCCTTATCTGGTTTTTCACTAAGTTTTATTCACTCCTTACTTTGGCATACTTCCATGCATTTGCATGAGTAAGGAATGAGTAAAAAACAAGAAAGGACTACAGTATTTGGTCCTGCACTGAGCTGATGAGATAAAATCTGCCTTGTGATGTGCAGGTATCACATGTGGAAGGAAGAAGGCCTAGTAGCCTGTTCTACTTGATGCAGTAGCGGGACAAGATTATAACCCAGTGCTTAAGAGAGTTCTAGGGATTAAGACCAGCACATATACAAGCTGCTACAATGCTGCCCTAAAGGTTTACTTGGCATTTTGACCACACCAACAAGCAGCAAAGAAAGGTCCAAAAAGTTTTGCTTGCAGTTGATACTGTTTCCTCCCATCCTGACTCACTAAAAAAGTAACTGGCAAAAAACCACAGCGAAAGTCTCCGCATGGTAACAGATATCAAGCAGAATTTTATTTTTCTTGAATATAATCAAACACTTCATTTCTAGAGAGTTTGACATTGTAAATATATTGTAGCTTCTTTTGCTGTTACTATATATACCAAAAAATTTGAACCACTGGTCCATAATTTTAGATGTTTCCTATAGATTGCTCCAGAAAAGATAAATTCAGAGCTGAGAAATATTGCAGTCAGCAACTGCTATAGTTGCCTGCCATTTTGAACTTTAGCCTCTTCCTGAAAGCAAAGCAATCAAGGTTTGAGCATTTTTATTCATGTAAAATTGTTTTAGAAATAGATTCTATTGGGATAAAGCTCCTTTCAGAAAGGAGACTTGCGAAGGACTATAAATATTAATAACACACTACAAAATGGAGATACAGGTAACTGTAGTAAAATAAATGAAGAACAAATATGTTATCCCTGGATTCACAGACTTTTGATTTATACACTGTTTACAAAAACAGAAGGAAATGTTTAGTAAAGTTCCATATTTACATAATCAGGTAGGCTAAAGCCACTGGAAATAAAAAAAGACTTTTTTTTGCACTCTTCTTAGAAATTATTTTTGACTTATCTTGGGAATAGATTTTATTTGGGTCTTCTGAAAGAAAACAATGCTACCATACTGATGTCTTATTTCAGTGGACAGGGCTGTAATCTAACAGGGTGAATAATTAATTCCAAGTCCTAGTCATTAACAGTTTGATCCTCCACAACACAAGTGAAATTTAAGCACAAGGGATGAAATGATGGGCAGGGAACACAAGTGAACCCTATCCTGGCTAAATGAGAGTTCTGCTGTCCTAATGCAGAATTACTAGTGCCTAGTAGCAGAAGAGGGCTGAAGGAGCAGTGAGCATGATGGGGAGCATGTCTCCACGGACATGCCCATTCTCCACCCATACACCACTCTTTCATCCTGTCTTTTTTAATGTTAGCCGCAGCTACTCAGAAGAGTTGAAGCCTTCAGCTCAGCATGAAGGGCTATGCCTAGCACTCACCCTTATTTGTACCCATGCTTGTCCTACACTCACCTTTCAATGCAGGTAAAAAATCTTGCACATCCTGCTGTGCACTCTTAAAGAAATTGCAGAATCAAGGCTCAGACATTTACAAGAGAAATGAGGTCCTGGATGAATATAGGACCAATTAGCAAACATTTATTATTTTATGGCCCTTTTTCAGATAGGAGCAATTTTCTATCGTTGGCCTGCTGGACAACCAAATATTTACTAAGAAACCAAAATTCTCTTTTTTTCTCAATAGTACATCCCTTCTACTCTGTGGATGTACACTGTATGCCATCATGCAGGTATAAGGTTATCTACCGTTTCTCTTATACACAAGGTGGCCAGCACAAATGATTAAAAAAATAATTGAGAATAGAAAGTTAAAACTGTGGTGTCTACCTATGCAGAAGTCAATCACACTGGGATTTGCAGCATATGCCAGAATACCGTTCACAAGCATTTCCATGCTCATTTTCAAATGGTACTCTATGTAGTAACTATATCCTGGGCCCCTCTTCGGCTTAGAGCCAAGAGAGATACATTTTCCATCTTTTTACCTTTATGTGTGTGCCGAGCAATCAGTATACAGCTAAAGGCTAAATATTTTGTAACAGGTCTATTCAAAATGCACATTTATGTCACAGACTGCTCAAATCTTTCCTCATTCTATATCCACCTTTTGTCACGTGTGAGTGACTTATATACCTTAGCCACTCACACCCTCATGTATTTCAATGCAATAAGGGGTTTTGTTTTATTTATTTGGGTTGCTTTATAGGTTTTTAAAATTGTCTTGATTGTGTATCTTTTTGTCTTTGGTAACCTAATATGTTCAGCCTAAAATAAGGATTAGAAAGGATTTCATTTTTCTTTCTCTTTAAGGGACAACATCAAATACTTACCAAGCATGCTTGCATGCTGCAGCTGCTGCAGTCAGACACGTACATATGACAGTTTTTAAAGGGGAAGGGGAAGACTTTATACTTGGCAAGATGTGAGTTCTGTACTTCTCCTGCAAGAGCTGATGACACCACCATACCTAAAATAGGGCAAAGTGTTGGGGAAGCAGCAAAGCTCATGTAAAAAGACTCTGATCCATGAAAAAAATCAAGGGGTGAGCCTCAGCCCAATCCCACAAAACTGCCTGTGCATCTGTGCCACAATCTCTAATATAGGCTGTGAGAGGAGTAGTGGACGTGGCCTATACTTTCCCTTCAGTGCAGTGTTTTGATCTAGTGGAACCATACCTGGACCATACCATACTGCTGACCCATGCACTATTTCACCCACTACACGCTTACTTGTAGTCATTCATCACTAATATCTTTGCTGCATATAGGTGGTGGAAAGATCCAGCATTGACCTGTGTGGGACTACCACTACTACTGCTCACATGGACGGCTGACTTGCAAACCATTTTAAGATATTTTGGGGACTTCTTCAGGTTACAGGCATCCCAGGATTTGATCCACTGCATATATAATGCATATCTTGCATCCTTTATACTTCTTTAGTAATGCTTTCAGCTGCAACAGGAGAAACAAAGCACCTGGTCTCAGGGATTCAGGTCTTGGCAGGTAAGCAAAGGAAGAACAGATGTTAATTCATTTTTGTTTTAAAATACATACATTTGTAAATTTGGTCCTCTTGAAGTTAATGGCAAAACTCCCATTGACTTCAGTGGAATAGGGTGTTACCCCATGTTCTGTTAATTATGTGGGATATGTAAAAGATTTTTGCATTCAGTAGAAATAAAAAAGCTTCTCAGTTCCTGTTTATGCTCAATTCCATTTTCAAATTTAATTGTAAATTTTCCCAAATGGATTTTTACCACAGCAAAACCAAAATGGCTTTGAATTTCCCTTTGCTGGACCTAAAAGATGAATGAAATAATTTACTACTGCTTTATATACTCTTGAAGACTGTCATTATAACAATGTCAGTTTGTCACAAAAACACATAATCTACAAAACATGCATGCCCACAAACATATACTGAAAGTTGTAATTCAGTAAGATTTTTATTATCAAAAGGGAAGTAATATAAATGTTCCATTCATATTTTATGCACAAAAGCTTTAGGAGTCTCAGACTTAATTATATAACTTGTTTTCTGTTGTATTTTTGCTATTTTTAGAGTACCATTATCTGTATAGTAAATCCACATGCTAGAATTTCAGCATTCCCAAGGCATGACTCAAGTCCTCTGAAGTCAAGGGAAATACTTCTGTGGGCTTCTGTGGGTTTTGGATCTGGCCTGTCATACCCAATTACTCTTTGGGGTTATAACTGAAAATTGTTCATACATGTAAATGGGTCTATCGGGTGCCCCCTGGGCACGTTAGTTGCTTCCCCCCCTCCGGTTTTGTGCTCCCGTCACCATCGTGAATCGCCTTCTGGCATCCCAGTCTGTCCCACCTCCGGCTCGTAGGAGCTCGCCTCGTGCGAGAGTCGACTAGCCGTCCGTGGCGGGGAGAGGGGGGTCCGGGCCCACCCCCTCTCACGGACCCCAGCCCAGGGCCCTAAGGACTCGAACGCGCGTGCCGTCCGGTCCGGCTGGCGGGGCGTCTGCCGTAACTCGCCAGCCCACAGGCTCCCTTTGCCCGCCCTGAGCTGCTTCCTCTCCCCGCCGTACCTACGGCGTCAGAGCCGGCAGGCTTACCTTCGGGTCTTAGGGCCCATCCGTGGCTGTTTTCTGCTGCGGGGGGGCCCTCTCCGAGTCCCCCCCCCTTCTCTGTCCACGCCAGGGCTTTTAAAGCCCCGCGCCATTTTCTGGCAAAGGGGCCTCCGCCCCTCCCGGCGTGGGCGTGCTCCCAGCCGGCCGGTGGGGCCGCGTGGTGACATCACCACCGCCGTGATGTCAGATGCCTCCCCTGGCGTGTCCGGGTGCCCCGCCGTGGCGGCTGCCCAGGAGCATCTGGCGCACCGCCGGTACGCCACCTGCGGGGCCCCTCGGACCTCGGGTCGGGGCGCACACAGCCCGGTGGTGCCCGTTTCCGCCCCACGAGCTGCCACCAGCGTGGCCGCCGGAGGGACCGGAATGCGGGGCATCTGTGCCCCATCACAATACATATAACTATTTTTATAGTGCATTTATTGGTTGCATACAAAAAATGTATAATAATAAATGCCTGTCTTTTAATAAAGGGCTTGATCTTAAAGGCTATGTAGTAATAATTATTTATTATTATTTAATAAGTATAATGAAGTAGTGCCTAAAGAGTGACTAATTTGGGGCCCCATAGTGCGAGATGCTGTACAAACATATTGTAAATGATCTACAAATCCAACAGACCTCAATGGGAGTTTTGCCTGAGTAAAGACTGAAGAACCTGGTGCCAAACCTCTTTCTAAGGAATAAAACACAGTTTTTGAACTGTGAAGCTAACTGAAATGGAAGAAAAACAAAGTGATGAGCTTACTGATGCATACCCCCAGAAATTCTTCACTATTGAAGCATCTCTTAGAGCTGCATTTTTGTGCAAGACTCCACAATACTGAATAATTTCAATTATTCATACACTGAAAGGTACTTAGATAATGATTAAGTACATCAAAATACCAGAATGGAAAAAAGATGGCCTAATGAAAACATGCATCTTTTCTCTCTACTGAAAAGGAGAATGCACCATAACACATGTTTTTCAACACAGCCTGAAGTTCATGCCATTGTATATCTCTAATTGGTTAAATATTTAACCGAATGATTTACTTTACATCATCTCAATATTTTAAATTTAGTTCAGTCCTTTATTTTCTGCCTTCCTGAGTCAATGTTTTATAAATACAGATGTGTTTTAAGCAACAAGGCAATAAAGCATGGAAAAAAATGTAATTATTTTTAAAAGGCACCTTTCACATTCAGAAGAAGGGAAAGCATTTCAAAGTGACAAATCCAGCAATCAGGTTGTTATCAGCTCTTTGCATAGATCTAGTATTCAGGTACAAACAGCAAGGAGTTTGTCATGCACAAGCATTCCCTGTGCAGCAATGTCTGCTTCTTCAAATCATTCAATTTACAAACAGCAGTGGCCTTCACAGCAAACATACCCTTTGAAGAAAGGTAGTAGTCTGCAATCAGTTGGCTGCATGAAGTAAAAGACTAGGGAAGATACCTACCTTGGCACGATGTTATTTACAGATGCAATCCACATTGCAAATGCACTGCTAATGTTTCCTCTAACCAGAACCCTTTGCACCCTCCCAGATTATATAACCAACCTCCCACATGCACCCCCACCCACCCAAAGTTCAAGTAAAAATAAAAACTGGGTGAGTTAATAAAGCAAACAGTTCCACACAGCAGATCCAAGGGGTCAAGGATGCTAAACCTGAGCAGACAGACCAGGAAAATGGCCTGCTTCCTGTGGCCTGAGCTATTTCCTAGGAATAATTTCAATTTTAAAAATTCACTAGGATTCGTACCCTGTAGATTGTTTGTTTTTAATCCCTGTGTGTCTCTGTCTCCCCTTGTTACTTACGGAAGCTGTCTTAGCTGGAATAAATCATCCTCCATTGCCAGGCTGGGTTTGATAGAGCTGCTCTCATTGCTCTCACATTGTGGTTAATGGAGAGATGTTGGGATTTCAGGAGCACTGGCTGCTGGACAGCTCCTTCCGCTACAGCAGCGGCTGCACCAGCAGCCGCCGTAACAAAGCGGCAGCCAAGGGCGGGGAGGCGGGGAGAGGGGGGAGGGAAGGGAGCAGGGAGGAAGAGAAGACCTGGGGAAGAGAAAGAAGAAGCCGCTTTTGGAGATCCAGCTTTAGCTACGAAACTCACGGGTTCCCTACTCCCGTTATTCTTTTAGCAGGGTCGGTGGCTGCTGTATTTTTGCTCCAGCATGTCATCTGAGTGAATGCAGAAACGTCTGCTCATTAGGAAAATGTCATCTCAGGAAATATTAAACACTGTAGGAAAATGTAGTTAGCATTCTAATGAGGAGTCGCAAATAGAAACAGATTCTAAGTTTCATAAGCTGAATCTACTCATAAAAGGGACATAAGAGGAGTCTTAAAATGCCTAGTTATTTACTGGCTGAGATGCAGAGCTGTTGGGGGCTTTCTCAGAAAGTGAATTTAATATAGATAAATGGAAGACAACACTCACTCACATGATGATGAAAAACAGATTAGAGTAAAACCTATTTTGTATGACTCTGAGAGTCAGGTGCTTGACCTTCCTTGAAAATTAATGGGACTTAAGAGCCTAACCCACCTACACACTTCTGAAAATTCCATCCTAAGGACTTGAGCCTGCAAACATATGTGGGAACTCACTGCATGTTGTTCATATGAATGAAGTGTGTAGGGTAGGCTGAGGCCCTTAGGTTGGAGATATATTGGAGCAGTCTTGTAAGGCAAGAGATGTAGAGGTCTTCCAGTATTTACACACATATGTGCACCTGTCCTTGAGTGAAATTGTGCAGAATATATAACCACATTATCAGAAAGAATGCACCATCAACTTAGCACACTTTTTCCTTTTGGTATTCTCCTTCTACAGGCTTTCCTATAGATAAAAAGGGTAATATAGCTGTGTGTGACTGTGTATATCAATTTTTCCTTTCCACAGAAAGACCCACTGGGGAAAATTACAGGAAAAATGTGCTGGCAGGATGGTGAAGAACCAGTATTGCTTTATGCCCTGCAGGGCTGGCTTTAGGAAGTGCGGGGCCCAATTCGAACAATTTCGACGGGGCTCCACAGCAATTTTGGTTGAGCAAAAAAAAAAAAGAAAACACCGAACAGCACAAAAAAATCCCCCGCCAACACACACACACACCCTGCGCTAAACTCACAGTCAATGCACTCCTCCTCCGGGGCCGGCAGATTTGTATAGTTTTTGTATAGTTTAGCCACATCCTCTGATGCCCATTAGCCACACCTCCTGCCCCCCATTAGCCAGGCCTCTGGAGACAAAACGCTCGGGACAAGATGGACACATGACCAGAAGTAAAAGGTGTCATGTCACCCCTCTCGAAGGACTTTTCCCACCATCCTCCTTCCAACAGGGATTAGTTTGGCCCCCACCAAACCCCCCTCATGCAATTATCCTGCAGTTGCATTAACCCAATGTGTGTGACATTAACTCGGGAGCAGAGAGACTGGGGGAAGTGTTCCCTCTAAGGCTATGTCTACACTCGCGGCTTCTTACGCAAGTACAGCCATTCTTGCGCAAGAACCCACAGAGCAGCCACACTCCCCGCCTGCTCTTGCGCAAGGAAATTTACAGTATGGCGTGGAAAGGGAGGGTGTCTTGCGCAAGAGCTACACTCTTTTCTAACAGATGTAAGCTCTCTTGTGCAAGAGGGCAGTGTGGATTATCGGCAGGGATTTCTTGTGCAAGAAACCCCTATGGCTAAAATTGCCATTGGAGCTTTCTTGCTCAAGAGAACGTCCACACTGCCATGGATGCTCTTGCACAAAAGCACAGCTCACACATGGCAGTGTGGACATGTTATTGCGCAAGACTTCTTGCACAAGAACCCTTGCGCAAGATGCCACCAGTGTAGACATAGCCTAAGAGTTTCCTCCCATGAGCAGAATGGATTTTGTGTTGTGCACCTGTACTGAGTTCATGTGGCTTGTTTGGATGTGCCACCAGAGGTGTACTGAGGGTGTTATGTGCCCGGGGGCAAAGGAAAAATTTGTGCCCTCCCCCCCCGCCATGTGGCACAGCCCCAAACCTGGTGCACAGCTGAGGGGAACTTGTACCGCATCTTCCCCCACCCCCTATAGTTTGGGACTGGGCTCCCACATGCACTAACCCTCCAGTGGAGATGGAGGAGGGTCGGGCTTGGAGCAGAGAGGCAGGGAGGAGGCTCCAGCTGCCGGTGGCAGGCAGAGTAGGAGCACGTGAGCTGAAGGGATAACAGAGGGAGCAGAATGGGATTAAATTGGAGCCTCCCTAGCATGGTGCCCAAGGGCAACTGACCCCTCCGGCCCCCTCGCTATGCCACTGCCCCCACCCCCTGCAGATCTATCATCTTATGCATGTGAAAGATCTGTGAGAGCTGTCCCAGAATCTGCAGTTAGTGTCTGCCGGCTTCTGGGTGGTGTCTCAATGCTGCCACATTCACCTCCAAAGAGGGGGCTTCCCAAAGCAGGCCCTTGCTGCTGACCCCCAAGGCATCCACAGGTCCAGTCTCCTTTCAGTGGGCCCACTTCCCAGGGCTCATTGATCTTGGATCTGGCTTCCATCCTCTCTCCAACCTTTGCAACTGCCCAGAGGTGCTCACCTTCCGCCTTATCCATTCCCACCTCATTCACCCCACAGGGACAGTCTCTGCCTCACTTGTCCTAGGGACTATTCTACCAAGACATAATACAAAGTTTCCATGTAAAAGGACTCAATACAAAACTAAAAACTTCAATGAGAGAATGATTAATACAGAGACGTGTCTACATCTGCTGCAGGGAGACACCTCTGCCTGCCTCCACCCCTCTCCCCCCCAGAGTCTACAGCCCCATTGCAAAGCGGGGGAGGGGAAGAAAAGAGGCTGAGGCCCATCCAAAGGGACTGAAGCAGTCATGAGCAAGCCATGCCCGGGAGCCATTCTCCTGTCCATTGCTGGTGCTGTGTTGCTTCAGGCACGCTGAAATGCAGTCACCTCTAAGGTGGGCTGGACAGCTGTTTAACACCTGCACAAGGTTTCAGGCAGGGGGTAGTGCAGGCTGCCTTCCTGCAGAGCCCCCATCAGAACTACCGTGCCCTCCTGGCTTAGGAAAAGAATAAACAGGAGGACTGGAAATTACCCCGCCCAGTCTCACGTCCCCTAGGCAGGGAATGAGCCATCTACATTAGGCCCCAGCTGGAGTATCATCTCCAGTTCTGGGCGCCACATTTCAGGAAACGTGGAGAAACTGGAGAAAGTCCAGAGAAGATCAACACAAATGATGAAAGGTCTAGAGAACATGAGGTCTGAGGCAAGGCTGAAGGAATTGGGCTTGTTTACCTTGGAAAAGAGAAGACCGAAAAGGGACTTGAGAGCAGCTTTCAAGTATCTAAAAGAGTATCATAAGGAGGAGAAAGAAAAATTGTTCTCCTTGGCCTCTGAGGTTAGGATGAGAAGCAATGGGCTTAAATTGCAGCAAGGGAGGTTAGGTTGGACATTAGAAAAAACTTCCTGCCTGTCAGGGTGGTTAAACACTGAATAAATTGCCTAGGGAGATTGTGGAATCTCCATCACTGGAGATATTTAAGACCAGGTTAGACAGACACCTGTCAGGGATGAGCTAGGGCAATTCAGCTTTGGAAGCCCCAGGGACCACACTGATACTTACAGAACATGCTGAGGGCCTCAACTTAGGTGTGGTTGCATATGCAAGCAAATATATACAAATAGCTTCTCTCACACTGACAGGCATGAATACAAAGATTAAGGCAAGACTACACAACACACAGGCCCCATTTAAGTCAGTTCTGCTGATATGAATAAAATGTAATATTTACCCAATTTCTACCCATGTGACAGCACTTTTCATGAGCAATGATAGTCCAAGAATTTAACTACTAAAACACATATCAACAGAAGATCATTACACTGACTACTTTTTTGTTTTGGCTCCCGCTTGCCAGCCATGTGTTGATCCCCACATAAACCCAAACTGCACCACGGGGCGCAAACAAACTGGCCATGGGCAGCATACCAAGTTATTAATAAATATTTTTAAACCTTTACCTTTTCTCTCTGCTGCCATGTCTCCTCTCCTTGCTCCATCATCTCCCCTGGTGCCTGCTGCCCCCCAACTCCTCACCCTCCTCTGCTGTCCTGACTCCTGCCCTTCTTACTGCCCTCAGCCCTCCTGTGACCTGCCCTTCACTCCCCCCTGTGCCCACTCCTCCAGTAGCCCCACTCTGATCAAGTGAGCTACCCCTTCTCATCCCCTCTTCCAACACCTCCCTCTACACACCTGCCCTGCCTCTCTCTTCTGGTGCTGGTCCCTCCCTTGCAGGTGTCTGCCCTTCTGCTTCACCCCAGAATCCCCTTGCACCTGCACCTTCCCTTAGCCCTGCACCCTCCTGGTGCCTCCCCTTTCCCTTACTGCCCCTGCCCCCTTTGCCCTCTTTTTCCCTGATGCCCACCCCCTCACCACTCTCTGCCCCATTCCCCTCCTGCCCCTCTGTGCCCTCACACATGACTTGCTCCATCCCCACCTTTCTCATGCCCACCCCTTCTTTCAAGCCTTCTCCCAGCACCTCCCCCTCCCCCTCTAGCCCTTCAATGCCCTTCCGCTCTCGTCTCCTCTCCCAGCATCACCCTGTCCCCCCTCCCACTGACACCTCCCCTCCTGCCCTTTTCCTCATTGTCTGCACTTGGCCCCCTAGCATTTGTCTCTCCTCCACCCTGTCTCTTGGTGCCTTCCCCTTTCTTCCTCCTTCCCCTCCGCACAAGCCCCTTCCCCCCCCTCCGCCCAAGCCCCTGCCCCTCTGCACAAGCCCCTTCCCTACCTTCTGCCTTCCATTTTGTGGGGCCAGAGTCTGCACTCAGGCCCCGGAGTCTGAACCCGGAGCCAGCCAGGCCCCGCAATGTGCCTCCAAGGAGTTTTAAAATCACGGGCTGTGATGTCATGTCACGCCCGGGCGTATCCCCGACCGCCGGCAGCAGCAGCCGGCGAGGGGGAGCCGCACCAAGAGCTGCGCACCGCAGGGATGGGCCGGGACTGAGGGTGATGCTCTGGGGGCGGGGTGGGAGGACACGCGGGTGGCCGGCAGGGCGGGGCCAGGTCCCGCTCCAGGCAGAGCCGGGGGAGAGACCCAGCTCCACATATTGCTGGAGCAGGGCCCCGGCTCTGAATAATAACTCGCCGTCACTTCTGGGTTCAGGGGCACGGGGCCCCCTTAGGCGCGGGGCCCGATTCGGCCGAATCGGTCGAATCGGCCTAAGGCCGGCCCTGATGCCCTGGATAGAGTTTGTGTAGGCAGAAGCAGCAGTAGCATAACCACTGAACAATGTTGACTCTGGGGATCTATGGGGAATCCTAGCTTCAACTCTGCACATACAGGAACATCGAGGTTGAATGCCTGCCCTCTGTGTACTGACCAGCCTCCCACCCCTAGGATGGTTGGTTCAGCAGCCATGTTGCTCCTGACTCCCTTTTCATGCCTGTTTAGCATTTCATCTTTCACGGTGAAAGTCATAGAGGGGAGCTGCAAGGAATAGCACTATTCTATGGAGCAATTTGTTACTAATGGTGAGCATGGTTGTGATGGGACAATGGTATGAGAAGCAACTGGTACCTAGAACTGCACCTTCATGGCCAGCCATTTCCCTCCAACAGTACACATACTTTAACATGTGCATTGCTGAGACAGAAGGGCTGCCAGAAACTATGTAGCAATTTCCCCTCATCTCTAGGGATAACACAATTGCTCCTTTTATAGTGAAGTAATTTATTCCTACAAAATAACATCAACCAGAGGTTTCATTATAAACAGAATTAGCATATTTGCACATTGTGGCCACTGCAACAATTCGGGATTTCCCTTCCCTTCCATGGCAAACAATGGGCTGGATTCCAGCCTGAAATTCTGACAAGATGTTGCATGGGAATCAGCTCATTTGGAGAAGGTGTGAAGGTGGCTTTAAGCCCACCTTGATAGTTCTGAACAACTTCAAGGTCTGATGTTACCCCAGCTGTAGGTAAAGCAAACCCAGGGGCCAGTGTAATTTGAGGCAGGCTTGCATAGATATCTATGGGCTTTTCCATAGCCTAGAATAGCTAGAGCACAGGGCACACTAGCCACTCCTCCTCTTACTCCTGGCATAATCCTATGCTAACAGCTGCACAGGAGTGTGTTATAAGGCTACTTACATGAGCCCTACACTACCGGTGTGCTATGGAAATTCCCTAGGTGCCATTCTGTCTCCTTTATGGCACAAAAAGTCATGGAAAGGGCCACAATCTTAGAAATGTAGGGCCCAAAGGGACCTTAAGAGGTCACCAAGTCCAGCCCTCCACCCAAAGGACCAAATAAACCTACCACAACCCTGACAGGTGTTTGTCCAACATCTTATAAACCTGAAATGATGGGGTTCCACAAACTCTCTCAGAAGCCTATTTCAGAGCTTTCCTACCCTTAAAGTCAGAAAATATTTCCTAATATCTAACCTAAATCTCCATTTCTGCAAATTAAAGCCCATGCTTTCTTGACCTCCCTTAAGTGGACATGGACAATAACTGACCATAGTCCTCTTTATAATCGACTTTAATATATTTGAAAACATTTATGTCTTTCCCCAGTCTTTTTGCTCAAGACTAAACATGTCCAGTTCTTTTGATCTTTCCTCATGGGTTTTCTAATCTTTTTATCATTTTTTGCGCTCTTTTGGACTCTCTAATTTGTTCACATCTTTACTAAAACATGGCTCCTCAATCTTGACAAAATACTCCAGCGGAGGCCTAAAGTGTTGTAAGATCCTTCCTAGTTCACTATAGTAGGTTCATCTGTGCCCAGTCACAACCACCCATCCTTACCTCTGGGCTAGGTTCAAGCTAACTTCCATAGGGGTGTGCACTGGCAAGAGGGAATGAAGACCTTCCTCTCTCCTTGTACAGTCTACATGAGAAGTAGGCAGAACTGCAGTCACTGTGTTCAGGGATTGCTCCCTAATTAGCAACAGCTCTCCTAAGAGTAATGATGGAACCAAGAGTAGCTGGAACCAGTGGTTCTACCCAATCTCTATGCTGGCCAGCATCGCTGTTGACCTGTAGTAGAGAATATCATGCAGTGCATCCCTTAAAAACTTGTAAGACAAAGGCCATGAGAACAACAGAATCAGCATAAAAAGAGATTACCGTAGTCAAACAATATCTTCTCTTAATGTTAGCTGGCTAATAGTTTAACCCAATACTGTTAAATTGTTAAATTCTTGTTCACCGGCTAAGATTTTACATTGCCACTTTCTCCCATTAAGAAAACAGAATTACAGGTTGAACCTCTCTAGTCTAGCATTCTTTGTTCCAGCAACATCTGTAGTCTGGCATGATTTTAGTTAGTTGGATGTCCACTTATCATGGATGTGGTCAAGTTTCCCACAGTCTCATAAAATTTGTTCACAGCCACCAGTCCGGGCGCTCAGTGTTCTGTGCTATTATTTAGCTCTAATTTACCCCATATGTCTTCTAAGAGCCCAGTAAACAGCAGAAGTGTTGGTAATGCTGCTACACACTATTGACCTCCCATGGTCCAGCAAATTCTCTGGTTTGGCACCAGTCGCATCCTGAATGTACTGAACTAGAGAGGTTCAACCTGTATTAGTAATTCTTCACAATCAGATTGGTTCTCAAGTTCTAGCTACAGAAACAAGATAAAAAAAATGGCCAATAAGAAAAGCAATAGCAAGGAATTATTCTGACGGACTAGTAAAATAAACCAGGATCCCTCCATACATCCCTGTCATGTGACTTGAATACTGGAAACATTTAAAGCCAGATTTTACTCCCTTATGCTTTGAGCAAATTACTACTAAGAATAAATAAGGGGGCACAATGTTCCTAGTGTAGCGCAAAGAAATTAAAAAGATCCTTAATCGTAGATGAGGAAGATGCTTAATGTTTTTTCAAGGTAATACATTTATTTTAATAAAAGATAACAGTTCAAGACAGAATATACAGAATGAAAGAGATGTCAACAGATAGGATTGATCACCCAACAAAATATAATCAAATTTCAAGAAGATCTGTGTCTTAATTTCAGAAAATCCAGGTGAAAGCAACACAGTTCAATTCATCAAATGATCCAAGAAGACTGCCATGTTCTACAGAGTAAAATGCTGCAGATAAATCCACTGCAATGAGCGGTGTTATTGAACTGATGCTACTGTGTGAAAGAAGCCATTTCCAGCCCTTCACCAGAATGGTCTCAGCAGGGCAGACTGACCTCAGTGAAATTTATCTACAAAACTGTCTCTGACAAGATGAGATCACAGCAACTGTATGTAGCCACCGCTTCTTCCAAAATCTTGTCAGCAAATGGCATTTTAAACTAGTGCCCTATTTGAAAAAGCTCATTATGTAGCACAAAGAACTTTTTAACAATACAGTGACCACATTAATTCTTTACTAAACCAGGTGCCTCTTGATAAGACAAGTTACGCAATAAATCAAAGGTCTACAGCACCAGTATAAGGTTTCCTACACTGTCCCGCTCCTCTTGCCCTAAGCATTTAATAGACATTAGACATTTATGAGAATGATTCATTCAGTATGTATCCTGCAGCTGCCAGGCCTGAGTTTATTTGTTTTTTTCATCTCTGTCTCATTTTTTCTCAAATGCTCTCTTGGTTCTATCTACCCCCTGCTGTCTATTCCCACTACCCTTCCAGCTGCTCTCCTCCTCTCTAACAGCTGCTCCTCTCTCATGCTTCCCTGCAATTCAATAATCTCAGGCAAATATGGGGCTCATCCAGAAAGACACCTAATGTGCCAGACATTTGGCTAACAAAAGCCATTAGAATCAATTTAGTAATTAGTTGAAAACAAAAAATATCTGTTAACTGCCAGGGCCCCAAATAAATGAGTGGCAACTGCCATCTTGAGGTACTCTCAAAAGTCACAGGTGCCATCCAGCTGTCCTCTTTCACAGCAGTGAAGTAAATAATTTTCTTCACTGCATGATTCTATAGGCAAACCAGATATTTTCAAAAATAAAATAATACAAAACTGAGTGAGATCCTAAATTATTGTGAGTCTGATCCTAGACCTGCTTCCAAAGATGCACAGGGATTTAGACTCAGTAAAACCAGTAGGGCACAATTGCAAGCAAGGCAGGAATTTCTGGTTTTCTACCCCTACCAGCACCCCCAAACTTACGGGTTTGGGTGTGGAATGGTGGAAGCTGCCAGTTATTGGGGAACAGGAGATACTATCGTGGCACTTGAAATACCATGCTGATGAGCACAATATAAATTCATAGGAAGATAAATAGCGTCAAGACTGTGATAGCACCTCCTGAGCAGATTCACTGCCATTTCACAACTTGGGAGGATTCTTTCTCTATCTTCTTGCCAATGCCCCCCTGTGCCAGGTCTATATATTCTGGCTTTGCCCAGGGGAAAGGATTTGGAGCTCACTGAATACGTGTTGATTTCAAAATTACCAATAAATATTTATTTAAAGAGAAGCATTCCATATCAGTTTCTCTCCAGTTGACCCGTTGAGCTTTGCGTTCTATTTTACTTTTGCTAGAGTGGGTGATAAGCATCATGTACCCCTAAAACAGCATAAGGAAAGTAATTTCTGCTCCAATTCAGGGCATTTGTGATATCCTGACTTACAAAACAAACACAGAAGTTTGTGAACAAGTAAAAGCCCTTCTGTTCATCTTTATATTATGTGATTTTAACTGTTCAAAATAATTCTATTAATGTTTTAATTTTTTTTTTTTAAATTTAGTTTAAATATTTATACTCAGCCTGTAAGGATCACAGCCTCATCTGTTATCGAGAAAACCAAAAGTAAAATCCTCTTTTTCTTTACTCACAAGTAACTATACAATTTAACAACATTCATTCTTAAAATCATAGGAGGAAGGTAAATGGATCTAAGTTTTAATTTTTCCTCGTCAGCTCTTCAGACCCCATGAAATTACTGGAGAATGAGCGGGAGTCTATTGAACCTTGCACATAATCAACATAAACAGCTAATTTCCAACTGTAACATCTTTACTACTAGCAACGATGCATGAGGCCAGAGCAGGATCTTCAGATCCTAGTTGAATAGCTTGCTGCAATGACAGCTAGAAAACTCACTTTTTGACTTATAAATTAAGTTAGCTGTCTCTGAAATGCTTTCAGAGTGAAATCCTCCCATCAGCTTCGGGAACAGAGCCATACTAGGGCCACCACAATTGTGCTGTAGGAAAGCACAAGGGGCCATAGAGCAGGTGGGTGAGCAGAATACTTTGTGGCAATGCAGACACTTTAGGGTGCCACAGAGATATTTTGGGAGCAACCTTCTGAGGCACCTAGTGACATTTGCAGAAGTGCAATGACATTGTGAGTTGTTGCCATGTTGTAAGATGAAGTGCATCTGACAAAGTGGTTTTTTCCCACAAAAGCTTATGCCCAAATAAATCTGTTAATCTTTAAGATGCCACAGGACTCCTTGTTGTTTTTGCTGAAGCAGATTGGCACAGCTACCTCTCTGAAAATTATTACTACTATTGCATATTACAGATATTATTGTAGCAAGACTCCATATTGCTCATGTTAGACGAACTTTGCACGTATTGCCAAGCCCCAGCATTCAGAAGTTATGATTCTTGTCCCCAAACTTGTGAGAGCATCTTAAAAATGGTGAGATTTCAATTGTAACAACAGAAATTATGTGGTTCCGGGCAGGACCGGCTTTAGGATTTATGAGGCCCTATGCAGCATTGTTAAAATGGTGCCCCATGACACTGAGTGGGCGGGGATGATTTTTTAGAGATGTGATTTTATAATCTTCTGCAGCACACCAATGAAATATTTTAAAGCAAATTTTAAACTAAGATCCTGTCAACTCACACAGTAAATTCAGAAACTGACAGTGTGTGTGGGGGTGGGGGGGGGGGGGAGTTGGCAAATACATGTGAAATTGCTTCATTGCCACTTGAATGGCTCCTTCACAGGTTCCCTGTTCTGGTAATAGCTCTGGTAGGCATTGTCACTTGTAAGTTAAGGCACCCTCTCCTCTCCGCAGGAAGTGGAGCCACAGAACAGGGATACAAAGGACAGCTGGGTGGACACTAAGACCCATGGGTGCTTCAAAATTTCAGGTTCCCTACGCAGCTGCATATTTTGCAGATGGGTACCGGAGAGCCTTCGCACTGGAGCGGACCTCCCAGAGACTCCGCAGAAACACGGCGCGATGGCAGCTGTCCGGCCAGAGACGCCGGGCTTCGCTGAGCGTCGCTGGAGCAAAGGGCGGGAGCCAATCGGCCGCCAATCTCCGGGCCATAGCAACCAGCCGTTCCCAAGCGCTGGTTGCTAAGGAAGGTCCTTCGCTAACAAGGTCCGACCCGGCCGCTTCCGGTCCGCTCCGTCTCCCGCTCCCTGGAGCCCGCGCCTCTCGCCGCCTTGGGTTCCGCCCGGCGGCAGCAGGAAGGGCTTGGGGCATGCTGGCTGGGGAGACGGACAGGGCGCTCAGGCGGCTCCTGAGGGCCGGCGGCGCCGTCAGGTCAGGAACGGCGTGGGCGGGGCAGCAGCCGCCTGCGTGGGGGCGGGGCGGGACGGGACGGGTGCCAGGGAGTGAGGGTTAGGCCCTAAGGGGAGTCGCGCGGGAGTGAGGAGGCCTGTGGCGGGTGGGGGTGAGGGGCGGACCCGCTTCCCAGGCCGGGCTCGGCTCGGCTCGGCTCGGCTTGCTGGGAGGCCTTTGGCGCTGAGCGCAGCCCGGCGGGGCCCGGACCCAGGAGGGCGTCTCGCTGCGGGGGGAGGAGAGGCCGCCGCGGCCGTTGCAGGGCCCGTGACTGGCAGGCGGCCTGTGTGGTGGCTGGCGTGTTTCGAGGCCGGGCCGGGCGCTGGTGGAAGCACCTACCGCATGGCAGCTCCGTGCGCGCCGCCCTGGCAGCAGCGTCCCTGTGTGAGCGCGCAGCGGGGCGGCTGCCGTGTTTGCACCTGCCAGCCCGGGGCCTGGCCTGGCTCACACCCTGGCTGGCGTGACACGGGTCGGGTGTCACTTCCCCGCCAGCCCGGGCACTGCCCCGTGTGTTAGCGCTCGGCGGTTTCCCTCCTCAGCCACTTAACTCCGTTCCTGGTTGTTTTTCTTCGCTTGAATCCGTGGTGTCCAACAGGCGAGCCCCAGGTGGCTCTTCGGCCCCTTGAGCATGGCTTGTGGGCTTGAACAATGTGGCTCTTTGGTCGGTTGAGTGTGGCTAGTTCGCTACAGCTACAGGGTACTACTAGTGGCTCCTGCTTCAGAACTGTTTGGATACCACTGGGGTTTAAATCATTGCTCCGTCAGGAAGCTGGGGGTGAACTACACAGGTTGCCTCAGGGGGAGAGGTCTACTCCAGCCCTCTCTCACCACAGCAGCTTGGGACCAGGGGAGAAGCTCCTCTCCATGGCCACTGCAGTTTCAGCATAAGGGTGTATGTCCTCCTGCTGGGGTAGGTTCAGGTTCATTTGCCCCTTGCACTGGCCAGCCAGAGCGAGGAATGCAGCAAGCTGCACTTTCCCCTCACTCCCTGCTGAAGGGGAACAGCCAGCAATGTTCCCATATGAACAGGGAGGGGAAAGAGTGTCAGCCCCACCCTACCTAAAGGGGTGCCTGGGGTACTGGATGCTCAGGACTGGGGTAGTCCTGGGGGGGGTACACTGGGGGAGTCCTAGTGAGCTCCTTTAACCTACCTGATGATTCTGTCCTTTTCTGAAAAACAATCCCATTCCAGTCACATCCCATTTTTCTGGGATAACCAAACTCTTACTTTGCTTTGTTATAATCAGAAGAAGCTGCATTCTGAATTTGATGGCCCTAGCTCTTACCATTTAGGAGGAGTTCTTGAACAAACAGACTGAGACACACATAGTCAGACAGACAAATAAACTCAAATAGATAGTAGATGTATGGAGCCAGGTCCTTTTCCTCCTAGGGACTTATGTCTCTAATATCACCAGCACAAAAGGGACTGGACTGAGCTCAGTACCCCAACTCAGAGGGGCCATATGTTAGCAGCTTGTGCTGAAGGCTAGTCCTATTATTTCCAAACTTTAGGTTCTTTGTTTTCATGAGCGATGTATTGATGGTGTAAGAATTACCAAGACATGCTGGGGATAAAAACACAAAAATAGGACTGCATAGGACAAAAATATCAGTGTTCTATGTATTATAGTGTCCTTGCCTGTAATTCCTATATGAAGTGTTAATGTTGTTACTGCCTTTCCAATAGACTACAACAGACTTTTCCCCTTCCTTTTTTAGGCATAAAATAATGAAGAACTGGGGTGTTGTTGGAGGAATAGCTGCTGCTCTGGCAGCAGGCATATATGTTCTCTGGGGTCCCATCACTGAAAGAAAGAAGCACAGGAAAGGTGGGGAAAGATTTAAATTTAAAATTGTCTATATCCAGCAGCAGAAAAATATGTTACTGATGAATCAGTCTCATAATGTCCTCTTGACAGGATGAGAGAATACCATATTTTTCATTGTATTGTGAGTCTGAATTTCTTTTGAGCTAAGACTTTGGGTGTTAGAAATGTTTTCACTTTTTTTTTAATTATTAGATTTTTGTGAAACCTTTTGTTATATAGCACAATATAAATTTTGGACAGTGACTCTAATAGCTAATATCACGTGCCTCCTGTCTGAATCACTATTAAATATTTTTATTTTGTATGTAGATTTTGATCATTATATATAGAAGATATGCTTAAATTTTTAAAATTATGATGATAGATATTTGGGATGTGAATGACTAGTCGACTATCTGATAAGCAAATACTTATTGGATAGTCGACACGCTAGTAAACTAGTCACTCTTCTCCCTTGCTGCTTCTACAGAAAGAGGCAGCAAGCGGGGGGGGGGAAGACTAGGGGGTGCTTTAAAGTGGCAGTGCCGCATGTAGCCCAGGGTCTGCCAGTTTGAAACATCTCATGCAGCCCAGGGTCAGCTGGGGACTCCCCCGCTAACCTCGGGCTCCATGTGATGCTACCGCTTTGAAACGCCATGGGGAACATGTGGCCAGCAGGGGACTGCTTGAGTCCACTGATTGCCCTCTGCTACCTGCAATGCTTTTGTCTTTGAAGTGTAGCAACAGTCCTGGAACTGTTGCTGCACTTCAGAGGCAGAGATGCCCTTATCAACTAATCAAATAGTGCAAATTGCATCGACTGTTTGATTAGTCAATTAATCAAAATTTTACATCCCTAATACATATTAGGTATGCTTTGTATGCATTTTGCCATATGGTTGTATTACCTACAGAAGTTCAATAAAGCTTTAAACAAGTAAACAAAATAATCACCTTCTGACTGAATGTTAGCACAGTGTAAGTGAATGTCTTCTGCTTTGGATAGTAAATATTCTTACAAAAATAACTAGAGTAAAGAACTATATTACACACATTTTTGAAAACTGGAGCACCATCCTAAATACAATACTAATTTCATAGGAAAGGAGATCTCACTAAATTGAGATCATGTGTACAAAGGCACCTATCCTGGAAATACTTATGAATGTGTTCAACTTTAATTTTTTACATGTGTGAGTAGATGAGTAAACACATATAAATGTTAGCATGGTGGTTGTTATTACTATTACAACAACAAAAAGTTCTGTAGAAGACTAATGCATTTATTATGCTTTTGGGGCTTATGCCCTAATAGATGAGTTAGTCTTTAAGGAGCCATAAGACTCCTAGGCTGCGTCTAGACTGGCAAGTTTTTCCGCAAAAGCAGCTGCTTTGGCGGAAAAACTTGCCAGCTGTCTACACTGGCCACTTGAATTTGCGCAAGAACACTGACGATCTAATGTATGATCGTCAGTGTTCTTGCGCAAATACAATGACTCTCCCGTTCGGGAAAAAGCCCTCTTGCGCAAATGCTTTTGCGCAAGAGGGCCAGTGTAGACAACTGAGAACCGTTTTGCGCAAAAAAGCCCCGATGGCGAAAATGGCGATCGGGCTTTCTTGTGCAAAACCGCGTCTAGAGTGGCATGGACGCTTTTCCGCAAAAAGTGCTTTTGCGCAAAAGCGTCCGTGCCAATCTAGACGCTCTTTTCCGCAAATGCTTTTAACAGAAAAACTTTTCAGTTAAAAGCATTTGCAGAAAATCATGCCAGTCTAGACGCAGCCCTAGTTATTTTTGCTGAAACAGATTAACACCTCTGCCTCTCTGAAAATTATTACTACTATTGCTTATTATATGTATTATTGTAGTAGTCATGGGGCAGAACCCTAGAAGCAGGGCCTTTGACTTTGTAGGTAGTATAACAAGTTACAAACAGATAAATAAATTACAGTTTTTCATTTCTTTTTATGTGGTAATTTGCAGATTATCCTAGGGTAATCCGTGCTTGATAATGCTAACTAAATATAGCTCTCTGAAATTCTGTCAAGAATAATTTTAGAGAAAGTTTAACTTTTTTACAATGGTATGATGAGATCATAACATTATTTCACGTGTGAGTATCTCTAACTGTCATGAACACCAAATAAAGGATAAAAGTTCAAAATCTTAATCGCATGCACCGTATCACTTTCAGTTAAAAAAAATAAAATAAAAAGACTGACCTAGACTCAAGAATATAAATTGTTAATACATATTTCTAGGGCTTGTGCCTGGTCTTCTCAACTTAGGAAACACATGTTTCATGAACTCTTTGCTGCAAGGCTTATCTGCTTGTCCATCTTTCATCAAGTGGCTGGAGGACTTTACAGCCCAATACAAGACGGACCAGAATGAATCGTCGGAGCGGCAATGTTTGTCCCTTACTTTGCTATGCCTCCTGAAAGGTATCATGTTGTTAAACTTTTAAAGTGTTAGGTAACATTAAAAAGAAAATAATTAATAAAACCTATGTTACTTCTTTAGAAGAATTATGGTGCTTAATATAAGTGAGACAGTTAAGCATAGTTGTCACACTCAGAATTGGATTGGGATGTAATTTTCTTTATTATAATTTAATGTAAACATTTTCCAGAGAGAATGATATTTCTCAAATACATGCATGGGAGAGTGTATGTGATGCTGGATAAAAAGAGCAGAAAACTAAATTTCTTATTATTTTAATGATGATTGGGGGATTTAATTAATTAGTTGACTTGATTGTGTTCTCTATGTACAAAGAATTGACTGATTCTTGGGGTCCATTAATTCCGAGGTTGAGAGCTGAGGGTTTTTATTTGCCTGGGTTTTCATTTCCCTAGGTTTTCATTACTATTGAATCAATGCAGCACCTTCAGTTCATTAGTATCCTTCCTAAGTTCTACCATCTCTCAAACTTTTACTGAAGGAAGGATTAGCTCCACAATAAGTAACCTTCTATTTACATTAATTTTCAAAGTCCCCTCCACTCTCCTCTTTCCTTGAAAAAGGATTTTTCCATTCAAAGTCACTGTAAAGTTGGATGAGGTGCCAAGGTCTTGCCCCTTTTCCTGCATTGTTGTTATGGAAACTGAAGGAGAGATCAGAGGGCGAAGATTTAAAGTAAATATAACTGAAGGACAAAGATTTACAATCATGTACAGTTGTTGCGAAAGGGGAAAAAAGTCATTCTGTAAATCATTCCTCTCAGACATAACAAAGAAATAATCACACAGCTGTGGATCAGTGGTTTAGAATGTCCCTATGCCCAGACTGGTTGGGCCAGCTCGTTTTGCTTAAGTATGAGTTAACAAATCATTCTGTTGTTGTTAGCAAAAAGAAATTAGGCCCATTATGTCCAGGTTTTGTGATCTAAACAATGAAAGTGGCTCCATTTATCATTTTGAATTTAATACCTCCAGCTTTATCCTGCCAAGAGGTCACAGAAGATGATGTCCTGGATGCAAGCGGTTTGTTAGAAGTGTTAAGGCTCTACAGGTGGCAGATCTCGTCATTTGAAGAGCAGGTGATTTCAAGGTTCAAACTAGATGATAGTATTTGCTAGAGCTTTGATACTATGGTGAGAGGTACCTTGTGCAACAGCTGGTATTTCTAGAACTGAGTATCAAATGTGAATCTTGTACAGCATGGTGAAAAGTTATCTCTAGTAACTAAAAGAAAGCAGCAATGTGATTAATACACAACCTTTTCAGTTTGTTTTAGGGACGCTTGATTCAGACTTTAATATCTCTCAGTTGTCAGTGTTTGGAATGATGCTGCCAATAGTGACAAGATTCCAGGGGGTAAAATCCTGGCCCCATTAAAGTCAATGAAAGTCTTGCCATTGGCTTCAATAGGGCCATGATAAAATGCTGTGATTTCTGTTTCTAAGGAAGCTCCCTGTGTTTTAAGACTCCCAGATTTAATTACACATAACCCATGGGGCTTCTAGAGCTTGTACACAGCACCAGGGCCGGCTTTAGGAAGTGCGGGGCCCAATTTGAACAGTTTCCACGGGGCCCTGGCAGCCAGGATTTTTTGTTGGGCCAAAAAAACCCCCCAAAACCACTGCACACACACAAAAAAAGAGTCACAGCCCCTTTAAATCACCAGCTACAGGGCAGAGTCATGTCCCGCCTTCCCGTCCCCGACCCAGCTCCCTGGGGCTGACCCTGCCCCCTCCCCCCCCACAGCGCAGGGAAACCCCTGCGCTCGACTCACCCCTCCTGTGGCGCAGGGAAGCCGCTGCGTGCCCCCTCCCGCAGAGCGCCCGGCACGCCACAGAGCTGTGGGAGGGGAGCAGCCAGCGCACTTCCAGTACCCCCCGGAAGTGGCGTGAAGCTGCAGGCAGGACTTCCGTCCACCCCGCGGGAAGCCAGCACTACACTGGAAGTAGGTATTGGGGCTTCTCGGGGGTGGGGAAAAAATGGGGGGGGGACCCAACGCCTCGCGATCAACTGGTTGAGGCCTCACGACCGGTTGGTGATCACGGATTTAGGGCGCGGGGCCCGATTCGGGGGAATCGGTGGAATCAGCCTAAAGCCGGCTCTCCACAGCACGTAAGTCTGCAAACTGTGCAGACATACCCAGTGTAGTGGATTCTGCTTAATAGCAACTAGGGGTGTAAAATTCTGATTAATTAATTAAATAACCAGTTAAATGTTAAGGTTAACTGATTAAATGAGCGGTGGGGTATAGGCGGGGGGACCACACCAGCCCTACTAGGCTGAATTGGCCTTTCCACCATATACAGGGGCTGCTCTAGCTGGGCTGGAGCGGCCCTGCTTGCTGGAGTAGCCCCCTGTTCGTGCCCAGTCCCAGATGCTATGCCTCTGCTTTTCAAATATATTAAGAGCCTACTGGCTCTTAATACAGGCTCTTAATATATTTAAAAGGCTAAAACACAGCAGGAGGGACCCAGCACGCGCCAGGAATCAGCTGTCCTGGCTCGTGCTGGGTCCCTCATTACTCTGGGTTCCTCCTGCTGTGCTATTGGCTCTTAATACGTTTAAAAGGCAGAGCTGCAGTGGGGTTAACTAAATTTAACATCCCTAATACGTATATCAAGCTCCATCTTAACATGAGTAAGGCTGTTTGCTCCCACTACTTATATTGGGAGGCTGTTCAAGAACCTCACTCCTCTAATAGTTAGAAACCTTTTCATTTCCTGCGTAAATGTATTTTGGCCAATTTATGGTCATTTGTTCTTGTGCCAACAGTGGGGTTTTTTGCTTAAATATCTCTTCTTCCTGTCTCATGTTTACCCCCAAATATAATTTGAGGAAGCAATCATATCTCCTTTCAGCCTAAGTGCTTATTCTTAAATGAACCGGGTCCAGATTCCTAAGGGAAGAATTAATGGTTCATGTTGCCATGACAAATGCCTATGTGCACACAAGCTCCTGGTAGGTTTGTTGAGATTTTCTTGTTTGAGTCCCCTCTAAGTTGTATATCACCCTTTGATAGGATGCTCATGAACTATTCCATGTCCTTACATCTTCGTTGGAAGATGAACGAGATCGTCAGCCCCGGATTACACATTTATTTGATGTGCATTCATTAGAGGTAAAACTGTATACAAATGTTATTTCCTTTTCATTTAAAGTGATAGCGCCTATTTTGGTACAAAGCATGTTCTGCTACCTTGAGATTAAAATGATGATAAAACTTGCACATTGAGCAAGCAAACCTTGCAAAGCACTATATTTTAGTTCTTTGCATTTATATTGACCCAATCATGCAAGGAACTGAGCATTCTCAATGCCTATCTACATCAGTGGGAGTTGAGAGCACTCAGCATTACATGGGATTGGGCCCACAATATGATCTGTTTGAGAATCTCAGTATACTGTATGGGTAGATTATAGGATTTACCATAATGGCCCAGATCATTGGTCCATCTAATCAGGCATCCTATCTCTAATAGTTGTCAATATACCAAGTGCTTTATCAGAAGATACGAGAAACTATATAGTGGACAATTATGGAATAAACTATTCAGAGGAGACATTTCCTCCTAACTTTCAACAATTAGCAGTTGATTTATTTCTTGAGACCTGAAGGATTACATCTCTTATACATTTTTATTTTATCTAATATAACTATGTTTTTTCTATCGAGCTTTTATCAGTTTTTGTGAGCGCTCAGTATCTTGTTGCTACAAGTTAGTTCCAGCGTTCATAGTGTGTTATATAAACCTTCCCACTTTTTATCAATTTAAAATTCATTGCTTTTTAGTGTCATTGGTTGTCCCTCAATATTAAATTCTTAAAGGCACAATTTTTAGACTAAAATGAGAGCATATTTAAGATTTTGTGTTTTGTAAGGTGAGACTTAATAAGATCTTTTCCCCTCCTCTGTAGCAGCCAGAAGTAACCCCAAATCAAATAAGCTGCAGAACAAGAGGTAACACTTTCTCACTTGGAAAAAAATGTGATATGTGCATATTTATTTATAGTTGTGGAAACAGTAGGTTTTTTTTACTTACTGAAATAATAATAGTATTATTTGATTTGTTTCTGGAATGAATCTTTAATTAACATTCTTCTAACATTTAAAGATTAGTAAACAGAAAATAAAATGTTTTTAAAAAACCTGGGTTTTAACAACTGTAAAAAACCTCCTGAAGAATTAAAAAATCCAGGCGTTTATCAATGACCATGATGAACATGAAAGTACTAAATTTTAAATACAATTACCACTTTGTATTTTAGGGTCACTTCACCTTGTGTCAACACACTGGAAGTCTCAACATCCTTTTCATGGAAGGCTGACCAGTAACATGCTTTGCAAACACTGCAAACAACAGGTACGAGACCTTGTGGGTTTGAGACTAATTATAAACAAATGAAAAAGGAAAGCTTAATCAAAGCACATTCTAGTACTGTGGTATCCAACTGTTTCTGAAGCAGTAGCCTCTGTAGGGGCTATTACTATAGTGAACTAGCCATATTCAGATGGCCAAAGAGCCATGTTGTTCAAACCAACTAGCCATGCTCAACTGGCCAGATAGCTGCATATGGCTAGTGGATTACTTGTTGGACGCCACAGTTCTAGCGGATTCTTCAGTGACATCTACCATCTTTTGTTTTATTTTGTGCAATCCTGAAAATTTTGGGGATTGGAGCCTTATATTGTAAGCTTACCAGGATGACTTTGTTTTCATATTTGTCTGAAAAGTGCCTAGCACAGCATTGTTTTTGTACAAATATGTAATAATAATAATAATAATGACAAAAGCATAATTATGGCCATGCTTTGTTTTTTAAGTGTGGTGATGGTAACTTAAATATTGCTTTTAGTATTCAACTTTGACTTGCAGATACATTTGTGTTACATGAAAAATCCGATAGCACAGGTAGCATTTTAAGGCTTGGTCATTCAGTCTTTAAACAGCCAATATTCCTACGAATTCTTGTACAGTAAATGTGGGATTGGGCCAGCCCGAGAGCGTGTTGGACAGAAGAAACTGTACCTAATGCTTTTGCTTACAGAATGTCTTCTGCTACTGTGGAAGAATTCTGCTCAAATATTTACAAAGCAATTTCCAAAATTCTTTGCAGAAGAAAATAAACCTGCCCTCTATTGAATTAACCAAAAATACTTTTACCAGATCTTTGAATTTTTGTAACTAATTTTGCCGTATTTAGAAACACTTATCAGGATCAAACTATATCTAGTTAAAATTCAGTCCTGTGAAGTAGTTACGGGTACTAACTTCTACGTCCATAGAAGTAGCAAGTGCTCAGGCCAGTTTTGATCAGGCTGATTGTAACCCAGTGGACATATGGAATATTTTCTTTCAGAGTCCTGTGAGATGTGATACATTTGACAGTCTTTCGCTGAGTATTCCAGCAGCCATGTGGGTATGTGCTTTCAGCTGAAGTATGAGCCATTCTGTACTTATATGCTTTATCCTAGAGCAGGGCTACTCAACACTTGGCCCATGGGCCACATGCAGTCCACAGCCTGTTTCTTTGCGGCCTGCGGTGCAGTTTGGGTTTACATGGGGCTCAACACGCAGCTCGCGGGTGGGAGCCAAAACAAAAAAGTAGTCCATGTAATGGTCTCCTGTTGATGTGCATTTTAGTAGTTAAATTCCTGGATTGTCATTGCTCATTAAAAGTGCTGTCATATGGGTAGAAATCGGGTAACTATTGCATTTTATTAATATCAGCAGAACTGACTGAAATGGGGCCTGCGTGTTGTGCAGTCTTGCCTTAATCTTTGTAATCATGCCTGTCAGTGTGAAAGAAGCTATTTGCATATGTATTTGCATGTATATGCAACCACATTTAAGTTGCGGCCCTCAGCATGTACTGTGAGTATCATTGTGGCCCCTGGGTTTTCCAAAGCTGAGTAGTCCTGTCCTAGACTCTAGTTCTATGTTTGAATTTAAGATGATGGGTGAAATTATAAATAAAAAATTTAGAATTGTTACATTTTATTAATTTTTATTCTTGTTTTAGATTTTCCTAAATCAGTATCATACTCTGAACATACTGGGGCAAATTACTAGCTGAGGTAACCAAGTGATTGGGCAACAGAATGGCAAATGAAATGTTCAGGGCTCGACAAACTGCGGCGAGAGCTACTCACCGGTCCTGCACCGCGCATGCGCCAAAGTGGTACTGCGCATGCGCGCAGCGCTGGTGAATGGGGTGCACGGAGCGACCGGCTGAAATCTACTTGCCACGGGCGAGTAGAAACAGCCGTTTGTCAAGCCTTGGTAATGTTGATAAATATAAAGTAATGAGCATTGGAAAAAATAATCCCAACTATACATACAATATGATGGGGATTAATTTACTACAACTACTCAAGAGACAGATCTTGGAGTCATTGTGGATAGTTCTTTGAAAACATCCACTCAGTGTAACAGCAGTCAAAAAAGCAAACAGAATGTTCAGAATCATTAAGAAAAAGATAAAGAATAAGACAGAGAATATCTTATTGCCTCTATATAAAACCATGGAATGCCCACGACTTGAATACTGTGTGCAGATATGGTTGCCTCATCTAAAAAAGATATACTGGCATTGGAAAAGGTTCAGAAAAGGGTAACAAAAATGATTAGGGGTTTGGAACAGGTCCCATATGAAGAGAGATTAAAAAGACTGGGATTTTTTATTTTAGGAAAGAGGAGACTAAGGGGGGATATGATAGAGGTCTATGAAATCATGACTGATCTGGAAAAGTTATTCACTTGTTCCCATAACACAAGAACTAGGGGATCACCAAATGAAATTAATAGGCAGCAGGTTTAAAACAAACAAAAGGAAGTTTTTCTTCACGCAGTGCACGGTCAGCTGTGGAACTCCTTGCCAGAGGATGTTGTGAAGACTGGGACTTTAAGAGGGTTCAGAAAAGAGCTAGATAAATTAATGGAGGGTGGGTCCATCAATGGCTATTAGCCAGAATGGGTAGGAATGGTGTCCCTAGCCTCTGTCTGTCAGAAGCTGGGGATGGGTGGCAGGGGAGAGATCACATGATGATTGCCTGTTGTGTTCACTCCCTCTGGGACATCTGGCATTGGCCACTGTCGGCTGACAGGATACTGGGCTAGATGAACTCTTGGTCTGACCCAGTATGGCCGTTCTTATGTTCTTAACTTCATTGATATCAATAGATCCGTCTGCTTACACCAATGATAAATTTGGCCCTCTCTGCATAGCTAGAGATACCAAAGTGCAACCTGAGGGCTGTTTGTTTCCTGCAAAGTCTTAGTACATGTCTTCTGCTTGCTTTCCCCTTATGATTAGAATGAAGACAAAGCAGCCAAATTCTAAGCTTTTAGAGCGGGTGATTGCAAGGAAGAAGCCATTTCAGTTAATCTCTAAAGTAGTGTTTCTCAACTTTTTTGATACTAGGGACCAGCTGGCTGCTTCCTAAACTGTATCAGGGAGATCTCAGGGACAAATGCCTGTTCATGAACCAGTCATTGAGAAATACTGCTCTAAAGGAGTTACAAGTCCAGAAAATATTATAGTTGAGTGCAAAGTTGTTGTTACTAGATTACAAATGGTCCACTTGTATGTAAAATTTGTGTGGTCCTTAGTATTACAAAGTTTGGGTGTCTCATATATTATGTGCTATAAAGTTGTGTCTCTGGACAAGGGGTCTTTTATCTCCTATGTGTATTCATAGAACAGTTATTTACATTCATAGAAGCTTTGTGGCAAGGCCTAGGGCAGGGGTGGGCAATAATTTTTGGTGGGTGGGGCCACTTCAAGATTTTGGTAAGTGGTCAAGGGCCGCACTTTTCTGTGGAGGGGGGTGTAGGGTCTAGGGTGGAGGTTGGGTGCAGAACGTCTCACAGGGTAAAGGACTGGGGTGCAGGAGAAGGTGTGAGGTCTCAGAGGGTGTTTGGGTAGAGGAGGGGGTTGCGACCTGGGTCTGGGAATTGGGATATAGGGTCAGGGAGGGGGTGTACAACACACCTGGATCCCCTCTCCCCTCACCCCCCTCGCTTACCTGGTTCCGCAGGGGCTTGTCTTGCGGCTAAACAGAAAAACAAAATGGCCACTGGCAAAAAAGCCTCTTCTGCTGATTTTTTTTTTTTTTTTGCTTAATAACTGTTGTCAGGGTTCTCTTTTTCCCGGTGTCTTTTTGGGGGGGGGGCATGTTTGGTATTTTTGGTTAAACCATCTGGCAACCCTATTGGGGGAGGGGTGTAGAAGGGGGGTACAGGGTCTGGGAGGGATTTGTCACCTAGGGTTGCCAGATGGTTGAACCAAAAATACTGAACACCACCCTACCCCAAAAGAAAAACACCGGGGAAAAAATTCTGTTGATGGAAAAAGAAAGGGGGGGGGGAAACCAAAGTTGTTGAGCAAAAAAAAAGGGGGGGACTCCAAGACTTATTAAGCAAAAAAATAAAATAATAAAACAACATTAAAACAGCATGGCCCATTTCAGAGTGAGAGAAGAGTCAGAATAGGGATAGGAACAGGGGAGCGGTTGAGCACTAAGACCCAGGGAAGGCATTGCTTCCCCTTGGTCTTTAGGCTTTTTGCCAGCGGCCATTTTGTGTTCTTGTTCAAGCCAGAACTTAGCTTCCCTGTGGAACCAGGTAAGCATGGGGGCAGGGAGCTGGGGGTATCTGGGCCCCGGTGGGGAGGAGGCCAGGGGCTGGGCCCAGGCCTGGGTGCTAAGGTTGCCAGGTGTCTGGTATTTTCGCCTCCTGGCCAGGAAAAAAAAATCAGAAAATACCAGACATTTTAGGTGTCCGGTATTTTCTGAATTTTTTTACTGGACAGGAGGCGAAAATACTGGACTGTCTGGGTCAATACCAGACACCTGGCAACCCTATTGTTACCTGGGCTAAGGGGTGCAGAGAGTTTGGATGGTGATCTGGGGGAGGGAGTTGGAGTGCCAGAAGCAGGCACTGGCTGTGAGGCCTAATTATCTCCTGGCCTGCAGCTCCAGCCTGCTTGAAAATACAGGCTGCTCCCTCCACATGGTTCTCAACTCTGCTGCCCCAGTCTCTCAGGCCAATCTCTCAGCTTCCATTGTCTGGCTGTTTCCAGCCAATAAGAGCTGAGAGATTGGCCAAGGCCAGTTCTTATTGGCTGGTTGTTTCTGGCCAATAGGAGCTGAGGATTGGGCTGGGGCTGGGGGTGGGGGAGAGATCACATGAAGCCTCTCCCTCCCTGCAGAGCAGAAAAATGCAGGGTCTGTGTTAAACGCAGCAGCTGCATGTGCCTGAGGGTCCCAGCAGGGTGGTCCGTGGCTGGATCCTGTGGCTTGACGGGCTGGATCCAATCCCCAGCCTATTTTTCCCAGCCTGGCCTAGAGGAAAGCAGAATCAGGTTTTTCACACTTTTTGGTGCTATTTTCCTCCTCCTATACCCAAACTGAAGATGACCCCAGCTTGCCAGCAGTACTGATTTTGCCATCAAAAAGACTGCTAAAAATAGCAAGAAAGCAATTCGTTCATGAGACATAAAATACAGGCAAAAGGCCACATTCCCGCTAGGCAAGGGGTTGAGTTGCAGAAGGTGTTTCATGGGGCACTGTGTAATTGTGGAGGGAAGTATTGTGAGAGCCAGGGATCCACTCATTCAAAACCACATTATGAAGGTGACACAGGAAGTGTCATGGAACAAATTACTGAGGCGGTTGTAGAATCTGTCACTGGAGGTTTTTAAGAACAGGTTAGACAAACTATAAGGAATGGTCTAAATTGGGTCAGCAACACATGCCTCTGGAGCCATATATGGCTCACTTAGGAGCCAAATATGGCTTGCAGCTTGAGCTCAGCTCCCCCTCAGTCTTTTCCTCTGTGATCCAGCCTTACACCTCCCACAAGATTGGGAGCCAGCGCTTGCTTCTTGCGGGGGGTGGGGAAGTGGAGAAAGCCCCGAGCCTTGCTGCACGATGGGGGAAGAACCTGGCGCCACTAATGGCTCCATACACGTGCTCCCCTTCTCCCTCCCCCAGCTGGAAGAACGTTGCCTGGAGGCTTTTCCCGCTGTTCCATTGGCCAGAATCTGGCCAGTGGAGCAATGGGAATCCATGCCTGGGACAAGGAGCCTTGGAGCAGTGCGGGGTGCAAAAAGCAGCTGCCATTTTTCCCACAAAGGACCTGCTACTACCATGACCATATCCCTGCTGCTCTGTGCACTGCTCCATGCATTCACACCCGCTAGAGAGCTTCATGGGGCAGCTGGAGTCCGTCATTGGCCTGAGCACCTCCTGGTACAGGTGGGCTGGATCCCGGCCAGCCTGGAGATGTACAATAAGCGTGACTGAGTGGGCTGGTTCTCGTGTGCCCAGACCGGCTGACTGGACTCCCTATGCTCCTGGCAAGGCGTGGCCTCCACCCCATGCTCGGCCCTTGGGCTGCTAACTTATTCCATGACCCATGTGGCTGGCTGCCACATGGGAGTGACTTGCATCTGTTACAATGAATAAACCCTGTTACAGACACTGGGAGAAAAAAGTAAATGCTACCTGGACCCTGCAACCCCCGCTCTCCACCTTCCGCGCCAAGACCCTGCACCCACATCCTGCTTCTGCACCCTCCCCATACCAGACACCTACCCCCAACCCACTTCTGCACCCTACCTCCCACCCAGTTCCTGCACCCCCATCCCTATCCCACTCACTGGCCACACAGTTCTTTCATTTTTGGCCTCACCCCAGAGCCTGGGGGGTGGGGGGCCACAAAATCCATTAACCCCGGAACAGCAGAAGAGCTTATCTGGCCTGTGGACTTAAACCTCAGTCCTCCCTGACCCTCCCTCCCCTGGGGTTGGAGTGCCAGGGCAGTGAGGTGTCTCAGTTGGGGGCCACATCAGTAAGGAATTTTTTGTTGTTGGGGTGGTTTTTTTGCTTCTCACTTGTGTGGTCCCCAACTGATTTTTCTGTGGATCAGTGGCTCCTGACCCAAAATCGGTTCCCCACCCTGCTGTAAATCAAGACAATGTTGAAACATTTGCGTTGGACATAATATTTTACTTTATTTAAAAAGGAAGCCTGGCCAACAAGCCCACAATTAGGGCCCAGCCCCCATCTGGCCATAGCATCATAACACTCCTGCACCTGCACCCATTCCAGCCCAGAATCCATCATACATCTAAATCCCCTGCCCTGAGCCCCTCATATGTCCTAGGCCAGACTCCTGCACCCCCAAATTCCCAGCCCCCTTCCATAACACTCCTACACCCCCCACACCCCAACCCTCTGCCCTGAGTCCATCATATACCTTAATCCCCTGCCCTGAGCCACCCATTCACCCCAACCCAGACTACTGCCCCACCACATCCCAGCCCCCTACCATAAGATTGACAGAGAACTGCCTGCATGAAGCTGGATTTTACCAGTTATGATGTAAACTTCAAAGAACTGTGCAAAAAGATGCAGCAGTAGAAGTTCCATTAAATAAAGTCCGGGAGTACAATGTTTCATTTATGCTATTGTTAATCATTATGTCACTTAATTATATTAAGTTGTATATTTTCAGGCATGAAATTGGCATTCTTATACAGCTCTTTGTTGTCCACTTGTTCTGAATTTGATGGAGTTTGGTTCTTTGGTTTGAAAAGTTTGCGACCCCTGGTCTAGATAATACTTTTGTCCTGCCTCAGTGCCGGGTAACGGATTAAATGACTTCTCAAGGTCCCTTTTAGTCCCACGAGCCTATGGATACTACTTCTGCACATAGCTTATAACCGCTTCCAAGGATAAACTGGGGTGAAGTAGGAGGCTACTATTTCCCCACCAACCTTGAGTATGTCCTCTGCTCAAAGCCCTTCTACTTGAGCTTTGTGGACGAGCCCAGAGTTAGCTCTGAATGTATTAAAACCCGTTAAATAGATGACTAATATCCTTTAACAGAATTTAATTGCATGCATATAAAATCAGTGCCATGTTTTTTTTTCCTCACACTCAGGGTCGTCCTATGACACTGGACCACTGTCTCCACCATTTCATCTCTTCAGAATCCGTAAAGGATGTAGTATGTGACAATTGCACGAAAGTATGTGCTTTTAATTTATATTTGCTTCCAGCTCAGTTTCTAGATTCAGAGACTGAGTCAGGGTTCCTAGGTTCTATTCCCTGCTCTACTGCTGACTTGCTGAGCCCTCAGTTTCCGAACTTCTGAAGTGAGAATAACACCTCACAAGATGTTATGAGTCTTCAATTATTAGTAGTTTGTAACAGGGATATGAGATTGCCTGTAGTTGAATAGTTGTGTAACCTCATCAGATTTTAGTGGTTACACGATAGTCCCCTGTGGTGGGCCCAGCAGCCAGTGCGCTCCTGGCCCCACTCCCACAGTGCCCCGCCTCCCTGGGCTGCTGCCTCTCTGTCAGAGGCAACAGCTTGGGGTGGCAGGTGGGAGCTGGTCTGTGAGGGGAACCAGTTTAAAAACCATCTCCCTGCCAGACGGGCTCCCGCCTGCTGCCCTGCACTACTGCCTCTGATACAGAGGCATCAGTGCGGGACAGCACCAGCTCCTGTCCATAGGGGGCCTGAGCTCACTGTGGATAGAGGCTGTGCAGGATCCACAGAGCAGCCTTCCCTGCCTCCCCATATATGGTGCTGCCTCTAATAGAGGCGGCAGCACTGGGTGGGAGAAGCAGGGCAGATGGAGCCAGTGCTCAAAGGGGAGTTAGCTTTTAAGCTGGTTCCCTCCAGGCACTGGCTCCTGCCTGCTCCTCTCCTTGTTCCCACTGCTGCATCTGGGAGGCAGCAAGGGTGCGGGCAGCTCCCCATGCATATCGGCTTCCACCTGCCCTCCTACCTTGTGCTGTTGCCTCTGATAGAGAGGCAGTAGTTCGGGGGAGCAGGCAGCTCTGCGTGAGCCGATACACAACAGGAGTTGGCTTGAAAGCTGACTTCCTGCATGTACCAGCTCCCACCTGACCTATTCACCCTCCACGCTGCTGCCTCTCCATCAGAGGCAAGAGCTCAAAGGTTGGTGGGGCAGGCAACTGATACAGAGGCAGCAGGATGGGGGAGTGCATGTAGTCGACATGATTAATCAATAAGACCAGGCTTATTGGTTGATTGTGTAGTCATCTACATGTTGACATCCCTAGTTTATAATACACATAGAGCTGATCCAGTGACAAAAGTCACTAGGTTTCATGTTGAGGTTGTCGGTGATGACATGCTGAGATTTGTTGACATGCTTGTGGATTTTGACTTGTTGGTTGGATCATTACTTCCCTGGCTGCTGTCAGATACTGACAGGTGGTATAACAAGATTGCTAAGTATTATTTACTAGAAGACTTACCTGGCGTTGCCCAGGTCCAGCCCGGGGTAGGGGTAGGGCAGTGTACCCTGACTGCCATCTTCTCCCTGTATTGGCCTGGAGTGGAGGGGCAGGAAGGCCATGATCCCTGACTGCTGGCTTCTTCCTGGTACTCTGGTACTGCCAGGATAAGCAGTGGGGAGTGCACACCCTGGCTGCTGGCTTCTCCGCAGGTCAGCCTGGAGTGGAGGTAAGAGTGGGGCTGTGCACTCTGGCTACCAGCTTTGCCCTGGGGTTGGCGAGGTGGAGGTGTTCGGGCCCTCTCTCGGCGCTACCCCAGCCCAGACCAGGGCAGGGGGAGGATGCTGGCTGTATTTGGGACTGGCCACAGCTGTCTGCTGGTTATATCTGGGACTGGCCACAATTCACAATTACATGCGGGCTTCCTGTCTGAGTGCAGAGCTGGCTTAAGAGCTGGTACCCCACATGCACTGGCTTCTCGACTATAGAGACAGCAGTATGGGGTGGCAGGTAGGAGTGCACCAGCTTCTGGGGAGCCAACTAGCACCCTGCATATAACCATCAGCAGTTACACTGTTACTTAATTACGCACATTTTAATATCCCTATCTCCAGTGTTGGTTTGTGTAATCTAATACTATAGATAATTAAATGTCTATAATTGTGTTTTTGATTTCAGATTCAAGCAGAAGGGAAACTGAATGGGCAAATCACAGAAAACCAGAGGACAACATTTGTTAAACAATTAAAGTTAGGGAAGGTGAGGCAACTTGATCTGGCAAATTTATTTTTAAAGCCTCTACTGTCATGTCTTCTAAAACAATCCAATGACTTATCTCTTCAGTCTGTTATTTTGATACCCACTTCTTGGCATTGAATTTGGAGACCATTCATATTCTATTTTTTGCTTAAATGTGAGAACATTTGGCAGTTTTGTATGCCATAATACCTTGACTCAGCAAAGTTCTTAAGCCTGTGCTTAATGTTAAATACATGAATAATATCACCCTAATTTAACAGTGTGTGTAAATGTATGTTGCTGAGTTGTTGCTTATGTATCCCTTGAGGTTTAGCAATAAAAATACATGATCCTGCATTTCATTGGTCAATGAAATGGTAGTAAACAGCTGAAACAACTTAGATTCTTCAGTGTTTGCACAGCACCTAGCACAATTGAGTCCTGGTCTGTGACTAAAGCTCCAAGGCTCAAGTAATACAGATTAATAAAAATCCTAATGACTTAACTGAAAGAGACAGTAAAGCCCTGTGCTGCATTTTGTGTGTAAAACAATGTAACTGTTTGACTTTGTTTTCCATTCACTTTGATCAGCTACAAAAACATTGCGCATGAACATTTAGCTCTGGTTACGATATCGTGGCACTAGCTGCAAGGGATGCAGATCCTCTTTCCCCAAGGGATTATATTGATCGGAATGTTTGGCCTGTGCAGGACAAATTTGAAAAGATTTCAGATGAGTCTTTTAGCAACATGCATGAGTTTTTATTGACTTATCCCATATGTGGAAAGCCCTGTTAATTTTGTCCATCATCCTACCTAATAAATTATGGTAGTGTTATTAGAAACCTCTCTTTTGACTGTCAGGCTTCATACTTCGTATTATAGATCTGATTTCTAATTGGCTTATATACAGATATAGCAGCAGATGAGAGAAAGCAGGTTAGTAGTCTTCTTCCCCATTCACACTCTCAAACTTTAATTCTAGTTCCAAGAATATATTTTAAACCAAGCACTCATTTCTACCTACTTTTAATGTGTTTGTTGGATTTTTTTGTATTTCTGTGGAATGTGCTTGAAGCTTCCTCAGTGTCTGTGTATCCATCTGCAAAGGCTAAGTTGGTCAAATCAAGGCATGCCTCTGAAACGTAATGAACACGTGCAGTTCAATGAGTTCCTGATCATGGACATCTACAAATACCACCTCCCTGTCCATAAATCAAGCCAGCCTGATCTAAACCAGAAAGGCAATCCATGGATGTCGTCTGAAACAAAGGACTGGTCAGCAGTTAATGCCTCAGGTATTTGATTTGAAGATAGAAAACATCAGGTAGTTTCAGTATATAAGAAAAATATATTTATTTTGATTTATAGTAAAACCTAGAAAGATCCTCTTTCCCAGGAGACTTTGGCCCCTTGACATATATATTTAAAATAAAGTTCTTACAAATTTACTGTTCACTCCCATTCCAAAATACTTGGAGCATAGGTGAGCTAAGGAGAACTGGGCTACTTTAGTAGTAAACAATGGGTGAATTCCAAACTGGATAGGCCTTCACAAAGAATTTCTTATTAGTAGCCCACTGCTTTTAAACCAGGGGAGCTCCAACTATGGCTGTATTGCAGGGGGAGTACAGACCTTGAGCACTTATGTAATGTGGACACAATATTGTGCCAAAACTAATACAGAAATTGCAGGACAGTTCAACGTGCTAATTATACAACGTTTAATCAAAAGGGCCTGACCCTGCAAATCTGCATTCATGCTTGGAATCCTATAGAGTCCAGGAGAAAGGGTTTACAAGATCAGGTGTCAAAAATTGTGTCTTTGAAAATGGTCCTGGATCAGGACCTCATTGTGCAGGGTGCCCATTAAAGTAAGAATTCAACTTTAAATAAGTCTTTATTGGCCAGAACAGCCGTTGAGGAGGCATTAGGCATGCAGACTGTGACATGGCTTGATAATGCCACAGCTCTTTGCTTAAAGAAATGAACAAAATCTTCACAAATGTAAGCAAACTGTTTCCAGTCTATATGGCTACATTGTACCACATCATCAAACTTAGCTTCCTTGTTGCTGCTGGTCTCCAAGTCTTCAGATACTTGAATTGAAAGCTAACTGCCTCTTCAAATAACCCAAATTGAGCAGGGCTCTTGCAGCCACAATGTTTCCATATTTCTGTCATTCTGTTATGAGCTGTTAACAGTTTTCTTGTATATAATGCTCCCCTTCCTCATTAGGGGATTGTGAGGTTTAATTAACATTTACAAAGTGCTTTGTGATTCTTTAATAAAAGGTGTTGTAGAGGACACAGGGTTATTAGTAATATTAGTACAGACTTAACCATTCTAGTGTGGCACCTTTGAGACCTGACTGGTGCCGAACCAGAGAATTTGCCATACCATAGGAGGTCAGTATTGTCTAGCAGAATTACCAACACTTCCACTGCTTACTGGGCTCTTAGAAGACATGTAGGGGTAAATTAGAGACATTTAAGTGTAAATTGGGGCTACAGAACATCACAAAAGACTGAGAGCCAGGACTAGTGGCTGTAAACAAACTGTATGAGACCATGGGAAACTTAGCCATATCCACGATAAAGTGGATATCCGGCTAAAGTCATGCCAGACCACGGATGCTGCCAGACCAGAGAGTAGTGGACTAGAAAGATTCAACCTGTAGTTAAATGACTGAATGTATAATTTCTCTGGCAGATCTGGAGCCGACATGTAGCACTAAATCATTCTTTATGAATGGTGCCTGTTCTCCTTCATTATTAACATCCCCGATAACTTTCCCACTTGCAGCAGTTCCAGACTGCAGGTAAGTCAGACTTTTGAAGTCATTTTATAATTTCTACATGTGCATAAAACTGATATAGGTTATAGTTTCCTTTATTCCATCTTTATTGTGATTTGGTAGCCCCAGAATTTACTATTTATCCCACGTACTGTAAGTGTCTTCCTCAAGCGCAGAGGATTGCTGCCCCTTTCTGTTTGAGTAATTTGGCAGTTACAGTCTGTTCCATGTGTCCCCAGCTAGTAAAAGGAGTTGCGTGAATTATAAGTGATGAGTTATAATCATAGAATCCTAGGGCTGGAAGAGACCTCAAGAGTCATTGAGTCCAGCCCCTTGCCCAAAGCAGAACCAACCCCAACTCAATCAGCCCAGCCAGGGCTTTGTCAAGCCAGGACTTAAAAACCTCTAAGGATGGAGATTCCACCATCACCCCACTCCTTCACCCCCCCCCCCCCCGGGAACCCATCCCAGTACTTCACCACCCTCCTAGAGAAATAGTTTTTCCTAATATCCAACCTAGACCTCCCCCACTGTAACTTGAGACAATTGCTCCTTGTTCTGCCATCTGTTACTACTGAGAACAGCCTCTCTCCATCCTCTTTGGAACCTCCCTTCAGGAAGTTGAAGGCTGCTACCAGAACCCCCCCTTACTCTTCTCTTCTGCAGACTAAATAAGCCCAAATCCCTCAGTCTCTCCTCATAGGTCATGTGCTCCAGCCCCCTAACAATTTTGGTTGCCCTCCACTGGACCCTCTCCAATGCGTCCACATCCTTTCTGTATTTGGAGGAGGGGGGGGGACAGAACTGGACACAATACTCCAGATGTGGCCTCACCATTGCCAAATATAGGGGAATAATCAAAAATCAGTTTCTCCTCTCTCTAATGGCTGCTGCAGGAAAAAAATCAGGAGTGCAGCAAGCTTCTTACTCCAGAGCCATCATCTTATAACTGCTGCCTCTTCCTTGATAGCTCCCTTTTCTTTTCTCTTGACTTTTGAGAACAGATAAGTGTGTCTCATTTCTTGCAGACTTTAAAAAAAGTCTTGTCTTTAAGGAGCCTATTTTCTAGAGGAGCTGTGTGCTCGATGTTCTCTGCGGCTTCTGTTAGAGCTATGGGCACTCTGCTCTTGTGGTGGTCAGGCCTGATACTTATTTTAGAGAAGATTCACTTTTCCATGTCACTGATACATAGTTTTTATAACATATGTCTTATCTGTTATGTATTTTTTTTCCCCTGGGGTATATACTGACTTATGGTATTCCCTACTTTTGCTAGCACAGTGTGTGATGACCTGTTCCAGGATGGGGCAGTAATGGCTGTTTCATAGCTCACATTCTCGCTGAGATTCACAGGTTAGAAAAATAGGTGAAGGGAGCAAGTGCTTGATAGGCGTTCGTTATTATATACTAGAGGATTTATCTGGCATTGCTCTGGTCCTGATGGAGGTGCAGGAGTCAGGGCTTGGGACTGCAAAGTCTGGGGGAGGGAGGGAGTTCACCGAGGCAAGGGTGGTACTGCCCTGGTGACAGCATCTCCCTTGGGTGCTTGGGGCCATACTGCCTGATCAGTGGCTCCTCCTTGGGGGCTGGGGCCGTACTGTGTTTGAGGGCCAAGAGAAAGGGTTTGGGGCAGAGGGGGCACTTATCAGTAGCCAACAATGTAGAGAACCCTGGCCCCAGCTGGCCACTCTCTTCCTAGTGTGGCTGCTCCCCTGTGGTCACTCTGCAGTATAATTGTCCTCTATGCTTGCTGCCTCCAATGGTCATTGTGAAGCATAACTGTCCCTGCTCTGAGACCCCTCCCTTTTCGTGTTATAGAAAACAATCCCATTCCAGGCACTTCCCGTTTTCCTGGCACACCCAAACCCTGATCTTTCTTTTAAGTTAGGATAAGAGGAAGCTGCATACCAAATTTGGTCGTCCTAGCTCTTACTGTTTAGGAAGAGCTCTTGAACAAACAAACAAACAGATGCACAGACTCTCTAAAATATATATATGTTGATGGAGTGTGTAGTATAGTTTTATTGGGGTTTTTTTCCTGTTAAGATCATGTGTCCTGGGATAACTTTTCAGTCCATTAACATTGCTGTAGAACGTAGCATTCACATGCTAAAGAAAACAGGTGGGAGGCCTCACTGCAAAATTCAGAGCCAGTGGGCTGCAAAGTATGCAATGTCCCTCTCTAAAATATATTCCAGAAACTGATTTCATTAATACACAAAAGCAGTAGTTCTCTTTTCTGATAGAAGACTGAAGCATTTAGACAACACAGCAGTGAAGGCCTGGGATGTGGGGAGGTAGTGTGCTAATATGAGAGTTCATCTCTTACGAAGGGAGTCCATGGAATGAAAAACATGCTTTAAAATGAACTTGCTACTGAAAATAAAGTGACTGAGGGTTTTCCAAGTATGAATTTGATGCACGTGTGCTGCTAACTCTTTCTTTTCTCTCATTTGCCCTTCAGTTCCCCAATGTACCTCTACCGTCTGATGGCTGTTGTAGTTCATCATGGGGACATGCATTCGGGACACTTTGTGACATATCGCCGCTCTCCATCTTCTCCCAAGGCCCCACTCTCTGTTAGTAATCAGTGGTTGTGGATTTCAGATGACACTGTGCGCAAAGCCAGTTTGCAAGAAGTGCTTTCATCCAGTGCTTATCTGCTCTTTTATGAACGTGTTCACTCAAGAGTGCAGCACCAAAGTCAGGAGTCCAGGGCTGAAGAATGACTTGACCTTTGGAGAAGGATTAAAACCTAAGAAAACTGCTCTTGTGAGATGTACCTAGCACCTCCTGTCTTTTATGCAAACAGCCCACTACATGCCCTTCAATATGCCACTCCTTCCTGGCAATGCCGCCTGGCTACTGCAGGGAGCTAATGTCTCATACCAAAATGATGCTGCTAGTGCTGGGCACTTCCAGAGTGTGTCTGCATTAGAGAAGAGTGTGTGCTGTTCAGATAGCATTTGCTCTGCATGACAGAGCTGATACAGGGTATTTAACACAGGGACTTCCCACAGCCACAGTTTTTATTCTGACCTGTATGCATGTTTTACAGAAGGAGCTGCTTAGAGTCACTTTAAGATAGCCCTAGAGGTTATTGGTGAGAGAGTACCACTATCAAAGGCAATGATTTTAAAAAATGAAGTGCCTTGAGATTATTTAAATGGTTACATTGCCGCTGTCTACATCTATAGTATATGGGATACATTCTGGTGAACATCTATATCAAAGTGGTATGAAGCACTGAATCATATTTCTTGCCATAGCCCCAGCTAAGCAATTAAACAAGTTGCCTCTACCAAACATGTCTGATCCAAAAAAAACTCTCTTTCCTATTTTTATATTTCCCCCCAATATTTCATTTCTTTGTTCATCATGGGAGTGCTTCTATCAATACAAATGGCAGTGTTCTGCTTCAGGGAAATACTTACATAGTTGATCAGTTAGAACTGAGATGCTGCTTTGTTGCTCCATATCCTCATACTCTAAAAGATGTTGAGAGAGAACAGTATCACCTAGCAATCACTATGGTAATGTATTTTGTCTGTGTGAAACAATCTGATACTGGTGCTTGAGAGCATCGTGTCGACTGTGCCTCCCTGTTCTAATCTGGTACTCTAAACTCACCTTTCCGACTTTAATGATGAGCGTTGCCATGTCCTGTCATCCCTTCAGATGAATGCCTTTTGGTCTGCAATGGCACTTGAACTGGTTGTGAGTGTGAGTCTGGGACTCACGATGGCCTAGAATATACACAATTGCATGGGGAGTGGTTGGCAATTACTCCAATAAAATAGTAACTGAACAGGTTGGTGACACTGCATTAGACCTTGCTGTTTTCAAACAGTGATATTAACTATATTGTTGCTCTTTGGTGCATAAAAAAGAGATGGGGAAAGAAGCAAGAAATCCTTTGGGGTGTTTTTAAAATAATGGGGATAAAGTGCACAGATGTGGCTGTTCTTTTCTATCTATGTACTTCGAGGATGAGGAAGGAAGTCTGAATGTCTTTTCAGTGTAAGCCAGCAACTGAGTGTTCTGACATCTACTGCCTCTCTAAAGTAGCTTTTTTTCCAAAACATTTTTACAGTAACTTTGTACATTTTCGATTCAGATCATTCAACTGCCCCATGTTGTTCATATACATTTAGAGCTTTTTGATAGGAGTCTGAAAAAACCAGCCACAAGATCATAGGCTATGAATGTATACAAGATTGAGTTGAAATCATTTCAGATTGTGGATCATAAACCCTACTCAAGAATAATGCTCATAACCCAGAGAAATGTGTATAAATCTGTTGATATATCCAGTTCAAAGAAATCTCAGCTTCTATACTAAAGTGCTAGTAGCACTTTTTTTTACCTTGCTTTTATTACTCTTTAAAAAATGTGATACCAATAAACTTTGTAACCCTTGAAATAAGAGCTAAACTCAGAATGTGACACACAAAAGCCAAAAAAGTCTGAGGCTGAAGTTTCTCTATTCTAGATAGATGGAAGTGGGCTCTATGGGCTTTGCAAAGCAGTGCTCGTTATCAGCAATGGTAAGAAACACAGGCAAAGCACCTGTCAGACTGAAATCCTGCCAGTTGTACTTCTGACCTTCCAAATGTTTCTATCTGATATTCCTGTAAATCCTGCCATATATAGGCTCAAAAGTCTGTTTGAAATTTTAACTCCTTTGATTTTGTGGGTACATCTGTTCGCTGTCAGTATTTGAACAAGTCATTTGATTATGCAGTAATGTATAGTGTGTCAGATAATACCCACTAGGAGGACTGTAAGCTTTAGGACTCATCAGCCTCTTGATTGTGTGAAGCCCCACACTGTTAACAGTTGGGTGTGTGTATGTATAATGTTTTCTGAAAATTTTGTATAGACTTTGCTCTTCACTAGTGACATTTCTGTGTGCGTTTGAGAGTGAAAGGCTACGCACTAAGCTACTTGTGTGTCACATTGCCTGGAGGTTTTAGTTTGGAATCTTCAGCAAAAGATAATAGGAATGAGTGTTGCCTAATCTCTTCCTGTCTTTATTGCAATAAAGGAACCGGATTTCTTTTCTTAGCACTTGTGGAGAAGTGTCAGTACTGTGGTTGTGATGCTGAGAAATGCTGAGCAACCACAACTTTTGGCTTCAGAGAATTGCATGTGGTTGGTAGCCCTTGTAATCAGACCGTGGACAGAGTCTGGCCACCTGAGCCTTATGGGCAGATACCTTTTGAAATCATTCAGGCACAGGGGAACACCCAAATGGCTTACCTTCTAGGACTGGGATGCTTGTGTCTGCCAGCCAGTAACAACACTGTAATTGTACAAAGGCTAGAGTTGTTGAAAAGGTTGTTATGAATGGAATAAAAGAATGTTATAAAACATTAACCGTATAGAAAACTGGCCTCTGCTTACTCTGGTGTAACTAAGAACGGTTCTTAAACAGAATTATATGTTAATAAAAAGGTATAGTGTTAGTCCAAATCACTGAATTTCTTTCCCACCACTGCTGTCTTTGAACTGCCTTTTCTCTTACAGGCATTTTTGTACCTGTTCTGTACAGTACCAATAAAAGAACTAACTTATTAGAAAAAGTACCTGGAGGCATGTGGTGATGTGAAACACAAAACAAGTGAGAGTAAGAGTGCAACGGTGCTGTCTTTTCCTTTTCTAGTGCAATGCCCTACAGTGATGGCCAGAGTGAGCTCCAGATTTGTTCTGTTCCATGGCTGAACACAAGACAGTGAGAAGGCTGTAGTATTCAAAGCATGAGTTTTTAATTGGTGTAACAAATCCTCCATACATGGTAAAATATCAACACGTAGGCTACACCAGCACAGGTATAGGCAGCCAGTTCTTGGAGTGTTTGTGTGGACGGACCCCCTTAGCATGAGCTTGGATTCTTTCGGTCTCTTGGGGACATACCTGCAGGCAAAAACTCAGGGCATATAGAGGCCAACTGGTTCCTTCCTACTGCCTGTGGCAGACACACAGCATACTGGAAGCATCCATACACTCTGCACACTGACCAATGATTGTTAGGTTAATATAATTTATTAGTTACATGTTTTTGTTACACTTGTTGGAAGTGCATTGATATGTATGTGTAGGAGCTATCACTGGTACCAGGTACATAGCCACTGTGGCTGAGACTAAATCCTCAGGATTTAAAACTTGTCCCTTGTGTGAAACTGCCATATAGCTCAGCAATTGACATTCTCCACTCTTCTAGCACAGGTGTAGATCCCTGATAAAGGTTCAGTATGCAACTTTTTCTACAACAGAAAGCTAGGGAGGGCCTCTTTAGAGCCTGAAACAAAAAAAACACTTAAACCTCTTCTGCCTCTTTTGACAAGTGCCGTGTGTAGCTCCCAGGCACATACTCTGTCTGAGGACTGGTACCCCTCTGCTACTGGGTGTGGTGGATCGGGCAAGTATTCCTCCACATGGCCAATACCTAAAATGGGCAGGAAGAAGCATTGCTCCAGAGACAAGAACAGGCCACGCTCACCCACCATGGTACCCAGTAAGTAGAGAGACAAAGCCCACTGCAATTTTGAATCCACTCATGCCTGCAGCCAAAAAGCAGTTCACAGCCCTGAGGAGGTCCTGACACCTCAGCACTTAGATGATCTCTAGCTGATAGAGGTGACACTTGTAACTGGTCTGCCCTTTCCCAGCTACAACTCCTCACTACCGATTACTTTGATTCAGGTGCCCTGATTCTGATACCATATTCCATGATGCAGATGGCTGACTTGGCTCTGAAGTTCCCAGTACTGAATGATCTTATAGAAAACACACAGTCATTCTTTACATAGTTAGGAAGATGTCTTTCCCATGCATCCCAATCTCACTCTTTTGATCATCACTGGTCTGACAAAGACACGGATCACTGTAATAAGCACAGGCCTCCAGCATATCATCAAATATTCATTAGGGTTTCCACCCATGTGGCGTCCAATCCTGTATCATGTAATTTTGACTGTGTCACTAAAGCTATGTAGTGTAGACAAAGCCTTAATACCCCCCACCAAAAAAAAAGAAAAAAACCCACACAAATAAGTACACTCAATGATAGAACTATCGTGGGCTTAAAAATAAACCTTCCTCCCAAACCAAGGAGAATATCAGTGGAAAAAATGTACCATCAGGCTACCCTAGTGCTGTAGTAATATAATCCTGACACTCAAGATGAAATGGGTGTTGTATTTTATCTACTGCATGTTATTCCACCTGTTTGCTTTCCTAATTTCCTTGTGTGACAAAGCCTGCACCACAGCAAGGTCCCTATCGCTTGCTACATATGCAAAGGAAAAGGCAGTGTTTGAAACTGACTTGTGACATGGAAAGATGGTTCTCATTTTTAGACATAAAGGGCACTGTTAAAGCTGGACATTTGGTTGTTAAGTAACTTCTTTTTTTGGTACAGCCATCACTTTCCGAAACGTCAGATTGATTCTCGGGGCTAGCACCTTCTTGCGGGTGGGCAAGCTGTGATACCAGTACACATTGGTGGGGTAGTTCATCATCAGCAAGCTGCCATGGGCCAGCTGCAGCTTGACTGGCTCAATGTGGCATGAGGCGTTTTTCCCTCGGGAAGCACCATGCCTGAAGAAAAAGTCCCTGCAGGCTCCAAAGGACACTGATGCAATGGGACTCCGTGGAACCAATTCTCTCTCATCATCTCTGTGTTCTCCTATGTGGTCACAGCCATCTTTATATCTGTGAAGGGGAGGATTCAGTTAGTTTTTCCATTAAGTGTACAAGCCAATGCCAAACCATGGCTTTACTGCAGCATATTAATTTTTGTATACACACATACAAACTGTTTCTGGAAAGCAGAGTTCAAGTCTTAATTTAGTCACAAACAAGTCTAGCATTATCAGACTCATGGACACTTTAACAGACAGCTGACCCACACTTGCAAGTTGGTTATTAAGATGAGATAGGCTGGTGCACAGTAAAGCTTGGACTATAAGTTTGTAGCTAATTCTCAAATTCGACGTCATGACTCCGTACGGGATTGTGAAGTTATTATGTGGAGGTCATGACCTGTCAGCCTCCACACCCAGAGTCACCTTCACGTCCTGCATTTATATATTGTTCAATATTTTAAAATGTTCTGATGTGGGGGGCTTATGTCTTATTGGTGAAAGGGGTCACCAATACAAGTTTGAGAACCAGTTTCACTTTCAATGAACATTTATGCAAATAAGGGAAGAGATATTAATGCAAGTACATGATTAGCTCCCCTGAAACTTAAACACAAGGATTTAAAATTCACACACATCCAACCTTAGTGTTACTGACACCTGCATTCTGTTTAGGGTGTGAATTGAAGAGCTGATTGTGACTTTATTATGCGTCTGCAGAACACATGGAAAATAAGTGCGTTCCAGACAAACAAGTACTTTGGAGAGTGATTCCTCCCTAACTTTTCCCTCTTCTCCTTAAAAATAACCCAGTTCAAAAACCAATTCTGTGCTTGGTTTGTTGTCACTGGAATGCCACTCAGCTAAGCTTGTGCCACTTCTTGTCTGAATAGGTGTGCAAGGAACACAGGATTGGGTCCCATGCATTTAGTCATTCAATAATAGCAGAACTATCTCCATTTAGATACTACAATAACAGGCACTAAAGAAAGAGCTTAGCTTTTCATATGCTACTCTATTAGTTAACAAACTGAAAGTTCCATATCCACAAATTCCTTTTCAAGGGTAAAATGAAGTGGTAAATGCCTGCTTAATGATACCCGATTAGTAAAATGTCCTACAATCAAACTGTTGTTTGGACAGAGAGATGCTTACTGCTATCAGCTGTCAAAACCTTACCTATTAATCAGAACAAAATTAAAAGTGTGTCCAGTAGCCAGGGTAGTGCACTCTCTGATGTGGTTGAGAATGGGGATCCATGGCTTAGGAGGAAAGGTAATGCCCGAGTAAGTGTATGTTAATTCAGGATCTCCGTAGGTCACCTGCTTCCTTGGGATGTTGTGCCATTTGCCAAATACTTGCACTTTGGTAAGATCACCTGTTTGAATAAGAGTTTGCAAAAGTCAAGACCAATGTTCCCTCTTTTTGGACCAGTCTGTAGTAGTGCTTTTTTCAAAGTTTAAAAGTCAAGTACAGTTATCAATCATTTCCTCTACAGATCAGAGTACAACATAGTCCCTGCTGTGCAGCTCTGAAATGACGAATAGAAAGTCAATGGAACTAAATGGTGCTGCACATATTACCTTAAAAAACTGTCAATTTTTAAGTGTTGCTGTCCAAAAATTGGCAAGAAGCTGACAACACTACGTGTATAAGACACCCTGGGGAGAGGTGAAAATAGTACAGCACTCTGGGCTCCTCCCACATCATTCAAATAACAGAACAAAAAACTTTAATTCTTTCACCTTCCATGTACGGTGTGTGTTTCATGCTGCGGCCTTGATCCTGCATGAATGTGAGGAGTCCTGTAGCATTTTAGAGACTAGGGATGTAGATAGTGTGTAACTAAATATTTGTGTAACCGCATCAAATTCTAGTGCTTTCACAACTATTCAATAGTCCTCAGGGGGGCACTGGAAGCCATTATGCTCCCAGCCCCACTCCCGGGGAGCCCCCTGCCTCCCTGCACTGCCATCTCTGTATCAGAGGTGGTAGCACAGCGTGCGAAGTGGGAGGCAGTCTGTGAGTGGAGCTGGTTTAAAAACTGGCTCCCTGTGCAGACCAGCTCCTGCATTGCTGCCTCGATCCATGGGGGGACCCAAGCTCCCTGTGGACAAAGGCTGCACCAGCATCTATGGAGCAGCCTTTGTCTATGGTGAGCCTGGGCCCACTGAGGACAGAGACTGCTCTGCAACAGCCTCCACTGCCCTGCCCCCTGCACAAGCAGAGCCCGTGCTCCTGAGGAGCCAGCTGCCTGTGTGTGAGGCAGCAAGGCAAGGGGAGAGGGCAAGTGGCTCTCTGGCCTTCCTTAAAAGCTGGCTTCCTGCATGCACTGGCTCTTGCCCCCGAGCTGCTGCCTCTAATAGAGGGGGAACAAGTGGAGGAAGTGCAAGAGGCTCCACAGAATCCAGTGCTCATGGGGAATCGGCTTAAAAGCTGGTTCCTCATGGTCCTTGGCTCCTGTCCCCTCCCACCCTGCTGCCTCTGATACAAAGACAGCAAGGAGGAGGGGGAGGGTGTGTAACAGTGATGTTAAATGTAAATTAATCAGCTATTTGATTAGTTCACAATGGCATCTTCACCTTCACCTTCACCTTCACCCCCTCCGCTCTTGCTACACTTCAAAGGCCAGGGAACACCGGGCCATCAGGGGACTCAAGCTGACCCCATGCTCCCTGCTTTGGAAATGTACAAGAGCTCCCCATGCTTCTGCCTTTGAAATGTAGCAAGAGTGGGTCTTTTGTACATTTCCAAAGCAGGATGTATGGGGTCAGCTTGAGTCCCTCGCTGGCCCCTTGCTCCCCATACACTACATTTCAAAGGCGGAAGCGCCACCAGTTCCCCATGGAGATTTTTTTTCCCCACCAGCTTTTAAGCCAGCTCCCTCCAGCACCAGCTCCTGCTCCCCCCCTTGTTGCCTCTATCAGAGAGAGGCAGCGAGGCAGGAGGGGAAGCAACTAGTTGCTTATATCCCTAGTAATCGATAGGACTAACTGATAAACCCAGGCTGATCAGTTAATTGTGTAGTAATCTGTATGTTCACGTCACTATTAGAGACTAACAGATTTTAGTCTCTAATGTGCCACAGGACTCATTATTCTTAGCAGATACAGACCAACCCAGCTACCCTTCTAAGACTTAAGAATGTGAGTAAGCCCACTGAAGTCATGTGCTTAAAGTTATGCATATGCATATTTGAAGGATCAGAGCCTACCTTTGCTACTTAACTGCTATGGGTCTGATGGTACAAACACATCTACCCATTGGGATCTTTACTCCCATTAAAGCCAATGTGAATCCACTTAGGAGTCTGAGTGTGCAGATTGTATACTATATAGCATTAGGCCTTACACATAAAAAATTCCTCTCTCCCTCCCCCCCCATTCAATGTTGCTCCTAAGTCATAAGGCAGGATGTGTCATGACATTAGAGACAGAAGAGACATTAGATCTGTTAGTATGTTTACCTTCAAAATATTCCACTTCCTTTTCCAGCTCCCGGAAAATCCTGTCAGCCTCAGCTTTGCGGAACAGGATCCTGTAATCACAGTTCAGACCCTCAGCCCGGATTTGCTTCCATGGAGAATGCACCAAGGCCTCCTCTGCACCTGGCATTTCTGAGCGGGCCTTCTTCTCTCCCCCATCTCTCACACAATCCAGCTCTCCTCCCTTCATGTCTAAGGGGGCTTGTTCATTCTTGCCTGAAAAAGGCCTTTTGACCACGAACTTATCCATTCCTAGCTGCCCCTAAGAAACAGACATCAGCCTGCAACTCCAGGGTCCGATGGGAGTTCACTGCTGATTTTGGACTGCCTGGAACCACAGTGGCTTGGGAGATTTTAAGTGCTCCTAAGTAACAGGGACTTAAAAATACCTGAATGTGAATCCTGAGATGGGTGTCACTGCACCTCTTTAGGGTGGAGCATGCAGTCACTCCAAGGTCATCCTCAGAGTCTGGGCCAAGCTCCTAGGACCAGGCAGATCCTTGCTTAGGACTCCACTGAACCTGGCCTGGCTGTCAGCTTGCTAAGGATCCTCAGGCCTCAGAAACAGCTCCGGCAGGCCTCATTTCCAGCAGCAGCAGTAGCTACTTCCTGCCAGAAACACACAGCCAATCATTCCACCCTTGCTCAGCTCAGTTTTGCTCTGAATCCTAGCAAGGCCCATTGGCACCACCTACTGGATCTTCTTGGAAGCATTTATAAATGATTAGAAACCACTATCCACCTGATTCCTGAATCCACCATAATATTTATATGGCATCATACATGTACACAGCCCTGTTTAACTGGTGAGTGTGCCAGAAAATGTCATTTATTGTGTATGGCATTGAGGACTTCCTACAAAGCCGTACAAAACTCAGAGCACTTTTATGCTAATATGCACAGCTTAACAAACTCTCATTACAACACGGCTCTGAATGTTTTGGCCCAGAAAATCTGAGGCTGCATGCCTTCCAGGATTCATATCACATCTGTGTGTTTACTTCTTTGCCAACCAAATGAACAGATAAGGGGTTTATCTCACGTCAGTTTTGAATATTATTAATCATTTTTATTAGAGTTTTGCCCAAGGGCCAATCAAGAATGAGGCCCCATAGTCAAGTGCTGTTCACATTAGGGATGTGAAGGTTTAACGAGTAAGCTTCACGCTTAATGGGTGAAGCTTACCAGCTAAGGGTTAACCGGTGGGGTTTGGAGCAGCTCCCTATATGCCATGGGCAGGAGGCTGCTCCAGCCCCATGGGCACTGGATCAGTACCAGCCTGTCGGGTGGTCTGGCCCATCACAGCCAGGGTTTGCTTCAGCCCATCGGCAGGTGGAGGGGCCGCTCCAACTGGGCTGGAGCAGCCCCCTCATTCACCCCTCCTTTAATCCGTTTACCAGCCAAAAGATGTTTAACTAGTTAACTAATTAAACAGGATTTTACATTCCTAGTTCAAACACAGAATAGTAGACTGTCCCTGTGCCAAAGACCTTACAATCCAGATAGATCCAGGTGGGGAGGAAACACCAGCAGAGTGGATAATGAGATAGTGGGAAATTCAATGGTAGTACCACATTTTAAAAATGTATTTATTTTTGGTGTAAGGATACTTACAAGAGAATCAGTGAAATGCAAAGGGAAGGGGGCAGGGCAGAAGAGGGTAAGAGGTATTGCCATTTTAATCTCTCCATGCTTATTTCTCTATTTGTATGTTAGGGATAATAGCAACTCATGGGTAGCACAGAACACAATGTTTTGTTATTTTTTTAGGTAGCCTCTCAACTGAGCCTCATCACTGCTACTTCCACTAAAAAACTGGTGCAGTTAGTCAGACAGGGTCAGGATTTACTGTTGCGATGTCCTCATAGGTCTCTGACACCATGGATGATGACAACCAGAAGGCTGCTTCCGTATGTGCTCAATGATGTGTGCTGTGTAGACTATTGCACTTAGTCTGCATGGCAGACCCCAAGAAAGCCCCCAAAGACCACAAATCAGATAAGGATTGAAAGTGCCAGGCCAGGTTTATTAAGCAAAAAAAAAAAAAATTGATAGTTGTCAGTAGACTTTACCGAACCACTATACATATGCAATTCGTAACAACGGAATGACTCAATCAATGGAAAATTTCCACTATCCCTTAGGTCATCCAAAGACTGTCCCTCCAAAACACCACTTTATATACACGTACTAACAACGTATACATCACTCCTGACGTAACAGGTTGCCACCTTCTGATGTCAGGTTGCCACCCTTTGATGCTACTTAGATACCACCCACCATCCTCTACCTCGTGGTTTGATTAGATCATCTCTATCCATCATGTCACTTTAGAGCTTTTCCTGAACTTGGGTAGGTATCTGTGGGGAGTATAGGTACCAAGGTCTTTTTAATTAGCTGGTGGTACCATATACTTTCAACTTATGACCAGTACCAATTACTGTTTTGCAGTTGGTACCTAGCACCAATTACTGGTCTACAACTGGACCTATTACCATTTAGCATTTTGCACTCTCAGTCCTGTTTGTGCCAAGTTCTGTGAGCAGGGGTCTACCTCCTGCTCACCGCTTAGCTTTGTTTTATTAGCCATGTTTTGTCCATTGTTAGCTAGGCCTCAGGCCTCAAACCAGGCCTGTGCTACATAGGCTTTTGTTTTAGGCCTTCATCTTACTACAACTGGTGTCTCAACATTTCCATAATTCTTCATGTATTTTCTCTTTCCTCTATGAGGTTTTCAGCTCCCTCAGTCAGGGTTGACAGGATCAATTACTTAGCATATGTAAAGAGCTCTGAGGAACCTATTACTCAAGAGTTAAGTTATTGCATTTTGCTTGTTAAAGATCCTGTTCTGATCTAACAGAACTCATTTACAGTTGAACTGCATGGAAGCTAGAGATGTCAGGCTGAAAACAAGATCAGAGAAGGTTGGGAATGGACAAAGGCTGAATGCAAGAATAGAAGGAAGAGGTGTGCATGTTCACTCTGTGTTCTTGAGATGACAAACCACACCAGTACAGCCAAAGCTTTCAATGGGTAGAACTTGCATGCCATATGGATAGGAGAACTGCCCTACTTGGGTAGGAGTGGGTTTGGAATTAAAGCTCACATCCCTTCCTGGTGCCACCGCCTGCTTCGTTCAGGCCCAGCTGTTCCAATGAAAGATTTCCTCAACCATTTGTATTACAGCAGTAGGGTTGCCAGTTGGTTTCAACAAAAAATAAGGGACACACTTGACATAACATCACAATCTACATTACATCTTATTTAGAAAATACCGGACATTTATATATTTTCTCAATTTGTTTCCCAAACAGAAAGCTCAAACACTGGACTGTCGGGTTCAAAACCGCACATCTGGCAACCCTATACAGCAGCACCCAAATGGCTGCCAGGGCCAGAGCTCCATGGGGCTGGGCACTCTTCTAGCTATGCAGCCATCTCTTCCAAAGGCTCTTTAACTGCCTCCCTCCCTGGTGCTTCCACCCCACCTGTCTGCAGCCACACATCACCCACGCCTGTTGGAACTGGATCACAGTGAAATTGGCGGGGGGGGGACCCATCAGGAGAATGGGGGAATCAGGGTGCACGGGGGTACTGAAGTGGGGGGAAGGGCGGGAGCCCGGGGGGGGGGGGGGAGGGGAGCAGGGAAGATGGGCTGGGACTGGAACTAAAACCACGCTCTCTCCCCCACGTGCCTGAGTGCTCGCAGGGGCGGGGCACGGCTCCACTGCGCACGCGCCCACGGTCCCAGGGTCCCTCTCAAGCACGCGCTACTGCCACGCTTCCCCTCCCCGCGCATGCGCACTCCCTTGGCGCCAATTTCGCTCGGTCCTTCAGCCAGGCGGCCGCCGGCCACCATCTCCGCCGGCTCCCGCGCGGGGAAGGGGCCGCCTGTGCCTGGCTGGCAGGACCGTCACCACCGCCGCTGCCCCTGTGTGGACGGGGCCGCCCCTGCCCAGCCCGCCGGACCCGCGGAGCTCAGCCGCCGGCAGCATGATCGGGCAGAAGACGCTGCACTCGTTCTTCCGCGCGGCGCCGCCGAGGAAGCGGGAGCGCTCCCCGGAGCAGAGCGGGGGGACTGAGGTACCGTGAGGGGCGAGCGCCACCAGAGCGTGTTTAAAGGGCTCCCCCCATCAAAAGCGGCGCCGCTTTGGGGATTGGCCAATAGCTGGGCTCTCCTTGGCCCACGGGAGGGCCGATACGAGAGGGGGTGGAGCCAGGCTGCTTGGCCGTGTTGTCATTGGCTGTTTTCCATTCTCACTGTCCAATGGGGCGCGGTGTCTGGGCGTTGTTGATTTCCCGCGGAGAGGTCAGTCGGTGCGTCTTCATAGCCAGGGGCCAATAAGAAGAGCGGTAGCTCTGCCGGTGGCCAATGAGGAGCGGGAGGGCGGAGCTAGACTGCCATGTTGGGTCCCCTCCCCCCCCCGTGAGTGAACTTCCAATAGGAAGGGGCGTTCCCGTGCGGCGGGAGAGAAACACGCGCGGTTTTCCCGCGAAGTGCCCATGTGCTTGTCACCTAAGCCCCGCCCAGGCTGTCCCCCCCCGCCTCCGCCTGCCGAGCCGTGTTCCCCGCCGCCCTGACCCCATCCCCCATGGGCTCGGCCAGCACCCGGTTCCTCCGCGCGGGGCCGGGCCGTAGCCCTCTCCTGTGTCGCCTGCTCCAGGCCAGCTGCGCCAAGAAGCTGAAACCGGAGGGACATGACTCGAAGGCCTCGCCCCGCTCCCCTCCGCTGAGCCCCGAACAGTTGGAGCGGATCCGCAGGAACAAGGAGGCGGCTTTGCAGAGACTCGCTTCGCGGAGTGTCCCCGCAGGCTTTGGACAGGGCTGGAGCCGGCAGCTGGCGGGGGAGTTCACCAAGCCCTACTTCTCCCAGGTGAGAGAGCGCGGCTTCCACCGCGGGGAGCATCGTCCTGTAGTTGCTCGGTGCCTGCCCCTTTCACTCGCCTGCACTGACCGTGCCCCATTGTGCTTCCCCCTTCTAGCTAATGGCATTTGTTGCCGACGAGCGAAAACGGCACACCGTTTACCCACCCCCCCAGCAAGTTTTCACCTGGACGCAGATGTGCGACATCCGAGATGTAAGTTCCCCAGCGGAGACCCATGTGGTGCTGGGGAGAGAGATGGGGTTTGCTGTTTCCTGGTGTTTTCAACAAAACCATTTAACCCGTGTTTGCAGTCTGGCTGGGCAGGTGTTCGACTTCCATGGTTTTCTCACTGGAAACCCAGTGCTTTAGGATGTGAACCCTGTTTTTTCTCCTGTCGTGTCTTTGTATACTTTTTCCTTCTTTTTCTCACCCAGATCTATGTGTTAATGATCTTCATCCATGACTGCAATATAGCACTCTTGAAAACTTTAGTTGTTTTCTTCGTCTCTTTTCTCTGCCCCCCCCCCCCCCTTTTCTGCATTGTTTTCTTTCAGATGCACTTTGGTTCTGATTTAGAAAGTTTTGCTTTTTTAGCAATGCGTACAAGTCCATATATTTTGAGATATTATGAAATTTTGCTGGCTCTCAGCACTAATTAGCATCTGTGTTCAGGTAAAGGTTGTCATCTTGGGACAAGATCCTTATCATGGACCCAGTCAAGCTCATGGTCTCTGCTTCAGCGTCCAGAGACCTGTTCCACCTCCACCTAGGTATGACTATGCTTTTAGTTATTTAAAACTCTGCCACTATTTACTGGATAGGTTATTTATAGGAATAAATTGTTTGTAAGTGACTGTCTTTGAGATACATGTCTTGTGACTTACTGAAAAATTAATTTTATAACATGACCAAGTACTTCTGCTTGTTGGGAAGTGGAAAGGTGATCATAAGAATAACTCGTATTGAATTTTTAAAGTGTATACTTTCTGGGAAAGTATTACTATGGAAACAAATAAGCAAATTTGGACTTGGACTTCTAAGATGGTGGTGTATTCCAAGGATTTAGGCTCAATCCTACAAAATTGGGTTTCTATGTGGAGCCAGTTGTAATGTGAGAGCCTTACATAGGAATGGCCTTTAGTCTGATGGCACAAAAGAGCCGTTCTTGTTTTGGTTTCAGAAAGATCTTTATTTTTTAAAATGGATTGGATTAAATTTGCTTGTTTTCTTATATTGAAAAAAGGCACTAGCCTGTGGCCCTGTTTACTCAGGCCTGCATCCTGCAAATCCTTAAGCAGAAGCTTAACTTCAAGTAGCTGTGTGGGCCATTTACGTTTAGTAAGCATTTGCATAAAAGTTAGTAGGTCCAGTCAGAGGTGAAGAAAAGGGCCCTGTTGTACATATTAAATACATCAGATGACTATAACTTTCCTAAAGGGGAGTTGGATGAAGTGCCTAGAATGCTAAATCAGTTTTTTAGTTCATGGCAATAGTTTCTACTGAAATATACAAAATCATTAGTTTGTCTTAATTTGATTAGTTTCATAAAAATATATTTAAAATCTTTTCCTTTATCTTTGTTTGTAGTTTAGAAAATATTTACAAAGAGCTGTCTACAGACATAGAAGATTTCACCCATCCCGGTCATGGAGATCTAACTGGGTGGGCCAAGCAAGGTAATCAGTCAGTTCAGCCTTCCTGGATTCTCATTTAGGCTGTGTCCCTATTAGCACTCATTGGCAAAGTTTAGGGAAAAAAAACCCCAATCCTGAGCAGCCTCAGATTTACTGGTATAAGTGCTCAAGAGCACAGCATTATATCAGTGAGAGATGCTTTCCTGCCAGTGTGGCTAGCATTGCTCATTGAGCTCATTTTATTATTTCCATGGGAAAGCTCCTTCCCATCAGCATAACACAGCTAGATAAGCGCTCTTATAGTGACACAGCACTGTCAGTACTGCTGTGCCGTTGTAAGCTTTTATAGACATGGCCTTAGTGGGGATTTTCCTTCTCAGTGAGTGCATTGTGGCAGCAATGTTAACCTAGCTATTGGTACTTTCTAAACTACTTGGCTGAGATTTATTAAAAGGAACCACTAAAAAACCCCAGCCTTTTAATTTTCATAAAGCAGTTAAGTATTACTGTGTCAATGCGTATTAAAAACTGGCCGTGTGTTTATGTACAGCTTAACCTATGAGGAGAGACTTAGGGATTTGGGTTTGTTTAGTCTTCAGAAGAGAAGAGTGAGGGGGGATTTGATAGCAGCCTTCAACTTCCTGAAGGGAGGTTCCAAAGAGGATGGAGAAAGGCTGTTCACAGTAGTGACGGATGACAGAACAAGGAGCAATGGTCTGAAGTTTCAGTGGGGGAGGTCTAGGTTGGATATTAGGAAAAACTCTTTCTCTAGGAGGGTGGTAAAGTACTGGAATGGGTTACCTAGGGAGGGGGTGGAATCTCCATCCCTAGAGGTTTTTAAGTCTCAGCTTGACAAAGCCCTGGCTGGGTTGATTTAGTTGGGATTGGTCCTGCCTTGGGCAGGGGGCTGGACTTAATGACCTCCTGAGGTCTCTTCCAGTTCTATGAACCACTTCAGCCTTGCCCTTATACTTACATAATTGTCTTAATGTTTTCCCAATGAAGGATATGTGCAATGTGCTTGTCTTTTTAACAAAGATAAGAGCTTATAACTTTTCTTGGGGTGTATTCTCTGTAATAACTCTTGCCAAACTCTAGTCACCCGATGAAAGCTTTTTGCTGGGTAAGTGAAATAGTATTGTTTGTTTGTTAATCACTTTTTAAGTAATGGTAAAGTGTCTGAGAAAATATTTTGCTTGGCTGCAGGTGGGAAAATCCTCGTGAAAGCTGAGTAAAACGGATAACCATTTTCCAATAAGCATACAGCTTAATTGTAATGAACAATTATGCGATGTCATTATTGAAAATCTCTTGAAGGCTTCAGAGTTGATTTCTGACTTTCACGTATTTGCCTAGGAAGGTTGTAGAATTTCCATCATTGGAGATTTTTAAGAGCAGGTTAGACAAACATCTGTCAGAGATATCTACATAATACTCAGTCCTGCCATAAGTGTGGAGGATTGTACTAAATGAGCTCTTGCAGCCCCCTTTCAGACTTGTGATTCTATTATTAATGATACTGCCTCTGCATTATAGTGCTAGATCTGTTTATGTGGGCATACTGGTACTTTAAAGAAAAACTCTATTAAAGCCTATTAGAAACTCACAGAAACTATGTTTAGCTCTTAAATGGGTCCATTTCTTAGCTGGGATTCTTAATTAACTTATTTTCTCTCGGCTTTTGCCCATAGATTGTTATTGCTCATCTATAGTTCACCATGAACAAAATATTAGATGATTTTTTTAAAGTTACTGCAAATCCAGAGAGACAGGAAGAGCAGATTAATTCATGTTTTGCATGCTTTGCAGATTAATTCATGTTTTCTTCTACGTCCACACTGATGTGTACATGTTTTATTTTGTGATTAGGAGTGCTTTTGCTCAATGCTGTCCTCACAGTTCGAGCACACCAGCCTAATTCCCACAAGGAAAAAGGCTGGGAACAATTCACTGACTCAGTGGTCTCCTGGCTAAACGATAATTTGGACGGACTTGTCTTCATGTTGTGGGGAGCTTATGCACAGAAGAAAGGCAGCTCTATTGACAGGGTATGATTTAAATCTTTCCATTTTTCTTGAAGTCTCATTGCTTCTTGCTTCACTTGAGACATTTTGGTAGGATGTCACCTACAAGGGGCTTTTGTTTGTAAATGGAAAAACTGGCTTAAATTAAATTAAAATAGCAAGTAGATAGTTAAAGGTCTCAAGGCAGGCTGTGCCTGTCAACTTTTGTCAACTCTTTGTTCCAAGAGTGCTTAGCTTCAAGGTACAAGAATAATCAATATGAATGAAATTAAGATAGTGTTGTATGAAGAGTCTCAACGTTATGATGAGTAGTTCATCTTGGAACAATTTACACTTTTTGAGAAATGCGGCCATTTATTGAGTGTAGAAAGCTTGAGTTTCATGGCAACCCATGTGCTTTTGTTTATAACATGAACACTAAAGAGAGATGTGTGACTTCATTTCTGCATTTTGGTGATAGTACAGATGTGCCACTGACATCTAGGATCTGAAAATTTACAAATATCAGAGAGGTAGCCGTGTTAGTCTGAATCTGCAAAAGCGGCAAGGAGTCCTGTGGCACCTTATAGACTAACCGAAGTGTTGGAGCATAAGCTTTTGTGGGCAAAGACCCACTTCGTCAGATGCATGTAGTGGAAATTTCCAGAGGCAGGTATAAATATGCAGGCCAGAATCAGGCTAGAGATGACGAGGTGGATCCAATCAGGAAGGATGAGGCCCACTTCTAGTAGCTGATCTGGAGGTATGAATACCAAGAGAGGAGAAGCTGCTTTTGTAGTTAGCTAGCCATTCACAGTCTTTGTTTAATCCTGAGTTGATTGTGTCAAACTTGAAGATGAACTGTAGCTCAGCAGTTTCTCTTTGAAGTCTGGTCCTGAAGTTTTTTTGCTGCAAGATGGCTACCTTTAGATTTGCAATAGTGTGTCCAGGGAGATTGAAGTGTTCCCCTACAGGTTTTTGTATATTGCCATTCCTAATATCTGATTTGTGTCCATTTATTCTGTTACGTAGGGACTGTCCAGTTTGGCCGATGTATATAGCAGAGGGGCATTGTTGGCACATCATGGCATATATTACATTAGAGATGTGCAGGAGAATGAACCAGTGATGGTATGGCTGATCTGGTTAGGTCCTGTGATGGTGTTGCTGGTGTATATATGTGGGCAGAGTTGGCACCGAGGTTTGTTGCATGGATTGGTTCCTGAGTTAGAAAATTTACAAAGTTTCTCGCTTTTTATTATCTCCAACTTCTTACAGAAGCGTCACCATGTTCTACAGACTGTCCATCCCTCACCTCTCTCTGTGCACAGAGGGTTCTTTGGTTGTCAGCATTTCTCTAAAACCAATGAATTTCTGAAGAAGTGTGGCAAAAAGCCCATTGACTGGAAAGCACTCTGAGCTATAAACATGAACTTGGGAGTATGATTTGAAGCAACCTCTATATCAAGGATCATCTGATTCCTGAAAAATTGAACGGGCATATATAGACTTGATCTATCTGAAAAACAAAATATCCTACTTTGTCGAAGTGATACCTTTTAAATGTCTGATTTTTTTACATACTGTATATGTTTAATGGAAAAACTAGAGTTTGATACAAAGAATAATGTAACTTCTAGGTTGTCAAATTTTGTAAAGCTAAAATCTTAGCTTGGTCTCATCAAAAACCGTGTCTTTCTTTGCTCTAATGGGAATATATAGGGAATTGTCATATGGAGCTAAGCTCATAGAAAATCAGTTCTAAGCACCTTTTTATGGTTAGTGAAACACATCTTATTTGCTGTTTTTTTTCCCCCCCCTTGTATTTCTCAGGTGTAAATCTATTTTTTAAGTTTTGGAAAGACGGAAGCACCTTTATACTCCTACAGCAAAAAAGCTAGTTATTGTTTGTTCCGTTAAAAATCTGTTTAACCCAGTTTAATTTTCCAGATGTCGATGTATTTCTGCTTTAAAGTTAGTTTGATCTGTTCTGGGATATTACTGAACATGCATTTAAACTCTGAGGATTTCAGAGCTAGTATCCCAGACAATTGGGGGAAGTTGTGACCTATATTAGTGATGTTTGTGTTTTACATTCAGAGTACTTTATTGTGAGTTTAATACTATCAGAGTTCCATTGGGCATAACACCTCCATCTGACTATGACAACAGCTTGACTTTCAGAAGAAGAATTCTCTCGCTATTTAGTTATGTGACTTATGTACCTGCTGAGGACAGCTGAACTTCAAGATGATCTTTCAGGATAGTATTAGGACATTCTTGTCACTCACCATGTTTGAGTGTACAACAAAATCAGGACATCTTGAATGTAGAATTGGTTCTATGCATTTAATAGTATAAGTGAACATAATTGTCTTCATTTTACTATTTTGAACCTCCTCCCCTCTAGTGTGTATTTTTCTGCCACCAGTTATTGCAGTTTTACTTGGATTCAGAGTGGTCTGAAGTTGGAAGTACTAGCAACTCTAAAGTTATATCCTCTGAAGAGTTCCTTCTTTAGCATGTTGCAAAGGGGAACAATCTTGTTTATAGTCACCATTTATCTGGTTACATTGTGCATACCTATATTTCATGCCATACTGATCCAGCAATATTTGATCAATTAAAACTCCCATTGAAAACTACAGTTTTGCCTGAGTAAGATCTACAGGAGTTGGGTCAACTACTTCAAATAAAAAGGAATAATCTACTCTATTTTTTTTTTAAACAATTTTCAGTATGTTGCAAACTGCATTATGGAAGTGATAGTGAACCAAATGTTAATGGAGAAAAGGATCTGTTTGCCACTGATGTCTGGCTCCAATACAAATAGAGCAAAGTTGGTGTCCAAAACTCTCCCTGTTGTCAATAGGGAACAAGGTGGGCTTTGAAAAAATCTAGAATTTCCAATCTAGCTCTGAATTGATACTCTTCTGTCAACTTTCATTGATTAGAGGAAAAATGTAGTTCATCTCTTTCTGTGAAATAGCATCCTTAATTTGTGCTATACTTGTACATTTTACACTAGTTCCTATGTAAGGAGAAGCCATTTCTTTGTTCCAGTGGGTAACACTAGTACAAAAGAAACAGTTCTATTTGTTTTCTGTATATGTTGTTTTTAAATAAAAATTCTACTTTGTTTATGCTGTTGTCCTGGAATAATTTACTCAGCTTGCATATGTTAGATTTCTCTATCTAAATGTTTCCTCTTACAAGAGTGCTGAAGACTATTTTCACAAATACATATATAAATAAAATTTGAATTTGAACTCTTATTCCTAATTCTTGAATCCTGCTTTCTGTTTTCACATACTTATTCATCTCTTCAAACCATTTTTTGGTCTTTGAAATTCTGTATTTAAATGAAAATAAAGCTCGGAGTCGCATCCAAATCTTCTTTCTATTGTAACAGTCCAATTGAGCTTCACAGCTGAGAATATTTTCTCTGCTAGCCCCACCCACACACACACACACACACACACACACAGAGAGAGAGAGACAGACAGACAGACAGACAGAGTGCACTGTACAAAAAATACCCACTGCCCCTATTGGCAATCTTCTAACCATAGCAGCTGAAGCACAATTCTCACTTGTTTCCTTCTGCGGGTTTTAAATTTGCAAGTTTTCCACCTTCCACCAAATTGGTCATTTATGGTAGACTTCAGAAATTAGCTTCAGGGGCTAGCTGAGTTAGTCTGTACAGGATAAACTTAAAAAACAACCAAGAGTCTAGTAGCACTTCAAAGACTAACAAAACATGTAGATGGTATCATGAGCTTTTGTGGGTACAGCCCACTTCTTCAGACAACCAGAGTGTTGGATGTCCAAGGGCGGTGGGAGGAAACACGAAGAGGTAGTGGGTATAAAAATATCTAGGGGAAAGCAGAGCTGGAATGTAACAGGAAAAAGAAATAGTCTATAAGCACCTAAAGATAAGAACCATTTGTGGGCAATAGAGAAGAGTACTAACACCAGATTCTATACAGACAAAGAATCATTGGCACCTTCATTGTTTGGTAGGTTGATAATGACCTAGCCATATGGTATCTTTATTTAATCCATTAGCAGATTAATAAATTAATCCCTCCTTTCTCCCCTGTTTATTTTAGTTCTGGACATCCAGCACTCCCGTTATCTGAAGAAGTGGGCTGTGCCCATGGAAGCTCATGAGACCATATACATATTTTGTTAGTCTTTAAAGTGCTACTAGCCTTTGTTGTTTTTTAAGTTTATTCAGTAATTAGGACATTCTGCTAGTCCCTTATTCAGCACTCCTGGGACAACATTCCCTACTGCTCCTGGTGGAGAATACTGCGTAAACCCGACGAGTCTTGACTTCCTGGTGATATGGGGGATGTTTGCGGGCATTTGGGACTATTTCCAGAGTCTTCCACGCTCCTTGGGGCTGCAGAGCCCAGCGATGCCGCGCTGCGAGCAGGGCGCCGAGGAGATCCCGTGCCACGCGGAGACTTTGAGTGGCCTGGTGGGCCGGGGCTCGCGCGGCGTCAGGGGGCGGCCCCGAGCCCAGGGGCAGGGTATTGCCATAGCAACCGGCCGCTTGTGAGGTGCGTTCTGGAACCCGCGGCTTGTCCTCCCCTCCCGCCGCCCCGTGCGCCCCTCGGCCCGTGGTGAGCCCCGCGGGTCGGCCCGGCTCGGACATCGGCCCAGCGTGTGTCCCGCCGCCCGCTGGCGACTTGCCCAGCACAGGGGACCCCTGGGTGCGGGGGAGCCAGGCACAGGGGGCCCCTGGGTGCGGGGGAGCCAGGCACAAGGGGCCCCTGGGTGCGGGGGAGCCAGGCACAGGGGGCCCCTGGGTGCGGGGGAGCCAGGCACAAGGGGCCCCTGGGTGCGGGGGAGCCAGGCACAGGGGGCCCCTGGGTGCGGGGAGCCAGGTACAAGGGGCCCCTGGGTGCGGGGGAGCCAGGCACAGGGGGCCCCTGGCTGCGGGGGAGCCAGGCACAGGGGGCCCCTGGGTGTGGGGAGCCAGGCACAAGGGGCCCCTGGGTGCGGGGAGCCAGGCACAAGGGGCCCCTGGGTGCGGGGGAGCCAGGTACAAGGGGCCCCTGGGTGCGGGGGAGCCAGGCACAAGGGGCCCCTGGGTGCGGGGGAGCCAGGCACAAGGGGCCCCTGGGTGCGGGGAGCCAGGCACAAGGGGCCCCTGGGTGCGGGGGAGCCAGGCACAAGGGGCCCCTGGGTGCGGGGAGCCAGGCACAGGGGGCCCCTGGGTGCGGGGGAGCCAGGCACAGGGGGCCCCTGGGTGCGGGGAGCCAGGTACAAGGGGCCCCTGGGTGCGGGGGAGCCAGGCACAGGGGGCCCCTGGGTGCGGGGGAGCCAGGCACAGGGGGCCCCTGGGTGCGGGGGAGCCAGGCACAGGGGGCCCCTGGGTGCGGGGGAGCCAGGCACAGGGGGCCCCTGGGTGCGGGGGAGCCAGGCACAAGGGGCCCCTGGGTGCGGGGGAGCCAGGCACAGGGGGCCCCTGGGTGCGGGGGAGCCAGGCACAGGGGGCCCCTGGGTGCGGGGAGCCAGGCACAAGGGGCCCCTGGGTGCGGGGAGCCAGGCACAAGGGGCCCCTGGGTGCGGGGGAGCCAGGCACAAGGGGCCCCTGGGTGCGGGGGAGCCAGGTACAAGGGGCCCCTGGGTGCGGGGAGCCAGGCACAGGGGGCCCCTGGGTGCGGGGGAGCCAGGCACAGGGGGCCCCTGGGTGCGGGGGAGCCAGGCACAGGGGGCCCCTGGGTGCGGGGGAGCCAGGCACAGGGGACCCCAGCGCGGGAAGCCAGGCACAAGGGGCCCCTGGGTGCGGGGGAGCCAGGCACAGGGGGCCCCTGGGTGCGGGGGAGCCAGGCACAGGGGCCCCTGGGTGCGGGGAGCCAGGCACAAGGGGCCCCTGGGCGCGGGGAGCCAGGCACAGGGGGCCCCTGGGTGCGGGGGAGCCAGGCACAGGGGGCCCCTGGGTGCGGGGGAGCCAGGCACAGGGGGCCCCTGGGTGCAGGGAGCCAGGTACAAGGGGCCCCTGGGCACGGGGAGCCAGGCACAAGGGGTCCCCCAGGCATGGGGAGCCAGGCACAAGGGCTCCAGGGAGTGTTGGCCATGTATCTTCCATATTCCCTGCTCCTCAGAGCTGCTCACCCATTGGTGCTAGCACCCCCACCACTCCCATTGCTCCAGCCCCCGTGCTGTGACTCACCCCTTTCTTTGAAAGTGGGACCTGCACCTTGTTCAGGGATCTGGTCCTGTTCTCCTTGGGCTCAACAGCTGGTGTGATTAGACTGGTTCATGGGCACCCACTCTTTGGCTTTTCAGTTTTATTTTTAAAGGCCAGCTAGGGACCCTCTGCAGGGACAAGATCGCCTAGGATCAGTAGGAAACTAGAGGCGCAATAGCTCCCTTCACCAGCTTTTTTGGGACAGGCTGCTTTGGCCTGTGAACCAGCCTTTTTAAAGCTAATGCCTAAGTGCAGAGCAGCCAAAGTTAGGAGTCCAGAGAGTGGGGAGGCATTGATTTTGTGAGGGGAACGCAAAGCAGTAGGAACCTCTCCACAGGTCTTTGAACAAGATGACTGGAGTGTTTTTTGTCTGCTACTAGCACCATGGTTTGTCACTTCTCATTTATGGGTTATGCAAGAAAGTTTATCGTGTAACTTTCCCTTTGACATACCAAGCTTGGTTTTTATTTTTGGAAAAGGGTGGGTTGAGGGGGATCAGTGGCCTGAAACCCCTCCCAGCCCCCTTCTGAAAATGTATCTTAAGTCTAGTTTGCATCACTCTCTTGCTCTTCTGTTCCTGGGCCTCTCTTCAGCCATGTGTGGTTTTGATAATGTGGGTTTAAACGTGGATTAGATGATATCTTCAGATTCCCTTTCCTCTGTGATCTAAAGCAAGATTTTAACCTTCCTACCTTCTTAAAAGCCTTTGTTCCACTATGGTTTATTTTCCTTGCTTAGAAAGGCAATTGAATTGTGTGGATTTATTTCTCCTTATCAAATCCTGAGATAAATAGAGAAACTTGAATGGAAATTCAGTTTCCAGGAAAATTAGAACTCCCATCTGTGTGTAGTAAACTTTTCTTCCCAGAGAGCACAAATATTTTTGTCCCAAAAGAAATCAACAGCTGTCAGATAGTAGTAAATTAGTAATAAATTACCACTAGAGGGAGATCTTAGAATCCTAAAAGTGTAGTGAAAAATTGTACAAGAAGCTGAAGTAGGTTTCTTATGGGTGGTACCAGCTCCTTATGTAAAGGCCAAAATTACTTACAAATATATCTGTGTAAGATTAACTTTTTAGAAATTTCATCAAATTAGTAAGGTTGATTCTGATAAAAATTCAGTTAATCCACTATATATTTTGAAGAGTTTGTAAATTTATTTGTGCAAAATTAAGTCATACTTCTCCATTAGCTACAGATACCAAATTTTGCATAAACAATCCTGGTGACTACTCCTTGCAGACCCACTAAATTGAACACTAGAATATCGACCTGTAGTGTAGTGTAGACATGCCCCAGGTGTCTAGATGCAGAATCCAAACTGAAATCCTTTCACAACATGGTCTTACTTCTGGAGAGCAAGAGTAAGCAGATCCATATACACAAACAAAAATGAGACCCTAAAACATAGATCTTAGTTTTATAATTGTAATTAAATGTGAATCATTAAAACAATTAGATATCTTCAGCTTTTAATTCTGCTGTGTAACACTGTAGGATAGCTACAAATGATTTTATGCACAGTGCCTGTTTAACTCATTTTTAAGACAATTGTGTGTGTTTTTAATTAAAACTTTCCACAGTGAACATCTCCCCTTATTTGTTTGCGAATTTTATAGCAGACTGACACACAAGATGTTTGTGGAGAACACACTCAGCATTAAACAGCTGTTCATTTTGTATCACTGGGTGACCTTTGTCCCACATAAATCTAGTCCTGTTGGTATGCAACAGAATAACTTGTAGCAGCTCCTCATGCTTGGTGTGGAGTCGTTGTTGGCTTTTTTTAAACTTGTCTTCAGTAAAAGTTTCCCAAGCAGAACAACCAATGGGATTTTATTTAATATCAATGTCACAGGTATGATGAGAAAATTAATTTAGGTAAACTACATGAAATGTGAAACCATGCCAAAAATTCAGGTGACATTTCATGACATTAACCCTGTAAGGCCTCTGGTGATTGGAAATACCAGCAGCAATGGGAAGGTTACCGAAATAATCCTCTGAGCATATGACGGGCCATGCATTAGGAAAGTAGTCTGGGTTTTCTATTGCATGGTTTCAGATCCTTCTAGTCCTGAAGATATGTGTATATCTAGCATGGCTCTGAATTTCAAACAGCTATGGAAAACTGAAAAAACTTAAAAAACAACAAGTGATCCTGCAGCAACTTAAAGACTAACAAAAAGTGTAGAAGGTATAATGAGCTTCCGTGGGTACAACCCACTTCTTCAGATGACTAGAACAAGGTGTCCAGAGGTATAAATAAATAGCTGGAAAAGAGCGAAGATGTGGAGGGAAAAAGAAGAAGAAAAATCTTGTCAATTAGAGTGTCCATGCTAATTGAGGCTAATAGAGTGGGCTGTAAGTGCCTGATACTTAGTTTTTTATGTCATTAGGGTGTTGAATATAGCAGTCTACCCAGTTCATGTATTCACATCTTAATTAAATGTGTCAAACTTGTAAATGAAGGCAAGTTCCGCAGTTTCTCCAGCTGCTTTTTTAAATTGCTCTGTAAGAGTATAGTCACTTTTAGAGCCATTAATAAGTGCCCAGGCAAGTTAAAATGGTCCCCAACAGATTTCTGTGTATTACCATTTCGAATATCTGATTTCTGTCCATTAATCCTTTGTTGTTGAGACTTTTTAAAGTTTTTTTCACTTACAGACTAATATGTCTACCCCTCTGAGACTATGGAAAATTGGGAATCCATTGGGGTAAACTTGTGTTTGAAAGTGTAATAAGTATTTAAATATATATATAAAAGCTTCAGAGGGGTAGCCGAGTTAGTCTGTAACAGGAAAAACTTAAGAAACAACAAATAGATTAGTTGCACCTTAAAGACTAACAAAACATGTAGATCAGGGCTACTCAACTTTGGAAGCTCCGGGGGCCACAATGATTCTCACAGCACATGCCGAAGGCCACAACTTAAGTGTGGTTGCATATACATGGAAATATATATGCAAATAGATTCTTTTATACTGATGGGCATGAATACAGCTGTTCCCCGACTTATGAACACATCGACGTTTGACCAACTGCACTTACGACAAACCTCCCATTAAGCGCGGCCCCGACTTTTGAATGGCGATCCACGCTTACGAACAGCGCGGTCCCATTGAAATGAATGGGGTCCGACTTACGAACACACCGAGTTACGACCAAGTGCTTGGAACGTAACTCGTTTGTAAGTCGGGGACCGGCTGTACAAAGATTAAGGCAAGACTGCACAACACACAGGCCCCATTTAAGTCAGTTCTGCTGATATTAATAAAATGCAATAGTTACCCGATTTCCATCCATATGATAGCACTTTTAATGAGCAATGACAGTCCAGGAATTTAACTACTAAAACGCATATCAACAGGAGGCTATTATGTTGACTACTTTTTTGTTTCTGCTCCCACCTGTGAGCTGTGTGTTGAGCCCCACGTAAACTCAAACTGCACCACAGGTGGCACACAAACGGGCCTGTGGGCCACACGTAGAGTAGCCCTGATGTAGATGGTATCATGAGCTTTTGTGGCTCTGGTGCTTTTTCTGGGGAATGGTCTCTTGCCTACCTAAAGTAGATGAAGAAATGCACTTTGTCCTGAGGTACAAATCCTGCGTGATTGCTTATTCTGTCATTGTTTGCATGCATCATATGTGAGTGAATTCCTTTCTTGGGATGCCACTCCAGAGCAGCAGCCTTCAGAGATTGTCAAGACCTATGTTTTGTGTCTGGATTTCCCCATTTTGATTTGATTACCCTTCACAGAAAACCTACTGGCCCTCCATCATATGGATTAAAGGATAGGTGCCTAGGAGAAGCTTTTCCAAATCAGAGCAGTAGTTCATCTAGTCAGGTGTCTGGTTTTCTCCAAGGAGAGCACTAAATGCTTTCGAGAAAGTTACCAAAAACTCCAGAACAGAATAACCTGCCAATAGTCACTTTTAACGTACAGATGTTAGTCCCTTCATATTGTGAGGCCTATGTGGAGCCTTGCTGTTCTACTGAAACAAGCATTTCCAGAGTTAATACTTGTCTGTTGCCTTGTCATCTGTGAATGCAAAATTGAGAGGATGTGTGACAGCTGGGTCCAGTGGATAGGGGCATGGCCTGGGTGTTATTTTATCAGCTTCGTCACTGACTTGTTGTTTGACCTTGGTCAAGTCACTTCATCTCTCTGGGCTCCTGGTTCCTTTCCTACCTTTTGTCTGTCTTGTCTTTTGGGTTTGTCAACTTTTCAGGGTAGGGACCGTCACTCTCCGTGTGTTTTGTACAGTGCTCCGCACAATGGGCTCCGAACTCACGTGAGGCATCCAAGGTGCTACCACAGTACAGATAGTCCCCGACTTACGAATGAGTTACGTACCAAGCACTTGGTCGTAACTCGATCTGTTCGTAAGGGGGACCCCATTCATTTCAATGGGACCGCTCTGTTCGTAAGCTCGATTGCGTTCATAACTCAGGGCCGCGCTTAATGGGAGGTTGGTCGTAAGGATGAATGGTCGTAAATCGATGCATTCGTACCTCGGGGACTACCTGTACAGGTAGCAACAGTAAGAACAATGCTAAGCTGCAAGGCAGGCCTCATTAACAGATAATTACTGTAAATCATCCTGTGGGACTAGAAAACTCTGAGCCCATCCCGGTTCTGTCCAGGGGACAGTGTGTTCCTTCCTAGTGTACTAACTTGAGAGGCAGCATGATGCACCAGGCTGTCCCAGAATATTTTCCCAGGGTGGATGTGTCCTGTTTTAAAAATAAACCACATACGCTTTGCCCCAACACTCACGATACAATAAAGTCTTGGACATGAGACAGCAGTGGGAGACCATTGTCCCATGACAGCAGCTTTGTTTGTTTTTTTGGCATTGTAGGAGTGCCTCGCTGTACAAAATCATAGTAAGAGACCATCTGCCCAAAGAGATCAGCAAAACATGGAAGAAAGGCAGACTCCTTCCCCTTTCCTCTGATATGTACTCAGAACATCGGGGACACCTTTGTAAGCTGCCCAAGCAGGAGGCCTAAGTCACTTAGAATACATTTCATCCTTTCTGGTCACCCCCAGGGTCCATGGAGATGGAAGGTCCCAGCCTCTATGTGTCTCGGATAGAGATCATAGGCTGGGAGTGCAGGTTGTCTGGAGAAGAGCCCTAGTTGCAAAGCAGATTTTTCAAACCAGGTCATTGCAAAAGATACGGATAAATTCTGCACGTGGATTTGCTGTGACCTTTCCCTTATGCCCTTAATTTGTGAAATTCTGGCAGAAACACTGTGAATGAGGAAAGGAAAAGCTTCTAAAAAGAGAATGAGAAATCCCACCTCTCTCTCTTTCAATGATTTGACTTGCAGGAGAACCTCAGAGTTAGAAACACCTTCAAAATCTGAGATTCTTTGTAACTCTGAAATATTTGTAACTCTGAACAAAATGTTATGGCTGTTCTTTCAAAAAAAATGACAACTGAACATTGACTTACTACAGCTTTGAAACTTTACTAGTCAGGAAAAATGCTCTTTTAACCATCTTAATTTAAATGAAACAAGCACATTACAGTTTCCTTACTTTGTCAAATCTTTTTTTGTATTTCGTCTTTAAGTAGTTAATGTTTAACACAGTACTGTACTGTGTTAGGATAGTTTTTGTTTGTTTGTTTTGTTTGGGTCTCTGCTGCTGCTGTCTGATAACTTCTGGTTCCTAATGAGGTGTGTGATTGATTGGTCAGTTCATAACTCTGGAGATCAGAGATGTGAATGTGTACCCATTTACACGATTAGCCGATGAGCCTGGTCTCATCGGTTAATCCTAACAGTTATACGCAGCCTCCACCAGTGTCTCTGTTTCAGACATGGAGGGAAGGGGGAGGTAGGAGGCAGCTGCTGCAAAACTGCCTGCCCCACCCCAAGCGGGAGGCAACCAGCTCCCTCTTAGGATTTAATGTCAAAGTGAATGCACATCAGCTGCTTCTATAAGTCACACAACCTTATAATCATTAGACTGTCATGTTTCTGTAGGAAAAAGGCATGCTGTTGACTTGTATTAGCCCAGTAGGCATACCTAGGGGTAGCTGAGTGCACAGCACCAGTGAACTCTTGCCAAGGTTCTGTTTTTAGGAGGTAAAAATAGCTTGTGCACTAACAGTGTTTTCAGTTTAGCTATTGCCTGTGAGTACATTGCAGTGTTGAATGAAGGACCAAGCAAAAGGGTTTGTCAGAAGTGTTTTGTTGGTCAAAAGATAAAGTAGCTGACTGCTTTCGGCACTGAATGCTCTTTGGATGTTGGAAATATGAGTGAAGATCTCCTAACCAACATTTTGCTACTGTTGTTTATTTTTCACAGGATCTTTGGTGTGTGGAGGAGGAGGGACCCATTCTGCAAGGTCTGGCTGCTGGCAACTGCCTTTTGTTCTGTTAATCTAATATGCACCAATAACGAATAGCTTATAGAGAATTGTGCTAGCTTGATGATTAAGGGTCTGTGGTTTGGGAGCAAGGGGAGTCTGATTCCTATGCTTGCTGCTATGATAGAATTCCTAGTGTTCTCAGAGGATGAATGCTGGTTGCTGTGACATCTGCTTTGAGCATAGAAGTTTTACAGTGTTGTCTGATCTGTGCTAACATTTGGGATCCAAAGAGTCTTTCTCTGTTAGAATGAGTCGTGCCCAGTCCACTTGCTGCCCGTTGGTTTTGCTGAACTAGATTGTGACTTATAAATATTCATCTTTTCTTCTTCTCCCCCTCCCTTGCCCCCCTCCAGAGTTTCTGAATGGTATTGCTGGCTGTTTTGTCCTGCCTGATTTTGCTATGGTTTATTTGGACTGAAATGGCACATTCTCAGCCTGTTATCCAGACAAAGTCAGAGATTGAGAGACCCAGTCTAGAGCCTCCAGCGGCCTTTGAAAACGAGAAACCTTCAAAAGTTTCAACATGCCAACTGGAGAAGAGGACTGTATCCCCCTCCCAGTCCAAAGAGCCTTGTCAGACCTCACTGACCTCTCAACAGGCGTCCCTGGATGCCTCTAAGGAAGCAACAAGTATACTTTGGCAACACAAACTTCCAGACAGCCTTTCATCCTCTGACATGTCAGAGCCGGCACAAGATGTTCCAGCAAGCAGCTTAGCGGGGCCTTTGTCTCCAGTGCCTCTTCCTTCATCAAACCAGCAGAGGGAACCAAGGATGTCTATCTCCAGAATCAAGCAGGAGCAGTTTATAGAATATACTGAGGCACAGCTCAAAAGGCAAGCAATGGCAAAATTTGTCCTGGGCTCTTTTGAAGATAATTCATCTGATGAGGAGCTGGTACCTGAAGCCCTTAAAGTCACCAGCAGAAGAAGTACCATTGGTTCCTCCTCCTCTTTTGAGTCCTTTTTGCTAACATCACTATCAGAGTCCAGTTCTTCCACAGTCATGAGGTAAAAAGCCCTGAGATTTGTTTTCACCTTCTTTTGCTAAAAGCCGTTTATAAACAAGGATGGGGAAAGGTGGGAAGTAGGAGTCAGTGTATAAAATTAAAAACTACCTCCCTTCAATCCCATCCCGTGCCCATTTTACTGAAATTTGCTCCTTTTCTTTTAATGAGATTTTGTTTTTATATGGAAACTTTTTTTTTTAATCCATTAACATGATTGGGGTGCTGTGGTTTGAGCAAAACAGTGATGGGCAACCTAGGCTAGTGAGTGGGCCGCATGAGTGACCCTCCATCTCAGTGATCTGCAGGATTGTCATAAACAAGACTGTCTCCCGGGGTAGGGTAGTTTTGCTCACTGTGCTTGCTTGCCTAGAATTTTCAGGGTGTGCCCATTGAAATATAGCAGCGCTGTGATTGGATGCAGAGAGAGCACACAGCTCTTACAGTCTATGTGGTGTCCAATCAGCATGCACCTCACATCAGGAGTGGCCCAAGGCCGGCTGCGGCAGCTGGTGCCCCAGGCAGAAAGCGTGATCGGCACCCCCGCCTGCACAGCCGTCAATGGCCGTGACATAATCACAGGGTGCCCCAGTGCCCCATGACGTCATTATCGGGCGCCCGGGCCGGCGGCGCCCTAGGCAACTGCCTAGTTTGCCTAGGCTCATAGGCCGCCCCTGACCTCATTTCATGTGCCCTTGCTTTATGTGTGGGTCACTTTAGTAATACAGGTAGGAAAAAAACTATTTGGATGGAAACCAGCAGAAACTGCAAGTGGGCAATGGTAACAAAATGTCTTATGGGTCACAAAAAGAACCCCGATGGGTTGTGTGTGGTCCTTAGGCTGCAAGTTGCCCGCCACTGGAATAGAACCTTGCTAATCCTATGCTTTGCTGTTCTGTGCATTTTAGATTTTTGCCCCCAAACACTGGGCAGAGACTTAGCCAAGGTTTAAAAGCAGAGCATTGCTAAATCTAAACTTATGCTTTGTGGAATCAGGACCTCATCCAATATTTTGTGATTGCCAGTGGTTGGCCTGGTCACTGGTGCAGCTCCATGGACAGCTTTGAGGAGCAGTGGGCGCTGTCCGGGGTTCTCTGCTCGGTGTCCCCATCCGGTCTCCTAGTTATAAACCTTTAACCTGCACTCCTTGCCCCTTTTGTCATTGTTTGTCCCCAGTAATTAGTTGGGCATGGGTCCGGTCGTCCCTCCCGCAAGGCTGGGGGAGGGGCTTTTAGAAGTGGGCAGGCTTTGCCCGCCCACTCTCCCGTGTTTTCCAAATAGGACTGGTGCAGATTAGCAAGGTAATGCTGACTTTGAGAGGCTATTTATGCATATTTACAGCATGTCAATGTCCAAGGAGATATTTGCTGGTGCATTAAATCTGTTACTAAGTGGACAGAGCACGTGGGGAATTAATAGAGGAAAATGAAACTGCAGAGTGTAGTCTGGCCCATACATGCCTACTTCATGATAAGCTTTAGGTGTACACAGCTGCGTGGGCTTTCAGTGAGCTTGGAAGAGTATTTAGTGTCCCTGTTTGAATTAGAAATGGGCCTGGATGAGGATCCTTGATCTAAAAAGCCCCCTGGTTGCAATCCTGATGCATATGTTGCTTCTCAGACTCATCTCTACTTAGAACTAAATGCTACCATGTATAATATGTTTTTGGTTTGGTTTCTAAATAGATATAAAACAATCACTTCAGTACAGCTGTTCCAGGTGGTGTGTCCACAAGAACTGTGTTCAAATGTCTGTGCAGAGAGCTGTCTTTCTCCTCTCTGCGTGTGTTGCATACGAGTCATAGGAACAGAGTGCTACAACAGTTTTGAAAGTGCCTTGTTCATGCTCAGACAGTGCCACCAGTGCCAGCCTGTTCTTGTCAATGAGCACCAGTGACTTGTCTGAGGAGAGATTAGAGGGCTGCAGCTTGAATGCAGCAAATAAAGAGGTCATCCTAGTTAGGGATATAAAAGAGTAGTCAAGTCAACTACTCACTCCCCCCTCCCTTGCTGCCTCATAGATGAGCCGGAAGCAGGAGCCGGCGCTGGGGAGAGGCAGCTTAAAAGCCGGTTCCCTCAGTACCATCTCTGCAGTGAGGGGTAGGGGAGGCAGAGGCACAGTGGTTAGGAACCCGGCACAAGCGGCTGCTGCCAGGTCCCAGATCTACCCCGCTGCAGCTCTGCCTTTTAAATATAGTAAGAACCAGGTGGCTCTTACTACATATAAAAAGCAGAGCCACCGCGGGGTAGATCTGGGACCCAGCGTGAGCTGGGACTCAACAATCCCAGCTCGTGCCGGTTCTGGGACCTACCCGTGCTGCAGCTCTGCAGTTTAAATGTAGTAGGAGCCAGGGTGCCTGTGCCCTCGGCTTCTACTATATTTAAACTGCAGAGCCACAGCAGGGCTCCTTATGGACTAATTGAGTGCACGATTAGTCAGTAACCCATTTCTTAAAATCTTTAATCCTAGTTATTGCAAGTGGGGGCTGCTGATGGCAGGCTTAGCTGCCTATCTGGGATTCGCTAGAACAGCCTTGAATTCTTTCCCCCAACTCTGTAAAGTTTTCAGTTGGGTTTTATAAAGTGTGGAATTATATGTCAAGAGAAGAAGATGTCAGCTGAGTTAAGTAGCTTAATATGAGAGAAATAATAGAAGGGCTATTTAACTTTTGAATTGTGATGAGGGATGTGGCTGATAAATCCACTTGACTTGGAGTTTCCTTTCCAGACTTTGTAGCTTCACAACCCTGTGTGCACTCGCTGGCTGTGCAAAGGAAAAAGAGAAAGTGACTACACACAGAATGCTATCAGAGGCACATTGCAAAAATAGATTTTTTTTCTTCTCTTAGACTCTGTAGGCAGGGGGTTGCTCCAGCCCCACAGGGGGGTCTGCTGCAAAGAGGGCGCTCCACAGGCAGGAGCTGCTCCGGTGTCCAGAGCAGCCTCTTGTCCACTAGGGGCCTGCATCTACCATGGACAAGGGCTGCTCCAGCAGGGGCCAGCTGGCCAGCAGTAGCACCAGCCCCAGCCCCAATCCCCATGTGGGGCCTGGAAGCTGGCGGAGCTCCAGCCCCAGTGTGGGAGCTGGTAGCCCAGGGTGGGGGTGAGAGACCTATGGACTGGGGGCTGTTCCAGCTGGGCTTGCGTGGTTCCCCAGCCCAGATCCCTCTTTAGTTGGTTAACTGGTTGAATGATAGGTCAACCTAACATTTAACTAGTTAACTGATTAAGTGGGATTTTATACCCCTGAAAGATATCAGATGTAAATGTGCTTTTGTGTGGTCAATTTGGATGCATACCTTTAAACATAGCAACTAATGTTCAAATCACATCAGTTCTTTTTCTTCCCTGCTTTCTCTTTCATTTTTGGTTTTTCCCTTGTGGGCTTGTTGTGGTTTTTTCCCTGCCAAGCGTGCCATCTGTTGGTCTGTGCAAATGTTGCTACCTTGTTGCTCCCAAAAATCATCACATGGGCCCAAGATTGGCCCTCAGTTATCCTCATGCTAATCTCATGCAGATGTGAATTTGCGTGGAAGAAACTAAGGGCAGAATTTCTTTGACTGGTGGGACGATAAGACCATATTTAATAGAGGGGAACAGAATCATGTAAGTTACACTTGTATTAGAGCTTTTCTGTAAGATGTATTTGTTTTGCTCAATAACAGCAATTTTTTTGGGGGTGACTTATGGGCATGATTTTCAGATACTTTAAGCACACAGAACGAGTACAGAGTTAATTGGCTAATGAGCCATACACAAAAGTGCCCCTGAAGTTTCCTAAATAAATCCACAATTTACTGTCAGCAGAGGGAGATCTTTATTCTCTGGAGTTTTGAGCAGGATTAATTGCAACTTTTGTGCCCTCCTAAACTCAGGTAGAAATACAGCTGTGTACTGTCCACTTAATCATTTTATTCCCTGTGCTTGGACTGCACAAAGGTAATACTCAATTCAGAAATTTCCAGCATTATTTGACTGTCTCTGTTTTGAGGGGCTGGGAAGAGAGATGTCAGACACAGTAATGAGTAAAATGAAGACCAACAACCAGCAGCATTTCTCTGCTTTTTCCTGTGTAAGTGCCTGGTGTGTTGAAATGGTCACCAGCTGTTAATAAAGGAAGTAAGTGTATCCCTTTAAGGAGAAGCAATAAAGTCACCTGGGGCTGAGTTAGATTTGAGGCAAAGGGCTGATGATGAGATTATCCTGGCCTTATGGGGTTTGTGCTTTAACTGCTGAATTGTATGGCTTGGTGTTCTTTAGAGGTAAGAGAGCTGTTAAAGATCTGACTGCTTGTGACTCAAGAGTAGTAGCATGTGTCTGAAGTGATCACAGTGTTGAGTGGTGAACCTTGGGGGTTGGTCCTGTTGAGGAACAGAGGGTACTCGACACCTCTTGAATCTGGGAACAGTGGCACCTTGTTGGGTCAGGTGGTTAGAGAAAGGGTTGCTGCTAGGAAAGAAGTTATTCAGGTAGGCTTTTATTTCACTTCTGTGGCCTGTTGAGAGCTTGGGCTCACAGGCAAGTGACTTTTGTGTGCGGTCTTTGGTGAGAGGCTGTTTCCTTCACTCTTATAAAGCTGAGTGAACTATTCCTGAGATCTGGAGAGAAAAGGTGCTGGTGGTTAATGGAATCCAATCCACAGCACTCCCTTGCACTAAATGCTTATGAGCAAGGGTTGTGGATTTGGCCTTGATCCTTTATATGTTAATTAGTAACTTGTGTTGGTAAAGCATTTTTCACTGAGCAAATAGTTAGGCCTTGAGACCGTTAAAACAACTCTCAAGGCAAATAGCGCTGCTGTGGGAAAGTATAGACTGTCTTCTTGGAACAAAGTGCCCTCATTTTTGAAAAGGGGAAGTTTGCCTTGGATTTGGTCTTTGCACTTTGGGCCACCAGTTAACTGACTAAGCTCTGTGGAGAGGTTGGAGAGGAGTGGTGAGCAGGGAAAGGAGTGGGTAGGATCTGTGGCTGCTGGAGCAAAAGCCTCTTTGCCTGCTCACCTCATGAATTAAGAGGGAAGCCACATGGGTGTTACCAGAGTGCTGTCCTCCCCAGGCACCTTGCCAGGGAGGGCTTTGGAGGCCAGCAGCGCTGACACTGTCTCTAAGATAGCTTTTATAGGCCCTAATGCTGCACCATTTACTTCAATGCCATCGGGTCCAGGGCATGCAGAATGGGTGCAGTGTTCTCACAGCTCTGTATAATAGCATCTGTTCCTGTTCCACAGCCCGAGAACAGGGGCTTGGATAGGGATAGTAACTTTCCTGTGAAGGAATCGTTCCTTTAACCCCTCCCAATGCCAGTGTCCCATTGTAGCTGAGAGCAGACCAGCCTTAAAACAGACTTACGTGTGCTCATTCACCAGCAAGGGGAGCTTGCTCTTCATATAAGGTACTTTGCTGTGTCTGTGCTTTGCATTTCTAGGCAGGGAATGCTTTGAAAGTGGGATTTAGAGTCAGACATGGATTCTTGCCTGCAAGATGTTTCATTGGGGTTCGGTCCCAGCGTTACAGTTCAGTCTAGGGATGTAGTAGTGTAGTAGATTAACCAGTAAGCAAAAGCTTATAGGTTAATGCTATAAACTATATTCATCCTTTCTCCCTCCCCCACGCCCTTCCAGCCAGTCAATATTTTAGCAGGCTGGACAGCAGCCTGGCTCATGCTTGGTCCGGGACCTACCCCCACAGCATCTTTGCATTTAAAGTGTATTAGGAGCCAGGCTGCTGCCACCCTGCACTGCTCTCTTGTGTCAGCTGGTCTGTGGGGGAGCTGGTTTTTAAACTGGTTCCCCTGGCAGACCAGGTCCCACCTGGCACCCTGCGCTGCTGCCTGTGTCAGCACGGAGTGGCAGGGGGCTCTTTGGGAGTGTGGCTGGAGCACACTGGCTGCTGGCCCCACCCCCAAGGACTATAAAATAGTTGAGTAACCAATAAGAATTCATGAAGTTAATCAGCTATTCAATTTATCGGTATTTAACATCCCTACTTCAGGCCCCACTCTGTTCATTGCATCTGTTCTCATCCTGCATATGAGTTGTCACAGCCCTCTTCTCTGGTATGAGCCACTTATACGTAGCTCTGTGATAAAGCTGACAGGAATAGCTTGCAGCATGAAACAAAAATAAATATCAGTCTTTCAAATCCCTTTTCATGTTCACTTCTGCCACGATGCCTGGAAGAATTTAACTGTTTCATGGCTAATCTGGGCAGAGGCTATTATTGTTTTTATATAATTACGACATGAACTAAAAGGTAGCCAATGACTTCGCCTGTAAAATTATATGGATTTGATTCTCATTCTCCCCTGCCCTTTGTATGTCATGCAGTGTCTTGGTCTGGAAGATCTTAAGGGCAGAGACCATGGCTAGCTCTGTTGATGCATCACCCTGCACGTCAGGAACACCTGCTCTGTTGCAAGCGTAGGTCACTTCAACACAGGCAATGCAAATGTTCAGCCTTCAAGTCTAGGTGGTGGCCCTGCCTCTGCACCTACTTTGTGTAGTAAGGAAAGAGTTGGGTTCTGCCCTATACTCCCACCTCGTCACTTCCACTTTGATTCTTCAAAACAAAACCCTGACCTCGCTGGGTATCTGATGAAGGGGAAACTGCTCTGAGCTACTGTTGTTTTAAAGAGATGTGAGTGGAGGCAGCCCAAGATCGTTTATGTAAAGCTTCTCAGCTGTGCCACAGGGTGCTGCTATAGAGTTGGCTGTTTGTTGTTACTCCTCTAGCTACCCAGGGAAGGGGAACAAATGGAGGCAGGGAAGAGAGACAGAGAAATGGAGGAGGAAGAGGAAGAACCGGGGCTGGACTCTGCATTGGGACCCTAACGGCACGTTGAACTCCAGAATGGAGGGAAAGGAGGGGTCCAGGTTCCCAGGGCTGAGAAGGTTGGCATTAGAGACAAAACAAATGTTCTGCTGTGTTACCTTGAAAAGGGGATAAGGACTTCAAGGCAGAATGTAACTTTCTAACAGCTGGAACTTTTCTCTGCTTAGCAAAGCAACAGGCGGCTTCTGCTCCTTTCTGATATGCTTCTAGAGGTTTTCCTTTTCCAGTTTCTTAGGTCTGAGTATAATTCTGGGTATGAATCCTTGTACTTGTTGAGATGTGTGTAGGGAGGTACTCCTGGAAAGTTAGCCGTGGCTGGGCATTGTTCCCTAAACATTGCCTCCAGCACACTGTTTTTATTTTCTCATTGCTTTGTGAAAGTTAATTAAGGAAGCAGCTTTCTATATGCAACTTTTCCTGTTTCGTTTTCTAAGAGTGGCAGTGAGTTATATTGGGGGGGGGGGGGGGGGGGAAGGGGTTCTGCAGTGTGAAAATATTTTTGTGGCACTTAATTTTTTTTTTTTTTTTTTACTTCTGCATTTGAGAGTGGTGCTTGTCAGACTAAAAATATTTGAAAAACAAACTCAACTTCCATGTATTACCCCTACGTTCATTAAAGCGAAAATCTTTTAAAACCAAATTCGTAATAGTTTGTTTTCGTCTCCATTTCAGCATGTTCTGCTCTAGCACAGCATTGCATTATTTGCATTCAGTCCCCTGCAGGCAGGGGTGAATGTTGAAGCACATCTTCTTGAAATCTAAAAGTATTTTGAGGTGCTGGAAGAGAGAAGGGGGTTTCCGTGCACGTTACTTTTTTTTTTTATTGAGAGTTAGCAACATATTCATGACTTTGTTGCAGATCTCATTATTTGGTGCTTTTCTTAAAGATGCACCTCCTGGAGTCTCTTTCTTATTTGAGAATCTCTGATTTCATTGGAGCGAAGAGAGGGAGGAGAACACCCCCCCCCCCCTGAAAATATGAATCATGGATTCTCAAAATCCAGAAGGCAATTAAGATCCTGAAGAGTAGTATTTTAAAAAATATTGACATACATCTTTTGGCATTTGAATACTTGCGGTTGACACTCCTGGGATAAATACCTACTCAATAACTGGCCTTGGCTAACTGACTTCTAGACTGGAGTTAGAGTATAAATTGCTCCTATGAGTAAAGGTCCCCAGAGTGGGGAAGCAGCGTTTGGCCCAATATTTTGCAGTATTTAGTGACTGATAAGAAAACGAGTGTGCTTCTGTCAATATGAGTGCCTGTTCAAAACCACATGCTCATTTTTTTTTTTTTTCCTTTTGTGTCCTATGCACAAATAGCGTAATACATTTGATTGTTGCATGCTGATTTCATGACTGGCATGTGCCCCAATCCTGGGCAGAGCAGTGCTTACTTCAAAGTGCTTCTCTGGCCTGGAGAGGCTCCCAAGGGTCGCAGGTTTGGGCCTTTCATGTTTCTGTAGGGGTGGGGGGGAAACGACAAAGTATGCAGCAGAGAAAGAGGATGGTCTTGTAGACTGAGCATGGAACTATCAGCTAGTTTCTCCACTGCTGCGGATTTGCTGCATATCCCCGGGGCAAATCACATTGCAGCTCTGTGCCATAACACAGGTCTGCACTTAAAACATGTCAGCGCTTCAGGGAAGATGCTACATTGACCGGAGAGTTTTTTCCTGTTGGTGAGTTAATCCACTTCCATGGGAGGCCATAGCAAATGCAGGAGCCTTCCCATTAACATAGCCCTATTTTATGCCATGGCTTGGGTTTAACTGTCATGCTAGGGTATGATTTTTTTTTTTTCATGTTGTTGAACAAAGTAGTTATATGGGTGTAAGCTTATCATGTAGAGCTGTCCTCATGCTCCTCTTCTGTGACTTGGAGAAAAGAAAGCTTACCACATAGTGGGGTTGAGAGGCTTAATGATGAATTACAAATGAGACCCTTGAGTGAAGTATCAGACGGGTAGGTGTGTGCATCTGACAAAGTGGGCTCCAGCCCACAAAAGCTTATGCCCAGATGAATGCATTTGGTCTCAAGTGTCTTGTGTGAATTAGTTGGAAAGCATTGGTGGCTAGTAGTGTCTGTTCCTACTGCCCATTTGCTGCCTGAGGCTACTGAATTCATGAGTGTTTAAAAGTCTTGGGGTAGCTGTGCTAGTCTGTAACTTCTAAATAACAAGTAGTCCTGTAGCACCTTAGACTAACCAAAATATGTTTAAATAAATAAATAAATAAATATATATATATATAAATAAAATAACATATTTTGGTTAGTCTAAGGTGCTACAGGACTACTTGTTGTTTTCATGAGTGTTTAGTTCCCTCTCCTGTCCCTTCTAAAAAGGAGCTCACGCTTTTCTTCTTTTACTTCCTGCCTAGTCTACTCGATAGCTTCTGTGCCAGGGGTGGGCAATAATTTTTGATGGGGGGGGGGGGGGGCCACTCCAGGATTTTGGAAAGTGGTTGAGGGCTGCATTCTTCCATGGTATTAATGGAGGAGGTGTGGGGTCTGGGGTGGACGTTGAGTGCAGAGGGGAGCTAGGGTAAGGGACTGGGGTGCAGGAGGGAGACTGGAGTCTGGGAAGGGGTTTGGGTGAAGGAGGCAGTTGTGACCTAAGGCAGGGGACTGGAGTGCAGGGGTTTGGGATGTGACCTAGGTTAGGAGGGGATTGTATCTGGGGCAGGAGCTTGGGATGCCAGATCTGGGGGGGGGGGGTATGGGTGCAAGAGGGGACAGAGAGTTTGGGTATGTTGATTGGGAGGGAAGAGGGTTGGGGAAGGGGAGGGGCTGGGCCAGAGGCAGGTTCTGGCCAAGAGACTTACCAGCCAGCAGCCAAGCCTGCCTGCCTGCAGAGGTAAGGCTTGCAGAGTTTAAAACCAGGCCTGCCTGCCCAGCCATGTGCTTGTGTGAATAACTGAGTGGAGAAAAGGGGGTGTGGTTCTTCTTGGCTGCCTGTTATTCAAACAGTCAGTTCCCATTGGCCAGTTTCTGGCCAGAAACCAGCCAATAGGATTGTGCTGGGGGTGGGGGCAGCTCCTGAAGCTCGCCCCCCCCCCTTCCAGTTTTGAAACAGAAATGGGGCCTGGCAGCTGTGTTTCTAAGTTGTGTGTGGGGTTGCAGGGCAAGCCGAGGAACCTGCCTGGGGCTCTCCTTTGCCTCTGCAGGCCGGATCCAGTGGCTTGGTGGGCTGGATCTCGCCCACAGGCCATATTTTGCCCAACCCTGTTCAATGGTTTTGATTTCAACAAAGCCCATTTCTCATAAGCCACGCTGTTAGACTGTATACAGTGTAATTGTCACCATGTCTAACCCAATACAATAGAGACACAAGGCAAGTGAGATGTTTATTGAACCAGCTTATCTTGGTCAGAGAATAGGGTTATTAAAATGTGTTTATTTAGGTATAGTTCTTAGGTAGTTTTCTCTATATAGTATTCAGAACAATGAAGTCAAGGCATGTGTACTGTATGTACGTTCACCAACAACTTACTCTTTTAGCTGTTCATGTCTGGCTTCCTGGATATTAAGGCTGTGATTTAGTCTGTCTGAATCTCCTAGTGCAAAAGCTTTGATTTTTAAATTTTCTTTTGTATATTTCCAATATCTGATGTCTTACATTTATGCATTTTCTCTTTGTGGTGGTTTCTGGAATACTAGACAAAGGTTTAGAATATTTAGATCTGGTAGAACCACAAAGAAGAAAAGTGAAAAATGTTATTGAAAGTGTTAGGTTAAAATTTGCTGGCTGAACTGCTTACGGAGAGAGGCTTTGACCCGCTCAGGATGCAGTGAAGAAGGAACTCTTCTCTGGATGACTTGCATGCGTGTTCCTGCCCTGTGTGTCAGACCCCCTCCCTCAGCCAGCACTTTTGTTGTCCAGCCCACATTATCTGGGGGCTCCAGCAGTGATTTAAAGAGCTCAGAGCTCTCTCTGCCACTGAGAGATGGGCTCTTTTAAATCGCCAGGCACCAGGGCACCTGTCCCTCCCCCACAATCCTTCACCTCCTGTTGGTGACTCTGCATAAGTTGCCCTATACAAAAACCACTAAGGTCCAACAGACAGGGCATTGGCCCATGGGAGATCTGCCTTCTATTCCTGGCTCTCCTACTGACCTGCTGTGTAACCTGGACTGTCACTTGCTTGATTTGTTTCTTCTCACATCCTTCTTAGCTTAGAGAACATCAGAAAGGCCATAGTGGGTCAGACCAAAGGTCCATCTATCCCAGTATCCTGTCTGCCAACAGTGGTGATGCCAGGTGCCCCAGTGGGAGTGAACAGAACAGGGAATCATCAAGTGATCCTGCTCCTGTCACCCATTTCCAGCCTCTGACAAGCAGAGGCTGGGGACACCATTCCTACCCACCCTGGCTAATAAGTAGTGATGGAAATAGCCTCCATGAATTTATCTAGCTGCTTTTTTTTTTTTTTTTTTTTTTTTTTTTTTTTTTGTTGGAACCCTGTTAAATTCCTGGCCTTCGCATCATCCTCTGGCAAGGAGTTCCACAGATTGACTCTGTGCTGCATGAAGAATTGCTTCCTTTGTTTTAAATCTGCTACCTATTAATTTTAATATGGTGACCTCCTAGTTCATATCTTATGGGAACAAGTAAATAATTTTTTCTTATTCACTTTCTCCACACAAGTCATGATTTTATAGACCTCTATCATATTCCCCCTTAGTCTCTTCTTTTCTAAGCAGAAAAGTCCCAGTCTTTTTAATCTCTCTTCATATTGCAGCCATTCCAAACTCCTAATAATTTTTGTTGCCCTTTTCTAAACTTTTCCAATGCCAAGATATCTTTTTTGAAATGAGGTAACCACGTATGTATACAAGATATGTATTCAAGATATGGGCGTACCATGGATTTATACAAAGTCAATAAGATATTCTCTGCTTTATTCTCTATCCCTTTTTAAATGATTCCAAACATTGTTTGCTTTTCTGATTGCTGCTGCACTGTGAGTGGATGTTTTTGGCGAACTATCCACATTGACTCCAAGATCTCTCTGTTGGGTAGTAATAGAATCATAGAACACTAGAACTGGAAGGGACCTTGAGAGGTCATCAAGTCCAGTCCCCTGCCTTCATGGCAGGACCAAGCACTGTTTGTATAATCCCTGATAAATGTTTGTCTAACCTGCTCTTAAATATCTCCAGAGATGGAGATTCCACAGCTTCCCTAGGCAACTTATTCCAGAGTTTAACCACCCTGACAGTTAGGAAGTTTTCCTACTGTCCAACCTAAACCTCCCTTGCTGCAGTTTAAACCCATTGCTGCTTGTCCTGTCATCACAATTTCTCCCCCTCCTCCCTGTGATGCGCTTTTAGATACCTGAAAATCGCTATCATATCCCCTCTGTCTTCTCTTTTCCAAACAAGCCCAGTTCTTTCAGTCTTTCCTCATAGCTCATGTTTTCTAGACCTTTAATCATTCTTGTTGCTCTTCTCTGGACCTTTTCTAGTTTCTCCACATCTTCCTTGAAATGTGGTGCCCAGAACTGGACACGATACTCCAACTGAGGCCTAATCAGCGCAGAACACAATATGCCAATTAAGCATTAATTGCTAATTTAGTCCCCATTATTTTGTATGTATAGTTGGGATTATGTTTTCCAATATGCATTACTATGCATATATCAACATTAGCATTCGTTTGCTATTTGCCTAGTCACCACAGTTTGCTTTGGTCTTAACTATCTTGAGTAGTTTGGTAAGAATGTAAACTCTTTGGGGTGTCTTACACAATGAGGCTCTGGGTTTTTTGGGGGGACCTCTAGGGGGTACTATAGTACCAATACTAAGGTCACACCACCCATCCATGCAGAGCAGCAGGGTATCTAAACTAAGGATGTTAAAATGCAGTTAATTGACTCGTTGATGGAATTTCCATGGAGTAGTTGATAGGCACTTCTGCATTCCTCCTTTGAAATGTACAAGAGTCCCGCTGACTCCGGGCTCCATGCTACACTGCATGTCGCTAGGAGCCCGGGGTAAGCTTGGGAGTCCCCAGCTGACCCCAGGTTCCGTGCGGCACTTCCCCGGAACCTGGGGTCAGCTGGGGACTCCCCAGCTGATCCCGGTTCCAGGAAAATGCTATGGGGAGCCCACGGTCTGCTGGGGAGTCCCCAGCTGATCCTGGGCTCTACTACTCCTTTGAGGTGACAGTTTCAAAGGGGAAGCCACCACACACCTGATCAGCTGTGCGGCGGCTTCCCCTTTGAAACTGCCTCTTGCGCCTATTTTAAAGGGGCAGCCAAGGAGCTCGGGGTCAGCTGGGGACTGGTTCCAGGGAAATGATGTGGGGAGTCGAGAGTCCGCTGGGGAGTCCCCAGCTGAACCCAGGCTCCACAGCTGCCCCTTTGAAAGGCACATAGGCGGCATTTTAAAGGCTCAGCCGCTGCACAGTTGATCTGCGGATCAGCTGTGCAGCGGCTGCCCCTTTGAAAAGCTGCCTAGGGTTAGGGTCCCCCTCCCCCCCGCCGCTGCCTCTATCTCATAGAGGCAGCAGAGGGGGATATCAACTAGTCAAAATACTATTCTACAAGCAGATGCTTATCGGATAGTCGACTAAGGATGTAAAAGACCTATCTAAATCAAAGTACAAAAACAAACAACTCCCTCCCCTCTCCTCCCCCCCACCCTCCATACCCTCAGCTGAACAAAGTGGCAAACAACACTGTGGGTAAGTGAAGCTCCATCAGCAGCCGTGCTATACCTGGGAAATATTTCACAGCGTGGTTGGAATTCTGTCACATACAACACAGCGTGTTCAGTGTCTCCTGTCTGCATTGGTGCTTCCATGGTCTTTGTGCTGTGCCACTCCGGTCCAAGGCGGCTTCATTCCAAATTACTGCAGGGTGTTTATTCAGAGGCTAGTGGTGGCCCACTTCCATTACAAAATGCAGCGGTCTGAGAGTGAATCTCAACCCCATGTGCTGGATGTGGGTGTGTTGTGGTTTGCATAGGGTCTGGTTAGGTCCTACTTTTGAAGTCTTCCCAGCTCATTGAATGACTGTTACACCCAGTATTGATCATAAACATGAAGCAGTTTAGGTTGCTAGCTTTTCCTTTCTCTCTGGAGATCCAGCTGGGGTCCTCTACTCCAGCTCTAACCTGTCATTATCGTCGTCGTCGTCTTTTTTTCCCTTAACTGAACACTTTGGTTATGTTTGTTGTTTGAGAGGTCTGTGTTTGCCAACATGTGGAACTTTGGCTCTTCTGCCTGCCTGCGGGTCAAGGATCTGCTTTTGGGAAGAGCCAAATCCTAGAAGCTATGCGCAGCCTTTGAGACTGGGAATCTGTCTGCAGGGGAGTACCACTGAGATTCAGGGGGTGGAGCGGGAGTGAAGTTGGCTAATGGGTGAAAAAGGAAACTGCTAGCCATGCCCCTCCCTGGTTCACCTCTCAAGCTTCTCTCTTCCTCCCCTGATACGGGAGAGGAACCCCTACAGAAGTGTGTACCCACCCCAGCCTCTGTGTAGGTTCCCTGTAAACTGACTTCCTTCCTTCCACCTGCCGGTGCAGGATAACTGGACAGGTTCCGTTCTTGTCATTTCCTGCAGAGGGACAGAGTGTGTGGGGTGCGGCATTTGCCTCCACAGATTTGATCTGTAAAACCAGTCCTTCAATCTGTATTGAAGTTATGGAAGCCTCAAATGCCAGTGCCTGCCTTGGATGGGAGGGGAGGGATTGGTGGAGGTGGACACGTGATGGGATCTGGAGATGTTTTGCTATGTAACTGTGGTAACTGAACTTCATGCCAAGCCGGGCACTGGAAACTGAATGCTTTCCTGCCAGGAAATGACAGTCTTTCTCTCGGAGTTCAGTTAATTTACAATAGGCTTTGCCTTAACACCCTGTGGGTGTGTTTTAATAAGCCTCTGAAGTTTGGCAAGAGACTTCACTCTTGCTGTTGAGTGGACTCTGCATTTTGTTGCCACAGGGCTCCTCTTTTTCTCTTGCTTATGAGCAGAGAGGTGGGACATTTCCAGAGTCCCATGATGTGTGAATCTTTGTCAGGCAGAAAGCGGGTTAGTATTTGCCATGGCACTATCATTATCCTCATGGTGGCTAGACATGCTCATCACTCACTCACCCTTGTCCATTAACAGCCCTGAACATCTCCAGTGATTTTTGGATGTGTGAATATCTATTGTCTGACATGCAAACACCAGGTTGGTTTCCAATGTCTCTTAGAACATCTTTCCTAGCAGCACAATTGTCTCTTATCAGTGGTTTTGAAATCAGTGACACACAGCCATAGTCTTGGGCACTTGGTATCTTTAAAGATATCCTGTTACTTTGCATAAGAGCAGCCCTGAAGAATTACATTCCTTTTACTTAAGTTTACTACTCCCATGTTTCTCAATTGAATACAAAGCTCTCCTTCACACCTTGTATATGGTATAATGTGCTTTAAATCAGCTGCTGTGTTCTGTCTCAGAAGTGTCTGCATATTAGTAGTAGCTATCCTTTATATCCTGTATTTACTTCATTGGGCTAACTGAGGCGTGTTTGTTGCCTTCGAGACAGTTGGGTGGTGGAGCAAATTATTACCGCCATGGCTTGTTTTTTCATCTGATTAAATTTTAAGCTGTTGCATGATGTGCCAGATGCATTCCTGCTTCAAGTCCCAAGCTTGCCCTCAAGCTGACTTTGCCATTCTGAACTGTTTGTGTATCGAGATAGCAGCAGTCTTGCTCTGAGTGTCTTTATGTCATTTGTTTTTGTACATGATTCAGGCCAAGCATGTCAGGGCTTCATCTTGTCAAGAGAGGCCGAGAGCACAAGAAGCTGGATCTTCACAGGGACTTCACTGTCGCCTCACCTGCCGAATTTGTGACTCGTTTTGGGGGGAACCACATTATTGAAAAGGTACCTTGCCCTTAGCCAAGCCCAGTGAATGCTTGTAGGGACATCTAGATTCCTAGCTCTCTTTGCAGTTGGGATGCTGTTTCTTGAACAGCTCTTATGTTCTGTAGGCTCCTGGCATGGAAGTTCCTAGGATACTGGGGGAGGTCTAGGTTGGACATTAGGAAAAACTGTTTCCCTAGAAGGATGGTGAAGCACGGGAATAGGTTCACTAGGGATGGGGTGGAATATCCATCCCTAGAGGTTTTAAGTCCTGGCTTGACAAAGCCCTGGCTGGGATGATTGAGTTGGGGTTGGTCCTGCTTTGGGCTGGGGGCCGGACTCAGTGACTCCTGAGGTCTCTTCCTACCCTAGGAGTCTATGATTGCATGATTCTATATTAACATAGGCAAATTATGTCAAAGCATCAAGTATCAAAATAAACTCTACAAACACAAAACTCATTGGAACCCCAGAGTCATCTCCTATACTATGTTCCCTCTAATTTTTAATATCCATGTGCAGAATGAGTTGTGTTGTGCACCAAGGCATGTGCAAATGTGCACCACCTATAGAAACACACTGCCATCTTGGTGTTCTACTAATCAGCTGAGTGGCTGCCCAAGTGCTCAGCTTACAGGGGATGCTGCTCCTATATACAGCTTTTTTGTTTGTTTGTTTACTTGTTCCTTAGGTACCTGTGTGCAAATCCATTACTTCTCCCTTTGTCTCCTCGTCCCTACTGTTTGCCTGAAGGTTCCATCCTTTTTCCTTCTCATTGTAAACCTCAACTCTTGATTTCCTATGTTGCTTCCATTGCTTGTCTAGAAGGTACTACATATAGAAACCAGTTAGTGCTGCACTATCAGTCTCAAGAAAAAGGGCTTCTGTAGAACTATGTGAGGTATTTTATTCCTTCCCATGCCCCAGGGCTGGGCAATGCCTTTTGCTGGGTTTGCATCAGCCAAGTTGCTTTAAGTCAAAATTATTTCCCATCTTCCCAAAAGTAAAGCTTTTTGGCTAAGATTCAACATTATGAGGATTGGCCACCATGTCATGTTGGTTTGAAACTCTGACTTAGTCTCAACGTTAGCATTCGCAGGTATTTTTCTTGAATTGGTTTTGTTTAGTGGGAACAGAAATGGCAAATATTTGTCATGTGGCTGAGGGACCCTCTATGTTTCAGGGTGTTTATGAATTGTATTGCAGACATTAGTCCAAATTCTGATTTTTCGTTATGCCGGGAATAAATCCTCAATAACTACTTTGGCTTCAGTGGTGTAACCAAAAGCAAAATTTGATCTTGCTTTTTGATCAACTTTCTCTCATTTGTGTAGAAACAGTATTAGCCTAATGCTTCCTTTATCTGGAGACTTCCTGCAAAAGTTCATTTCTTGGAAAGGAGCAATTGTGAGCTGTCTAGGCTGCTATAAAATATCTGTCTCTCTGTTCTGATAGTCTGCTATCCTTCCACGCATTGAACGCCCATATTAATACTACTGGTTATGTAATAATCAACATACAGGTTACTGTGTATCTCCTTCCCAGGGATCTAAAGTCTACAATTTTGGTGTCATGTAAAATTTTAAATAAAATACTAGGCTTTTTACAGCTCCCATATCTGAACATCAGGGCCAGATCCTGCAAGGTGCTGTGTGCCTTTGTCATACCTTTCAGGTGAAATGAAAGGTGTGTCTGCCTTTTGCCGCTTTGAGCCCACTCATATCCAGCCATTTGCCTCTGACCCTTGTGTTTCTTTCTGCCTCTTGCTTGCAGGTTCTGATTGCAAACAATGGCATTGCTGCTGTGAAGTGTATGCGCTCCATTCGCAGGTGGGCCTATGAAATGTTCAGAAATGAGCGAGCCATTCGGTTTGTGGTCATGGTCACGCCTGAAGATCTTAAAGCAAATGCTGGTAAGTGCTAGAGCTGGATCCATAAAATCTAACCGATAGTTGACATTGATGTCTCCTCTTTCTCTGTGGTGCCTATGGCAAACATCTGGTAGGCTTCTGTACGGCTGCCTCTTTGTCCTGTCCTCAGTGTTGTCTGGGATGTTACATATTGACTAGTTTGAATCAGAGACAATTCTGCACCAACACAAGCAGCAATGGGTTTAAACTGCAGCAAGGGAGGTTTAGGCTGGACAGTAGGAAAAACTTCCTAACTGTCAGGGTGGTTAAGCACTGGAATAAGTTACTGAGGGAGGTTGTGGAATCTCCATCTCTGGAGATATTTAAGAGCAGGTTGGACAGACACCTGTCAGGGGTGGTCTAGATGGTACTGGGTCCTGCCATGAGGGCAGGGGACTGGAGCTGATGACCTCTTGAGGTCCCTTCCAGTTCTAGTGTTCTATGATTCTATGAACACCTGCTATCATGAGCTAGGACCTCTGTCAGTGTTTACAGTGAGACTTTCTCCTTTGCATGGACTACAGCGGGGTGGGCAGTAATTTTTTTTGGGGGGGGGGCACTTAGTGAATTTTGGTATATGGCCATGGGTCAGCTCCACACAAACCCTCTTTCCGGAAGAGCCAGAGCCTGGGGACTAGCCTCCTCCCAGAGCTGTCTGGAGCTGGAGGCTTTGAATTAAAAACACTGCGAAGGACTTACAGCTCCCAGCCTCACCACTACCACACTGCCTGGCAGTCGGCCAGGGTTGCTGCAGCTAATTAAAAGGGCTCACCGTTCTGGCCCCTGCCAGGGGTAGTATCTTAACCAGAAGCCATTTAATCAGGATGTTGCTGCCTGGAAATTTGGTGGCACTGGCAGCAGGCTATAAATAAAAAGTGGCCAGATGCAGTCCCTGGGCAGGATCAAAGTGTTAGGCAGGTCAGATCTGGCCCTTGGGCTGCATTTTGCCCGCCCTGGACTATAGGATCAGACCCGCTAATAGATTTAGCCTCTTCCCCCACATCCCCTCCTCCTGTCTCCTTAGGAGGTCTAGAATTGTGGTTGCTTTCCAATCTACAGTGATGTGTGCCACTTGTCATGACTGCAGTTCCTATGGGGAGGAGAGGGAGGAGCAGCCATAATAGGAGGTGAAGTTTTTCAACTCCGGTACAGTAAGTTTGCTGTACATTCTTGCTGCCCTCCCATCTGCCTGCTACTCTCATCTACCATCAGTGGGCTTTCTCTTTCAGAGTACATCAAAATGGCTGACCATTACGTGCCTGTCCCTGGGGGAGCCAACAACAACAACTATGCAAACGTAGAGCTGATTGTGGATATTTCCAAGAGGGTTCCAGTGCAGGTACAAACAGTACACTGTGATTTTGTCTTTGTGGGCTAGGGATAACTTCATAGCTCAGAAGCCATGAACCTGAAGCTCAGAAATCATCCTGGGCATGTTTGATGATCTGGAAATGGGTCCTGGCATTAGTCAGGTAATTCTGAGGGGACAGCCAGGGATTTTAGGGCCTGCCAATGCCTGTGCACATTGATGGAAAGATTCCTGTTGGTTTCAGTGGACAAGGAGAGAATGGGAGTGTGTCTTCAGAGCTGGGGCTCTGGCTGCTGACTGAGAGGTGATTATTTGCAATCCCAGCGTTGTTGCAGTGGAGTGGGTTGCATGGTGAAATTTCAAACAGAAATGGCTCTGAAACTATTATCCCTGTTCTCTCTGTCCCACACCATGACCTTCAAAGCCTGGAGGGGCTGGTATCTTATTGTGTGCCGTCAGGGCTGTGCCTGAGGGGAAGATGCCACCATGTTGAGTAGGCCCTCTGTTTAGTGTCCCAGGCCTCTGTCCTTTGAGGAGCGAAGAACAAAGGTGCCCACAGATCATTACCTCCATGACAGGACTGAGTGGGGGTGCCCCTTCAGGAAATGGCTTTCTGACCACTTATGCCTTTAATCGCATGGGTTGCTCTCGGAAGAGGGCACATGGAGTGTAGAGAGAGGCTCTAGCTGTTGCTAGGATTAAGGTGCTGTTGACTTGAGCCTGGGCAGTGCAGGATGCTGTGACCAACCGACAGGAGGTTGTCTGTGCAGCTAGCAGTTCCTCACAGATACTGCCTTTCTTTCATCACAGGCCGTGTGGGCTGGCTGGGGCCATGCTTCTGAAAACCCCAAGCTTCCGGAGCTGCTGCACAAACATGGGGTGGCTTTCCTAGGTAGGATTCTTGCTTATTTCCCTCAGTGTGGTCCTCGTCTTAAACCAACAAAACCCACCACTGTCCAAGGGAGTCACCTATGCTGCATTGGCTTCCTTGACTTCTGGTGGGCACTGCTATGTCTGGGTATGGTGTTTGTGTGTGTATTGGTCCCACATTAGGGATGTAAAAGAACAATTAATCAGTTAACCTAACATATAACTGGTTAGCCAGTTATATGTTAGGTCAGTGGTCACCAACCAGTAGATCAGGATCTACTGGTAGATCTTGGAGCCTCTGACAGGTAATCTTGAGAGGTTTGGCCAAGAGGCTATCAAGTGCTGGCACTTCAGTTGCCCCTCCCCCCCCACTGCTGCACAACTGCTGCTCTTTGCCTTGGAGCTGCCTCCCCCTCACCCCGGGAGCCTCCTGCTTGCTGTATAGGATAGGGGAGGGAGAAGAGGGGTGCTGTCAAGTGCCCCCTCTCCCACCCTCTATACTATTTCCACAAAGCAGAGTGGGGGCACAACAGGACTTGGGAAGGAGCGGTGCAGGGCCAGGGCAGGGGTGAGCCTGCCTTAGCCCCACTGCACCACCACCCAAGAGCCACCTGATGTACGCAGTGCCAAGTTGGAGCCCAAAGCCTGAAACCCTACCTCAGTCATGAACTCCCTCCTGCACTCCAAGCCCCAACCCTAGCCTTGAGCACCCCTGCATCCAAATGCCCTCCCAGAGCCTGCACCTAGAAACCCCTCCAGCACCTCAACTGCCTGCTCTAAGCTCATCTCAGAGCCCCTCTCACACTCCAAATCCCTTAATCCAAGACCAGAGCCTGCACCCTAACTTACTGGCCCTTCCTGGTGAAAGTGAGGGAGTATAGGGGCGGGGAGGAAGATGGAGTGAGCAGGGGGAGGAGCCTCAGAGAAGGGGCACAAAGGAGGCAGGGCCAGGGTATTTGGGTTTGAGGTAGATCTCAGAATGCACTTGAATTCAAAAAGTGATCTCATGCTTTAAAAGATTGGTAACCACTGTGTTAGGTTAATCTAATGTTTAATCTGTTAACTGACCAAGTGAGAGCCTGGGCAGGGGACCGTTCTAGCCCAGCTGGAGCAGCCTACAGTACCTGGGGCTCCACCCTTGCACTGGCTCTAAGGCTGGGATGGCCACCCCCAGCAGGATCCCAGTTCTGGGGTTGGTGCACCCCAGCAGTCTGCTGGGGGCAGGGTGCTCCCAGGCACTGGTTAACCAGTTACCCATTCCCATCCTGTAAGTCTTCTAATATAGGGCTTCGCAAATCAGGGTTCACAGAGACCAGTGTTCTGTGGAATTTTTTCCATCCATATGCAGAATAAACTTTGGTATGTGCACTGAGACTAGTGGGGTACACATTTGCATATGAAACACATGCTGCTGGCTGTGGGCACTCTGCTAATCAGTTGGGTGGCCTTTGAATCCTTCCTGGGTGGCCGCCCAAGTGCTCAGCTTATAAGGTACACGTTGGAGACGCCCCAATAACGTTCCTAGGAGTGGGTCCTTTTACTCAGTTGTGTTTGATTCAGTTGGAGAGTGGGTGGGAGGTGGATTTCCGTGTCTCTCTTTGAAAAAAGGTTCCATGGTGTCAGTGAGTGAGAGGCACTAACCTCTTCATGTTTTTGTTTTCTGATGGCTTTAAGGTCCTCCCAGTAAAGCCATGTGGGCTTTGGGAGATAAAGTGGCCTCCACCATTGTAGCCCAGACTGTCCAGATCCCCACATTGCCCTGGAGCGGAAGTGGTAAGAGAGCCTTCTACGTGAGATAAGCTAAGATCAGACAAAGTCTGTTTCATATTTATTTGGGCATTTTTTGTCTCATTTTGTATTGGTCAGACTCCTTACAGAAGGGAAAAAATGGGGAAACTCTGAGCCAGGGGTCAGATCTTGAGTGGGGTGTTGCCTCTTCTCTACCCATGCGCATTTACGTGCTCACTTTTCCCTGCTAGGAACAGCCACTCCACCATTAAACCATCAACTGCAGTTGCTGTAAAAAACAAAGTTTTTTGCTGCTTTCCTTTCTCTCTTTCTTTGTCTTGATGCATCTCTTTTTCCTTGGGCCTTAACTTGTTGCTGTTACCCTCATCAGTAATTTTTTTTATACAGTTCCTTTTTTTTTTTTTTTTTTTCTAAACTCCCCCATTCTTAACCTTCTCCTCTTCTGCAGTAGCCATTCTCCCCTTATTGTACTGACCTTCTCTGTTTTCTGTCTCTTTCCTTTCCACTTCTGCTGTCTCTTGGCTGCATTTCAGCTTTCTAGAGATGGGTGCTTGAGCCTGGTTCCTGATCACTCTTCTACCATGGGCCAACAGGAGGTGGAGAGAATTGGCAGGTGTTTCTGCCCACATGTTAGCGATGCTGTGATCTCTGCATGTTTGTTCTCCGGCTCAGGGCTACTCTCCCATGTAACAGGGCTTTGGGGAATTCAGCTGTACCCTGCTGACTCAGTCCTGGTTGCTCTCCAGAAAAACTGTGCACCCCAGCTTGCTTTCCCATGTGACTGATAGTAGAAAGATGACTGTAGTAGTTCCTATGGCTGGGCGGCTGCTGAGGAAGCTTCAGTTACTTGCCAAATGCAGCCATTTGCCATAGATGTCTGAGGCATGAAGGCATTCTGAGGTCAGCGTTTCATTCCGTAGGTCTTGTGGCAGAATGGACAGAGCAGGATTGTGAGCAGTGGCGAACAATCAGTGTCTCCCTAGAGACTTATGCACGAGGCTGTGTAAAGGACATGGATGAAGGTCTGGAGGTAAAGGTCTTAACCCAACAGCAGCTCCATTCATTTTTGTTGAAATTGCAAATGGGGACTCATTATTCAGTGGGTGCATTTCCAGTGGTGTCCCAAGGAGATCACTTCTTGTCCCCTATTTAACATTTTTATCAATGATCTAGAAGAAAACACAATCATCCTTGCTAAAGCTTGCAGCTGATGCATAGTCTGGGATAATGATAAATAGTTAAGAGGGCAGGTTACTGATTCAGAGTGATCTGGTGACTTCATGAACTGGGAGCGAGCAAACAAAGTGAATTATAATATGGCTATGTGTAAATGTAGGCCTCTGAGAACAAAGAATGCAAGACCTGTTCACAGCTTAGGAGCCGCTATCCTGAGAAGCAGGGACTCGGAACAAGTTTTGGGGCAGGAGTGTATAATCAGCTGAATATGAGCTCCCGGTGTGACACTGACCAAACAAAAGATCTCTACTCCTACTCAAGGTTCTTTTATCTCTGTATTTGTTACTGGTGTGACTGCTGCTGGAATACAGTGTCCATTTCCAGCATCCACCCTCTGGGGGAAAAAGGGATAGAGAATAAGACAGAGAATATCTTATTGCCTCTATATAAAACCAGGGTACGCCCACATCTTGAATATTGCATACAGATGTGGTCACCCTATCTCAAAAAAGATAACTTGGCATTAGAAAAGGTTCAGAGAAGGGCAACAAAAATGATTAGGGGCTTGAAAGGGGTCCCATGTGAAGAGAGATTAAAAAGACTTGGACTTTTCAGCTTAGAAAAGAGGAGACTAAGGGGGGGGGATATAATAGAGGTCTATACAGTCATGACTGGTGTGGAAAAAGTGAAATCAGGAAAAGTTATTTACTACTTCTTATATTATGGGAACTAGGGGTCACCAGGTTAAATTAATAAGTGGCTGGTTTAAAACAAACAAAAGGAAGCTTTTCTTCATGCAGCGCACAGTCAACTTGTGGAACTCTTTGCCAGAGAATGTGGTGAAGACTAGGACTTAACAGGGCTCAAAAAAGAGCTACATAAGTTCATGGAGGTTAGGTCCATCAATAGCTATTAGCCAGGATGGGTAGAAATGGTGTCCCTAGCCTCTGTTTTTCTGGAAATGGATGACAGGGAAGGGATCATGTGAGGATTACCTGCTGTGTTCCCTCCCTCCGGGGCATCTGGCATTGGCCACTGTCAGCAGACAGGATACTGGCCTAGGTGGATCCTTAGTCTGACCCAGTATGGCTGTTTTTATGTAAAGGATGTTTATAGTTTGGAAATGGTTCAAAGAAAAGCCATAAGAATCATTAAAGGATGAGTGATAGACTAAGCTCTTTGAGTTTATTTAACTTAATGAAAGAGAGGATCCTGGTGTGACTTGATCAGTCTATAAGTAATGACATGGCGACTAGGGATATAAGCGACTAGTGAACTATCTGATAAGCAAATGCTTATCAGGTAGTTGAGTAGGAACTCGACTAGTTGCTTTCTTTCCCCCTTGCTGCCTGGAGGAGCAGCAGCCAGTGCTGGGGGGGAGATGGCTTTGCTGGTTTCCGCCAGCACTATCTCTGCAGGGGAGGTGGGGAAATGGCGTGAGTGGAGATTGAAACATTCCCACTTGCGCTAGTCCAACTGCTGCTCCTCTCCTTTTGAAATGTACAGGAACTGTGGGTGGCTCTTGCACATTTCAAAGGGAGAGACCCAGCTGTTCTGCTGCCTCTCTGCCTTTGAAATGTACAAGGGGCACAGGCATTTAGTAATGGGCTCTGCAGTCCAGCAGAGAAGAGTGTAACTTGAGTCAGTAGCTGGGAGTTGAAGCTAGACAAATTCAGACTGGAAAATAAGGGGCAAATTTTAATGGTGAGCGAACCATCAGAACAATTTACCCAGGGTCATGGTGGAGTCTCTGTCATTGACCATTTTAAAATCTAGACTGGCCATTTTTCTAAAAGCTATTCCATAGAAGTTACTTTGGGGGAGTTCTACAGATGGTTGGTACTGGAGGTCAGACTAGATTGGTATGGGCACATTTTTGGCTTGAGGGCCACATCAGGGCAGGGAAACTGTATGGCAGGACATGGACGTAGGCAGTAGTGAAAGTACCTTAAAAGTTCTTAGAGGTACTGTCCTATTTCAACCCAGGTCCCTGCCAACTCTTTAAATAGCTCCCTGCTGGCTTTCGCTGCAGCTCAGCCAGCTTTTGCTAGAGCTGCGCACCCACTTACTTTCACCTCTGGATGTAGGGTTCGGGTAGGGGTTTGGGTGTGGGAGACGTTGGGGCGCAGGCTTTGGCTGGATGCCACTTACCTTGGATATATCCCGTTTGGTGGTGCAACAGGGCTGGGAGTGGTGTGGAAGGCAGGTGGATCTGAATGCTGCCCTCACCTGCAGTCATTGCTTCCATCGGCCATGGTTCCCTGTTCCAAGCCAATGGGAGCTGTGAGGACAATGGCAATGGGAGTCCCAGGGGCTGCGGGGAGTTGCTGGCTGCTTCTGGGAGTGGTATGGGGTGTGTGAGAGCCTACCTTTGCCCAATTGTGCTGCTGACCTGGTACTCCTAAGGGCCAGATTAAAAGCCCTGACTGGCCAGATGCAGCCCATGGGCCATAGTTAACCCCCACTTCCCCAACTCCCAGCCTAGATCACACTGGGCTCTTTTGCCCCTAGAATCTATTCATCTCTTCCTTATTTGGATTCCTAATAGTAATAGAAAGGGGCCTGTCCAGAGCGCTTTCTCCCCACCACATGTCACAGAAATAAACAAATGTCAGCAGTGACTTTCGCATCCCTAGCAGCCAGCAGAACCTCCCACTGTAGAGCCAAATTCTCACCACACCATCCTTTATGCAGCAGTCTGTACAAAATAGTGGGATGCTGCAATCCAGCAGACCAGGGTTGGTTTGGACCAGAGCTGATGGGAGCTCCTCCCTTCCCATGGCTGATCAGCCACCCACTCCCTCTGTTAAATTGAGAGGGATTTGGTGAGTGCACTTGCGTCTATAGTGTTCACTCTGGACAAACTGAACCCCAGCGTGAAGGGGGCCCGATGCTGTGGGCCGCGATTTGGGCTGTGCCCATTTGCTCTGGCGCTGCATTTGCCCCAGAAACCACTACACCTTTCCCTTCAGCTTCCAAGCCCTTTCCCTCCTTCAGGTGGCTCAGAGGATTGGCTACCCCGTGATGATAAAGGCTTCGGAGGGCGGCGGTGGCAAAGGAATCCGGAAGGCGGAGACTGGTGAGGAATTCACTGGCTGCTTCAGACAGGTGAGAGACTGGGAGGAGAGTTTTTACCCCATGTCCCACTTCTCTAAATTTGTCCCCTCAGACGAGTAAGAGGCGCTAAGGAAGATGCCTCTCCATCCATCCCCATCCAAAAATAGACCTTTCACAAGTGATACACAGGTACATGATCCCTGTGACCCCAAATGCCATGGACAGGAGGGTCAAAGGTCCAGCCAGTGGCATGCAGCAGGACTAGCAGGCGAGTCTGGTGTCTGCAGCAGGGTTATGGTCCCACCCTCTACTCACAGGCAGAGGAAGAGGAGCAATGCAGCCGCTCTCCCGGTTGCGTTGCTTGGGGGAGGAGGCAGGACCACCCTGGCACTTGCCTGCAGGAAGCGGAGCAATGCATCTGGGAGCACAGGCTCCACTTCCCCTGCTGCTGCAGGTGAGGTGGCGGGGAGATCCCTGCTGCTGGTGCCAACCCCCCACCCCGCCTCACTAGTTCCCCTGGCTGCTGCCATTGGGGAAGAGGCGGGGTGGGGTGAGAGTGGAGCAAGGGCAGGGAAAGGGTGGAGCAAGGTGGGGAGGGGGTGAAACAGGAGTGTGGAGATGTGAGCCTGGAGTAAGAGGGGGTTGTCCTGGCCCTTCCCTGGGCTGGAGAATGAGTCACGTGTCTGGTGGCCCCGCTGGTTCTCCCTCATACTAACCCCTGCTCTCTTTTTAACTTCCCCACAGAACTTCCCCTCCCTTCAAATCCTGCCTTTTTAAATTTTTTTCTCTTTAAAAGCATATTTAGCAGAAGAGCATGCATTTCCTGGTGTTTCCCTGACTCCTTTTACTGGCATATTTGGGTTATCAGTTCAAATGCAGATTATATTTAAAAAAAAAAAAAAGTAAAACATGCAATACGTTGGGTCAGGAACATGAGATATTTATAGTGGTGCCAAGGTCTGGTGCCAGCCCTCTGCCTAGTGGTGAATTTCTCTCAGAGGGGATGGGTTTACCCATGTCCTCGATTTCAGGGAGACACACGCTTGGATTTACCATGTGAATGCATTTCTGATGCTCTTCTCCTGCCCTCCCAGGTGCAGAGTGAAGCCCCAGGATCCCCTATCTTTGTGATGAAATTAGCCCAGCACGCCCGGCATGTGGAGGTGCAGGTGCTTGCTGATCAGTACGGGGATGCCATTTCGTTGTTCGGCCGCGACTGCTCCATACAGCGCAGGCATCAGAAAATAATTGAAGAGGCACCGGTGACGGTAGCAGCTCCCTCTGTGTTTGACTTTATGGAGAAGGTAGGTTATTCTACATCTGGCCTGTGGGATAGGTGGAGGTAGTGCTGACAGAGGGGATGTTAGAGAAAAGGAGCATTTTAGCTGCTGCTTTTATTGTATGTATTACAATAATGCCTAGGAAGGCTGAGCAAGAGGTCAGGGCCCCTTTGTGCAGGGCACTGTACAGACAAATGACAGAACAGACAATGCCAGCCAGTGGGAGCTTTCACTCTCAGTATAAATGGAAAATCCTTCTCCTCCCCACCCCAAGGATGAACTGATGTTTGTGCGCAGCCCTCACATTGTAGCCAAATGCTTAAATGCACAAACCCAGGAGGTTGCTTCATTAACTGAACCGTAACGAGGCATTTTAGTTCCTAGGGTAAGCAAATATATTTGCACCCTCCTACCATTTTTTTGTCATTTTTCCACCCAGCAATGAATTTTGTGGTTGTGTTTTCTCCTCCCTTCTCCCCCCCCCCCCCATCAGAGGCTGGGTGGCCCATTGAAGTGAGTTGGGGGTGGAAGTGGCGTTCTCTCCCCGAGCCCTGTAGGGCTTCATGTGTCCCCTCTGTTTTTGCCTACTCAGCTTTGCAACCCAGGCTGCTGCCTCAGCCTGCCCTGCCCTGGTGATAGCCTTGCTCCTGAGCATCAAGCAAGCTAAGCTATCCCTGTCACAGTCCCCTCAACCAGGGTGTGATGGATCGGATCACAGAAATCCCCTTGGGGCTGACCCTTGCTGTGTTGATCCAACCACTGATGCCTGCCACCCTGCCCACTGGGGCTCCCTACCCCCCCCGTCCCGCTAGGCCAGAAGCTCTGGTCTCCCCTGAGCCAAGGCAGAGTTGGAGTTACCGCCCCCTGCAGAGCCACACAGACGCTGAACCAACTCGGCTCTGGGAGGACTCCGCACCGTGACACAGGGATTCTCAGCGTGGGAGCCAGCACCACCCTCCCTCTTCTAGAGTCATAAATCTTTTGTTGTAGCATGGGGCTGTGGCATGGAACCACGGTGGATCAGCTCTGAATGAAAGGGTCTGGCCCTTAATGAGGGGCCTGTTCCTTACTTCACAAGCCTCTGGGACCTCTCACCTGGTGGAAGTGATTTTTTGGTGTCTGCCATCACCTTTCTGCAGTACCCTTTTTTTTGAGCAACTAAGGGCCACAGGTCTCCATTGTACTGGGTGCCGCACCCACACAGAAACATAAACAAATGGCCCCTATAAAGAGTCACTCAATCACCTGAGCTGTTGGTAAGGGTGGGGGCTGTTTGTTTTAACTAGCATTTTTACCTATGACTTTGATTTTCTGCTTGGAAATTTTTCTAGCTCTCACTGTTCACCTGTAGTTTGGCAGCTCTGTTGCCATTGTGCTTAATGTGGCAGAGGTAAGCGGAACTTCTAAAGTCTTGGTACTTGCAGATGGGACATGGCTTAACTAACAAGGTGGTGGCTTTTATTCCTCAGTCCCTAGATTGCTCTCCATGGCTCTGTCCCATCTCCTGATGACTTCTGTGGCTTCCATCTTTCTGTGGTGCATTGTATGGCTCTCAGTTACCTGGTGCACACTACAGCCGTGTAACTTAATGGAGCACAACCAGAAATTGCTTTACAGCATTAATGTAAAAATTGATTCTCCCTATTGGCTTATGCTATTGTTTTTTCTCTTCATTTGTATGTCTTTGGCATTTGTCTTCTCCCAATCTGATGTACTTCCCTGGAAATATTGCATAAGGGACATGTCAGAAACATGCACGTAACAGAATCTAAGCATCAGGCAAAGCCCCTGCGCTTGTGGACTAGCAGGAAAGAGCCTCACAAAAGCCAGATCTGTCTGTGTCATGTTTTCAGAGTGCAGTACGCCTGGCGAAGACGGTGGGTTATGTGAGTGCAGGCACGGTTGAATACCTCTATAGTGAAGATGGAGGCTTCCACTTTCTGGAGTTAAATCCCCGCCTGCAAGTAGAACATCCTTGCACAGAAATGATTGCTGATGTGAACTTACCAGCTGCTCAGCTCCAGGTATTCGACATTTGCCAGACCATTTCCCTCCCTCCGCCCCCCCCTCCCCTCCCACAGATGCATTTCTTCAAGCTGTTGCAGCACGCAAACAGTTCTGAGGCGCTCATTGGTTTGAGACATGTGCTGTGTGTGAGGATTGGTGCCTGTTAAAGGTACTGGATTGACAGGCAAGAAGAGAGAAATTCTCTCCTCCCCCCCTCCCCCCCCCAGTCCACAGGGGAGCAAGTCCTTGCATGATTTCCCACTCCCAACCAGCAGGAGCCATCCCCAGCAGCGAGAGGGGCTGTCACATGTGGTCTCCATGCCCCATCAGTCCCAAGCACCTCAAAAATACACTCCCAAGGTGACCGCTTGTGTTGACTGAGCTTAAGCTTACTCCAGAGAGGGTTCTGCACAGCCAACACATGGCTGCCTGGTTTGGTTCCCTCAGGAGGGGTGGGATTTAAGCTAGTGACCTAGAGAGTAAAAAGCTTCTTTTCCCACTGATTGTCTCTGTGTGATGCTGCAGCCTCAGTCCAAAGCTAATTTAGACCATTGTGTCTCTCTCCTTCCTCCCTCCCCCCCCCCCCCCCTGCAGATTGCAATGGGAGTCCCCTTGCACAGAATCAAAGACATCCGAGTGCTGTATGGAGAGTCGCCGTGGGGCGATACGCCCATCTGCTTTGAGAACCCTGCAAATGCCCCAGTGCCCAGAGGCCATGTCATTGCTGCTAGAGTCACCAGTGAAAATCCTGATGAGGTAAGTAAACACAACCCTGTTTAGAAAGCTCCTGCTCCAGACGAGCAGATTTTAAAAGTTACAGGGGGCAGGCCACGACCTTGTTTTTGAGGAAGATCTGAACTCTGACCAGTCTATTGATAAATGATCAAAATATTTGGAGCTATTCCCAGATGAGATCTGTGGCTTTAATGAACTCCACAGGCATATTTATGTAATCTCTGCTATTTGCATTGGAATTCCTCTTTATTGACTTGTGCCTATTTTGTTTTCATTGTAACTTCTTTGTTTTGTTTTTGTTTTGTTTTTAAATTTTATGCTGACTCTTAGGGGTTCAAGCCAAGCTCGGGGACAGTGCAGGAGCTGAATTTCCGTAGCAGCAAGAACGTCTGGGGTTATTTCAGTGTGGCAGCTGCTGGCGGTTTGCACGAATTTGCTGATTCACAGTTTGGACACTGTTTCTCCTGGGGAGAGAATCGGGAAGAGGCTATCTCGTCAGTATTGTCCTCCCAATAGTATTAGCAATGAGTATTCTTAGAGGGACTCTAGAGCCACTGAATGTTGATGGATTTAGATATAAAAATATGTGGTTTGAAAGAGGCAATTATCCTCTTCAGCATTTCTGAGCAGTTTGGTTCCTACAGGGGGATATGGAGACTGTTCAGACTAAACTGAAATATTCAGAAACTTGTGATTTAGCCTTGTTTAAGCTAAAAACACTTAATGCTTAGCTTTAGATATTGTTCTTAAGGGTTCTCATCATGTGCCTTTCTGAATCAGGGCCTCTCAGAGCTACTCTGTTACCTTTCAAAGTAAACTTCTTCCCAGCAGGCCAAAAAACCCTACTTTCTCTAGAAGGTGAACATGCAGAGAGGGCAGATTTTTTTTTAATAATATATGCTGAGACACAGCCTTTTACTTTAGGCTGTCTCTCTTCAGAGTTATAGAAACACTTTGTGTCTAGATTTTTATGAAGTTGCTTGTTGCCCATGGTGTCTGAGAGTTCACATACAGCAGAGCTACTCAACTTTGGAAATCCCAGGGGCCACAGTGATACTCACAGCACATGCCAAGGGCTGCAGCTAAAGTGTGGTTGCATATACATTTTCAAATATATGCAAATAGCTTCTTTCACACTGATGGGCATAGATACAAAGATTAAGGTAAAACTATGCAACACGCAGGCCCCATTTAAGTCAGTGCTGCTGATATTAATAAAATGCAATATTTACCCAATTCCCACCCATATGACAGCACTTTTAATGAGCAATGACAGTCAGGAATTTAACTACTAAAACGCATAGCCACAGAAATCATTATATTGACTCACAGTTGTGGAGTATATTCCCAGTGGAGGACATTTTCAAAGGATCCCAGTTGTGGGCCGCATGTTGAGCCCAGCGTAAACCCATACCGCACCACGGGCCTCAAACAGATGGGCTGCGGGCTGCATGTGGCCCGTGGGCCGCATGTTGAGTAGCCCTGATACACAGCATCCTCGGACAACTAAATTCTGTGTAGCTTGCTGTATCTCTTGGCTGCTAAGAGCTTACTTGCTCAGTAATAGACATCCAGTCTAAAAATGTGGCATATGTGTTGGTATATTTTGTGAGGAAATGTTTATCATCTGCTCTTGCACTTGGTGATTATTAGATACATCAGATTTTGGGTCTTTCATACTTCGTATGATTGTAAATGAACTGTGGGGAGAGAGAGGCAAAGTGGAAGGGAGATAATTGTCCTATATGTCCCTAGCTGTGAATACAGATCATGCAGGATTAAAAGAGGAACTTTTATTTATTTTATTTTTTTTAAAGGAATATGGTTGTGGCGCTGAAAGAGCTGTCGATCCGTGGGGATTTCAGAACAACAGTCGAGTACCTGATTAAGCTGCTGGAGACAGAGAGCTTTCAGAACAATGAGATAGACACCGGCTGGCTCGACCACCTGATTGCTGAGAGAGTACAGGTAGAAGCTGAGCTCTGACTCTCCTCCTTTTGGCTAAACATCTTCATTCTCACATGGACCTGCTATCTGCAGTAGACTGGAAATGTCTCTTTTTTTCTTTCCCCCCTCCCCCACCCAACCCAGGCCGAGAAGCCGGACACCATGCTGGGCGTGGTTTGCAGTGCTCTGAATGTAGCCGATGCCTTGTTTAGGACTTGTATGACAGACTTCCTGCATTCGCTTGAAAGGTGAAGTGCAAAGTAACTAATGGGGTTAACTGCTAGGAAGTGTGGCCATTTAACCATTGTTATGACCACATAGTGTGAGAGAAGGGACGTTAGGTGCTGTGTTTGAGAAGCAATGACCAAGGTGCCCTACCAGGGCCTAGAAGACCTGGTTTTGTTCCCAGCTCTGTCACTAGGTGACTGTGGGCAACTCACTTTCTCTGTCTATGCCTCAGTTTCTCCACCCATCTTTTCTGTGTGGACTGCAGGCTCTCTGAGACAGGGAGTTTCAGACTGCCTCTTACTGTGCTTGTATGTACAGCACCTTGAGCATTTGGGTTCCAGTCTTGGTTAAGGACTGTACCTATTACTGTACTAATGTCTCAGAGGGGTAGTCATGTTAGTCTGTAACTAAAAAAAACTTAAAACAGCAATGGACCTGTAGCATCTTAGAGACTAACCAAAAATATATAGATAGTATCCTTGTTATTGAACTGCATGACTTTGTTTTTCAGTTTTTTATCCAGATACTTTTATTTGTGTGTGTGTGTGTGTGTGAGATCCCAGGTTTTCTGGCACTTAAGCTGATTGTCACATACCCATGGGCCAGTGGTTTATGCTTTTGTCTAATGCATGTTCCTGACTTAGCAGAGTGAGACCTAACCAGCTGTTGACTAATTAGCCACAAAGGGAGTTAAAACAAGGCACAGAATATTGCCTCGTGATTTAAATTACTGATTTCCATAGTGGGGTGTGCAGACAGTGCTCCTATATTCCAGGGGTGGTCAAACTTACTGAGCCTCTAAGCCACATATTACAATCTTCAGAAGTTTGAAAGCCTGGTTAGGTATGAGGGATTCAGCCCTGTCAGGAGGGACGTCTCAGGGTTCAGTCCTGCAGGAGGTGCCTGCCAGGGCTCAGGGCTTCAGTTCCAGTCCAGCTTGAAGCCGTGAGCCCTGGCAGGCAAGTCTGGTAGGTGGAGAATGGGGGAGGAGTTTCTCAAGTTGCACTTTAACTGTAAAAGAGCCACAGTGTAGCTCATAAGCCAGGGTTTGGCCACCCCAATTATATTCTTTATCAAATACAGCTACATGGAAGTACAGAAACTTTTTGACCTTCAGAGTAGGGATGTAAAAAATGCCCTGAATAGTTAACCTGTTAAATGATTTGTTGAACTGGTTTACCATCTATTCCAGCCCCGGCTCTCTGCAGCCACTGGCAGCAGGGTGGCTGGGGTCCTGCCAGCAGGCTGTCATGGGGTTGGGGCTCTGGTTAGCTGACAAGCAGGCCGGTAAGGCATATGATTACTAGTTAATTTTTAAAATCCCTACCTGAGAGTCTTAATGGGGCCAGCAAAGATGTGATCTTAAAAAAGAAAACCCAAGGGCTTTGTCTTTTGCTTCTGCGACAGGAAGTCAGGTTAGATTGACTTAATGGTCCTTCCTGGCCTTTAAGTAGAGCTTTGCAAATCTGCGGATACCTGCTTTATATTCACGCATATCTACATCTGCGGATGTGGACGCAGATATCTGCACGTTATTTTTGTGGATTCAGATACACATTTTTTGTCTGTGCAGGGCTCTACCTTTAACATCTATGAATACAGTTTTTATTTTATTTTATTTTATTTTTTTACTTTAAGCATGTCAGATTCACTCTTCACCAGTTTGGTGTGGGACTTGTGGATTTCAGAGATGTGTATTGTTAACTTTCAAACCTTAGTTGAAGGGTCGGAGTGTAGAATCTTTTCAGTAAAGATTCTGTCTTCCAAGTGCAGATGATGGTAAAAACCAAAGTTTTAATCAGACCAGCTAAAAGTCCTTTTCCCTTCTCAATTGTTGAACATTCACTCTTGTGTTACTGTAATGATGGCAGAACTACTATCTTCTAGGGGAGATAAAAGCTTAATTTCCCATATGAAATAGCATGTTTTCTCCCTCACCACTCTTAAAACTAACAGATTGACTTTATACAATAGAAAGTTGGGTTTTGCATCCACTATTTCTCTTCACTGCAAGTCACCTTTAAAAGCTCTCTTCTGTAGCCCAGTGAGGTCTGAACCTCTTCTTTTGACTAGTGCTGATGAATAAGCCATGGCTGAGTTCTCTTGGTGTCTGACATTTTATCTTTGTCTCTTAGGGGCCAAGTTCTGCCAGCAGCTTTCCTGCTGAACATTGTAGAGGTACAGCTCATTTATGAAGGTGTGAAGTATGTACTCCAGGTAAACAGCATGTTGTGTTTTTTCCAAGCTTGTGGAGACTTTGGCTCATGCAGTCACTACTGTGCCAGTATAGGCAGACGCTACATGTGCCTTTCACTGGGACAAAGACAAGCCCTTCTGGGTGGGTATTTATCAACAAGATAATAAAAATATCTCCACTGTCCTCTTTTTTTTAAATGAGTTTTACTATTTGTTTTTATAGTATGGAGAATATTTCTGCTTCCATATGAACTGTTGCTGGAAGTAATCTAATAAATAAAGCACTGGCTTTTCCCATTCATACTCCCAGTGAGTAGCACTTTAGATAAGAAAGTGAGTTAACTATCATGGGAAAATGGAGAATCAGTTGAAATTAGGTTGAGCTGTAGAACCAGGCTAGTAGCAATTTGAACACTAACCTCCGACTCTGATCTAAATTTTTTTCTCAGTGACCACTGTGTGGACAGGCTCCAGTCCCCACAAGGCAGCAAGCCAGTCCCCGGTATCTAAAATGTTGAGAAACGCTGATCTAAACGACAAGGACGAGCATGGGGACGCCACGTCCAGATTTCACACAAGATCCTGATCCCACCCACTATACAGCTCTGCTTCTGGGGTCATCTTGAAGGGCTGATGGCACAGCAGTCTACAACGCAAGCCTCATGCCTGTTCTCCGGGAAGATTTTAATGTTCTCTTTTTAAAGACTCTCTCTTTGGTATTTTCCAACAGGTTGCCCGTCAGTCTCCGACAACATATGTCATTATAATGAATAACACTCACATCGAGATAGATGTGCACAGGCTGAATGATGGTGGGGTGCTACTTTCCTATGATGGTAACAGTTACACCACATACATGAAAGAAGAAATTGACTGGTAAGTTGGAGCACTGACCCATTCTCCCAGCAGCTTTCTTCTTAACTTGTCGACTAGACACAGCAGCAATTGCTGCAGCTGCTGCAGCTGGCGGCAAATCGGTTGAGCATGAACAGATCTCCCGCTCTCCTTTAAGCTACCGAATCACCATTGGTAATAAAACCTGTGACTTTGAAAAGGAGAAAGATCCGACCGTGCTGAGATCGCCCTCTGCTGGGAAACTGCTGAAGTACACTGTGGAGGATGGAAGCCATGTCTTGAAGGGGCACAGTTTTGCGGAGATAGAGGTAACTCTAGGTTCATGCGGAGTATGTCCCTGAGTGGTAAATGGCTTCCAAATCTATTTGCTTGTTAAAGAGATGCAGATTATGTTCAGGCATCTCTACAGTATTACAAGAGGAAGTCATGTCACTTTTGTGACACTTGCAAAAGAAAGTCCGTCTTTGGCTCTTGATGGTGCATGGATGATTTTCATTTATTACGCTCTGACTGTTCCACCAATCCTCATACAGGTGATGAAAATGATCATGACCCTGGCAGTGGAGGAATCTGGCCATATACACTATATAAAACGGCCGGGAGCATTGTTAGAGGCAGGCTGTGTCATAGCTGGCCTCGAGTTAGATGACCCTACCAAAGTGCATCCAGTGAGTATTGCTTCTGGACACAACCAGGCTAATTACTATTTACTTACATGACTAATCAGGAAAAAGTTTAAAAAAAACAACAAATAGTCTAGTCACACCCTGAAAACTAACAAAACATGTATATAGTGATAGAGATGCAGCCGTGTTTGTCTGGTCTAGCTGAAACAAAAGACAGGACTATGCAGCACTTTAAAGACTAACAAGATGGTTTATTAGGTGATGAGCTTTCGTGGGCCAGACCCACTTCATGTTATCATGAGCTTTTGCATGGTATGAACTGGGATATCAGATGGCTCGCACATTATTTTCCACATCTTAATGACTTAACCAAACAAACAATGAAGGTGCTAATGGTTCTTGATGTCTGTGTAGAATCTGGTGTTGGTCGTCTTCCTTTCCAAGTGCAAACTAATGGTTCTTATCAGCCTCTTGTAACTATTTAATCTTTAAGGTGCTACTAGACTATTTTTTTTGTTTTTTAAGTTTTTCCTGTTACAGATTAACTCGGCTACCCCTCTGAAGTTTATGACTAATCAGGTCATCCTTGACTTGTAACTCTCTCATGTACCTCTATCTTAATATGTTTGTTCACTCAGGGTTTTAACACGCAGGATGCTTAGCAATGATGTAGAATTTTGGGAATTTAAAGTCTGGCCTTTATATAAATATTCTGTTGGTCCTAGTTAGTCTGTATGTTAAGTATATATGCCTTGGGGGATTAGGGCAGAAAACTGAATTTTGATAATTAAGGCTTGATAGAAAATGACCAGAATAAGGAATTCTGACTTGAATTACTCTAATGCCTCTTATTTGGTGACTTACCTGTTGATTCATTCTGGCTACAACCTTCTTTGCATTATAGTTTAAAGTATGGATGGATGTGGAGCAGTTTTCTGCTCTGCGGTTGTTGTGCAGATGTATTTTTATAAATGGTAGTTTAATTTTAATGAGCTCTACCTTGCCTTTTTTTCTTCTCCACTCCAGTTTTATATTCCCATCTGTTCTTTTTTTCTCCTTACATTCAATTGCAGGCTCAGTTGTATACAGGTGGCCTCCCCATCCGGCAGACGTTGCCAATTGTTGGCCTGAAGCTACACCAGGTCTTTCACAATGTCCTGGAGAATATGATCAATGTCATGAATGGGTACTGCTTGCCAGAGCCATATTTCAGTGCAAAAGTAAGTGCCTTTCTATTCTGGCATCTGCTTCTGAGTATGCCCAAGAGTATGTTAACTGTTACGTTGATGCCAACACAATTTTTGTTCCCATATAACTTTGTTTTCTTTCAATTTTTCTCTCCCATGCATGAAGACCTGGATCTGCTCTCAGATCTAGTCTAACTTGTAACAAAAAACAGGACTAACAAGATGGTTTATTAGGTGATGAGCTTTCGTGGGCCAGACCCACTTCCTCAGATCAAATAGTGGAAGAAAATTGGCACAACCATATATACCAAAGGATACAATCAAAAAAATGAACACATATGAAAAGGACAAATCAAATTTCAGAACAGAAGGGGGATGAGGGGGGGAGGTAAATGTCTGTGAGCTAATGATATTAGAGGTGATAATTGGGGAAGCTATCTTTATCTTTATTTTGCGTAGATGAAAGAATGGGTGGGTGAGCTGATGAAGACCCTCCAGGACCCCTCCTTGCCTCTTCTGGAGCTGCAGGAAATCATGACGAGCGTGTCTGGCAGAATCCCGCCCTCCGTGGAGAAATCCATTCGAAAAGTAATGGCACAATATGCTAGTAACATCACCTCGGTGCTGTGTCAGTTCCCCAGTCAGCAGGTAAGCAGTACAAGAGGGATGGTCTGGTATTTCATCCTCACTAGTATCTCTGTAACTATCACAATTTTTTTTAAATGTTGAAGTGATCAGAATTTTTCAACTGAGAAGTTTTTCTGCTAAAAGATGAGGCTTCGCCAAAATATTAACGGGGAAAATGTCATATTCAATAACTTTTTTGTTTTAAAATTTTATTGTGGGGGTGAAATTTTTTTTATCAGCTCTATTTATTTAAGTTAAATGGGTTCCTCTTAAGGACTCCTGAAAGAATACACTTGTTGGTAACAGATTACAATTTATTTTGAAACCTGTTTATGCAAGTTCTCAGCCATGGAATGTCCCCTCCCCCTATCTGAAACTGAGCTAATCTCTTCTTTTCCTGTTAGAACTCTGAAAAGGTTAAATGTGTCTCTTTTCTGAGCTGCTACTCTGAATTTTCTCTGTAAACATACATAGAGGTCAAGCACACTGATCTATTCCAGCTATTTTCTGTAAATAGATTTCTGTCAAGCCAGGCACCATTTCCCTCCCCTAAAGCTTTCCAGTGTGGAATGATGAATGTCTGTCTTTCATTGTTCACGAGAGTGGTCATCTCTTTCATTGGACCAACTTCTGTTGGTGAGAGAGAAAAGCAAGTGAGTGGCCCGGGGCTCACACTTATCTCATCAACTGAAGTTGGTTCAATATAAGAGATGACCTTTCTTGTCTTGTCTCTAATATCCAGGGACTGATACAGCCATGCCTTCATTTCATTGCTCATAATAGTGGGTAGGATGTTAATTTTTTAAAAAGGGATTGTGGTGGTTTTTTCTGAATGATTCCTGGTGGGATCTAGGCAGACGTGGGATTGTCTTGTGGCAGTCAGGTTGATTGGCTGTTCAGCACTTCCCAGAGATGGTTTTTCTTTTCTTTCTAATGCTTGTTGCCCTTCCTCTTTTGTGGGGTTGGAATTTAATGTTTCCAATTTATGGAGACATTTCTACAGCATTGTAGTAGGGATGTAAAATTCCGTTTTTAATCTGTTAACTAGTTAAATGTTATGTTTAAATGGTCAACCACTTAAACGGGCTCCCTTGGGTGGGGCTGCTCTAGCCTGGCCAGACGGCTGGTTAATGGGTAACCAGTGACCTCTCTACCTTGTAGTGCCCCAGAATTGCAATAATAAGGACACAGGATCAGTCATGCAAATACTTACTGTGAATAGTGTAACTATTGAAACTAAGTTAACTGCTTACATGAATTTGGGTCAACTTCTGTGAGTGAGTCATTGCAGTGCCTGTCCCTGATATTTGGGAAAATGAAAGTGATGTACTGTTGCTCATAGACTGGGAATTTCAGGGAAGCAGAACAGTTAGATGCTTGGGCTTGTTTGAAAATCCAGCTAGAGTTCCTGCTAACTAGTAGTCTCTTAAAGTCAGTGTGCGTAGGGTGCCTGTGAGTCGCATCCCCTTGGTCTTCCAGACTGTTGCACCCAAACTACTTTTCACGCTTGTGTTCCCTCTGCTCTGTGCAGATTGCCAGCATACTGGACAGCCATGCAGCCAGTCTGCAGAGGAAGGCAGACCGGGAAGTCTTCTTTATGAACACACAGAGCATTATGCAGCTAGTCCAGAGGTGAATGTCTTCCTGTGCTGCAGCACACCGTATGGTGTGGCAGGTTTCCAGAGGTGCTATGAAGTGCTCTTGTCGAAACTAGCACTGGCCCTGACTCCCAGGCAGGTAGAGAAGGTGCAGAGCAGCGGGGCTAGTGTGGCCAATGCTGGTGTAGGTGACAGCAGGATGGGCCCCTGTGAGAAGACTGGCAGTGATGCTGCACCCTTCTCTGTCCTGAGCAAGTAGAACATCTGGTGAGCACTGCTTCTTGGCTCATGCTCCAAGGGCCCTTGTCTCAAGTCATTTGCCTGCCCCAAGTGAGGAGGATTCACCCTGACTGCCTCTGTCTATGCTGGAGTCCCAGCAAAAGCAGCATAGCCAATGTGAGGGCACATATTAGCTCTGGGATGTGGCACACTCTGTCCTCTCTCCTGTTCCCAGGTACCGCAGTGGCATTCGGGGCTACATGAAATCCATAGTCTTAGACTTGCTGCGAAGATATTTGCAAGTGGAAACCCAGTTCCAGCAAGGTCAGAGGAAGTGGTGGTGTATTTTGCTCAGGGCCCAGTGCTGTTCTGCAGGCCCAGGGGAGCAAATCTAACTGAGGGTGTGTGCTGTCTCCCCAGCCCACTATGACAAATGTGTGATAAACCTGAGGGAGCAGTACAAATCAGACATGACCCCAGTGCTCGAGTGCATCTTCTCGCATGCCCAGGTGGCAAAAAAGAATCTACTGGTGATCATGTTAATTGTAAGTAGGGATGGCAACCTCTATGCAGCGAGGGTGGGTGTTTAAGTTGGGTCAGAAACAGCTGTTGAGATGCAGTGTAGAGTGTTACAACTGACCTGGAAGGCAAATACTGAATACAAGGAAATAAGGGCATGAGGAAATGAAGAGGTCTATAGTCTTAGGTTTTGCCTAGCAGCTTGCTGGTGACTCTTTAATAGAAGGGCTCCATTGCAGTGTTTATAAGAAAAAAGCTCAAACTGCAACTGAGAGAGCTTGAAAAATTAGCAATCTGGGAATCTTCCCTATAATAAGAGGGTTGATTTGAGGTATTGTTGCAATCTGTAAAAGGGAAAAATTAAAGCAAATACCATGAACTGATACATAACATGTACATGCTGAGTGTCTCCTGCCTCAGTTATTCTTACAGCACGTTAATAATTCTTAATACCCGTTCAGAGCATCGGATGTAGAACGTCTGTGGAATGCTTTATTAACGTCAATTAAGCTGCCTTATTAAATCTGCTTTGCTAATGGGGAAACTTAGGCAGGTTTAGTTTAGAACTCTCTTGGGCAGCCTATTGCATTGTTTTGCCCTTCTCTTATTTTGTTGTAACAATTAAACTTCTGCATATGTTTTGAAGAAATAATTTGGTCTTACCTGTTTTACAACAAAGTTGGTTTTCAGATGTGACAATATTTGCTTTTAACTTTTTCGACGGTATCCTCCAAAATTGTTGATAGTGGCTTCTTCCTTGGTGGAGCAGTGATTAAATTATCTTCCCTTTTCTGTGCTGACCTTTAAGAAAAGGGTAGGTTTTCTGGTCAGTGTTTATAAAGGAGATCAAACCAGAATGATCAGTGGTCCTTTCTGGCCCTTGAGTCTATGAAGAACAAAAATTGGCTCAGAGTGAGTACGTTAGAAGAGAAAGTAAGGACTGTAGATGGAGTTCCTGTTCAGTAAGGATTAGTCCTTCACGCTGAAGGGAGATCTGTATTTTAATAGGATCAGCTGTGTGGTCGAGACTCCACTCTGACAGAGGAGCTGATGGCCATTCTCAATGAGCTAACACAGCTCAGTAAAATGGAGCACTCCAAAGTGGCTTTGCGAGCCAGACAGGTGAGCATGTTTTTGTAGTCTGACCCCTGTTAATTGAATCATGGTGCCTTCCCCCAACCTTCCCCCTCTAAATCCCAGCCATTCACTTAAGAGTCTTTTATTTGTAGGTTTTGATTGCTTCTCACCTCCCTTCTTATGAATTGAGACACAATCAGGTGGAGTCCATATTCCTGTCTGCGATCAACCTGTACGACCACCAGTTCTGCCCTGAAAACCTAAAGGTCGGGACTATTTCCAACAATTAATTATAAAACATGGGATATTAACTTCTAGTTAGGTCTTAGTGAAGCAGTTTGGTTTGTAAGTTATTTATTTCAAAAGGCCTTAAAATATTTGATGTCTTGCAGCTTAAGCTTAGATCAGATATTACTTTCTGGTCTCTTCCAGACAAAGGCATATAGCAGAGCGTCGCTCTCTTCAGAAGCAGTAGGAAGTGACTAGAGAATTCTGTTCTCTTAGTGTCCATATGCTAGTATTTGAGAGCTGTGGTGATGGGTATTCCAGATGTGCCGTTGGATGATTTCAAACTCTCCACGTGAACTTCAGGCTAACCTAACAAAAGCTACTGAGGGAACTTTGGGATCAGAATCACTGCAGCTGTGTGAAAGTTCGATCTCGTCTTCTACGCCGACTCTGTCGTGCAAACCTTCTCACGCTGAATTCTGTTTTCCTCACGACAGAAACTGATCCTCTCAGAAACCACCATCTTCGATGTGCTCCCCACCTTCTTCTACCATTCCAACCAGCTGGTGCGCATGGCCTCTCTGGAGGTAAAGGGTGAATGAAAGACTCCCATTTATTTAGAAGAGATGCAGCTCTCAGAGCAGGAACTGCTTTTAGTTCCAGTGAGAGAGGCTGTGCTTGCCCATCAAGGTCGCTGTTTCCTTTGGTGGTTGGCCCATGGGGAAGCACTCTTATTGCAAATTAAATTCTTCTCTCTCCCCTTTCCTCAGGTGTACGTAAGGAGAGGCTATATCGCCTACAAACTGAACAGCTTGCAGCACCGTCAGCTCTCCGATGGCACCTGTGTGGTAGAGTTCCAGTTTATGTTGCCATCATCACATCCAAATCGGTAGGCATGACTTGGGCATAGTTTGTTGCCTGGGTCTGCATAGCTATTGATGAACTCAGCTCCCATGGCTTGGTAGCTTTCATGATGGATACATGAAGAGGGTGGAGCATCCTCCCCCCGGCCACCTGCGTTAGCACAGTTGTTGAATTCATTTCTTGTTAACTCAGTGATGGAGACCCTCCGTAGGAAATTATTAAGCCTTCCTAAGTGGGCTCTTTGGGGCTAAATGCCCTTTTCCATTTGGCGCTCCATGTGACTCGAATAGCTGCTGACTTGTGCTTTAGCTTCCGGTGCTGTTCAATACTCTGATTTCAGAAGCAGCAGCCCTGCTTGGAGCAGGTAGAGTGAGGGACAGTCTCTGAAGCCTGAGAAGTGATTTTTTTTTTTTTTTTTTTTCTACCCGCTGCATTAATACTCTACTCAATGTGCCCATTTCTCTTTCTCATCCGTGTAATTTGCTGATGCGACAGCACTTTGCTCTCTGGCCAGCAGGGCAGAATGGGTCTTTCTGAACCAGGTGTCCCTTGTAGTGCTGGGAGACATGCAGAACTTTGCATGTGGCCTTGTCCCACAAGCTGAGCAGGTGCTTCTCTGGAAGCCCACGCCCTAAGTAGCACATGTCTGTGCAAGCTGATATTTAGACTGTCAGAGGAGAGCTGATAATGGCAGCCAGGTGCACCTGCAAGGAGACCAAAATAAAGGCCTCAGGCTTTACATGGCTAAAGTGCTCTGGATGTTGGTCCTCCTCATGTGGCTAGAAGGTGAACTGGTGTTATTGCTATTCTAGAGCTGGACTCGGGTGATAGGACTTGCCGAGGGGGTCATGGCAGTTCAGTGACAGAACTGTAGTGATGGGCAGTCTCTCTGTCTTTGGTTTGACCTGTGACTGTCTGAAGTAAAGCTGGATGGGTGTAACCGGATGCACCTCACTGCGGCGGGCGCCTCCTGCTGGTCACTTGGGAATTAGCTCATTCAGCCCTGGAGCACCCCCCTTCAGCCAGTGACTCACCTACAGTGACCTATTTTCCTTCACCTTTGGGTACTTCCCTATCACAGCGCTCTCCCAGTCTGGGATTCCCACTTCCCCTACACTGACCTTGCCTCAGTGACCCACTGCAAGTCATCATCTAGCCCCTGCCTCAGGAGCAAACTGCCATCTGAAATGGCCACTTAGCAAGTCCACACCCCCTTCCCAATCTGTTGCTTTCTAGCCTGGCTGTTTCCCTGCAGCCCTAGTACACTTAGGCTTTGCTCCAGGCCCACAGCCTGAGAGTGAGGCTTGGCCAGAGCTTCCCCAGCTCTGCCTGCCTTTCCCCAGCACTGCCCTGTCTCAGGAAGCCTCCAGCTTCCCTGTCAGCCAGGTCCCTCCTGCTCCCCAGCTAGAGCAAGTGTGTGTGTGAATCTCCTCCCCTCTAGGAGCCTTTATTTATACTCCCCCTAAGCTGGGCCCTATGATTGGCTGTACCTGCCTCAGCTGTGGGCTTTGTTCTCTGAGCCCTCTCCCAGGACTGGGTTTTACCCTTAAAGGGCCAGTGTATCTCTCACTCTCCCACTTAAGTATCTCCCACATGGCGGGGTGGGGGGAGGAGGAGTCTCTAAAACCCCATCATCTTCCTCCGCTGGGCACATAGGGTGTGTCTGTCCCTCTGCAGGCTCTCCACCCTCAGGAGCAGCCTTCTCCCCTATTTGAAATCAGCGCCCCTGTGGGTCCTGCAGCTGGGCTCGCAGTTGGTTCCTCTCTCCCTTCTTGCCTTCCAAGAGGTAGCAGATCTTTTCTGTCTCCTCTTGGGCATCTTGGACTTGGGCTTTCTGAAATTCCACACATCCCTCTGCTAGGTGCAGGGCCTCCTCCTTAGCGGCTAACTTCCCTGCAGCTCTTGCACCTGTTCCTGGAGTTCCCTCAGCCCCTTCTCCTTGTCTGCCAGCACCTCAGCAGAAACTGTAACAAGACTTTGGTGAAGAAGGCAGTTAGGGTGGGATTTTTTACAGACACCTCAGCTCTGTGTGTGGCCCCTTGTTTTCTGTACAGAATGTCCATCCCCATCAGCGTGTCGAACCCCGACTTAGCCAGGCATAGCACCGAGCTGTTCATGGACAGCGGCTTTTCTCCTCAGTGCCAGAGAATGGGAGCCATGGTGGCCTTTGACAGATTTGAAGACTTCACAAGGTAGGAGAGAAGGGGAGGGAGACTCAATTGAACACATAGCATTAGCCAAACCCCACCTACATTCTACCACAAGGGGTGCGTCTACACAGCAGGGCTTAGCTCAATTTGTGTAGCTTATTTCGAGTTAAGTCGATTACATAGCTTATTTTGAAATTGGAAGCATCTACATCGCTCTTATTTCGAAATAGAGCACTCTTCCTCCGACTTCCCTTAATCCTCCTACAATGAGGGGGGTTACAGGAGTTGGAGTAAGATGTCTTCCAGCTTGATAGTATTTCGACATTATTTTGAAAACTTCCTGCTGTGTAGACACGGACTTAAGTTATTTTGAAATAGTGTTGCTGTGTGGATGTACCCAGAGTGTGTTTGTTTCATGCCTGGTCTTCAGTCTGACCATTAAGAAATGAGCAGAGCCCAAAGGAGCTTGCCATAGCTCAGCATCCAGCAGCTGGAGAAGACATTTCCAGCATGACATGCTAAGCAGAGAGGAAGGGGAAGGTGATGGTTCACTTAGGCAAAAGGTTGCTTTATTAATTTATGGAAATAATTGTTAAAGGGAATGTAACTTGTGACTCTGCTGGAGTGCTTGCCTGTCTGTGTTTAGGTTATGGGTGGGAACCGTTTTTGTTTTTTTTTTCCAGTCAGAGGCCATTGATCCACAGTAAAAAGCTGTCAAGGGCCATAGAAAAGTAAAAAACAAAAATACCCAACCAAACAGCTCCTCGCTCACCTACTCCCAAGTGAGAAGCAAAACCTCACTCTCGCGCAACTTGGAGCACTGGGTCTTGTTCATTCCAGCCAGCTGGTGCTCGCGCTTCAGCCCCAGGAGGGGGAAGGTGCTGAGACTTGAAGCTTCCCCCTGCAGTGGAATGAGCCGATGCTCGTGCTCCAGCACTGTGGAAGTAACCAAGGCTCAGGGCTTCCAGCCCAGGATGCAGAGAACAAATTAAGCAGACGGCTGGATCTGACCAACAGGCTGGAGGTTCTCTGCCCCTGATTTAGCTCCTTATGGCCCTTATCACCATAGTATCTCAGAGCCTCAGTCATTTAGTGGGTTTTCTCCTCAGAACATCTTTGTGAACTTTAGGGCAAGGTAGTTTGAGAAGGGGCTGTCCGTGGTGACACAGGAAATCTGTGCAATGAAACCCAAGTGTCCTAGGGTCCCAGGCAAGTTTTCGTTTCACTGCTGATAGTACCCGCACCCCCTGGTCAGTGCCTGTCTTTGAGGAACAATCTCTGTAGTTCGAGGCTGTCAGCTTTGGTATCGTGGGTTGCGCGCAAGACTTCTAGCTTGACGCCATCCCTGACGTGCCTCCCACACCCTTCTTGGATTCCTCCAGGAATTTTGATGAAGTGATCTCCTGCTTTGCTGACCCGCCCTCGGAGAGCCCCCTGTTCAGCGAGGCGCGATCTACGGTCTATGAAGAAGAGGACAATAAGGTGAGGCTGACGTTGGGTTGCATTCTTCGTGAGTTGTGGCATGAACCTGGCTGTGACTAACTGCCCCCGTCTCATTTTCAGAATTTCTGCAAGGAGCCCATTCACATCCTGAACACGGCCATCCAATGGGCTGGCCATCTTGAAGATGAAGAGCTGGCGTCAGTCTTCAGAGTCTTTGCTCAGTCAAAGGTCTTGTGCCTCATACGGTGTTTGGCTTACAAATGTGGGGTGCAACTCACGTACAGCGTGCTGTCCTGTGATGCTGCCACTTCAGGCCTCCTGACAGACAGTGTACAATGCTCCCAACAGCGGGATTAGTGGTAACGTCTGAGGGGTGTCTCTTTCCCTGTGGGGGGTGATTTAAACGCCCTTTGGCACATGAAGGCATGACGCTTGTCTCCCGTTTTCATACAGAAAAACGTCCTTGTTGACTGCGGCCTCCGAAGGATCACGTTTTTAATTGTGCAGCAGGTGAGGGCAGACTGTGAGGCAGTAGCATTTTCACCACACGTTTTTAAATGTACACTCAATGTAGCTTTTAATTGCTGGAAGCTACAAACATATTAGACCTGAGTGGTATGTGTGAGAGGGGTAAGATAAGGATGCCCATAGCAGGTGTTATGGAAGGTTATGAGCAACCTGTTTGACTCTGTGACAATCAATTGACACATCTATTGTGTGGTACTTTATATGTAATTTTGTCAACTCAACTTTTGATGGGACTGGTTGGGTTCAGAGCCAAGGTGTTACAAGCTGCTTTCTCTTTTGGGGATGACCTCACTATCTTGTGTCTTCAGTGTCCTCTTTGCTAGTGCAGATGAGAATTGCTTGAATCTCCAGCTTGTATTTAATGCCACTGCTGAGTTAATTTTGTTAATGTGCCTGTTTTTTTTTTTTTTTTTTTTCTGATTGTAGCGAGAATTTCCCAAGTTTTTCACATTCAGAGCAAGAGATAAGGTAAGGCTCATTGTCTGATGTCCCAATTCATTTCTAGAAATGACTGAAATCATTCCTAAGACTGTTTGCTCTTTTCTGGTGTGCACCCAGTTTGTAGAAGACCGGATTTATCGGCACTTGGAACCAGCTCTGGCCTTCCAGCTGGAGCTGAATCGGATGCGTAACTTTGACCTGACTGCTATCCCCTGTGCCAACCACAGGATGCACCTTTATCTAGGAGCAGCCAAAGTGGAAGAGGGCACAGACGTTACGGACTACAGGTTTTTCATACGAGCCATTATAAGACACTCTGATCTCATCACTAAGGTAAAAGGACTTCTCTGTGACTCAGAATTAATACAGTGTTTTGTTGCTTTGTCCAGACCTGTATTGCTCTCTAGAGGAATGTTTTACAGAGATGGATGGGCCTGTGGTATATTCTCTGAATAGGCATGTGCCACTCTTAGAAAGTTTGCTGTGGCTGCCAGGGCAGAGGAGGAGCCCAGCAGTGAGGATGGTTCTGAGATGCAGACACGTTAGCTAGGTGTCATAGTGAGCCTACTGGCCAATTATGGCACTAGTTCCCCATTTTCCAGCTCCATAGTATCCATCTCACAGACACTGATGAATTTATCCTCCATTCTGTCCTCTGGGAGCAAGAGCACAGATTTCCCAGGCTGATACAGGGCATCTCTGGTTGTGTTGACCCCAACATGGCCCCACACTAGTGCTTTAACCCTGAGACCAACCTACTGGCCACAACCAGTTGGTGATGGGTTTGAAATAGTGACCGGGAGGGGAGGGGTTTTCTGTCAGGCCACCTTTCCACCACAAAGATGCTGATGTGTTAATGCATAGTATTCAGAAACACTCTGTGGGGAAAACTGTAATGTCCTTGCTGTTCTATTACTCTGGCTTTAAGGACAGCAATCTAATATAGCCAGGGAGTGAGGCATTTATTCTTTGGGAGATGCCCAAATTTTGCCCGTTTGAGGGCCAACCTATCAGGAGCTCACAATTACATGCCCAGGGAGGAGCCTTTTGCAACTCTGCTCCTCTTTAATCAAGGTGCGTGGTACATGGAGACTGTAAGTGTCAATGCCCGGCTCTAACTCAGATGGAGTGTCGTGGCCATGGGCTGCGCTTCAAAATTACAGATGGAGGCCAGGGCTGTGCTTTGGTCACCCAGCCTGATTCCAGCAGGGACGAGTGTTGTGACTTTCCTGGATTGCTGCTTTCTCTCCATTCCCAGCCCACATGCTGCCTTGTGCCCTGTTCCAGGAGGCCTCCTTTGAATACCTGGAGAACGAGGGTGAACGGTTACTCCTGGAGGCAATGGATGAGTTGGAAGTGGCCTTCAGCAACACCAGTGTCCGCACTGACTGTAACCACATCTTCCTCAACTTTGTGCCCACTGTCATCATGGACCCAGCCAAGGTGAGCTTTTGTGAAGCGGAGTACCAGGTGCGACTTAGCTGTGAAGTTTTCTGGGGCAGCAATCCCCTCTTTGGTCTGTTGCACAACACGCATGCGCCAGGGTCTTGGTTCATGCCCAGGGCTCCACCTCCCATTCCACTCCACCAGCAGCAGGACACAGCCCCCCCAACCCCTCCATGTGGCTACATGCCTGGGTGCGCTGTCTCCTGTTCTCATGGCATGCAGGTGCCGTGTGCTAGGGGGAGGCTGAGGCCGCTGACATAGGAATTAATTAGTACGTGACACTTAGGCCTGCGGGCGTTCTCATAGACAGTGGCTGTTGAACTGAGTGGTACTGAGTGGCTGCCCACCAGTGTCGGGGGGAGGGGGGGTCAGTGTGGGTGGTGCCGTACACCTTGTTTTCAGGGGTGGGAGAGACTGAGAAGCAAGGAGGCGTTTAATAGCCATGGAGTCCAGGCCCGCGATCAGGCAAAGGAGAAATTGCTCTGGGGCCTGGTGATTCTGAGGGGGCCAGGGCTCCCTCCCAACACCACTGCTACCGTGGTGGTGCCCGGCACCCTTTTGAATTGCCACCAGAGCACTGAAGTGCTGCTCTGCAGCACTCTGGGAGTTGGGGTGAGGGGCAGTGCCACAACCCAGGTAGCAAGGGGGGTTGGCTGCTCTGAGCCCCGCCCCTTCACACTCCCCCCACACACTCACCTTGCCCTGGGGCCTGCGGTAGCTGTCAGCCCCACTGATAGAATCCTAGCTGTGTCGGAGTGGATGGGACCTTGAGAGGTAATCTAGTCAAGTCCCCTGCTCTGAGGCAGGACTACTTAACCCTGCCTGAAGTGTGTTTGTCTAACTGGGTCTTAGCTTCCAGTGACTGAGATTCTACAGCTTCTCTAGGGAACTTGTTCCACGCAAGCAGTTTTTTTTCTTCCTGGAAGGCAAATGTATGTGGCAGCATCTTGTTCGTGGCTGGGTGGGTACAGTGTTGAAGTTCAAGATCAGAGCAAGGAGGTGATAGTGCAGGGCCAGGGAAGGGAGACATCTAACAATATCTCAGTGGTACATTTTTTTTAAATGGCGGTGTATGAAAGCCTAAAAGGAGCAGGACCAGGAGAAAGTACCCTTGGGCTTAGACTGGTGCTGTGTTATGGCCTAGAGTATGGCGCTATATAGTCTGCTCCTGGGGGAATGCTGGGCCAGAAAAATTCTGCAGAAATATTTTAAAATTCCACAGATTTTTCTTGTCACAATAACACTGTATAATCATGCCAGTTTCAATTATTTGGGGAAATTTTATTTCAAAATGCCCAATAGCAAATATGCCTGTTACAATACAGACACACACAAGAATTCACAAGGAGCAATGGTCTCAAGTTACAGTGGGGGAGGTCTAGGTTGGATATTAAGAAAAACTATTTCCCTAGGAGGGTGGGAAAGCACTGGAATGGGTTCCCGGGGAGGGGGTGGAATCTTCCTTCCTCCCCCCCCCTTTGCCATCCAGACACTCTCTCGCCCTCCTGCAGCCCAAAGGCCACCTGCAGGGTGTTCCTGGCTCAAACTCACTCCCAGGGATCGGGAGGGAGAAACAGCCTGACACTGGGACCAGAGTTTCTTGCACACTGCCACCTCCTTCCCTCAGGGCATGCTGGGAGCTACAGTTCCCTCCTGTTCCCCCTCTCTCCTCCTACCCTGCCCACCTTGTCTTCTGTTTGCAAACTGGTCTAGGCCAGGTCCAGCAGCCCCTAGTGGCAGCCAACAGCACTGCAACCCATTTCAGTCAGGTGGGGGAGGTGGAGGAAATTCTGTGCACATACCATTAATTTGTGCAAAATTCTGCATTACCCAGTGGCACAGAATTCCCCCAAGAGCAATAGTCATGAGACTGAGGCCTGTGTGAATGAAACCATTTGAGATTCTCTCGCTACAGCAGCAAGTGTTTTCAGATGTCCGGCCTTTGTACCCCTAGATTGAGAAGGCTGTCCGCTCCATAGTGATGCGCTACGGCAGCAGGTTATGGAAACTCCGGGTTCTGCAAGCTGAAGTGAAGATCAACATCCGTTTGACGCCCGACGGCAAAGCCATTCCTTTCCGCCTCTTCCTGACCAATGAGTCCGGCTACTACCTGGATATTAGTCTCTACAAAGAAGTGAACGATCCCAGGACAGGGAATGTGCGTAATTTACACTGGAGCTAATGTAAAATGTTTAAAAAAAAAAAACCCAGTCTGAAACAGACCGTCTGAGCAGCAGGAAACACCAGGCATTTCTTGAACCAAGTCTTACCACCATAGTTGAGCAAGTACAATTTCAGGAGGGACTTTCTGCACCATTTTAGGGCTGGATTCTCTAACTCCTGTCAGAGCTTCCAGGGCCTGGGATTTGCCACTCAAGGCAATGTTAGTCCTGAAAATATTGTCACAAGTCTGGGGTCAAAAGTTGTCATTCAGCTGTACGATGTAGCTCCTGGAAACCTCCAAGTGACATCTGGAACAGAACTCTGACCCTCCTGCTTCAAAAGCCCCATTTAAACTAATGGAGAATTGCTGCAAGCTCTGAGCAGTATAGAGCTTATGATGCGTAATTAGAACTTTCTGATTCCAAGCAGCAGAGGTTCACACGGATGCTATTAGTTCATTGCAATATCTTCTGTGATTTCCCCACCAAGCTGGATACACTGTTGTTCTCTATTGAATCCAGTCTGTTATCACTGATTGTGTAGGGCAGTCATCATGTATTAATTGACCTGACATTTCTAAAACAGTTTTGCATGCCTCCCTTCTGAGGGATTGTCCATTAACGTAAAGAGCAATTCACTTGTGTGGGAGGGGAGCTGATTCTCCTACCTTCCTTTTAGATCATGTTTCACTCCTATGGTGATAAGCAAGGGCCGCAGCACGGGATGCTGATTAACACCCCATATGTTACCAAGGACCTACTCCAGTCCAAGCGCTTCCAGGCTCAGACGCTAGGCACTACCTATGTGTACGACTTCCCTGAAATGTTCAGGCAGGTAAGTCCTGCTAAATAGCCAGTGGCCATGTTTCTGTCCTCCTTTTTTTTTTTCTGCTTGGGGGGAAGGGGGAATGAGGGATGAACCACACCGGCCCCCAACTAGCATAAAGCCAGTTTCATTTCTATAAAGTCCTTTCCCAAGAAAAGCTTCGGCTAATGTAACATTGATACAGCTCTACTGACTTCACTGAGGCGGTGCCAGCTGAGAAGCTGGCCCAGAACATCCTATACAACAGGAAAGCATGCCAAGGCACGCTGTCAGTTGTATTTTTCCCCCCCTTATTTAATACATTATAATATTGTTAAGTGGATCTTCATTTACAATTCAGCAGTTGCCTTTGAATTGCTTCAGCACATGTTTTCTGTCTCATGTGAGGGTGGGTGTTTAATTGTGTTGACTGGTTCTTTTGCAGGCTCTCTTTAAATTGTGGGACTCTGGAGAAAGGTACCCCAAAGATGTCCTAACCTACACTGAGTTACTGTTGGATTCCCAGGGGCAACTGGTGGAGATGAAAAGAATACCTGGAGGAAATGAGGTATGAGTAGGGAATAGGTGGACAAAGTATGAAGCTGGGGAGGAGGTATGGTACAGGAGGGGGAGAGACAGAAAACAAGGATGAGATGTGGGGGTGGGAAAGAGACAAGGGGGAGAGAAAGAAACAGACACCAAAGACAGTGCAGAAAAAGATTCATCATGATCTGTTGTAGGAAGGAAAAGAGAAAGGAGTGGAGCCAGAGAGAGAGATTAGTTACAGAATAATGAAAGAAAAAGATGTAAGTGGCACTTCTATCGAACCCATTACTTAGCGAGCTGATTGACATGTTACAAATAAATATTGTCCCAATAAATGATGCACCATGGTTTGTCCCTTTACACACCCGTGAGTTAGTGACTCGGGTATTTCTCAGCATGGCAAAGTCCTTAAACTAGTAGGCGGTGGGGCTATTTTATGAGCACTGCGTGTTTTACTGGCTTTTTTTAGTTTGCATCACTTTCCAGTGGAGCCCTTCTTCTTGCCCTGCAAGATGCTGTGCAGTTTTTTGTGTGGTACGTCTTGGAGGAATAAATGGAATCTCACAGTGGTGGCAAAATAAAATACTGATGGCTGTGCTAGTAAAACATCAGCAGCCTTTACTCCAGTTAGGAAGTTGCATCCGTGCTGTGGCTGATTCCCAGTTTCCTAGATGTTCTAGCCATTTTATAGGAACTTGAAATCTTCAGGCTGAACAAATCAACCTAAGATGCATTTTAAAGTTTGGAGAATAGGGTTGGGAATAGAAGCTGCTTGCACATACAGAGCCTGTGACAGTGTTGCCCACAGCTAGGGTTTTTTTCCCCCTCGAGGAACTTGTCCTTGTGGCATTATATCCCATTGTGCAGGTTGGGATGGTTGCTTTCAAAATGAATCTGAAAACCCCTGAATATCCCAAAGGCCGAGATATCATTGTTATCAGCAACGACATCACCTACAAGATTGGCTCTTTTGGGCCTGAGGAGGATCTGCTCTTCCTGCAAGCTTCGCAGCTGGCCCGCTCAGAAGGCATCCCACGCATCTACATTGCAGCAAACAGCGGGGCACGGATTGGGTTTGCAGACGAGATAAAGCACATGTTCCAGGTGGCCTGGGTGGATCCCACAGATCCCTGCAAGGTAGGCGTATATGTTCTATTACTGTCGGAAGCGGGCGAGGCCCTTCTCTGCAAAAGACCCAATTTGTGAATTAGAAGGATAATATTAAAGGTGAAACAGCAGTGGTAAGATTAAATGTGATTTAGTAACATAAGGGGTTAATACACAAATCTGATTGCAGGGCTCCACTCACGAGTAGATCTCCCTCCCCTCCTCCCCACCTCCATGTACCCTCCATCCACATCCTGTCTGATGGCTGCTGCCCTTGGGCTGCAGTATATCCCTCTTGCCCCTCTCTGCAGTGTCTGGCAAATCCACTAACTGGACCAAGAAAGTAGAAGATGGCGCTAAAATGCCCCTTTCAAAGCAGGCTGCAAGAGGGGGCAGCCTGAGAAATCAGGGTATTGTCAAGGATCACTTGAGTTGGAATGGCCTGTGGGGTGGCCTATGATCAGTTCTGTGCATGTGGTGCAGGGTTCTTTGTGGTGGGCCTGGGTCTAAAGCTGGGCTTATTATGTGTGCTTCGCAGTCCAGGCAAAAAATAACATTGGGCATCGTTGTCCAAAAGCAAGTTAAGTGCCTAAGCTAAGGGTTAAGTGCCTAACCCATTGTAAACAAATGGGATGTTAGGACTTAAGGACCCAAGTGATTTCTAGATTTTGAAAATTTTACCCCAGGAATTTAAGAGTTTCTGCTTATTTTCCCATACATCAGTGGGCTTTTGCATACATTGTATTGCAGTTTGGTGGTACCCTATCTGTGTGTGTTCCATATAATGTGGTGGTATATTAATATAAAAGTGCATTTAGATATTGTAAAGTAAATACATTATAAAGCCCACAATAAACTTCAATTAGCAAATTAGATGCCCAACTTTACATTTTAAGATATCCATCAGTGAAAACTTCACTACAAGCTGCTTAGACTTGTATCCTAACAGACTTTAACTTTTTGTAAGTATTAAGAGTTTGTTGGAAACGGTGTATTTAATGGCTATGCAGGCAGCTTCCTCAGTTAATTCTTTATCACTTTACTGGAAGGGGTTCAAGTACCTGTACCTGACACCACAGGATTACACGAGGATCAGCTCCATGAACTCAGTGCATTGTGAGCATGTAGAGGAAGGAGGAGAATCCAGGTGAGTGGGTTTTTATTCAAGTCACTGCAAGCTGGAGGTGTAAGTTCCCTGCCAACCACTGATCGAGCACAATGTATAGTCACTGTGGTGCATGGATCTGGCTGCCCTGAGCATGAATCCGAAGTCTTGGACCTATGGCGTGTTTAGTTTTATCCCCATCACACCCCTCTGAGACAGTGAAAATATTGTCCGCTTCTGCAAATGAAGAAGCTGAAGCCTAAAAGCGCCTCACCCTAGGTCATGCGGTGTCTTCTGTGTCTGAGTCCCAATCCTTAGCTGCAAGCACTCTGTGAAAACTAGCATGTTTGGCTGTATTCTGTGGCTCTGTGTTGTCTCTTTGGCTTCCCCACAGGTATGTCCTAACTGATATCATTGGTAAAGATGAAGGATTTGGAGTAGAGAACCTGAGAGCATCAGGCACCATTGCTGGGGAGTCCTCTGTTGCTTATGATGAAATTGTGACCATTAGCATGGTATGGCTTTGGAAATCATTGGCTAACTTTGAGCCATTCCCCTTCACTCCTATCCAGCCCTTGAGGTGCTCTACAAAACTCAGAATCATAAACATGTGTCACGGACTATGACATCTGGTCTTTTGTGTGTTTTACCCTATACTATACAGATTTCATGGGGGAGACCTGTGTTTCTGAAATTGGGGGTCCTGACCTAAAAGAGGGGTTATAACATTATTTTAGGCAGGGTTGCAATATTGCTACCCTTCTGCACTGCTTTCAGAGCCAGGTGGCCATAGAGTGGCAGAAGCTGACTGAGGGCCCAGCTCTGCAGGCAGCAGGGCAGAAGTAAGGGTTGGCAATACCATGCCAGTCTGCCTTCTGTGCTGCTGGCTTTCCCTTCACAGCTAGTCTCCTGACCAGCAATTGTCACTGTGCCGCAGCCCAGCTCTGGAGGGCAGAGCTGCTGTCAGAAGGGTAGCAATGCCACAAAGGGTAGCAGGTTTAAAAGAAACAAAAGGAAGTTTTTCTTCACTTAGCACACAGTCCACCTGTGGAACTCCTTGCCAGAGGATGATGTGAAGTCCAGGACTTTAACAGGGCTCAAAAAAGTAGTGGATATATTCATGGAGGTTAGGTCCATCAGTGGCTATTAGCCAGGATGGGTAGGGATGCTATCCCAAGCCTCTGTTTGTCAGAGGCTGGGAATGGGCAACAGGGGAGGGATCACTTGATGATTCTCTGCTCTTTTCACTCCCTCTGGGGCACCTGGCATTGGCCACTGTCAGAAGACAGGACACTGGGCTAGATGGACCTTTGGTCTGATTTTATGTTGACAATTCCCGTCCCCCTACAACTCCTTTTTGGGACAGGGTCACTTACAGTTAAAACACCATGACATTTCAGACTTAAGTAGTTAATTAAAAATCATGAGTGTCATTATAAGTTGACCAAAATGGACCATAATGTGGTAGGGCCCTCCTGCCAGGAAGGTTTGCTTTTAGAGCCATGCAGGATGAGAGAGCTGAGGATTGGCCAACCAAAGTGGAGCCAGATATTTGTGCAGTCCCATTGAACAAGCTTCACTGTTGATGTTCAGATGAAATATACTAAAACTGTGAAATTCGTAGGGTTTATTTCCTGGTGCAGAGCACCAGCGGTATGCTACATGCGATAGACTATTGAGCAGAACTACCCGCTATGGTCTGGCAGCTTGAAACCAGAGGGAAACAACAAGCTGATGATATGCAGTGCCACAGCCCGTTCTTCATTGGGACATGTTGATTTGTGGTAATGATGTATCAGTGTAGCTGTGACAGACTAATCACTGCCATCCCATTAGCTGTCTTCCAGGCTGGTAGATAAGAATGTTGAATTCTGCTGATTCTTTATGATGATTCTGTAGCCCTTTTTCTCTGAGCAGTTCTTGTCCTTGCATGTCTGTCATAGGTGACATGCCGTGCCATTGGAATTGGTGCATACCTGGTAAGGCTAGGGCAACGAGTGATACAGGTGGAGAACTCCCACATCATCCTCACTGGAGCCAGTGCTTTGAATAAGGTAACGAGGACTTGATTTTTCCCCTGAAAATTGTCCTTTTTCTGTGGTGAGTCATCACCCTTCTTTGTAGCAACCAGGAACATTCATGATCTCCCATCTGCAGAATTAGTTAATGGATATTTAACATTTCACACACAATCTCCACAGTGCTCTGTCCATGATAGGTATTCAAACCAGATGATTTACTCACAGAATAGGTGTAAAAGAGACAGGTGAGGGGGTCACACATGATTCACAGCATTTGAAGGTCTCTGCAAACATTAATACGTATACCACTCCCCTGTGTTTCCTGAGACAGGGAGGTTGAAAAGGTTGGTAACATCACCAAGCAAGTCATTAGCAGAGCAGGTAATCAGACTGTTTTGGTCAGTCATCTGGGTCAGTGTGGCATGTGTATGGACTTCTCAACTTTTAGAGTTACTCTGGTTTAATTTAAGAAGTGATATTTTTGAAAGCCATTTAGTCAGACCAATACAAAAGACAGTGTGGACAGTCTTACTTTGTAAAACCAAAGTTTAGCTTAAATCAGTCAAGATTTGGTTTACACTAAACTAAGCCACTTATTAAACAAAAATAAATGTGTCTACATTGAAGCTTGGTTTTAACTAAACAAGCACAAGTTTGTGTGTGCATAAGATTTATAGTTAGTTGACTCTTGGGGTAATGGATTTTTTTTTCCTATTTATACCTTGACTTAGGTCCTGGGGCGTGAAGTCTACACATCCAATAACCAGCTGGGCGGTGTTCAGATCATGCATAATAATGGAGTTTCCCATGTGACTGTCCCAGATGACTTTGAGGGTGTCTACACCATCTTACAGTGGCTTTCATATATGCCAAAGGTGAATAGTCCCCACTAGACAGCAGTGTGTTGGCTGTGATGTTTTCTTTAATGTAATACCTTGATTTTAAAGAACACCCCAAAGACACAACTGGTTTTTTTTATAATCCATTCCATGTGCAGATATTACTTCTGTAGTTGCTGTTTTGAAGGCGTTTTGGCCACCATCTAATGCACTACTAGAAAGCAATGTAAAATGTTGTCCATAAGGAAGAATAATTATATGTAAGGAAATGAGTTTGGATTAATGCCTTTTCTGCAATAGCCTAAGTAGTATTAAGGGTACAGTGGGAACAAACATTGTCCAATGGATTTTTGTAGTGCTGTTATGGTAAAACTGGGTTAGAGATTTTTCTTGTTATAGGACAGTCATAGCCCAGTAACTGTTACTCCTACACGTGATCCAATTGAAAGAGAAATTGAATTTGTCCCTTCCAAAGCCCCCTACAATCCCAGATGGATGCTGGCAGGAAGACCACACCCAAGTAAGTAAGGGTGTTCTAACCTAGACCGTCTGCAGAAATTCTTTTGCTGGCTCCCCATGTGTATTGGTTCCTGTAAAATCCTCCTGGTCCTGCATGTGCAGAATTTCACTGCTCTTTGGGATAATATGTGCACTGGGAGCTTATTGTGAAGTGGTGAAATAGCCTTATAGTTACGCTTTTCTGTTGGCTTGCACAGCTGTTAAGGGAACCTGGCAGAGTGGCTTCTTTGATCATGGCACTTTCATGGAGATCATGCAGCCCTGGGCACAAACAGTTGTCGTTGGCCGAGCAAGGTAACATCCAGGCATGGCCCCTCCCTAAACCAGCTGTGAACTGTGTATTCACAAAGAGCTGTTTTTTGCCTTGCTGTGCAGAATCCCACTCAAGTCTGTGCACCTGTCTGAGTGGCAGATCGGGCAGGAGTAGACACGAAGCTGTCTGTAAAAGATAGCTGATGTTCAACTCAGCACTCCTGGCGGGGGAAGAGTCTTTCTAGGAATGGGTTCTGTGGCATTCCCCCTCCACTGTGCAGTGGGAAAAGTCAGCCCTCAGGGCTTGCTGACAAGTTCAACAGGTCTCCAAGTGAGAGAAACGTGAAAATTCATCTCTGCTTTGGAAACTGACCTGGTCGCTGGCCCTCTGCAGATTGGGTGGGATCCCCATTGGTGTGATAGCTGTGGAGACCCGGACAGTGGAGATGGCAGTTCCTGCTGACCCTGCCAACCTGGATTCGGAAGCAAAGGTATGTTGAGAAACCATCGAGGATGGCCACTGTGCATACACTCACAGTGCTTCATATAGTAAAGCCAGAAGAGACTCCTGCTCTGGGTGACCTTTTTGTATGGCTGTGGATTCTCCATCCTTCCTCCGCCGTCAGGCTGGTGGAATCAGCTATCTGCAGTCGCTTCATTGGTTTTAAGCCTACCCACCTCGTTTGCCAAGAGGTAGCGAATCCAATGGAACACTCCTGCTGGCTGTCTTTCAGATCATCCAGCAGGCTGGGCAGGTGTGGTTCCCAGATTCAGCTTTCAAAACTGCCCAGGCCATACGAGACTTCAACCGCGAGCGGCTCCCTCTCTTGATCTTTGCAAACTGGAGGGGATTCTCCGGTGGCATGAAAGGTGAGTTGAGATTTCACCTGACCAGGAGACATGGAGGAGAGCTGGGATGTAGGCAAACCTGGGTTGTGACTCCATGTGTCCCTGTGTGGAGTATGGGGATCCTGGACAGTGCCATTCCCCTGGGAACGATGTCCTGCTGTCAGCATGTTCTGCATGATGTGGCTCTGAGGAGTTCCCCTCCTGCAGTAGTTCCCATGCGCTGCTGCTGCAGGGACTGATGACCAGGTTGGATGGGAGGGCTGCAGAAGTGTTATGTTGCAGGTCAGGGGGTGTGTATTTTTGGCTCACTTTACTGTGGAGGGAAGTACTGTGGGATTGCGTAAGTAAGACTGCTGGGCATCTTCAGCTGGGACAGCTGCAGGGTGGGCACATTAGAGTGGAGGTGAGCGCAAGAATCCAGAAGCAGGGCAGGGGTTGAAGAGTCAACCTGACACTGCTTTCTGGCATGTCACCCAACCTACGTCTTGTAAACCTGTAGCTGCACAGAGCAGGCTTTACCAGAAATGATGGCTAACAGGGAGGTCTTGGTTTTCAGACATGTACGATCAAGTACTGAAATTTGGGGCATACATTGTTGATAGCCTCAGGCAGTATAAACAGCCGGTTCTTGTCTACATCCCCCCACATGCCGAGCTAAGAGGAGGGTCCTGGGTAGTAATTGATCCAACAATCAACCCTGTGTACATGGAGCTTTATGCAGACAAGGAGAGCAGGTAGGCAATATTGTTCTCGGGGGGAGGGCAAGAGGGGGACATTGGAGTCTTCTGTTACATTTCATGTTACTCTCTGTTCCAGGCATTTTCCATAGCCTTTGGCTTGTGTAAGCATCACAAAATGAGGGGACTAGCTAGACACACAAGGATGATGAACCCAAAACAATCAGAGCGATCTAGATTGCTTGGTAAACTGGGAGCAAGCAGACATGTTTTAATACTGTATACATCTGGAAATGTATACATCTGGGTACAAAGCATGCAGGCCCATACAGCAGGAGTGTGCAACCTCAAACCCGGGGACCGGATGTGGCCCCTGGCTTGCCTGGATCTGCCACCCTCAGCACTGGGGAGCCTGCGCTGCTGTCCCAGCCCCCCACTGCCTCGCTGGGGGCTGGAGCACATAAAATCGACTAGGCTTTGTTGTGCAAGGGGAAGGTGGGGAGTGTGTGTCTTTCTCAGGGGAGGTTCTTTTTTGCTTCTCATTTGTGTGTGGCCCGTGACTGATTTTTTTTTTTTTTTTTTTCTGTGGGTCAGTGACCCCAATCCAAAAAAGATTTCCCCCATCCCTGCCATACAAGGTGGAGGATTCTATGTTGGGGAAGCAATGACTGATAAAAATTCAGGGGCAGTAGCAGGTAATAAACTGAATATGAACTTCCAGTGGGATGTTCCAGTGGCAGAAGGCCTGCATAAGCAGGGGAATCTCAAGAAGTAGTAAAAGGATTATTTTAGCTCTGCATTTTGCACTGATGTAACCGCTGCTGGAACATTATGTCCAGTTCTGGTGTCTGTCATTTAAGGAGGATGTTGATAAACTGGAGAAGGTTCAGAGAAGAGCCAGCCATAATGGTAAAGGATTAGAAAACCTGCCTTATAGAACTGGTCACTTTGATTACACCCTATAAATATCTATGTTGTGGATAAATATTTAATAATGGGCTCCTCAGTCAAGCAGAGAAAGGTAGAATGTGAACCAGTGGCTAGAAGTTGAAGCTAGACAAATTCCGGCTAGAAACAAGGTGTAAATTTTTAACAGAGAGAGTTAGTAATCTTTGGAACAGTTTTACAAAGGGTCATGGTGGATTCTCCACCCCTGAAACTTTTTAAAATCCAGTTTGGATGTTGTTCAGGAGGTTCTGCGTTAGGAATTTTTGTGGGCAGTTCTCTGCCTTGCATTGCGCAGGAGGTCAGGTAACACTGGCTCCTTCTGGCCTTGGATTTGGTGAGTCTATGAAAAGGTGACCTTCCTCTTCCTGTGCTTGTAAAAGGCATATATTCTGCCTGGGCCTGGGCCCTTGTGTGATGTTCTCTTAACTGTTTCATCCTTATACACAGGGATGGAGGAGAAAACTAAGTGACACCAAAAAATTGTGGGAGCACATTAGAGGAAACACAAGCCTGTTAGGTGGTGCCTTTTTATTAGTTGGTAGACTCACTTGCAGGGGTCTCGTTAGCACTTGATATTTGTTATCCTACCAAAGTCTTGAGCCACCAGCTAAAAATTGTTGGGTTCCCACAGCACAACTTGCTGGATATTTTACGTAACATTGGTCTTCCAACAAAACAGGTTGCTGGATTGAATAAATGTATTATTTTTAACGGCCTTCCTCTTCTCGTCACCAGTATTTGGTGATAACTTTTGAAAATAGTATAAAATGCAAGAAAGAAAACAGCAGACTTCTCACTGATTTGGGAAGGGAAACCCTAGCAGATTTCTTAATTCCTTGTTCTTAATCCTCCATTTTAAATGCACTGTTTTGTAACACGAAGAAAATCTCTGCTGAAAATAATGTAAAAACTGGAAAGTCTCCCCAGTAAGACCTCTCCACCATACCAAACGTGACATTACAACCCTCCATGCTTTCCAGGGGAGGCATTTTAGAAGCTGAAGGAACAGTAGAAATTAAATTCAGGAGGAAGGATTTGATAAAGACCATGAGAAGAATTGATTCTGTCTGTATCAGACTTGTTGAACAGCTGGGTAAGATAATTTGTTTCCTTTTCCCTTTTGTTTCAGTTTGCATGGCTAGATTAAAGCATGAGGAATAAACTCTGGAGATGGGTAAATAGTGATTCTGCTGACCATCTGGGAAATCCTCTTTACGTGCCAGTGGAGATCTCTTTTTAACAGTGAATATTTGGATAGTGCCTAAGTTGATTGGGACCGTTTGATGCTATTTGAATACAAGTTAATAATAATCTGTCTATGGGGATGTGATGTCTGTAGTGCATTGTCTTTGGGCCTCTTCACACCATTCACACGCACACTCATTGAGCAATCATCAACACTGAATGGTATTTCTTCTGGGAAATCCTCTTTACGTGCCAGTGGAGATCTCTTTTTAACAGTGAATATTTGGATAGTGCCTAAGTTGATTGGGACCGTTTGATGCTATTTGAATACAAGTTAATAATAATCTGTCTATGGGGATGTGATGTCTGTAGTGCATTGTCTTTGGGCCTCTTCACACCATTCACACGCACACTCATTGAGCAATCATCAACACTGAATGGTATTTCTTCTAAGTGACTTGTTTCTAAAGCCCTAGGAAAGTATGAAAGTGTGGTGTGTAAAACACAAGCCCTGGCACAGTCTGTTCAGACATAGCTTTAGCTTGGAAATTCCTTAATAGGTAGCAGATTTAAAACAAAAGGAAGTGTTTCTTCACGCAGTACGCTGTCAACTTGTGGAACCCCTTGTGAGAGGATGTTGTGAAGACCAGGATTTTAACAGGGTTCAAGAAAGAACTAGATAAATTCACGGAAGATGGGTCCATCAATGGCTATTAGCCAGGATGGGTAGGAATGGTGTCCCTAGCCTCTATTTGCCAGAAGCTGGGAATGGGTGACTGGTGGGTTCACTTGATGGTTACTTGTTCTGTTCACTCCCTTTGGGGCACCTCACGTGGGCCACTATGAGAGGACAGGGCCACTGGTTAGGTGGACCTTTGATCTGACCCAGTCTGGCTGTTCTTGTGTTGCTTGGGGCAGAAACAGTGCCTCATTTTTCTGTAGCATGCCATGAATGTTTGTGGCCATGTATAAACTCTAGACTCCCATTTAAGGGCAGTAGTTGTGAAGCCCATAGGTTTTTGTTGGGTTTTAAGGAGAATCTTTTTAACCCTTTCTTCATGGTGTATAACTTAAGATTTGCTGCTGCTCTTGCTGCCTGGCTTGCAGGTAGCTGAACCCAAATCCAGACTGATAGGTGCTTTTGTTTCCTGTAATAACAGACACCCCGGGACTCCCCATAGAGGATCATAGAGAGCTGGAGAAGCAGCTGAAAGCTCGGGAGGAGCTGCTGTTGCCTATCTTCCACCAGGTGGCAGTGCAGTTTGCTGACCTTCACGACACGCCAGGAAGGATGCAGGAGAAGGGTGTGATTACAGTTAAGCGTTTTTGCTTTGTTTTGATGGGGGGGGGTACAGGGGGGAGTAAAACCCCCGTGACTTGCCTTGAGAGAACCTGGTCAGGGCATTTTTGAAAGAAAAAAAATCCCATTACAGTAAAGAACAGTAGCACGGCACCCCCAATGCTTCTGTGTTTAGTATTGCTGTGTGAAGTCCCAGTCCCTGCACCTGGCAGTGCAGGAATGAACCCCACCGCACCCACTTAGAATCCCATTGCTCCAGCATCTGGCTCCATTAGAGCGCAATGCTGTATGGAAGGGAATTCTAGTCAGAGTTGCATGGGGCTGCTGGAGGTAGTCTTGCCACTGCGGTAGGGTTTGAAAAGCCAACTCTGATTCTGCTGCTGTTTCTTGGAAGGGCACCTCTACAGTGAGCAGAGGGAAGTCAAAATGGGGAATCTCTCTGGAGATGCAGATTCATAGAATTCTAGGGCTGGAAGAGACCTCAGGAGGTCATGGAGTCCAGCCCCCTGCCCAAAGCAGGACCAACCCCAGCTCAACCATTCCTGCCAGGGCTTTGTCAAGCCGAAACTTAAAAACCTCTAGGGATGGAGATTCCACCACTTCCCTAGGGAACCCATCCCGGTGCTTCCCCACCTGCCTAGTGAAATAGTTCTTCCTAATATCCAATCTAGACCTCCCTCTGCAGCTTGAGACCATTGCTCCTTGTTCTGTCATCTGCCACCACTGAGAACAGCCTTTTATCCTCCTTTTTGGAAACACCTTCAGGTAGTTGAAGGCTGCTCTCAACTCCCCCCCCCACACTCTTGTCTTTGCAGACTAAACAAGCCCAAATAGCTCAGTCTTTCCTCGCAAGTCATGTGCTCCAGCCCCCTAATTGCAAGGTTACCTCCTGCCCCTCCCAAATACTTTGTCAAATGGAGTGTATTCGCATACTGAACTTCAGCTTTTTTTCACCTCTCTGCCATCCCCAAAGCATTTCCTGTGCAAGCCTGAATTTGAACTTTCTTCCCTTGGTCACCTCAGGATATCCTTGAGTGGAAGAGTGCCCGCACGTTCTTATACTGGCGTCTGTGGCGCCTCCTCTTGGAGGAGGTGGTGAAAGTGGAGATTCGGAATGCAGACCGTGAGCTCAGCAACATCCACATCCAATCCATGCTGCGCCGCTGGTTCATGGAGACAGAAGGAGCTGTGAAGGTATCTCTTCATCTTGGCTATTTCAGGTTCTCATGCTACTGGTTCGCAATCTGTTTCCTGAGTGCAGTCTGTACTGTCCAGTGACAGCCTGCCATACTCTTCACCTCCTCTGCCCCTCACAACTGCTGTGTGCATACAGTCCGTTTAATTCCTGAGTTTGATTGAAAAAATGCGATTGGGTTTGGTGTTCTATAGCATGAGCCTTAAGGTTCCTGCTATGGTGAGTGGCCGCTGAAATCAAGCACTGTCTCGTCAAAGGTGAATGATTATCCAACTTAAAACACCACCAAAAAAAGCCACATGATTGATCTCTCTATCTTAAAGCAGAATGTTTTAGGCAGAGAAAGAAGAGATTGCGTGCCTGTACTTCCAGGCTTTTATAAATGTGGTGTTTTTTATTTCTCTTTAAATAAAAATCCTAAATCGTGACTTAAGAGTTTATAAATTACTTGGGGATTGTGGCTGTTGGTACCCTGTAAGTCTAATTTCTGTCCCTAGTAAAATAATGGAACCAGAGAAATAGAACTAACAACAGTCCAGGGAAAGACCAAACTCTAAGTAGAAAGCTACATGATTTTTCAGAATAAATTTAATGAAATAAACTGAAGCAGCTTGATGAAATGACGGAATTAGTAGATGAAGGGAATATGAGAGACACTCAATATAAGGTTCAAGGTTGCTCAGTTTGGAGTAAAGCAGCTGATTACAGACTCGTGAAGTTTTACTCCCACAATTGAATTCATTTGGCTTTTGCTACTAACACAGTCACATGGGCTGCAACTCTGTGCCTGACCCACAGCAAAGAGCAATCTGAAGTTGAGGCAGGGGTCTAGTGATGTACTTCTAGGATCATCTGTGTTAAGTTTTGTTTAGCATTTTCCTTCGTGATCGGGGAGGAAGGAATGTGGAGCATGTTCATGAAATTCAGAGTTGCAAATACTAGGAAGGATAGAGAGAGGGGTTACAGAACCATTGAAAGAATAGGAAGAGTGGGGAAAGGAAGCAAGAATCAACTGGAAAAACTGCAAACTAATATATCTAGGAGGGGAAGATCCCAGATGTCTGGGTGGGGATATGGAAAGTAAGAAGGAAGAAACCCCAGGGGGCATTAATCCTGGGGCAAGAGGCAGAGATGGGGAGAAGGCAGGAAATCTCTGGAGAGGGAGTTAAATTATGCAAATATTGTTGTATATTCACACACTATGCAAATGGCATTGCATTGTTTGAATAACTACTTCATCTTTCTGGACCTGTGCTGGCTTTAAAAGATATATGTGAAGGTAAGATCTGTTGGTATGAGGAACTGTCCCCCAGGGAAAGGCTCTCTGTTCTGTCAAATCCAGTTTTAGAATATTCCAGTACAATGGGGAGTAATCCTGCACTGAAAAGATGGATTAGATGATATTGTACATCCTGCCCCAGGAGTATGCCAAGATGCTCTTGTTGTTTTCCCTAGGGTTATCTCTGGGACAACAACCAGGTGGTGGCAAAATGGCTGGAGAAACAATGGCAAAAGGAGGAAGGTTCCCGATCAGCCATTCGAGAAAACATTAAATACTTGAAACGGGATTACGCCCTCAGACATATCCGAAGGTGAGTAAATGGGGTACTCTTACCTCTTGCAGGAGGGGAAGTTGGGTGTGGCTCAGTTAAATGGGACCGAGAAGCCTTGCGTCTAAGGCAGAGCTACTGCAATTCGGAAGCCCTGGGGGCCACAGTAATACTCACAGCACATGCCGAGGGCCACAACTTAAGTGTGGTTGTATGTACATGCAAATATATATGCAAATAGCTTCTTTCACACTGATGGGCATGAATACAAAGATTAACCCTTAAGCCATGGCGTCGAACCCAAACATGGCCAGTGAGAGCTAGTCAGCACCTCTCAGGCTCTGCCCACAAGGCTAAGCAGCCAGCACTTCCCATAATGCCCCAGTGCTCCTGGCACCTCCTGCCAGGGGGCTAGAAATGCCGACACCCTGTACCCATCTGTTCCAGCCAGTCTGCCTGCTTGCGTCTTTCAATGCTCATCCCACCTGGGAGGCACCTTGCCGTTGTGCAGCATGTCCCAGTGGAGGCCATGTTCAAAGGATTCCACCTGCAGGCCTCGTGCACGTAAACCCAAACCGCACTGCAGGCTGCATGCAGCCCACGGGCCGCATTTTGAGTAGCCCTGGTCTAAGGGATATAAATAATCCACAAGAGATCAGTTCATCAGGCCACAGTATGCAGGAGGCACAGGACAGGTCTTGCTAAGCTTAGAAGACTCTTAGAGCAGAAGCTGTACGGGGCCTGGCTCTCTGCAAGAAATGGAATGGTGCCACCCTCCTTTCCTTCTTGTATCCACTGCAGTTTGGTTCAAGCAAACCCTGAGGTGGCCCTGGACTGCATGATTCACATGACTCAGCACATCACCCGTGCACAGAGGGCCCAGATGGCTCATCTCTTATCTACCATGGATAATCGCCCTCCTCCTTGATGCCAGGAGCACTCCCTAAGGAAGTGCACAGAGAAACCACTCCTTGGAGACCAGATGTCTTCTAGGTATTTGACCCTAGCATTGAAGCCTTAGACTCTGCTGATGTCTCTAAATAGAAAATGCGACACTGGCATAGTTTATCATGAAAATAGCCTTTCTATGAACCCAGAGTTCATCCTGGATTTGTGGCGACAATTAAAGCCATTCGTGGCATTTCTGTGGGGTTTAAGTTCAACCCAAATTCACCTCAGGAGCCATGTTTCTGACACAAAGCAGGTAGGAACGGGTGCTAGGGTCACTGTAAAACTGAACTTAAAGTAGTTTATTTTCATATTGTAAATCTAGTTCTTAATTGTAAAATATTGAAAAAAACATGTCATTATGAATGGGCCTGAGTAGAAATCAAATTCTGTATAATAGCCTGAAAGAGAGAGAGGTTTTTTTTATTGTTGTCGACCATCTGCCAGCATAAGAAAATCTTATTTTTAATGAGCAAGAGAAAAGTGTGTTTTGGAAAAACATTCATACTGAGTAACCACTAGAAAGCCACGGGAGAACTTCAATATTCCCCTGCTTTGCCTGTGTTTAGTAGAGGTGACTATGAAATAATTCTTGGAGTGTGGTCAGGGATTCCAGAAAAGGTGTTAACAGAGCCATACGTTTCAACTTCTTTCATTTTGTGTGGTCAGGACACCAAGTTTGCAGCTGCTAACACAGTTGTCAGTGCAGTATCTGTTAAACCGCTCCAGTTCCAACAAGGGAATGAAAAGAGGCAGTTGAATTTTCTGTTTCTTCTGTAGTCAGTGTACCCTTCCATTTCATATTGGCATTCCTGGGAATTACTCCACTATCTGCATTCACTTCCCCACCCACCTTTTGGTGTGTGGAGGGAAAGCACATGTGGATCTGACCTAGTCAGTGTTTAGCATGTCTTGATGAATTAGGGTAATCTATTGTACACATCAAAGCATTTAGTTTAGTAAAAACAACTGTTTAGATTTTACTGTACCTTATTCTATTGTGGTGGCATTTAACAAATCCATTTCCCTAATGTATTGGCAGAATAGGGGTAATCCATCCTTTTGGCATTTCAAAAATAAATTCTCAGGTCAAATACATCCTTTGACTGTCTTGAGTTGCACGGCCTCATGACTGTGTGTGTATACCCTGGATTATTGCAATGGGAATTCATAAGATATGGCCTTAGGAAAATAAAAGAAACCGGTTACCTGGTTTAAATACAGTGTTAAAGCCTCTATATGGCAGTGTTAGAGATGCCGTCACTTTATTTTAAACAAATAATGACAAAACCAAAGAGAAGCACAGGACAGCTGTGCACACACTGGGCTTAGAAATGTGATGATACAACTTACTGAATGCAATGTCCATGGCGAAGTTTTTCCAAAAAGAATATATTGTGTATTTCATTGGGGGAGGAGGCAGGAGAGCAGCAGGAGAGACTTTAGAAGCTCTCAGATTGGAAAAGTGTGACGTGCACGTGTCCTCATTGAGAGGAGATATATTTATTGTTAACAAATCTCTCTGCATGGAAGGACTGGCAAATCCCAGCTGATTTGCTCCAAATAAAATGAACACATTTTTCAAGGAGGATTCTATGCTTTCTGTTTCTTTACCTTTGTACTAAATACAGATGTTCTATGACCCGGATCATGTGATTGCTTTAAATGCGCAGAGCAGAAAAGCCTTCCAGGATGTGTCATGGAGCTCGCTTTCCTGGAGCAATGATGTTGTTGTTCATCCACAAACGTCTGCTGCGCCACAAGCGTGCTGTGCCAAGTTGGTTACCTTCGTGTTCCCAGCAGCTGTTAGTAGAGTGTATCAATGCCCAGTTCTGATTCCCTCCCAACCCAGTTGTGTTAGAGCAGAGTGGGGAATCAAGAATGCTACAGCAAGGGCACATATGCGGAGAAGGTTTTCTTTTTACCTTTTCCAGCATGGGTGGATTGGGGATTTTGCAGGAACATCATTTGCTGATACACAGCCTCCTGGCTGAATGGCAACACTTGTCTCTGCTACAGAGAAGATCGACTCTGCCGCAGTTGATCTTCCAGGATTCAAATTATTGGGTATACTGAAGAAATACTAATTCAAACTGAGAGGGAGCTCCTGTCAGTGTTGGTAGTCCCGTTCCTCACAAGGAGTAAGGGAAGTCGAAGGGAGAGTGTGCTCCCATTGACCTCCCACTAGGTGGACAGTGCCAAAATGCTATTTAAGATGCTTTGACTCCAGCTATGTAATTAATGCAGCTGGCGTTGCGTATCTTAAGTTAACTTCCCCTTTAGCATAGACAGGCCTACGAGAGCTGGTTTTGAACATGGCATTCTGGGTTAGCTAGTCTGTGGGTATAAACCAAAGATTAAATGATTGTTTTGCAATATTCTGTACGTAACCTATGAGAATGAAGAGTTCTGTTATTAAATTAGCTATAGAGCCAGTAATCTTACAACATACCTCTTAAAACACGAAGAAAGTTTGCAAGGCCTATGCATGATGGAACGCCCACCATTGCTCCACGTTTAGGGAGCGAACTCTGTTCCATCACCATCAAAGCCAATAGTGCATTTCACTCTGCACATTGGGTGATACTTTGTAGTTGTGGCTCTGCTAGTTCCCTTCAGCAAGCCTGTGGTTTTTAAAGAAAACTGAATGCTGGTATGCAAAATGTTTGGGATTTCCAAAGATATGCTGGATATCCCATTTGCACTGAAATGGGAGTGTAGCTCCAGTGTATTCACCCTGTAAAGAGCTTTGTATTAGTGTTCAGTGCAAAGCTGCTGAGGGATGCAGCAGGTTTCACGTGAGTGCACAGGCGTAAAGGCTGGAATGACATCAATGTTGCAAGCTGAACCTAATGACTTTCCTTGACTTAGTTGTCAGCTGCTGAACTTTTGCTTAAAGGTAACCCTCAGTGTAGGGAGGCATGTATAATTGAAGCAGAACTACGGAACCCAGTGTACGATTGTTCAGAGCATTCATTTAAAGCTAAACCCTGCAGTCCTTTGATGAAACGCTCTTTGGTTTCAGTGCCTGGAGAGCAAGAAGCCTAACTGCAGCACTGACACTAGATAGTGAGAATATGTTTGGAAAGACCTGTAGGGAAATGTAAGGTGTATAGGTCCTTCACTGAACGGAAAACTTGTAAAACTGCTACAGAGAACACTCAAGTGACATTCAGCTAGTGTCTCTGACATACCACCTAGAGACAGGACTATGTGGTGACCACACCTTAGGTAAGTTAGCATGCCAATGGTGCCAAAAAAAAAAAAAAAAAAAGCAAGTGCTACTCTGTAATTAAATTTGAACATTGTCCTGTCCCTCTCCCCCAATATAAAACATTAATTATCATTGCTAACCCTGGGGTACCTGTCAGATATTCTGACTGGCAGGGGAGTTCTGCTTTTCACCAAACTTGTTTTGACTCAGCCAATCCAGCCAAGGGAGGTGAAGAGGTTGCCACTAGAATGGCCTTTCAGGAGTGTGAGCTCAGTGTCATCCTCACCTCCCGAGCCATTTTGCTGGAATGCCGGGCAGCAAGGACACTCAAGAATGGGGGAGAGGCAGTGACGCTCACATGAGCTCCTCAAGGGCTATCAAGTAGTGGTTCCATTCAGTCCATTCCCATGTAACCTGACTGCAACAACTCCTCTTAAGAGGTGTTTTCAGGCACCCCAGATTGCGGGACTTCTGTGAGAAGTGGAACTACAAAAAATTAGTGGTTGTAGGTGGCTTTGGATGCAGAGGAAAGTACACAATGCACCTTTTTTAAAGTGGTGGTCTCAAGGGAGGCTTGAAATGGGCTGGGGGGTAAGCAAGTGGTAGAAATAGCTTTCTATTTCAGGAATATTCTAAATTGGTTCAGCTGCTAGCCTGTTTTTTAAACTCTGCCATTTGATGAGAGCAAACAAGTAGGAGCAAGATTGATGGATTCTAGTTTCTGGCTCTGCAAAATTGGCTTACTGAATGAACAGCTCTTTGCACTGCTCTCTTCTGAACTGTTGTGTTACGTTGGTAATGCACAACGACATTTGAGCATAGGTGCTCTATAGAAGCAAATCCTTATTTTAATTTGTGTGCATAGGAGAAATGAAGGACATGACGGTATTTCCTGCGGTGATGGGTTCTTGAGAAAAACCATGGTCTTGTCTCCAGAAGAAGTTTGTGGTCATTTGTGGCAAATTTAGTATCTCAAGGGTCAACATTTTCTGAGCTTACTGCATTATTAAATCAGATAAAACCATTTTCTGCTCATGTAATATTCAGAGAGCAATTTCCAGACCATTCCTTTTTGACACTTAGCTGCAAAGTACCCCTGAGACTTAGCTTTATATACACCAAACTCACTTTAACACAGTGCATCTAGAATAACACAGGGTTACTACTAAGAAATATTTATTACTTTTTTAAAAATTAAAACATCTTAAGATATGGGTCACATCAAATCATCAATGTCCACAATTATTGTTTTTCTAAATGGGCCTTGGTTCAATAGTAAATTGACATAGAGCATCCTGTCACCTCAAAAGAGGCTATTGCTTTTGTGCATATTTGAAAAGATATATATACACACAAAGCACTATCACATCTTATTTTCACAATGTTGATTTTCAACAAAGTTCCACTTGACAGTGCAGTGGGATACGACCCTGTATTCTAAATCTTCTCAGAGTATCCATCTATAGAATTTCGCAAGGGATGACTTCAATACAAAATTTAAAATACCGGGGCCTTTTTCTGCTTCAAAACATTCGTAGTCATCGTTTAGCGTAGGAAAGTGTGTCATTTGACTATAGCAGGTAAAATTCTGGTACAATAAGGATGTGTAAAATCATTATTGAGCCCCAGTGTTAAGCAAAACATTAAAAATAATAAATATTACTCCAGTGTCACAGATGTACAAAAACCTAAGCACTACAGTTAATTGTAATTCATACAATTTGCTTTACATCACTTGTCCTTTGAACTTTCTTCCAAACCAATTTTAACATGTTATCACACAGAAATTAGTTTTCAAAAGTTTACCAGAAATGCATGGTAAGACACAGTTTTGCTTAGATTAACTAGGAGAAAAGACAATTATGAATTGGTACTGTACAGTTAAATATTTGGTCTGACTTTTTTTAAAAAAGGTGTTTCACAGTATCAAAAGTGCTTGTTTAAATTAAGCTTTCACAACGAAACCAAAGTACTACAAAAGTGATTAAGCTAAGGTGTTGCATTTGTGAGTATGAATAATTTAGTTCATGCAAAAAAAGGGTTACTGCTTTTAAAAGAAATTGAACAGTTTACATAATTTCTTTTCATAACAATAAATATAAATAAATTTAAAAATAGTAATACTGCCTAGCACAAGAATCAACAGAAGCACAATACACAGGAACTATTGTAATAAATCTAATATTTTTTTAGCCTAAGATAAATGTCATTCCTAAAATTTCACTCCAGTGATCGATTTAATATTTCAGCTCTACTACCTCCTTCATGTGGTCAGTCCCCCGCTCTTTTTTTTTAAGCCCCAAAGTATGAAAATTGTGCAGCTGTAGGTTTGATTTTAAAAAATCTGTTTGAGCCTCCTTTCCATTTTGCTCCCCCCTCCAAAAAAAAAAAAAAATTACAGACAATTACATCAGAAAGGTATTGGTATTGCAACCCATTCCAGAAAGGGCATGTGATCTCTGTTTGATGGCAGCAGTTATTTGGCTCTTTAAAAAAACAAGTAAATATATAAGGTCAGGTGGTTCTTGGAATCTTGGACTCAGTCCTGTTGGAGCAAGGAGCTACCACAAGGGCTCCTGTGTATGCTGGTCAAACAGGATGTGCATGCCAGTCCTGTGCATTAAGTGAGCTTTGAGGATCTGATGACAATGAGATTAGTGTGTGTGAACTAGTTTACTAAAGGTTTTCCTAGGGCTCTGTGTTGTCAGTTCCCCATTGTTTTCCTAACAGCCCAAATCCTTTTTTGGTCTTGGTGAAGATGGAAGAGGAGGTGTGTTCACAGGCTGGACTAGCACTGGCTTGATACATTTTAGCATCACAGTGGGAGTTCTAGTAAGTACCTTGCATGACTCAGGGGTCTGCAGAAGGAGCTGTTTCCCAGCTTTCAGATCACATCCTAAGGCCTCAGAGGGAATAGGCTTATGACCAGTTCCTTAGGTCCTCCAAGGTGTGACCCTTAAAGCAGAGCAATGGGCTTGTTGCCTTGACCACTCATGTACTGGGCTGAGGCTACGTTATCCATTGTGGCATAAGTAGCGTAGAGACCTGTGACCTGCAAGTCTGAGAAGGAATAGTCGCTACCATTTGAGACGGGGGTGAGGCCAGCCATGCCCAGCTCACAGTCTGAGAGCTGCAGAGGGGAGTTGCTGAAGGCACCTAAAGTATCTAGATTGAAGCTGTCGTCTTTCATTTCTTCCCACAGATTTCCTTTAAAAGATGGTAAAGTCAGTCAACACAAGTTTTGACCTGCTGAATACAAGGTGTGTAATGTTCTTAATTAAGGTTAACTGCTTAACAGAGAAATTTTAATATCTGCTCAGCCTGAAGATGGCTCTTGCGGTATGAAGGCATTTAGAATAGCCAGGAAATATGGGTTCTGCTGGTCCGTCCACAGCTAACTTTCCTGTCCCTCTCAACCTGCTTAAAATGTATTTTTCACCCTTATGCAATACTATATACAGAGCGCTCTTCTCTTCTGACATGCTGCATGGACATGACCCAGCTAATCTTCATGTCAACCCTGGGACAAAAGAAGTTCTCCTTTGTGCAAATGGGGAAACTAAGGTACAGAGAGACTGCACGTCACCCACGGCCACAGAGGGAGTCAGTGTCCAAGCCAGGATTAGAACGCGGGAGATCCTATTCTAGACAGATGCTCAGAGTGGGGCTGTGATTCTTATGCCTTTTCTTGAACCATTAACCCAGTCCATCCCTCCTCCCCCCTACCATATACACTCCTGCCCTTCGCTGGACGCTGTACCACTGGGCTGAGTTATACTGAAGGATGTAGAGAAATTAAAGGTACATAAAACATAGTATTTCAGCTAGAATTCTGATCTTCTCTTTCAGCCCAGTCCTGCAGTATTTCAGTGGAGGTGAGGCCTGGCCAGTATGTCCAGGATGTGCTCCCACCTCTGCCATCTCTCACACACTCCTACCTCCCTAGTTCCCCTCCAGCTTCCCCTTTACCTTGTAATGCAAAGTCCATGATGCTTGGATCCAGGGCATCCACTTCAGGGTTCATATCCGCAGTCACGTTCAGAAAGTCTGCGGGTGCACGGCTCATTGGGTGGTGAGACAGGGGACTCTGGCTCATGTCAGGCAGAGTGTGGAGAGGAGGCGTTTGGGCTGGTGCTGGTGAGTCGGGAGCTATGCGAGCCTGGTGATGCAATGGTATGGAATGCAGAGAGAGCGTCATGGGAGGGGGCTGCATCTTGGAGATGGAGATTCGGCCATGGGCTGCTGCCACATGGGTCCGTGTGGACCCTTCAGATTCTGCCTGCTTCCGAGGCCGCCTGCAGTTCTCCGGTCTGTCAGTGATTAGTTTATCTAATTCCTCTGTAGGGGAAACAAGCAAGTGAGAATGCGGGTTTGAGCAGGGCTCGTCCGTCCAGAGGTAGCTCATGGTCTGCAATGCCTGGTTTGCTTTTCAGCAGTAACTATGTCCTTCTGAAGCATGTCTATAGAACTGGACAAAAAGTCTCAGCGGGGTAGTTGTGTTAGTCTGTAACTTTCAAGATAAAATGCAAGGTCCTGTGGCACCATATTTATACTTGGGCGGTCGGTGAAAGCATAGCTGGTCGAAGGCAAGCCCCAGCCCTACCCTGCCCCTTCTGCCTGAGGTTTCGTCTAGGAGCCAACCCTCACCCAACTCTTGACCTTCCTGGCCACATAAAGGGCTGGGGCTACTGTGCTGTGGCCCTGGCCCATCCTGGTGGTGGCCCCATCCTTGCGCAGTGGGGCGTATAGGCAGTTTTGGGAAGGCTGTGCCCTTCCCTTGCTACGTTACTGGCCATGTATAATCTTGGTTTCTGCTACTTCCACTCCAGCACATCTGACAAAGTGGAAAGCTCATGATTCTATATATGTTTTGTTAGTCTCTAAGGTACCACAGGAACGCACTTTTTTTTGTTTGTTTGTTTGTTTGTTTGTTTTTGAGACGTGGACAGATAACCCTTAATACCTCCACTCATCTTTCCCTTCCATACATGGGTCTTCCCTTTGTGTCTCAGGGTCAGGCCAAGAAAACCTTGGCCTGATATTTACCCAGGCAGTCGAGCTGACACTCTTCAAACTCAACGGGCTGGACCTACACACAGTGAGCTCATTGTTAATTGAGATCAGGGAAATTTAATCTGACTGAAGATTCGCTGAACTTATCTTCACATGTTAAGTAAGTTTTCTAAGATAGTCACATGATAGCTTCCATAATACTTTGTTTTTCCTTTTGATGGAAGAGTTTAAAGTGTTATGTTCTGATCACACATTCCAGCCTTACCAGGAAAAGTCAGGTTTGGTTTCAGCCACAGCCATGGTAGCATGAGCCTAACAAATATGCTGTTTGTTATAAAAAATGGAGAAATCCTGGTGAACGAATAAAAATCTCAACAATTTTGCAGAATAAGAGGCATGAAGTGTAGTGGTTAAAATGCAATGCTCTAAATACTGACTCTCAGAGGCAGCAGAATTTGTCTAGAATGTCTAAAGGCTTCAGATGAGTTAGCTAGAAAAAAATGGGACTGAGGATAATTATCTTTGGTAATCATGCCGGATTTGACCTCAGTTTGGAAGATCACTCAGCCCCATTGAGGCGAACAGTGACTATGTCAAGGTAAAAAGGGCTGGGGGGATGTTGGCCATTTAACACTTTTCATTAAATAATCTCAAAACACTGTACAGCATGATATTTGAATTCCATCTCCCACTCACTCTGCTAGATGGAAAATGGCATGCCCATTTTACAGATGAGTAAACTGAGGCTAGGGGATCTGAAGTCTGGCTAGCTCAAAATACACAGTATTAGTGACAAAGCTGGATTTAAAAGCCAGGAGTTCTGGCTCACAGTGTCCAGCATTAATCACTTAGACGCACTCACAGAAAGAGATGAGAAGAGCAATAATCAGCCAGGGAAAGGTTTTTTAAAAATTCACTGCCTCTTCTATGTGCCTGTGACCGGGGTGCTGACGCTGGACATTTCATATGGAGGGCACTGTTCTAGCATACGCAGGCTTGCTTTTAATTCTCGACTCCTGAGATGCCTCTTGGGCTTTAGGCCCATAATAAACAGGCCTGAACTGTGGCAGAAGTTGAGCTAGCCCAATCAGCTTTCCGTGGCTACTGCTTGTGCCCAGCCAGCTCTGCAGGACACCCCTGTCCTCTGAAATGCTTTCCTATTCCCAACGACTGGGTTTACATATGACTGGCCAAACAGTCTTGTTTTCTGTGACTCTTATGCTTGGTGAAATAGGTAAAGTCCCATGCCAGCCTACCTGGATTGGCCATGCTCCTGTGAATAGCAGCCAAGTCCTTCCTCTTCCATTTCTGCATCTCTTCTTCCATCTTGTCAATCTTGGCGGGGTTGAGGGCCCACAGGCAGCCTTTGCGGGAGGTGCTGCTCATTTTATTCTCCACCTTCTCAAAGCACTTGTTGAGGGAGAGGTTATGGCGCACAGAGTTCTTCCAACCATCGGGCGCTGTCTGCAGGGCAGAAGAGTGTCACTCAAATAAGCTTCTGCAGGGAGAAGAGCTGTTGTGGGGTGGGGGGGAGGGTTACACAGTGTGAATTCTTCCTGGGGGGACACTCAAGAGCTCCAGTTAGTGCAGTGACTTGCCCCCTCGCTTAGCCATGCAAGTGGCTCTGAGCATACTGCACCTGCCCTCTCATGCTGCATGTTCTTAGTGCCTCAGAAAGCTCTGGGCTGCATTAGCTTCCAAGCCCAGCTTAAGGCATTGGTGTCCTCAAGCAGTTTGGGTCTGACTCCAGCTATAAGACAGCCCCTCTCCCTAGGCACTTGGTTAGGTGTGCCCAGCTGAGACTGTGCTGTTGATGGGCCCTAGACTTGTTCTGTGGAGCCCTGGAAGCGGCGGATCTTTACAATGGAGATCTTTACAATGGAGAGTTTCTACATTCATAGGCCTGCCCAAGGCAGGGTTGGTCTGGACTCTGTTTGCTTGAAGGCAGGGGGGTGATATGACATCAAAAGGCACTGTGTAAAGACCTAGGAAGATTGGGAGAAAGGCTCCAAAGTTACCAGGAATGGGATTTCTTGAAACCACCACCTCTTGAGGGGGTGTGTGTCTTGGTTTGGGGGACAGCTTAAGGAGGGGATGGGGGAAGGATTAGGTTGTGGTGCCACCTGCTTTCTCTGTTTATGCCAAAGGTGTATGCATAAATACCCTGCTCCCCTAGAGTGACTGGTCTGTCGGTAGGAACTGCAGCTGGGGAAGGGGGGAGGAGAGTGAGAGAGAGTGTGAGAGGGGGGTTGTTTTTTTGGTACATGGTGTGTTGAGAAGTGACTGATCAAATGCAGAAGCAAGTGGCTAGGCCTGCTTTGTTCCCTTTGGCACTAAAAGCCTATTGATCCCGTACCTTGAAGTAGGGGAAATGCTCCTTCATGAAGCTGTAGATCTCACTCACAGGAAGACTGCCTGTTTTGCTGTTCTTCAATGCCATGGCAATCAAGCAGCTGAAAGAAAGAGAGAAGATAAAAGCAGGTTCCCTCTTCCTGCTATATCTGTTGGCCCACAATACCCTCCTCTTTACCTAGCAACCCGACAGCTACCTTCACCCAGACACAAGCACCTGTGTGAAGAGATGCTTCCCATGGCACTTGGGGGTCACACCAGCTCTACAGTGTTTCTGTGTTTAAGGGTCCAAAAGAGATAATGAAATCTCAAGACCCAAGCTCTTTGAGGCTGTTACTCCACCTCTGCCCTGCTGGCAGCGAATGAGCTTGTCAAGGTCTTTGCACTGGCACTAACTACACTAGCCACCTGGACAGAACAGCAGGAGGATGGGTGAGGAATGAGGCAGTTTGCCTCTCCAGAGAAAGCTTCAGTCAGGATCAGGGGAAAAGCAAATCACTTTTATGGTAGGAAAAGAAAGGGTTTTGCTATGCCACATAGGAGACGTTTATAGCCACCCCAACTGCGGGCTGGAAGCAATAGCCCAGCAGATTCTCCACTCACCTGTAGGAGTAGATTGGCTTGGGATAATGTTTTGGATGGACTTCCTGAACAGTGAGAGGAGCAAGGCGAGGCTGAGTGTAGTGAGGCTGGGGTCCATAGGATGCACTGTATAATGCAGCTGGGTTACACTATAGTCAGGAACAAAGAGGGAAAACTGTCAGAAGAATCTGCCTTCCCCATCAACCCTACCCAAAACTGCAGTGTGTTCTTTCTGGCTTTAGTACTGAAGAGAAATGAAAGCTCCCCGGATGCAGTCACATTCCAGACCATATGGGTACAATAGAAAAAAGATTTCCTGGACCATGCTTCTGTGCTTGGTTAGCATCTCCCGTCTCTTCCAATCCCAACATCCGTGAAGCCCAGTGTGGATTAAAGGCCAAGTAGAGTGGTAATAAGTTTCATCCTTTCTTACGATGAGACTCTCCCCCAAGCCAGAGCTCCCTCCAACACCCCAAAGCTCTCAGTCTCATGCATATACACCCCTTTCGCAAAGGGGGGCATTTTCTAGGCCATTTAGACTGACTTGATTCAGACACGGAACCCCGGGTCATCATTAAAATGAACATACCGAAAGCTCCCCAATTTAGGCTCACTGTACAGTAGCACACAGGCCTTTTCCAAATGCTGTTATCGAAGAATGTGCTTATAACTTGTGAGCTTGTCACAGCTCCATGCCGCACTGCCCCTGCCCCAGCTCAAGTGCATCCCATTTCTGAGCAAGCTAGCGTTGGTGAAACATGGGCCTGACAGCTCTGGAGACTGGCTGAGGTGGATTTAAAAAAATCTGCAGGGGAATAGTGCGGGCTATGCTGGGGTAACCTTTCTCCTATTTGCAAGACTGACCCCAGGAAAGAGATGGCATGAGAGCCGCTCTGTTTCCAGTCTGTCCTTGGCCTCTTGTGGGGACACAGAGGGAGCAGGACAGGATGGAATTCTCCCCAAAAGCTGCAGCAGTGATCTAGCCCTGTGGTTTTCAAATTACGGGTTGTGCCCCAGCACTGGGTGGTGGAATGTCGGGCACCAGAGCTTGTTGCCTCAGGGGGATCAGGTGAGCAGAGGGGGTGCTAAAGCAGCTTCCTGCCTGTTCTATGCTGCAGACTGTGCTGTGCCCCAGAAGTGGCCGGCAGCAGACTCAGCTCCTAGGTGTGTGTGAGAAGAGCGTGCACAGGGCTCTATGCACGGCTCCTGCCCTCAGCACTAGCTCTGCACTCCAATTGGCTGGGAACCCACTGCTGGTTGCTTCTGGGGGCAACATGGTCTGTGGTGCCAGGAGAGGCAGGAAGCTGCCTTAGCACCCCTCGCTGAACTGGTGACCGGGAGCTGCTCAAAGTAAGCCCCTCCTGCTCCAGCTCTGTCACTGCCATAGCTGGAGCCCCCTCCTACATCCCAAAGCTCCCATCCTCAGCCCCACCCTGAAGCCCACAATCTAGTCAAATTATGTTGGTTCAGGGGCATCAACAATTTTCTTCAACTGGGTCATGAGACAAAAAGTTTGAAAACCACTGACCTAAGGAGAGACCCTTCCATACCCTGGGCATTGCTGCTCCAGTGAGCAGAGTTGTAAGGACGCTCACACACAGTGGGTAAAATGACACAGTAATAGAAAAAGTTTTCTTCCAATTTGGGGGGATTATGAAGTGATGACCTAGCTGGAATAAGCAGTTGATTACGGATCTTGAGAATGAACACTCTCAATACTGCATTTCGGTGGCACATCAACAGTGGCGAGGGAGGCAGATGTGGTTTTTCCTCTGGAAGGGCTCCTAGCATTGGCATTTTCGAACCTGACTCTAAAGAGCACGTGCACAGAGATTAGGTCACGAGGACTCAAGGCGACGAAACAAATAAGCAGCAGCGTGAGCTCAGCCGTTAACGCTGGTGTTGGAGAACCTGCAAATCCGATCTGTGCAGCTACTCTGAGACACAGCTTGCATTGCATGCAGTAGTACCTGTTGTGCAGTCTGTGTGATGGCAAACACTTGCTGTGAATGAGGAACAGGAAAAAGCGGATGCTGGGACTGTAAACTAGGAGATGGCTGCCCTCCGACAGGGTAATGGCTCATCTATTGGGATGAAAAAGACAACAGAAGTGTAAGTCCTATAGTCCCACATCTTTTCTTGCCAAACATGGCAATGAAATTAACCCGCTCTGGTCAGCTCTTACATTTGCTCCATGCGACGTAATAGTATTCAGCCCCAGAATTCCCTGTGGCAGACTGGCTTGCATCTCAATCATTGCTCCAGGAGCACCCGTTGAATGCAAATTGCCTGGCATAGGACCTAGTCAGGAAAAAAGCATGTGTGATGAAGGCACCCATGCAAACCTACATCTCTGGAAAAATGAGTTGGTATTTATTTTGCAAAGCCGCATTTCGACTCTGTGTAGGCTCCATGGAACTAAGACTAGGAACCCCAAACACACTGCAAACTGCAAGGGTGGTGCAGAATGGCACTAAGAGAAGTGACTGGTGGGGTGTTAGATGAAATTTTGTAGCGTCAGTCGTGTATGGGGCATGTTACAAAAGGTAAATTATACTGAATAAAATCCTGGCTCCCAGGGTTCTATAATGGAAGGCAGTGGTTCTCAGACTTTTTGACCTACAGCCCACCCTGCTCATTGCAGACCTTTCTGCAGACCATCAGTCAATCACCCAGGATGACAAAATGGGTACAGGAGGGAGGGCTGGTGCCGGGTCTGGCTGAGAGTTAGGAGCAGACTGAGGGTGGGCATGTGGATGCAGTGGGTTGAGGATAGTGGCTTGGCTGGGAGGTAGAGTGCAGGAACAGGTTGGAGGTAGGGGGGTCTGGCCAGGATTCTGGCCAAAGGGAGCAGTGGGAAAAGCCTCAAGGTGAGTGGTTTCCTGCACTGCCATTTCCTCAGCTGGAGTGAGGAGCCGCAGCACATGGAGCCACTTCCTCCCCTTCCTTCCTGCAAGCAGGATCTGGCTCACCAAGGTCTGGGTCCCCCTGCCCCCCTCAGTGGGAAGCCAACTTCACTGGGGGGTGCAGGTCTGGACCACTAGGGCAGGCTTGTGTGTGTGTGTGTGTGAGTGACCCTGAGCTCGCAGCCCAGCTGCAAGACAGTTCACTTTTAAGAACCACTGATCTAAGGTCATGAATTACTCTATAAAGGGTATGCAAATAGGTGTGGTTGCTACGGTGATATTAAGACTAAGGAGAAAAGTTTGGTGACCATTAATTGAGAGGCTGTATGAAACTTAGAGCTGCAAGGTAGGTTAAGTTACTGTCATTTTAGGGACGTTGAAACAAAGGCAAAGCAATACATTTTTATTTCCAGAGATGCTGAGAACTTTGGAAAATAAAGACATTGCACCAGAGTCACACAAGGAGGCTGAGGCAGGCATAAAAGTCAACTCCAGACCCTTTGATCTTTCTTCTAACCCCTAGTTTGCACTGCCTTTGAATATAAACCATACGTAGCGAGTGTCTCATCACAGACGAGAAGAGGATGCAGTGTTTCTGGCAGAGCTAACTCGAAGGTACTTATGCTGAAAAGTTACAAATAAAGCTGGTTACAGGGCATTTTGTGTCTCATTACTGGTTGTTAGTCATTTAACATCAGGGCAAGCTACCTGTCTGCAGCAGCATCGAATCCTGAGAGCTGATGCTGAAGTCCATTCTTTCACTAGCCATCTGCTGTAAGCGAGGGACATCAACTGAGGTCAGCCATGACAAGGACTGCAAGTCACTTGGAAGGTCATCTTCACTCAGCTGGGATGGGGCAGAAGCCAGGAGTCTGCGGGAAACAAGGTGAGAGGTTAGCAAAGAGCACAGAGACTGCTCCATTATCTGTGGGTAAGAAGTTTGTCTGGGGATTCTCAGCCTAGTGCAAGTTAACAGTAGACATGGGTTTGTGTTATGACAAAGTTTGGACATGGATCCAAAGTTTAAGATGTGAATTTTTGGTTCAGGACCATCTCCCATTCATAATGGCTCATGTTTTCCTTTGTAAGAGAAGTAACATTTCATTTAACAGGTGCTGAAGTGTGTGTGTGTGTGTGTGTGTGTGTGTGTGTGTTTGTTTTTTATCAGGACTAGTTCAGGAGTCTGTTTTTGTTCAGGTCTCCCTGTAGAATAATATAGTTGTCAGCTGAACAATCTGAAAAGCCTCTGAGGGGCCGCCGTGTTAGTCTGTAACTTTCAAAACAAGGAGTAGTCCTGTGGCTAGGGATGTAAAGGACTAGTCAACTGTCCAATAAGCAGATGCTTATCAGATAGTTGACAGCCTAGTTGACTAGTTGCTCTACCTCCCGCCCCCCTTGCTGCCTGTATTAGAAAGAGGCAGAAAGGAGGGGATGAGGAGGAGGTCCTTCAAAGCAGCAGTGCCACTGGAGCTTGGGGCCAGACCCTGGGCTTCATGCAGTGCTGCCACTTTGAAATGCCACATGCAGCCTGGTGCAGCTCCTGCGGCGTTTCAAAGCGGTAGTGATGTGTGGAGTCCGGCTGGTGCAAGCTGGGGACTCCCCCAATGACCCCGGGCTCCATGAAGCACTGCCGCTTTGAAATGCTGTGGGAGCACAGGGCCAGCGGGGGACTGCTTGAGTCCCCCATTGGCCCCATGCTCCCCTCAGAGTTTTCACCTTTAAAGTGTAGCAACAGCCCTGCATCGACTATTCAATTAGCCAAATAATAGAAATTTTACATTCCCACTTTAGAGATTCACATATATATAAAAATGAGAGAGAGGGAGAGAGGAAAAAAAAGCTTTCATGGGCAAAACCCACTTTATCAAATGAGCTGATGAGGAATAACAGAAACCCAGAATTTAATAGAAAAATACCTGTCAATTGTAGAATGGGTGCCGAAGAGTCTAATTAAGTAGGCTGAAAATGTCCCATACTTAGCTTTCAAGGTAAAAAATGAGGTGTTAAATGCAGGGAAGGCATTTCTTTTTTTTTATTCTGAAAAGTGTATTTTTGCACAGAAGGGCATTAGCAATACGGTCAGAGCAGCAGTGCTGTACTCAAAGTGCTGCTGCTGCCTCCCTCTCAAATGCTGCTTTTCAAAGGTTCAAGTGGCTGTTAACATTCAGCCCCTGTTGTAAACATTCCGTCATCCATGTCAGAGCACTTGGCTTTTAAAGAGAGGTCCAGTTTGGTGTACTAAAAGAAAAATACTTTAATTTTAAAATGATCCACACGGAACAATGGTAATGGAAAATTGACTTCACTGGGCTATACCTGTGAGCTTAAAGCTTTTTAGGATTAGTACCTAAATACTGAAAATGAGCAGTGATTGTTTTGTACTCATCTCAAAAACTGCTTTAAAACTGAGGTGGTGGTGGTGGTGAAGCAGTAGATTCATAATGTTCTAATCCAGTGAGGAGCAACCTAGGCTAGTGAGTGGATTATGTGAATGGCCTTTCTTCATCTCAGTGGGCTGCAAGATTGTCATAACCAAGATGGTCTCCCAGGATAGGGTAGTTTCACTAACTGCGCTTGTGCACCTAAAATTTGGGGGAGGGTGCTGATTGAACTGGATGCAGGGCCGGACTAAAGGGTGGGCTAGCCGGGCAGCTGCCCAGGGCACCAACCTACGGGGGGCACCCGGCTCCCAGCGGGCTGCAGTGGCCGCCCGGGGGGGGACGCGTGTTAACCCCCGCAGCACCAGCCAGCAGCGCCCTTCCCCCTGCAGCCGCAGGGCCCTGCACAGCCAGGCACAGCCCGCCCCAGGCGGCCCTGGGCTGCGCGCCATCGGCGGTGGTCGGGCCGACTGGGCAGCGCATGCGCCATGTGTCCGCCCACGCGTCCCGGGGGCGGGCCCGCACATTCGTCGTGCTTCCGGAGGTGGGGCCGCGCATCCCGGGGGCAGGCTCACGCATGCGCTGTGTGCCCAGAGGCGGGGCTGTGCATCCCGGGGGCGGCACCGCGTGCCCGGGGCGCCAAAATGGCTCGGGCTGGCCCTGACTGGATGCAGAGGGAACACAGCGTTTTCACAATGCTGTGTGCAATCAGCACAGACCTCACTTCACATGCCTTTTTCACACATGTCTCTCTTTAATACCAATAGGAATAAAATTATGCAAACAGAACCAAGTGGCAAGTGCTAGATTAACATGAAACAAAATGTCTTGTGGACCACACAGAGAAACCTGATGTGCCACGTGTGGCCCACCACTGTTTAAAGGCTCTCTGTCCATTCCCAGGTGGACACTTGTAGGGTCACTTTGGCTGAGAATAAGATTTTGTAAAAATAAGGTGTTTTTTTTTTTAATTGAATTGTTTCTAGGAGTTTTATTTTAAGTGCAAATCGACACACCTCTGCAATGTCTGCAAACCAAACAATGCAGCATTGTACCAGTGTATGAGGTCCAGGAAGGGAAGCTGCTGAGAAACAAAACAAACGGGCCATTTCCCTGTTCACGCACACACAGGGTGTCTGCTGTAACTTTAGGACAATCTGAGGTTTAAAATAGGATTTTTAACCTAACAGTATCCTATGAAGCCTGAAATCCAACTACTGACAAGACTAATGAGGAGTTTCATTACATGCTCCCTCAGCAGCCTAATGGGCCTTTAACATTCTGAAGGGGGTTCTTCTAGCTACTGCATCATGTTAATGTTGACATTTCCAAAGGGGGAGATATTTGGCTTTGGGAGGCAGGGGTGGGCTGCAAATCCACCTTCAAGGACTCTGTACCGTGGGAACCTTCCCTCCAGCTGTAAAGTACTGACTGCAGTTTGTAAGCTTGCACCTTCCACCAATGGTGTGGGTCCAAAAGTGAGCTCTCCTACCATGGCCCCTGCTTCAGTCAGTCCCAGGTGCTCTCTGTGTCAGCTGCAGGGGACCTGCTTGACAGAGCTGCAAAGACAAGTGCTCCTTCCATTTGTCCCCCACCCATCTATCCTATGTCCATATGGTCTTCATAGTACTTCCAGTCCACGCTAGACTGGGGAAGAAAGTGCTCTTGCCCCAAGAGTGGAACGTGCTGCTGCAACCCCTGCTAATTAGGTGAGCAAAGGGGTTTATATCCTCAATAGTACAGTAACCAACATTACATTAGAGTAGGTCAGAGTAAAGCCAGCCATATCCAGGAAGATCAAAATAGCAGCTCTCCATCTCGGGATGTCACCAGTCATGAAAGATAGCACCCAGAGAGAGGTCCTGTTAAGGTTGTAACAAAAATTCAGATCTCACCCTTCCTTAAATAGAACATATGTTCTTGCTCTCCACAAGGACGTCGGAAACCAGTGTATCACAATCTTCACTATAAAAACAACCCATAAAGGATGAATTGCAGATCTCCTCCATTTGATAAGGACCAAATGAGATTCTACTCACTTGTCTCTGGTCAGCTAAATCTTCAGATTGTAAGAGTTTGTGACCAAAAATGCAGACTAGCTTCACTGGCGAAGCCAATGAAAAACCAAGCCAGACTCCTCTTAGGGAAGAGTTTCATGTAGAAATTTAATCTCTGCACATTTTGCCCTATTTGCATATACATGATCAGCTTTGTATTACTTCTGATAAAGCAATGCTCTGCATAAAAAGCAAAAACTGACACACATTTACATGGGGAAGGGGCGTGTTCAATGGTAGAAGTTCTTAGTCCATTCAAAGACAGTGAGTTAAAATGATTACAAACTGATGTGCAGCTTGAGAGATTGTTACTCCTGGTGAATAGTGCTGGGGAAGTCAGAGGGAAGCCCCAAGAAGTCATATTATTTCACCTCTATTTGACACTATCTCTCAAGGCCTGAACAAAGACATGAGCTGGATGGGCCATTATATTCAACACTCAACTGACATCAAAAGATAAGTATGGGACACTTCCAGCTCACTCAGTTAGCCTCATTAGCACTGGCAATCCAACTGACAGGTGTTTCCCCCCCTCCCCCTTCCCTTCTTTTTCTGTTATAAATTGTGAGGTTCCCCCTTTTTTCTCCACTCTGCTCATCTGAGAAAGTGGGTTTGCCCACAAAAGCTCATGATAGTGCACATATATATATGTGCTGATTAGGCCTCAGTTGGAGTATTGTGTCCAGTTGTGGGCACCACATTTCAGGAAAGATGTGGAGAAATTGGAGAGGGTCCAGAGAAAAGCAACAAAAATGATTAAAGATCTAGAAAACATGACCTATGAGGGAAGACTAAAATAACTGGGCTTGTTTAGTTTGGAAAGGAGAAGACTGAGAGGGGACATGATAGCTGTTTTCAAGTATCTAAAAGGGAGTTACGAGGAGGAGAGAGAGAAATTGTTCTCCTTGGCCTCTAAGGATAGCATAAGAAGCAATGGCCTTAAACAGCAGCAAGGGAGGTTTAGATTGGACATTAGGAAAAACTTCCTAACTATCAGGGTGGTTAAGCACTGGAATAAATTGCCTAGGGAGATTGTGGAATCTCCATCTGTGGAGATATTTAAGAGCAGGTTAGATAGACATCTATCAGGGATGGTCTAGATGGTACTTGGTCCTGCTGTGGGGGCAGGGGACTGGACCTGATGACCTCTCAAGGTCCTTTCCAGTTCTAGTGTTCTGTGATTCTATATTTTTTTGTTAGTATCTTCAGCTACACTGCAGGGTTTTTGTGCAAGAAGCCTTTTGCAGAAGAGATCTTCCATAAAAACTTCTTGTGCAACAGCGTGTCCAGACCTCAAAGCGCATTGCAAAAGCCATGTGCTTTTGCGCAAGAGAGCATCTATGTTGCATGGACACTCTTGTGCAAGAAAGCTCTGATTGCCATTCACAGAATGGCCGTCAAAGCACCTGCGCTTTTGCCGATAGGGGTTTCTTATGCAAAAACCCCTCCCGAGCATCCACACCTGCCTTTTTGCACAAGACCTGTAGCACAAAAAGGACTTATTCCTTGTGGGGAGAGGAATAACTCTACCAGCAAAAGCCCTTTGTTCTGCTGATATACTTGCGCAAAAGTGTGCTTGAGGTGTGGACGCTCTGCAGGTTTTTGTGCAAAAATAACCGTTTTTGCGCAAAAAACTTTGTAGTGTAGACGTAGCCTAAGGTGCTATAGGACTACTCCTTGTTTTAAAGTTACTGACTAACATGACTATCCCTCTGAGACTTGACTATGTAAGGAGGATATCTCTATGTAGCTCTGAGGAAGGACTGCACAGATTCAGACGTTGGAAACACATTTCTATTTTGGAAGAACACAAGTTAGTCTGAGATTTTAAAAACATCCTCACTGAAAATGTTATCCAATTAACAAGTCACATTTCAGAAAGCCAGGTGCACAGTGCTAATGTGCATCCATTGCCAAATGGTGACCCAGAGGCATTGAATAAATCTGGTTTCTGCTGAAGCATCTTGTATGTTTTACATGAGTCTAAATCAACTTAACGTAAACTGCCAAAACAGCAGTGTGTTGCAGCCCACAAGGTATTGAGATGTTAGCTCTTTCTAGTCAAGAGTTGCAGCAGTTCAAAAGTTTCCCAAAGTACTACCCAGTAGATCTCTAAAACAAACTTTGTTTGCACAACGATTTTAAAAAACAAAACAAGCAGAAGCCAAAGCTCAAATCCCAGCCAAAAACATCTTCAAATCCTCCTCGAGCCTACCCTGGCTTCTTTCTTCTACTGTAGTTATAGTGCAATAATTAGCATTGCCATGGTTACCACTGTTCAGTTATTTCGTGAGTCCCAGGATTTAAATGCATAAAAAGAACATCAGGTGACTACTCTCCCTACTTAGCGATTGGCTGGATTGTAAGTAAACAAAAGCCTTAAATTATTTGAAAACTGGGCAGGCTCATGTTGTTTGCAACAGTTGGGCCCGTTCATTGTAAGCTGATAACCTATTGTGTGGCAAACGACTGTTGCCCGGTGGCACGTGTCCTCCATTGTTTTTTGGCATTCTTGCTTAATTGTTCCCCCCCTCCTCCTTTTTATAAACTTCACATTAATCTAGCTGATTGACAGCCAACATACACACACATGCCATCTGGCACCCTGGTCCCTGCCAGCCCTTCCAGACAAGTCAGTTCCTTCAGCAAATAACAGGGTCAGATGGGCGGTGAGGGTCAAAACCTATTGCACACGCCTCCTGTCAGGAACTGAATCTGCCACATGCCCTCTCTCCACAGCGTGGACTAAACAGCTCCAAAGGGGAGGCCCAGAGAAGCTATATTTACACAAGAACCTCTCTACATTCATCTCTTTGGAAAACAAGAATTCCATTGCTTTGTTAATGTTAAGTGGATCCACCCAGTTCTCCCTGGAAGCCCCATTAATAATAATCCACTTTGTGTGTTAGATGTTGTCAGAAACCTAAACTGCAAATGGCCTGAACGGGGTGTGGCTTGAGCAGTAGGAAACTCAACCTTGTCCAACATCCTAGTAACACATGGAACCCATCTTTCCTTTTATATAGCACCCTTATTCCACAGAACACCATGCAGACTGGGTGTCGGGCATAGGCATATACATCTGCTAACAGGGACCTGGAAGAGAATGGAGGTCAGATATTTAATATCTGATTTACATTCAAAGTTGACACCTGAGTCCCAATGCCCCCATTTTAAACAGGTAAAGGATATAGTGAAAGTGCACAGGTCCATTTGTAAAACAAATGTAATGGTGAGGAAATTTATTTTTGTCCCCTCCATCTTGGCATAAGTTCCTAGTCTGAATGTGACTTTATACTTCCCACCAAAACAAAACAAACCTCTGTTTGTTTTGCTCAGTTTCACAGCTTTGATGTGTACTTTTGCAACTATATAAAAACCATCTGACAACTGTTCTAACAAACTTTAATAGTGTGTAGTAAAAGAGTAGAATCCAAGCAGATTACCAAAAATACATTTGGCATAAAGGGATTATTCTTTGATTTGTCTTGAAGATAAATGTAAATTTCAGCAATGGTGACTTCAAATCACTGTAAAGTGTTCAATACTGAAGTACCACAATCCAGGCAGTGAGAGCTCGAGCCTTTTACAAAGATTTACGGAGGGAGAGCTGTCCTGTCACTCTTTTCAAATGTATAGGATGCAATATAAAGTCAACTCATCTACTGTTAGATGGGTTTAGGGTGTGTCTTTTATTCTTTGGAGGGAAAAAATGCAAATCAAACCATCTGCTTTATTTAAGCCAGGCATAGCTGTAGCTAGCTAGCAATTTATCTGCTCATGAGTTTCAGACTTCTTCCACCTATGACACATGACATCTCTACAAACTCCTGCATACTCCCCCATCTACAGCTAACTACTGTAGACAACACACATGCACCCCTATCTGTTTGTACATATTGTCTTCATTGTATCCTTCTCCTTTTTTCTGTCTTAATGATAAATGCTTTTCAGTCTGTGATTCAGACTGAAACATATCCGTATGCTTTTGGTCTGGGAAAACACAATTTACAACTTCAGACTTTATTCTAATACACTATATTTTTAATGGAGTAATTTTATTATATCTTATTCACCTGGCTTGTATGCAAAATGCTCAAGCTGAGGTGGCAAATCTGATTGGAATGGTTGGGATCATCTCTGAAAGTGGTAAGTTCTTGCGCAGCCATTCGCAAACATTTTCTTGGTGTAGGGGGCAGTGTCACAGACTCCTGGAAATCACCACTTACATTGGTGGTCACAAGGAGAACTTTCCTTCTGGTTTGTGATTGCAAACGTCCCTTAGGCGATTGCAGCAACTGCTTACATGTTTTTAGCAGTCTCTAATGCAAGGAACATTCTACTACTCAAAAAAAAAAAAGTTAATTCATCACATTGTCTACTTTTGCTCTTTGCTTTATCGCTTCTGTTCTTCTCTTTCCTCTTTATCCCATGTGCCTCTCTAAATGCTTCCCTGCCACTTGAGTCACTTCTCTCTGGAAGCACAAGCACCTGTCTCTCGCTTCACTGTTCCTTTAGAACGGTGTTTCCAAAATGGTGTTCTGAGGAACCTCGGGGTTCCACAAAATGAAAATAATGGTTCTGTGAGAAAATTCCATTACAATAACATTTTGTGATTTAAAAAAAAATAATTAATATTATGTGATTTTTATTTTTAAATATGTGCAATTAAACTAAATGTTGATCTCATGATCTTATTTAGCATTTTTTTTTTATTATTCTTATTTATTTGTGATCTACTTTTTCAGCTCCATATATTAGACTGTTAGTAGGGGTTCCGCAAAATTCTTTCAAGTTTAAAAGGGTTCCATGGCAAATAAAATTGGGAAACACTGCTTCAGAAGTTTCTCTCCTGCTAATGGCTGGCAGCTCCCTCATTGCCTTGGGTGTCTGCCTGCAAATTCTGCTTCCCCTCAGTCTCTTCCATAGAAGTCAGTGTCCCTTATGTACAGGCAACAAAGTAGGCCAAAGTAGACCTCATTTCTGGGTCCTGAGCTCAGCTAGCCCGAGACCAGACAGCTCTCAATGGGCCACCACAAAGTGCTCCATCAATCCATTGGACTGTGGGCCAAATCCGACTGCCAGATGCTTTTGAACAGATCCTCAATCTTTTTATATACTTAGGGTTGCCAGATACTTTCACAAAAAATACCGAACATGGCAGGAAAAAAATTGGTTGAGGGGAGGAAAAAAAACCCCACGGGGGACCAAACTTGTTGAGCAAAGTCCAGTATTTTCTGTGGTTTTTTTAACCGGACAGAGGCCGAAAATACCGGACTGTCTGGGCCAATACTGGACACCTGGCAACCCTATACTTATTATCATTGTTGGGGGTATTATTTTCTCTGGAGTCTGGATCTTGAATATACCTTGACCAAAAAAAAGTGGACCTTGACAAAAAATAGCCTACCACATCTGGTTTTAAATGAAACAGGACTTTGGAAAAAACAATAAACTTCATCAGTGTGCATTGTTGCTGTTTTGTTTTTCCTTTTTCTTACAATAGTCAAGATCTGCTCATCCACCTACACCTCCTCATCAGGCAGTAGTTTGGTTGACAGAAGAACTCTTCCACAGCCTTAGGGCTTTCTACACCAGAGGTTAGTTAGCTTAACTATGCTGCTGTAGGGTGTGGATTTCTCATACATCTGACCAATGTAACTGGATTGACCTAACTTTTTAACACAGACCAGGCCTAAGTCAGCAGTGTTGCCCACTGCTTCAGGGATCAAAGCATTCTCATTCACTGGGGATAGTGGGAGAGCTTTATAGATAAAAGGCTAAGTGTTCCAGACCATGAATATTGGAAATGTCTCTCAATATGTGAGGATTTAACCCTGAACCAAATTCATTTCCTGCAAGATGCCAAGCCTGTCCTGTGAGGTGTTCAAGGTCCTCTCTGCTGATTTACTTGGACACTGAGGAGTCTTGGAACTTTGCAGGATAGGGCCTACAAGGTGACACAGCTAGAAGAAAGAATTTTGTAAATTCAAAATAATTTGAGGAGCAAGCGCTGTCATTTTAAAATTTACATTGATTAATAAATCTCAGGAACTGCATTGACACTTGTTGAGCTAATCCACGTAAATCCATTCTCAGCACCCCGTGTTCAACTTTTTAGGAAGTTTTTTTCTCTCTCTCTTTTTAAAAAAACAAGTAAAGGTGATAAAATCTCTCAGCCAAATCACAGTGTCAAGGGAATAGACGTAATTCTCTTCAGGAACCATTAGTGTTGTATAATATATTTGTACCTTTTTGGCTACAGTAAATTTTATTTTCATGCAAACACCAAGATCCTGACTGTCCCCAATGGTAAACATTGAAAATATTTAAATCCATAGCTGCTCTTCACAGATCCAAACCCAAATTCAGTTTGCTCGTGTAGCCTGATTCCCAGACATACAGGGATAACATCTGTTCCAAAACATTTTGCAAACAAATTTATATCCAATCTGCAGACAAGGCCCTTTCTCCAGCACTGAAGTGCAGCTATTTCTGGAGTGGAATACAGCTGTTTATGGCTCTGACTCAGCAAGTTATTTAAGCACGTACATAACTCTACATCTCATTGGTTTCAATGGGACTACAAATATGCCTAAATCTCTTGCTGAATCAGGGCCTGGCAGAAGAAAGCAACACTACTTAACTATTTAGGACAGGCACCGAGGTATATCTTAGCCAGATGAATCTGTGGGAGAGCGTTTATGCTGGAAGAATGTAATTACATCCGTTGGAATTTAGCCAGGATATCTAGTGGATTAATGCTCCTAGAATAATTTTATGTATTTATACTCCTGTAACACTAAATACTTCATTTATTTAGAGAATGTACTTTGCTCAGTACTCCATGCAAGTAAAGTGGATGTTTTCTACTTATCTATTCGGTGCTTTGTGACTATTTAAACACCTTTTGGGCAAGTCCTACCCTGTTTAAACCCTTATTTCTAATTTAATATAAATAGTAACTTTATACCTACATTGCAAGTCCCTTCAAAATATTGTTCAAGGCTGATCAAATAAATCAGAACTAGGAGAAAGTGTGGATGCTGTTATACTACACTACTCTGAAAGCCCAACAACCTTTACACCATGGGTTCCCAAAATGGGGGGCATGCCCCCCTGGAGGGGACATGAAGAAATTCCAGGGGGGTGTGAGGTGACCCAGCCCCCCCCCCCCACCAATACCCTCCCCAAGTTTTACTGCTATTTTTGTTTTTCGGCCCCAGTCAGTTCCTTTTTTCTTTTTTTCCCCCCCTCAAGTTTTGCTGCTATTTGGGGGGGGGGGAAGCATGAGGGTTTCTCAAAAATCAAAAAGGGGGCATGAAGCCGAAAAGTTTGGGAACCAGTGCTTTACACAAAGTGATAAACTACAGATAATACAGTTGATTTACCTAATCAGCTCTCTATACTATTTATGTGACTCCTTAAGCTGGAAAAGTGACATTTTATTATAGTTAGGACTCCTTTATACCAGTATACACAAGTGCATCTCTTTGACTCTTTTAAACTTGCATTTGCATAAATGCTGGTTAGGCTAGATGAATTCCTTGTGCATTCCCTTCTTATTCTAGAGGCATGTGGTCCAAACATAGCATTTTCAATATATCATTGTTACCATGTTGAACATGCACCACCCAGTAATAGGTGACTGATTGGTCAAAAACACCATGCTGCAGCTATATTTTAAACATAGAGTCAAACCAGAGCAAGAATGTTGCATATTTAACAGTGATTTTTTAAAACTTTTGTTGATGTTCTACCCTTAACAAAGATGTACTTTCCCTGTGTAAATGTGTATGAAAATGGGAGCTGTGGGATGTAGGGGTAAGCTCTGGCTTTAGGGGGGAAGGGGTAGGGCTGGGACAGGAGGGACTTACCTTGAGCAGCTCCCAGTCATCAATGCAGTAGGAGGGCTAAGGCAGCTTCCTGCCTCTCCTGGCACTGTAGGCCATGCTGTGCCCCCCGAAGCAGCCAGCAGCAGGTTCCCAGCCAATGGGAGTGCAGAATTAGTGCTCAGGGCAGGGGCAGTGAGCAGAGCCCTGTGCGCTCTCCCTCCCCCCACCTAGGAGCTTCTGGGGCGCAGTGCAATCTGCAGTGCCAGAACAGGCAGGGAACTGCCTGAGCTCCCCGACTGGTCACCTGATCCCCCTGCAGCAATGAGACCCAGTGCCTGACATTCCACCACCCAGTACTGGGGTGCGACCGTAATTTGAAAACCATTGCTTTAATATTCGCCCTACTGGACCTTAATAGTTCCAAAGTTGCCATTCTATTTTACTTTATTAGTTTCAGTTGTGTACTTTAAGCACTTGATTGATGCCAAATGATCTGAGTGAAATGGGCCTCATTAATTGCTGATTTTATTTCCATTGATGTCATTGCAAACCAAGGAGATGGCCACATTGAAAAGGTCAATGGTTATGTGATGTTCCAGTTATGCAATGACCACCAACCACAATGGGACTTATGTGGCTATACTCTTACTGCAAGTCGGATTCTATGCTGTGCTATATGGGCCCACAGCATAGAGCAGTGTTTCTTAGACTTTTAAAGACCGAGGAACACCAAACAATTTTTTTTAATGAGGCACACTAAGGATTTTTTGTTGAGGGGGGAAAAAAAAAAGAAGTTGGGGGGAAAAGGGTCGGGGAGGAAGTTATTGAGGAGGGAAAAAGGGTTGGGGGGAAGTTATTGAGGAAAAAAAAGGTCACCTGCCCCTTTAAGGGTGGCCATTTTGAATTCTGTTGTTCTCCGTGGCACACCTCCAACTGCCTCATGGCAAACCACCGAACACAATTTAAGAAACACTGGCATAGAGCATCTGGTACTTTTCATGCACACAGCTCTAAATGGTAGACTCTATAAGACCAGAAGGTACAGTGTGAGCTCTGTGTCTATAAAATTCTACCAAAAAGAATACTCGCAGAGCATTCCAGAACTGAATAACTTTGCTCCTCAAGGGTTTGCTTCAGAGCCCTCTGCCATTCAGGGGAGTCTTTGATCTAATGGGCTTTGACTAAGAACCTATAATTTACTTAGCATAGTACTGAAACATAATACTCTATTGCATTATAAATTTATCACCTGTTTTGAAAAATATTTATACAAAAATTCATGTAACCTTTACAATGGATTACTGAGAGTGACTTGGTCACAGTGTGCCAATCCCAGCAAGCTCCTCTACAGCTTTATCATGCCCTGAAATGTTGTCTGCAGTCAATAGAAGCATCTGTCTCCACTACCTGTAAGGGGGCATCAGGGTTAAAGTCAATGCTTTTTAAGGAGGAGTTGGAAATGCACCCTCTTATGCAAAGTAGGTAAATACCCACATCACGGAGGCAGGAAGTGGGGGTGCAGGAGATGGCACTTAGCAAGAATAGTGTTTTCTGGTGCACTTTTAAACCTGTGCAGAAATATGTATCTGAAGACATCATATAAGTCTGTCCACATCTGGACTGGGCTGAGTAATTTATGCCACATCTCCAATTAGGGATGTTAAAATGTGTGTATTAAAGTAAAGATGTAATCATTGAAATTTTCAGCAGTTACACCCATGGGATCAGTCAGGTGGCTCAGGCAGCGGAGGGGGGAGAGGGAAGCGGCAGAGGGATGGGTATAACCATGCACCTTAACAAATGAGCCCAAGCTTATTGATGAACTGTTTTAATGGTTATACTTTCACATCCCTATCACCAATCCATCCACTGTCATTTAAATATGCATTTGGTCAAAAAGCTCTCAAGATCCCTCAAAGTGATTTTTTTTTAAACAAGAGAAACCCTCTCGTGTTTTAAATCTGACAGGCTTTCAACCACCTGGGTGTGTGTTCTCTGTAAACCAGATGTACAATTATTTGTAGTTACTCACTGCCTTTCATTCCTGTCTTTTTCCCTTTGACTGTTCCCTCCTTTACCCTCTTCCCGGAAAACCTGGTCTCCTTAAAGTGCAACTGTCCAATTGAGAGAGTCTAAGTGAGACACAAGGGTCTTCTCAGCATAGTTCCAGCCTCTCACTCACTAATTGGAGGCCATTTCCTATTCTGCGGAGCCCTGCTGCTCCCCCATGGAGAACTCAGGACTGTGGGTTCCAGTCTTGGTCTGTGGTGACAGCAGGAGAGTAAACAGAGCTGATAGAATTTGACAGGTCTATTCTCTTCTTAAAATCATTCAGTCTAAAAGATTTTCCTTTACATAATCCAAAGTGTTTTCTCATGAAATAGGACAAATACTGTTCCACATTAGCAGTGTAGTTTAGATCTGATTCATTTTTATCAGAAGTTTCCACTTGTAAATGAGGTCACATAATTCAGTTAGAAAATAAGGTGGTTTTTTTTAATCACGAGCTATTTAAAAACAACTTTAGGGATAGAGGAGCTATTAGTTCAAAGAATATATACTGAATAACTAAAAGCAGTTTTAAAACCTGCTTGACCTCAAAGTAAACTAAAATACTCTAGCACTGTGCACTAAAAGTAAAATAAACCATATCCTGCATCAAAAAGTTGTGGGGTGTGGGGGGGGTTGTTACTAGGAAGACTCCCTCCGCATGAAAAGTCTTTGTTACAGTGTTATATGCTTCAGATAGCTAATACTGATTACAAATGAGTATCCACAGGTCACCACACCCTTCCTTAACTGAAACATTTCTTTACAAATATTTACATAATCAACAAAATGTCTAGAGCAAACAGTGCTTTAATAAACAGCAAAACAGGGTTACACAAACCTTTCTCCATAGTGCCTTCATACAGTATAACAAATCACTTGTTGCGCAGAAAGAAGCTGCAGTACAATGTTTGCATTTTGAATGGAGAGAGAGACTAGAAGAAGAACACACACACGGCTGCTGCCCACTTTTATCCAAGGAAATGATGAAACCCGCCACTGGTGGGAGAGGGGAGAGTTGCCCACTCATTTAAAAACAAATCAACAACATCTTCATTTTGCTGCACTGATTCACAAGCCATAATATAGTTCAAAAAACGTCACCTCATGTGACAAGATGTAACCTAACTTAACCCAAAGCATGGTGATTCATGCTATCCCATGACTTCTAAGAAAAAAGGGTTTTTTAAAATTCTAAATGGGTTTGTGTTTGTATAGGTAAATAAATGTTTACTCACAAAAGGCTGACAGCAAATATAAGTTTGTTTCTGATCATATTGTAAGTAGTTTGGCATATGAATGCATTTGGGAACTAAATAAATATTTATTTTAATTAAAACCTTCCTAGGAGCATGACTCCTGTTTCTCCAGTGTCCTATCAAGCCAAATGCTGCATGAAAGGGGGCTTTCAAATCATCACTGTTTTACAAAAATATGATGGTGTCGCAAATCATATGGAACATAAATGACCCAGAAGTTCACACCAGACTTTGAACATTGACTATGATTTACTATAAAACATTTAAAACCAGGGTTTTAAATCAACACATAGTATGCTGCAGTCACCAAAGAGAAAATTCATTTTAAAGAGAAGATCTAAATGGAATTAGCTTCTTTGTTAAATATGATTTCTGGAATATTTGGTTTTATTTAGAAAGGTACATAATTGTTAAAATCACCTAATGGGCCATGAGGACACAACATCTCTGTATAAATGGATAAACTCCTCACCTGTATTCCTGTGGCAAGGGATGATGATTTTGCCCTGAATTTCTAATGATTCCTGACATCCTGGATGTAATGTCACTTTCTATCATCTCCTTTGAGGGAAACAATAACAGCAACAAAATCATATAGGTATGAAGTAGCTATCCAGCATTTCAGCAGTATAGAGAACAATGAAAAAAAATCGAAATTAAAAAACCTGGAATGTAAGATACAATTATTGTTGTCATGTTCCTATAATTTTTAAGAGCAATGTTTTACTTAGGCTATAAAATGACTATACATTTTACAAATGCAAAGGAAAATGTAATTCAGAATATATAATTGATGTAATAAATGGAAGGGTCAAATGACTCCATTACAGATACTTCAGTTGTGTGAACTGAATAACAACCACACCAGGAAAATAGTTGTGTGTCAATTTTCAAATACTTAATATAATCATCTGACCTGCCCATTTAAAACTGAGGAAAAATAAATGACATTTTAAACGACAATGGCTAATATTTTAAGTACATCTAAGTTATTTCCAGAAAAAAGTCTGCTAAAGACTTGATGTGAAAACATAAGGTTTTTTTTAAATCTGGATGACTGCAGCATTTAAAAACATGCTACAGTATAAACAGTTGTGGCAGTGAATGTGACCATTTCAGCAGAAAGGGAAGGAAAGGTCAGTCATCCAACTTGCCCCAAAGAGTAACAGTCTGCCACACTATTTGTTCTAAAAGCACAACTAAGGTCGAGGGAGGCAAAAATAAAGAAATTATCTGTGCCTATAAGAATGCCCCAAATTTTCACACAAAAATTGCAACCTCCATGCATCAAACAAGATTTAAACATTATCTACACATAGTTCTCAACAGGAGCTTGTAGAGTACATCTTTATGTGCTTACAGGAAAATGAAACTTGCTGATCGTACAGCTTCATGCAAAGCAAACCTTGCAGGGTGGTACCTGGAGTAAGATCGGCGGCGGCTGCGCTTCTCTGGTCTAAAGGGATCTCTCTTTGCAATTTGGCTGCAGTATCACACACCAAACCGTTTTTAAATTTCCCTCTCAGGAGCTGTCCAGCTTGGAGCATGCGCACAGGGCGAGGAGCTGCTTAGCAGGGTCAGTCACAGGGCAGGGTCAAGGGGATGGCAACTTTTCCCCACTACAGTAGCACTGAGTCCCATACCACCCTTGATTGCCAACCGCCCCCTCGCCTTCTCCCCCAGGAGCTGTTAGTGACAATCTGTTGGGCTCTCTAATCCTTTATACTATTTAAACTCCCTTATGAGGCACCCCAGGGCTGAACTGGCAGAGAAGAGAGAAAATTAAAATTTAAAACACCTGTTGCAAAATTTAGACTAGGGCATTAACATTTGCATCCCCAGTTTAAAAAAAAGAAGAAGGGGGATGTCAGGCAGGCAGCCCGGGATTAGAGGCGGATGACAAGAAATTACTTTTTAAAACAAAAACTCTCTTGCTTTTGAGGGGGGACGGTGAGTGAGAGAAGGGGTGAGTGCAAGACAGCACCGCTTTGGGGCTGAAGGGGGGGCGGTATCGTGCGCCACTCCCGGGCAGGTGCAATAGGGGGTACGGGGGAAGGAAGGTGGGGGGGGGCAGAATGAAGGGGTTATAGAAGTCTATGGGAATACTGGATCTTAGCCGCGGGACACCGCTCTGCCAGCAGTGCCCGCTTTGAAAGGGATCGGAATCAACAAACGACACTAGTGCAGCAGTTTGCACCACCGCCGCCTCCCCCCTGAGCTGGGGGACAGTGAGGAGTTGGCAACCCCCCCCCGAGCTGGGGGACAGTGAGGAGTTGGCAACCCCCCCCCGAGCTGGGGGACAGTGAGGAGTTGGCAACCCCCCCCCGAGCTGGGGGACAGTGAGGAGTTGGCAACCCCCCCCCCCCGAGCTGGGGGACAGTTACACTAGTGCAGCCGTTTGTGCAAGCCTCCCCCCGCCCTCCCCGGTAGGACTCAGGCACTGGGGCACAATTCACCCCCCCCCCCGCCCGGCTGGAGGCCCCCGTCCCTCGGAGACACCCCCCAGCTCCAGTTCCTCCGGGGGCGCCGCGGCCGGACCCTCCAGCTCCCCTGGGGCAGGGGCTGCCCGGCTTGGCCCGGTCCCTGCAGCGCCGCGGCGGAGGGAGGGGGTGGAGGGAGCGGTTGGTGCCGCCTCCCTTCCCCGCCGCTCGGCCCGCGCCTCAGCTCGGCCTCCGCCTCGCGCTCCGCGGGAAGGGGCCCGGGAGCGGGGCGCGGGCCTGGGGGCACCGGGATGGGCAGAGCGGGAAGGGACGAAGGGGAGACGGGTATGGAGGGCACTGCCCCTCAGGGACCAGCCTACAGCGAGAGGCCATGTGGGGCCGGCCCCCCGAGGGCAGGGTGGAGTGGGGGACACAGCCCCCCTGAGGCCAGGACACAGTGGGGAACACAACCCCCATGAGGGCAGGACAGAATGGGTACCCCCCTGAAAGAAGGACAAAATGGGGAACACAGTCCCCCTGATGGGAGGACAGAGTAGGGGACATGGCCCCCCTGAAGGCAGGGTGGAGTGGGGGGGCACAGCCTCTTTGAAAGCAGGATAGAATGGGGGATATAGCTCCCTAAGGGGAGGACAGAGTGGAGGACATGCCCCCGAAGGCAGGACAGAGTATGGGACACAGCCCCCCTGAGGGCAGCACCCAGTGGGGGACACAGCCACCCTGAGGGCCGCACACAGGGGGACACAACCCCCATAAGGGCAGGACAGAATGAGAGACACAGACTCCCCTGAGGGCAGGACACAGTGTAGGTCATTGCCCCTCCACCTGCACAGGACACAGTGGAAGGACACAGACCCTGCCAGGGACTGACACATTAGTGTGTGGAAGTAGCTCCCCACCCTACTACACCAATGTAAATTTGGAGGAGAGGGAGATACACCAATCCTGAAGAAGAGAAGCGGGGACAAAACCATCCCATGATGCACCCATGGATTGTGTGAGGAGAAACTTCTCCTTGAGGCTCCTAAAAGAGAGTGAGACAGAAACAGCCTGCCTGAGGCCTGTAGGAGTAAAGCAGCCCCTTGTAGAAGCCAAGAAATGCAGAGAGCTGGGGCATGAGGAAAGGGGTGGTGGTAGTACAAGGGGAGTAAGGTGAAGGAAGGATGGATATGAGGGCTTGGCAGGAGTGGTTAAGCTGATGCTGTGCAGAAGATGCTAGTGACAGGTCCATGGAGCAAAGACACACTGAATAAAACCCTATCACTCTATGAAGAGAATATATAATTGTAGGTTTCTCCCTGCATTAGTTTACTAGGACATTTGGCGGTTTTCTTTCCTTTCACCTTCCATCAAACTAAGTGCCATACCTTTAAGTTAGATTTATGTGAGGGCCTTTATAGATCAGTAGCAGTCTTATAGTGTCATTCAGAGTTTGTACACATCACACAGTTGTGGAAATATTTCAGAAATAGTTTCAGGGTGCATAAGGCCCAATCAATACTGAAGTCAATGATAGTCTTATTGATTCAGTGGGCATGGAATTGGACTCAGTCCTCCTCCTCCCCTTTGTTTCCCATCAGTTGGAATTGAGAATACTCACCTGCCAGGATCAAGGATCTATAGTGCAACAGGCATGTATATAACCAATAACCAGCTAATATTAGCAGCATTAAAAATAAAGTAATGCATTGGTTACAGCCTGGGAGATACTGCTTTGTCACTAAATCAAGTACAATGTTATTTTGTGTTGTAGTTTCAAATGTTATTACATGGTTCACATCACTGAATTTCTTTAAGGATGCACATTACGCTTAATTTAAAGGCTCTTTCTTTTAAACTAAAGCCCACCTACAACGGAGGTGAGAAGATGGGTAAAATACAATAATCTTTCTCAAAATTTTTCTGTCCCTTTGTGGGACCAAATGCTATTAAACTCTACAGTTGTTTTGTTACATTGTAGGAATGCATTAGTCGAAAAGCTTAATTTATCAGTGACATGCACCACTGCAGTTTAAAACTAATAAGCACGGTAAGTGTCGTCTGGCAGAGAATAGACAGTACAGCTTGTTTGCTTTGTTCACTAGAGAAGAAAGCAAAGGGATGGGCAGTTTAACAGTTTGGCCCAGATTCTGCAAACACTTAGGACTTCTTCACATGAGTTGTCCCTTTAAAAGTCATATGCATAGGTGTCGGGAGAGTGCAGACTTCATTGATGTTAGCTAAAGAAAAGAGAGGAATTGCCCAATAATAAACAAAACACAATGTTAAGGTAACACTAAAAACAATATTTAAAATATTATTGTTCAAAATAAAAAAAGTGTCATTGCAAGTACCAGTGTCTGGTTTTGCTGTTACCTCCATAGTTTGCTTTTCATCAGAGATCCTTTGACTGTTCTGTATTAAGGTGCAGTTCTGTGGAAATCTGAGTGCAGGTGAACTGCAAGTTGATAGATTCTGAGAGATTGCCTAGGCCAGCTTTTCAGTTTTAAAAGTGTCTGCTCAGCCAGTTAATATTACACTGGGACACTGGGTTGTCGGAGAAAAGTAAGAGCAAAATGAAAATAACAAGAAACAAGAAATGTAACTGCTTTCTTATATGAAGCTACCTTACAAATCTTAAAATAAGAAAATTCCAGAAATGAGGCAAAGAAGCTAGAGGGAAGCTTATTTCTTCTGATTATTTGTGTATTAAGTGCTTGATACAGTGTACAGTCTCATCTATGTAAGGCATAAGGCTAGCCCATTTGGCATAACTGAAGTTATTTTTGTGGTGAATACTGGGCAAAAACAGTTTATTGGCAAGTTCTATTTATTCTTTTTCTCTATCATTTCAGTTTAGGACTAGCTTAATTAGAAGCACATATCTGAAATGTACATGTAATCTTTAAAAATAATTTAACAGTAGTTGAACTTCCTCTTTGGAGTAACTACTTTGCAGTGCATTAATCTTAAAACAAAGCAATAATGAACCAAAAGAGTTACTTTTTAAATGCACTTGGTCTCTCTTTCCTTAGCTCTGGAATATTCATTTCTCCTGGTTTTACATTTTTCTGACACAGAAAAAGCAAATAGAAGCTCAGTTAATTTAGTTTTGGTAGTTTGATTTGGGTGCTGTACTAACTAGCGCTGAATTAACATTGCTATCAACAGAAGTTCCCAAAAAAGCATCTTAACCATTTCATTTTTATTTCTTTCTGATTAATTTTAGGAGATAATTCCAGAAAAGCAGGAGACAACGGAGGAAGATACAAGAATAGTAAGACGTGAATTGATAATGTAGATTTTTTCCTAAAGTATGATGACCTCCATGCCCCATCTAACCAGATGATAAAATATAAGCATTTTTCTACTTCAGAGTTGTTTAGTCTGGGATACAAAGTTGCTATCTTCAACTCAGCATGACTGAAAAGTTGCTTCATGTTTACTCTTGATTTTTTTTTTCTGTTAGAGCACATTAAAATGTCCTGACTCCAGAGTTCCTTATTCCTGGTCAGGCATGATTTTTTTATTACATTGCTCCTTGTTTGTTGGCAGAATATCTTAAAATGTGTGGCAGAAATAATGATGTGCTCTAAGAGCAATGCCTTTTATTTAATAAAAGTAAGAGCTTCTTGAAAATGAATCATTTCCCTGTATGCTTCAAGCCAGCTTTGTTTTAGATGAAAGACTGGATTCCTTGGCTCCTCTTTTGTTTGCACAGTGCCTTTTACAATTCATTCCCCAACGCAAAACTTATATAGTCTATTTCCAATTTGAACTGCAACTTCATTTTGCAAATACATAATTTTAAATTAGATGTGAAGGAATCTGCTTCTATCTCCTCTGCTGACTGGATCCATGCATAGATTCCAAATTTGTTTGTATACTCTTTCTCTCAGAAATAAAATGCAGCTATTTAGTTGCCAAAAACCTCTTTTCCCAAACCTGTTCATTCATATTCTTTTCATATTAACGTCTAAAATGAAATGAATGTAAATTTGAACTATATACAAGTTAGTTTAAATACAGCAAACTTACAACATCTCTGATTTATAATGCAAAAATGCTGTCTTTGATTCTATAATACTGTATCATTGTAACAAATTACATTTAGAAATCATTTAGTGTGAAATTGCAGATTAATCCCATCGGGGATGGAGGTTTAGCACTAGTCTAGCCACTTGGGAGTGTACAGATGGTGAATCTGAGTTTTACAATGGGAACAATCACTGATTACACCCATGGATGTAACGGACAAAAAGACCTGCCTCACAACTAAGATAAGAAAATTATATTGGCGGTCCTAGTGCTTGACTTGTTCAGAATAACCTACTTTTTGAAATGCCTTTACTTTTAAAAGATTTGTTTAATGTGTAGCACAATGAGAAACCTAATTAATATGCCCTGCATTTTCAATAGTAGCTTTATGTCTATTCTTTCTTAAATTTGTTTTTCCCACATTGCATCAATGTAAGCAAAAACTGTATTGTGACTTGGAATTATGCACATATGGGTTTGGCAGCTTCTAACCAACAGTATCTTCAGCACTTAAATTAATACCTGCTGTTCTCTATTCAGAAGGGAGAAAGTTGTCATGCTCTGCATGGACTAATGGTAGGCTCTCGCTCTAGCATTGTCATGACTTTGAAAAATGCCATCTGACCTAATCACTGATTTCAAATTTCATACTGATGACACAAAGAGCGGATCCATTATATTGATATAAGGGTAAGGCTAGGTAATCAAAAAGGAGAGCCTCTCATGGTATGCCAGCCTTCACTTAAACCTTTTTTTAAAGGAAGCTGTTCTATTTGGTCATGAGCAGTGCTAACTATACAAGTTTCAGGAGTCTTGTGCAAGCTGTATAATTTATAACACTTATATACATTCATACATACAGTTCTATCACTAACATAATTGCTTAATTTCAATTTTAAGAATGCGGGAGAAGAGTGAAATACCTTTATTACTACAATATTAGTGCACTTCTTGTACAATTTACTAGACTCTTAATTCAAGCAGCAGAAGATTTAGATTTTCCTCTTAATTTTCTTTGGTAAGTTTTATGATGTTCTCTTTGCAGAGACAAATCCAAAAAGGATGTAATTTCAATACAGGTTAGGTTTTGTTTGCATTGCTGGCTATGATATGTGTATAAATTTAGAAAAATATGTTACAAAATACTTCTAAGGCCTGACAAAAGTAGAGACATTTTGAGTTACAAATGACTGCATTTCATTGTTCTTAATTATCTCAAAGTTTTTAGAAGAATTACAAATACATATACCAGATAACTAGAGCCCTGCAAATCCATGGATATCTGCTTAATATTAATGGGTTTCCACATCCATTGATATGGAAGTGGATATCTGCAGCTCATTTTTGCAGATGCAGATACAAATTTAGTATCCGTGCAGGGCTGACAACCCCCACAAGATAGGAGATTAAATGTATAGTCTAATGTATAGTCTGGCCATCATTTCTCCATTTAAACTTAGGAGTTGCAGTAAGGCATATTATGAATGACTTGCAAAAATTAGAGTGTTCTTGATAGAAGGTTTGTTCCTTGACGGACAGCATAATTTATCTCTGTGCAGTGTTACTGTGTAGGGGTATGTCTACACTACAGCGTTATTTTGAAATATCTTATTTCGAAATAGTTATTTCAAAATAGCTTATTTCGAAATAACACGTCTACACACAAAATGCATTTCAAAATAGCTTTTTGCTATTTCGAAATAGCGCGTCCACACTAAGTGGACGCTGAATCGCATTTAAGGCTGGCCGGAACCAGGTTCGGCAGGGCATCGGGTCAGGAGTTACTTTGTGTGGCTGCTATCTGAGGCTATCTGAGGCCTGTGCTTAAAGGCCCCCCCCCCGGACAGCCAGTTCTCAGGTTTCCCTTCTTGCTTGCCTACCTCGCTGAGGGACAGCAAAGCATTTTGTCTCTGCGTGCTCTGGTTGCCCTCATTCGGGACACCACAGCACTCTGCAACATGGAGCTGAGCTGCCCCTGGGCACTCTGGTGCTTCTCTTAGACACATTGCTGCGAGCCTGGCTGCACTTTCTGCAGGCTGCCATTCGGGAGGTCCATCGGGGGGAGCTGTCAGTATCCAGGAGGCCCTGCAGGAGAGCTTCCACCCTGAGGAGCACTAAGAGCCTCCCTAGTCTGCCCACTGGGGGCTTGTGCCTCATTCCTCTCTCATGTCCTTCCACTTACCCCTCCTAACCCCCCTTCCTGATGTCAGATAAAATACACGTATTTTCATGAACACAAACTCTCTTTATTTAACAAAACTGGGGGGGAGGGAATGAAACTCTGGTGAGACTGGGGAAAGGAGGCGGGAGAGGGAAGAATAGAGGGTGGGAGAGGGGAGGGGGAAACCTGGGAGGAGAGAGCTGAAAGGGGGAAGCCAGGGGAAGAAGGGGGAGAGGAAGCTCAGGGCTCAGGGTTTGGGGTCTCGCTGGACCAACTTGATTGTCATGCAAACATGCTCCTAGGTTCGCATATGGCCTTTGGTGGCCAGGCTGGCAGCTATCCTGCCATAGACGGCTGTGTTCCTCCGTCTAGTGCGGAGATTATGGACGTTGGGGGCACCCCCACAAACCTGAATAAGGTCCATGATCTCCACCCTGGACCAGGAAGGCGCCCGCCTTCTCTGGGCCCTGGCAGGCTCCTGGGAGCTGGCAGACTGCTCCTGGGGAGCGGTGGAAGGCTGGCTGCCAGTGGCTTGCTGGCTCATGTTTTGGGGCCACTGGGTCAGGGGCAGTGACTGCTGGCTCTGGGCTGGCAGGCTTGGAGCTGGCACAGACACTGTGGCCAGAGTTAACCCCTTTAAGGGCTCCGGGGTGGAGGGAGGGAGAGGAGTGTTCTTGATTGAGGCTGGAGTGGCCACCAGGGCACCCTGGGAAGGCTGGAGGCCCCCTATTTTGATATAAGTGTCTACACAGCACTGATTTTGAAATAGCTATTTCAAATTTGGCATTATTTCTCGTGGAATGAGGTTTACCAAATTCAAAATAAGCGCTCCGCTATTTCAAATTAATTTTGAAATAGAGGTTTGGCTGTGTAGATGCTAGTAAAGTTATTTCGGAATAAGGGCTGTTATTTCAAAATAACTTTGCTGTGTAGACATACCCTAGCATAATTATTTTTATATAGAATATTATTCAACAGACACTGTGAAAGGATAAACTTTATTTGCTGGCCTGTGTTGCAGCATTTCTGATGTCTGATATAATTGCTAACGTCAAGACTTATTAGCAAAATGTAACTCCAAAATTTCATAAAAGCAGTAATGTGCTTCAGGAAATATAGTTGTTGATTTTCATTTGGTTTTCAGTGGTCTTATTATTGATGAAATATAAGCCAGTAGAATTTTAATTTTTAGTATTAAATCCTTTTCCACATTAACAAATAATAAACCTAAAAATGTTTTAAAATATTCAAGCTCTGTTGTGGGCCCAGAAACAAGAAGATTCAGAACTGAAGCTGAAATTACTTCCTTTACTCATTCATTGTCTGTAGGAATTGTAACATATGTGAAAGGTAATATCCATGTTTAGAGACACCTCAAGATCATCTAGGCATAAAGGGGTGTTTTAAGAAATAGCTTGGCAGTTTAAACTTGAATTTCTGCACATTTGTGAATTTCAGTGAAATCCTTATTACTACTTAAACATGAGTATTTGTGCTTTAATTTTACTTTGTATTTTTGGCAATAAAAGATAGTTATTTTACACATGTTTGTAACAACCTTTACAATCATATGCAAGTAGCCTTTAAAGGAATATGTAATTGATTTGTGGATATGATTTACTAGTCTTGTAGTGACCAGGTGAGAAAATGGTGGGATTTCTGCAGTGGTGGCTGCTTACATAATTGACATTCTTGGTTATACTGCTGCTATTAGGGAAAGGAAAATTTCCTCCCATCCAGTCTAAGTTACAGGGAAGCATGCAGAGTTGTAACTTACAACTTCTTCCAGCCTGCTAGTGGTCTTTTGCAAACTCTGGTTCATGATAATCTTATCCTAATTGCCACGGACTGATTGTGAGTATGACGCAAATAATTATAATGCACACTGTTAATGGTGTTCATCCCACATAATAAAGTATTTTTTCTTATCTTCATGAAAAACAAGAACATTAGCAACAAAGAAGAATATTTTCCACCTTTTTACTCACCATTAAGAATTATTTTCCTGTGGCTACCAGCTTAGGCCAAATGTGTAACTTTTGTCATAAACTCAGCTAGATCCCTTCCTTTAGGATTCATTTTGGGTTCCATGCTGTTTGCCATAGTATCACCTGCACATGAGCAACTCAAACATGGTGATTACCATGTATTGACAGTCCAAATGGTCTTCAAAGCTTTCCTTGCCACCAGCTTTCTCATAATAACAGATAGAAGTGCCCCCAGGAACTTCCTCTTATCCAGTGTTCAAATATATATTTTGATGAGATATATGATCACGTGTACCAAGTCAAATGACAGTTTTGCTTTAGAGGAGGTACTTGATAGGATTTTCTGGTATGTTAATTGTGAACAATTTGAGCCTTAATCCTTTTACAACAGTTATATAATCATATATCTTTGCATCCTGTTTTTCCTCATTGAGCTAACTCTTTCTGCAGTTTGAAAGCTTTGATATCACCGCTTTCCCTGATAGTCTTATTCAATAGTTATTTTTCTATATTACAGTATAAAAATTCTGCATGTGCCGCTTCATCTCATCAGCCCGCATTGTCACGTCCTTGACAAAGATAATTCGATTAGTTAGGCCTGACCTCTTTGTGAATCTCTGTTGACTGTCTTTGCCCAGTCTTTATCTGTCTAGGCATTCTTCTATTTATTCCTTCACAGTGACTCTATAATCACTCCTAAGGACAACATTTTCTGAATTCAGTGCTTAATTTGTAATCAAAGAGGTGCAAGGGCTCAAACAATATTTTTACATTCATAACTGATGCAGCAAGCCCAATGCTGCCAGGGCTATGGACTGCCAAGCTTAGAGGTGCTGGGGCTTAGCCTTGGAAAGTCCTGGCACATATGAAGCACTGTCTGAATTTTCTTTCTCTCTTCTTCCCCCCCCCCCTTTTTAAATGACTCTAGTATGAAAGGGTGCATCTACACTGCACACTTATTTCGAAATAAGCTATTCTGGATTTGTTATTCTGAAATAGTTTATTTTGAAATAGCATGTCTACACTTCAGGGAAGCCTCAAAATTAGTCTGAGGCAGGCTTCCCTGATGTAGACATGCTATCTCGATTTAGAGCCCCAGGAAGAATAGGGAAGAATAATTTAGAATGGTTCTGGTGAGGAGCAGCAGTGGAGCATCTACACACACCTTATTTCGAAATAGCTATTTTGGAATAGGCATTATATATCTTAGAATGAGGTATATAGATTTCGGAATAAGCCATCCATTATTCTGAAATTATTTCGAAATAGTGGAATGGCTGTGTAGACTTTGGCATTGTTATCTCAAAATAACAGTGCAGTGTAGATGCACCTAAAGATGCCATACTGACAGTATGGGAGACTAACATCTTTACTTACACACAGCACCAGTACCACATGGAGGCAGACTTCAGTATGCTGCCACTTGCCAGTGAGCCTTAATTTGGCTTCAGGTGGTGAGTGATGAGTTACCTTACCATACCTCTTCAGTCTTTAGTTGTGGACTGAGACTATCAAGAAGGCTGGACATTAAAATGCTGATTTTGGTGACAAGATCACCAACTTACGCTGCATAGAACATTGAATAGCCATGATTTAAGGCATGACTAATCTGGGATGTATTCAAACAATGTCAGGCCCTTTACCCATTTTCTCTTCTCCTGCTTTACTTCTTAGACTCATTTTAATATAATTCTTGCATAAGAAGTATGTAGGTGAGATTTGAGCCAAGCATAGTGCTTTGCAAATATCAACATAATTTCTAAGTGCCTCTCACTTTGATCTCCTTCTAGAAAGAACTTATGGAACAAATTAAAACAAGTTTCTGTATCCTGCTGTATTTCCCATGAATGTAACAAGTACAGAAATCTCATCCATAGCCTTCTAGTGGCTGGAACACTGGGGCCTTGTCTATACTGGGATTTCAACCACTGATGATGTTTTACCAGCACAAGTCTCTACCATGGACATGATTTACACTGGTACAGCGCAGTATGCTCTTGTGCAGTGATACTGGAGCAAATCATGCTGGAGATACATGACTTGTAGGCTCATACCTATTTTTCAAAAAAAATTTTTTTTAAGTAGCACATGAGCTTCAGGGTGTGGATTGCAGATATTTTGCCTTTGAGGTAGTAAGTTAGTTGCTTTACATAATGATGGCCACCTAGATGTCATTGACTATAGCTTCCGAGGGAGTTGCAAATTTTCCAGAGAAGGTTGCTGTAGTGTCTAGCCTCGACAGAATGGATGGAGTGAAATCAAGCTACTGCCTGAATCATATTGATACAGACATAAATCAATACAAGATTATAATTTGTCATTTCTCACTTTAAAGCCTCATTAAAACTGCTCTTCATTTGTCAGAGATCCAGCACTCAAGGTAAGGACTATCGATAAGCCCAAGTGATAAAGTTCAGCTTTGGCTCCAAACTTTGCAAAGCTTAAGGCTGATCCAGAGTTTAGCAGAGTCTGTTTAGTGCAAAGCTAATTTAAACTGTTACCTTGTGTATTTGTTTAGCATTTGGGTCATCACCCACAGCTAGATATACTGTTAATTGGGTATACTTTTTTATGTGCTATACAGTAGATTTATGAAACCCAAATACAATATGAAGATTTGGGAGAAGCAGCATTAGAAACTGTTTTTAGCATAATATACTCACTAATATACTATGTTCAGTTGGAGTGGTTTTTAGTGAGCTGTTAATAAGACCTGACAATTGCAAGAGTCAGCCCATACTCGCCTATTAAGCAATCCAATACAATTTTTAAAGGACAGTGGGCAAAAATATCACAATCTGGGATATAACATTTGGTTTCCATTTCTTTTTCCAGCTACAGTGAAAATTAAACGAGTGCCTCCAAATGTGTATCAAACTTCATAAAAGAAAATCTGTTTTTCCTGCCATCTGCTCGAGAAGAATAGCTAAAGAAAATGAAAGTTAAGAACAGATATTTTCTGGAATCTATGGTCCTAATTCTACAAACATTTGCACAGAGGTTAAAATTATTCACGTGAGTAGTGATGTTGAAATTGTCATTGTGGCAATTCCTATGTTTCTCTTAAATCATTGTGACTGCTCACATGAGTAAAGTGGAGCATGTGTGTGTTTGCCTAAGGATTTAAGGCTAAAATCCCTTCTCTTCAACCAGCTTTAATCAAATTAGCACCATTGAGATGTAATTGCTTTTACTCATGGATAGTTTACTCTAACAGGTACTCTGCTACCTCAACATTTGTGTGCTAAACTGCCACCTGAAGATGACTTTTGCTTTATGTTTACAAGACTAGGACATACAAATAAACTATTTCTTCTCCTTCCCTGACCAAAATTCTTAATTTCAGTAATTAGAAGACACCACAGTACAGATCTGCTATTTCATCAGAGTTTAGGCTAAGAGATTTAAAACTAACATTTTCAAAAGCATTTCATGGTTTGAAGGAATGGTCAATTAACCTTCTGTTTCCTGTGGGGAGCCCTGCAAAGAACTGTCAACAGTTCAGTTTAGAGAGATTTGTCCAGTGACCTACAAGGTTACCAAGTTCACAAATGCATGTAACAGTGTCATCATAGATTTGTTTCCTGGGTTACTATCACAAGAGAATAAACCAATTGTTTGACAGTTTCTGCTACAGTACCCGGGAGACCAACTGAATGATGGATGTAGGGCTACTGATATAGTGTGCACCAACGTAGCTTTTCACAACTAGAACCAGTCAGGAGGACAAAGAAAAACTCCTGTTTCCTAAAGATATATTATGTGGCTACTTCCTTCCCACGTAACTTTTTTTTTATGAGGGGATCAAGGGAGTTCACAGACGGCCTGCTGAGTTTCTTTGTATTTTCAAAACTCTTAAAATTCCAGTGTATACTAAAAGGTTGAAAACTTTTGATTATTCTTGTGACCATAGCCCCAAGATTTAAATGACAGCAACATCTAACATTTAATTCCAAATCCAGGGCATTCTGTGGGAGTAGTAGAAATTGATTGAGAAGATGCACCTGCTGATAAAAGACAGGTTTATCCATTCTGAGCTCTGGATGAAAGATTCCACTGTCTAGCTACAATGGTTATGCTGGTGACCAGATTTCATAGTGGAACTGAAAGCAAACCAAAGGCCCAGTCCTGCCATTGAAGTCAGTGGGGCTTTGGAAAAGGGAGGCAGGGTCAGGGTATAAGTCATGTAATGTTTTCCAAAGGATTAGAAAAGTGGAAATGAAAACTGAAAACCAACAGTTGGTTTTGCGTTCAGTGGTATGTAGACAGGTGTGTAGCAACATAGTAAGGAATGGATATTGTACCAGCTGAATGTATGACAAGTGGTGATTTCTTTTACTCAGCACCAGAACATTATGAGGGTGGAATTTTAAAAGGGTGAATGGGAGTTTGACATGTCACCAGCAGTACCGATTGGGTGCTGATATATAGATTACTTCAATGCCTTTCTACTTATTTATTTTAAATGGCATTTAGTCTCCAATGAAGAATCTAACTACTGTATAAATTTACACATGCCAGATAATTCCAGGTTAAGGCATTCATTTCTTTATGGCACCATGCTGAAGTATGATGTAAAGAATTAAATGGTTCAGTGGTGTGAGAAGATGGAGTGTCAGCATTACGTTTAATTTTCCTGGCTTTTGTCACTGTGTCAGACCCTATCCACTTATTTTTCAAAGTATTGACTAGGGTTTTAGATGTACAACACTAGCTGATTTTAATTGGAACAGCCCAAAAATTTTAGTACAATCCTTTGCAAATCTGGAAGTTAATGTCAATTAAACATGAATTTTGATTAGGCATTTGTCAAAACAGTTACTACAGCGCTGATGCTCCTTGTCCTTGCATCCATATCAGTACCTTTTTGTAAGTAAAAAAAAAAATAGATTGGAATAACTTGATCTAAGCTGTTCTGGTATATAATATAATATTGAATTTTGAATGCATATTAATAAGCCTTAAAATAATGTTGACGTGGTATTGACAGTTTTAATAGCTGACTTTTAAATTTTAAAAAAATATCATTTTATTTCCTGTCAGAAGAATTGTGCTTTAATCACTTGTCAAATTGCATTTTATAAACTAGACCTATTTTTAAGCTACACAATTGCAGAAAGAGAAATGGCCACATCTAATATTTAAAACATGTATTAAAAGAAAAAAATCACCTGAGGACTGAGATATTACATCAAATTTCTTCTTGGAGCAAAATTTTTACTGCTGAGTTAGAACTGCTGACAGTAGTGACTTATTACTAGAAATGTTGACAAGTCTTAAACATAAAATGTCAAATTTATAATAAGGGAGCAAGGCCTCTTTTACTACAAATATAAATGTTCCTGTATGTGAAGATAGTCACAGCAGCAAGATTCTGCTTCAGGCAAACAAAACTCCTTTTCTGCTGTTGCTTTGCAGATTGCTATGTGTAACTTTTGCTGTGACTCTTCATTGACACATTTAGGGAGGTTCTTCCTAATGCACAAATTGCTCTTGAACATCGTTATTCATTGATAGCATCAGATCTCTGTTTGAAATGTTATCTTAAAGATAATTTCAAGATAAATTTGTCTCAGAGTAGATGTGATATTTAGGTTTTACTGGAAGTGTGCTAGTCTAGAAATGCTCACAGTGAATAATTTAATTTAACCCACTAGGATATTCTTAAAGTCAGCTATGCAGTATGGCTATGTCTACACTACAGGGTTTTTGCGCAAAAACAGCTGTTTTTGCATAAAAACCCGCAGAGTGTCCACACCTCAAGCGTGTTATTGAGCAAGAAAATTAGCAGTAGAACAGAGGCTTTTTGCGGTATAGATATACATCTTTCTATGAGGATTAATTCCTTTGTGCACAAGAGTTCTTGCACAAAAAAGTGTGTGTGGACACTCAATAGGGGTTTCTTGCACAAAAAGAGCCTGTCACAAAAAGCACAGGTGCTCTGACGGCCATTCTGTGATGTGCTTTTGAGGTGTGGACATGCTTTTGCGCAAGAAGTTTTTGCGGAAGATCTCTTTTGCAATAAACTTCTTGCGCAAAAACCCTGCAGTGTAGACAAAGCCTATAAGATGAGAGGTTAGAAGGGGGTTCATTGCTTTTTTAAAAGTACAAATGAAGATATCAACTGCTAGGGAAGTTGAACTGGAGAAATTATTTTTAATGCAGCAGGAATTTCAGTCATATAGTTTCTAAGAAAGTTTTAAGGAAGTGGAAATGGCGTATAGAGTTATTTCAGCATATATTTATAATGATTTAATCTTTATTCTCAACATTGCTGTGTATTTAGAGTCTTAGATGCACAATTGTCAGTTACAGATTCTGATAAGGACACTATCCCAAAATGAATAACTGAGAATAAAGTTCAAACTGAAAGTCCAGCATTCATAGTAAATGCCACAAGATTTGCACAATATTTTCTAGACCAAAGTGTTGGGTATTCATGATTTTTATTTCTGAAAAAAGAAACTGGGTTCCACTGATTTTTCCCTATGTATTAAGGATTGTCACCAGGAATTACAACTTCATATTATTTCAGGAATGTGTATGAGGTAGGGCTTTATTGGGAAAGTAGTGTGAACAAGACCATCAAAGACAATGAGCAAGGACAATGTGTTCTTCTGTGTGGGAGGTGGGAGTTCAAAACATTTGGGCTACATTCATTGTTCAAGGCCAGGGGCTAGATGGCTATAGCAGTTTTCACAGTTGATTGTGCTGGCTGCGCTGATCTTGCAACATCCCCTGTCGCCCATTCTTTGTAATTGCATGATCATGAATTCCAAAGCAAGTAACTGCAACTTTTCCAGTTAGAAATGTTCCCTAAGTCCTAGGTGGGACAATTCAGGGGAGGAGAAGTGAGTTGCTCAGTAAAAAACAGAGAGGACAAAATGAAACTAATACATAGTTTGGAATTTGGTGACTGTGAATAATTAATATAACATGAGGAAGGATTGGTCTTGCAGTTAAACACAGCATTAATAGATCATTTCATTCTATTTCTAGCTTTACCGCTGACACCTCCTCCCTCTGTGTGAACTTCCACAAGCCATTGTCCAAAGTGTCAGCTAAGTTTGTGAGCCTTAGAATGAATGTCCAACCTGACATACAGTCAAGTTTAGTTTGCAGAAGCCAGTGATAGTGGCATGTTCTGAGTACCTCTGAAAATCAATTTCTTGCTGTCTCAAGCTGATCATCCAAAAATGGAAACCGTCAAAGTTAGTGGCACAAATGAAAAATTAACCCTCAGTCTCTCTTAGTCAGCTGGTGTAATCAATATAAAGAGGCCACTACTGAAATTAATTGGATATTCTACTCAAATACTTAATAGCATGATCTGATCATTTATGCGTAGGTTTCCTCAGTTGTATAATAGGGATCTGTCTCTCAACATTGCTCTCAAGCTAATGTTTATAAAGCACTTTGAAATCCTCAGATAGAAGAGACCATAGCAATGCAAAATAATATGTTCTGTTGTTGGCATAAAAGAAAAATAAATTTTCTCAGAGGCAAAGCTGCTATTGACTTAATTTCAACCTGACCCACTTGTGGATGCCAAAATTATAACCTCCTAGAAAAATAGGCTCTGTATTTGAAATGCTAATGGATGCTTAACTGTTGCTGAGCTTAGAGATGTTTCTTATATGGTAATTAGAAAAGTACATTGTCAGTATGAACATTTTTAACTCTTTATGTAGTCTTCTTCTCTATTTAGCAAAACTATGTGCTCCAAATCATGAAACCTCAAGTGCAAATTCCTTTTAAGCATCTGACAACGTGACATGAATTTCATTATTGTTAAACTATTCCCATGACACTTAAATTTGTTCTTTTGAAGCATCACATTACTTCTGACACTCAAGGGATGAAATCAAGAAAGATTGGTGTAAATAATTTATAGAACACTGACTATTGGTGTTAACCATAGCAGTGATGTTCAAGTAGAGCTAAGTCTAGTGAAACCAGGCATCGCAGAAACTTGGTGGAATGAGGACAGTCAATGAGACACTGTCATACCTGGGTACAAAATATATCGGAAGGACAGAACACGTTGTGCTGGTGGGGGAATAGCACTATCCGTGAAAGAAAATGTAGAATCAAATAAAGTAAAAATCTTAAATGAACCAAAATGTTCCATAGAATCTCTATGGGTACTAATTCCGTGCTCTAATAATAAGACTATAGCAGTAGGGATATATTATTGATCACCTGACCAGGACAGTGATAGTGACTATGAAATGCTAAGGGAGATTAGAGAGGCTATCAAAATAAAAAACTCAATAATAGTGGGGGATTTCAGTGATCCCCATATTGACTGGGTAGATGTCATCTCAGGAGGGGATGTAGAGATAAAATTTCCTGATACCTTAAATGACTGCTTCTTCAAGCAGCTGGTTCTGGAACCCACAATGGGAGAGGCAATTCTTGATTTAGTATCTAGTGGAGTGCAGGATCTGGTCCAAGGGGTAAATATAACTGGACTGCTTGAAAATAGTGGCCATAGTGTAATAAAATGTAATTTCCCTGTGGTGGGAAAAACACCTCAGCAGCTCAACACAGTGGCATTTAATTTCAGAAAGGGGAACTACACAAAAAAGAGGAGGTTAGTTAAACAGAAATTAAAAGGTACAGGGACAAAAGTAAAATCCCTGCAAGCTACATGGAAACTTTTCAAAGACACCATAATAGAGGCCCAACTTAAATGTATACCCCAAATTAAAAAACATAGTAAGAGAATCAAAAAAATGCCACCGTGGCTTAACAACCAAGTAAAAGAAGCAGTGAAAGATTAAAAAAAAGGCATCATTTAAAAAGTGGAAGTTAAATCCTAGTGAGGAAAATAGAAAGGAACATAAACTGTCAAATTAAGTGTAAATATATAAGAAAAGCCAAAAAGGAGTTTGAAGAACAGCTAACCAAAAAATAAAAAAGTAATAGAAAAATGTTTTTAAACTACATTAGAAGCAGGAAACCTGCTAAACAACCAGTGGGGTCCCTGGATGATTGAGATGCCAAAGGAGCACTCAAAGACGATAAAGTCATTGTGGAGAAGCAATGAATTCTTTGCTTCGGTCTTCATGGCTGAGGATGTTAGGGAGATTTCCAAACCTGAGCCATTCTTTTTAGGTGACGAATCTGAGGAATTGTGCCGAGGTGAGGTGTCATTAAAGGAGGTTTGAGAACAAATTAATAAACTTAACAGTAACAAGTCACCAGGACCACATGGCATCCATCCAAGAATTCTGAAAGAATTCAAATGTGAAATTGAGGAACTATTAACTGTGGTTTGTAACCTATCCTTTAAATCAGCTTCTGTACCTAATGACTGGAAGATAGCTAATGTGATGCCAATATTTTAAAAGGGTTCTAGAGGTGATCCTGGCAGTCACAGGCCTGTAAGTCTAACATCAGTACTGGGCAAATTAGTTGAAAGTATAGTAAAGAATAAAATTGTCCGACACATAGATGAACATAATTTGTAGGGCAAAAGTCAGCATGGTTTCTGTAAAGGGAAATCATACCTTACTAATCTGCTAGAGTTCATTGAGGGGGCCAACAAACATCTGGACAAGGGGGATCCAATAGATATTGTGTACCTAGATTTTCAGAAAGCCTTTGTCAAGGTCCCTCACCAAAGGCACTTAAGTAAAGTAAACTGCAGTGGGATAAGAGGGAAGGTCCTATCATGGATTGATAACTGTTTAAAAGACAGGAAACAAAGGGTAGGAATAAATGGTCAGTTTTCAGAATGGAGAGGTAAATAGTGGTGTCCCCCAAGGGCCCGTACTGGGAACAATCGTATTTAACTTATTTATAAATGATCTGGAGAAAGGGGCAAACCGTGTGGTGGGAAAATTTGCAGATGATACTAAACTGCTCAAGATAGTTAAGACCAAAGCAAACTGTGGAACTCCTTGCCAGATGAGGTTGTGAAGACCAGGACTTGAACAGGGTTAAAGAAAGAACTAGATACATTCATGGAAGTTAGGTCCATCAATGGCTATTAGCCTCCTGTCAGAGAATGGGAATGGGTGACAGGAGAAGTGTTGCTTGATGATTCCCTGTTTTGTTCACTCCCTCTGGGGCATCTGGCATTGGCCATTGTTGGAAAGCAGGATACTGAACTTGATAGACCTTTGGTCTGACCCAGTATGGCCGTTCTTATGTTCTTAGGAAAGATTTATTGATTATTCAAACTGAAGTTCTTAGTTGTTACATTTCAAGATTAGTCACAGATTTTATATATATATATATATATATAAGTCCTGGACTTGAAAAAAATTAAAAATTACAGGGATCTCTGTGGAATTTAATATATATACACAAATCCTCACCTTCCCACAGATGTACAGGGTTGTCATTGGTTGCACAATAATTTTTGAATACAAGTGAACATGTTAATTTGGGTGTAATAGAACTTTCTCCAGTCTTTTCAGGACCCTAAATGACTCCCACTTTCCCATTGGCTTGTCATGCCACTTCATTCATGTAGGCTTCCAATTAAAGAGAACTTTGCAATTCATTATTGTGTACGTATCTATTTCTGTTGTGATAGGTACCAGAGGTTCTAATCAAGATCAGTGCCCCATTGTGCTAGGTGCTACATAAACACCCAGAAAGACATGGTCCCTGCCCTAAAGAGAGTATTCCCATCTGTGTACTCTTCCCCCCGCATCCGTAGAGATAATTGGAAGGATGGCTATTTGAGTAACATAAAATATTTGTTTACACTTGGCCTGTGTATGCTGCCTCCCCAATGATGGGTTTGTGGTTTTCAAACATGGACATAAGAAATCCCTTTTGTGGGGCTTAGAGGGGGTCAGGGTTGGGTAGAACACTGGGTAAGATTACAAATCCCACAAAGAAATTTGCTTCCTATCTATTTTTTCAGTCCAAAGAGAGAGAAAAAAAGTCCAATTATGGATAAGCACAGATGTTCCTGGGCTGTTCTTTTTTTCTGTCAGAAGACACAGAACAGATATAAAAGACAAAGCATGACTTTGTCTGTTAATATGCACAAGGGGGAGGGGAACACAGGACAGAATGCAATGAGGAGCACATCTCATGGGCATCGTTAGATATTGAGAAAGATATCATTAGATTAAAAAATGATTTCACAGAGAAACAAAAGCAATGTGTCAGCTTTGCCCAACTCAAACTTCAGAGTCATTGTCCTTGACAATGGATGTACCAGTAAACTTTGCCTCTAAGAGGTTAAAAATTCCAGCCATGGTAAAAGTGGTATAAACAGAGAGTGACTGTCATTCTAGCCTAATAAAAGGGCAACAATACATCTTCCATTTAGCTGAGGAGTAATTACTCATTTAAAATGACAGCTACTGTCTAATGCCTATAAGTTGAGAGGAGTCATATCACCGTCCCATCCTTGTTATTTGAGGACCAATAGTGTGAGCTGTCTCAGTCAAGTTTTTCCATTTGTTAGCTCTTCCAATGGTAGATATAGAAAATGCTGAACAAATAATGACAAGCATTATTTGTCATTAAAAAAATCTCCTTTTTTTTTGACCCAAGAGAAAATAGTATAGTAACTATCTTTCACCTTTCCCAAAACAGCTAGATTTCTTTTGTGTATCCAGATTATCCTTCAATGCTTCTTTGCATGAAATCCAATGTAAGTCATTAAAATTGTATCTATTGAACATTAGATAAGAAAAACCTGGATCTTCCTAAACTCTTCAAAAGAGGTAAGGAGGGGAAGTTGGCCATGCTTATTTTCCTCCACGAAGGTTTTCCATCATTATAGTAAATATGTCTTATCTTTATGGGTGAAATATTTTATTGGTTTGAGGTGAAGGCTGAACAGATAGATGAATGGTAATATAATAATATGTAATAGAAAGGGAATCTGTCAGGGTTATTCATGTGCTTTTGGATTTGATTTACTTCCTTATTTAATAACGAGGTTCCTAAAGACTCCATAAGCTTGAATGACCCATGTTTTGTTGCTATGTCTATTCCAGTGACCCTTGCTAAGACCCCTGCCCCAATTCATCTATCAGACAAAAATGAATCTATTCCAGGAATTATCAGTCCCCATTATCTCTAATTGGCCCTGACAGTTGGAGACAGGCCTCATTATTTTTAATTGGTCCCTATAGCTTTAGAGTTAAATTAAACAGTTTAGTACATATAACTCATATACATTGGAATGACAGAGTCAGAATAAAATTGTAATTTAAGTTTTATAAAACATCAGTTTTTGTTTCCAATTGGTTGGTTTGCTGTGAGCTGTATGAAACTTTACTATATCTAAATGAATATGTCTATTTGTAGTTTGAGACTTATAAGTATCTGTTGCATCTATTCATTAAATATAGGTACGTATTAAGATTTGAAACTCGGGAATTTACCATCTCATTATGAGGGAATAATTTCATACATGTCTTGCTTATCTGAAGTCCTAAGTAAATTGTGTGTACTAATGCAGTGTTCCTCAACCAGTGGTACGAGTTCCTTAGGGGAACTCGAGATAAGGGGAGGTACATCAAGACAACTGAAATTTGGAGAAAACTTAATTTTTGTTTTAAGTTTTATAGCGCTTTATTGTTTTTGTAATTTTTATACCCAAAAATTTCATTGCCCACCTGGCTATGATTAAGTTGTTTAAACAAATGTGTTGCAATCGTAGAAAAAAAATTGTGTGTCTGAAAATTGTAGGTACTGGAGGTACTTACAATTTTTTTTAAAAGGGGTACTTTATAAAAAAGGTTGAGAAACACTGGACTAATAAATGTACAAACCTGGGAGGATGGATAGGTTAAAATATAGATGGAGTTGATTTAAAGATAAAAATGCATAAAGTGCTGAAACATTTTCAAACATTTCTGAAGGCAAATTAGGCTACTGAAGGAAAGGTTTCCTTACTGGCTTGTCCATCTCTCCACCAATATGCATCAGAATTAAACAAGATGTTTTAGAAAAATGTATCTTCACTATATCAAACATAATAGCTTTCTGTCTGAAACTGTATTTAGTGGCAATTGCTACTGCTTGATTTAAAAGAGGACTGGATAATCTTATAATTAATAGTATATCATTTGTTAATATATGGATAAGCCCTCCAAGGCATAATGTTTATCACTACAAGGATCGGGAAGGTTTTATTTTGCTCTCATATGGAGTAATGCACAAATTGGCCAGAGGCACTGTAAATCAAATGGAACTTACTTTTGATGAAGCATCAGGCATTGACTGCTATTGAAGGCTCAAATCAGGTTAATTGCCAGTGATTTGAAGTTGTTTGTCAAATACTATGTTTGTGTGTTGAATATTATAGGTTATGAAACCACTGAAGTTTAATGGGGCTTTTCTGATGAAGTTTTCCAGATGAGGAGGAATGCTAGTCTATAAATCAAAGACAGTAACTATTGGGAGGGATCTATTTTTTGGAGTATGCCTGATTGGAGTAGACACCGTACTTCTGAGATTTGGCTGTGTTGTGCCAATGGAAAAGAAGATCTGTGTCTCAGAGTGATGGTGCCCAGAAGCAAGCATTTGAAATCCAGTTTCCCATCAGAACATAGCTGATAATATCTAATAATATCTGAAATCTCTTGGCACTTCCTGTTGCAGAAGTCAGAAATCTCCAATTAAGTGAGAAGTGAGGAGAATGTTGAGGAACAGGATGGCGATTCTAGTCATGGCTTTCTTACTTTCTTCTCCCACACAGATAGTGTATTTCAGGCTGTTAACAACAGAGGAGCAACCATCAGCAGAATCATCCTGTGGGAATAGAAAGGTCTGGTGATGGAAGAGTACTATTTTGACAACCCTCACATAACTGTGCTTCTATCAGTCCTTAGGAATAAGCAGTCACATACTATGAGTGCTTTAAAAGTTGTAGCTTCTTATTTCTGGAAATGTTTTAGTGGGACTTTAATCATACATCAGGTTAATCATCAAAACTACAGGTTAATGTGCTGGAGAAAAAGAAAAGGGATAGATAATATTTATACACTCCCTATATCTTTCTAACTGATTTCTTTGGCCTGTCTATAGGCATCTATTACAGACCAAATCTCCATCATGCATCCTTTTAGATGCCTCTAGTATGTTTTTTCTGTTTTTTCACAGCATAGATTAATGTATGAATGAGTCCTTTGTTGTCTATTATACTAGACATAATCTCGAGCTCTTTTTCCCCTGCAGTGCTTTTTGGGAACAAAGGTGACATCGCAGATTAAGGCCTCTAATAGTACTGCTATACCGTCACTCCTCTTGTTGTGAATGACCATCATTTTAAGTGTTAGAATCCATTTGACATTTTAATTGTTTTCTTAATTTATTTTTTATTCTATTTAAGGGCAGTCTTGTAGAGGAAAGAAAGGAGAGATGTATTTTTATTGCAGTGATAAAAAGCTCTGTAACTAATGGAGTTTCATGTATGTAAGGAAGTTGTTACTGTCACATGTGTTATAGAAATTAATACTTTTTTAATTCAAAACAGAAGACTGAAGATGAATCTAATAGGTTCTCTCTGAAATCAGTTTTCCAGTGTTTTGGTTCTTCAATACTTTTACTGCACACACAGTACTGATTTATTTAATATGTATCTGTCTGTCCACTAAAGAATCATAGAATCATAGAACATTAGGACTGGAAGGGACCTCTAGAGGTCGTCATGTCCAGTCCCCTGCACTCACAGCAGGACCAAGCACTGTCTAGACTATCCCTGAAAGATATTTATCTCACCTGCTCTTCAATATCTCCAGAGATGGAGATTCCACAAAATCTATAGGATTTCAGTGATAAATTGAAATGTGAATTACATGGGCTGAAGGCCAGTACTGAACCATCCTTAAAATTTCTAAATAATATAGATGAACATTTCCTAACTTAAAAAGTGTTGCAACCAACATGTGAGAATTTTATATTACACTGTCTTGACAGGTCAAGAGGAACTGATCACAGACCTAAAAATTAATGGTAGATTAGGGTCAAGTGATCATATCTTGATCACATTTATAATGTGCATACTGAATAAACCATTAATATATATTCTTGGTGCTTGAAAAGGGCCAATTTTACAAAGTTGAAAACAGTTATGAGCCAAATTAGCTGAGAGGAAAAATTTATTCAGAAAAATTTGAATGATAATTGGGAATTGTTTATGAATCATGAGCAAAGGTAGCTCTTTCACAAATAGAAGAAAGGGGAAGTTAATAGTAATGAATAGAAATCAGAAGTTAGAAATTGTAGAAAAATGATAAGGGAAGCCACGGGACACAAGAGGTAACATATGGCCCACAGGGTTAAGATTAATAAGAAGTTTTTAAAGTATTTTAGGAAAAAGGAAATTCTGACAATTATATTGACCCATTACTAAATAGAAAAAGGTAGTATTATAAATAATAATTCAGAAAAGGCAGAACTGTTCAATAAATATTTCTGTTCTGTGTTTGGAGAAAAAGCAGAAGATACATTCTCCTCATATGATGATTAGACTTCTTCCATCTCACTAGTATCTCAGGAGGATATAAAAGAGCAGCTACTAAGATCAGATATTTTTAAATTAGCAAGCCAGATAACTTAACAACTACAGATTTAATACACTTGGCTGGACCATTAATATAGATTTTCAATAAATCTTGGAATACTGGGGAAATTCCAGAAGACTCAAAGAAAGCTAATGTACCAATATTTAAAAAGGGTAAATGGGTAATTATAGGCTGTTGAGCCTCATCAGTCCAAAGTAAGATAATAAGAGGCTGTTATGGGACTCAATTAATAAAAAATGAAAGGAGAGTAATATAAATTAATGCCAATCAACATAGTCTTATGGAAAATTGCTTCTGTCACAGTAGTTTGATTTCTTTTTGTGACGAGAGTACAAGTTTGATTGCAAAAGGTAATAGTGTTAACATAATAAACTTAGATTTCTGGAAGGCATTTGATTTGGTATTACTCCAAATGACATTTTGATCTAGATTGCTAGGTAAACTGGATGCAAGCAAACAATGTATGTTGGAATGCAATAAAATGTTAATGTATACATCTGGGAACAAAGAAAATAGGTCATATTTGGCGGCTGCGGGACTCTATCTTGGAAAGCAGTTACTCTGGAAAAGATTTGAGGTTGTAATGGATAATCAACTAAACATAAGCTTACAATGTGATGTAATGGCCAAACAGACTGATGCCATCCTTGGAAGCATAAACAGGGAAATCTTGAGGAGTAGGTTGATTATTTTACCTTTGTATTTGGCACTGGTGTGACCACTGCTGGAAAACTGTCCAGTTCTTGTGTCCACAATTCAGTAAATTGGAGAGGGATCAGAGAAGAGGCATGAGAATGATGAACAGATTAGAAAGCCTTCCTTATAATGATAGTCTCAAAGCACTGAATCTATTTAACTTAGTAAAAGTGAGATAAAGGGGTGACTTGGTTACAGTGTATATGTACCCACATGAGAAACAGACATTCTCCTCCATTAACAGAGAAAGGTCTAACATGGTCCAAGAACTGGAAGTTGAAACTAGATAAACTCAGGATGGAAATAAAGTATGCATTTCTCACAGTGAGGGTCATTAACCATTGGAACCACTAATTCCAGTTAATCAGTGACAATTTTTAAAATTAAGACTGGATGTTTTTCTAAGGAGTATGCTTTTGGAATTATCTGGGGGAAGTTTCATGTCCTGTGTTATACAGGTCAGACTGGGTGATCACAATGATCCATTCTGGGTTTGGAATGTATGAATTATGTAAATCTGGGTCTTGGGAGAGGTCTGTATGAAGCAAAGCGGAATCATATTTTGGGAACAGAAGACTATTATTAAAGCACATAGTCACATCCCATGTTTTGTTCATAGTAGCCTCAATCATCCTGCTACATTATCTAGATTCTTCCCCTTGTAAAGCAATTCCAAGATGGTGACCATGAGCACGTCTTTAAAGTCACTTTAGGAAGTTTTTTTTTTCCTTCCAAAAATGATCCCTTTGGACAGGGGAGCTGGAACAATTTGTGTAGTAGCAGTGCTGAAAGCCATTGAATCAAACTGTAGACCTGCTATATAATGGAAACCACTTCAAGCCAGGAGGTGCTGTAGCACCCCTAGTTCCAACATCTGTGCATGTGGAGACGATCTCATCACTCTGTTCTCTGGAGATTAGAATGGTAGCCTGGAACTTGGAAGGTCCTGGCTTCATTTTCGGCTTTGCCACAAATTTCTTTTCTGATATTAGTGCAGTCAACTGATATAAAATAGTTCCCCATCTGCACAAAGGGGATTGTCACACTTCCATATCTGACAAGGGTATTGTGAGGATAAATGCAGTAAAGATTGTCAAGTGCTCAGATTCTATGCTGATGGGGAGCAGATAAGTACCTAGATAGAGGAGAGCTGAAAAGGCAGTGTACAAATGTAGATTAGGCTCAGAGTAGCATTCACGTTTGATTTGATGGTGCTGAAATCTGGCAAGAGGTTGGAGGAAGATTCCTGTCATGAAATTTTGGCTACATCTGCAACAGAATCTGAATGTAAACCCCTTCCACATTGAATCTGACCCAGAAGTCAAACTTTGGCAACAGATTTGGATCTGGAAGTTCAATTCCAAGAGCAATGGGTATAATAGGCGGGGGAAGGTACTGCCTTTCCAAACTGCCAGCCTGGCTCCACCCATACTCTGCCCCCAGAATGCTTACTATAGATGTACTGGGAGTGGAGTGTTGCTGCCCCAGAGTGCCCTCCCTCCCCGTGCTTTGGGGCTGGAGAGGCTGTGGCTATTCCTACTGTCCCACCTCCCTGTAGGGTTCTGGGTGTGGGGGGGCCTTGGCTTCCATGGGGGTCAGCCTGAGCAGAGGGGAAGGGCTGGGAGTTTGCCTCCCCCAGCTCTACCTTCATCCACTGCCCATATTCAACTCTAATCCTCTCTTTCTTTAAACTCCAAATTTAATTTAGGTTTCAGTCTGGGATCAGCTAAATAACAGTCAGAATTTAATGTCTTCAGGAGAATTTATCATAACCCTGCTCATTAGGTATTTTTGCCAGACTTGACTTGAGAAGCAAAAATCTCTTTTCCTTGCACCACAGTGGAGTTCCCAGTGGCAGACTCAAATACAGAGATACATGAGTGAGGGCTGTCATACTATGTTGTTGTTTTGTTTGGGCTTTCAGATAAATGACTTTTTTATAGACCTTGAAGAGTTTCCTAGAGCACACGGGATGTAGGCACAGCAGGTGACCTGAATGTGGAATGGCAATGAAGTAATATACTTCATTCCAGCAACATACTGTCAATGGTATTTCTATGACTGCTGTTACTGCCATATCTGGGCACCATATCTGGGCACCTCATGATCTTTTATGTGTTCATCTTTACCACAACCCTGCAAGATAGAGAAGCATTATTATTCTGTGTTACAGATGGGGTACTGGGGCACTGAGTGACAGTCTCTGGCAGAGCCTAGTAAATCTTAGGTCTTTAAAGTCTCATGCAGAGACCTTAGCTGCTGGAACATCTTCCCCTCTTGACCTGTGACAAAACTAATGCAAAATCAATCTCATCACAGTTCTTTCATTTGCATTTGATACTATGGAATGTGTGAAAATGAAATATTTACCAACATAATCCTTTTGTATATCAGATAAGGTATTCTGGTAAGGTCATCTATGTTATGGTTTCCCATTCACAAAGAGAAAAGCATGTTTTTTAATCTAGATTATTTATTTCAGATTAAAGAAAAACTCAGAAATAACGTTCAAAGAATAAATATAAGTCCAGGTTTCAAAAGAAGACAGGTACAGATTTTCAAGGGCCTAGCACCCAAAGCTGGGTCTATATTCTTAAGAGTTCAACAATACTTGACTCAACAAAACTCCTGCAGGCTTGAAGTACAAGATGCAGGATCTGGTCCTTGTTTAAATTAGTAATAATTGAGAAGAATAAGTAGGCATTATGTATGCTTATGTCAAAAGGCAGACGGGTGTTTGGCAGATCAACTCGCATTTTTGTCCCACATTTTTTTTGTTTTTGAAGTCAAAGGTCCCTTGTGGTGGAGACACTGTGGCCAAGACTTTTCATGTATCAAACCTCACCAATCCTGCTCTAAAAGCCACTCTAAAGAAAGGCAACTGAAGGTTAGAATTAATTTCATATTATGTGTAGCTAAACAGAGGCATAGAGAGATTCACTGAATTGAATCCAGGCTCCTAGGCTAACCCAAGGTAGCATACTGGACTGGAGACACTGGGAGCATTTCTTAATTCTCATGTTGGCTTCCCTGCACCATCACTGAATCACAATCCCTGTTGTACCACTTACCTTATAAATATAAACGAAAGACTTAAAAAATAGGAATTGGACCCATTACATGCCTCCATTATAACTCTTTATAGTGCAGAGTTGGTGGTTATCATGATTCTATTGCTAGTAGCTAGATTTTTAAAAAGAACCCTTCGGTGAGCTTTTAAAGGTTAAAGCTCTCAGCGTTAGTAACTGAGCAACATCAGATAGTAATGTTTATTGATGACACTTCCTCTGTCGAATTTACTATTCTGGCCCTAGATATGATGAGTAGATCATGTGTTCTTTCCTTAGTTCCAGTTACCATGATAAATGAAGTGTTTTGACCTCTTGAAATATTTGATCTTGTGTAATCATAGGATTGCTTTCGGAATGGTACTGCTTTGAGACCTGTAACGAAGGATAGGATTTCAGCTTTGCCATATCTTATCAGGATCAAATTCTCTCACATTTCCTAATTTTTTGGGGTTACAAAAGAAACACAACCAGGATTTCTATTTAGTTAATCAAAACGCTCATTTGGACAGTTGGAAAGCATAAATGCAACTGAGGCGGAATGGGAAGGCTGTTGTACAGTGCTATTGCATTGAACTTGGTTCACTATTATCACTTTTTAGTAAAACGCATGTATGCTGAGGAAAGTTGTTGCATTGACAGCTGTCAAAACTAAACACAGAACACCTACTGCTTGGGTAGTGGCAAAGAAAACTTTCTTCACATTGCTCGTGGCCTTTAGGCCCAAATTAACTTTAGGGCTGGATGGGAGTCCAAATTCCTTCCGTCCTTGGCCCTTTTGCTGAGACCGCCAGCTGAAAAGTAGACCCTTGTTCAAAAACCACTGGGACAACAGTAAAAGTAACTTAAAATTTCTTACGTCAGTTAGGTTGCACCTGCATAGCTGTGTGGTGGGGTGATTATAATTAGTATGTCTGGGATCCATGGTTGGAAATTTGTGTTTTTGCCTTTTTTTGGTTTAATTTGTCAAATTATTTTGAATGTATTATAGATGCCAAAAGACATTGACCAATTGTAAAGGTGGTTTTTTTATGCTTTTTAAATATTTTGTTTTTTAACTATTGCATAAAATTTATGCTTTTAAAATATTTTTAAATATGCTCCTTAAAAATACTTTACATATTTAGGAACAAAGCTATGTGTGGCTCATTTAAGTTATCCAGAAAATCATTGCTCCAACAGCAAGTACTACCGGGTTTTCCTCTTTCATAGGGAAGGGAGAAAGAGTAGCTAGCTGTCAGAAGGAAGAGAAATTGGGACTGTAAAGCAAATGGAAGTTTTGCTCCTTGTGTGTCAAATTTCATATAATATATTGCAAATATTTTTCATATGCATTTAACAAAGCTGGTCACCTCTCATGAGATGGACATGGGGTCTTAGCACTTTAGTGAAAGATATTGTAAGATATTGCAGGTTCATATTGTAACCTGCAAGTGATATGCCAACAAGAGGGCAAATGGTGTGTGTATAATTATGCAAAGATTTCTAAGTTACACACAACCTCATCCCTAATTCAAACAAATGGTATCTTTTGTCAACTGAAGACAGAATGTTAGCCTTCATTTATTGGTTGCATTGGTTTATGTCACAATTGTAACATTTAAATATATTCACTTTCTCTGGATAATAGTAGGCTATTCCAAGCAGTAATGCATCAACCCTTCAAGGTGCCCAGGCTGGAGAATAAAAAAGGCTGCTGTCCAGCCCATCATATCTTAAAACAGAAAGTTTAAAAGAAAAGAAGAAAAGACATCCTTTTCCTCAAGGTTCCTCCCCCATCAGTGAATGATGAACCAGATTCAGGATCAACACAAATTAAAACCACAGCAGTCTTATTTCATTTAGGTTGTACCTCCCTGGTCCGGGACACTGGTGTGGCAACATCCATGGTCCAGCAGGTCCATGGATGTTGCCAGACCAGAGAGCCCCAGCTGCAGAGATTGCCTGGGAGAAGGGTGCCCCACCAGCCGGGGAGTGGAGCACTGCCAGCCATGGAGTGGATCCCCACTGGCTGGAGCAGGGCCAGCAGCCAGGGACAGGGAGTCCTACTGGCCAGGGGGCACAAAGTCCTGCTGTGGCCAGAGAGAACACCAGCTGGGGCACAGACCTCTGGCAGCTGGAGTTGGGCAGCAGCCTGGAGAGGAGCCTGGCCAGAGGCAGGGCGTCCTGCTGGCCAGAGTGAATCCAGCTGCCTGATCCCAGCAGGCATGCTTGGAGTAGCACAGTGGCCATGGCTGTGGCCAGGAGGGGAGTACTGGGAGATCCCAAGGCACAACCTCCTCCTAATCTGGCAAATTCCCTCGTTTGGGACCACTCATGTCCTGAGGGTGCTGGACCGGGGCGGGGGGAGGGAGGGTTCCAATCTGTAGCACATGTAGTGTGACTACAGCCAACTCTCCTTTTAAATTATATTTAGTGATTCAGCTTAATGAGTATCTACTCATACTGCTGCTTCATTCCCTAACTTGCTGTTAAACCAAGAAAACAGGGTTGAAATGCAAAGAGAAAGTATTTAGGGGATAAATCCTTAACAGAAGAGGGGAGCCCTACTTTTGGCTTGTAATATTTAGAATTAATGAATGCACAATTGAATAATTGATGATCATTTTAACACAAGCAAGAATTCAATTAAATTTGAACAAGAGAAGCCCAAGCATGTGATAAAGAATTCCTCTTTCTGTTTCAACTGCAAATAATCCCTTCAGAGTTGGTCACTGAAGACAACTGGCAATGAAATGGGTGTGTGAAGGAGGAGGAAACCAGATATTATGTTACTTAAAAGTCATTCATCATGTCACAGGAAGACAGGAATCTGACCTCCTGAAATAGATAATCACTGAAGGCCATCTCTCCACACAAAGGTACTGTAGCATGAAGCTGGTTCCAGATATAAAATATTACTTGACTAATTAGGTCAGTTGTCACCAAGAAAATTTTGTGCAGACAACCCCCACCTTCCCAGCTAGTTAAAATGGCTGGATACTTTATACATCTCCATTAATAAAGTAATAAGTCCTTTTATTTACATTGCTAAAAAAGGATACACAACTCTTTAATGGTACTTTGTGTTTTTTATCAGTTACCAAAGTAAATTGCATCTTTGACTTCTTTTTGGCTTCACTGAGAGCACCAAAGTGAAGTCTGGGACTCTCAGCTGTCACCTTTCTCAGGGTAGGCTCCTACTACAGTCCACTCCTTGCAGACAGGGGACGTGGCCATTGACTCCTACGGTTCCCTATGGTTACCTCAGCAGGTCTCACTTTCGTTCAGCATCTACAGTCCTGTTCTTTTATAGGCAATGACAGTATTAGCCAGTAACCAGCCAACTCTCACAAAGCAAAGCCGCTTATACATGTGCCTACCTCATAAAGTAGATACAACAGTCTGTAAATAGTCCATGAATCCATAGGGTCTGTCACACACATTTTTGTTCAAGGATTTTCAAGTGTCTTACAAGTATTCAAAAACAAGGCCTCAGAATACAGGTTAGACCTCCCTGGTCCAGCATCCTTGGCACCTGACTGGTCCCAGACAAAGGAGTTTGCAGGACCAGTCCATTTTACAGATATGGAAACTGAGGCCCAGAAAGGGAAAGTCATAAGGAATCTGGAGTATAGAGAACTGAGAACAGAAATAAGCTATCCATATTCCCAGTCCTGTGCTCAAAACACTAGACTATGTTTCCCCTCTTTACAGGGCCGGCTCTAGGTTTTTTGCCGCCCCAAGCAAAAAACTCCCCCCCCCCTTTTTTTCTTGGCTTTTACACGTTTGCCCTTTGCAATGTTTTTTTTTGTTTGTTTTGGTTTGGGTTTTTTTGACTGTTTAAAATTTTTAAAAAATGAAAACAGAAAATTTGTAGTTAGTGAAATAAAACAATTTCCTACTAGTGTACTCATTTAATTTTAACAAAATCACAATTACAAACAATTTGGGTTCAACTATACACTGTAATGAAAAATGTTAGTGTCTTCCGGTGCGGCCAGTTTCTCATAAATTAAAGGAATTTATATGAACTGAATTTTTCTGGTTTTTATACTTGCATAGCCTTTTAATAATTCAGTAAAATCTAAATTTGTTGCAATGGTACTTTCAACTGAAATTAATGAGAGTCCTGACAAACAATTTTGAGACATGGTGGACCTCAAATAATTTTTTAGTAATTTCAGTTTTGAGAAACTGTGCTCACCAGAAGCCACTGATACTGATAATGTTAAAAGAATGCGTAATACTATAGCAGTGTTTGGAGTGAAAAAATCATTTCTTGCTATAAATTCTAATACTTTTAGAGGAGAAGTTTTAGGACTTATTAGCTCAGATAAAGCTATTAATTCATCATACAATTCTATTCCATCAATGTCAGCAGCGTTATCAGTACTGAGCGCTAAATGTAGGTCCTGGCAGTGCTTCATGAGGTCTTCTTTAGAAAACTGATTTTCAATATTTCCAATATCGTATAAAAATTCAAAAGTTTCACAAAGACCATGCAACTGATAAAATCTTTCTTCAATGGAAGTTATAGCTACATGCAAAATACAAAAGAAACATTCAGCTTTAAACCTTTCTTTTGGATCGAGAATAGGATCATCATGAGCCTCATAACACAACTGTCTTGGTTTTTTTCAAGGACAAATGAATTGTTGAGGTGGCTCAGGCTGGGCCCGGGCTGGCCCCGGATCAGCAGCAGGTGCTGGCGTGTCTGGGGCAGGAGCTGGGGCAGGCAGGGGGGGCTGTTCCTCAGCCCCAGACCCGGCTGCTCCACCAGTACCTGCAGCTTCTCCAGCACCTTCGGGGCCTTGTCCAGTGCGGTCCACGTGGCCATGCCCAGGATGCAGGGGCCCTGGTGGGTGCCCGGCCCCCCCTGCAACTGCCATGGGCCTGGCCGGAGGGGAGACTGCACTTCCTGCACCAAGGCCATCCCCCCACGAACCCGCCTCGGTCCCCCGCAGGAAGGGCTGACCCGAAGTAAGCGGCGGAGCCGGGCAGCAGCAGGAGGCAGAGGGTGGCCAGCAGGCTCCGGGTGCGCATGGTGCCAGCGCTGCGCAGCAGGTAGTGGCGTCTCCCGTGGCCCTTTAAAATCGGCTGGACGGGGCTGGGCATTGCCGAGGGCGGCTGCTTATGCGGAAATGCTGCCCCTGGAAATGTGCCACCCCAAGCATGTGCTTGATTTGCTGGTGCCTAGAGCCGGCCGTGCCTCTTTATTCTATCTACCCTCCACAATGCTATTAGATATTGCTAAGGTGCTTCTCATCACATTATTTAGATTCAGAATGAAGGTTCACTTTACATTTATCAGCATAGAATATTACTTTCCACCACTCCTTGTTTCCACCTCTTTTTTCTTCTCCTTCTCTGTCCAGCCTTCCTTACTGTGGAAAGATCAGTTTTGTATTATCAGACATACAGGGGAATGTCATTGGAACCTATTCAAATAATTCTACTTGAGAGCAATTTACAGAGCTGGAAGAATGGCTGTGATATAAAGTCTCACAGAGTCAGGATATCTGGGTTCTGTTCCCACTTCTTCTGTAGATATCCTCTGTCACTTGCCCACAGTGACTTTACCTCAGTTTACTTCTATTGATAATTCGGGATAATTCCAAACTTGCATCTGTTGGGAGGCTTAATCCAGTAACTTGTGTAAAGCCTTTTGAGATTCTTGAATGGGAGATTTTAGAGAGCTGCACCAGATCATCTCAAGGATCTGTTACAATAGCTTGAAGTACTGATTCTGAATACCTCATAATGATCGTTTTAATTGACATCCAAATGGCATGGTGAAAAACCAGAGATGGGGCTGAATGCAGCTCAGAGTATCTGACAGCATGCAAATATGGAACCCTTAGTGCCCCAGGAGGACTGTCAGCAGTTAATTCTGTAGTTTTTTCCTGGCATGAAGGGAATGATAAGGGTGAAATCTGGATGTCACTGTCATCCTTGGCAAAACTTCCATTGACTTCAGTGGAGCTGTGATTTCACTCTAAGTGCTTGGGTACGCTGTGTGAACCTGCAACACAAAACAGACAACCAAAGGGGCTTTGGAATCAATGTCCTGTATCTGTATTAAGATACTGACTTTGGTTTCAGGTTTATTTCATTTAGGTGCTACAGTGGCCCTACTGAGCAAAATAGGCCGGTGATGAAATCTAACCTCAGAAGCCAGGTCCACATTAGACCTGGAAAGTCAGCTTCAGATACCAACTCCAGCTACTTAGAATATATAACTGGAGTCAGCTTACCTTAAATCGAGCTTGGCGCCGTCCCCACTGCAGCAGGCTGACAGGAGCAAACACTCCCATCAGCTTCCCTTACTCCTCACAATAGTGAGGAGTATAGATACCGGCTGGAGATGCCTTCAGCATTCAATTTACAGGTCTATACTGGACCTGCTAAATCGAACACCAGAAAGGTTAATCTCCAGCATGGTGAGTGAAGACGTGCCTGGAGTGTTTCAAGTGATTTTTGTGTATACCACTAAAAAGTATCATCTATCCCCCTCATACTGTAATTAATGAATGTACCCAATTCTTCTTTTGTTATGATGGATTGTGGAATGATACAATGCTCATGGCTTCTTCTGGTTAGCATGACTGTTATGTAAGTTTTCTGCTTACAAAGGCCTGACGCCCAGGCTTTCCAGTTTCCTCCGTAGTGTAGGCTACTGAATGTCACTCAGTAATTTCTTCATAGAGCCCAGTAACTAGTATTCAGATACTTTACATCTATGTATTATATATATATATATATATATATATGTCTTCTCTCCCACCTTCCCCTTCTGGGTTGAATTTTAGATTAAAAAATCTCAAGTAACTGTTTTTCAGTGGGTGTGGGCTATATGTGGTGGTAAGATTATGGGAGCTATAGAAATGAGTAATGATACTATCTACCTCAGTTCTTACATAGGTACTACTACAGTGATGGCTGCCAACATTCCTGTCTGTCTCAACCCATTATAAAATAGAAACAGCACTGCCAAGCTATCCTGGAGGTATGCAGAAATTACAGCTAGGGCAAATATCTGGTCATGCTGTATGTGTACATGCACAAACACGCATATATATACTTCATCTCTGCATAAATATCATTGTATGAAGCAAGACAAGTAAATGAACTGCTGTGTACATTTGTAAACATCCAATAAGAGTTCTTCTTTATTTGATGTAAGTAATTTGTGGAATTAGTTAGGGTTTTTTTCTTTTAATTTGGTTTAGGCTAATATGGACTAAACATCCAAATGCTTCCTTGAGAATATCTGCAGAGGCATGATTGCTTCTTCTTGGGTCCGATCACCGGTGGTGAGGATCCTGTAGAGCAGGGCTACTCAATACGTGGCCCACTTGTTTGCGGTCCGCGGTGTGGTTTGGGTTTACGCGGGGCTCAACATGTGGCCCGCAGGTGGGATCCTTTGAACATGGCCTCCACTGGGAACATGCTCCACAAGGGTGAGTCAATATAACGGTGTACTGTTGGTAATCTTTGTACTCATGCCTGTTAGAGTGAAAGAAGCTATTTGCATATATATTTGCGTGTACATGCAACCACACTTAAGTTGCAGCCCTAGCATGTGCTGTGAGTATCATTGTGGCTCCTGGGGTTTCCAAAGTTGAATAGCTCTGCTGTAGAAGAATGAAGAAGAGAATACGTAAGGGTGTGACATGATAAAAGCATTCATTATGGCACTTTTTGGGTGTTTGATATTTGTACAATATTTGGGCCTTTTATATCTGAATCCTAGACTATGCCATCTACTATACTTAGAAGGCATTTTGTGCATTAAAGTGACAAGCTTGCAGGGGTTGTAATGAGTCCAAAAAGTTGGTAAAATTGACTGTTTAAATTGGAAACACATTAAAGATTAACATGCCAGCTTAGCATCAGTTCTTCCTTTGCAGGGTATCTGAACTTTTAATTTTTAAGCAGCACCTAGACCATGCCTGGGAAAAGAGATACCGTAACCCAGGGAATATACATTATTAACCTTAGAGCTCCCAGCTCCACTGAGTTCCTTCATCTTCTAAGGGTTAGGGTTTTGAAAAGACAGTTGAACATACTAGCATTGTGTTTGCTATGCTGGACTATTCTAGGTTCAGGTGACTCCAGCGGGAATTTTCTTATGATGCACTTATGCTCTTTTACTTATTTCAGTAGTTAGTGATTAGCATGTAATGTAACTGACTAATCAAAGATCAGCAGTGGCTGCAATATAATCTCAAAGAAGTTACGGTTTCTAGTTCTTATCTCTGAGCTGCAGCCAATATGTGTATACAAGTATCCATAGAACACGGTCACTGACTCACACTGTAAATTATTAATAGTGCTCCATTCAAGTGAGGAAGTTGCCTGTCAGACCTGCTGCACAGTATTGTGCTACACTGGACCATAAACAAGTTCAAAGCAAGTTTTGACTGGTTAAACTGGAAGAATTGTAAACAACTGGCTTTAAGAGCACTCAAGATGGACATACAGGTAATGTTAATTTATTAATAGATGTAATCACGTATATATTAGTTAGTCGAAGAAGATGCAGAGTCTCTAGATGACATTAAGTGCTTCGGCAAATGTGTGAAGATTACATTAGAATAGATTAGATATGGTGCAGTGATTCTGAATGAATATTCATAGAGAGCACATTACTGATGAAATGCAGACATAAATAGCTATTGATTGTAGACTGATTTCAAAAAGATCAGTAGTAAAGATTCTTTTAGACAGTACTTCTTTTAGACAGAGAGTAAGCACTGTTTTTATATTTGATATGTGCATACTCAGAAATTTAATTTCAGGTGGACTTAAAGAAACTTTTAAAGATACTACAACTGAACTAACAACTTCACTGTAATGTAAATAAAGGATTAACCATGTAAATAACAGATAAGTGTCAAGCCAGCTACCTTTTGCACAGCATATTAAAATATAGAGGCTTGTAACATCTTGTAATCAAGATGCATGTTGTCAGGTTTTTGCTGATAATTTTCACTGTGCCATAGACTGCAGAAAAACTTACAAAGGAATGTCTTTACTTGGTAGAAATGATATCTGGCACAGGAAATAAAAGTTAGTGCAAGGTAGTGATAGCCATTACTGATGCAAATTGATTTCTGGATACTGACTAGAATTAAACTGAACTGATCTGGAAGAGTTTGTAAAGCTATGAAAACTGGCCTATTTCAACAAAGCATCAATGGCTTTGATAGTTTACCTCTTCTCCCACATAACTTCCTTCAAATCCTACCTCAAAACTAACATCTTCCATGAAGTGTTGCAATGTCTGTTCAGTCTGAAATTCCTACAGTATCTGTGCTGCATCCTGGCCCACCCCATATTACTTACTCCAGAACTGTCTTGTGAACATCTGGATGAAGCTGTAATCTTGAGACAGAGCCATTTCCTTCCTATTCATTAAGTACTTCTTCTGCAGCAAAAGAAGTTTCATTATGCAGTCTATTATTTATTGAACCTCACTATGCTTAGTCCCATTCAGAGATGGAAAAAAAATGTTTCCCATCTCCTCTTTCTACCTATAAAGCAAATGATAATGTGCATTAGAGCCAATAGAGTTTGTGCTCACAATGCACGTCATGAAAGTCATTCATGATGTGAAGTAGATGTCCTGTGTAGGCTCAGGGTTGAAAGGTTTGCAGGGTTTGCAGAAGAGGTGTTTCAAGAAGTGATTTGAATGGAGAGAGAATCAGTTTGGCACATAAGAAGAGGGAGATACATCCAAGGGTAGAGGAGAGGCTCAGGAGAAGAAGGTAAGCAGTGAGGAGAAGTGGCCCACGGGTAGGACAAGTGTAAGCTGGACTGAAGTTGTGCTGTTGGCACAATGAAGACAAAAGAACGTGTTGTAGAAGCCAAGAAATAAGCAAGCAAATTGATTCCAGAATAAAAGAGGTGGCCCAGGGAAGAGCCTGAAAGATTACTTTAGCTGCAGTGGTCTGCATCAGATGGACGGAGCCCCAGAAGAAGGTCACCATGCTCAAGTTCAAAGATGTTCTATTGCATTTAATTTTTAATGAAATCTATATAAATATATATTTTTTGGATTCCAGTATCTTTGCAGGAGGGGATGAGGTTAAAAGACATAATGTGGTCTTTAACTGTTTCATATCACCACTTGATCTGAGACAGGGAGTTTGCCTTTTCTAATCAGTTGGAATGTTGATAGTTAAACTTGTGAGAAGATTGGAGTGTTTGATGAGTCTAGGGAGTTTTGCTAGAGTATTGTGCACCAGAGACACTTTTTAACAATTTTAATTGTAGTGTGCATGTTCTTTCCAAAGCTACTACTCTGGGGTATGGCTTGATTTAACCCATCAATGGTAATTCAAATATAGAGACCACATTGTTGTATGTATTTAAATATAGCAATATATTTTCAATGCAATCATCATCCAATTTCTATCCAACAGCCTATGTTGAGTTACCCAGGACCTGACATTTTACCCTCCTGATGCTATGAGGTACTTACACGCATGCCTAACATGAAGCACATTAAAAAGAAAAACAAATGGTCTGGTAGCATTTTATAGACTAACAAAACATGTATCATGAGCTTTCGTGGGCACAGCCCATTTCTTCAGATGACAGACATCTTAAACTCATAACTCCGGTCATCTGAAGAAGTGGGCTGTGCCCACAAAAGCTCATGATACCATCTACATGTTTTGTTAGTCTATAAAGTGCTACCAGACCATTTGTTGTTTTTTTTCCTGTAACAGACTAACTTGGCTACCCCCTGAAGCTATTAAGCACGTTGTTAGTGCATAGGCTTAAATACCTTGCTAAATCAGGGCTTTAAAGATGAGGAATTGTTTGGGGTCATTTTTCCCCTTTTTTCCTCTTCATGATGTACCTGAAGGCCAGAAAAGCATTCCTCCCTGTATTTTTTGTTTGTTTTTGCTTTTATGTTTGAAATTCCTGATATTTCTATTCTTGTACCTTTCTGTATTAGTGGAGGTCTCTTTAAAAAGACCCATGGAGTTGGTTAGTGATGGTTGGGGGCATTGCAACTTTGTTATTAGACTTTTTCTGCCAGCTTTCCAAATGTTTGTTGGGAATTTGAGTTAAAACAGTCAAACAAAAGTAAGCAGAATACAGATAACTTCCCTTTAACAGTTAACCAGGTGTGCTTGATCACTGAGATATCCATCAGTGATGAGAAACCACTAGTTCTCCATTCATCCTTCCAGGAAAAACAGACTAAATAAGACCTGAATTTTTAAGGTAAAAAAAAAATCCATACCAGAATCTCACATCACACACTTAACTTTTCCCCTTTGAAGGCCAGTTTTAAAGATACCATACAACTACGCAGGAATCATGATGACAGTAGACAAAGTCTGGGTAGATAGAATATTGTGAAGATTGTTGCAGCATTTCCAACTCTTTATGTCATACCACCTACCACTTGTTTCTAGAAGGTCTTGTTGATATCTGAACTAAATTGTAATCTCAATGGACCTTCCTCTGTATGCTAGAGCAGTTTCTTTCTAGTGGTTAAGCACCAAGTCTGGGATTTTCAAAGGAGTCTAAAGAAGTGGAAGAACTTTGTAAACTTACATTTAAAAATTAATCAAGCTTCACTCTACTCTCTATTTCATGGTCCCAACAGATTGCCCTCAGGGAGCCTGTTGCAGCAAATAGCCACAGTCACAGGGAGGGCCTACTAGCAAGAGGGTGTTGCTAGGAGTCTAATCTTGGGAGGGAAAAGCTGGCCACCAGTCACAAAAATAGGAAATTTTACAAGAACATTAATGAAAGGCAAAAAGAAAGAAAACCTGATGCCTGGAGTGGGTAGAGCACATTTAACAGTGATTTAGTCCTGGCTTTGTCTTTATTTCACTTCTTTCTCAGACTGCTCCTCTGCTCAGTTACAGATTTAAAGGAGACTGCAGCAAATATTCTCAGTGCATTCATTGTGGCAGTATTTGTTGTCACTGTCTCAGTTTAATGAGACATCTGAACTCTGTGCAAGGCAATGAACTTGAACAGTGCCTTTAGGTAGAACATTGTAGCTGCAGCGTTTGTGAGAAAGCTTTCTGCATGTACAGGATTGAACTGGTTCTGTTGCTCTCCCTCTTCTTGCTTTCCTAATTTACTACCAACGCAAAATGAAATTTCTCTAACTCCAGGAAGATTTGGATTCAGTAATAACCCTCAGTAACAAAATGGGTCATTGCAAGAAAGAATTACAGGCTCGTAAGGGCTAATCAACCTTCCCTTTTCCTTGGAAAAATCCACTTACCCTGTTTACACAGACAGGACTGCCCCACTACATCAGTTGCCACTACAAACTGCAGTCAGCTCTAGCTTCACAAGGATCAGTCAACATTAAGGGTAATTATCACTTTGCCCACACCAAGGTTATATAGCTCTGACTTAATGTTGTTTTTTTGGCTTGGACTACTAACCACCTCCAGTTTAAGCCTCTTGTGCAGATGGGAAACAGAAGGAAAGAGAGAGATTTAAGTAACTGCCCAAAGTCACATAGGAAGCCTATGCTGGAGTAGGGGCTTGAACCCACATCTCTCTGCCTTAAACCTGTGCCTTAACTCCAACGGCATCCTTTGTCTCCAAATATTAGTAATTGTTAAGATTGAGTAACATTCCTTCCCCCCCCCATCATGTGATAATTCAATGTAAAGTTAATTCATTTCAGTTACATTTAAGTTTTGTCTAAGTCCCACAGAAATAAACATTTTTCTAATAACATCTTCTAACTCAAATAGTCTTAGAACTTTGAAAGTTTTGTAGCATCTTAAAATTTACTCGAGTAAATTTATAAGGGTCAGATTATCTTCTGGTTTTGAGATTGCCTCAGGAAATTAGATTTTGTAATGCAATTGTAGGATGACCAGTCACCCATGCAGTTTAGGTGGAAGTTTTAATATATGGAGACATTACAACATCTCATGACTTGTTGAGAAGTTATTGATAATAATAAACTGACTAGTTACTATATTTCTCTGAAGATATTACAGCTAAATATTCTTTCCTGCATCTTCCCTTTCCCTACCTTAGGGCACAAAATCTTCCTTTAGGTACAGGAGTATATTTTCTCTTCTATTCCAGAAACCATATAGTAGATGAACTATTATGCCATAGTTTTCTTTTCCAGAAGAAGGAGGTGTTATAGCTACCATTCTACAGTACCCTCTCTGCCACTTATTGCATAATTACCAAGCCTAAAGTGCCTTTAATAAGGGTACGTTGCTGCCTCCAAATGACACCCATTAACTTACAGGCACCTTATTTTTTAATCATGTCCTTAACTGATGTATTTTGTGCACCTGCTTTCTCCTAATTTTTACCAGAAGTTCCCTGTGTCATATGATCTCTGGCAATTAAATATCCTTCCACCCATAAGCATAAGCAGCTGAGTCACCACCATCTCCAGCAGGTAGTGCAACATCAATATATGAAGTATTCACAAAGGTCAGCTTGTTGCTTAGGAAGGATGGGTAATTATTCTGCTCTGTAACAATATGGAGGAAGAAATGGTAAGCTGTTAATCTTTTGGTGGTTTATAAAAAAATGGCCTATAGTGTAACATTTCTTTTATCACTATAAAATTGAGAGCCCATCCAGCCCATTAGAGCTTGAACTGATGTTTTGTAGAGCTGCAAAGAATGGGAGACATGAAATGAAGTAATAAGTTAGTTTCAGAAGAAGAGAAGGAAAAGAGGCAAGAGATTTGCTTTACAGTGGAAACAAACAGATTTTTTTTTTAAATAAAGCATTTTAAGGAAATACATATCTCAATCAGATGTATGGGAAAACCCATGTGTCTTTGAAGAAGTTACTCTAGAGATGGAGGAAAAGCCACCCTCCCTTCCACATACACTTGAGAATCTAGATATACATGATAGGAGCCCCCAAAATTACAATGCTGTCCTCTAGAGCCCTCTTCCTTCATCCACCACTCCCTACCCACAGTCTGTTACAAGACACCTTCCATTCTTTCTATACTTGAGTGCATAGTCTTCACCATATATGTCTCAGGTGGAGATGACCATGCCTGGTGGGAACAGTGGCCAACTCTCTTTCTGCAAAAAGAACAGGTTTGCCCAGCATTATACATCAAAGGGGCAATAGAAGGGCTGGAGCTAGAAATGGCTTTCTGGGTGAAAAGGGCACTTTTTTTTTTTATGTTATTCTGTGATGTTTCAGTTTTTCCTTTACCTGCTGGTTGAGGCAGTTTTGTCAAGAAATATTGTCCACTTTTTTGGTATAATGTCTGTGTTTAAGCTGTCTGATGGTTGGGTCACGTCTTATGCTCCTAAAATCTCAAGAGTCAAGGGAAAGGAACTTTTTTCTCCTCATTGTATTTGGGGCATGAGGTGTTTTTAATTTTTTTTGTCTTCTTTCTCTGACACATCAAAGATGGCCAAAGCTGGAGATGGGATACTGGACAGTGTGGGCTGGTTCATTTATCTTTTCTAAGAAGCTTTGCACAGATCGGATTAATGTTGGACTTGTTGAAACTGGTGTCATGTAAGCACAGAAACCTTGTCTGGGTTCTTCTGGGCTAATGTGCCTCAAAAGAACATTCCCTGTGCCTCACTGTCTGAGACAAATGTATAAGACTGCTACTCAGCAGCCACTAACATGCATGGAAGATCATATTACTCAAATATCAGAAGCCTGAATGACTTAATTATGGTGTAATGAACCGGCAAGGAGGCTGCCCAAAACAGCCATCTTGTCCATATCTATAAGAGATGGATATGTTGTTACCTATAATGAAACTGAAGTGCATCTGCTAATTATTAGCAAGAGGCTGCCCAATCTCCAGGGTAATTGGAGATAGTGATTCACTCTCTAAATCTGTAGTCCCCTGTTTTAATACAAGATGTGTGGTTTTATTAACAATGGCACTTACTGGTGATGGAGAATTCACTGCAGGTGTGCCAATAGAATTCCCAAGGCAGATACTTTGCCTGATGCAGCAGCTAGACTGATCTTTATCAAGTTAAACTAATATTATACTCTCCAAAATACAGTAAAACTATAAGTGAAAATAAAAATACTACCATAAAGATAAGTTAATTTTCCAGTAAGTATGCCATCATGTCAATAGCACTCCAGGAAAGGCAGTGTTCTTAAACCCATTGCTTAAACCTGGATAATACAATAGCTGTAGTCACTGGTTTCAACGCATTTAAATTTTGGTCTAGTGATTATTGTGGGGTTTTTTAGAACCTTGTCATGCTTTATAAATCCTGCCCTCAAAAAAAAAAAAAATGCTGCCTATTCTCAGGAAATATTTCCTAGTAGAAACTATAATAATTGTCAGACTACAAGGATTTCACTGTCTTTTCAAAATGTACTGAACATTTTGAAACATACTAAAATAATTAAAATGGAACTAGTTGTCTGTGTAAAGAATATTTGGTGTTACTTTCATTTTGTTAACATTAAAATGTTCATATTGCATCACTTCTTCTGTTTACCGGTTTAAAGCTCATGAATTTCTCCTGTAGTTTCTCAGAAGGTGAGAGTGTCAAATAGCATTTGCTTGTTCCATATTAGTGTTGAATTTGTATAGAAATCAGGAATTCTTCAACTGGGATTTAAAAGCACATTTGCTCTTTTTGTACAATATATTGATGGTTTTGGCATTCAGGCAGATGAATGGGACTTGAAAAAGCTGAGTTCAATTCCTGTGTCGGCCCTAGACTCCATGTGACCTTGAGCTAGTTACTTAATCTCTGTGTTCTTATCTATAAAATGGAAATAACGCTTCCTTTCTCCTACTCGGTCTTGTTTGTTTAGTTTTGTAATTTTTTCAGGTCAGGGGCTGCATTTTACTAAATTTATGTACAACACTAAGCATAGTGGAGCCTAATCTTGGCTGGATTACTATAATAAAAATATACTGTAACCCGAAAGGAAGGTGTGGTATAGGCAAAGACTGGGGGCTATAATAAACAATCTAATTAAATATCCTATAGTTTGGCTTTGAAAAGTGATTGTAGAAAAACTATAGGATATTTAATAATAAAACGAATAAATAGGGGGAAATGGTCCTGCTGCATTGTGTATTCTTCTCTTGTCATCACAGCTAAACTGGCTAACGCATAGGGTCAGACATCAAAGTGGAAAGGATACTAGTCATACTGTGTATTTTGCTACTGTGACATAGGGAAAACCCTATTCCATTAACTCTACATTACCATGATATATTATAGTTCAAGGACTGTTCTCTTTCAAGCCACAGAGTTGCATAAATCTGTAGTTCTTCCCTTCCAGAAGTTGCAACCCTGAATTTCTTCTTTCCGGTTGAAGATACCAGGCTTATTATCTAGTGGTGATGCTTTTTATGGTGCTCATCCAGCAGTTACACTGCTTCTAGCAAGATGTGATGTTCTGCAAATAATGAAGATTCAGCAACTGTCTTTGGCTCAGGGGTAGCAAACAGAGTGTGTCGTTGAGCACAGTGGTGACTGCATTAGAAAATGTATGAAAAGAGGGCTCTCTAATTCTTCATATTGTTCAAGTTTTAAATCTTGTTCTGAATTATGTACCGTGCAGTAAGTTCTTTCAGTTCACTTGCCTACTACCTTCCTGTAGAGGAGTTAGTAGGTGGGCAGGGGGTTGCAGCAGTGTCTGGACAAAACTTGGACTGGGGTCAGCAGGCCACTGGTGTAGGAGTCAGCAAATCAGTGTCATTTTAGTGTAAAACAATTCGTCATAACTGAGTGTAATTTTTTATCAGTGTCTTTAATGCCTTTTTGCATACTCATAGTATTGCAGCTTGAAGTCATTTAGATATTTGACTATGTTCCCAAGATGCTTTTTCCTCATACCAGGATAGAGGAATTGCTAACCTGTGTCTGAGGAGCAGGATTACTGGCACTAACCCAAAATTTGAGCTCCTCATATGAACCTGACGGGCAGTTGTTTTATTAAAGCTGACATGTTGAATGGGACTCTTTAAAGATATTCTTTACCTGTCTCATTGTGTTAGTGGGGAATGGAAGAGGGGGGCCAAAAAGAGATGGGGCTGAGTGAGGGTGAGAGATGGCAGGTGGAACAGAATATCTGTACCGGTTTCATGTATTGAACCGCCCAGCTTAGCCGATGTAGACCGCATAACAAGAAAGAGTTGCTAAGAACAAATCTCTATTGTTCCTTGTCATCTTTAAATGAGTGTCAAAGTAGGCAGGGGGGCTTTGACCGTTAACCGCACAATTTAGCTTGCCCGTTGTCTGGTAGGCCCCACCTCCTTGGAGTTTCTCAGATTAGAAAAGAAGGCCTCAGTTCCTTATAAATGGGCCAACTCTACTCCTTTGTGTGCAGACTGCCCAGTGTGAAATCTGCAGTGACGTTAAATGTTTTCTAATGAATAATTACTGAAAGGAAATGTAAGAATATATGTGTAATGGATTGTAGCGCATTAAAATGTTTTATTTTCTGCACAAAAATGTTGTCCTTCACAAGCACCATGATTGTTTCAAAAAGCCTTTTGTGGGAGTTTGATTCTCAATGGATTATCTGTGAGCTCTTACATTTCAAATAGAAATCAAAAGGGCCCTTTGCCAAACTAATGTTTTTCAAAATGGCAGCCATGAAGCCCATTTAGTATTTAAAGTTTGGGTTTTAAAGAAATGTTTGAACTCTGGAGATTTTCTCACTTTTTTTCTTTCTTTTGATTTATGAAAGTGAAGTAGTTCACCTCGACCTCTCTTCTATTCAGAAGGACAGACAGTCACCCTTTAACAAGTCTATAGTAGACTATTCCCTAGATACAGACAAGAGTTCTTAAGAATTGTTGGCATTTTCCTGGGCTGTTGATTAACCTGAAAAACCTTCTTATTCTGCATTCTTTTAAAAAGAAATTAGGCTACAATGTGTACATGTTTTCCACAATATAATTGTATTTATTAATTCTGTTCCTTGAAAACTGTGTACTGTAGGTCAGACATTCTAGTGGCTTGTTCCAGGGCTAAGATATTAGCTTCTCGCAGTGTTGTTGAACTGCTCAGCCGTTGATGTAGACAAAAACTGAAATACAGCTTGAATGTGGAAAATGTTATGGGGATATCTTGTATGGGCCACAATCTCACTGAAGTTGAAAACACACAATTGTTCCTTATATCCATAAAGTCTGCTTTGAGGTTCATGTTGCCATTAGATGTTTGTTAGTCACTGATACTTTATGAAACTTTCCTATTTTCCTCTCCCAGGATTTTCAGTGTAGTCTTAATTTCTATGTGAAGAGTCTAACTTGTCTCAAACAGGCACAAGACTTGAGGTTTTGATTTGTGGGATATTTTTTTAAATGTCTTTAATGCTTTTCATATTGCTAAGACTATATAAGGATTTCTAAATAATCCTTGGAAGAAATTTTGTCATAGAAACTGTTTTGGGAAGGTGGTTAAAAGGACTTCAGTGTTTATTGTGGAGAGAGGGATCTCAAAGATTTTGGGGCTGTTGGTTCCAATTTTTATATTGACCAGTATAGTGCTGCCAATATTTAACAAGGGGCTTCCAAGTTCTGTCCTGCTTTTAACCTCTGATAAATCTTGTGAACCAGAGATAGGGATGCATGTGTTAGCAGAGGAATGGCATGGATGAGAGTAATATTATAGTACATTTATTCATTGTCACTTGCATTATTGTGAAAACTTTAAGAGCTTAGAGGTTAACCTTTAAGGGGGAATGTTTTAATAATACTGCCACTTACGGAAATGTGGCCTACTCCACCTGTTTAAAAAGATAAGCAGCCTGCAAATCTATTTTTGAGCTGGTATATGTTCAGGGTATCCAGAGGAGGAAATCACCCACTTGCCATCAATTCAGTGTTACAGCTTTAACCTGTGGCTCCCTGAGCTCCTGTCAAGCATGTGACAGTGGATATGCTCATGGAAGAGGACAGAATTGGAATCTTGGGAAAGAGAATGGGGCAAGGTCTCATCTACCCTTAGAACAGATACCATATAGGCAGTCTCAGTGAGCTTCCCTAGCCTAACCTTCCAGTGTGCTTCAGCCCTGCCCTTGAAGCAACTGCTAGAGTGGTGAAGGTGAGAGTACACTTGCCTAGTCAGTCCTTAGTGAGTCTGCCAGGGAGACCAGCCTATGTGCTTGCAAGACTTTTTTTTTTTTTTCCTGTCACCTTAAAAAAAAAAAAAAAAAAAAAAAGTGTTCATCTTTCTGGTTTCATAGTTAAACTCTGTGACTGCCTCCCTGGTGAATCTCTTTTCTGAGGCTTAATTGCTGGAGGCAGGTGCATAATCTATGAAACTTTCCTGATGCGTCTTTAAGAGGAGTGCTCTCTGCTATAGCACTGAGGCTGTTCTCACTGAAGACAATGGCAAAATACCCACCAAGCTCAATGGAGGCTGGAGCACTGTCTGTGGCAACACCCGTTGGACATGTGGTGTGTACATCTTCATTGTAAGACTAGACAGATGTAAAATGTGGGGAAGCAGCCCTGTTAATGAGGGGAGCTGTGAGATGACCTGTCCTCAGCAGAACCAAGAGACTGCCCCAGCAGGCTAACTGTACTAGATCACTATGCTGTGAGCCTTTCCTCTTACTAATGTCTCAAGGATAGAGTGATGAGAGAGCTGGAAAGGGGCTTACGTGTTTCTCATGATAGCAGCCAGTAAAAAAGATGGGCAAAACTATTAGTACTGTGCTCTGCCAAATTTGTGTGTTGAACCTGAGAGAGGACACTTTAGCTCAGTGTAAATCTTGTTACTCAGATATTAACACTCCTAACTGATGGGAATGCCACTGTTGCTATGGAATCACAAGATCTCGCTTCTATCCCTCATGAAGAAGTTTCAGCAGTGAATGGATTTTTTTTTTTAAGCAGGCAAGAGTAGAAGAGGGCATTTAGCTGAGACAAAGCTAGTTTATAGCCACCAACAATCTCTGAGAGAGCAGAAAATGCAGTAAATTCTGGGCAGATGTGCTTAGGCTTCTGCTGCTTGTGAAGTAGAGCCTTGTGTGGAACTATTTATGGACACCCACCCATTGTTTCTTGAAGCTTTATTCCATTCCCACTCACAGAAACATTAGATCCCACAAATTCCAAAAGAGATTGATTTCTCCATGCTACTAAACAAACAAAACAAACATGCTTGTTCAATACATTTCATATAAAAATAATTCAGACAATATTTACCACTAAAAGAATAAAAAAGTCTTTCTTAAACTATGTAAAAATACTTCGTCCTGTTTATAATAGACATCAAATCTTTCTATCCTTTCCTTAAACCTTTATTTAAAAAAAAAAACACAACTTACTTTACATTGCTCTAATTTGTTTCTGACAACCTGAAGAGAGATTTAGTTTTTTCCCACAAATTACCTTGGTCTATGTGGTTGCCTCCCCTCTCCAATTCTGCCTGTAACAAGGTACATTTGCTCTTGCTATTATGGAAGTGGGCCTATTGCAAAGGTGCTCTTCTTCCTCTTTTTCTGGCTTAAGTACCACTGAGAATTTTCCCCATGCCTCCAGCAACTATCATGAGCATTTTATTCAGAAAATTTTCTTGTAATAGCGAGTTCCCAAGGGACATAATTAGCAACAGCCACAAAAGGTGGCATTGTGACATGCTTTTCTAAATCTGGTCTGATTAGCAAGGCAGAGGAACTTGACAGGCTGTACAATGAGACCAACTGCAGTGGCTTTAGCCCACTTTATCTTGAAAAATTTGGTAGGGGTGGGTATAGCAGACAAAATTCACAGTGATGCACAGCTCAGACTCCCTAAAATAGTCACATAGGGTTGATCTGTAATTTAAGGAAATCTGACTGCTATCCATGTAGACTGTGATATGGTGAAATCAGCTAGGTGGCTAACTGAAATTACCTGAATAGTTAATCAAGTGATAGCTATATTGGTCCCAAGATATTAGACAAGATGGGTGAAATAATATCTTTTATTGGCCCAAATTCTGTTAGTGAAAGAGCAGCTTTCAAACTACACAGATCTCTTCTTCAGGTCTGGGAAAGATACTGACACAGCTAAATACAAGGTGGAACAGATTGTTTTGTAAGTAGTTGACACTCTCTAAGCGACTATTCCAGGTGAAGTGGCCGGTTAGCAACCTCAACCTCACACTGAAGTAGGTAAATCAAGACTGAGGTGAGTTAAGAGCATTGCATAGCAGGATATAGTATGTTGTCCTTTGATGTTGCTATTCCTTCTGCAAGCCCATGGTTTCAGGCCCTTGCTTTCACAGGTACTAAAATTATTTGTGAATTTGTTTAAAAATCTTCTTTTTTTGTGATGGCTGCACATTCCTGCATATATTAAAAATAAGCTAAATGTAGGCCTGAATATAGACCTCAAGTGAATAACCGGGTGATCTTATAGCAACCTTTGTCCTTCTCCAACAGTACCACCTTTTTGTTCTCATGTAAAGGTACTGTGTTAGTAATGCTTTGTGTGGGGGCAGGGTTTTCTTATGGCCCACTCTTTAGGGCAGAGAGCTTACCTTCACCTTGGTTCACTGAATTATGTACAGCATGCTTTCCAGAGCTCTCACAACAACTGATTGAACAGTATAGCCACAGAATAGGCGTGACCATCCTTCACTACACTGAACTGCCACAGAGAAGAATCAGCCCAAACAAGCACAGCACTTAACTTCCCAGCCAACTGCAAAGCTAAAAGCACATGAACTTTTAACAAAAAAAGGCAATATTTTAGCAAGACTTTTTGTGGCCTTCTCCATTTGTTTGTACCAAAACCAAACTATTCTTGGAGGTGGAAGGAGTATCTTAAGCCTCTCGATGGCTTTGTTCTTTTTGGAACCTGTCTTTGCTTCTCTTTACATGTTGAAAAATAAATCCCCGGGGGGGGAGGGGATAAAACAAATTGTTTTGTGGCTAAACTAGCTGGTGAAATGAATAGGAATAGTATTCCTGAGAGAGCTCACGCCAGTGACTATTCCTTATTTACTAAGTGAGGATGGGACTTCATCTGAATAATTAGCATTAGATTTGGAAAAATCCCATCTTAAATAACATGGTCATTAGGAAATGAGTTTGCTATCATTGGAGCTAACTAAACACAGAGGTAAGCCAATGCTGCATGAATCTGAGCACAGCCTAGCCCAGAAATGAGTTCAGGATCTTTGCCCAAAGGGGAACAGAGTGTAAATTACCAATATGTTAATGGGTAAACAAAATAAGTTAAGGAAACTTGATCAGCTAGGCACCTTCTGGGATATCAAGATTGCTTGTATTCGTGTTTCTGGGCTTGGAGTGAAGACTGGATTTTTGCATTCCGTACTAAATGGAAGTTCTAAGATACTATCCAGATGACAAACTCTTCCGGAAAGTGCAGGCATGCTGTGTTTTTCATTTTAAATATTATCTCATTACAATGATAAACTCTGTAAACCTGGTTACTGTACAGTAGCAGCCTGACAAAAGCAGCATGAAAAATTAATGTCTTCAGCAGTTCAGGGGCAAAAAATAAAGGGAAATGGTTCATACTGTGATATGATTTGAGTTCTGAACTTCCTGAGGTCAGCCATGGGTAAGGTTTCAGTATCCTTTTTTGGTTTTGTTTGGCTTGGCCCAGCAATGGTAGTAACAGACTTTTAAGACACTTCTTTAGTTAGCTCAACACATGAAAAGTTTATCAAACAGGAAAACGCCTAAAATATTATTTGCATATTAAACTCCCCTGTTTACCTGACTTGGCCATGGGGCAAATGTTAGACAGGAGATGATCCCTTATTCTAGGTAGTAGAAATGGAAACGCTTAAATAAAAAATCTTATGCAGGTAACAAGACAACGTTAGTAAAAGGGAAGCTGGGGTGGGTATTGGCGAGCACGCACACACACAATAAACAATAACATGAAAGGGGTGTGCAGTTCTAGAGGGAGAACAGGTTGTACCTCACTGAGGATCCAAAAAAGAATGATCCCAATGCAGTACATACAGTCTCATGTAGGAGACTTTAATGACTGCTGCTCAGATACCAGTGACATGTATAGGACCTTAAACATCCTGGAACTAAAAACCTCACGGGAGTTGATGATGATCCAAAGCTAGTGGCTGTTGACTTAGGATATTCAGGAATAGTTCAATGAAAAATTGTGGTCTATTACTTACTGGGAGGTACCAGTGCCTCCGATCCCAGCAGAGTCATGACTGAATGTATATAGGTCACCAACCAGTAGATCGGGATCTACTGTTAGATCTTGGAGCCTCTGACAGGTGATCCTGACTAGTTTGGTCAAGAGATTGCACTTCAGCTACCCCTCCTCTCCCTCCTCCACTCCCCCACTGCTGCACATCTCCTGCCCTTTGCCTTGGAGCTGCCCCTCCCCCTGGGAGGCTCATGCTTTCTGTGCAGGGCAGGGGAGGGATAGGAGGGTCTCTGATGTCAGGGTGCCCCTTCTCCCACCCTGTATCCATTCTCCACAGAGAAGAGAGGGGGCACAACAGGACCTGGGATGGAGTTTGCTGGCTGCTTTAGGGAGTGGTTCAGGGCAGCGGCGAGCCTTAGCCCCACTGCACCACCAACCAGGAGCCACCAGCAGTGCCCAGCTGGGGCCCACATCCCAAACTCCTACCCCAGTCATGAACCCCCTCCTCCACCCCAAGCCCTTGTCCTAGCCCCGACACTGTCCAAACGCTGTCCCAGAGCCTGCACCTAGAACCCCTCCTACATCCCAACGCCCTGCCCCAAAAGCAGCTCAGAGCCCCTCACACTCCAGATCCCTTAATCCAAGACTAGAGCCTGCACCCCAACCCTCTGCCCCCAGCCTAATGAAAATGAGTGAGGATGGGCAAGAGAGGGAGGATGGAGTGAGCAGGGGCAGGGCCTTGTATATGGGGTAGGAAGGAGGTGGGGCAGGGGTATTTATATTTGAGGTAGATCTTGGATTGCACTTAAATTCAAAAAGTGATCTCATGCTTTAAAAGGTTGGAGACCCCTGATATAGAGAAAAGAAGAATGCAATACCATTTTCTTCTTGCTAAGCTTAGTATTAAGTGTGTATTGAGAAGGTGCTGAATGCTTCTGATTGGAGAATCCAGGACTAGACTTCTTTAACTTCCACACTGGAGCCTGCTTGCTGGTCTCCATTACATTCATCGCCTTTTACCCTAGTAGTCAAAACTGCCCTGCTCAGTTAGAATTTTTCTAGCCCATGGTTAGTGGGTCTGGGCTATTCTCTCTCCCCACCTCCCCCCCATGGTGGGGGCTTTCCCAGTTGGAAATACAACCTGAGGAGTTTGCATTTATATTGCCACAAAACTGGACAAACCTAAAACTTCAGGTTCACTCCCCCACCACAATCCTCCTTTCTCCAAAACACATCCATTCAAACTGTTGGGTCTGATTTGATGCATTCATTTCCTCTCATTGTCATCACACTAGAAGTAATTTCTGATCAGTTCATGACCTGTGCTACCAACAGCAACTGTTAAGTCTGATAAAATCTTGCACAATTTGGTCAAGTCTTACAAAGGCGTTCTCCTTCCTAGCTATATTTGTGAATTCCTGTTGGTAGGACCATGTTCCAACTACCATGGAAATTGCAGCAAGATTAAGGAAGTCTAGATGATTAAAATGTAAGGGAATTTCTTTGTTGATTGGGGTGAGAAGTAACCGGGGGGAAATGAGATCTGTCAGGTAAATCTTTATCTTGTATATTCTGTGGCATGAATATAAAATGTGTACTTAAGAATGTAAATATTAATCACCTCTTTAGAGGCTGACTCATTCAGACAAATAGTGTAGCATGATATTTCCAAAAAGAATGTTGTCTGTTTCATGGTGAAAAGATGTCACTTTGCATTACACTGTACTCCAGATAATGCTGAATAGCATTTGAAAGGAAGGGGAATGTCAAGAGGACAGTTCTTGTGACTAGATCAAAAATGCATATTTGTCTTGTCTTTTTTTTATTTCTAGCATACTGAAACTTTAGTTCATATCTTGCCATACCAGAAAATTCCTGCAAAACGAGGTTTGACTGAATATGGACGTTTCTGTGACATGTATAACCAAGTGATACAAAACCAGGCATGAATTCTCTCCTGTGTTTTGTAGATGTTCCAAACAGACTGAGTAAAATTGCTGCTTTGTTACTGTCAGAATGGTCATTAGTGTAGCAGTGAAAGATCAGCAATAACTAATTTTTGCAAATGTGTAACCCCTTGAGACTGTAGAAATGTCCTATGAGTTCCTCTCACCAGCAGCTTAGAAAATGCTAGCACTAAAAATATATAATTTGCTTATCTGTTTACTGAAGCAGATTTTTGGAATCAAAAGCAGTAATGAGATGCAAAACACAAGCTCGGAGGATTTTCGAGCACTAGCACTTGAGTTTTGTAAAGAATCAAATTCAGTGTTCAGTGTGTTGAAAGCATGCTGGAATTCATGGTGATTTTTTGTGTCTTCCTGTACAGCCTAATCTTCTGTGTGCTGTAGAGAGTCGGGTAGATATTTTTTCTATTAAGAAATTGAAAATAATTTTGAAGATAACCTGCCAGTTATGTTTGAGCCAGAGCAGGTTTCATGCACAAGAATCAAGTACTTCAAATATAGCCACCACTTCTACCTCTGAGGTGGAATACAAATTACTTAACAAGGGTCCAGCAATAGTACGAAGCAATTCAGAAGCTGTAGTATTTCTTGCTTCCAATTAAAATGACTTTTAGGTAAGGAGTGAGAATTTTGGTCCAGATGCCTCTACTCTTAAAAAGTACAATGAGATTTTTAATAACTATTATGCTCAATACTCTGCATATCTGAAACGTGTGACAAGATTACTGCAGAAGGGGGCACAGGAGGAATTGTGAAACAGGTCATTAATTTTTATGAAACAAGCAATACACTGAAAGTGTGGTATAGACAGGGTTAATATACTGCACATCTTGTGAAAGATTAGCTATTCTCTGAGCTAATGTAAATCTCCTTAGCCCACTCATTCAAAAAATTGAGAACTTGAGTTTAGTGCTTTGGTGAAATTCTTCTTGCATGATAACTGCATTTCTGACCATAAGACTTGCTGCTTCCATTCATGCTATTGAGCCAGATGTTCTCCAAAGATGAACTCCAGAGTTAAGGTTTGCCAAAATCAGTGGAAACTTGGAAATAAAAGCAGGAATAGCATTTTATAGTGACTTTTCCTGCACTGTTTCTGGTAAAAACTAAAATAGCATGACAACAGCTATATAAATAACTTCTCACAACATCCTTTCAATCCCAGTTCCAAATCTTTTATGCATCATCATTTCAGACAGAGCAGAAGATTATCAAGGATCACTGTAATGCCAAATAAGTGACTTATACTACAATTCACGTATCTGATAAACCTTTTCACAAATTTAGTGAACTCATTTCTCTAGTCTAATTCACCAAGTCCCCAAACTTTAAATAATAAAGAAATTTGGCCTCTTATAAGGAAAGTAAATCATGCACAGAGTGAAAACTACATTATTGGAAATGTATAATGTTTGTGCAGGACTTTTGAAATGTAAGTGCTATAGAAGCTATAAAGAATATCATATTTGGCCACTTACTAGTGTTCAATATGTTCACTTGACCCATTTAAAAATTGAAGAGTAATAAACCTAACGCAGTCTGTAACTCTGAACAGAATAGTCTATCCCAGTCATAGGAAATGCCTTTTAATTCTAAAAGTACTTTTCAAGGTATGTCAAAAATCAATACTAGAGAGAAATGGAGATGCCTTTTTCTCAGCAACAGCCTGACATAGTCTTCATCTCTTCTGAGAGAGGAGAATGCTAGCCAAGACAGCATTATCTCCATACCATTCTAAAAGAGCATTGTGTCCAGCAAGACCATCTAGTTGTATCTAATATATTTGCATCCTTGCATTACAGCCTCAAGTTCTGTTTAGAGCACTTTCCTTGGTGTGTGGAGACATCTGCTGTCCAAAGTTTAAAAAAAGTTCCTTGCTTGTAGACTTAGTAAATGTCACTTTACTCAATGTGGCAAATGCACATTAATTTTTTATTTCCTTGGAAAAGCTAAGGTCACATGCAACTCCTGTTTTTGGGAAGAGCCTATATTTTGTTTTTAAAGTGGTCCCAGCTATTGTAATTTGAGCAGCTCATCTGAAACTAACAGCTTTATTAGGACATAGGCTTTCCTAGGTCAAACTGTGAACCATTAAGCTGACTTGAGGGCAGTGTTTGTGGGTTGCCCAAATATTTAGTGGCTCATCTGGGTTTAGAAACCAGGTTTGTTTGGATTCTGGGCAATGGTGTTTAAGTTAATTTTCCATGTAGTCTTCGTTTGAAGCTTTTCTCCCTCCCTTTCCATCTGATCTTTGTCTAAAGTTTCCCACTGGTTAGACAAATGCAGTTTTTGAAAACTCCAGTTTGAGAATCTTCCTAGTATCGCATTTTGATTACTGTTTCAACTGAGCTTTTTGTTCTATAGGGCAACATGCCCCAGCCTACTCAGGTACAAACAACCTAAGAGAATATTTCACAACTGGGGAATGTCTGTCAGATCACCCATAAATATCCATCCTTTCCCTTTTTAAAGGAGTGTCACCATTGTTCTCCTAACTACCAAAGCTGTGTTTGTTGTTGAAATTAAGGCTGTCTCCTTAACTGCATAGCAAATGTTACTGCAATCTGTATCTCCCTTGAGTATTTACAAGACACTATCCTACTTCAGTCTTTATTGAGTTTCTCTTAACAGCACTATCCCACCTCAGAGTTATTGTGATTGCCATTGTACAGATTGAAAACTGAGGCACACAGTGGAGATTTGTCCAGTGTCACCTAGGGAGACTTGATCCTGGGTTTCCTGCATTCCAGGCTAATTCCTTAGCCCAGTGATTCTCGAACTGTGTCCGCGGCCACCTCCCAGGTGGTCCACAGCTCAAGCTCATCCCCTCCCCCCCCCCCACTTCCACCCACAGTGGGGAGCCTGAGCTGGTGCTCCAGCCTCACCCTCCCTCCCCTGCGAGGCTGGGAGTGCTAGCGCTGGCTCCCCATTGGCAGACGGGGAGACAGCCCTGAGCCTCGTCGCACTATCTGGCATGCAGGGAAGAAGCACTGCCCCTCCCCCTCCCTCAGTTGTGGGAACAGAAGCATATGGGTGTGCTGCCTGAAGGCTTTCCTTGCTGCACCCATTGGCTGAATCCTACCCCTGCCTGCTCGTGCACCCTCCCTCCTGGCCCCACACTGCACCTTCCCTTGCTCTTGTCCCCTCCTATTGGCTAGACACCCTATTCCCAGCCTGCTCCTGCACCCTACCTCCCATCCAGACCTTGCACCTTCACTCCCTCCTGCATTCCATCTCCCACCCAGACTTTGTACCCCACCTCCTGCCTAGATCCTGCACCCCCACCCCACTCCCTGGGAGCCCTGTCCCACACACCGAACCCATCATTATTGTCCCAACTCCAGAGCCTGAGGGCCGGGGTCCACAAAATCCATTAACCCTCAACCTCAGAGTAACTCTGGCCTATGGGAAGCCCTGAACTTCAGTCTTCCCTGCCTCCCCCATGGGGCTGGAGCACCAGCGGAGTGAGGTGTCTCAGCTGGCGTCCACAAGAGTGAGGGTTGGGGGTTTTTTTGGAGGAGTTATTTTTTATTCTCACTTGTGTTGTCCCCAATTGATCTTTCTGTGGGTTAATGGCCCCGACCCAAAAAAGGTTGCCCACCGCTGCCAAAAATAAAACATGGGAACCTTTTGTGTTGGACGTAAATTAACATTTTATTTCACTTAAAATGTAGCTTGATAAACTAACGTGAGAAAGTTAAAGCACTAAATCTGTTTAGTTTAAATTAATATTTCCTTGCTTACTTGTTAAATTAAACCATTCTCCCTAGCTGCAGCACTAGCAAAATGGCTCAGGCATAATTATATAATTAATGGCAAGTTTCCATTAGCAACCAGTGGTCCACAGAAAGGTTTGCATTGAGCCAGGTGGGCCACGGGGCAAGAAGTTCGAGACCACTGTCTTAGCCATGACTACAGAGTGTGGTATCAAAACAAGATTTTCATACTGCCACATAGGTTATAAGGCTGGACAAGATGTAAATCTTTATTAAACTGCAAATAGTTGAAATAACAAAAGGATACAAAGCTTTTAATGGAGGCAGATTTTTTTTTTATAATGTTTATTCCGGTGTGAAAGCTCCCCCTTAAGAAAAAGAAACGGATCAAACACACATAAATGAGCTACTTTCTTTGTGTTGTAGAAAGAAGATGTGAGTGATAACCACGGCCAGCTGAACATGGAAGGGGCTCTGATAGCCCGGGACAGAGTTGGGGTACAGGACTTTGTTCTTCTGGATTCCCATACCAGTGAGGCTGCTTTCCTGGACAACCTTCGCAAGCGATACAGAGAGAACCTCATCTATGTAAATCTGCATGCTTTTATGTCTTCCTTTTTCTTGGCAATGCTCGATCTTCTAAACACAAGAACCTATAATCATAGGACTGGAGGGAACTTTGAGAGGTCATCTAGTCTAGCCCCCTTTACTCATGATAGGACCAAGCATCCTTTACACCATCTCTGACAGAGGCTTGTTTAACCAGTTCTTAAGTCTCCAGTGATGGAGATTCCACAACCTCCCTAGGCAATTTATTCCAGTGCCTAACTACCCTGACAGTTAGGAAGTTTTCCCTAATATACAACCTAAACCTCCCTTGCTGCAATTTAAGCCCATTGCTTCTTGCCCTATCAGAGGTTAAGATCTATTTTCTCCCTCCTTGTAACAACCTTTTATGTACTTGAAAAGTGGTGTTGTGCCCCCTCTGTTGTTGTGCTCCCTCTACACTAGACTAAACCAACCCCAAATCATCTAAAGTACAGGTCTTGGTGGTGGTGTGGTTTTCAACAACCTAGACACCTGTTGGGAAACTAACACAGTACAAATGACTGAACAAGTTCTTAGAGTGTATTGGAGACAACTTTTTATTCCAGAAGGTTGAGAAGGGTACTATGAGAGGCTGTTCTAGATTTGATTTTGACAAATAGGAAGGATTTGAAAGTGTAAGGCAGGTTAGCTGAAAGTGACTAGCTTAACTTCTATACCTGGAAACATAATGGAGCAAATAATTAAACAACCAGTTTGCAAACTTCTAGAAGATAAGGGGAGAGGTAACAGTCAGCATGGATTTGTCAAAAACAAAGCAGGTGAAAACAACCTGATAACTTCTTTGACATGATAGTCAAGATATACCATGTCTGTAGTAAAACTTTGATGCTGCTTTATATGATCTTCTTATAAGCAAACTAGGGAAAGGTAACCTAGATGGAGGTACTATAAGGTGGGCGTATATCTAGTTGGATAACCATTCCCAGAGAGTAGTTATCAATGGCTCACAGTCATGCTGGAAGGACATAATGAGTTGGGTGTCTCAGGGAACAGTTCTGGGTCCGGTTCTGTTCAATATCTTGATCAGTGCTTTAGCTAGTGGCATAGAGATTAGGCTTATAAAGTCTCTGGATGATGCTAACCAAAATGATCTGGACAAGTACTAGAGGAAGGGATCTGCGGGTCATACTGGACCACAAACTAAATACAAGTCAGCGCAATACTGTGGTGCAAAAACCCCAAACAAAAAACAACCAACCAACCCACCCCAACAACAACAATGAACCCAAACATCATTCTGGGATGTATGAGCAGTAGCATCTTAAGCAAGCTATGAGAAGTCATTATTCCACTCGACTCTGTGCCCATTAGGCTTCACCTGGAGAGTCTGTCCAGTTCTGGGTGCCGCAGTTCACATGGTCTTTCCTGAAGTAATGTGTAATTGTGGAAAGGGAGACATGCCTGCACCTGGCTTACAATTGCATCTAAGGTCAAATAGTGGACTTAATTGCACTTATCAGTGCAGCGTGAATGATTTCCCCAAGAATATGGCTTTCTAGCTTTATGAGGTGACATCCGTTGGATGGCGAGAAGTTGAAGGATGTTTGCAGTATCTGGCTGGCTGATTGTCCTGTTTGCCCTTTATATAAAAACACGGTGTCTTCTGTGGCTGGTCTGGTTTATGTTCCAGCTGTCCGAGTGGTGTGCAATAAATAACAAAGGAATGTGAAAAGTGGTGCCAGCACAAGGAATGCACTGAACCACAGGATGAACATTTGCTATTGCTTAATGGCCTTGTTTGTCAAAGGTGCTGAGTGCCCACAATGCAAATGTGAGCACTCAGCACTTTGCAAAGTTAGGCCCTCAGATTATGTGTACATCATTGCTGTGCAGATCCTAAATGGCAGAGCATCTTACCCAGAGGGAGCGAACAGCCATGCTAGGCCCTTATGCAATGCGGGGGAGGGTGACCCTCTGCTCCCTGGATGGACAGGGCTGAGGTAGCCAGCCCTCAGCACCCCCTGGAGTGCACAGCACTGCCCCCTGCCTGTTCTCAGAGTCAGCCAGAGCAGGCAGCACGGGGCTCTCATGGAAGTTCTAAAGGGCTCAGGCTGCGGCTGCCGCCACAGTAGTAGCAGCAGCAACCGGGAGTCCCAGACCCTTTAGAATTGCTGGGCCCTAAGGCAACTGTCCCCTTTGACATCGTCCCTGTTGGTGGGCCTGATCTTACCACCCCTCTCTTCTGTTAGGCTAAGCTCAATATTTTGGTGACACGAGGGAGAGGGGGAAATGAAAGGTCTTGGTGCAATGAGGAGTCCCACCTGTGGATTCTAAAATTTTGTGTAATTGTGGCTCACTGAAATAGTCTAAAACTAAGGCAGTTAGACTTGCATCTTGAAAGTTGAGATTTGTTCAACTGTAGGGCTCAGGAGGGAATTCTTTCTGTTCCATATAGTCTTACAAAAGGGACAAGGTAGGTAAGATCATAACTTTTCTTGGACCAGCTTCAGTTAGGGAAAAAGAACAAGCTTTTGAGCTACACAAAACTCTTCAGATCTGGGAAAGGAAGAAGAGCAGCAAGAAGAGCTTTGTTTAGCCTGCAAGCTTATGCTTTCCACCAACAGAAGTTGGCCCAAGAAAAGACATCACCTCACCCACTTTTTCATATCCAGGGACCAACCCAGCTACTATACCGCAGACATGCACGGTTTTAAGTAACCACCATATCTATAGATTTAGCTTCCCCATGAAGCATCAGAGTTGTGGTGGTGGGCAGCAGATTTCCAAAAACTTAACAAAACCGTATTAGTTGTGGTGTTCCCATGTTAACAGGAATCTAAAGATGAACCAATTCCCAGAAGCATCAGGGACAGAGGAACCAAAAGTCTCAATGATTAGGAACATTAAAGGACTAAATCAATCTAATAGCAAATCTTTAAAGTTTTTAAGTATATGGGGTATTAGAAATGGAGCACAGAGATACTGAAGTCTTAGAACTTTTCTGTAGCAAAAAATTCAATATGAAAACAACATAAAATGTGGTATGTTTGAGATTGCTCCTTCAGGAGCAGACATTCTAACATTTGTCTGTCTAAACTCTGTTCTTCCCTGTAGACATATATTGGTACCCTTCTAGTATCTGTGAATCCCTACAAAGAGTTGGACTTCTACTCAGTTAAACAGATGGAGATTTATCAAGGGGTCAACTTTTTTGAACTGCCACCACATATGTAAGTAACGCTAAATTCCTCTGCTTTCAGTTCACAAACACTGACTCTCAAGGTCAGGTCTAGCACAGCTTCTGTTGAGATTTTTGTTTTACTAACAATTTTAAAAGTAGTTGGCCGTGGTGGGGAACTTTTCATATTAGTGATTTTAGTAGCTAACTTGCTGCTGTTTGCATGGTTATTCATCAAATAATGGTTCAATTAGACAATATGTTTCTGCAAGATTGGCATCTGGTTGTCAGCATTTGGAAAGAGGGTGATGCCAACTTAATCGTTGGCACAGGGCTTTGAAAACAGAAATGTTTTTTTCAATGTTAATTGCTCTTCATAATTTCCCTGTGAGGGCAGGTAAGAATTTGTTTCACAAAGGGTGAAACTGAGGACCAGTTCACTGAAAGGCACAGGGAAGGATCGGTGTCAGAAAGGGCTAGAATTTAGAAAGTATCTAGTAAGTCAGAACTTAGTGCATGCCTTCCTCACTTATCTGATGATGGGAGATCACACCATCAGGTCTCAGCTATGATGTTCTCTGGCATAATTTCTGTATTGAGTATATTCCCTCATCAGTTTGCCTGAAATATTCCCTTTCACCATTTCTGCCAGTGCTTATAACTCTGTCTCTAGTTGGTTCCCTCTATCCTGAGTTCAGGGTGCAGGAAGTGGGTTGTGGTCATATTTCAAAGTTGGACTATTGATTTCCCTCCCCCCCCCCCCACACACATTTTTCCCAAATGGGGAGGGGGAGAGGGGGGAAAGAGGCTGAACTAATTGTAACCTGTAAAATATCTTCATAGGCAGAAACTGGGGCTGACCAGCAGACTGCTTTTCTTAAAAATTGGTTGGTCTCATCTCTGCCATGGACCAGCAGTGTGCTCAGTTGTGTCCACAGCAGTGTGTACAGTCCAAATGGGGGTCTGTGGATAAAGCTTTTTTCCTCCACCAAGTGCCTACCTCTCACTTTGAATTAATGTTTCTACTTTGAAATTGTGAATCAGCAAATTTTCTGCTGGGAACGTTGCTTGCCTGTCCAGGCCAAGATCTAAATTTTAGCTGTCTCCAGTGTTAAGAATTCTATGGAACGTTTGTTCTGGTCAGAGCTTTCTGGCATCCATTGAGTAATTCTTTAAGTTGTTTTTTGAAACTCTTTTATTCAGATATGCCATAGCTGACAATGCCTACCGGGTAATGTGTGCTGAATGCAATGACCACTTCATCCTCATCTCTGGGGAGAGTGGAGCTGGAAAAACCGAAGCCTCCAAGAAGATCTTGCAATACTTTGCAGTGACATGCCCAACTACGGAACAGCTGCAAGTAGTCCGTGACCGCCTGTTGCTCTCCAATCCAGTTCTGGAGGTAGAACAAACACAAAACCCTAAAGGAGGTGTACCATGCAGAGGAGATTGGGTGGAGTCTGCAAGATCTCTGTACATAGAACTGAAATGTGTTAAATGCATGGAAGGGAGGGGTGGTCTAATCAGCAGAATGGCCTACAGTTTTCAGGGATACTTGACTTCTGGTTGCATGATAGTGAAAGTAATTTGAACCTCTTTGCAAGCACCTACTTTCTGATTTGGAAAATGTGAAGGAATTGATGTAGGCCAGGTTGCTGTACAGGGATTTAAATTTCTTTTTCCACTGGTAGCTTTCAGCTTGCAATACTTTTCTTCTATAACAAAAACACCTAGTCTCTTCCTCAATATAAATACTGTGCAAAGAGGGGATTTTTGTCTGTAGTGCTCCACAGGGGAAGGACAAAATACCCTGAAACCATTTACTAAAGGCCGAATCAGAACATCGGTCACTTATCCCTAGAGTGGCTGAATGTGTGGATATTGCTATTAATGGCAGGTTACAGAGGAGAATGAGAGACCAGAAAGTACTGAACACATGCTGAGTGTAAGCAACTAATGATGTATCTGGGCAGATGGTGTGTTAAGACACTGCCACCGGAGGGTAGGGAAGGAGGGAAACCAGTACATCAAGTCTCACAAATACAAACCTAATTTTTCAGAGTTTCTTAGGGTTTAGCTGCCCATTGATTTACTCAGAGGAAAGTGCAAAGTTGTACAGGCTGAAGTTTATCCTTCTGTTCCTTATGGCCCCTGTTCTAGACATAGAACTCTCAGCAGCAAAAGGAGTGACTTGGTTTCACTTGTTTCTCTGCAGGCTTTTGGAAATGCAAAAACTCTCCGTAATGACAACTCAAGTAGATTTGGAAAATACATGGATATCCAGTTTGATTTTAAGGTAAAAACAAATGTATTGGACCATTCTCAAAACAAGTACCTGTCTGGCACCAGTATGGAATACTTAGTTAGTAAACTTACATTGCCCTGCTCAGTTATTTACCCCCACAGGCTACCTTCTGACCTCGTTTTTACAGCTCTTGCATTTTTGACTGAGGTGTCTGAAGTCCTGTATCTTGGAAGCTTCCACCATTATTGGCAACACAGCCTTCTGCTCAATGGAGAAGGTAATATTTCACTGCAGGGCAAGAGTTGCATTGAAAAGACAGTTACTCCTCAGACAGTCTGTGTCGAAGTGATATTATCATGAGAGAAACTAATGAAGAGTCAGAGCAGGTAGGCTTCAGGTGTCATCGCTGCTTGTCAGAGTGTGTGTTAATAAGCATACGGCATTCACAGCACTTCCGCTGGCTTTGTCAATTGGACTGTTGGGTATTGTAAGGCTTAGCAGCCTGACCTCACCTGCCTGTTTTTGGTTTTCTCTTTAGGGAGCTCCAGTAGGAGGGCACATCCTCAGTTACCTGATTGAGAAATCCCGGGTCGTTCATCAAAACAATGGGGAACGGAATTTCCATATCTTCTACCAGTTGCTGGAGGGTGGAGAAGATGACCTACTTCGCTGGCTAGGACTGGAGCGTAATCCACAGAAGTACATGTATCTTATACAGGTTGGGATAATTTCATCCCCAGCATAGAACCCCTTTAGGCTGAACTGGGCAACATAGACTGCATGGCCTTTTACCTTGTTCTATAAAGGTTGCATAATATGCTCACCTTTGTCTTGGTGGACTTTCTTCACCAGTCATGTATTCCATTATGGTAGAAGTCACAACTATAGCAAGTGACTTTTAAGCGATTAGAATACTGGAACAACTATTGGGGTTTGTCTAGACTGGCAAGATTTTGCGCAAAAGCGGCCGCTTTTGCACAAAAACTTGCCAGCTGTCTACACTGGCAGCTTGAATTTGCGCAAGAACACTGACGATCTAATGTAAGATTGTCAGTGTTCTTGCGCAAATACTATGATGCTCCCGCTCAGGGATAAGCCCTCTTGCGCAAGAATACTTGCGCAAGAGGGCCAGTGTAGACAGGGAAGAACTGTTTTGCACAAAAAAGCCCCAATGGCGAAAATGGCGATCAGGGCTTTCTTGCGCAAAATCGCGTCTAGACTGGCCACGGATGCTTTTGTGCAAAAGCACTTTTTGCACAAAGGCACCCGTGCCAATCTAGACGCTCTTTTGCGGAAATGCTTTTAACGGAAAAACTTTTCCATTAAAAGCATTTCCGCAAAATCATGCCAGTCTAGACACAGCCATGATGTATGATTTTTCTTCCCTTGTACCTTTTTGACCTGTGGGCCCAGAGCTGCAGTAATATTAGAAGTAAAGGAAGTTGAGGCAGTAACTTCTGCAGTATTAACAGATAAAGCACATTAGAATGAGACAACACTATGGTTTGCTCAAATTCTGCCCTTAGGCTGTGAAATCTGTGGAAGCTGCATGAGAATACCAGAGTAAATTTTGGCCTTGGCTTGATTCATAACTAGAGGATATAAATTAATCTGTCCTTATCTCTATCCCATTAATTTACAGAGGGATTTCACAATGAAGCACACTGAAATGAGAAAATTCCACAGGGAATTTAACAACACAATCACTTTGCAGTCAGTGCTCTGTTGTGTGTGGGTAACACCTTATTCTATCTCAGAGCATTTGCCCAGTCCACTGCACTGAAATTCTTAATCTGTCTGTGATAACTGTTGCCAGCAAATGACTGCTATATCCGAAAGGAAGCAGTGTGACTTAGTTGCAGGGCGGGAGAGCTCACTGGTATGGGGTGTCTGTGTGTTTAAAAAAACAAAACAAAACCAACTTTGATTAATCAAAAGCATAGACTAAAAACTATTAACTAGTAAAATGACTGTTCTCTGCAAGTTACATTTGGTGAAAAGATCTCTCTTTAAGGCTTTGTTTCTTTGTTCGGTATGAAATAAGTGAGCTTGAAGACTTAAACAGCTGTTATAGGGAACACTTTTCTTTATATTACATATACTTGTTCATAATGCAGAATCACCTGAGCAAACTACTGTTTTAGGAACTCACATTTCCTTTTAATTCTTGACAGAGTATAATATGCAATTTGTCCTCCTGTTTGTATAGATGTATGATAGTCTTTGTTCACAAACATAATAGATGGCTAGATCCCAAACATATAGCTAAACTTCACCATAAATTGGCTAAGTACCTAGTACTCAACACACATCATACTCTAAAGGAACAGTTACAGAAAGGATAGATTGGTACAGGCTGTGGGTTGTATGGGCAGGGATGGAATAACCTTCTGGGTCAATAAATCTTATAAAGAGCGGAGAGAGCTGGGAATCAAAAATGCCAAACCAAGGTCTGATTGGCTACTGAGATCACCTGATGAATACAACTGTAGTGATGAATGCAATGTTTTCGTGCCTCTTTCTGCTCTTCAATAGGGTCGATGTGCCAAAGTGTCTTCCATTAACGACAAGAGTGACTGGAAAATAGTCCGCAAAGCCTTCTCTGTCATTGACTTCACTGAAACAGATATTGAGGTATAGAGGCAGGAGAAGGGATGTGTTTTTCTAAAAAGGGATAACTGCTGATTCCATTCCTGTTCCGGCTAGGTATCTGGGGAATTTCCAAATAGGGGCTATACAGCTTTCTTCTTTAAGGAAGTGGTGACAGCCTTTTTCCTTGTGACATCTAAAACTGGACTGGACACAGTGATCAAGTATGTGTTGTGGTGAAAAATTTTGCACTGACTAAGAAGTGGACAAGACTCATCTAAGTGCAGGAATTGTCTTAATACTTTATTAGCTTTTGATATTCCATAATGGATGAGAGAAAATGGGGTGAAAGAACCAATGCCTGTACTCATCGGGGGAAAATGCTTTACTGATGGTATTATTGGGCCAATGGCAAATTTTCTGATCCCCTTCCCATCCTGTGTTTTCTGGTGCCAGAAGTGTGTTGCTAAAATAAGTCTATATTGCTGCCACTCTACTGAAAAATGTTGTATGTATCTAGGTAGAGACTGACACCAGAAATTCATGTCACTTATAAAAACCCTGGCTGCTATTCCTCTTCGTATCGATAGATATTTGCTTGATTATTTTTTTAAGACCATGAGGGATTAACTTGATCTGCATAACACACAGAATTAGGAGTTTGGGGAATACAGCTGAAGCATTGTTGAATGACCAATTTTCTTCCAAACAAATGGTACAATTAAAACATGCCGCCTTCTCTCTTCCCCACCCCCCAGTTCTTAACTGTTGATGTTTTTATATCATGTATGTTGAGTCCAGAATTCACTGGAGTATCATCTGTGTCTTTTTGAAATGGTTCTATAATTCTTTTTTGTACGTACCAGTTTTGCTTTTGATTGAACTGAATCGTATAGTGAAGTCCCCTCTTTCTGTTGCCTGTGTTTTTTGTGAACTTCTCAGGAGTAAGGAAAGAAAGTGAGGGTCCTAATATGACCTGAGATATAGGTCCTGTTATCTGCATGCCTGGTGACCTCCTTTTTGCCTCTCCCATGGACTTCAGTGGTTCCCACCTTCCATCTATTTCTTTGGTTGAGCAGTTGGCTTTATTTTGAATGGTCAGATGATGTGCCTATCCCAGGGAATCAGACTGGAAGGAGGTAGCCAGGTTGGAGTGTCTGTCTTCTGTACCATGCCTAAAGAAGTAGTTGGTAATTTCTCATTGTCTCCCTCAGCAGTAGCTGGTATTTATATAAACCGATTACACTACTGTTGAGCCAAACAGCATATTCTGCTTAAGAGTAATGACCATGTACCCATATGAACTTGGCTTTTAACAGTTTTTATCCCTTTGGCCTCAGCACCTCTTTGGGGCCATTGCCAGTGTCCTGCACCTCGGGAATATCCAGTATGAAGAGGATAGCAATGGCCATGCGATCATCACCAATGGCAGCCAGATCAAATGGATCTCAAAGGTATCCTCTCCGGGGAGACAGAAGCCACCATTCAGATCAGGGGGCAGGTGTCCAAGGCACTAGGCCGGAGGGGTTGCTTCCTTTCGTGCCATGTTTTTGATTTGTGGATGGTTGCACATACTGTCCTTCAGGGGCGGGCAATAATTTTGGAAGGGGGGGCCACTTAATGAATTTTCATATGTGGTCATGAGTTGGCTCCACTCTCAGAAGGGGCAGGGCCTGGGGCAGAAAAGGGAGGGCAGGGGATTAGTTCCCCCCCCAGAATTAAATCGGTTCCTGCTTCCTGAGCCATTGCCTGGAAATTCTGTGGCAGCAGGATATAAATAGAAACCAGCCAGATGTAGCCCCTGGGCTGAATCAAAGTGTTAGGCGGGCTGGATCCAGCCCCCAGGCTGCACCTTTCCCAGGCCTGCTTTAGAGGGACAGACCGTCTGTGCTCTGAGGAGCTCACATTGGCTGTGTATCAAGTCAGGCTCAAACAGATCCTGTGCTAATCTAGGGATCCTAGAAATCTAGGGCTCGGAGGAACCTGGAGAGGTCAACTAGTCTGGCCCCCTACACTGAGGCAGGACCAAATCAATGTAGCCCATCCCTTTCAGAAGTTTGTTCAACCTGTGTTGTTTCCTCCCCCGCTCCCCCCCCCCCCCAAAAAAAAAACAACTCTTCAGTGATGGGGATTCCACAACCTCCCTTGGAAGCCTATTCCAGAGCTTAACTTCCCTTAGAGTTAGAAAGTTTTCTTCCTGGTATTTAACCTAAGTTTCCCAGCTGCTGATTAAGCTTGTGGCTTCTTGTCCTGCTTTCAGTGGACTTGATCAATTATTCTCCACTGTCCTTTTTATAGCAGCTCTATGAACTCTGTACTGAGCTGCCAGATGCAGAATCCTGAAACTTAAATGTTTAAAGCAACTTTTGCCATCAGCACAAAGGTGAAAAAGTTGAAATGTATAATATGCCCCTTAACATTTTAATTCAACTTCTAACCATCAAGGATAATTGTTACACTCCTTATACACATTTTGTAGCTGGCTGATCTATATTCTTCATTATGGGTGTGGTGTAGTGAGGTATTACCAGAATATCCTCTGTTTCCTTGTTTTTAGTAGTGTTTTTGTTCCCCTTCGGCTGTTTCCAGGCCTGCATAAGTGACTTTGCATGCTTGCAAGGTGACTGACAGATATGCTCAGTTGCTGCTACAGTGGCATGTAATGTTTTATAGTAATAGAAATGTAGCTGTGTTAGTCTGGTCTAGCTGAAACAAAAAACAGGACTATGTAGCACTTTAAAGACTAACAAGATGGTTTATTAGGTGATGAGCTTTCGTGGGCCAGACCCACTTCCTCAGATCAAATTGTGGAAGAAAATTGGCATGACCATATATACCAAAGGATACAATCAAAAAAATGAACACACATGAAAAGGACAAATCAAATTTCAGAAGGGGGGGGGGATGAGGAGGGGAGGTAAATGTCTGTGAGCTAATGATATTAGAGATAATTGGGGAAGCTATCTTTGTAATGGGTAAGATAATTAGCGTCTTTGTTGAGACCTAGGTGTAAAGTGTCAAATTTAAGCATGAATGACCGTTCAGAGGATTCTCTTTCAAGTCTGGTGTTAAAATGTCTTTGAAGCAGGATGCAGGTAGTTAAGTCCTTGAGACAATGCCCTTTCTGGTTGAAGAAACTGTTTTTTCTTTGTGATCCTGTCTAATATCTGTCTTGTGTGCATTGATTCTTTGGTGAAGTGTCTGAGACATTTGTCCAATGTACGTAGCAGATGGACACTGTTGGCACATGATAGCATAAATTATATTTCTGGATGAGCAGGAATAGGTGTTCAGTTATAAGATCAAGAACACCTATTCCTGCTCATCCAGAAATATAATTTATGCTATCATGTGCCGACAGTGTCTGTCTGCTATGTACATTGGACAAACATCTCAGAAAATTTGCTAATCATGGCAATATGTTAAACTAGTGCAAGTAAGAAAAATGTTGTCATTAAAATCCCATTGTGACTTGGGATACCTTGCTATCTTGGTTGTCTGGTTCTTTTCCTTTAAATCATACTATGGTGGATTCCACTGCTTATCTGTGGGTGCAGGGAAATGCAAATGTTGATTTGCCCTGTTATGTTTTAGTTTCAAGAGTGAGTAACAGTAAAAGGAAGAAGCCTGGACATTTCTCTCCAATTGACTGTAGGCATGAAATTACCCTTTGTACACTAACTGTGGCTTTTTCTTTGGCAGTTATTGGGCGTCCACTTATCCATTCTACAGGAAGCTCTTACACACAGAAAGATAGAAGCCAGATCAGAAGAGGTATAAATTAAGTCACTGTCAGATACTTCATAGTATGAGGAGTCAAAACTGGAGTGCTAAAACTGGAGGTTAAAGAGCCAGGATATCTTGTGCTTTGTTTGCAACGTGCTCACAGATTCGTGTAGTAAACTTAACTTAGTGAAGTTTCCTTAATCTCTGGCTCTTTTCCTATTTGTAAAAATAATAGTTATCTTCCTTTGCAAATTTTTGAGATATTAAGTTGAGAAGTGCTGGTGTGAGGCCATCTTCCTCCTGTGTGACATGACATCAGTGACGGGGGGAAAAAAGACAGCAGCAAGGATGATTTACTGACAGCCACACATTGGAACCAAGTTACCTTCTTTTGGGTAGTCTGTAAAGTGATTCTTGAAAAATGAAGCTTCATATGCAGATGCAAGTATTTGTATAAAATGTTCACTTGTAATACTTTGTGTTGATTTGAAACTAGTAGAATTGGAATTGCTGATGGGTTTTCCTCTTGAGCATATGGGACTCCACCAAATTTCATTTAACCCTTATGTCTCTGGTATACCATTTAGCGTGTATGTAGAGAAGTGTTTCCACCCAATTAGGGAGTAAAATGGGGATCAATCCTTATTTTTAGTCATCCACTTCAATGTCAGTGACTTACTGTAGCCTGTGCGTTAATGCTAGGAGATTTGTAGCTATTGTCTTGCACCTTCTGACCAAAAAGATGCTATATGGCGGTGGTTCCCAAAATTTTCGGCATCACGCCCCCTTTTTGATTTTTGAGAAACCCTCCCCCCCCCCCCAACATGGCAGCAAAACTTGTTGAGCAAAAAAAAAGGAACACCCCAAGGCTGAAAAACACAAATAGCAGGAAAACTTAGGGGAGGGGGCGATTGATGGGGGAGGAGGCTGGATCACCTCATGCCCCCCTGGAATTTCTTCACCCCCCCCCAGGGTGGCACATCCCTCCCCCCTCCCCCCGCAGTTTGGGAACCCATGCTATATGGAATGTCTGCCTTTATTTCAAAGCCTTGATCCAAAACCTCTTCTTCTTAGACATCAAATCTATCTCATAACATAAATTCTGCTGCAGGTGAGGACATGAGCAGCTGAGTGGGAGATACGTAGAAGTAGTGCGCTAGGACCCAGACTAGGGTCTCTTAGCTGGAATCCTAGAGCAGTCATCACACCAGCCTGAGGTGCTAGCTATGGCATATGGATCTGTGGCTGGCTATTGGATCTGTGGGCATGTCTTCATTCTCCAGAAGATTGACGCTGCCATGATCTATCTTCTGGAGTTTGACTTAGTGGGTCTAACACAGACCTACTAAATCAAACTCAGAGTGCCCCTGTTGGCACCAGTACTTCTACTCTTCACAAGGAGTAAGGGAAGCCGATGGGAGTGTTTGTTCCCATCGGCCTCCTGCTTTGGAGACTGCATGGAAACTTGAATTAAGGTACGTAGACTCCAGCTACATAATTAATGTGGCTGGAGTTGCGTATCTTAATTCGACTCCCTGCATAGTGAAGACATGACTTGGGGCAGAACACTGGCTCATGATGCTTCACTGTGAAATGGAGACTATCAAATGGTAGCCTACTCTCTAATCCAGGAGCGTTAAATCAGACCGCAATTTCTGACTTTACCTTATTTACTAAACTTGAGTATTTTTACTTTTTTCAGGTTCTAAGTCCTCTGAACATAGACTTGGCATTCTGTGCTCGGGATGCAGCGGCGAAGGCAATTTATGGACGGACTTTTACTTGGCTAGTCAACAAAATTAATGGGTCTTTAGCCAACAAGGTTTGTACCAGTCCTAGGCAATGTTGTGTCCTACAAACCAGTATGGTCTTTTCCACTGAGTAGGCAGTGCTTCCACAATGAGACAGTCATGAAGAGTCTGAAGTATGTTAGTGGAGTTCAGGGATCCAAGCCACCATGAGCTGGAGATTCACGTTCTGCTTGTTTTTTTTTAAATTGAATATGAAAGTACACTGTCAAGCAGTTTGGCCAGTGTATGACCTGCTTTAAAATTGTCCCTCCTGATTGAAAGTAAATATAGATCTATATATGATCACCATATAGCTGATAAGAAAAAATATCACTGCTTTTGTAGGATCCGCCCAAATGATAGTATGTGCTTCTCCTATTGGCCATATGGCCAGCAAATGAGCATGCTGTTTTCTGGCCTATAATGGCGGTGCATAAACAAGGGGAGTTTAGTATAAAACTAGGTTCTAGGGAAGACAGGAAAAATGTTTCCCGAATAGTGACAAAATGCATATGGAAAGTAACTTTGATGTCTGTGTTTAGGAGATAGAAGTGACCTTCCAGACTAGGTGAAGTGTGCTTTTGGTCTGGTAAGCCACTAGGGCAGCCTTGCATGGGCCCATTTTCATTATCCTTGATACATAGTTTTGAACAATGGAAAAAGGGGGTTGGTTGGATTACCCCAGTAATGATTTCACCTTTGGATTCCTCTCTGCATCTACAATAGCTGCACGCTAGCATGTGTGTTGTACTATCAGCTAAGACTCAAGTTTGAGAGGTAATTTTAGGCTTTGAGTTGGGGTGATTAGACATTCACAGAGAGCAGGAGTCCCCAGCATAGAAGAAAGTGGTTGTCTGGAACAAATATGTGGGAGCCATCCTGCCAGTGTGGAAGTCATTCCACATTCTCTCCAACCCCTATTTCCAACCTCTGCAAAGTATATTTACAGCTGTCTTGGCTTGCTCACCAGAATACCTGGTCAGTTCAACTGCAGAACTGCCTGCTACAGGGACCCATGTTGTTATGACACTGTTCCTGTAATGAGCCTCCCTGGACATCACATTAATAGCAGAGTGGGAACAAATGAGGGAGATGAAAATCTATGTGAAGGGAACAGCATGGATAGTACAGAACAATTACCAAAATCCTCTTTTCCTCATGGAGCATTTAATGGTATGTTTGGCAGGACCTCACCAGAAAAACTGTCATTGGGTTGCTTGACATCTATGGGTTTGAAGTATTCGAAACAAACAGGTAAGTAGCATTCAAACTGGGCCAAAATGTTTGAACTAATGTGGGTCTGCATCCAAAGCAATGCATGGTCATTTGGGCTCAGGCTTTGGCTTACTCCAGAAAGGCAAGGACCTGGGGTACCAGCTCCCTTCATCCGCTCTGAGCTGCACCTAATCTCTTACATAAGTTGCAGTATGTAGGTATACCTGAAGTCCAGTGAGGGTCTTAGCTCACTTCTTCGCTTTTGTTGGCTGGCTCAATTAAAAGCCCAGAATCCTATGGAAGAACATGTGTGTAGTACTGCAGTGGACCACCTTCTTGTGTGGGGCAGCTTTCGAAGCCTGTAGAGAGACAGAAGGATGTGACGAGTACCTTCTTCTAGCCAAACACAGCTCATTGCCCTGTAGTGCTTATTCTATCTTCATATGTTGAATTAATAAGGCTGTTGGGGAAAATAGTGAGTGGTGGGTGATAATGTGGCAGTTTAAGAAACACTTAAAAGTATGTTTGCTGCTTTGAGCTTGCTGTATTAGCAAAACTGTGCACCCTTCTGGGAAGAAAGTTGAGACTTCTTTCTGGAATGTGAAGGTGTAGAAGTGTAGCTCAGCTCCTGTGTGAGTGTAGGGTAGAGGATGGAGTTAACGGAACTTTATCAAACCTCTCTAATTTGGTTTGAGTTTTATTCAAGCAGAAACTTTAGGGCTGGTGGATAGGGAGGGAGAAGTGGAGTATTTTATCCAGACTGATTCTTCAGTTCTTATTATACATCCGCATTGATAAGTAGCTGCTCTTGAAATGCATATGGACTGTTTCTATTAAAATATAGTTGTCTTGAGGGGGGGGGGGACAGTAAACCAGTTGTCTCAGCTATTTCATGCTCTCGTCTTCTGTCATGAAGAGAAGGGTTATCACAGGAATTCTCTTTTAACATTTGTTTCCCTACAAACCAAGAGGGCAGCTACAAACAGTTTTCCTTGAAATCAAAGCTTTCTGAATGTCTATGAATGCGCCTCGTTGCTCTTGCTTATTTTACTTTTCTAAAGTTTTGAACAGTTCTGCATCAATTACTGCAACGAAAAGCTTCAGCAGCTGTTAATCGAGATGACTCTGAAGGCAGAGCAGGAGGAATATGAGCTGGAAGGCATAGAGGTAACTCTTGTTTGTTCTCTTAGGAACATCATTGCAGAACAAACTTCTATTCACTGAGGCATTAATAGTGTTTTTTACAACTTTGGGTTATAGTTGAAATACCGTCATTGAAGTTGGAGATGGAAAAGGTATAACGGTCCCACCCATCATGTTCCTATCTGTCAGTGCAGGATTATCTTCAATATATTGTCATATTTTTAAAATAATACTTCCCTTTGCAGTGTTCTCCGTAGCTCTCAACCTCTTCATCCTGGGAGCCTCTTCCCATTTGGCAACATTGGGATGTGTGGGTAGTCATGACCCCCAAATGCCTGTTTGTAGTCCCTAACCTCCAGCTGAGAACCCTGTCTAGTTCATAGAATTCCCAGGAAGCTCTTGCTGTACCTAGCCTAGCTTCCCCCTTCCTTAATTTGATCCCATTTCACGTCATATCTTTTCTTTTGTGTTAAATCGTTCTGGGTTCAATGAACTTGTGTGCTTTGAAGGCGAATGTGGCAGAACCACAGCTCTTGGCCAGAAACATGCTCTGCTGGGAAATGCCTTTATAGAAATAAAGAAGATCCCTGTAATGTATGACTGGTCATGCATGGTGAAACCCATGGTTTGTCTAGCCCAATGTGCTGTTTTCTGATAGTGGCAGGTAGGAGATGTTTCAGGGGGAATGAACAGAACCACAGGTGCCAACTTCTGTTCTAGCCATGGGAGTGCTCAACACCCTTACTCCACCCCTTCCCCAAACTTTGCCCCACTCCACCAATTCCCCTACCCCATGGCCTCTTCCATCCTGCCTCTCTCTGCCCCCTTCTCTGAACATGCTGTGTCCTTACCCTTCCCCCTCACTCCCGGAGCCTCTGAGCCTTGTGAAACAGCTGTTTCATGGTGGCAAGCAAGAGGCACAGAGAGGGAGGAAGAGGAGCAGCAGATCAGCAAGGCTGCCAGCAGTCAGGAGGAGCTGGGGAGAGGTGTGGCAGGTTGGGGAGCCGGGCACTGGTTGCTAATTAGTATGGGGAAAAATTAGCAGGTGAGTGCTCCAGCCCCAGCATACCCACAGAATAGATGCCTATGAACAGAACAACTAAGTGATCTGCTCCCTGTCATCCAGTCCAAGCTTCTGGCAGTCTGAGGTTTAGAGACCCCGGGGGCATTAGGTTGTGTCCCAGACAAACATGGGTAATAGCAATACATGGCTTTATCCTCCATGAACTTATCTAATTCCTTTTTTGAACCCACTTCTACTTCTGGCTCTCACAGCTTCCCCTAGCAACATGCTCCATAGGTTATTGTGTGCTGTGGGAAGAAATACTAAAACCAAAAGATGCAGCTGAGCATATTGCAGTAGAACAGATTGAAGGATCACAGCACGTTAATGTAACGATTCAAATAACTCTGCCTATGCTGCTTAAAGAAGGAAGGTACTGAGGGGTGGCTAGGTCAAGAACCCCTCCAATAAGACCTTAAATCCTAACTTGGCATTTAGTTCAGTTCTCTGAATTCTTTAAAATCAGTCTTTTTGTTCTAATCCCAGTGGGAGCCAATTCCATATTTCAACAACAAGATCATCTGTGATTTGGTGGAAGAGAAGCACAAAGGAATCATCTCCATACTGGTAGGTATAAAACTTGTGCAGTGATTCCATACTATTACTACTCTTTCCATAGGCTAAAAGCTCTACAGTCTATAGCTCTCTGGATGGTCAAGTCTGTCAGGCCTTTGCTAATAAAAGGATTACCGTAAAATCTCGAGTATAATGCACACTTTTTTCCCGTTTTTTTAGCATCAAAGTCGGCGTGTGAATTATCTATAGGAGGTTTTTTTTAAAGTTTTAAACTCACCCTCAGCAGGCATGGGTGGGGGGTGGCGGCAGGCACGGGCTGGGCGCGCCACCAGCTGGGCGGGGGAGAGAGAGAGAGAGACACACACACACTGGCAGGCGTGAACTCAGCACGAGGACAGCTGGGTGGGAGAGGCTCCCCCGGCAGGCGTGACCTCAGGTGGGGAGGGGGCCCCCACGGCAGGTGCGAGCCCCTTCCTTCCTATGCATACCGTAAAATCTTGAGTATAATGGGGGTGTGCATTATAGATAAGAATTTAGTTTATTCAAGAATTCTGTCCTTTAAAAGGCAGATGCACATTATACATAGGTGCGCATTATACTTGAGATTTTACGGTAGGTAGAATTACTAGGTTAGAGTCTGAAAACATCTGAGAATACCAAAGTAAAGTCTGAGCAACTAGTATGTTTTTCTGGGCTTCTTTTCCCCTTATGTTTCTCATTGTTCTTCTGCCTGTTGTCTTATTTCTACCCTCAAAAGCCCCAATTTGCTTCAGCCACCATGCTGCACTGGAAGGGGGGGCTGCTCTGAATGAAGCTGTCTAAGCCTGTCGATGACATTATGGGCATTGGGAGTCCCCTTGCAGTTGCAGCCTAGAGTGCAGCGCAGCCTTTCCCCTCCTCTTCTGGATAAATGGGGTGGGTGTATGTGAAACAGGACCCTGCCAGAAAATCAAATTGTTTTAAACTTGGTAATACAATTTCTGTATAGTAATCGGTCCTTAAAGGTAAAAAAATAAGAAAGGTGAGATGTGCAGTCTTCCTGCAAAGGCACGTGTACTACAATAGTAATGCATTGTGTCCTGATACCCTGATGTGTAGATGGAGGAGTGGAGGGTTTATCACATAGAGTCTAAGTGATCAATGCATTGTAAACCATGGGAGCAGTATCCTCATTATTGATGCTTAATGCCAGTGTTAAGTATATGTGCAAGCAGAACTCTTCTAGATGTCCTAATTGTGTGGCTGTGGGGTGTTTCTCAGGTAGAAAAACTGAGCATTCTATAGATTTGGAGGTTTCTGGACTCTTAAAATCTGTAACTTGCAGATGATACCAAACTGCTCAATATAGTTAAGACCAAAGCAGACTGTGAAGAGCTTCAAAAAGATCTCACCAGACTTTGCAACAGAATCGCAAATTAAATTTCATGTTGATAAATGTAAAGTAATGCACATTGGAAAAAATAATCCCAACTATACATACAATATAAGGACTAATTTAGCTATAACTACTCAAGAGAGATCTTGGAGTCATTGTGGATAGTTCTCTGAAAACATCCACTCGATATGCAGCGGCAGTCAAAAAGGCAAATAGAATGTTAGGAACCATATAAAAAGGATAGAGAATAAGACAGAAAATATCTTATTGCTTCTCTCTAAAACCATGGTACAACCACATCTGTGTGTAGATGTGGTCACATCATCTAAAAAAGATATATTGGCATTGGAAAAGGTTCAGAAGAGGGCAACAAAAATTATTAGGGGTTTGGAACGGGTCCGATATGAAGAGAGATTAAAAAGATTGGGACTTTTCATTTTAGAAAAGAGGAGACCAAGAAGGGATATGATAGAGGTCTATAAAATCATGACAGGTGTGGAAAAAGTGAATAAGGAAAAGTTATTTACTTATTCCCACAATATAAGAACTAGAGGTCACCAAATGAAATTAATAAGCAGCAGGTTTAAAACAAAGAAAAGGAAGTTTTTCTTCACTCGGTGCACAGTCAGGCTGTGGAACTCCTTGCCAGAGGCTGTGATGAAGACTAGGGTTTTAACAGGGTTCAAAAAAGAGCTAGGTCAAGGTTAGGTCCATCAATGTCTATTAGCCAGGATGGGTAAGAATGGTGTCCCTAGCCTCTGTTAGTCTGTAAATGGGTGACAGGAGAGGGATCATGTGAGGATTCCCTGTTGTGTTCCCTCCTTCTGGGGCATCTGGTATTGGCCACTGGTGGCAGACAGGACACTGGGCTAGATGGACCGTTGGTCCGACCCAGTATGGCCATTCTTATGTTCTTAATTGGTACTGACCAAGATTTTCTAGACTTTATCTATGTATTCCTGGGTCTCAGTGCCTCATGATATTGACTTCCACCTTGCTACCTTCATGTGAAACTGACTAAAAGCACTGTGAAATGAACAAGGGGAGAGACATGCACTTGTCAAGAATGTAAAATCTTCTGCATAATTCTAGTTTTGTAAAACAAAGCTATAAATTTTACAATAAAGTGTACAGGTGGTTTTGTATGAAACTGACTAGCTTATAACTGAAAACACTAATTACAGTTTCTCATGGCAATAGTGTAGTTTGTAAGTTACAAGTAATTAGCAAAACACTATCTTGCAACCAGACTGTACTAAATTAGTCACGACAACTTGTGTTGTGAAAAAAGCTGCTAGCAGCAGCACTCTTGCTTAAACAAGGACTGTGTGGCTACTGCCCAGATTTTTGTGGCATTCACATTTAAAGGTGCATTAATATGAAACATTTAATATGATTGGGTACATTATTGACATGTATGTTTACTTAATACACCTCACCTCACTAGACTGACCTGGCTGAAACAAGGCTTCTTTTTGCAAAAGATACGTCCCTGTACTTTGATAGTCAGGATGGTCTTGTGGTGAAAGCACAGGATTGGGGATCAGTACTGAGAGCAAAACCCAGCTGTCATGTTTCAAACAACCTCTATGACTTTGGGCAAGTTACTTACAGGTTGAGGTTCCAAGGGAAGTGACCAGTCTGAAAACAGGACTGGGATCTCTAAGGGGATTTAGACACTGCACAAATGACAGAATATGATTTTGACAAATCTTGGGTCAGTAAATCATGTTCCCTGGCTTTGCTGATGGCAAACTAAATGGCTGCGATGCTTTTTCTTTAAGGATGAAGAATGTTTACGGCCTGGTGAAGCAACTGATCTAAGCTTCCTGGAAAAGTTGGAAGAGAAAGTAGGAGATCATGCCCACTTCCTGACGTATGCACTTACACTCTGTAACCTATTGTATAGGAAACTTACCCTGGGGTTTCCACGGTGGTCTGTTCTGAGGATGAAGAGTCCTGTTTCATACCAAAGAAAAGTTGCAGTCTAGCAGGCTGCCTGCAATCTATCACTATAAGAAGTTACATTGTTAGAAAGTAATTTGTAGTATGTGCAAGGGGGGAATTCCTGTCTTCCCTATATCAATAGCTTGCCAATAGTTGAGTTTAGTTCATCCCTCCTTTGGTGTGAATTTTATATTAAAATTAGGGACCGAAGCTGTGACATGACAAATGGCTTCCACTGCATTTAAGTGAATGAGAGTTGAAGGTACTCAGCACTAGGCTTGATTTGGAGCCAGATACCAACTTCTCCAAAGAACCTGTTTCAATAAGATGTGTGTGAGCGCCACAAATGAAAATGCCCCGACTAGATTCTTCCCAACAAGTGTGATTTGAGTAAATATTTATATCTGTGGTGCCTAGTGACTAGGGATGTCAATGTGTACTCCACTACATGATAACTGATAAGCCTTGGCTTATTGGTTAATCTTATCTACTTCACGCACTCCCACCCTCAATTTCTGCCTCTGTATCAGAGGCAGCAAGTGGGGGGGCATGAGAGCTGGTGCCTGAGAGGAGCTGGCTTTAAGCAAGCTCTCCATGAGCACTGGGTCTGCCTGCCCCACTCCTGTGTTGCTGCCTCTGATAGAGAGGCAGCAGCGCAGAGGGTGTGGGGGGGGGGGGGAGAGGGCAGGCAGGAGCTGGTTCTGGGTGGAGATAGCTTAAAATCTGTTTGTTCCCCCCAGCACCAGCTCCGCAGTGCTGCCTGCCCCCACCCCCACTGCTGCCTCTATTAGAAGCAACAGCGCAGGGGATGGGCACAGGGGAGGCTGCCGCGAAACAAAAACCCCTCTCCTCTGCAGACAAGGACTGCTGCCAGACCAGCCTCTGTCTGCAGGGAGCTCTGACCCCAATGGACAGGAGCTGTTGCCACCCCGCACAGCTGCCTTTGTATCAAAGGAATCAGCATAGGTCAGTAGGCAGCCAGTCTGTGCGGGGAGGCAGCAGCACAGGCTGGCAGGGGGCTCCCTGGGAGTGGGACTGGAGCACACTGGCTGCCAGCCCCATCCCTGGGGACTATTGAATAATCATGTAATTGCTAAGAGTTCATGTGATTACATGACTATTCAGTTACATTATAATATCTCTACTAGTGACTCCTTTATAGTTGGTGCTATACAAATGTAGGTGAAGTCAGGGTCCCTACTTTGGTGCCTTAAGAGAAAGCTAGTTAAAAACCAACATGAGGTCTAAAATGGTACTTGGAGCGTGGGACAATTCCTTGTGCAGTAATTAATCTGCTTACTACCTCTCTGTTCCTTAATATGCTACTCTCTTTCAGATGAAGATCTTTGAAGATAATTGCTAGAACTCTTCCATTTTCAAAAAGGAAGCAATTCATATTGCAGGGAAACATCAGGGTGAACACACTTCAGTCATGAATGAAAATGTGCCATTATTACATATTTATTACAGTAGCTCCCAAAAATATTAAACTTTTTGAAGAAGAAAAAAAAATGGAGTGCTGTTAATTTTAACAAGATATATCTGAGCATAAGTTTTGTGGGTAAAACCCACTTTGTCAGATGCATAGTATGGAAATCACAAAGTTGGGAAATCACACAGTCTGTGCATATCACACAGTGTCTTTTATCCAACAAAAGCTTATGCCCCAATAAATCTGTTAGTCATTAAAGTGCCACAGGATTCCACATTGTTTTTGCAGATTAACATGGCTATGCTTCTGAGACTTGTCAGTAAACTTTCATAGTTTGTGATTAGGTATCTGCTATTCATGGAACACCATTGACTGGGTTTTGCCTCTTTAGTGTAAAATGTTGGGATGTCTTTTTTTCAAACTCTGGAAAAGAGGCAAAACCCAGCTGCCATTTGTATCTTGGCCACATAGACACAGCTAATTAAATGTCTACACATTTAAATGCCTTCTGCAAGGTTTCAGGCATATTCAGAATGAATGGCCTTTTCTAAATAGCATATTGCAGGCTATGTAAGTTTATGGGAACTACTGTCACAGTATATTAACCATTTCTGTTGAAATAAGCTCTTAGCTTCTGACCAATTTGCCACAGCTCTTTGAGAAGAAACTTATCTAAGAAATGTCTGGATGGGCCCCAACCTTGCAATCAGATTCATACTAATAAGAGCCTAACTTGATGTCAGTTCCTGTATTTGCAGCTAAACTGTTCTTAGTACAGTTGATTCCACCATTCCCATGAACTAAAGAAACTACTTGGCTTCTTGCTTTCCTTGCTGGTTTATTTCTTGTAGCCGCAAGCTTGCAGATCAAAAGACACGCAAATCAATTGACTGGGTGGATTTCCGTCTCCTTCACTATGCAGGGGAGGTCACTTATTGTGCAGTAGGTGAGTGTGAATTAGGCAACAAACTTGCAGTCTTGAAGGACAGACATTCTAACAGTTCTCACTGTGGTAGTGTTTTCACTTGCACGCTTAGACTGGTGCTGGCAATTCCTCCTTGTTCCCCCAACACACATAATTTAAACCATTCTGAAATATACTTGTCCTTAAAAGGGACCCTACATTTAATTTAGACACCAAATCTAATTTTTTTTTGTAGAAAATTTCAGTTCAAAAATTTTCAATTTGTGCAACTCACTTCTCAAAAATATAGGAAAAAAGTATATAACAGTGGTTGAAATTGACATGGGAGTATGTCCAGGGAAAGGCTAAACTGAATACTTGGGATCAAGTAGCGTAATTTCACTTTCACATATGGGTAACTCTTTGCTCACAAGTAAGCCAGTACGACTAAATATGCAGATAAAGCTATCTGCCTAGGTGTTCATAAGATCAGGGCTTTGATTGCTAGTTGCTAATAAGAAATGGTTGAGTGAATGCTCTGGGCCAGATTCTTAGCGGATGTAAATGATACAGCTCTGTTGAAATTAATGGAGTTACACAATCCTACCAACTGAGAATCTGTCCATCTTCTGGCTCAACTGCAAGGTATGAGTACAGCCAAACTAGAGTCACTAAACTGCCTAGGAACATTGCATCTTCTAACAGTACAATACAAATAGCTTTCCCCAGCTGCAATATGCTCACAGGGTCTCTTTAACTTGAGCATGACTCCTGTAGAATCTTCCATCGCTAATGACTGCAGTGGCACTTCCATATATTGATTCCCATATGCAGTAAGTTTTAGGGTTTGTAGATCAAATGTCTGTTCTAAAGACCAGTTCCTAGGAATGCTGGGTCTGTTGGCTTTGTAGGCCTTTTGCAAAGAAGGGTCAGATTAAAAAAAAACAACAACAAACATGTACAGATTTACATGTAGTGCACCGCTGCAGCAGAACTTATATCTGGTCAAATAGTTAGTTAATTTGGCAGGCTTCCTTGATAATGCCTAATAGAAGTTCATCTGTCCTTGCAAGATGGAGACTTCTATGATCATGGCTGATTTGGGTAGTGACCACTTGTATTTAGAGCATCTGGAGGATGACTATTCTGTTTTGAGGCAATTTGAGGCTTTTAAATATTTGTTTCTGCACTAAAACAAAAAACCCCCAACCTTTCAAATAGACTTGTGGCAAAATGTCTGCTTTGGATCCATGCCTGGGTTGGGGGCTTGGAGTGGGAGAGGGTCTTGCACACTACAACCTGCTGGTTAGGGTAGTAGTCTCAGATGTAGAACATATAGGTCCAAGGCCTTGCGCTGGTTGATTTAGAGAAGAGTTTTTTCATCCCAGATCATTATGAGTTCAGCAGAGCAGGAATTTAAATTTTGGTCTTACATGTTGCAAATGAGAGCCCCAATTAGCAGGCTAAAAGAGTGTGTATTTATCTTTGTCAGTAACATTTCATTCCAAAACGAATGTTCTGACCAGATCTTTTAGGATGTAATGTGGGAAGGGAAAACTGGGGAAGGAGGCTCTTATTATGAAAGTCAGATGGTGTCATCTTAGCAAAAGCAGCATATTCAGCATGAACCTCCTAATAGTTTTCCTTTAGTCTTCTTCAAAACAATGTTCACTTTCAAAAAACCCCCTTTATTTTCAGGATTTCTAGAGAAGAATAATGATCTCCTGTACAGAAATCTAAAAGAGGTAAGATGCTACTGAATGACCAGACGTGGCTTTTCAGAAGGATTTTTTGGGGTTGGTCTTCAGATTGGTTAAGTACCCGAATAGCTTCTACACAATTTCCAGCATTTTCAGGTGGCCATCACTGACCTTGTGGTGTTCTGGAAAACTCTTGCTCATGCATCCCATGTGTTCACTTCTGCAGCAGCTTGTGTAATTTACCCTTCTGCTCTTCTGTTTCAGGTACTGTGCAAGTCTAAAAATGGCATACTAAAAGAATGTTTCTTTCCATCTGAGCTAGACAACAGGAGACGGCCTGAGACTGTGAGTTTTATCCCTTACATACAAACCTACATGGAGGAGCAAACTTCCAAAATACCTTGGCCTCCAGAGGCTTAATCCCTCTGCCTAAGCTATGCTGGATGTCAGTGGAATTCCTCAGTAGCGTAATACTGAGGCTGGCAGCCTTGAAAGGTGGGGCGGGGTGGGGCACAAGTTCTCCGTGGTACCGATTATTTTTTCAGACCTGAAACCATGCTAAATGCCTTCCAGAGTAAATAAAGATTGTTCAGCAACTAAGGGTTAATTGATACATCTGGTAGGCAGATCTTGAGAGTGGTCAGTTTAAGCAAAACTCTCCAGAACACTCGTGCTAAATGTGTTTCCAAAATCCTTCAGTGAGGTAGAAAGCATGGATTTTAATTCAGCCTACAACTCAAGGATTAGAGTACAGCTTGACTGCTGACTTCAGTCATTGCACCGTCTTAACTGTATCATTAACAGAGGTCTTCAATGTCTGTGTAGGTTGCAACCCAGTTCAAAAACAGCCTGGCTAGCCTAATAGAAATTCTGATGTCCAAGGAACCGTCTTACATACGATGTATTAAACCCAATGATGGCAAGGAGCCTGGTAAGGGAAGTTTTTACTGTTATCCCGGTATCAGTGGAGTGAAGAGGCAGGCCCACTGTGGTGTAACTTCTTAAACCCTGCCAAAGCCCGATGCAGAAAGGGAGTTGGTTCAAGAAGCAGCCCTGGACTGTTTCACAACGAAAGTCCACGTTTCAGTGAATGTGGGGCCCTTTGTTCTGGACTTGTGAACACTACTTGTATGCTAGCCAAACTATGTGTACTTCCTATTCTGTATTAGCTGCTACTTGGTCTGTGCTTTGTCATCTTCTGCTAGACAGCCTTGAGAATTCATCAGGGCTTGCCAGGTGGGCTACATGTCACCTGCCCCAATGCAGCTAGCACTTTGTGGTTAATCTTCAAACATGGTTTAAGTACCCCCAACATGGCACAAGAATCTTCTTCCCTGGTGCCAGAAATGCAGGAGACTATTTTAAGCTTCTTACTGGTAGAAAACCCCATTACCAGTATATTGCACCTCTCAAAATAGACCTGTCTTGATGTATGGAATCTAGAGTGAGTTGTACCATTGATAGAACTTACAAGTGATTCATGTTCTCTCTGGAATCCACTCACCACAGGAAAGTTTGATGATGTCCTGATAAGACACCAAGTGAAGTACTTGGGGTTGATGGAGCACTTGCGGGTGAGGCGAGCTGGCTTTGCATACCGGCGAAAATATGAACTCTTCTTGCAAAGGTAAACAGAGTTCACTCAAAACATTGCTACTCCCTGCCATGTGAAGGCACACTGAGGTCAGGTTTCTTAAGAGACCAAAGGATCCCTCTGCCTTGGAGTCCAATAGCAGATGAAAGCTCAGGTCTTCAGTGTCCAGGGATACCCAAGTGTCATTAGGTTTGGCTGCTCACCTTCTGCGTGAAGGGGCTTTCAGACCCTGCTGTGCTCAGCACCTCAGAATTCGGCCACTCTTCTTGAGAGTCCTAATATAGATTTAGGTGACCAACCCTTAAAATTCTGGCTCAATGCCTTGGATTTACAGGCTGTTCAGGAAAGAAGCTACCTTAGCCACTGCTGTTTTGATGAACACGTCTAGTCTCCATCTGCTGCACATCATCTGCATCCACTTTAATCTACATAGTGGCCTGTTTGCTTTTTTTATTTTAAACTTAGTCTCGTTTTGTGGATGTGCTGTATCACTGATCTTTCTAGGTACAAGTCCCTGTGCCCGGCTACTTGGCCTCATTGGCACGGAGCAGCAGCTAATGGTGTGGAGAGGCTCATAAAGCACATTGGGTACAAGCCTGAAGAATATAAACTAGGAAGGTAAATGCCCTCTTCTCTTGCCACTGTTTTAATTAGGGATACAGATAATCAGGTCAGGATACTGCTGCTTTTACAATAATGGTGGATCTTGATTCATGGGCTGTGTTCTCTCTTAGAACGAAAATATTCATTCGTTTCCCAAGGACTTTATTTGCCACGGAAGATGCATATGAGCACAGCAAACACCTGCTAGGTATGGTTCCAATTGCCTTTTTATTATGCAGAGCCTACTTAGCCCTATTCCCTCTCAATACTAACAAGAAAAATAAGTCTGTCCTTTATGAGCATTCTTCAGTCACTTGTGAGAGGCTAGATGCCAGAAACACATCTTCACTGCAAGCAATGACTAGGCTTCCAGGAGATGCAAATCACAGAAGCTGAGTAAAGATTCTAGGGAGGCTTGAGGTATTTGTGTTGGTATTTACAAGCCTATACTTGTGTGTCCAGTTACCATGATTGCATATACAATACTGAGTTTGCACACACACATAGATGCTGGACATTTCTTTAGCTTCTGTGGTTACACAGACCACAGAACTTAAGTGTAGACGCTCAAAGTGTAGTGTAGTGTTGGGAAATCTCTGCTTGCTTCAACATGGCTTCCTACTCCTGGAGAATGCCCCAAAACAGAGACTGGTTGTGATTAGTGTGGTGTCTAATACAGGTACAAAAGGACCCACTCTAATATCATTGACATGGAACATTCCTCCAGGAAGATATTAAAGGCATAATGGAAATTGCTTTGCCAGTCCTGAAATGAGACAGTTCAGGAGCACACAGCAATGCTATTGAATAGTGCCACCTACAAGAACCAGTCCCTTAAGGGAAGCTTACCATCACTGCAATGACATAGAAATGCAGTGGCTTATAACAAAGCATTCAGAGAAGAACCAAACAAAAGCAGGCCAAGTCTGCATCACTAGGAATAACCAGTAATTGGTGAAGCTGTAGTCTAAGATGTGAGATTTACAGCCTGCAGCGCCCTGTGAGGGTTGAAGAGGAATAGAAATAGGCAGACCTGTTCTGTTACATCAGCCAGTGGATGCATCAATCCCTTCATGGAGGAGCTGCACCCCATGGAGATGCTGAGGAGATATCCTGATGTGCCAAATACTATCTGCATGAGGGCTAGAAACAACTTCCCTTCTAGACAGATAATGCTCTAACTGCCCATTAAGAGGTTTCTTGTGCTTGCTTGAGGCACATCTGGTACTAGCTGCTTTTGGAGACAAATGAATGGAGTAGGTGAACCCCAGTTCTTCCAATATGGCTGTTCTTTTGGCCAATGACATTGCACCCCTTACAGGACCTGCATGCTTTAACTGGTCACAAATAAACTCCCCTCTCCCCTATTCCTTCTCAGAGCTATGACTATGAGCCGCCATTGTGACATGGCTGTGAAAAAGGCTAATACGGTCTTGGGATGCATTAGGCAAGGTATTTCCAGTAGGGATAAGGAGGTGTTAGTGCCGTTATACAAGGCATTGGTGAGACCTCATTTGGAATACTGTGTGCAGTTCTGGTCTCCCATGTTTAAGAAGGATGAATTCAAACTGGAACAGGTACAAAGAAGGGCCACTAGGATGATCCGAGGAATGGAAAATCTCTCTTATGAAGGGAGACTCAAGGAACTTGGCTTGTTTACCTTAACCAAAAGAAGGCTGAGGGGAGATATGATTGCTCTCTTTATCCCACATATTAGAGGGATAAATGCCAAGGAGGGAGAAGAATTATTTAAGCTCAATACCAATGTGGACACAAGAACAAATGGATATAAGGAAGTTTAGACTCGAAATTAGGCGAAGGTTTCTAACCATCAGAGGAGTGAAGTTCTGGAACAGCCTTCCAAGGGAAGTAGTGGGGGCAAAAGACCTATCTGGCTTCAAGATAAAGCTAGATGGGTTTATGAAGGGGATGGTTTGAGGTAACATGATCTTGGAAATTAATTGGCCTTTCACTATCAGTGGTATATAGGCCAATGGTGGGAAGATAGGAGTTGCTATAGAGAACTTTTTTCGGGGTGTCTGGCTCATGAGTCTTGCCCACATGCTCAGGGTTCAGCTGATCGCCATATTTGGGGTCGGGAAGGAATTTTCCTCCAGGGTAGATTGGCAGAGGCCTTGGAGGTTTTTCGCCTTCCTCTGTAGCATGGGGCACGGGTCACTAGCGGGACGATTCTCTGCATCTTGGGGTCTTTGAACCATAGTTTCAAGGACTTCAATATCTGAGATATAGGCGAGAGGATTATTCTAGCAGTGGGTGGGTGAGATTCTGTGGCCTGCATTGTGCAGGGGGTTAGACTAGATGATCAAAATGGTCCCTTCTGACCTTAAAGTCTATGAGCTGGCCCTGTCACAGGATATTTTAAGGGTGATTGGATTTGATGCCTTTTCCTTGTGAATTGGAATCTCTCTCAAATTGCTGTGACTCTACAGTACCAATGAATGTTTTATTTTCAGTAACGAGAATACAAGCCAGATACAAAGGCTGCTTAGGGAAGAGAGAATACAAGAAACAGAGGGAAGCAGGTAAGCTCAATCATTCCTTACTGCTGAGTTTTCCACCATGAGTTTGTAAGTCTGGAGGTTTAGGATATTCCCTCCATGCAAGTAATTGCACCTGCAATATACCCACCCTGTCTAGGGATGTGTGACTTGCCTTTAGCTGCCAAATAGCCATAGTGGTAGCAGTGTTACAAATAGTCAGCCAGTTTCTACGTTATTCCACTACCTTCTGTGACCCCATTTTTGTGTGTGCAGGTGCAGCCCTATCCCAGAACAACAGATGTGAACAGTGCTGTGTAATCTCCGTACCTTCCACTATATGGGTGGAATGTAACTGAAAACTACAGCACTAGAAATGCCTTAATGTTCCAGGAGCAAAGTTTTGCTTGGTTTTCTAGTCAAATAAAGCAGCTTTGTTTAAGTAGCTTGCTGGCTTGTCATGTTTCTATCCAGGCATGGTAAGAGGACAGCTATACTCTTCAAAAGACACCAGCAATAAGAGCCAGTCTTTATATTTCTCTAGCTGCATGCTGCTGAGAGAACATCAAGCTCCATATTGGCTTTATTGTCATTGGTTAGTGCCCCAATATTGCCACATCCCCTTCAGTGGAGTCATTGTAACACGTAGAGCTGGGGGAGAGATGGTACTCTAGTAAGGGCATGTGTGCTTCAGGCCTCTCCTAAAGAAACTCTTCCTGACATCCAAATCAGCAGGGGATTAGCAGGACTCTACGCCAAAAGAACCATAACAATTTCTAAGTGTAACCTATCAACATGGCTGACTCTTGCAGCTATTAAGCTTGAGGCCTGCTGGAGAGGGGCACTGGCACGCAAAGAAGCCAAGAAGAGAATATGGGCTGTTGAGACCATCAAAAGGTAGGCTTCCACCGTGGGAAGGTAAAAAGTTGGTGTGGAGAATGAGTGTTGGGGCACAGGTGAGGTGATCCTGAAGTGATACCAACAAGCATGATAAATCTACTCTTGCCCAACCTGTAGGTACCTATAGCAGAATACCTATGTAATGCCTGTTTCTCATCTGTTGTTCATAACTGCTCTGCAAATGTTGGTATTGGCTTGACCAAAAATCTCAAGCCCCTTCTCATAAACTTTCTGGTCCATTTTTCCAGGCCAGATACTTGTTTGTGCTTTGAATGTGTATCGACTTCTCAGGTGATCCTGAAACCCAATCTTTAGAAGTTGCCCACTCTCCGTGCCTTTAAACCTGACTCTAACCTGACTTGTTTTAAATAGTGCTTTGGAATCTAAGATCAGAAGATAATGGATCTTCTCTTAAACTTGCAAGCACAATTTATTGATGCATTAAAAATTCATGGCTTCCATAAAATGGAGTATGGGTTTTGAGCAGAACAGTCTTTTAGTGTATAGCATGTTGTAAATCTGAAGCTTTCTGTGAAGGAGATTGGCTGCTGTGCTTCCTCTGACTTTCCTGTATTCAGCAGTTGTTGGCATGAATTTTCTGACCTGAATATCTTCCACTCCCATTACCTTGCGAATGCCATTTGTAAGCAAGAGTTCTGATTAAGATGTTTCCTGTAGGTTTATAAAAGGCTTCATCAATCGAAAAAATCCTCTTTGCCCAGAAAACGATGAGTTTGTAAGGTTTGTGCAGTACACCTACCTCACGAAGCTCAGAGACCATGTTCCAAAAAACGTCTTGGACAAGAACTGGCTCAAGCCTCCCACTATCTTGGAAGAGGTGAGCACGGGGCTCACGATAGTGATCGTTTCAAAGCTCTGCTCATTTGTGTAACTTTCCTTCCCTTCTGTTATAGTGAAGTGACTCCCTCGAACTCTTTGCTTAGCCTGCAGCAAACCATGCTTAAGCATCCTGAGAAGTTGCTTGCTTCGCTTCCAATGTTACCAGCATTCCCCACAGTTGTGTTGATGAACATTGTTAATGTCAGAAATGGACTCACTCCTTAAACTGAGATCAGTTACTTACTTAGGGTTACCAACCATGTGTTCAGAAATAAGGGGCTGTTGTCTAAGCATCCCTGTGTGTCCATCCCCTCCTGATATCCATTCTAAACACTACTCTTCTACATTCACCAAGTGTATTTCTTGCTGCTTTTTGCTACACTTATCAACTCCTTCTCTCATTCAGAGTTGGGGGTGGGAGGGGAAAGGGATGTTCCTTGTATTAAGGAAATATTGGCAAACCTACTAGAAGAACGTCCCACAACATTTTAAACTTGCAGCACAAATAATTTGTGTCCCCTCTTGGATCTCTCTCTCACATTATATCCCACATCTGGAGCTTGGCAGGCTGAGAGAGATGGTGTAAGAACTGGAATAACTGTTCAGAGCATACCCAAGAGAATACTAAATTTAAAATAGTTCACGTTTTTATTACCCTTGTAATCCTTGGTATGGAATTCTCAGAATAAATCAGATTCTTGAACCATCTGGCTGAGAGTTTAAGCAGTTGTTTTTATAGAAACAGCTTCTGTGTTTATATGAAATTCCTATTTCCTGGATAAATATCTTAGACCGCTTCAGTACTATTACTCTGCACTCAAGCACTGCATAAACATCAACCATCTCTCCCTAGAGAGAGCCCAGTTTACAGCCAGGATGCTGACATCCTGAGAGACAGGTGGATTTGTTACAAAGTCACACATGGAACTGGGGTCAGAGATGAGACTAAATTTCAACACATGCCAAGTTCAGTCCATGATGTCTCTTTGGCTCCATACTACTGCCATCTGGATGTCTGGTGCATGTTTACATTGAAAATACATTCCATTATTTTATGCAGACCTCTGAGATGCTGAAGAAAATCTGCATGAGGAATTTAGTGCGAAAATACTGTCAAGGGATTACAGCTGAGAAGAAAGCCCAGGTAATCTGTGAAGTATTCGCATACATAAAAGGTACAGGGTAGAAGGCATTCCATCAAATTAAAGTCCTTTTCTTTTGGGAGTGGAACGAAGCAAAGGCTATAAAAAGGCAATTTAACTTTACATTTTATGCTAGCCTAGCAAATGATTCTTTCATGACTATTTTACAATAGGAAAATAAAGACTCCCTGCTTCTCTTGGAGGTTGAGTCTTAACCTTCTCTGGTGGGGAATTTTAAATACCCAGTACACCGTTCTTCCCCACAGCCTAAGATAACATCTATGTAAAATGAATGGGACTATTTCCGATGAACATTTTAAAAAGTCAGGTTGGTTGTTTACTAAATCCTTTCAATAGCAGCATAGTTTTAAACTAAACATGTCGGGAGAAATGCAGCTTTACATCTAATGCCCAAATTGCAGGAAACTTGCTCTGAGTAACTGTCTTCACTAGTAGGAATCTTTACTGGGAATATAAAAGGGCTTTTTTTTTTTAAATAGTTACAGCAAAAAGTAGTAGCAAGTGCCATTTTCAGAGGGAAAAAGGATGGCTACCTGCAGAGTATAAGCCAGCCCTTTGCAGACACCTGGCTAAGTGAGTATAACAACAAACTTCACTTCTGTGCTCCTTACTCAGTAAAGTCCCATTTTAGTATACTGGACAACTGATCCTGAGGTATGTGGAAGTTTTGCCTGAATGAGGACTATCCCATTAAGTCTTGTAGGAAATGTTGATTTGTACTGACTCAGATCTGGATTCCTATGCCCTGTGGTTTATAATGGATGTGATCTTTGAACACCATCTGTTAGAGGAGATCTTTCAAATACTCTCGGATGTAGTGGTGAGTTTGTCAGAGGGAGATGAAGGTTTTGGTTAATAATGGGATGCATTCTGAAAGAGCCTCAACTAATCTTTCTAGAGAGAGGAAAGGTGAGAATTAATGGGAGCGTCATACCCAAGCTGAGGGTGTACTTCTATGAGATCAGTGGGGCAAGAGACAGATTACTATTAACTTACTGAGTAAGTAAATTTACTTACCTTTTGGGGACAAATATTTCCCTGGAACAGTCTTAGGAGACCCTTTAAGTGAGGCCATAACATCACAGAAGGTTCATATGAATGAAGCTTAATGAGATTTAAACAGCAATGCTGAGTCTGGATCAATTCTGATAGACTTGGTGACAAGGATACACTTCAATACTGTGTGATATGTGTTTCTGGTTTGCTCCCTAGGTGAGAGAGACATAAACCCAAAAGTACTGCAACTAATTCGTGGCGAGAAGGTCAAGGTAAGAAGAAATTTGTGATTAAAAAGCGTATTAGCAACATCTGTCTTTACCCTCCGTCTTAACCAGGTCACTGCCAAGACATAAGTGTGCCAAGGTTAACCTTGTGATATTCAAAACAGTGTCACATACAGTTCTAAAGGACAGGATATGCAATCAATAACCAATGTAGCCAAATATATTCGCACTGACTAGACCCATCTCAGAGTTATATGAGTTTAATTTTAAGACTGTCCTTGTACTGCTTTTTGATAGGTATGCATCTAGGAAGCTGTTGAAACATGAGGGAATTATTGCCAATGTAAAGGCACCTTTCAAGCCTTCATGGGGAAAAAACAGTTCATTGATTTGTGTGATTGGGGGTTCTGACTGGGCTTATTGACCTAAAATATTAACAGCACCTTCAGTCTCATATGGAATCAGTTTTGAGAATCCTGTAGGTTGAGTGAGTAAGGAAAGCAACACTGAATTCCTTTTCTAGGGTGTTTCAGTGATGTAATCCCAACAGTTTAAATGCCCCATAATTGTGTTGCCTCTGCCAGCACATAATTAACAGTTAAAGTGCAGATGCATAGAGTGTACTTCCATTGTTATTCCATGAAGCTGGAGGGCTGTACAAAAGGTACAGAATAAATTTTCCCAAATCTTGTGATTTCAGAGCTTAAACAAGGTGTACTTCCAGATTATTCTAAGCAGGGCAAGGAAATAACACCCCAAATCATGTCTTATGCTATAGTCCCCACAATTTCAGGCCCACACTGCTGGTTTCCTGAGTTGTCTCCAATCAGAATTTAACCTCAGTGGGAACTGCTAACATTAACCTATTGTTTCAGTACATGACCCCAGTGGTAAAATATGACAGGAATGGGTTCAAAGCACGAGAACGGCAACTTGTCCTGACCCAATCAGCAGCCTATGTGGTGGAAATGGCCAAGATCAAACAGAAAATAGACTATGCAACACTCAAAGGTAACAGTGTAAGTCAGTGCTGGTTCTTCTCCCCAGGTCTTGGTAAAGGGGCACAGTGTGAAGAGGGCTTACCCCCTTGCTGATTGCTCCTCACCATCTTTCCAAACCCCTTGCCTGATATTTAGCTTTACGATTACTCCTTTCATCTTTTTGGTGGCTTTTAAGATGCTTTTAAGTACTGAGGGTTATTGCTTCCTGTTGACTTCCTAAAGGGTGACCACAATTTATCAGCTCTTTGCAGTGTGACCTCCATGTGACCAGGAGCCTGATCATCAGACATTAGATACTTTTCTACATAGCCCTACTCTGCAGCTTAAATCTTACTGTTCTTGAAGGGATTCAGTTCAGGGCTAAACTGTTCTTTTTGGGGGGCGAAGTGAGCTAATAACCAGGGCCAGATTAAAGGGGTGCCAACCTATGGGGGGCACCTGATTGAAGTGGTAAGGGGTGCCGTGTGCCTGGGGGTGGGGCTGGTCATATGCTGGGCGCGCAGCGCCCCCCCCCCCATAGGCTGGCGCCCAGGGATGAGGCTGCACATGCGTCGTTTGCCTGGGGGCACGGTGCCCCTTACCATGTCAATCAGGCGCCGCGTGCCTGGGGGCGGGGCCATGCGCCTGCTGCCCGGGGCACAAGTGTGGCTCAGTCTGGCACTGCTAATAACTATATTGTAACTCTTGTTTGAGAGAACACCCTTAATTCTCCATTACTTTAACTGACACCCACTTCTTGGAGAAGAATCTTATTAAATGACTCTAGAAACCAGGCCTCATCAGGGGAACAAATGTCAGTTCACTCCATCGATTGCACAGATCCTATTTATAAGCCGACTAATTTATGAAATAGGGTAGCAGTATATACTCTGTATATGTGCTGCATGTAAATTTATTTAGGATTGGGGAACCAAATCTTAATTAGCAGGAAACAGTACATGAGGCAAAGGCAATTAGATTCTTCTTCAGAGGAAATGGGAATTTCCAAGCATGCCACTGGAATACCATCAGATTATGCATTCATCCATGAAACTGGTGTAATTTGGAAAGGAATGGCGGCACTGAGTGAGAACCCCAGTCTGGCAAAAGATTAGAATTTTTGGAAGGTGAAGTAACAATTTCAAAATTAACTATTTCAGTCTTCTAGGAATTAAGAGGGAAAACATGAAGCAATGTAAGAATAATGCTGCCCAGGCATTGGCAATGGTGCTTTTGATTTCTCAGCTGCTATGATAGCAGAAGTTTTTGGGACCCAGTAAGCAGAGAAGATTTTCGGGACCCAGTAAGCAGAGAAGATTTTCATACTTGAAGATGCACAAATTAAATGTACTATCCTTACTGTTCTCCAAACAAGCCACAGCTTGAGGTCACTGATCCTGCAAACACAACCACCTACCTTCCCCGAGGTTGACTATTGTGTTTTACAGTTCCTCTCTGAACATGGCTCAGTTTCTTTCTCTAATTTTTGGGTTCCTTTTTAAGGTATTTCTATCAGCAATCTGAGTGATGGGCTCTTAGTCATCCATGTTCCTGAGGACAACAAACAGAAGGTAAACTACCACATAGCTCCTATTGACCCAGGCAAATGTGGAACATCTTCACATGAAATAGCCAAGTTACCATAAATACCAAATGAACAGGGGCAAACTTATGCAGGATCACTGGTTTGAGGGGGGGGAAAAAATACCGTGAACTGTTACGTATAATTAATAAACATAAGTTAGACATGTTTCAGATGCTACTGTGAAAGTATTTCCCTACATCTAGAAATGTTGTCTAGCTGAACTCCTGGTCTGAGATGAAAAGCTCTTTGCCCTTGTGCCTAAGAATGTTGAATCCTTTGGTTGCATTTCTGCTTTTAGGGAGATGCAATCCTTCAGTGCGGGCACATCTTTGAGACAGTCACAAAGCTCTGCATGCTGGCCAATAGGCAGAATGCTGTGCAGGTTGTTCAGGGAAGGTAAGCATCACTACTTGTTTGGTGCCATGTGTGCTCTGTCTTGTCAAGAGATTTTGTGACACTGAGCTCTATCATTTAGTCAACCAAAAATCTTCTAACACAGCAGTCCACACCTACCTACTAAAACCATGTGCCCACAACAAAGAGCAAGGTTTCACCTCCAAGCATATTAGGAAAGTAATCTGGAACTTGGAGTCTATCTTCAGGGAATTGTTTCACAAATCTTTTCCCCAGCAGTAGCTAGTGTATAAGTTGAACTTCTCTAGTCTGGAAGTATCAGCACCTGATGGGTGCCAAACCATGGGAGGTCAATATTGTCTAGCAGCATTTCCAATGCTTCCACTGTTTACTGGGCTCTTAGAAGACACTGAGCCAGGACTGGTGGCTATAAACAAAATTTATGGGGCTGCGTGAAACTTGGCCACATCCATAAGTGGACAGCCACCTAACTAAAATCATGCTGGACCACAGATATTGCCAGATCTGAGTGCCAGACTAGAGAGGTTCAACCTGTAATGGTTTCTTCACAAGCTTAGTCAATCTAGTTGAAACAAGATGAACATACAAGTGCACTATGTAATGCACTAGCATTAATGATATGGCTAAGCAATAAAAGTGTGTTCAGATTTGTCTGTGTAACTGGATATAATCAGCTTTCAGTTTTACTTACAAAACTGCTTTTAATTCAGATTTTTTTAATGCACTTTTTTTTTCAAACTGCTTCCTGCCATGGGAACAAGTCTGAAATTGTTTGACTGTTGTGTAATCTTCTGGGTGATACTCAGTTCATAACTGAACATATTACAAAGATAAGATCATGTAGGAGCCTTAAAGCTGCCAGTAGCTTAATGACTGGGTTTTCTTTAAACTGAGTGATGCTGGACAGAGTATGCCAGTCAGATCACTCTAGAAAAATGCTACTCTCAACTAGTCAGGTTCTGGAAACACTAAATGCTGAAGCAGTTTCTTTCAAATAACATCTGACTGAGTTACCCTCCGACCTCAGTCTGTATTTAGGCCTTCCTTTCGTGAGGCGGTGAATCAATCCTAGACTGAAACCAGTGGAATGCAAAAGTTGCAATGGATGCATGTTCCTTCTGATGGCCACCACATTTCAGTTGTAATGAAACACTGCATTTATGCTTGTTCCGTCCTGCCAGGCATGTGACCTAATTTAGCATGCTTATTTTTATCTTTCCTTTATTAGTGTGGTCCAAGTAATCAAACTGCTCTTCTGGCTTAGTTGCACTTGTGCAGTTGTTCAGAAAATTTACCTAAGTATATGAGGGAGTTTGAATGTAATGAGATCTGCCTGGGGAACAGAACCAAAGAGGAGCTTTGAGTAAAGCTAATTGTAAGGAAAGCACATTACAAGTAATATACATTTGTGTACTTACAGTCTTCAGTTTCACATCAGTTCTGGGAAAGAAGGGACGATAGCTTTCACAACTGGGCAGGAGCCTCAAATCTATAAAGCCAAAAATGGACACCTTACAGTGGTAAGTCCCGATTTAAGGACTAGAATTCTAAATTCTATCTGACACTAATTCTTAACATGGGTGATATAAACAGATTATTCTGTTCATTTGGAATCGCCACCTCTTCCCCTCATTGTCTGTGCTGTACAATACTGTGGTCAGAAAGTACTATGCTTCATCTTACATAACAGATCTGCACTCAGTATCCTGAGTATACCTATTCACCTTACACATTCTTACTGTTGCTGCTTCTTGTTGGCCCTTCAGATCCAACCTGCCAATGAGGGGATAGCTGGCTTCTCTTCTGGCTTCTGTAGCAACAGAATGGTTAATCAGGCTTGACTGCAGTGTCTTCCTCCATGGTGGCAACGCAGCTAGACATCCAGATCCATGAGAAATTTGTGAAATAGGTAGTTAGGAAGAAATAAAACAAACATTAGGTGGTTTCCTCGAACGCAAGAACCTTGCTTGTCCCATTGGCAGTTATTTCCTAGTGCACAACCATGCCTTTAAGGCACTCCTCTGTCTCTTAACAGAGATCAATAGATAGATCCTGTCTCTCACTGTCTAGCTGTAGCAAGTAATATGCACTCTTTCCCTGCAACCCCTCCTGCCACTAGCATTTGGATAAAGCAGCAGGGCTAATAATCCAGCATGAAGAGAACACTTCTTCCACCAACCCAAATGTTTCATGGGTACTAGGCAGCACATTAACACTATTGAATAAGGATCAGCAAAAGGCAGGAGTCTTTCAGAAGTAGTTTCAAAGACAATACTACTAGCATATTAAGCAACACTTTAGCTAACTTACTGCTATCTTTCAGCTTTAAATTATATTCATGTCTTTCTTCCACTAGAAATAACTGTCTCTGGGTGTTAATGAATTGTTCTGCCATCACTAAAGCCCCCAGGTGTCATTTTGCTTGTCTTGCTGATCCCCAGAAATGTATGCAGCATAATGTGCTTCTTGATCCAGCCTGTCACGAGCAGCCACCTCCATTCCCATAGTCTAAAGTGGCTGCACAGTAGCTCTCCTTCCACACAGCTCTCACCAAGGACAGTGTCTGCATTGGAATAAAATAGCTAGTAATGCCTCTCTTTTATCACAGGTGTCAGCCAGAACAAAGTCCTGATACAGAACAGGAACTCCTGATCTGCTTATCACCAGGTTTGCTCATCAAAGGAACTCACTGGATGAGACCAGCACTGACCTCTTCCAGCTGAAAGCTTTCTGCTGCCATACCACTGTTGTGGTTTGAGTTTACCTGCATCTTTTCAGGTTTTTTTTTAACTAAAGTTCATATTTCAATGGTTGCTAATTCTAGATTCTATTACTGTGCTGTAACATTCCAACTGATGTAGATTCTAGTTATGCAAATGCTAAATTTCATAAACTTATTTAACCCAAATGATGAAATTCTCTAATATGCAAAATACTCTACTGAAAAGTAAAGTTAAGATGCAGTTATGATCTTCACTGACCAAAGTTGAGAGCAAATCCAAAGGGTTCCCAGACCCTGAGGCAAGAGCCAATGAGCAATTCATTGTATTAAACGAGGATAATGCATAAGCTGCAGACAGGACAATGTAGCAGTGTGGTCTAGAACTATTGCTACACCCATGAAGGTTGTGAGCCCTCAGACAGCGTATTAGTCCTTGGTCCAATGAGGGAAATCTGAGTGGATAGAGTGAGTGTTTCTTGAACACACCAACAATAAGGCTGCTGACGCATTCTCACATACTAAATAAGGTGGTTTGCTCTCTGGCTGGGAGACATCTACTTATAGTCACAAGTCTGTCTGGGAGTCATTCTCCATGTTTAATACAGTACACTGTGGATAACACAAGGCACCGGAATTACTAATGAAATGAAAATAAAATGAGGGGAAAAAATGCACTGGTTTTGAATTGAGCTGAAACAGCACAAGGAGAAAGTTGAAGAAACAAACCCTTTCTACTAAGCTAAACCTGTCATTTTTAGTCCTTAAAACTGTGGGTTTCAACTTGTCAACCACAGACTCCCAGAGAGGAGCAGATTAAGATTTACAAAGGTGCCCACATCTTTATTTGAAAAATGTTTAGGGGTCCACACATGGGAAAAGCTGAAACAATTGTTTTGAGGGAATAAATGCAGCTGCTGCTTATCCTTGCATAGTCATGGAGTGGGAGAAGTGTCCTTTTCTTTCCACCTTCCATACCCTCTGAAGCTGTATTAAAGGTAGTTCTTGATAATTCAGTGCACCCTCATGTTGGGGCAAAGTATTAGTTTTGCTGCAACAAAGCAGAGGATGCCAAGATGTGTTTGGGATGGGATGAAGTCAGACTGTATATCTTTGTCTTGCTACCTCTAAATCCTACTGCTGAAGTGGAGAGTCCTGTGAACTGGATTAACCAACTATCAACCTAGGGGGAGATTGGAATGTGATTTTGCTTTTCTCTATTGAAGCCAGACCAATAAGATGAACAGACTAAGGGCAGCAACAATAAATATGAAATGCTAATTTATTTGATATATAATCAGACCATCCTATAGTACATATTGCATACATGATCATACATAAGAATCCCATTTAAGCTTTTTGTGCATAGCTCTACCAATGTGGTGAGGTTTTGATCGTACAAAGCAGGTAAGAGTTTAGTAGTGCCATACTTCCAGTGTAACCCCTGGAACAGAGCACATACCATTAACAGCCTTCAGAGTCAAACCAAGCTGCAGCTTTGAATGTTGCTGGTTTGCCTTAAAGACAAGACATTTCCATGAACAGCTTGTCAGCTTCACTCTATACTGTCAGTATTACTGCTTGTATTGTACCTTGGAAACAATGATACACGGGCACAAGACTGATACAGTTCTGCACTCTGACTTGCTCTCTTGTAGCTGCTGTGATTAGATACTGCCTGTTACCAAATTGGGGTACCACTGGTTACATAAAAACTGCAGCTATCTTCAGCTCATGACAGCTGGAGCAGCAAAGGCTTTCTATAATCCCTTGACAAGGCTGTTAAAAGAACAGATCACTAGTTAAAAAACAGTATACTGTGGGGGGGGGGGGGTGATACAGACAGTTAGTGAAAATCTCTCTAGGTAGCCAGTTTGACAGGACATCTGTTCTAAAATACAGTGAAGTTTGCACTAAGGCAGACTTCAGTCTGTAAAATAAGCAGATGAAAATTGTGCGCTAACAGCTTATACAGGAAGCTTTTAACTGAACCCTTGAAAGGACACTTTTTTGCTGGTCTTCAGGCCCTGGCTGGTGGTTTTAATATTCTGCAGCACAATTAAGGCTCTTTGCTGAAATTTCTACTCTATTTAATAAGCTTTGTACTATAGAGGATACTTTGTTGCATGATGCTGCATGAAGGAGGCCTGCTGAGGTCATGGCCTCCATACTGGCAATAATTTATGGTCCCTTCCATAGCTGTCAGACCTCACACTGCACATTATTTTCTATCAGACACAAGACAATGGTACACTTGTATTGCATAGCTAAGGCGATTAAAGCAAGAAATTATTGAACTGCCGTGACAGTAACTCGATCCTTCCTTCTCTCTAGCATGGCTTTTGAAAAACAACACTTATTTGCTTAAGCTGTATTAATACATAGTTTATCAGCTCTTTAAGAGGGGAAAATGCCACCTTACCTTCTTGTTTGATTTTAAAAGGGCTGGCAAAAGAAGGGTTGTATGATCTGAAAAACAAAGCTTTCTAAAAAGCCACTGTATTTACACTAAGCTAAAGATTTTACAGTATTTCCTTCTCTGAACTCATCACAATACAAACTGAAACACTGTTAGCATTATAGGGTCTTGAATGAGAAGGCAGCTACCTGTACCATGGAATCAGAGCTGGCTAGTATAACAGCAGTAACAAAGATAAGGGGGTCCAGTCTCTCCCCCTAATAGAAAATACAGCTTGTCACTGACTAGTCTCCCTGCAGGCAGGATCCTAGCTAGCCCTCACACCACATGCAGCAGTCCTATAACACTGGCACATTGTGTTTTAGTACATAAAACAAATTCTCTAACTTGTAAAATCTCAAAGTGGAGTACTGAAAATAGAGAACGGTGTAGTTCACGGGGTGGGGGTGGAAAGGTTTTTTCCTTCCCCCCCAAAACAACAAAAACAAGCTAAGCTAATCAAGCCCCCTACTCTCACAGCTGAACCGTGCAATTTGGGGGAAAGAAGTTCCTTCAGTGTGACAAGACTTCTAGAAATAAAAAAAATCACAGGTGCCAGTGCCAAACCATTTTCTGTGTAAGTACAGATTTGAGATTAAAATGAATAGCTCAGCTTAAATACTAGACTCTAGAAGGTCTCCTCTAATTTAGGCAGGTGGAGCATTACTACAGAATCTATATACAAAACACTGATATGATTGCACTTTAAGTCCACCTCTGTTAGTTATACACAGCAATAGTTCAAGATGCTAAACTGACTGTTGGGTCTGAAACTAGTTTTACCAGTGATCTCTTTCCTTCTCCTAGAAAATTCAAGTTTAATGTTTCAGGATTCAGGCAACAGGCACTATAAACAGGTGTACCATGAAAATCATCTTTGGCTGATACAGTTGCTCCTGGGCTTGAAGTATTTAAGCTATACAAGAATGCCCCATTGAACAAAACAGGTCAACATATTGATTTTACAGTAATCCCTATAAGCAGCTGTAAGTATGGCTTTATACCAGCCTTGCAAAACAAATGTAGAGGAATAATATATATGGTGACACAAGCTAGGGATGTCTTGGGTCTTTAACTAATACTCCTCTGACAAATACTTCTAGCCACATGGATACTAGTTATTTTACAGTATTACCATTGATTTTTGTCAGACTTCTTGCTATACACATGATTGTATATTGCCATACCACATCAGACAGGCAACCTACCTAGTTCATCATCTTAACTCCAAAGGAGGCCAATATCACCTGCATCAGGAGAAGCTGCAAGAAACTCCAGAGCAGAAGCAGAGGATCCATCTGCCCTGTGTGAAGGTCTCATTCACACCCTGAAGCATAAGGCTTTATATGCCTTCCAAGCTTGTTAGAATTAACTTACTCAGGTTATTGTTATTTTTAGTAATGTCCACTCCCTCAAAATAATATAAATTTCTGCACTCACTGCTGCTTTACCATGCAACGAGAGAGTAGGAGGTAGATACAAATATATTTGCAACAGAAGAGCACTCACAGGCTATGTCTACACTACAGGGTTTTTGCGCAAAAACCCGCAGAGCAGCCACACCTCAAGCGCATTTTTGTGCAAGAAAATTTACCATAAAATGGCAGAACAGAGGGCTTTTTGTGATGAGGGTATACCTTCTTCTATGAGGAATAACTCCTTTTTGTGCAAGAGTTCTTGTGCAAAAAGGTGCGTGTGGAACCTCAACAGGGGTTTCTTGTGCAAAAAGAGCCCATCAGAGAAAACAGAGGTGCTCTGATGCCATTCTGTGAATGGCAATCAGAACTTTCTTGCACAAGAGTGTCCATGCAGTGTGGACGCTCTCTTGCACAAGAGCACATCGCTTTTCCGATGCGCTTTGAGGTGTGGACGCACTTTTGCCCAAGAAGTATTTGCAGAAGATCTCTTCCACAAAAAGCTTCTTGCGCAAAAACCCTGCAGTGTAGACAAAGCCTTAGAAAGCAAAAAAGTCTAGATTGTATTCTATAGCTTAAAGCCTTTTTTTCCCCAGGTGGCCTAGAATCGATACACTGAGAGAGAGACACTGAAGAATAGCTGGAGATTCTGACACTTCAAGGCATGTCCACCCACTTCTCCCACGTAGTCACCAGCATAACAGTACTAGAGGTAAAGCTCCTGGAATCGCTTATGGAAGTCAAGCTATGAGCAAATGTCTAATTAGCTCCATATTTAGACTGGGATTACATGGTGTTTGTTAGCAGTAGCCCATGCTGGAATTATCTAGGGCAACTGTAAAAAAAATAAATAAACCTGTCTCAAGAGAAGGTGGAAAAACAGTAATCTAGCATGAATATTCAAATTATATTTTGGTTTAAGAGGAAATATTAAACAGTAATTAACTACAACAGATAACATTTTCCCTTAGAGATCCAGGGTATCACAACACAGCTTGTTCCTAACCCTCCATTAACATAAAGTGTAAATATCTCCCATCCTTGAACCCCACCATAAAGAAGTTGAGGGTTTTCCACCATCCTCTAGCATACTAGTTTCACTCAACCACTACCAGGAAGCTCAAGGGAAATGCTATGACTTTAACTTGTTCACATTACCATGTTTTCTGAATTTTGAAAATGAGTTAGAGTAGCTGCCAGCACTAGACAACAAAACTAGAGTCCTTGCCAACAGCAAGATCTAGCACCAGTGCAGATCTAGTTCTCAAACAGTACCACTGAAGTCTATTTCAAACCATATAGAGTGACTGTGTTCTGTGGGGAAGCCATCATCCATAGAACCTTGTCTTCTGAAAGTTGAGCTGAAGCATTTCTATCTAAGTTCCCTTTCCCCCTTAAAGATTCAGATGAGAGGAGAGTGGAGAATGTACTGTAGCAGATGAGATTAGTTTCTTTAGCATCACTGTGGCAGGGAATAGCATTTCTCATGGACAGTAGGTTCAGGAGGGATGGAGTAAATGTGGGGTTGTAAGGAAGGTGGGTCAATCGCTGGAAAATCCTAGAGAAAATGCAGAATAAATACTAAAAAAAACCAGACGGAAGCCAGCACTCCTCCTCTCTAACCACAAAACAGCAGGATAAAGAGTGCTGAAAATTCAAACGCTGCTTCAAATGCACAGATCTGACCCTTGATACCTTCTTTATTCCTCTAATAGATCTACTTTGTGTTAAATACTCCAAAATATTCTACTCTGGTACAAAATGTAATTTTATAGACATCACTAAATATAAATAAATTGCCTGGCCAACAGTTGTAAATAATGGAGTGGGCCAGGCCACAGCTTCCCTAACAAGGCGGGGCAGTCTGCAGCTGTCGCTCTTCACTGATGAAGATGTGCCCTGTCATCTGGACGCTTAATATGAATCCTTCGCACGCGTTCAATGCGCTCCCGCTCCTCATCCTCATCCAAGTGATGAGAGCGCCCTGCTGCCCCTCCTGTAGCCTCCAGAAGCGCATTGTCAGGTCCTCGTCCATCCTGAGCCTCATAAAGCAAAATGTTCAATGTCTCTTCATATATTCGGGCTTCTGGGAACTCCACCTGTGTGCCCAAAACAGCTAAATTAGGAGAAGCCAAATCAATCTTATTCCAAGCAGGGTTAAACTTCAGGCTAGCCCTTTTGTTATCTACCCTTCGGTATTTCAAAAACCCTCTCCCATGTGTTCTGGTCATGGAAGTATGCTGCAGGAAGCGTGAAATCTTGCAAAAAAGTTACAAGGTTTTAAAGGGATCTCTTAAAGACCAGTAACAGTCTGTTCACATACAATCTTACCTTGCCCAGAAAGAATCTGTCTTTGCATCTACTTTTTTGTGGTTCTCAAGGCAGAACACTGGTTGTTGGATACTTGAAGCTGAAAGCCAGCAATAGGAACACAGAAGCATAGATTTTATGCAGTATTTTTATACAGTTAAATAAGTGAACCTGAGTGTGTGCATGAGTATATTTAAAGATCAGGTATTTCTCTGGAAGTTAGTACTCTGTTGTGGTAAGCAATACACAACTCAAGACTATCCCTGCCTCCCCCCTCCCCAGCTTATAATTTGACTATTCTGTCCTTTCCTCTTTAGAAGGTATAGTGGATGCCCTACAGAGGGGAGAGCTACCAAAGGGTAGCTTCCAAACAGTCAGTACCATTAGCTACTAGGTAGCACGAAAGAATTTTACCCCTACCTTTGTTTGTTTCTTCTCAGTAGCATAGACAATGGAGGTGCAGCAGACTTCAGCAATTTTACGGCCCTGTCCATAGAAAGACCAGCAGCAAATCTCATCTCCTATCACATCCTTTATAAAAAGGACTCTCCCATTAAACCGCAGTGACAGCTTATCAAACAGCTCAATGTTCTTCAGCATGTTGTCATCAGAATTACTGCACAAGAACACACCAATAGTCAAAGTTAATGCCATGCAGAGGAAATCTCAACAGCTAAGGAGATTCAGGCAGCTCGCAGCTGGAGGCCTAAAAGCCCTGCCTCCATTTATTTATTCTCCCCTAATGCAGTGAGTGATTCTTATGTTAGGATGGTTTCCTAACATAAGAATCACTCACTGCATTAGGGGAGAATGCAGCTGAAGGGTGACTGGCCTGCAGTGGAGAAGGTGCCGTGTGTAACAGCCTCAACGCTGTGTTACACGAGAGTACATCTCTGCCTAACCTATTGCATCTAGTGAAGTTCAGCAGTAGCTGAATTGTGTCAGTGTAGTCATGAGTTAGATACAGACACAGATGAAGACAAGATCCACCCCCCACCAGGTCTGCCCAGCCCTCTGACTCATGGCCAGCTGCCAACTCTGGAGATAAGAATGCTGCAGTCCATGCAGAATACAGGGCATCCTCCTGGGTCACAAATGAGTATTAAAGAGGAAGCCCTTTATTTGCTGCAAGCGTGCACTTTGCTTTCCACTGGAGAAGCAGCCATTTCTAACCCCACAAGGCAAGCAGGAAAAGTGTTCACTACGTATGTCAACACACACCCAGGGAAGGGAAAAGCCCATTCTCCTTCAATCTGGTTCCAGGCAGTTAATCTCCCATTCAAACTCTACATTTAATAACTGGTAATGGAAGCTATTTTACCTGGTGTAGGAATATTTGTTATTACTTCTGTTATACAGCAACTTTACTGCAGGCTGGAAAAAAAAAACACACACACACAGGAAGCACAATTTACAGGTGACAGTACGGCTGCAATATTCATTCCAGACAAGTCCCGTGGCAGAGAAGGGGCAATATGAAGCGACAGTGCTGCGGGTATACCCCTGCTTGTGAAAGTAACCCTGGGGCTAATGAGTGATGCTAGCACAGCAGCCTTGGAGGTAGGTCTTTGTCCCCAGGACAGGTTCAGCACAAGCTTCTCCCACAACATATGCCTGTGGTGACCAGATCATAATTGGCACTCCATAGCCATTCCAGTCCTTTATGCCTCTGCTGTGGCCACATATTAATGCTTGCTGTGGAAGCATTTTGGGGGTGAATGGGAAGGGCAAGCAGAGGAGTGTATCCCAGGGATGTAAACATTTTTAAAAAACAGTTAGGGGGCTGCACCCTGCTCACTACCCTCACCAATTCCCCTCTCTCTGGCCACTTTCACAGCCAGAGAGCCTGATGATGCCATTCTGTCGCGTGGCAGGAAAACCATATATATAGATATAGATATAGATAGAGAGGGAGAGGGAGAGGGAGAGATAAACATGTAACTGAATGAAATTCAATTGGTTACACAGTTAAACGCTTTCTGGGCCACTGGCTCCATGGGAGCCAGGAGTTTGACCACGAAGGTTAACTGGTTAAACCAGCATTTCTCAAAGTGTGGGTCGTGACCCCCCAACTTACAGGGGGGGTCGCAGCTGCCGGGGTCCTTCGCGCCACTTCCTGGAGGAGTGCGGCGCCGGCGGCTTCCCTGCAGCACAACAACTGCAGGAGGGGTGAGTCAAGCGGGGGTTTTTTTTTTTGCTTAACTTTCTTTGGCTCTTTTTTTTTTTGTTGCTTAATAATTTGGGGGCGGGGGAGGGGTCGCACAAATTCCATGAGCATTTTAGGGGGTCGCGGTATCAAAAAGTTTGAGAACCCCTGGGTTAAACTCATACATCCCAAATGCATACCTGTCTACTAGGAACTGGAGCCATTAACAGTTCATGCACAGCAAATAAGTCACTGTTTGGCTGATAAAACAGATGAAAAGCTCTATATCCCACTACTGATGCCCTAAGTCAATCTTTCCTCCCTTCTGCCTCTATTTGAAAATGTAAGGCAGAGATGGCCCCTACAGTTAGATATATTTTTTAAAGTTCAGACCCATTTAAAGACCTAGCTGAAAAGCTCCTTAACTTTCCATCCAGATGATCTCTCTACAGCCTAGTTTTTTCAAGTGCAATTTTCAAACTCTCAGCTTAACTCTCTTCGAACTCTCAAATGGGTTCTGAGCATGCACCATTCTGAAAACTAGTCTACTACATTCCAAAGTCAGCAGTCATCCTGGCTAGTGAGCTGCTGCCTTGATGTAGACAGGGTATGTGCAAACTTTCCCCAGGGATCAAGCACAGCTTGCTTCCTCTTACCTTATTCGATGTTGCTATAAGTTTTTGCTCTTCCTTAGAAGAAGTGATGACTGGCACTTTGCAGAATGGTTCGTATGTATCTTTGTTCTGCTGAAACAAGACAGTCAAATGCAGCAGATGGATGCAAACCTACTGAAGGGATTTTGAACAACATATTGAAGCCTGGCTTAGCTACAGCAATGGCTCTCCATCATCTGAACTAAGAGGATTTGATAGGGAAGGGAGCTGACCCCATGAGACAGCTATGTTCCTTAGTGTAGGCATGCTAAGATACAGCTTCACTACCATAACCCCACCAAGTGAGGGGAAGAGGTATAAAAAACAGTTGCTGGTGTGCTTTGGGGAGCCTAGGCCCATCCTCAGGTCACGTGACACCAGATGCCCAACTTTTTCATTAAAAAGGGTTCCTAGCTCACTTGTGGTAAAACAAGTAGTCCTGAAGCAACTTAGAGACTTACTCTCTACATATAAAAGAGCTTTTGCCCATGAGCTTTCTTGGGGCAAAACCCACTTCCACAGTCCACCCCTCTCTCTCTCTCTCTCTCTCTCTCTCTCTACAAAGGTTCAGAGAAGTTAACTGTCCCATGTGTCTCAATAGGTTGTAAACTCTAAGACCCATTGCTCTGACAGGCCTACTCCACCACTGTCGAAGACTTTGGACAAGAGGAGATGAGTGCAGAAGGCCCTATACAACCATGAAGAGCACCTTCTGTCTTCTGACCACACCTCTCTGCCATCAGCACTCCAGAAGAGTGTGTCAGGGCCACAAAGCAGGCCAATGAAATCCTATACTGGTGGTGTGTGAACAGGAAAGAGCCCAACTTGATTTTCAGATCCTAAGGCTATTTGTGGTGCTGGCAGTTTTATCCATCTTTATTTGTAAGATGAGCAGATCTGATCTCTGACATGTATATACACCTGGAACCCCATGGTACCAAGTTTAAAGTTCATTACATACTTTTGGGGGGGGGGAGGAGGAGAGAAGAGAACTACTTGTCCAGAAAAATACTCGTGGCCTTTCCTAACCCCTTACAAGAACAGGGCAGGAATTGATAAACTCAAGCTGGGATTAATCAGAGGAAATAGTCATAGGGCACAAGGAAAGGCTGACTGATGGAATAAGCTCAAAGCCACCGGCACTGACTGGTGACCAGGCGTCTAACTAGCCTCATGCTACAGACTGCACACCTACCTGTAGAGCTGCCTGGCACTCATCCACCAGACCCTGAACCAGGTAATACTTTGCCTCAGCCAGCAGCTCTTCAATCTCTCTCCGACTCTCAGGAAGAGGCACGGCCCCGTCGCGCAGGTAATTTAATATTGTCCCAAAGTGTTTACCACAACGGTCGATCAAAATCCAGCCTGGAAGAGATAAAGCAGAGTACAACTGAGCAGCAGGAAGGGAAAGACTTGGGCAGAAGGTGTTAGAACCCACTGCAGCTCTGCACAGAGGAGCCTTTCCATGAAGCATATCACATACATCCCATTGAGAGGCTCCCAAATCTCTAACTTAGCTGCTTGAGCTGGCAGCTAGAACAACAGCAAGCTGTACTTCTCTAGGAAATTCCCTCTGTGTCTGTATCTCCCTCCACATTCCTATAAGGGCATGTGGTGGGAGCAGGAGGGAAGAAGCTCAGTGGATCTTTCAGCCCCCAAGCCACTAACTGTGGGTTAGCGGAAGTGGTAGCAAAACAAACAATTCCCATCATCAAATTCAACTCAGATTTCTGTTTTCTGCCCCCACTCCTTTTCCTGGAATCCTGTTGGCACTTTTGGTTCTACTAGCATACCTTGATCACCTGCGCCACTCCAAAAACAAACATGCACAGAGACAGTGAGGAAGATTTTCTGTAACTGCAATCAAGAGACAGCTAAATAGAGCAAAACACAGGATTCCCAGATAGCTAAACGGTGACTAATGGCAGACTCAGCCTGGAGGACTTAGATTGTGAGGCTACAACACTGCAGTGTAGTTGTTGGCGTATGAACCAAAACTAGGCTCTGAGACCCTATGAGTGTGGAGAGTCCGTTAGCACAAACATCTAGACAAGCAGTTTTTTCACACTCCCAGATGAAGTTAGCTGATCCCAGCCAGCTGTGGGTGTTTTACAATAATGAAAACATGCCCTGAGCAGTCAAGGGCAGAGCCCAGAACAGAACCCAGGAGTCCTACCTGCCAGAGCTGGCTCTCACATACCTTAGAGGCATTGCTTGCTGCACACCAAGAGAATGGTTAACCTTAGCAAAATCCCCATAGAGCAAGTATTTCAGGTTTGTTCTGTGACAGAACTACCCCCTTCCCCGCCTAGAATGCAGGGAAGATGATTGTTTTAAAGAGCATGTATTTTCTCCCATCCCCTGCAGGTCCCTGATGAAATGCTTTCCCCTTCCCATCCCACATACTGGTACGGAAGGGGGTGTTGAGGACACCTGGCTGCTCTTGATGCTTTCTTAAAAACAAACAAACAAACAAACAAACAAACAGGTGCACGTTTGTTGAAAATAATCCTGATGTCCCTAAGTGGTAATCATGCAAGAAGCGTGAAAAGAAAGTTAAAAGGTAAGACATGGATACTACGGATTTCAGCAGAATCCCCGCAAGTGGCATTTCACCTTCCTTATTCCCAACTGGCATTGAACAGGAACAGCAATTTGATGAGCAGATGAATGTGTTTTAACTGCTCTGAAGCTGTAATGTGAGGACGTTAGCAGTGTAAGCGATGTATGCGACAGCCCCACACGCTTTGGCATTTCCTTTCTAAAACCATCTGCTGAAAGGCACATTAATCACCATTACTGGGTAGGGACACTAGAGAAACAGGGAAACAAGTCTTCAGCAGCGATTACAGAATACATGGCACCCTTAATCAGAACAAGAAGAGCAGACCAAAGGGCCCAGAAAGGTGGTATGCAATATACAGCTCCAGTTTTCATAAACAGAAGGCCGTTTTTATGGGCTTAGACTCAAGAATGTACTCAGGAAACGCTTGTGGAGAAGGACTCTCATATTTTAGACAAATAAGGGAAAAGTAGGGTAAACCATGTACCGCATGTCTTGAATTAATGAAATTACTACTAAAACTCTGATTGTTTGGTTAATTCTCCAGCCACTGAGTTTAAACACAGGCAATCAGTAGGAGAGGCCTAATTAGTAAGAGATTCACCAGCATTCTACTCTGCTCACTTTTCTGTGTTTTTCCCTTTATCGAGGTACTGTTTGATTAGGACTACAGCTTCAAAGTAAGTGGAGGAACGTACTAGGAAGCGAGGGTGGTTACAACAGACCTGATTTACAGATGTGTGTTGCAAATTAACAAAAGAATCAAACTATAGATTGTCCTAAATCACTGGGCACAAGGCCACATATATAGCTGCCCACAGCAGGAATGAGGATCCCTGCCCACTGTAGAGGTTCCCTAGACAATGCCATTCCACTGCAAAGAGGGAGAGGGCACAGAAAACTCCTCTCTCCTAAAACCCAAGAGCTATTATATCCCCCATACCTACTGGGTGTGCTCACTGTCCCATGGAATGGCAATTAGACCATACAGAGAGAAAAAGAATGATTTTCCTCCATAGCCTTAGCTGAGAGCCAACTGGCTTTATAGCTCAAGCTGTAAACTCTCATGCACTAAGCTCCAAGAGCTCCCAGGTTCGGTTCTGCCTGTCAGCACTATGCTATCACAGATCAAATGGAGCCAGGGATTTAATCTATTGGAGTTGTAGGGGAGGAGATGCATTCTGGACACAGGACTGAGAGTCAATAACTCCTCAGTTCTCATTCCAGCTGTAACTCCCTCTCTGAACTTGGAAAAGTTAATTTCTGCTTTGGTTTTTCCATTTGTAAACCTGTAGAAGTGCTAACTTCCTAATTTCCTGGGCAGCTATAGCAAAGATGAGAAAAATTATTAAAAGTGCAAAATGGTGCTGGATTGCTGAACACCACATTTAGCAATTCCTTCAGTGTAGGAATGTTAAATATCGGTTAATTGAATAGTCGATAAACCTCATAAATTCTTATCAGTTAGTTGACTATTCTGTTGTCCCCAGACAGCCCCTGGAAGGGGAGGAAGGGGTTTGAGCTCCTGGACCTGGCACGAGCCAGAACTGAGCCGGGCTGCCTGCCCACCTGGCTCCAAGTACACTTTAAATGCAGAACCACAGCAAGGGTAGGTCCAGGAACCAGTGCAAGCCCGGACTGAGCTGGGCTGCTGGCCAACCTGCTAAAAAATTTACTGGCGGGGGAAGGGGAGAGGGAGAAAATATGTGTAGTCTATAGCATTAACCTATGAGCTTTTGCTTATCGGTTAATCAACTATACTATTACACCCCTACTTCAGTGTGACTTCACAGGTACTTCTGTTCTTAGTAGTCTGCCAAAACATACTGCTCAAAGGAGATTTTAACAGGAAAGTGATTCCCATTGCCACCCTGGCTGCTGCAGAGCTAAGAAAGTGGGTTTCATCTGTAGTTTTCAGTCTTTTAAAGCTGTATTTTAACAAGCTTTGTTTTACAAGTTTTGGGATCCATCACTCAGGTAGGAATATATAACCCCAAGAGTCATAAATAGACACAATGGGAAACATGGGAGTTAACTTCTGCTATACAATGATTTGAAGCGATGGCTTCCAAATGCTGATACTAAGGCAAGCGACTCCTTCTATACAAATCTTAACAGGTAAAGTTAAGATTAGGTCTCAGTTGGAGTATTGTGTCCAGTTCTGGGCACCACATTTCAAGAAAGATGTGGAGAAATTGGAGAAGGTCCAGTGAAGAGCAACAAGAATGATTAAAGGTCTAGAGAAACATGACCTATGAAAAAAGACTGAAAGAATTGCGCTTGTTTAGTTTGGAAAAGAGAAGATCGAGAGGGGACACGATAGCAGTTTTCAGGTATCTAAAAGTGTGTCACAAGAAGGAGGGAGAAAACTTGTTCTTCCTGGCCTCTAAGGATAGAACAAGAAGCAGTGAGTTTAAACTGCAGCAAGGGAGGTTTAGGTTGGACATTAGGAAAAAGTTCCTAACTGTCAGGGTGGTTAAACACTGGAATAAATTGCCCAGGGAGGTTGTGGAATCTCCATCACTGGAGATATTTAAGAGTAGGTTAGATAAATGTCTATCAGGGATGGTCTAGACAATACTGGGTCCTGCCATGTGGGCAGGGGACTGGACTCGATGACCTGTCGAGGTCCCTTCCAGTCCTAGCTTTCTATGATTCTAGATTACGGGTGGCCTTCATGAGGCTCTTGTTTAAGGCAGACTAATGGAATCTAGTTTCTCTTTAAAAATCTACAAATGCATATTTTAGAACACCTGGGGAGAACTCTGGGGAAAGACATTAGTTTCCCACACGGGCCCCCTTCCTCTATTCCACTTCTCCAGTCAGATGTGGGTTTTGACATATACAGGTTTCTTTACGGGTTGCAAATTAAATCTGTAAACTCAAAAGAATATGCATGCATAGCCAGATAACTGTAGCCATTTCTCCTCCAGAATTAGAAGACATATACTATTTCTATTGTAAATTGGGAGGAGGAGAGGGGAGAAGTCATGCTATGGTGAAGGGACTATAAGATCACTTATTTAGATAGAAATAGGATTTTCAGTGTAAAATGCTCTACGCATTTAAAAACTTTACTTTGATTTTCTCAAACAATGTAGTTGCTTTTCCTGAAACACAGCTTCTACTTTGTGCCAGACATTGGGTGTGACTGAAGAATGTAGTATGAAGGCTTTCAGATAAGGGTAGTTTCCTCTAAACACTATGATAATATTGCCCTCGTTTCCATAAACACTCCCAACTAATACCAGGCAGTGGAAGATAAATCATAATTACTGCAGCAGGAGTATTTCATTTTGAATTGCAAGAAATATTAAAATCTCCAGGAAACACCAGAAAAGCAAGCATGTGATCTTATTTCCCAAACATAGTGTTCTAACAAGGTCAGATCTAGATGGCCTTATTCCGTCAGCAGTTTTACCTTCAACTTTCCCCTCCCAGTGGAAGAGAGAATCTGTACGCACATAGGAAAGCAGATTTCATATTTTAGGGGCTCAGGCACTGTATCCACATTGAGCATTCTGGGAGAAGATCTGAGTCTGTGCATTAGGCAGTATTTGTTTAGTAGTGAGCAGACAGTGCAAGAGCGTACGCCCCAAGTTTTAATCAGAGTTCTAATGCACTTGCCATGTGACCTTGGATAAATAACATACCTACATTACAGAGGAGAAAACATAGAGAAGTTAAAGGGCTCTCCCATCTCATACATATAGTGGAAGGATTAATGCTGATCTAACACTATAAATGGAAAGCATTCTTTTGATTCAGTGCCAATGTAGAAACTCTGAAACCTCTGCAAAAGATGGTGCATTTTGTTCAGTAGTCACATTCTAATGCTATCATTAAATGGGAAGTAATTGATGACTGAGTATCTGACAGGCTTCCCTCTATGTCAGCACTGAACCAATTTTCCATTGTATTATGGGGCTGTACCTCTGGATGTACATTTGTTAAATGAAATGTAACAGAACAGCCTTATGGTAAGAAATGATCCCATGAGACATTTTACAAGACTAATCATGGCTGATTGGGATAATTATATTCTTGCTTACAATTCCCCCTGTGTTTTCCATGAGAAAGGGACTCTCTGCTTCCCACCTGAAACTGTTAAGCAGTGTTGTTGTACATTGTTAAACAGCTGCAATATCTGACTGCAGAAATGGTGCATTTTACTGGTGAGGGGACTGATTCTGTTGAGTTTACAATTCTGTATAGGACTTGAATATTTGCAAAAAGACCCTACAAAAAAGTGAAAATCTCAAATGTTTCCCCAATTGTTTAGAGATGGACTCTATATGGTAAAATTTAAATATTAAATTAAGCAGTATTTCTCACAATTTGACTGCAAATCCAATTCCTGGTCTCACAAGAAAACTGTCAGGAGGGCCTTAAATCCATTAAAAAATATAACTTATTTCTCACCAGCACTAAATTCATCCTAGATATACTATTGTGCTGATGTACTATAGTTTCTCCAGTTGAGAATACATAATCCAGTCTCAAGAAAAGTTCAAACATTCAACATACTAAGCTAACCAACATAAAAAGAGTTTTTAACCTCTACAATCAGTTTGCTAATGAACTATTATTGAAGACAATGTGTGTATATAGCTTCAAACATGGGAGCGGTCAAATAACGGGCAAAATGCCAAAACACAAATAGAGAGCTCTGCTTGGAATTAAATTCAATGATACTCCCACACTGTGGGAATGCTGATATTAAACTGGGCTAAAAGTTTTCAACGGCCCTGAGATGATCAAACTTCTTTTACATTTTAACACAATTAGTATCTCTAAAAAGATCAAGTTTTCTCCCATGACTTAATCAGCCTATGTCCTTGTGATAGTGAAGGAAGATATTTTTGAGCATTGCTTTTTAAAACGACCGTAATTCAGAAGTCTGAATTATCCCTTTGTAGATGGACTTGACTAAAGACTACCACTTGCTGGCTGCTTTTGCAGATTATTTCTATTTTTTTAGCTTGACTCATCTATGCCTTAGTAAACTACAAATATTGCAATTATTCATATACAAGAAATTCATAATTAGGTGTCAGTAACCTCAGTTCAGGTGGTTTCCTTGCATTTCATAACTGGTTTGTTTTCTAGAATTCAAAATATAACCCCATACAAAAAAATGAAGTCACAGCCCCTTTCATCCAAGGATGAAAGTGCTTAATATACTAAGGCTCACAACCCTGAAAGTAAGTTTTACTACAGAGAAAGAAACAAACAAGTCAATTAATCTTTCAGCCTCCAGATCAAACAGCAGGTCCTGACTCCTAAGTCCTTGCTCTAACCAGTTCACCAAGTCCTTCTAACAGAGTACTTTTCATCTCTGTTTCAGAAGCAAAAGCTTATTCAATTGCATCTGATCCCGGCCTTTGGATTTTACCCTCATCTAAACAACAAGGGGAGAGATGTGGCTTCAGAGAAATAGGATTTAAAGCTTTCCTGCTTCATTTCCCCCCCCACCCGAATTTGTATAGTTTGCTAGCCTTAGAAACAAAGTAACAAATGGCTTAGAGAAGACTAGGGTCAGGATAAGCGTATCCACTACAATTGTCTGTTTTCTAATGTGTTAATCAATCTTGACTGAACAATTATTTTTCCCCTGCCATGAGTCTCTAAGTGATGTGAAGGGTGTTTCTTTACCTTCGCTGTCGGTGAGAACCTCCATGCGGCCGCTGAACATGGCTTTAAGCATGGTGTCCTGCTTGGTCAGGGTCTGCATTGTGGTATAGTAGAGAGCACCGCCAACATTCAGCTTGACATACTTAGAGCTCGGGCTGGTCCCCTTGAAGGAGGTGGTGCGAGTCGCAGCTGCTGGCACTGCTGAGCTCACCACACTTTCTCCTGACATCTCTTCCTGAAAAGAAGAGGGGTTGCCAATTAGAACTGCTTTGGTACTGCGTACCACACAATTTATTGCTCCCTTGTAACATTTTATGTAGGTAATATTAATACACTGGTGTCCTATAGCCTCAACAGGGAAACTCTCAGTGCCTCACAATATCCTGCCAGGTAGCCAAGGCTTACTTCCATTTCACAGCTAAAGGAACCTAGATTAAACAATTTACCCAAATTCACAACACGAGAGGTGCAGAGCTGGAAATAAAGCCAGAAATCCCATTGAATAACTGTTTCTCCTCTGCAAGTCTCTGTAATATTTGGAAAACTCTAAGGCAGGGGTCTCAAACTCCTGTCTCACAGGCCAGTCCCAGGCAGAGCAATTGCTTCATCTGGCCTGAGACTCCCAGCAGGCTGGGGGGGGGGTGACTGTTACCTGCCCTCAACTCTCCCAATGACACCCCCTGAGCACATGGCTTTAGAGTCATTGGGGGACCAGGTGCCTCTTGGCAACAGTGGTCATTCTCCCTGCAGCAGTAGGAGCCATGGGGGAAAGCAGAACACACTGGGCACGCGCATTCACTCCACTTCCCTCACGGATCCTACTGCCACACGGAGTACAGGGGTGCAATCACTGTTGCTGCGCAGTGCAGAGTCCCCTCAATGACCCCCAAAGCCATGCACTTGGGAGACAAAGTGTCATGGAAGGGAAAGGGCAGGAAGGAGTAGGGCTTGAGGGCTGGTAATGAATATACTCCTCCCCCCAGGAGTCCTGGGCCAGACTGTGCAATTGCCAGGAATTTGAGACTTTTTACTAGAGAATTGCCCTCTAGTAGTTTAATGACACACTGACCAGTTTCCTGCAGCTATAGCAAACAAGAACAAAGTTAAAGCTAAACTGAAATCCAGAATATTGCCTATTAATATTGACTACCCAATACTTACTTTTTTAATTGTTTTAAACAGTGGGTTACTTCCCCTTTCTACACTAACTTTATGTTTACAAACTTCAGGGGGTAACAGAGTTAGTCTGTAGAAGATAAACTTAAAAAACAACAAAAGGTCTGGTAGCACTTTATAGACTAACAAAACATGTAGACGGTATCATGAGCTTTCGTGGGCACAACCCACGTCTTCAGATGACCGGAGAAGTGGGTTGTACCCATGAAAGCTCATGATACCATCTACATGTTTTGTTAGTCTATAAAGTGCTACCACACCTTTTATGTTCACAGTGCTTTGTATCCAAAGGAAGCATTTCAAGCCAACATTTTTTCCCATATTACACATTCTCTCACATTCTCTCTCAATTCACAGCACTGCAGTTAAAATCTTGAGCCTGGAAGATTCTGGACTTTCATGGTATTTCAGTATAAACAGTTTTAGCTGATCTGAATTCACTATACATGGGTTCCCGTTTAACTTTCCATATTGGGTGTTATTTCAGTCTCAGCTCTATTTTGTTATCTTTTAATATTTTACTTAAAGTCTCACAATCTCCTGAGATTTAGACAAGCCAACTAAAGCATGTAAATAAACTAACCCAGCACAGAATTCCATGAACTCTGAGCAGCATTTTACAATCATAAGCTATCTTCAGTGGCTCAACTAAATAGAATGATGAAAAAGGACATTCATTTCTCCACCTCAAAACTCCTCCATATACTCACAGAGCTTTCAATTCATTTACAATTGTGTATAATCTCTTACTATTTTTGTCTTGAGACCCCATACACCATACACAGTTGCATTGAACCATTTCTCTCCTCATTGCGTGCACCCATGCTATCTCATGAACCCTCCTGAGCAAAGGTAATTTGAGAGACAACTTAAAAATGCGAACAGATGAAAACTAAGATAAGACGACTCCCACCAATTCATTCTCCACTTGTCATCTAATATGAATCTGCCTGTGAGCTCTAGAGCAGACAGGCTTCTTCCCTAATCAACAGTTGCTTCACACAACTGAACAAATTTGCACTTTTTGTATATCAAAAGACTGAAAGGTAGAGAAGTTACCCATACAACATATAAGACTCACTCACCGGCAGGCCTCTGTCAAACTCTACGCACAAAAGCTCATGATACCATCTACATGTTTTGTTAGTCTTTAAGGTGCTGCAGGACCATTCCTTGTTTTTTAAGTTTCACCACTTTATGGTTAGCCTCAGGCTCCTACAATACTCCAGGATGGGATGACTAAAGTGCGGTCACCTCACACCCGGGGAGGTCCTACAAGCTTTGGGGAAAACAGTCTTCTACATCTGCCTGGACAGAGACTAGCAGGCAGCTCAGAAAGGTACAGTGAAATACTAGGGGACCACTAGTCACAGCAAGGTGACCTAGTGCTACTGTTAGTAGAGCACGGAGAGGTGAGAGGCAGGTCCAGGAGAGACCCCCCCCCCAACCGGAGTAACAGTATCAGTAGAGCCAGCCCCTATGATGCACAGAACCACCCCCCCCCCCGGCCTGCAGGGAACAGGAGCAGCTGAACCCTACCCTGCTGGGGAACTGACAGCGCCACTGACCTGAGACCACCCAGCAACACCTACCCCTGAGCTATTGCCCCCTCAGTCGAGAAGCCCACCCTTTGGGCCTCCCCCACCCAAGCCCCAAGTTCCCTCCCGGTCTCAACCCCCCCCCCCCCGGCTGATCTCGATTCCCAGCACAGCCCCCAGCTCCCCTGCCTCGCCTCGCCCCCCTCCCCCAACACAGCCCGCGACCTCCCTCCCGGCCCGGCCCGGCGCAAGTCGCAGCCGTCGGGGGGCCCCAGGGGCCGGGGCCGGGGCCGGGGCCGGGCTGACGGGGCCCCCACCCCGGCCCGGCCTCCGTGCCTCGCGCTCACCATGAAAAGCTCGAACGAGTCCCCGAGGCAGGTCCGCGGAGAAGCCGGAAGTACTCGGGGCGGGAAAGGCAACTTCCGCCCCTCTCGTGTCCGGGATCACCTCACTTCCGCCCCTCAGAGCGCACTCCCAAACCGCTCCGATGTCCCAGCAGCTCTCACAAAGCGAGGGGCCCGCGGGTCGCCCGCTCCCCCCGGCTCCCCCGCCGGGCTCGGGAGGCGGCGTGTGCCTGTGCCGGAGCTGGCGGGGCTCCGGCGGCTGGGCAGGGCTTAGCAGGGCCCCTTGCCGAGCCGGGCCTGGTTCCCGGGCGGAAGGCTAAGCGCGGCGTACCGGCGGCTCGGCTGCGGCCCGGCCTGACAGTCGGAGGGCGGCGCTGCCCCCAGGGGTTCGCGGCGGCCCCGGCCCTGCTGAGGGACGGACATGTGAGGCGGCTGTGAGGCGGGGCGGGCGGGGGTCCCGGGCCGGGGCACTTCTGCGGTGACTTGTATGTGTGTTGCGGGATCCCCCCCCGTGTGTGTGTGTGTGTGTGTGTGTGTGTGTGTGTGTGTTGCGGGATCCCCCCCCGTGTGTGTGTGTGTGTGTGTGTGTGTGTGTGTGTTGCGGGATCCCCCCCGTGTGTGTGTGTGTGTGTGTGTGTGTGTGTGTTGCGGGATCCCCCCCCCGTGTGTGTGTGTGTGTGTGTGTGTGTGTGTGTTGCGGGATCCCCCCCCGTGTGTGTGTGTGTGTGTGTGTGGTGTGTGTGTGTGTGTGTGTTGCGGGATCCCCCCCCGTGTGTGTGTGTGTGTGTGTGTGTGTGTTGCGGGATCCCCCCGTGTGTGTGTGTGTGTGTGTTGCGGGATCCCCCCCCGTGTGTGTGTGTGTGTGTGTTGCGGGATCCCCCCCCCGTGTGTGTGTGTGTGTGTGTGTGTTGCGGGATCCCCCCCCCCGTGTGTGTGTGTGTGTGTGTGTGTGTGTTGCGGGATCCCCCCCCCCGTGTGTGTGTGTTGTGTGTGTGTGTGTTGCGGGATCCCCCCCCCCGTGTGTGTGTGTGTGTGTGTGTGTTGCGGGATCCCCCCCCGTGTGTGTGTGTGTGTGTGTGTGTGTTGCGGGATCCCCCCCCCGTGTGTGTGTGTGTGTGTTGCGGGATCCCCCCCCGTGTGTGTGTGTGTGTGTGTGTGTGTGTGTTGCGGGATCCCCCCCCCGTGTGTGTGTGTGTGTGTGTTGCGGGATCCCCCCCCGTGTGTGCTGTGTGTGTGTGTGTGTGTTGCGGGATCCCCCCCCGTGTGTGTGTGTGTGTGTGTGTGTTGCGGGATCCCCCCCCCGTGTGTGTGTGTGTGTGTGTGTGTGTTGCGGGATCCCCCCCCTGTGTGTGTGTGTGTGTGTGTGTGTTGCGGGATCCCCCCCCCGTGTGTGTGTGTGTGTGTGTGTGTTGCGGGATCCCCCCCCGTGTGTGTGTGTGTGTGTGTGTGTGTGTGTGTGTGTTGCGGGATCCCCCCCCGTGTGTGTGTGTGTGTGTGTGTGTGTGTGGTGTTGCGGGATCCCCCCCCGTGGTGTGTGTGTGTGTGTGTGTGTGTTGCGGGATCCCCCCCCCTGTGTGTTGTGTGTGTGTGTGTGTGTGTGTTGCGGGATCCCCCCCCGTGTGTGTGTGTGTGTGTTGTGTGTGTGTGTGTGTGTGTGTTGCGGGATCCCCCCCGTGTGTGTGTGTGTGTGTGTGTGTGTGTGTTGCGGGATCCCCCCCCCGTGTGTGTGTGTGTGTTTGCGGGATCCCCCCCCGTGTGTGTGTGTGTGTGTTGCGGGATCCCCCCCCCCGGTGTGTGTGTGTGTGTGTGTGTGTTGCGGGATCCCCCCCCCGTGTGTGTGTGTGTGTGTGTGTGTGTTGCGGGATCCCCCCCTGTGTGTGTGTGTGTGTGTGTTGCGGGATCCCCCCCGTGTGTGTGTGTGTGTGTGTGTTTGCGGGATCCCCCCCCCGTGTGTGTGTGTGTGTGTGTTGCGGGATCCCCCCCCGTGTGTGTGTGTGTGTGTGTGTGTGTGTGTTGCGGGATCCCCCCCCGGTGTGTGTGTGTGTGTGTGTTGCGGGATCCCCCCCCGTGTGTGTGTGTGTGTGTGTGTGTGTGTGTGTGTGTGTGTTGCGGGATCCCCCCCCCGTGTGTGTGTGTGTGTGTGTGTGTTGCGGGATCCCCCCCCGTGTGTGTGTGTGTGTGTGTGTGTTGCGGGATCCCCCCCCCGGTGTGTGTGTGTGTGTGTGTGTGTTGCGGGATCCCCCCCCCGTGTGTGTGTGTGTGTGTGTGTGTGTTGCGGGATCCCCCCCCGTGTGTGTGTGTGTGTGTGTGTGTTGCGGGATCCCCCCGTGTGGGTGTGTGTGTGTGTGTGTGTGTTGCGGGATCCCCCCCCCGTGTGTGTGTGTGTGTGTGTGTGTTGTGTTGCGGGATCCCCCCCGTGTGTGTGTGTGTGTGTGTTGCGGGATCCCCCCCCCGTGTGTGTGTGTGTGTGTGTGTGTTGCGGGATCCCCCCCCGTGTGTGTGTGTGTGTGTGTGTGTGTGTGTGTGTGTGTGTGTTGCGGGATCCCCCCCCCGTGTGTGTGTGTGTGTGTGTGTGTGTGTGTGTGTTTGCGGGATCCCCCCCCCGGTGTGTGTGTGTGTGTTGCGGGATCCCCCCCCCTGTGTGTGTGTGTGTGTGTGTGTGTTGCGGGATCCCCCCCCCGTGTGTGTGTGTGTGTGTGTGTGTTTGCGGGATCCCCCCCCCGTGTGTGTGTGTGTGTGTGTGTGTGTTGCGGGATCCCCCCCCGGTGGTGTGTGTGTGTGTGTGTTGCGGGATCCCCCCCCCGTGTGTGTGTGTGTGTGTGTGTGTTGCGGGATCCCCCCCCCCCGTGTGTGTGTGTGTGTGTGTGTGTGTTGCGGGATCCCCCCCCCCGTGTGTGTGTGTGTGTGTGTTGCGGGATCCCCCCCCCGTGTGTGTGTGTGTGTGTGTGTGTGTGTTGCGGGATCCCCCCCCCGTGTGTGTGTGTGTGTGTGTGTGTGTGTGTTGCGGGATCCCCCCCCCGGTGTGTGTGTGTGTGTGTGTGTGTGTGTGTTGCGGGATCCCCCCCCCGTGTGTGTGTGTGTGTGTGTGTGTTGCGGGATCCCCCCCCGTGTGTGTGTGTGTGTGTGTGTGTGTTGCGGGATCCCCCCCCCGGGTGTGTGTGTGTGTGTGTGTGTGTTGCGGGATCCCCCCCCGTGTGTGTGTGTGTGTGTGTTGCGGGATCCCCCCCCCCGTGTGTGTGTGTGTGTGTGTGTGTGTGTTGCGGGTCCCCCCCCCGTGGGTGTGTGTGTGTGTGTGTGTTGCGGGATCCCCCCCCCGTGTGTGTGTGTGTGTGTGTGTGTGTGTGTTGCGGGATCCCCCCCCGTGTGTGTGTGTGTGTGTGTGTGTTGCGGGATCCCCCCCCCGTGTGTGTGTGTGTGTGTGTGTGTTGCGGGATCCCCCCCCGTGTGTGTGTGTGTGTGTGTGTGTGTGTTGCGGGATCCCCCCCCCGTGTGTGTGTGTGTGTGTGTGTGTGTGTGTGTGTGTTGCGGGATCCCCCCCCCCCGTGTGTGTGTGTGTGTGTGTGTGTGTTGCGGGATCCCCCCGTGTGTGTGTGTGTGTGTGTGTTGCGGGATCCCCCCCCGGTGTGTGTGTGTGTGTGTGTGTGTGTTGCGGGATCCCCCCCCGTGTGTGTGTGTGTGTGTGTGTGTTGCGGGATCCCCCCCCCGTGTGTGTGTGTGTGTGTGTGTGTGTTGCGGGATCCCCCCCCGTGTGGTGTGTGTGTGTGTGTGTGTGTTGCGGGATCCCCCCCCCGTGTGTGTGTGTGTGTGTTGCGGGATCCCCCCGTGTGTGTGTGTGTGTGTGTTGCGGGATCCCCCCCCTGTGGGTCCCCCCGTGTGTGTGTGTGTGTGTGTTGCGGGATCCCCCCCCCGTGTGTGTGTGTGTGTGTGTGTGTGTGTTGCGGGATCCCCCCCCGTCGTGTGTGTGTGTGTGTGTGTGTGTTGCGGGATCCCCCCCCGGTGTGTGTGTGTGTGTGTGTGTGTGTGTTGCGGGATCCCCCCCCGTGTGTGTGTGTGTGTGTGTGTGTGTGTGTTGCGGGATCCCCCCCCGGTGTGTGTGTGTGTGTTGTGTGTGTGTGTGTGTTGCGGGATCCCCCCCCCCGTGTGTGTGTGTGTGTGTGTGTGTGTGTTGCGGGATCCCCCCCCCGTGGTGTGTGTGTGTGTGTGTGTGTGTGTGTGTGTTGCGGGATCCCCCCCCGTCGTGTGTGTGTGTGTGTGTGTGTGTGTGTGTGTGTGTGTGTGTTGCGGGATCCCCCCCCCGTGTGTGTGTGTGTGTGTTGCGGGATCCCCCCCCGTGGTGTGTGTGTGTGTGTGTGTGTGTTGCGGGATCCCCCCCCCGTGTGTGTGTGTGTGTGTGTGTGTGTTGCGGGATCCCCCCCCGTGTGTGTGTGTGTGTGTGTGTGTGTGTGTGTGTTGCGGGATCCCCCCCCCGGTGTGTGTGTGTGTGTGTGTGTGTGTTGCGGGATCCCCCCCCCGTGTGTGTGTGTGTGTGTGTGTGTGTGTTGCGGGATCCCCCCCCCGTGTGTGTGTGTGTGGTGTGTGTGTGTTGCGGGATCCCCCCCCGTGTGTGTGTGTGTTGGGTCCCCCCCGTGTGTGTGTGTGTTGCGGGATCCCCCCCCTCGTGTGTGTGTGTGTGGATTCCCCCCCCTGTGTGTGTGTTGCGGGATCCCCCCCCCGGTGTGTGTGTGTGTGTGTGTGTGTGTTGCGGGATCCCCCCCCTTGTGTGTGTGTGTGTGTGTGTGTGGTGTGTGTGTGTGTGTGTGTGTTGCGGGATCCCCCCCCCCGTGTGTGTGTTTGCGGGATCCCCCCCCCCTGTGTGTGTGTGTGTGTGTTGCGGGATCCCCCCCCCCGTGTGTGTGTGTGTGTGTTGCGGGATCCCCCCCCGTGTGTGGGTGTGTGTGTGTGTGTGTGTGTGTGTGTGTTGCGGGATCCCCCCCCCCGGTGTGTGTGTGTGTGTGTGTGTGTGTGTGTGTGTTGCGGGATCCCCCCCTGTGTGTGTGTGTGTGTGTGTGTGTGTGTTGCGGGATCCCCCCCCGTGTGTGTGTGTGTGTGTGTGCGGTGTGTGTTGCGGGATCCCCCCCCCCCGTGTGTGTGTGTGTGTGTGTGTGTGTGTGTTGCGGGATCCCCCCCCCCGTGTGTGTGTGTGTGTGTGTGTGTGTGTGTGTTGCGGGATCCCCCCCCGTGTGTGTGTGTGTGTGTGTGTGTGTGTGTGTGTGTGGTCCCCGCCGGGTTGGCCCCCCCGGCCCCCCCCGTGGCCCCCCGTTGGCCCCCCTGGCCCCCCCTGGCCCCCCCCCTTGGCCCCCCCCGTGGCCCCCGGCCGTTGGCCCCCCCGTGGCCCCCCCGTGGCCCCCCCTGGCCCCCCGTGGCCCCCCCTGGCCCCCCCCGGTGTGTGGCCCCCCCCTGGCCCCCCCGTGGCCCCCCCTGGCCCCCCCTGGTTGGCCCCCCCTGGCCCCCCCTTGGCCCCCCCGCCGTGGCCCCCCCCCGTGGCTGTGGTCCCTGGGCCCCCCTGGCCCCCCCGTTGGCCCCCCCGTGGCCCCCCCCGTGGTCCCCCCCCCCGGTGTGTGTGTGTGTTTGCGGGATCCCCCCCCCGGTGTGTGTGTGTGTGTGTTGCGGGATCCCCCCCCGTGTGTGTGTGTGTGTGTGTGTGTGTTGCGGGATCCCCCCCCGGTGTGTTGGTTGTGTGTGTGTTGCGGGATCCCCCCCGTGTGTGTGTGTGTTGTGTGTGTGTTGCGGGATCCCCCCTGGGTGTGGTGTGTGTTGTGTGTGTGTGTGTGTTGCGGGATCCCCCCCCCGTGTGTGTGTGTGTGTGTGTGTGTGTGTTGCGGGATCCCCCCCCGTGTGTGTGGGGGGTGTGTGTGTTGCGGGATCCCCCCTGTGTGTGTGTGTGTTTTGTTGGGATCCCCCCGTGGTGTGGGGGTGGGGTGTTGTGGTTGCGGGATCCCCCCCGGGTGGGGGTGGTTGGGGATCCCCCCCTTGGTGGGTGTGGTGGTGTGGTTCGGGACCCCCCGTGGGTGGGTGGTGTTGTTGCGGATCCCCCCCGTGGTGGTGTGTGTGTGTGGTGGGTGGGGTCCCCCCCGTGTGGGGGGTGTTTGTTGGTCCCCCCCGTGTGTGTGTGTTGCGGGATCCCCCCCCCGTGTGTGTGGTTGGGTTGTTGTTGCGGATCCCCCCCCGTGTTGTGTGTGTGTGTGTGTGTTGGGTCCCCCCCCGGTGTGTGTGTGTGTTGCGGGATCCCCCCCCCGGTGTGTGTTGGTTGTGTGTTGCGGGATCCCCCCCCGTGTGTGTGTGTGTGTGTGTGTGTGTTGCGGGATCCCCCCCCTTGTGTTGTGTGTGTGTGTGTGTGTTGGGTCCCCCCCGTGTGTGTGTGTGTTGTGTTGCGGGATCCCCCCCCCGGTGTGTGTGTGTTGCGGGATCCCCCCCCCTGTGTGTGTGTGTGTGTGTGTGTTGCGGGATCCCCCCCCCGTGTGTGTGTGTGTGTGTGTGTGTTGCGGGATCCCCCCCCGTGTGTGTGTGTGTGTGTGTGTGTGTGTTGCGGGATCCCCCCCCGTGTGTGTGTGTGTGTGTGTGTGTGTGTGTTGCGGGATCCCCCCCGTGTGTGTGTGTGTGGGTCTCCCCCCGTGTGTGTTGCGGGATCCCCCCCCTGTGTGTGTGTGTGTGTTTGTGTGTGTGTGTTGCGGGATCCCCCCCCGTGTGTGTGTGTGTGTGTGTGTGTGCGGGATCCCCCCCGTGTGTGTGTGTGTGTGTGTGTTGGGGATCCCCCCCCCCGTGTGTTGTGTGTTGGGGTCTCCCCCCCGTGTGTGTTGCGGGATCCCCCCCCGTGTGTGTGTGTGTGGTCCCCCCCGTGTTGTTGCGGGATCCCCCCCCGTGTGGTGTGTGTGTGTGTGTTGCGGGATCCCCCCCCTGTGTGTGTGTGTGTGTGTGTGTGTGTGTGTGCGGGATCCCCCCCCTGTGTGTGTGTGTGTGTGTGTGTGCGGGATCCCCCCCCTGGTGTGTGTGTGTGTGTGTTGCGGGATCCCCCCCCGTGTGTGTGTGTGTTGGGGTTCCCCCCCGGTGTGTGTGTTGCGGGATCCCCCCCCCGTGTGTGTGTGTGTGTGTGTGTGTGTGTTTGCGGGATCCCCCCCCGTGTGTGTGTGTGTGGTCCCCCCCGTGTGTGTGTTGCGGGATCCCCCCCCCGTGTGTGTGTGTGTGTGTGTGTGTTGCGGGATTCCCCCCCGTGTGTGTGTGTGTGTTGCGGGATCCCCCCCCGTGTGTGTGTGTGTGTGTGTGTGTGTGTTGCGGGATCCCCCCCCCTTGTGTGTGTGTGTGTGTGTGTGTGTGTGTGTTGCGGGATCTCCCCCCCTTGTGTGTGTGTGTGTGTGTGTGTGTGGTGTGTGTGTGTTGCGGGATCTCCCCCCCTTGTGTGTGTGTGTGTTGGGATCCCCCCCCCGTGTGTGTGTGTGGTGTTGCGGGATCTCCCCCCCCGTGTGTGTGTGTGTGTGTGTGTTGCGGGATCTCCCCCCCCGTGTGTGTGTGTGTGTGTGTGTTGCGGGATCTCCCCCCCCGTGTGTGTGTGTGTGTGTTGTGTGTGTGCGGGATCTCCCCCCCCGTGTGTGTGTGTGTGTGTTGCGGGATCTCCCCCCCCGTGTGTGTGTTGCGGGATCCTCCCCCCCCGTGTGTGTGTGTGTGTGTGTGTGTTGCGGGATTCCCCCCCGTGTGTGTGTGTGTTGCGGGATCCCCCCCCGTGTGTGTGTGTGTGTGTGTGTGTGTTGTTGCGGGATCCCCCCGCCCGTGTGTGTGTGTTGCGGAACCCCGGGGAGAAGGGCATGTGTGTGCACTGCCGGATCCTGTGTGTGTGTGTGTTTTGTGGGATCCCGGGGAGGGGGTGTACTGTGGTATGCAGGGGAAGGTGACTTGGTGCTGGGATGGGAGGACCGTGAGCTTGGAGATTCAGGGACACCATTGGGCTGGGGGCTGCTGCAGCCTAGCCAAGCTGCTGGTTAACAGGTAACCAACTAGTAACATCACTGGGTAAGGGTGGTGCTTACAGCTTGACCCTTAACTACTGACATCCCTAGTAGAGAATCCGGGGGCATTTGGTGCTAAGGGGTGAGCAGAACATGAGGGGTCAAAGGCTGGTATGTGTGGGAGGAAAGGATGTTTGTATGACACATTCTCTGAGCTGGAATCTGTTAAAAGTCTTGTTATGCTCGGCAGTTGTCTGGTAGCTAGATACGGTGACAGATGGATTAGAAGTATACAGGGAGATTTAGTGAAAAAATGAGTTAATATTTATAATAATGTTAATCCTGGGTTTTTGATCTCGTTGTCCTGTTTGCCAGGCTTTGTTGTGAGATTTAGTGATATGAAAATTCTGATGGTAGAGTTTAACATGAAAAATTTTGTTGTTTCTTTTCTAGAGCAGGTTAGAGACAGACCACTTGCATTTGGTATACTGAAACCATGGTGCACCTTTCTGTGTTGTGAGGCTTATCCAGCGTTTCTCACTATGTGACTGCTGGGCGATTTAGAAAGTGAGTACAGCCAAAGACATCTAGAATACCAAATGAAATTAACACCCCCCCCCATCTAGAATTGATTTGTTTTTTTCTACAGAGACAAAGGGAGACTCTGAAAACAAAGCATATGTGGCTTATGTTTGTATATGGATGAGTATCAGTATTTCTTCTGCAGAATCAAACCCTCAGGTGCGTTAATATTTACACAGTGGAAATGTGGACACCTCTGCTCTTTGAATATTGTGGGGCTGTGATTGTTGTTCTGTAAATATTGAATCTGCCTATAAATATTTACCAACCAATTCACCTGTTACAGATGCCACAAAGTGGTCCACTCTAGAGGGTTAGGGGTGGAGCAATGTGGTATCACATTGCAGTAGCTTAGTTCAGAACCAGTTTTAGACTCTTTGTTCCTTGGCCATGAGCATGGTGGAAGCAGCATATTTAGGGTCATGAGTGACCTTATTCCCATCTAAATTGGCTTTCTGGAAGAACTAGCATCCAGCCTTCCCTCACTAGAAGAAAAGGTCTACTCATTACAGGGAGATGAAGTAGGGAAGTAATGGGGAGGTTTTCTACAAAGACAGATGCTGTATGTCCCTTACTTACCCAAGGTGACCCAGGAAGTTCCCAACATGCATGATGTTTGTTTCATGTACTAAACTGGAGTGATTCCGGACAGTCTGGGTACTTCCATCACCTCCTTTATTTTTATTTGAGTTCTTTTGTTATCCACTCTTCTTTCCCTGCCCTTCAGAATTCTCTAGGGACTCTAATTAAAGCTTATGTAGGAACATGAGAAACTGATGAGAATTAGGTGGAAGTTTGGACATTTGAAAGACAAATGTGCTGGCTGATGGGGTTCTAGTCAGTGTTCCCTGTAAGCTGAGCACTTAGGCAGTCAGTCTCCCAGGAGAGATACTGATACTACCCTGCTAATTAACAGAGCACTCTCAGCTAGGTTTCTTGTTCTTAGTGGTAGTGCTCATTCACACATGCTTTGGTGCATGTACAATTTTTCTGCACATAGATGGAAAAGTTTAGAGGGAACATTGCTTCTGTTCTTTTCTCCTTAACTCTGTTGCTCATTCACTGCACTTTTGATAGTCCTGTGTGTGTTGTACTTTAGCACCCCAGTTTTCTCTGTCTTATGCTCTGTGTTGCATGGACACCTCATTTCCTTTCTCTTCAGGTAGACACAGCCTGTCAAAGCCAATCAAAGCAGGTCTTTTGGAGTAATGTAGGAAATTGCCCCTCCATGCACACCTGTCCTGAGGCTATATGTTGTATCCATATCACTCACAGCTTCCCAAACACACTTGCTGCATGTATTTTAACATCCAGATAACCCTTGATTTCATATGTGTGGAAGGTTGCGAAAATGTTTGGTGCGGCACAGTCATCCAAAGCCCAGTTCCTTGATAAAGCGCGTCAGGCCCGGGAGGAGCGAAGAGAACTGAAAGAAAGAGAGAGAGCCACCATTCAGATCCAAGCCCTGGTCAGGAGGTTTCTTTGTCGATGCAGGCTGCAGCGGGAGATCAGGTGTGTGAAATTCCACCCCCTGTGCTTGATTGCTTTTTGTGAAATGACCTCTTTTGGCAGGTAATAGGTAACATTTGATTCCTCCTCCTTCCTAGGAGAGAAGTGGAGGATTTCTTTGAAATAAATGAATCTGCTTCCAGTAAAAGAAATGCACTTTCCATCTTCAAAATTGCCAGGAAACTTCTGTTTGTTTTCAGAATTAAAGAGGACAAAGAGGTAAAGCTGCTGCACCAACACATTTCCCCACTTCATATTTAAAATGTGTAACATGAAGGGTTCAGAGTCTGACCTGTGGCTTCTTTTGTCTTGTAATGTAACAGTGGTGACAGTTGAGGAAGCAAAACTGAGAACCAGATCCCCTGAGTTCTAATCCTGGCTCTGACGTTTAGTTAATTTGAGCAAGCATTTACTAATAAACCTGACTGGCCAGCTAACAGTGATATCAAGCACCACCATACTCGAGTGAGAGGTTTTATGTGTGCTTGGGACTCTGGTTCGGGGCGATACTCAAGAACCTGAGTTAACTTTGCAGTGAAGACAAAGCCCTAATAACTCAGCCTCGGTTTTTCCATCTGTAAAATGGAGATAATATTAACACATGCCTCTCAGGAGAGTTGTGAAGGCCAGTTATGGTAAAAAGGACTCTGAGGATGAATGACTGTATTAATTTGTATTAAATCGGTTCAGCAGCATGTTGTTTCCAGTCACTTCTTTCCCAAGCAATTTTTGTTCTGTCAAGAAAAGTACAAGTACATCAAATGTTGTACTTGTATCTGATTCTAAATGTACACTTAGTGTAACATAGTTCCCTGAGCTCCAGCCATATCACCTCCCACCAGTCCTTGATGTGACAGCGTTGGGTGGCCTCCAATAACTAATTGCATCAGTAAAATGTTACCCACCTCCAAGGAGCAAACTGAGCCCTTGTCAGGCCAAGGAGTGATCTGGATTCTTTTCCATTCTGCTTTTTGAGAATCTTGAAATTACTGTCCCAAGTGAAACTGATGCCATAGAGCAGGGGTTGGCAACCTAAGGAATGCAAGTCGTAAGTGGCATGTGAGCTGATTTTCAGTGGCACACATGGCAGGAGCTCAGCCCTGTCCCTCCTCCCCCACAAAGCGGAGAGCCTGTACTGCCGCTGGAGCCCTCCCTCTTCCCTGACAGCAGGTTAGGCTGCAGTGGGAGGAGGCAGTGCAGGGGCTGAGGTGGGGCTGTGGCAGCAGCAGCAGCACCTTCAGCCTCCAGGGCTGGCCAGGACCACATGGCTGCAGCAGCAGCAGCAACACCTCTGGGGCCGGCCTGGGACCGCATGGATGTGGCAGTTGCTGCAAGGGGGCATGAAACCAGGTAAGCGTCCCGCCTCATGCCCAGACCTTCCACCCCAGTCCCCCTCACTCACTCCCCTCCTCCTACCAAGACACTGCACCCCCAGCTTGCCCCAACACCCTCCCTTGTTCCTGCACCCTCCCTCCTGGCCAGACACCCCACCCCCATCCTGGTCCTGCACCCTCGTCCCTGGCCTGGCCAGACACCCCACCCCCATCCTGGTCCTGCACCCTCGTCCCTGGCCTGGCCAGACACTTACCCCCACCTTGCTCTTGCATCCACCGTTGCTCCTGCCCCGTCCCTCCTGGCCACACACTGCACCCTCCCCTCACCTGGCCAGACACCCTACTCCCAGCCTGCTTCTGCACCGTACCTCCTGCCCAGACCTCGCAACCTCACCCTCTTCTGCACCCCTCCTCCCGCCCAGATCCTGCACCCCATCCCTACCCCACTCATTGGCAACCCTGTCCCACACACTGACCCCCTCATTTTTGTTCCTTCCCCAGAACCTAAGGAGGTCCATAAAATCCACTAATGCAGGAACCCCAGATAAGTAAATCTGGTCTGTGGGAAACCCCGAACCTCAGTCCTCCCTGTCTCTTCCCCTCACCCCATGAGGCTGCGGTACCAGAGGAGTGAGGTGTCTTAGTCAGGGGCCACATCAGTTTTTTGAATGAGTGGGGTTTGTTTTTTTTTTCCTTCTCACTTGTGTGGTCCTCAACTGATTTTTCTGTGGGTCAGTTGCCCCCAACCCAAAAAAGGTTTCCCACCCCTGCCATAAATAAAGAAAACATTGACACCTTTTGTGTTGGACATAAATTAATATTTTATTTTATTTAAAATGAAGTTTGATAAACTAACATGAGAAAGTTAAAATGCTTAATCTGTTTAATAATTGAAATTAAACTGTTCTCCTTAACTGCAGCTGGTTCAGAAAATAAGGTCACCATACCCAGCCTGCCCCTTCCCCCTCTCACTCTGGCACGTATATCCATAAATAGAAATGAATAAGTTGAATCTTGGCACACCACTTCTGAAAGATTGCCGACTCCTGCCATAGGGTCTAGAGTGGAGGGAAGTCTCACTGTGTAACTCGCAAGCAAAACAAATGTAATCCTACTCAATCTGTAATCTAAGAGGGAGCAATTATATCTATATCTATCAGTGGGGTTTTCCTTCCTCTTACGATACCTCTGTTAGCCACTGCCAAAGACAAGATGCTGGTTTCATCAGAGCTTCAGTTAGTTCTGGCATGGAAGCTCTTTGCTTCCTGTAATCATCTGTTTTTAACAAGTAACTGACTGTACATATGGAGAAGTATACTAACATGTGCCTCTCTTTCTTTACAGAGGTTTGAAAAATTGTGTCGCTGTATCCTGAGTAGTATGGATGTTGAGAATGAACCCAAGGTCAGCAGGTCAATTATATTAGGGCGATTTAAGAGGGTTTTTTTTAAAAGTTCACTTGGATTCCATGGTGAAATGTTTTGATATGGTAATAAACACCATAGAAAAACCCAAGATAGCTATTTGGACCCCAAAGGGTCAAAAGGGCATTTCCCATGCAATACTTAGTCATTATAGGCAGTGGGGTACTTCTGTTTAGTGCTGGGATCTGTGTGGCCTGTGGAAGCAGTTTTATTACACAACTTCCTAGGCTTGTATTCTGGGTAACAGACCAGATAAAGTTACCACAAATTTATCACGTTCTTTGTCTGTAGGTGTGGTATGTGTCATTAGCACTTTCTAAGGAGCTTACATTCTTGTGGATCAAACAAATTAAGGACATTTTGTGGTTTTGCTGTGAGTTTCTCAAACAGCTTAAGGTAAAAATCTTTCCTTGCTTTTAGCTCTTCCTGTCTTGAGGTTTCACACCCTGGTTCTGTAGTCTTTATTTATTATTGATCTTGTTATTCCAGCCTGACATCTTACAAGACTCTAAATTGGTCAATTTGCACCTCACGATGCTGATTACCTTCACAGACACTTCCACGTGGAAAATACTTCGGGGAAAAGGTTTGTATGGCTCTTTCCAAAAACCTGTTGTAACCACCAGTCCAGACCGTTCTTCTTTCTCTTTAAAGTCTTCCAGCTTGGGCTGCAGAGAGAGAAGCACCGCCAAGCAATATGAATCGTTCTGTGCAGATTGAGCAGCAGAGATCCATGCTCTGAATCAGAGAGGAAACTTCTCCCTAAGATAAAACAGCTTAGTCAGTTTTGCTGCTCCATTATCATGTGAATCAGAAGCTTCCTTCATGTAAGGCTTTGATGACTTCCAGCTCTCTTGAATTCCATCAAAAGTGTCTTCTTTAATTGTACTCATGAAAAGATTGACCCTGAAAAAAATCTTATGGAAAAACTGAAAAAAGCCCCTTCACGCACTATTTAAGTTCTACTTCAGTATCTAACATATTCCAAAAGGTTACTAAACTCAGTGTTTTGTGTAGGTTTGCAATGAGTTTTGAGACTGAAGGCATTCATAGAAGTTTATCATAATTCACAATGTATGACTACAGTTCATACAGATTATATGACATACAGTTCTCAGAATTATCATAATTTTGTCCTCTCAGGAGAAACCCTGCGACCTGCCATGAATCACATCTGTGCAAATATCATGGGACATCTAAATCAGAAGGGATTTTATTCTGTGCTTCAGGTTTGTTTATGAGCATAACAATTGATATGCTTTTCAAAGCCTGCAGTGTTTTCTGCATTAAGTAAGTTCTAAGATTCTCCAGATGGAGTGTTTCATGCTTGGGTTGGGCATGTATTCGTAGTGACTTTCTCTGAGAGTACTCTGCTTAGGTTGGTAAACTAAACAAGTCACCTTCTCCTTCTTTCCGTGAGCAATACCATTAATCTAAATACCATTTCATCATCTCATTTAGAACATGGAAAGCAGTAATGCAGTGCAGCTGATTAGAATACAGAACTAGGAGTCAGGAGTCTTGAATTCTGTTCCCAGCCCTGGTGGATGCATGTGATTTTTAGGGAGGTTTCTTCATTGTTCCGTGCCTCATTTTTTCCATCTGTAGAGTGGAAGTGGCAGCAAGTGTGATTGTAGCATGCCTCTTTGAATGCAGTTTCTCTTTGCTGCCAGTATCTCTACCAGAAACACTCTGACGCAGGCCAGAGATTTGTAACGATCACCTTGAGTAACATCCTCTCTGATTTCTTTTTATGTCCCTTGAAAGTGACTGTGCCTTTCAAGAACAGTGGGATTCTTTCTCTAACAAGGGTTTCAATTCCTTTTCAGATTTTGCTAACGAATGGCTTGGCAAGATCCAGACCATCCCTGTCCAAAGGCACTTTAACTGCAATCTTTTCTCTTGCATTGCGGTAAGGCAACAAAAGCAGCTTGGGAGGGATATGTAGCTAAAGCTGCTTACAGTGTCTGTCTGAAGACCTCTTGCCATGTGTTTCTTTTTGTATCTGTATGTGACTTTATCATATTAGTGCATGATGCTAATTTAGGTGGAGGACTTGATTCTTTTCTACTCTGTACCCATAATATTAAGTGTTTATAAATCAGGTGTAAAGATCAGTTGTGGGGTTAAGCTTGGACTTCTGCATTTTTGTGTTGGCCAGTTCCTTTAGACTATTTACCCTTTTTTCTGCTAGTGTGATTTGCAACTCCCAGTGCCGTTGCGCCTCTAAGTACATAACTGTGGGTGCATGTCAGGTAGAGGTGCAGATGATCTTATCTGTGCTAGCAGTCCAGTTTCAGGCATAAATTGTGTCCCCCCTCCCCCCCCATGAGGGACTTCAGTTAGCTAGAACAGTGTTTGTGAACCTTTTTTTATAAAGTACCTCTTTAAAAAAAATTGTAAATACCCCCAGTACTTACAGTTTTCAAACTGTTTTTTTCTACCATTGCAACATATTTGTTTAAACAACTTAATCGTAGCTGGGCTAGCAATGAAATTTTTGGGTGTAATAAGTACAAAAGTAATAAAACGCTGTAAAACTGAAAACAAAAATTCAGTTTTCTCCAAAGTTCAGTTGTGTTGACATACCCCCCAGACTTCTCTTGAGTCCCCCTAAGCGTACTCTTACCATTGGTTGAGAAACACTGAGCTAGAAACATCTCCTTGCATTTCAGAATAAGATTCATGCATAATCCAAACTCAGATCTGCAAAGCCCAAATCTGTTCATGGGAGGTTCACTTGTGGCACATACACAGCAGGGCTTAACGCAAAATAAGCTACGCAACTTGAACTACGTCAGTTATGTAGCTTATTTCGAAATAGCTTATTTAAGTTTTGGTGCTGTCTACTCAGCACTTATTTCAAAATAGAGCATTCTTCATTTGACTTTCCTTACTCCTCCTACAATGAGGATGACAGGAGTTGGAGTAAGAAATCCTCCAGCTTGGCAGTATTTCAACATTATGTCAAAATAACTGCTGGCTGTATAGAGGCAGACTAAGATATTTCAAAATAACTCTAGTTATTTTGAAATAATGTTGCTGTGTAGACATAGTGTTGGTGTCAATCCACAGTGCCCAAGGAGCATCCCTAAAGACTTGCACGAGCTAACTCTGTGAACAGGTTTCCTTCTGTAAGTGTCGTTTCTGAGACAATGGGACCGGCTCATGTCTGATTTCAGATATTCATTCGAGCTCTAGCAGAGTTGAGTTCTGACTTTGACCCTGCCGCTGACATGCTCTGTGGTCTTGAATAGGTCACTTAAGCTTGGCCTGAGTAAATGGTAACTATTTTAGGGATGAAAGCAACTAGTTGACTAGCCCGTCAACTAGTCGCTTCCCTCCCGCCTTGCTGCTGACTCGTGCTGGGTCCCCTCTGCTGCGCTTCAGACTTTTAAAAGTATTAAAAGTGGGGGAAGCTAACCCCACTATGGCTCTCTCACTTATCGACGAGTCGATTAGTTGATCAAAATTTAACTTCCCTAAACTACTTACTTATCTGCTTCACCAAGGTGCGGTGTGTGTGTTAATTTAGTTAATGTTTATAGAGCTGTTTAGAAGCAGGGGAGATGCTGTATGAGAACTAAAAAGTATTATGGAATAAGACTCCATATTGCCTCCTGTATCTGGCTTTCTTTGATTCCATGGGGTCATGGTGGAGGTTGCTCTATCGCCATGATAGCAGAAGTCATAGGGGGCGGATTCAAAGTGACCTCATGAAAACAGAAGTAGTGGCCAGTTCTCAAGCTCTTGATAGAAAGGCTGCCTTTCTTAGGAAACACAAAGTGTGGGATTTGAAGTATTTATTTTTCCCCTCTCTTCAGCCCTGTGATTGCTGCTCAGTTTTCTGACAATCTTCTGAGATCATTTCTGATCCATATCATGTCAGTGCCTGCGATAGTGACTCACCTTGCTATGCTAACACCTGAGGTAAGTGGGCTACTTCATCACAGAATCCTGAGCCCTCTGGCATGTCACATATACTCTGACTAGTCATTGGTGACTCTAGGTACAAATACTGGTGAGTAAAGAGCTGTATCAGCCTCCTAAAACTTGACAGTAAAATTTCATTCCCTATCAATTTAATCCTTTTCTAATGGAAACACATGTTCTTCTCTCTTCCTTCATAGCCTTAGTTTCTAATGCTGTAGAAGCCAAGAGAGTTCTCTTTTGTTCTTGTAGTTAATGCTTTGGACACATACCCTGGAGATCTGGCCTCTTTTCCTGCCACAGCTAAAAGTTCTCTGCATGCTTACTTGTTCCATGCCTCAGTTTCCCCGTTAATAAAAAGTGTGTCTGTGTGTATTTCATGTACTCTTTGGGACAGAGACTCTTACAGGGTGCTTAGCAAAACCAAACCCCAATCTCTTTTGGAGACTCAGTCTCCTCATGCCAATGGCTCATGCCAATGGCTATTAAGGCACATCAGTTTCATAGCTTGTGGTACACAAGGGTGTGACATGGCCAGCATCACATCCAACTGCCTTTGACAGCCCTAACTGGGTAGATCAGGTACCCATTTGGCAGCTGGGTGAACTGGAGGTGGCCTTTTTGGTGTGAGATCAAGCAAGACTTAAACCCACGTTCTTTATGATTGTAGTTATGCTCCTTAACTACTCAGCCACCACACCTCATGTTGCCACTAGGTGCTCCCATAATACAACGGTTGAATAGCAAACAGCCAGAGCACTATTTCTGCTGGTTTTTCAGAACTGGTTCAAGTCTTTGTTTTACAGGGTGCTCCTCTATAAACTGGAACTGTCTCGTCCCACAGATGTTCTGGGATCCGAGAGTCCTGACACGCTGGGGAGGGAGGGACAGGGGTAGAATCAGCGGCAGGAAGGCCAGAAATTACCTCTCCTAGTCCAGCCAAATCCCTCAATCCAGGACCAGTCAGGTCCAGAGGGTGCTGGACTAGGGAAATCCAATCTGTAGTAGCCGTTAGAGCGGTTTGTTTTGTGCTGCTATTTAGAGTACTGTGCATAGTTCCTACCAGGTAAGATACTGTGGCAACAGCTGGTAAATACAGAGCCTCCTCCAGCTCAGCTGGGCATGCATACGAATAGGACATTGTTATGCAGATGTATCCATTCAACTCTGGCTGAGAGAAACTGCAAAGTTTCTGGAAGTGTGACAGGCAGTTCTCCCTGTAAATATTCAGCCCTGTGTGTAAAGCTACTCTGCCTCTCTTTGTTTTTGTCTGGACGTTTTATTTTGTGAACGTAGGAATGGCCATAGGTCAAACCAAAGGTCCATCTAGCCCAGTATCCTGTCTTTCTGACCGTGGCCAGTGCCAGATGCCCCAGAGGGAATGAACCCAGAGGATGTCTCATTGTTCTTCCATCTCTATGGTGATTTTTGACAGGGGGCAAGAGAACAAAGAGAGGCAAAATCATCTATCTTATAGAGAGGGATCCCACTGAGCAATGATATACTGGTTTGTCTGCTCCCTTTCATAGCATGGGCCAATTGCTGGTGGATTCCAGGGGATGCAGGTGTTTTATAACTACCAAGACTCAGGACATCTGAAGATTAGCTGTGTGACTGGTTAGAAGATGCCCAGTTCACCTGTAGATCTCCCCTAGGGCAGGCTCCCACACATGCCTGTGATCTTGTGAGATCTCGTCTTTAGAGTGTTTCTTTGGCATGGAGCCTGTGTATCCCCTGCCTGCAGTGATTGCTCTGGAATGAACAGACCCCCTAAATCCCCACTGATGTGTCAGATGGGGCTGCTTTGTATGACGCTCTGTTACTTTAACTTGCAACTTTCCCATAATTTAAAAACCATTCTGCTTTCCAGCGCCTGGCAGTGATAGAAACCCACGACCTTTTCCGCAAATTCGTCTTATTTTTAAGTCGGGATGCTGAGTGCGGAGATGTCTGTGTGTGTTTAGAAGGAAGCCATACCCTTTGTTTACTGGGTAAGCATGAGTCCAGAATCTGAGTATCCCATGTCCAAAGAGACACTTTTAAGAGTGTTCCTTTGCTTTGTGGAGAGGGCCCTATGTGAATGAATTCTGAAATCCTCTCTTAAGGTCAAGGACTCTGGTTTTAAAGTCCATTATTTCCCAGTTTGGCTCAATTGGGTGGTTTCTAAAAAAGCCTGCATCATGTATGTTGCAAGGACACGTAAGTGTGGCTATAATGTAAGGCAGAAAAATGTAGGGCTGGAAGGGACTTCAAGAGGTCAGTCAGTCTAGCCCTCTGCCCTGAGGCAGGACTAAGTGGACCAAGAGGGTCATGCTAAGGGACCGAGGACACAGCGTGGGTGGAGTTCAGGAGCAGCCTCCTTCTTGCATATGTGACGTATTGATAACCTCAGCTTGCTTGCCATGTAGACACTGACACAGCAGATGTGAAATGACCTTTCCTGCGCTGATATGCTACTGGAACTTGTTGAGCTCACACCAACTCTGTGGACATAGTCAGAGGAGCTGTGTTAATTAATGAATATGAATGGCCTCTAGATTCTCTAGGTTGGCTGCCGCTCATGGAATGTGAGTGGGAAGTAAGTAAGATGGCTATAGGAGGATATTCTGGGCTAGCACACATGAGGGTGTCATGTGTGTGCTGGAAATTGGGCTGAAACCAGTGACTGCTATGAAAAGAGCCAGTGAACAACTATCAGAGCAAGAGACACATTTTGGTCACTGGACAAATGAATTGGGTCGGAATCTGTTCTTGATGCCTGCTCCAAACCCAATGTGAGCAAGTGCAGTGCCAGTGAATACACTGTATTTGCTGAATGTCAGTGACTTGGTAGATTTTTATGGATTCCAAGGCCAGAAGGTCCATTGTTGTCTCGTTGGATCTGTAATGTAAGGCCATAGAGCTTCCCAAAAGAACTCCTAGAACAGATCTTTTAGAAAGCCATCCAGTCCTGATATAAAAATGGTTAGTTATGGTGAAACCACATGCTTTGAAAAGTTGCTCCAGTGGTTAATTACCCTCACTGTTATTTGCACTTGCTTATGCCAGACCTGAATTTGGCCAGATTTCTGCAATCTGTTTAGTCCCCCAACTCATTTTAAGACATTGAAGAAGCACAGAAGGTCCTATGTGAACATCACAGTAAATGGGAATTTTGCCACTTATTTCAATGGGAGCAGGATCCAGCCCACACTAGTGTTTTTTACAATTACCCTTTCCTGCTGTCACTGCTGAAGGCAGTGAGTGTGTGTTTAGTTAACAAGTAAACAAGGAGATTATGAACAGACTGTCTGGAGCATTGGAGAGCAGCCGGGTAAGGTATTGCCCTGTACTGGTGAGAAGTGGAGAGAGTCCCCTCTTCAGTGTCCAGTAAAGGTATTATCTTCTTGCAAATGTTGCTCCTCTTCAAAGGGTTGTTGCTGGTTCTGTTTCAGGTAACCTTGTTTACTTGGGCTCCTTGAATGACCAAGTGCTAGAGGAGGAGACGGCGCACTTTGTGAGTGTGCTTATTCACATGCTGTCGTACTGCCAGAAGTATGTGTCGCAAAAGAAATCCAACCTCACGCACTGGCATCCTGTCCTTGGCTGGTTCTCCCAGAGTGTGGATTATGGGTAAGTGAGCAAGACCTCTGAGACAAGTAAGTCTGAGATTTGGTTTGTAACTTGGCCATGTTACATATGCGGTACCTTCTGTCACTCTTAGAATGGATAGCGTAGTCCCCTTAACTCCTTGCATGTCCTGAGTTGCATTTTAATTATGCAACCTTGACACTGCACTCACATGCAGCTTGTTAGCTGAGAGAAAGCCATTGTTACAACTAGGAATGTGAAAGTATAACCGTGTAGATGATTAACCAAAGAGACTGGGCTCATCGGTTAACAATTATGGTTACATGCAGGCTCCCAGTACATGCTGGCTTCCTCCTGCTCCCCACCCCCACACTGCTGTCTCTGTAGCTGCTGCAGCAGCACTGGGGGCAGGCCAGAGCCAGTATATGCAGGGAGCCAGCTTAAAAGCTGGCTCCCCACATGCATGGTTCCCAGGGACCTGAAAGCTGCCCTGTGTGTAGCCACTGAAATTGTCAGTGGTTACATGGTTACTTAATTAAATGCATTTTAATATCCTTAGTTGCATCCTGTCTGTCTCTTTCTTTCTCTTTCCCCGACTTGTCTTCTAGGTTAAATGAGTCCATGCCTCTGCTCACAAAGCAGTTGCAGCATCTCTGGGGAGTCCATCTAATTCGCATCCTTTTCAGCGATGTTCTCAGCAAGAAGTTGGTGGAGACTCAGGAGCCGACCCATCCATCGGGGCCAACTGCTTCCCCACAGAGCAGCCTTCCTATGAAAAGTCAGTTCAGTACAGGCCAGGGCATGGGCTCTGTCTTCTCAATCTTGCTGGCAGCAGTTTGACTTTCCTCCCTTTAGTCAAAGGCTTTGAGTAGTTTTGTGCAGTACCTGCTATTATGCAGCTAGAGGCAAGTTCTTTCTGGGGTGTAATCCCTGTTCTGATTACTCTAGGATGTCAGCAAGTCACTTATCTTCTTGGGGACACTTGTCTGTTTCCAAGCAGGGTGTGAATTGTTTCTCAAGTGATTTGAAGATGAAAACCGCAATTCAATCTTTGCCAACAGCCTATTACTGTTACCATCCTTCCCTTACAGTTGTTGGCTAGTATCCTAGCTTCACAGATGGAAAGTGGCACAGGGAGGTAAAGTGACTTTCCCATGGTTTCACAATCATTGGCAAAGTCTGGATTACAGCTCTGGAATTTCTGGGACACGGCCTCTTGATCTAACCCAGAGGTGGGGAATCTCAGGCTCAGAGGCTGGTTGCAGCCCTCGGCTTGCTTGGATCCAGCCCCTGAGGCTCAGTTTCCCCTTCCCTTGCAGCACAGGGGAGCCTGCACTGGTGTTCCAGCCCCTCCACTGCCCCACCACAGAGCTGGAGCACACAGTCTACTAGCCTGGGCCCTCAGTGAGGAGGTTTTTTGGTTTGTTTTTGTTTTCCTTGCTTTTCGCTTGTGTGCAGCCCCAACTGATTTTTCTGTGGGTCAGTGGCCCCTGACCCAAAAAAGGTTTCCCACCCTGATCTAACCCCTTGTAACTGCTGACTCAGTCTGCTGTAGATCCATGCTAGATATTACAACACAACTGTTGATTGCTTTTCCATTTGGGTAATGTTTGAAAGTAGAGAATGACTTGTGAATGATGTCTATGTCATCAGAGAATTTGGTGGTTATGGAGTGGAGAATGTCCCTGCAAAGCATTCTGCCATGGGGAATTGAGTGAAATCTGCAGTTCTGTGGCATGACCCACTCAACTGGTTACTGTCCTTGTTAAACCCCCATTACTATGGGTTGCGTGGTGACTCAAAATAAGACTTTGCTTGGTGATGAATGTCTGTCTCCTAGACCCATGTGCATGTGTCTCCCTTTATCTCCTACCAGATCTTTTCAAGCGAGCCTTCCAGAAGTCTGCCTCTGTTCGCAACATCCTCAAACCAGTTGGAGGCAAGCGGGTGGATTCAGTAGAGGTGCAGAAGGTGTGCAGCATCTGTGTGCTGTACCAGACAACGCTGACGACTCTAACGCAGATCCGGCTGCAGATACTCACGGGTCAGTGAGGGGAGGGTATGCGGGGTTTTTATTTCTTCTTCAGGACACCTTTTAAAATTGGGAGGGAAATCTTCTAAAGATATAAACTTCGGCCTCTCACTGATTCTACTTGTAGTTTTATTACAAAGGACTATTTATTGACCAGGTGGATGGAATCATACATCTGATCAATACCATTCATCGCTCCTTATCAAATGCAAAAGCAAGTTCTGCTGCAGTGAAACCTGCTTACTTTTTATCAACTGTGCATCTGGCTCAATGTCTTTGAATAATAACCATTAGTACTATTCTTTATGTGATGGTCTTGTTGATTGCTTTAGCTATATTAAGAACAAATTATTTCTCTTACTAGAAAGGCAGGAGCAGGGGTAAGCAATCACGTGGTCTAGTAGCTATAACAGGAAACTAAGAGCCAGACTCCTGAATTCCGTTCCTGCTGCTGCTGACTATGACCTTGGAAAACTTGCATGGCCTTGCCCTTTGCGCCTTGCTTCCCCATCTCTGCATGATGCTGGCAGGGGGCTGTTCCAGCTCGGCTGGGCCCGCTGTGCCATGGGCAGGGGCTGCTCAGGCCAGGCCCACTGGTTAACCCCATAAACATGTTGATAAAGGTGATGCGTACCAGATAACTGGTTAACCCTTTTCATCCCTACCGACTTTCCTCTTCACCAGTAGATAGTTTTGCACAGTGCTTTTTTTGGTAAGAAAAAAGGTGCTGGTACTCCAGGCTCAAAGTTATTGTGCAAAAAAAAAAAAAAAAGTCTGCGCCGGGGGCCAAAATGCAGTTGCACGCTTCCGTTGGGAGCCCAGCTGCCCCAGAAAATAGGTGCTGGTACGCCAGAGGGGAATCCCATTCAATTCAGTTAAGATGGGAAAATAGGTGCCGGTACGCCGTCCCGGGGTGTACCGTCACAAAAAAAACATTGGTTTTGCACAATAACATTGTTGCAATTGGTCATATTTGTTTTTCCCTGCATACAGGGGAAAGAGCTGTATTAAGGTTTTCTTTCTTTTGTTTTCCTTCCTTCAGGTCTCACTTATCTTGATGACCTGTTGCCCAAATTGTGGGCCTTTATCTGTGAACTGGGACCCCAGGGTGGATTAAAACTCTTCTTGGAATGCTTGAATAATGACACTGAGGAATCCAAGAGACTGCTAGCCATGCTGATGCTTTTTTGTGACTGCTCAAGACATCTAATCACGTAGGTTACTAGAAGAAGGCTTTTCCTATGGAATTTGAATATACAGCTTGAATATTATTGGCGTGAGTAGGGTGGAGAGCCAAAATGCCACTGTAATTGCATATAGATAACTAAAATGCAAGAGCCAAAACTGCATGCTTTGCAAAGAGTGAGTTGTGTAAAGGACGGACATGTGGTAGGAAAGGTAACTACGTACTACGATTGTGTTGGGCAGCCCATGGGCCACATTCAGCTTTTTGGGGTTCTGTGTGTGGCTCACGACACATTTTGTTTACCATTGCTCACGTGCAGGGTTGCCAGTTGCTGCTGATTTTCTTTCACGTATGTGTTTTCCTACTGGTATTACTAAACTGACATGCACATAAAACAAAGGCATGTGAAGTGAGGTGTGTGCTGATTGCACACAATATTGATTGTGAGAGCCATGTGCTCCCTCTGCATCCAGTCAGAGTGCTGCTACAGTTACATTGGCATACCCTGCAAATTCTAAGTATGCAAGTGCAGTTAGCAAGACAACCCTGTCCTGGGAGAGCATCTTAATGATGACAATTTTGCAGCCTGCTCACTAGTCTTTGTTGCCCATTGCAGTACTGCAGCATTGAGAGCCCAAGGAGTACTTTTTCTCAATGCTGGTATGCAACAATTGAATCTAAACACAGGGCAAATTCTTCAGAGGCACACATCGTGCTTTAAGAAGGGGTATTGGCTGGCTGGCTGGACACTTCACTGGAAGCCTATATATCTGGATCTGTTCCCAGACACGAGTGTTTTGCAATTTCTAAATGAAAAGCCCTCTATGTGGTACCATAGTGGGCATAATTTATTTCTGAGACTTTTTGTGATCTTATAAACTCAGATATTGATCAGAATCAATAAATATGGTTTGTTTAGGGGTTTAGCTTCTGTTTTTAGCCATCACGGGAAATGAGAACTCCCAGTAAATGTCAGGCAAAATGCCCCTCAAAAAGCCTTTTCGAAAGGGAAACAAGCCAACATTTGTTTTCCCTTCCAGAATTCTTGACGACATTGAAGTCTATGAGGAACAAATCTCATTCAAGGTGGAAGAACTTGTTACCATCTCTTCTTTCCTAAATTCTTTTGTGTTTAAGATGATCTGGGATGGAATTGTGGGTAAGTGCTTCAGCGGTGTCATTGAGGAGAGCATGGTAAGAACATAAGAACAGCCAGACTGGGTCAGACCAAAGGTCCATCTAGCCTGGTGTCCTGTCTACCAACAGTGGCCAATACCATGTGCCCCAGAGGGAGTGAACAGAACAGGGAATCATCAAGTGATCCCTCTCCTGCCACCCATGCCCAGCTCTTGACAAACAGAGGCTAACGTCACCATCCCTGACCATCCTGGCTATTGAGTATTTAATGGACCTAAACTTCATGAATGTATCTAGCTCATTTTTGGACCCTTTTGAACTCATTCTAAGTAGTAGCAAATGGTTGAATCCAGAGGCTTCTGCCAACGAGCTGACATGATTGAATACTGTTCACTGAAACTGTTAGATTCTTTGGGTGTTTGAAATGAAACTATCCACCGTTCAGGTGTTCAGATACCTGTGCCATGTTGGGATACCATGTAAAACCAGCCAGTTAGTGTTTTACTACAGTGAGAATTTATGGGGTATCTTTTTCAAAATCTGCACCTCTTACAAAACAACACTTAAATATGCAATTATATACATGAACCCAGTGAATGCATGATTTGTGTGCGTGTGACATGTGCATGAATAGCCTAGCCAATCTGGGCCTAGAAAAAGGGATATATTTTTCTCTTAATGACTGTGTAAAACAATAATTACATCACACACCAAAGCAGGATGGTGGTGGTGCTGGGGGGAGTAAGGCCACTCTGTGTCCATGGCTTCTGATGTTAAGTAGGTTCTAGTAAAGCATGGCTGTACTTGCTACTTCAGCTCTGTGAGTTTTCAGAGAGGAATATATTCCAACTTGGTAAATCTATGCCGAATTGGAAGAAGATTGTTGGATACCCATATAAATATCATGTAGATCTAAGTGTGTTTACCTTTTGCTGGTGCTGGTTGTGGTGGCCAGTAACAGGACCAAGGGATTCAATCCTGGATCCTAAGAGGTATTGAACACTTGTGTGTGAGAGAATGAGAGGCTGAGCCCTTTCAATTTCCCTAAAGCCAGTGGAGGTGAAGGACACTAAGCCTCCTGGGTTTGCAGTGGGAAAAGGAGTGGCTCTCTGCTTGGTGTTGGTCACTGGTATGTTTCTGTGTATGTCTCTTTTGTAGAAAATGCCAAAGGAGAGACGCTGGAGTTATTTCATTCTGTTCATGGCTGGCTGATGGTTTTGTATGAAAGAGATTGTCGCCGGCGCTTTGCTCCTGAGGACCACTGGCTGCGAAAGTGAGTGCTGGAACCTCACACAGGGCCATGTACAATTGCATGGCTTTCTCATCGCAGCAGCCCTTGTCTTCGCCATTTTGAACTATGTCACATGGTCACACGTGGAACTTCCTTAGTGTTCTGCTGTGCCAGCCACAGTTGTTCGCTGTGTTCTATTTGCCTTGGCTGGACACTTCAATGAGTCCCCAGTGACGGAGCTTCCCTTGCATCTCTAGAGCAATAATTTTCTGTGCATCAGTATCACTTGTACATGCTACAAATTTCAGAACCCTCCAAGTCCCATTTTTAGAAGGGATTTAAGCTCCTGAATCTCTTAGGTGCTTTTAAAAATGTTACTGCCACTGATTTTGCCAAGCCTGGTTTTCTCTGTGTGTTTCTTAGGGGCTCTGAATATGTGTCTTGCTTTTTAAGGGACCTCAAACCCAGTGTGCTCTTCCAAGAGCTGGACAAAGACAGGAAACGAGCTCAGCTGCTCTTGCAGTACATCCCACATGTCATCCCCCACAAGAATGTGAGTAGGATGTGGGCAGGAGGGCTTTGAGTGAAGTGTGCCCTGCTACGGCCCATCCTGTGGGTGAGCAAAAGGGACTTGAGCTTCAAGGGTTTTCCAGTGCTGAATCCACATCTCAAAAGCCCAGTTAAAATACAGTGGATGCTGCTTATTAGCGATCTCTCATTTCCCAGCAAGAAGTTGCTAATAACCACAAGTTGCCCATGGGTGAAAGGCCTATGCCCAAGACAGTGTGGGGCAGCCTGTGGTCAGGCACTGGTAGCCCAATAGGAAGGAATACAGCAGTCCCAGTGCTTCAGAGTGGGAGGGAGGCTATGGGTAGGGCACCAGAGGGTAGGGCAGGGCTGTAGTCTGTATCCATGAGAACTGAAGACACCATCTCTAGGAGGGTGCGGGGATGCAGGTTCCATCACTGCTCCATCCTCATCCTGCCTCTGTTCCACCCCTTCCCCCAAATCTTTACCTTTCTCTGCCCTTCCCTTTTGTGGCTCTATTCTGTTCCCCTGCTCCAAGCTCCCTCCCCTGAGTGACAGGAACTGGGAGATTACCTAGGGGTCTGATATAAGGAAGCAGTAAGAGTTGCCCGCAAATTCCCCCTCCCCCACACTCCATACTCACCATGGCAAGGGGAGCAGGAGTGACCCGACAGCCTGCTCCACTCCGCCCTGCCATTCTCTCCTTGCCCAGTGCACCATACATCTCTGGGACATTGGGAAGTAGAGCGCCCAGTGGCTGTGGCGTGCTGTTTCCTGGTGCAGTGGAGAAGTGGAGCCCAGTAGGGTGGGATGGAGTGGATCAGACTATTGAGTTGCTCCAGCTCCTGCTGCTGTGGTGAGTGCAGGAGGGGGCCAGACTCCTGCTGCAGCCCCGAACCAGGCCCCCAGGTAATTCCCCAAGTCCTGTCTATAGGATGGTTGAGATGGCTGCTGCAGGGCCCCCAAGCACAGGGCCTGGAGCAGCTACCACAAACTATGGACAGGATGGCTCTGACAGAAGGTGTAAGGGGCCCACAAGGCTGTACAGTATTTATCTCTGCACTCTCTGTGCTGTTCCCTGCCCTGGACCTGGGAGCCCTGGCTTGGCATATCCCTGTACTTTCTTGCCTGGTTGCACCTGCACAAGCTTGCCTGTAGATGGGGCTCTCCTTGGGAAGGGGACTCTGACACTCCAGAGCCGGGTGCCATGCAGAGGGAGAGATGCTGTCTGGGCTCCCAGTTCTCCTGCTACCTGTACAAAGCTCAGCTGCAGCTCAGGGTCCATGCTCAGCGCACCCCACTGCTTTCCCTCGCTGCAGCCCCACAAATGTGCCTGCAGCTGTGGGGTGCCAGGGGCCTGCAAGGCTGCATGGCAAGAAAAAAGAAGTTGTCAGTAAGAGTTATGACTGCTCCTGATATCCAAATCCCAGTTAAGAGGTTACAGTCAACCGGACAGGCTCTGTTCTCCACAAAATGTTGCTATTAACCAGAATTTGTCAATATCAGGATTGCTAATAACCAGCATCCTCTTCTTTTCCTTTAGAGAAGAGGATCTTGTTTGTGAGAACAGTTCCTTCTTCCCAGCAATTCACACTGGTAGCAGTGCCCCAGCAGGATAAATACAGACCTGCCAAGCTATCCCTTTCCAGAATGCATCTCGCTGGACCCTGGGATTCAAGGGAGGGCTTTCCCATGCCCAGCCACTATGTTCACTAACTGGGAACCTTCCTGAACAAAACACAGCAGATTCTCTCTTAATTGTGTGAGGAAAGAATGTCAAAAAGATATTATGGGCTAGATCCTGCTCACTTTCTCTGGGCATGATTTGCCGACATCAGTGGATCTGCCCCTTTGAGATGGGCAAGTGGGATTTAGGCCTGGGTATAATCTCCCTTAGCTAAAGTTCCTCCTTTATATTGCAGTGGTTTGTGAAAGCAACAGTATTTATGTGCTCTATTTGTCTATGTCTGGTACTGACTGTCCATCCAGGTGGGGGGTGCAGCATGCATACCTTTCTCCAGGTGCCATGCAGAGACTCACAATCTGACACTGTTAGCCTCTCTTGGATTTTCTTTTCAGAGGGTTCTTCTTTTCCGAAACATGGTGACAAAGGAGAAAGAGAAGCTTGGGCTGGTTGAAACCAGCTCTGCATCGCCTCATGTCACACACATAACTATCCGCCGCTCACGCATGCTGGAGGTGAGTGGCTCAGCCCAGAGAAGCAAATTAGCAGCCAGGGTCTTGGTTTGTTGGAGACTGTGCCATGAATATGGGGTTCAGGGCTTGTCCGTGTCTTGATCTAGGTCCCTTTGTGGTGCCCCTTTCCATAGTTTCCGAGCATGTTTAACAACGGAAAAAGCAAAAGTGTCTTTCCTTTTGTTCTTTGACAGCCTGCAGGAACATTTTCCAAGTGTGTGTCATGTTGTCTTGACTTTGAAAACCTTACCTGAGGGATAGCTAAGCCCAAGGAAGGCGTTAGTATCCAGTTCCGAACTAGGGATATAAAATCCTGTGTATTTGGCTAACCAATTAAATGTGAAGTTTACTTCTCGTTTAACTGGAAAACCAAGTAAAGGAGACTGCTCCAGCCCTGGGCTTGAGTGCTGCTTCCCCACGGACATCCGGAGCAGCCTCTATCCACAGCAGGCCCAGCAGGGCTGAAGCAGCCCTCTGCCCAAGACGGGTGGGGAGCTGCTCCAGCCCCCACCGGTTAATCTTTCACATACCTATTCTGAACATGATGAGGTTCCTGGTCATTCTTGTGGCTGTGACAGTTCTGTTGTATGCATTCATGAGCCTCCGACTCTGACTGTCAGGGAAGGGCATGGATGGGGAGATTGTTCTAGACGTGCGGAATTACAGTAATTCCTGAATGTGTGGATGACTGGGTCTGAGCACTGCTTTCTGGCCAGTTGCCAATAGGAGTGGATGTATTTTGCCACCCTGGGAGTTTGGGCATCCAGTAGTAGGGGGCTTCCCAACGCCACGGGCTGACATAGCAATCTGAGGACAGATGGGTTTGATACTGGGGGAGGAGGCAAGTTCTTCAAAGTGCTTCTGTTTTTCTCTCAGCGGCACCTCAGACTTGCCTGGGTTCACCTTAAGCCAGGGAGCTGCTGATGAGGCTGGGAAAAGGTGCTGCCCATTTGATGGGATGGAATCTAGCACCGGGGTTCCTGTTTTTTCCAGGGTTGATGGTTAAATAAGTGCCTCAGAATCTCCAAACTAAGCTAAGGCCCAGGCTGTGCTGAGGCTCTCAGAATGGAGCATCCCCAGATACATGCTTTGTACAGCCTGCAGAAACCAGAAGGGTTGAGTGGTGGAATCAGCATTGGTTGTGCTCCTTTCAGTAGAGCAGGGCTTGTTTTCTTTGCTGGTGTGTATGGATTTTATTTAGAAAGCTCTTTTGGCACCAAAATGGTTCCTTCCCTAATGGAGACTGGGTGGGGGGGGCAGCCTGCTTTTCCATGTAACGGTAGCATTTGTGAGTCCTTCTGTATGGCTAATGTGTGGCAATTCCTACCTGGGCAGGATGGATATGAACAGCTAAGGCAGCTGTCCCAGAATGCCATGAAGGGAGTTATCCGAGTGAAGTTTGTGAATGACCTGGGTGTCGATGAGGCTGGCATTGATCAAGATGGTGTTTTCAAAGAGTTCTTGGAGGAGATCATAAAGAAGGTGTTTGACCCTGCACTCAACCTCTTCAAGGTACTGATGCTGGGCTGTAGAAATCGGTTCAGATTGCCCCCCAGCCTGAAACGACCAGTGAAAACTGGCCCTTGTTCACAGCAGTGTTCTCTTGTCTCTCCACTGTGTTTGTGCAGACAACCAGTGGTGACGAGAGGCTGTACCCATCCCCGACGTCCTACATCCACGAGAACTACCTCCAGCTCTTTGAGTTTGTGGGCAAAATGCTCGGAAAGGCTGTGTATGAGGTAAGTCAAAAGAGGCCATCACTTGGATGTTTCTAGCTTTAGTACAGTGTTGTTCATGCACAACTCATTGCAGCCCTGTGGATGTGCAGGCAAACTATCAGTGGGTGTTGCGATCTGTTAGTGGCATGCAGAGGAGGGCAGAATGGCCCAGAGGAATGCTACATCAGAGGAATGCTACATCAGAATAATGCTGGGTTACAAGATTTCTGCTGGGCTAGGACTCCCAAAGGGAATTAGGTGCCCACATGTCCTACTGACATGCAGCTTGCCTGGCCTGCTTTGAAAATGCCAGCCTGGATGGTCTTGCTTCTTGCAGTTTAGAGCCAAAAGAGACCATGTGACCTCCCATATATCTCAGGCCATTGGATGTCACCCTCCTACCCTAGATTGAGCCTAATGACTTTGGCTGAACCAATGAATTTTAATTTGCATAGGACTCTGAACCGTTGCTTGCCACAGGCAGAGAACAGCAGACACTGAGGGGCTTCTAGCATCCAAGGCCCCTGCGGTGGCAGAGGATTGATTAGGTGAAATATGCCCAAGTATCCAATGAAAAATTCACTCAGTAGCTACAAAACTTAAAAGGAATTGGCCAAGTCAGTGTAGGGGGGGCTCCCTCTGCGGCCACCACTTCTGCTGCTGATTAATCAATCCACTGCCATGCTGTAACGAGCTCTGTAGTCCAAAGGCAGGCCAGGCCATGACATTTGCCAGCTGGAAAAGAACAGCACCATGAGAGAGAAGTTTTGCTTTCACTTCCAAAAGTGAGTATGTCTCGTATTTAAAGGGAAAGCCAAGATGCGGAATTAGAGGGACAGCTTAGGCTAAATATAAGAAATCTGCTAGACCAAAGAACTGTCTCCTGGAAATAGAGGAAACTGCTGAGTGCTGAGGGAAGGGTTAGATGATTGGTGTAAGCCAGGCATGTCAAACTCAAAGCCTACTGAGGGCTGCACAAACGAAAACTGGTAGCTTTCAGGGCCACCTAGGGTTCCTAGATGGTTTGCCCAAAAAACAAAAAAATTGTCGAGTGTAAAAAAAAAAAAAAAAAAAAAAAAGGCATTTTAGGTGCCAGGCAGAATACCGGACACCTGGCAACCCTAGGGCCACCAAAGAAAATGTACTTTGTCGGAAAGTCATAGTTATTTATTTTATAGATTATGTTTTAGGTATATAATATTACAATAATTTGATATGTACAATTGTTATTTGCTCATATTAAATATTTTTTTAATTAAATATAAATTTAAGGTACTTTTAAATATTGTATATGATACATAACTTGTTTTGTTGAAATAAAAACAAGTATAGACCATGGTTAATCAAATAGAACAGGCTTCTGTGAAAATTTCAGATACTTTGTAAGTTTGAGATTTTGCATAAACATAATTATTCATGCAATTGCAAAAAATTGACATATTTATTGATATAAAATTAATATACATTTTGTGATTATTTGGGCATAAATAAATAAAAAACAAAATATTAACAAAATAACCACTTCTGCTCCCCTAAAGACAGGCACTCCCAAACCTCCATTTTAACCCAATCCCCCTCCTCCCCCAGAGCCAGCCCCTCCAACCTAATGCCTCCCCCAGAGCCAGGTACTCCCAGCACCACCTAACCTAATGCCTCTCCCCTGCCCCAGAGCCAGCCCACCCAACCTAATGCCCCCCCCCCAACCTAATGCCTCGCTCCCTCCCCCAGAGCCAGGCCCTCCGAACTAATACCTGGGTCCCGGAGTCGACGTTGCCGCCTGACGCACTGGGGCGGCGTGAGTGCAGCGGTCAGTTGTGAGTGCCTGCTGTAGCACCCAACGCAGAGCACCCAGCCAACCGTGAGCGCATGCGCAGAGCAGCCTGGCCGGCCGTGAGCAGTTGCTGCGGCACAGAGCGGCCTGACTGGCTGCGAGCAGGCATTCGGCCACATGCTGTGAGAGGCCAGTGGGCTGCACTTCATTCATTTATAAAAATGATCTGGGGCCCCAAAAAATTTTGATCAGGCCTCATGCAGCCCGCCAAACGCCAGTTTGACATGCCTGGTGTAAGCCATTTCTATTGTCAGCAGTTTCAGAAGGACACTTAGCCATGCCCCTGTCTCTTGCCCCTCTGCACAGGCAGTGCTCTGACACTGATCATTTCTGTACATCAACCCACTCAATAATGCTAATGCATTCCATTGTCGGCATCAGTTCTCTTCATACATACACTGCCATCTCTGCACAGGATAGAGTCATGTTCTCCAGGAGCTCATGGATTGGGGAAGGAATAGGGTCCCAGGTATGTTCCATGTGGCTGGCAGTCTGTACCTGCTCTGCTCACAGAAATGTCCCCATCACCTGCTTAAGATGCTGTTATGTGAGCAGAGCCTCTCTCAATCTGCATCCATGCTTGGAGTTGTATATCCAGGCCAGTGTTCAGAGCAAAGCAGTGGGATCCCCATTCCTAGGTTTTTTGCCCTTCTGCACCAGTGACTCACTGGCTCACTGTGAGCACGTTACTTCCCCTCTCATGTCCTGGTCTTTAAAGTAGGGTAATATCTGCTGCTTATCACAAGGGGTGATCGAGGGTTCATTAATATTTGTAACTAGCTGGAGTTACCCGGCGTTGCTCGGGAAACCGGAGGAACAAAATGTAGAAAAACAGTAGTCCGTTATCTTTTTTTTTGAATGGTAGAAAAGTTGCACTGATTTCTATAGGGATTAAAATATAGGGTCCGTGTCATCCCCGGGGGTGGGTGCAACCCCGGGTGGAGGGTAGGTTACACGCGGGAGGGGCGCCCCAGCTCGCGCCCAGGGCTGCAGGTGCTGTGGAGGGCAGGGCAGGTGCCCAAGCCATTGTGCAGGTGGGGGTCGGGGCACTGCGTGCTGGCACGAGGAGAGGGGGGGCAGAGGGTCGCTTATGTAACCTCGTGGGCAGGAGGGGGTGAATCCCGGATGGCGCTAGGGGCTGCAGGTGGCAGGCACAGGACCTAGGGTAGGCGGGGCGGCCCCTGCAGCACAGCGTGGTGGGTTAGTTTTATATTTTTACAGCTTGAGCTCAGGCCCAAAAGTATCTTAAAACCTTCTCCTGGAAGAAAGGCTATCCCATGCAAAGTTTGGTTGCGGTAGCTCTTAGAGTCCAAGTTATTAGTGCACAAACATACAAACATTCTCCTTTATATATTAGATGTGCTTTAAGAACTTCCTGTGCTAGGAGCTTATAGAAAGACAAGACATGACCTCCTCCCTCACCCACCCCATGAAACAGTGCTTCTGAATCTCAAGATACTCTTTAGAGATGGGGCTGCAAAGTGGTGGGCTCTTGAGAGGATGTGATCTGTTTTCAGTGAGCAAGCTGTATTTTTGCCTCCGTACAAGTCAGAAGCTTGCAGCTTATCTTACAGGGCTGGCAGCTGGTGATGTTGTACATGGCTCATAAAAATGGATGCTCACGCTTTCTCTCTCCGGCTAATTACAGGGGATAGTTGTAGATGTTCCCTTTGCTTCCTTCTTCTTGAGTCAGCTGCTTGGGCACCATCACAGTATCTTCTACAGCTCAGTGGATGAACTTCCGTCTCTGGACTCAGAGTTCTACAAAAACCTCACCTCGATTAAGGTCTGAGCAATATGTTCCTTGCCTTCCCACTTCACTGTAAGGCTACGCCTAGACTACAAACCTTTTTTGAAAGAGGCTTTTTCAAAAGATACTTTTGAAAAAACCTCTTTCGAAAAAGCGCGTCTAGACTACAATCAGTACTTTCGAAAAAGCACAGTTTGCATTACATAGCGCCTTTTTTCGAAAGAGCAGTTTTGAAAAAAGGCTTCCTTGTAAAATGAGGTTTTCCACGGTCAAAAAAACTGCTGCATTCTTTCGATTTACTTTCAAAAACGCGGCAGCAGTCTAGACACGGGAAGTTTTTTTCGAAAAAAGGCCACTTTTTTAAAAAAAACCCTGTAGTCTAGACACACCCTAACTGGTGCTGCTCAGAGGTCTACAAGAGGATGCCAGCAGGGGTAGATGTGAACTTTTGCCTGCCAGGTTAATTCCAAAAGCCCTTTTAAAGGAGGTAGTTTGGGCTAGTGGCTACAGCCCTGGCTGGGGCGTGGGTGAGTTGTGTTCTTCTCCCAGTTCTGGTGCCTGTTTTGCAACTTTGGGCAAGCCATAGCCCATTCTGTGCCTCTGTTTCCCCCATCTGTAAATGGGATGAGTGACTTTTTTGTAAAGTAAGTTGAGATCTGCAACTGAACAACATTGTATAGGAGCTGGGTATTAGTAATGACCTCAGACGCTAAAATTCCTCTTTCCTCTTGTATTGAGGAGAGGTGTTTCTCTTTCTACCTGCTGTTAGATGCAGCAAGCTTAATATTTCTAGCAAATGCCCCCTTCCTGTGCACCACTGCTTGTGTTAATTGAAAAGCTGTTCTCTTTGTTAGCTGTGAAAATGCTTATGCTTGTAAGAGCGGTTCAAACAGTAGGTGGCAGTGGGGTGTGTGGGATTTCTTGCTACAGGTAAAGCAGGGGGTAGGGGAAAGGGTGCTAGCGGTCTAACCACAGAATTGGGAGCCAGAGATTTCGACGTGCTACTTTTTGCTCATAGGTTGACACCCTTTTTTACCTCGAGGCAGTCACCCCTCCTGTCTGCCTCAGGGTAGAGTATCTGGGAGGATCACTTACAGGGAGAGTGATTCTCCGTGGTTGAGCACTGACTCCATTCATCCCATCTGTCCTCCCATTAGCGCTACGATGGAGATATCAGTGACTTGGGCTTAACGCTCTCCTATGATGAAGACGTAATGGGTCAGGTAGGCCTTGCATGTCTTGGTGCTCATTTCCCCTTCAAATTTAGTCTCCTTTCTGCTCCTCTCTCTTTTTCCTATCCATTTCCTCACACCTGCTCAGAGCTGCAAGCAAGCTTCTGTGCCCTGGCAGCCTGTTTTCATGGTGACTGGGAAAGGATATTTCAAGCCTTTTGTTGTAAATTTCTAGCAGTTCTCTTGAGTGAGTGACTCCCATTCACCTGGTGTGTTCTGTCTGCCTGTCTGATATTCCCACACAGAGCTTTCTGTGGGAACCAGCTCTGGTGATCCACCCACATCACTGTCCATTACTGTGGACAAGCCTTTAGTGCTCCAGATAGAGGGATATGAATTCAAGCATTCCTCAGTGTAGGCCAGGTTGACTCCTGAGGACATATATGCTTATTTCCTGCTCGTGTCTTGTGCAAGACACAGGAAAGAAACCCACATGCAGTCTGACTTGCTAGCAGTATGCCCTCTCAATGAAATATGCTCAGTGTTTTCACAAGAGGTGTTTGTGATTGCTTGGAATCAACACGTTTTGTTTGCGTAGCTGATTGAGGACATGAGGTGCACTTTATTCAGTTATACTTCAACCTTTGGATTCTTATAGGCCATTTCAGATCTGTAATGCAGATACACCAAAAGGAATCGCTTTCAGTTACGTCTAAATTTGTTAGCCTGGTGCTTTTTCTGGCTGAAATATGTCAAGCTTGTCCCCAGTTTGAAGTGAATTACTGTAGAAAGTGTGATCCAGAATGCCCCTCCCACACACACTTTGAAGAAACAAGCAAATGGAAAAAGAGATGCTTTTATCCTCTGTACACTTTTTGTTTAGTGAGTTTTTTGGTGGAAAGTTGAAATTTGGCAGGGATATGGTAGTCACTAGGGATATCAAGGGCTAGTTGACTAGTCAACAATCTGATAAGCAAATGCAGAAAGAGGCACCAAGGGTGGGGAGGAAAAGGGGATACTTCAAAGCGGCAGTGCTGTGTGGAGCCTGGGGCCAGACCTTGGGCTCCACCCGGCGCTGCCGCTTTGAAATGCCGCGTGCAGCCCAGGGCCAGCTGGAGTGTCTCCCTGTTACACGCGGTGTTTCACAGTGGCAGTGCCACATGAAGCCTGGGTCAGTGAGGATGTTACCATGCGGTGCTTTTGCCTTTGAAGTGTAGCAACAGCCCAGGCTGCCACGGACAGAGGCTGCTTAGCGACAGCTTCTCCTGCCCTTTCCCCACCCCAACAGCCTCTGTCCGTAGGGAGCTCGGAGCCCCGAGGACAGGGGCTGCTGCTACCCTGAACTGCTGCTTCTGTATCAGAGGCAGCAGTGCAGGGCAGCAGGCAGTTAGTCTGGGCGGGAGCCGGTTTTTAAACTGGCTCCCTCACAGACTGGCTCCTGATACAGAGGCAGCAGGGTGGGGCAGCAGGGGGCTCTCCAGGAGTGGGGCTGGGAGTGCACTGGCTGCCAGCCCTGCCCCTGGGGACTATCACGTAATCATGTAACTGATAAGATTTTATGTGGTTACATGACTGTTCAGTTACCTGATAGCTAACATTCCTACTTTTCATGGTTTCGTTCTTCACCCTTATAGTTCTTTGCATGTTATTTGTGTGCAGTGCTCATGGCATATGGTAATGGAGAAAAAGTGACAAGCTGGCTCCATTGGGCAATTCCCCACTGTTCAATTTCTGTGCTTGTATTGAAATGAAATGCTGGTTTGGGAGAAGAAATGGGATTATTGTTTAACATTTAAATCCTAACATTTTATTGTAAAAGAGAACCATAAAATACTAATTACTAAGTCCCAGTTTCTGAAAGGCTTCTTTGTCCAGGGAAGTGTTCAGGCAGTAATTAGCAATATAATCATTTCTTCCCTCAGCTTGTTTGCCATGAACTTGTTCCTGGAGGGAAGACCATTCCTGTTACCAACGAAAATAAGTAAGTAAAGCAATTAGATTTGTAAGGTCACCACTGTAAAATACTTCATTCTGGTTCCTTGGGCTTGTATCTGGAATAGATTGAGATGGATTCGAGTAGAATGCGCCCATAAATATCTTAATAGAATTTACTGGTTACACTTCATCGGCAGAAATTGGATTCAATTCGATTTGCAAAATAAGAATTGACAATTTACTTTTTGAAACAGCACTTCTGAGGTCAAAGGCACACAGTCTGCGATATTCAGAGGGATTTAGTGATGGTTATAGATAGAGACAGATGGATTCAAAGCAATTCAGGCACACGGTCTTGAGCACAGAGGGCACAGCTGCTGAAAGACACCTTGGAGCAGACAGATTCTCTCAGAATGATAGCATGTGGCAGTTGTATGCTGTTCTTCAGAAGACGCAGTGATGAATTCAAATGCAGCAGACAGTGGTGCTTAGACACAGGAAACCAGAGGAGACGCTGAGCCCTGGAGCTATTTTCACAGATAACCAGCTTTAGATAGTTATCATAAATGTCAGTTGTGAAAGCCTAAAAACCAAGCTCTCTCCCCCCACCCCTTTGTTCCACAATCCCCATTCCCCACCACCGATTAAATCTCTGATGCAGATGCGTGTCTAAACTCTTTATCTGCAGTGTGCTCTTGAACAGCATGTCAGGACTGTGTTCAACCTGGAGACTCATCTGCCTCGGCTGCACTTTAAAATTGCATGCCCCCAATCTTAATCTTCCTCTGAGACCAGATCAGTGAGTTCCCATTTGAAAGGAATATCTTTTTGCTTGTCCAAAAGAAGGTCGTAAATCCTGCGTGTCACTCTGCTCACAATGCACAGAATTTAGAATCACACAGTGGCAGCTGGGGAAAGGAAACTGAAAAAAACGTGTAATAACGGAGGCAATCTAGAACGGTTCTTGTCACAGTCTTTGAGTTAGCTTGGGTTACAAACTTGGTGCCAGGTTAAGAGGATTGGTGTCTAACATAGGCAGGGGAGGGAATGTCAGTAAAATAGCTAGATGGATGGTTCTCTGCAGAGATTGTGTTTCTATCTCAAATGAGAGAACAGTTTGTTTTGGGTGGATTCTGACAGTGCTTCAGATAGATCCCCTGTTTCACTAACTGCTGCATCTTGGAAAACTCCGTTTCAAGATATTGCTAACTCTGGATCCCTTTAATGCCATTTCAGATGAGACCTCTTCAGAGGAGGCTATATTTGTCCTATAAGACCATAAGAATGGCCACACTGGGTCAGGCCAGAGGTCCATCTAGCCCCATATCCTGTCTTCTGACAGTGGCCAATGCCCAGCGTCCTACATGGAATGAACGGAACCAAGTAATCATGAAGAGATCCCTCTCCTGTCACCCATTCCTAGCTCCTGACAAACAGAGGCTGGGGACACCATTCCTTCTCATCTTGGCTAATAGCCATTGGTGGACCTAACCTCCATGAGCTTATCTATTTCAAAGAGGTTTACTTAGTTCTCTGAGTTTCTTGTGGAGTATACAGTGCTTCAAGAAAAATTGTTTTTATGAACAAATAAACCCAGTACTTCTAAGGAGCTGATTAACAGCAACTAGCTGATATATGGCCAGTGTTTTGACCATGTACATATTGTAAGTGCTCAGCATTCTTGGAAGTTCTGTGTCAGGGCTGAGAAGGGCTGTCAGACCCTTACAGAATGGGGAAAACAGCTGCTATAAGATCTTACAAATACCCTCTTTCTGCAGGATATGCACAGCCATCCAGATGAAATGATTTTGTGTGTCATTTGTTTGGCTGAAAGAATTGTTGGAGAGTTCTGTACAAAAGCTGAGTAGGAAGAAGTCTCTGTCATTGCTTTCCTGCTCACCCATGGGGGTGAAATATGCCCTAGCAATCAGGTCGACCCCTCCCACTGAAGTCAATGGTCATGAATCTTTCCATAGACTTCAGTGAGCCCGGGATCAAGGCCCTGTGTTCTTTTTGAGCAGTACATTGTAAATGAGGAAAGTGCCATGCCAGTGGTAGTGTGTTGGGTGTCCTCTGATTTTCCCCTCCTTCCCTTGCACAGAATCAGCTACATCCACCTCATGGCTCATTTTCGGATGCACACACAGATAAAAAGTCAGACGGCTGCGCTCATTAGTGGCTTCAGGTCGATAATTAAACCTGAATGGATTCGGATGTTTTCTGCACCTGAGTTACAGCGGCTCATATCTGGTGACAATGCTGAAATTGACCTAGAGGACTTAAAGTAAGTGAGCAATTCAGTCACCTTGTTCTGCTATCCAACAGACCAGTTATACTGTTAGATAGCGGTCTCAGAGGGGGAGCAGTGTTTGTTGTTTTTGAAGATAGAAACTAATAGTCCTGTGGCACCTTAGAGACCAACAGATTTGTTAGGGTCATGGGTTTTCATGTGTAAAACCCACTTCACCAGATGAATGAGAGTGGAAATTACAGAGGCAGGGGTGTATATATATGAAAGTATAACAAATTTTCTCTTGATGTATTTTCACATATATATACCCCTGCCTCTGTAATTTCCACTCCCATCAATCTGATGGAATGGTTTTACTCATGAAAGCTTCTGCTCTAATAAATGTGTTAGTCTCTAAGTCCTAATCTACATTAGGGAGTTATTTTGAAATGACAAGCAGGGCCTCCACACTACAAAGCCCATTATTTCAAAATAAGGGGCTGGTTATTTTGAAATAATAACTCCTGCTTTCCACGAGGAATAAAGCTTATTTCAAAATAGTGGTAGTGTAGATTCTCCACTGCTGCTGTTTCGAAATAACATTCCCCAGAGTCATTCAGATTAATTACTCCCCAGGGTTTCCTGGGGCTCTAAATTGAGGAAGCACATCCACATTAAGGGAGCCTGCCTCAGACTAATTTTGAGGCTTCTCTGTAGTGTGGACATGCTATTTTGAAATGGTTATTTTAGAAGTTATTTCCTATTGTGGACGTTTCCTAAGATGCCACAGGACTCCTTATATAGCAGTATTGTTCTGAGATTTGTTACATGAAAATTACCTCCACTCCAGACTTTTATTAACATCTTCAAATTAACAGTCCAGAGACACAGAGTCCTGCACTTGGGACGGAAGAATCCCAAGCATTGTTACAGGCTGGGGACCAACCAGCTAAGTAGCAGTTCTGCAGAAAAGGACCTGGGGGTTACAGTGGATGAGAAGCTGGATATGAGTCAACAGTGTGCCCTTGTAGCCAAGAAGGCTAATAGCATATTAGGTTGCATTAAGAGGAGCATTGCCAGCAGATCCAGAGATGTCATTATTCCCCTTTATTCGGCTCTGGTGAGGCCACATCTGGAGTATTGTGTCCAGTTCTGGGCCCCCCACTACAAAAAGGATGTGGATGCATTGGAGAGGGTCCAGTGGAGGGCAACCAAAATGATTAGGGGGCTGGAGCATATGACCTATGAGGAGAGGCTGAGGGAGTTGGGTCTGTTTAGTTTGCAGAAGTGAAGAATGAGGGGGGGGATTTGATAGCAGCCTTCAACTTCCTGAAGGGAGGTTCCAAAGAGGCTGGAGAAAGGCTGTTCTCAGTAGTGACAGATGGCAGAAAAAGGAGCAATGGTCTCAAGTTGCAGTGGGAGAGGTCCAGGTTGGATATTAGGAAAAACTATTTCACTAGGAGGGTGGTGAAGCACTGGAATGGGTTAGCTAGGGAAATAGTGGAGTCTCCATCCCTAGAGGTGTTTAAGTCTTGGCTTGACAAAGCCCTGGCTGGGTTGATTTAGTTGGGATTGGTCCTGCCTAGAGCAGGGGGCTGGACTTGATGACCTCCTGAGGTCTTTTCCAACTCTATGATTCTATGATTTCTATGATTTGATGTCATATAATGCTAAACTGGAGGAAACCCTAACAAATAGAGCACCGGGAAGAGTCTTTCCCAGGAGCCAGGACAGGACCATGGGATTAAAGAGGGACATTCCTTCTGTCCTCTCCAATACTTTTGAAGAAGTGTGCAGTAAAAGGTGGATGTCCATTTTGGGGAATACTAGCAATTCAGGTCCCCGTTAGGATTAAGCTGTGCATTTAGCTCTGTATAGGGAGAGTTGTAGCCCTTTGGTAAGCAGGAATGTAGTGAAGCGTAAGCACACTGTGTTCTGTCGCTCCTCAGGAAACACACTGTGTACTACGGTGGCTTCCATGGCAGTCACAGGGTCATTATCTGGCTCTGGGATATCCTAGCCCATGACTTCAGCCCCGAGGAGAGAGCGATGTTTCTAAAGGTAAATGTCTCCCAACTCTGTTCCTGATAGAGTTGCCTTGGGGGTATGCTGGTCATCTTTCCATTATCTAGGTCAGAGGGCGACAAACTATGGTCTGTGGGCCACATCTGGCCTGCCGGACCTTTCTATCCAGCCCCCCAGCTTCCACCTGGGGAGGCTAGCCCCTGGTCCCTCCCTATTTGTTTCACTTCCCCTCGCAGCTTGCGCTCCATATTCCCCATTCTGGGGCTCGCTTTGCCTGGGTGGTAGGCTCGCCACACCACCATCCCCGATGATCTGGATGGCGTGGCTTGTAGCACTGCCAGTCCCGGTGCTCCAGGCAGCATGGTCGGGGGTGAGGGAACTGGAGGGTTCCATGGGGACGGTTGTGGGGTGGGAGGGGAGAGATGAGGTGTGGGGTCTGGGGCAGGCGGAGAGCAGGGGGTAAATTAGAGGGTGGGGATTGGGCTATGTCTGACTGACTGTTTTATATTGCAGAGAATATCCCTGCTTAAGTATCACCACTTTTCTCAGAGAAGAAATGAGTAATGAGGAGCTGCTGTAATCTGCTGCGGGGAATGAATGCCGCAGACAGCAGCTCCCAGAGTAGCTTACCTTCAGTTTATCATTAGAACGGTCAGCAGAATGGTGCCAGGCAATGAGCAAACCATTTCTTTAGAAGAAAGCTGTCTGGTGTTAGTTCCAAGCCATATTGTTTTAACAATCCATGATTGCCAATCTTTAACCATATCTGTTTTAGTTTGTTACCAGTTGTTCCCGGCCTCCACTTCTGGGCTTTGCCTACCTCAAGCCTCCTTTCTCCATCCGCTGTGTAGAAGTCTCAGATGATCAGGTTTGTGACCAGGGATTCTCAGCATTTATGCATTGGAGATTCCCTCCTCAGGCCTTTTACAGAGCTGCTCCACTCCCTGCCCTGCTTCTACCCCTTCCCTGCGGCAACTAGCAGGCTCCTGTGCACAGAGAACGTCTTTCAGATAGTGTTAAGGAGACAAGGTGAAATACTCACCTTAATGTGATGCACTTCCTCCCACACCCTTTCGTGCCCGTGCTTTTATTACCTACCTGCAGGTTAATAACTCCCCTTGTGGTTTGCACTGCCTCTCGATCGTTTTACTTTGGGTCTCTCTACCAAATGGTCTTTGCTACCGTTGGATTTTCAGAGCCAATTACAGTTGAATTATCCCCAAGGAGCTTGTCCCTTAATGCTAGCGGGGGCCATGAGAGACAGGACTACTGGGTTCTGATTCCCTTTGCTTCCGCCACAGGCTTATTGAGTATCAGTCTCCCTGCCTTGGTGTCCCCCCTTATTAACAAGGATCATGCCTCCCTCCTTAATGCCGTGGCTTGCTGCACAGTGCTCTGCCGGAGCGTGCTAGAGAAGTGCAAGGTGACACATCCCTCCCTCTGTTCCCAGGACACTGGCGATACGCTGGGCAGTGTGCTAAGGGGCTTCTTCACCATCCGCAAGAAGGAGCCAGGTGGTCGGCTCCCCACCTCTTCTACTTGTTTTAACCTGCTCAAGCTTCCCAACTACAGCAAGAAGAGTATCCTGCGAGAGAAGCTGCGCTATGCCATCAGCATGAACACGGGCTTTGAGCTCTCGTAGCTGCCTTCGCACATGGGAGTTGCGAGCTGTCTCCGGAGAGACAGCCCTTCGTGCAAAGAGAGTGGGTTGGCTCCAAGGGAAATATGCAAATGGGACTAGAGGTTCACAGGGAGAGCGCCTTAGGCTAAGGAGCCATGGATCTGCCTAGGCTCTCCTGCAGCACTAGGAAAAGTGCTGGGTCTAACCCTGGTGCCATGTAATCTGTCATTTAAAATCAAATCTAGGGAGAGCACTAAGATAGCACTGAAAACCCCAGCATGGATCCAGCAGGCAGTGTGCCCTGAGCCCTGGTGAAGAGTCCAAGTTAGTTGCTGTCATGTGTGAGGGTTTTATTTTCCTTTCCTAGGAAATGGCCCAGGTTTTTCATTGGGGGGAAGTCATTGTCCGCAAGGTGATGGTGGAAATGTTACTGAAAAATTAGGAGACTCTGCTGCATTGACTTTTAAGTTTAATTCGCCCATTCACTGCGGTAAAAGCTTTGCAAGGGTGACTGTGCATCAGGCAAGGCTGCTATGTTGGTCTCCAGTGACAACAAACTGCTTGTCCAAGTTTAGGAGCAACAGCCAACAATGGCAGAACAATAAGCCCTCCAATCTCAAACACAGTTTCCAAGTGCTGTAGAATGGGAGCTCACAGAACAGACACAGAGTCTGGGAGGCAGAGACAATTGCACCTCATTGGTTCCTGGCCAGTTCTCCGTGTTGGAGGAGAGGGACCACTTTTTGCTTTTAAGCAAATTAGAACAAGGTTTTAACTTAATTTTACTTTCATCTTACAAGTGACCAGGAAGCACATTTACACTTATGTAGTGTTCAACTGTGTCAGTGTCAGTAAATGCATCTTCCATGTTCAACATTAATGCTTGGAATGCATCAAGCCGCCAACAGCCCAAGGTAAAACGCCTCCGTTGGGAAGTTTGTAAAATTCATATTTAAGGCTATCTTTGCTCTTTCCCCTATGGAGGTCTCTGCTTTAGGCCATTAGTAACCCAGACTTGGCCTCTCCATAACCCAATGATGTTTGTTTGCCAAACTATTTATTTTTAATATTTTGGGCCTTATTTTTATTAGCTTATGCTCACCTGCTGCATCCACCTTTTTCGCTGGTGGTTCTGAAAAAAAGAGTCTTTTTTGGGGAGTAAAGGTGTGTATATGTGTATGAGAGAGGGAGAATCACACATGCTGGCCACTTCCACTGTTCTTAAGGATGAAATACAGAGATTGTCCTGTCAAACCTCTTTACGCAGCTGGCCTGCTGCTTTGCGCCTCCGACATTTTACAGCCAGAATGAGTCCTGCTTCCATCCAGCAATCCTCCATGTAATTCTCTCTCAGGGGTCCCCTTGTGCTGCATGGATTTCTGGGAAGCACAATGCGTATTAATGTTCAGGCACATAATTAGTTTTATTTAATTTCTTCGCTCCGCCTGTTGCAACCTGCCTAATAAAGGGAGCTTGTGCTGAGGCTGCCAGCTCCCCCACCCCCTTCTTTCCTCCTCTTAGCATTTGAGGGGTGTATAAGTGAGTGTGTGTGATTTTTAACAAGCCCTACTCTCCACATTGCCTAAGTGGATCTGAAAAAAGCATTGCTGTGCGAGTCACCCAGCAGCAGATGCTACAATGCAAAGCTACCTCATCTTCAGGATCTTTTCAGTAGGTATGAATGGCAGGGAATCCAAACCCAAACATGTTTTGCATAGCACAAGTCTTGGCACCAGAACTGGTCCCTAGGGAATTGGGCAGATCCCCCAGAATCCTTGTTGAGAGACAGGAAGTAGAAAGCTGACCAGAAAATGCTCCCAGCCAGAACCACTAAAACAAGAGCATCTGAACACCCTATCCTGTTTTCTGTTCTCTCATTTTAATTGACGATGGATTTCAAGGAACTAAGCCTTTTCTCCTGGAGACCTAATGCTGGAAAATGCATCTCAAATCCTCCCATGTTAGGGACCTTTTGCTGTGTGAACTCTATGCCGTAGGAATGAACTGATGTATTAGTGAAGGAACAAATGTCTGCTAAGTTGAGTGAATGTGGAGAATTTAGAGAGAAGAGTAAGCACTGTTTTTGATTTTGCGCAAGTGATCATTTAACACTTGTTAACCATTTCATGATCGAATAGACTAAAAGGACCTGACACTGACCTGTAACAGTTTACTGTAGTTTAAGATATGACAAAATATCTTTTTTCTTAGATAAACACAGTGTCCTGTTAGATCACAAGCCTGAAATTGTTTATTAACAAATCTCTGATCCCCTTTAAGTTTCCTTTAATGGTTTGGAAATATTGCACTATATGAGACACTAAATCTATAATTTTGTAGCTAGTGCATCAACTGTGATTGTGTAATTAACTACACACACCCTGATGGCTATATGGACAAGAGTATTTCTCATAAGTAACTAATTTCTCTATGACTTTGAGAGGCTTTGTTACATTTGTATTACATTGAGCAGAAGGCTATAAACCTGTGACAAGCTCTGCCCCGGGTGTCTGTACTTTGCATGTATGTTCTGGGTGGGGAGGGAAAAGTTTTTTGCTATAGATTAATGAATTTATTTTTTCTATAGATAAGATTTGATGGTCCTGAGATTTGGGCACATCCTATGTGTCAAAAATTCAGAAAAATATTAAATAAACCTGACGGGTTGAATAAGACCATTGGGGACTTTTCTTTCTTTGAGGGGCAGGCTTCTCTTGTTGCAGAGCAGTGCTCCGGCAGATATCCTTCTCTGCCTGAGCAAAGGCAGATGTTTTATAAATAAGGAGGTTGTAGGGGCAAGAGAAACAAACACAGGGTCAAGGCACTCACTCCATTTTTCAGCCTGGGTCAGAGGCAGATGAATACCGAAGGTCAGACGGGGAGTCTGTGGTCAGTAGGGCTGTTAGAAATGAATGGAACCAGACTGTTTTCAGAGGGCTTTGAGGTATAGACTAGTGATCGTGCTGAGGTGCTTACAGACTTCAAGGGGCTTCACGGTGCAGTGAGCAGCAGGAAATACTTGAAAGGTACCATTTGCTTTTTCACTGCCTCATTCCTCTTGCCTGGCTCTGAAAAGCCCTGATCTGAGCGAGACAGAGAACAGCTGCACCTCGTTTCATATGATGCCTGTACATATACTAGTAGTTTGATGAATACTTTTTGCCCCACTAGGTGGCAGTGTATGTAAGCTACATAGCTTTTCATTTATAGGCCTTACCAAAAGTCATGAAGAGCTGTTCTGGGCTCCTTTTCCTTTGTTCTTTGCTGCTTGTTCTGTGCTGGGATGACACAGCACAACCTCTTGGCTGTTGCTAACAGCACTGCAGGCAGTCCCCATGTGCCAGGCGATCTTAGCAGTGAGAACAGTTGATCCATTTGGGGGAAGAGGCAGGGCAGAAATGGGATAGAGGGCTGACTCTGTGTGCAAGTGGTATTGTTTTGACATTATGGCATATGGCATAGAAAGAATAGCAAAAAGGACACCCACAGCAGATGCTCCAGTAGCTTCAAAGGCAGAGAGATGGCAAGACGCAGCCATGTCTTTGAGCAAAACTATTTCTTGACTGTCATTGTTGCACAGGCCAGAGATACACTGGCCTGTGAGCACCAGCACCAACGGATGTTGCATTTTATGCCTCCGTGGCCACAGCAATGCATGTTGATGGTGGTACACTTTATTTGACTAACTTACCCTTGGCTCATGCTCTGATTCTCATCACCCCAATAGCTGGGCACCTCAAAAACAATGAAATTGATTCCCATGTAACAGGGAAGCCGAGGCACAGGGAGGCAGTGACTTGCCTATGGTTGCAAAATGAGTGGTGGCAGGGCCTGGAACTGACCCAGGGCTCCTGTCTCCCAACTCAACAGCTGCTGTACAACAATCCTTCTCTTAAAAGATCCCCAACCATTTATAAACTCATGACCTTCCACTGAAACAGTAGGTGGCTAACACAGCCCAGCAGCATGTCAGAACAGGTTAGTGCAGGCAATGAAGATGATGTAACTAATTGAAACTTCCAGAGGGACAGCTGTTAATGGAACAAATATTCACCTTGGCTGTTGGCCCAAATCGAGGGGTTAATGCCTGAACTGTTACAAATAAAACCATGGGATTTGGAATGACCACAAATGGGGGAGAAAAAATCAGCAGCATGCCTGGTAACTTAAGTGAAGCTAAACAAATTCAGACTGGAAATGAGGTGAACTAGCCACTGGAACAGTTTACCAAGGGCTGTGGTGGAGTCTGCATCACTGGAAATTTTAAAATGAAGACTGGCTTATTTTCTCAGATGATACAGTCTAGTTCTGTGTTTCTCACAGTGGTCCTCAAAACCACTCGGAGAAACCTGTTAACTGGCAGCTCCAGCGTATTTACTTACCGGTGTCAGAGCCACCGGAAGCAGTGGCTCGGCTCACACCACTTCCTGTGTCTCCCCGTGGCTACAAAACAGAACCAATAGGAGCCACAAGGCTCCGTGGCCATGGTGCCAGGAAGTAAACACACTGGAGTGGCCAATTAACATGTTTCTCAAAGTGGTGTGTGGACCACTTTGAGAAATGCTGCTCTAGTTCGACCACAGCTATTGGCCTTCAAGCAGGAATCCACTTCCCTAAGTTACGAAGGCATGATCACAGTCATGCCTTCTGGGCTTCAGCTGTAAAATGGCTTTGTAAAACGTTCCCTTTAACTCAGAAGGGTAAAACCTGCACATCCCTGCCCAAACTCACCCAAGATGAAATATGCACCTCTTCCATTGCCCATGAATGGTTAATCAATCAGCCACATGCTGTACAAGCAGGGTGATGTGGGGATGAAGAGACCCCAGATTGTGACTTCTATTGACCCACTCCTGTTAGTCCCAACGTTTTCTTGGGGGGACAGGAAGGAAGGTGGCTTGGACTTGAGGCAGTGTCCGTGGCCCCTTTCCCATGTGCCTTAACTACCTTTTCTTGCCTCTTGTTTTTTCATCTCCACTCTTTCCCCATTTTTGCTTTCTGCTCCCTTCCTATTGCTTTCCCCAGTCCCTAGCAGGGTAGTGCTGCTTGGCATGAGAGGGCACCCATTGCTGGCTCAGGAATGTGCTCTCGGAGCTGAGCTCTGCTGGGGAAGCAGATGTAGGAGGCGTGGCCCCATTGTACTTCAATGTGTCACCTTTTATGAGTAAATTATCTGTCAAAGTCAAAACAAAGTGCTTGCCTGGTCTAAAGCAAATGTTTCACTAGTATTTTGTCAACAAGATGGATGAGCTATACATGCCTGTGAAATATTTCTATTTTATGGAATCTGCATGTTCCAACAGAAGAACTGCAGTTGGAATATTTTCAACCTGCTGTCGTTCCAGTTGTTGCACTAGGCAGCTCCTGCCATGGTGCAGGGCTGGAAAGTTAGTTGCAAAGAGCTACCCAGATCAGTATCTCTGCAGCAGGGAGTGAAGGTGGATACAGCTTCCTCCTCTCCACACATTGCTTGTCTATTCTTTCCTGAGCCTCCCATGGACTAGTCTGATGCTCCTGCTTAGCCCATAGATCAAAAATCCCCATGCCATTTTGCTTTGCTTATTTCTTTGCATGTTGGAGGGTCTCATGGGATAGATTTACTGTGCTGCCTTTCACCTTAAGTGTATTTTCCTTGCTGCCTATAGCATGCAGGCTGTGGCACTAAGGGTGCATCTACACAGCAGCATTATTTCGGAATAACAGCAGTTATTCTGAAATAACAATGTGAGTGTCTACACAACAATTCCGTTATTCTGAAATATATTTGAAGTAACAGTTGGCTTATTCTGACTTCTGTAAACCTCATTCCACAAGGAATAATGCCTCTTCCAAAATAACTATTTCAAAATAGCTGCAGTGTGGATGCTCGACTTTGAAATGGCTCCTTCCCAGGGCCATTCAAACTAATTACTCTCCAGTGCCTCCTGGGGCTCGAAATCAAGGTAGCGCATCTACATTAGGGAAGCTTGCCTCAGACTAATTTTGAGGCTTCCCTGTAGTGTAGACATGCTATTTCGAAATAAGCTATTCCAGAAGAAATACTCCAAAATAGCTTGTTTCGAATAAGCGTGAGTGAAGACGTATCCTAAATGACAACCAAACATGCACTCAGAATATGAAGTTGGTTAGGAAGCATTTAAGGTGGCTATAGAGCTTGATTATTCTGTCCTTTGTGTGTGTCAGCTTCCCCATTGCTCTTTGCCAACAGATCCTTGCTGCATGGGAGAGTTGAAACCTAGCCACATAATCCCCTGCAACTTAATTTTAGCTTTGCTCACTTGGTCCAGGAATGTAATTATAACTTTTGAATTATATTAGTGACTTGCACAGAGTAATTAATTAGTTAGGTTTATAAGGTGCTAGGTTCATAGTGATATATGGCTCTGCTTGGTAAGAGGCATCTCAAATTGGCTATAAAAATCTTACTTCTGAGGTTACGTTTTTACAGCAGGGGATTTATTAAAGCAATGAGCCTTTGTACTTACCAGCTATTTGTACTTAGTCAATGGCAGTTGAGCTAACCGTACTGTTCACATTCAGCTATTGCCTACTGCAGCTGCCAGATGCCTATTACTGACAGCCACAAGGCGTGATGTTAGGTTGGAGCTAGTTCTGCATGAATGATTTTGACTGGGCCATCACCTCAAATCATTGAGGTCCAGGAAGAGAGGTCAAAACACTTTGGTTTCCTTCCTAGTTAACTGCTACTGCAGGAGACAAAAAGCAGCAGAGGAGGTTCGCTCTTCCTTCTGATCCTTACTATAATCATTCCTTCCAGCAGATACTCTTTACACCAGTTGTGACATGGCTAAGTTAAAATTCTCAACTGCTACTGCTCTGTTCTCATGGCTTCCTGCTCTCCCAAAGCAGAGGAGCAAAGACCCCAAACAGAGTCCTGTGCCTTTCCATGCTAGGTTGTGGCTTTTTCTTTCTCTGAACAACTACTGCATATGTGGGTGACCTCAGTACTAGTCTTGCACCTCTAGCTTCTGCTCTGGGAGCCTATGCCAAGCCAGGCCATGTGAGAGATGCTGTACACAGAAGTGGATCATTCTCCACCAATTTGCTTGCAGCCTTCTGGCATCACTGATAGTGTGTGTTCCTTTGCTGGAAGCAAGCTGGGATGAAGGTGCATATAATTTTACTTTCATTTGGCTGAGTAGGGTACAGCTTTGGAGTACTGTTGGCAAGGGCCCCCAAGACACATGGCCCCAGAGCAGGGATGTACATGGGATCCCATGAGCAGGGTAAGTAACTCACTCTGCTTGTCCAGGACACAACCTGTTAAAGTGAGAGGCTTGTTTTAGATGCAAGTGGGACTCAAATATGTGGTAGCATTCCTCTCTGTGTGCTCTGCACTGCTGAGATGGAACGGTGACTTACATAAACTTACATGTGACTTGGCAAAATGACTGCTGTGTGTTGTTTCTGCAAGAGCAGCCGTCAGCTCTGTTGCTTGCACCTTGTGGCGGTAATAGAAGCAGCTGAGTTATAGTTAAACTTATTTCAGTGTACAGCTCCTACAGTGTTAACAGATGTACGAGCGTCTGATGCAATCATGCAGCAAGAGATTTTGGGGGCATTCTTTCCAGTTTTGTCAGCCTGGGAGTGCAAAGAAGCCATAAATTTTACAAAGAAGAAGAAACAATCCTTACTAACATATGTCGATGCTGACAGTTCCAAGGTACAGCAATCATAAATAAACCCTACTAGGCAAAAGGGACCTGGGCTCTGCAGACAGCCAGTGTGGGCCAAGCATCTGCTGTCCTCCCCTTCACATTAATGAGGTGAAGGAATGAGCTTCTCTCTCTCTCCCCCTCCCCTACCCATCCATGGATGGGCTGGGTGGGGACAGAGGATTTTGAAAACACTAATTTTAGCCCAAGTCATAGAATAGTGGCTTTAAATCCCTTATTTCATTTTTAATAAACTAAATCCAACCCCTGCAGAACTGGCTCTTGTTTAGCCTCCATTCTTTTAGTACATATTCCACCATGACTTCTTTGCAGATACCAACTCACCCAAGTTGGAGGTTGTCCCAACAGTGCAAAGAACACCATCAACTCATTCAGGGAGAGCAAATGCCCTCAACTCACCCCCCCATGGTAACATGGATGGTGCAGAGTCCAGCCCTGGAGTGGGGGCAGGGCAGGGGAAACACTGTGCATGGCTAAATCCAGAGGGCTTAATCAACAGCCCATGAATCCTTCCATTGCTTTCAGTGGGCACTGGCTCAGGTCCTTGGGCCATTGGAGCTTTCAGGTAAATAGCAACAACTTCCAGCCAAATGTTTTGTAATAACCTACTTCAGCCAGGGGGCACTGACCAGATGTCTTAATCAGCAAAAATCCTTTGGAGGCGGGAGAGAATACAAATTGCCAGGTATGGTGCAAGGGATGGACTTTGGCCTTCTCCCAGCTGCTGTTCCCTCTGGTCCCCCTACATAAAACCCACCTGTACAGAATGTGTTGAGAGAGGGAAATGTGAAAGTAACTGGAGTGGGCATCAATCTATGTAATCTGAACCTCTTGAACTATAAAAGTTAAATTCATTTCTCTCTGCAATCAAAATGCTAGCTTTTGTCCAGAGATGCTGGAGACAGATTCTTTCCCCAGCTAGGGAGGGAATGCCATAAATCCATCCTGGAGCTGATTTATGTAGCATTCATGAAGAATTTATTATTCAAAGAATTTTATTCAATTAAACTTGAAAAGCCTCTGGATTCTTAAAGGTTCAATAGCGATAACTGAGACAGTGCTATCGTAAAACTCAATGACCTGCCTACAGTAGGCATTGAGAAAATGCCTGATGTGACATTACAGCTGAATGTACAGTAAGGCAAGAGAGTTTGTCATCAGGATGTGTTGCATGCTAATATTTAGAAAATTACTCTGTGAAAAATGTGCATGGGCAGTAACTATGAAATATCCCTGAAAAAAGAAAAAGTTGAATAATGAGCCAGTACTGCATTAGACAGGAATTCTTTCATCTTGACCCTGCTCTGATAAGTTAACTCACACACAAGGCAACTTTTTTTTACACAGGGTTTAAGATTGTTCCCAATTAAATACTGAACTGTAGAAGCAGCCTGACTTAAGATCCCTCCCACAGAGCTGGGGCAATTGTTAACTATTTAATTCTTTGATCTATGGCTGTGTCTATACTGGCGCGATCTTGCGCCAGAGCTATGCAAATGAGGCTCAGCGTGGAATATCGCCAAGCCTCATTTGCATAACTAATGAGCTGCCATTTTTGTGGAAGAGGCTCTTGCGCAAGACGGAGCTGTCTACACTGCCCCTTCTTGCGCAAGAAAAACCCTCTTGCGCAAAGCTGTTATGCCTGAAAATAATCAGCATAACGGCTTTGCGCAAGAGGGTTATTCTTGCGCAAGAAGGGGCAGTGTAGACAGCTCCGTCTTGCGCAAGAGCCTCTTCCGCAAAAATGGCGGCTCATTAGTTATGCAAATGAGGCTCGGCGATATTCCACGCTGAGCCTCATTTGCATAGCTCTGGCGCAAGATCGCGCCAGTATAGACACAGCCTGTTTGTATAGCACGTGATTATTCTGCAATTCTATTTACAAGTGTAGATTTTAAAAGTTTTTTGCTTGTTTGCAACTTGGTGTTCACCCTCGATGTTTGCACCTTTCAAGAAATGCTCTTCCAAAATCATATCCATGCAGTAGGAGGGTTGAAATTGGATATATAAATCTTAATAGACATAGAGTTACAGAAAGCATGTTTATCAAGGTGGTTACCCATTAACTAGTGTATTGTGCTATTTTCAGTTAGCTGACTATTTAAGCATCCTGAGCTGGTTCCTTTTCCAAGGAACTGCTACTGTGGCCTTGAGATCACCCTGCCAAAGCTTTTAGGTCTCCATCCCAAGAATATTTTGCTTGTGCTTAACTTTACAAGTTGAACCTCTCTGGTCCAGCACCCTACGGCCCTGACTAGTCCTGGACCGGGGAGGTCAATGTAGGCACGTCTACTGTTGTTGGCTGTGGGGCTCCATTCTGGTGGCAGCAGAGGAGTGGTACTGACAGAGTGGGGATGGGGGAGCGCTGGAGGGGGGTGGGGAGAAGAGATAAAACAGCTGTAGAGCCCTGCAGCTGGGAGCCAGGAGGGAAGCCCTGTGGCTCCTGGACTGCACTCTGGATGCTGCAGCCACTCTACCTCTTCCCCGAAGCGCCTCCTGTCCTCGTTTCTCCCCCTTCCTTGCTGAGCTTTCCTACCACACGTCAGCTATTTGCAGCTCTTCTGAAGCTCTGGGATGGCGAGGAAGGAATTGCCAAGTGAGGGGCCCCCAAATTTTCCCCATTGAGTGCTCCAGCCCTGGAGCGACTGCAGCTGTTGCCAGATCAGTTTATGTAGGTTCAAACTGGCCAGCCCCTCAGAAATCAGTGGGGCAGCCTTGGTAAAGAAGTGAAATTATTGTGCACAGATGATGGTGGATGTGGGGTCTTAGTTTGGAATAAGCTGTTGCTGGATGTCAGCCTGCCACTCCTGGTAAGAATGGACACAAAATTAGTCTTGCCTACACTTGAACTTCCTTCTCTTTGCCCAAACCCCATTTGTGGCTGTACTGGCACTGGCAGAAGCAAGTGAGTCATCACAGACGCATAAGGAGAAGCAACGAGTTGCCAGATAGTTCTTAGCACTTCCCTGAGACTCTACAAGGCACTTCCTCCAGCTCCAGCCAGAACTGATGGGTTGAAGGCAACTTAAAAAGGAAAAGCAGGCAGGCTTTGGTAATGAAGTGAGACACTTTAAGGCCTTTTAGAGAAGTAAATCACATTTATTTTTCAGACCTCCTGGGCTGGGCTCCTGAATCAGTGCACACTTCCTATTTGTGTTAAATACTAGAGAGTATTTAGAAACCTTTATGAGAAGCTGAGTGCTTTTTCTTTCATGCGAGTGCTTTCAATTACATCTCTGCCACTGCTCTGAGCATGAAATTCTATTTGTAAAGATTTTTTTTCTGAAGCTTTTGAAGCCTTTTAGGTCACACCTACGCCTGACTCAAACACAAGGATTGTGAAGCAGTTTTGCAAACAATTGATAATCCAGTGCTTTGATCTATAAGCTAGTCAAAGATGGTGTGTTTTACAGAATGTCTGCATCTTTTCTCCAGTGTTATAAACAAGTTCTGGGATGATTTTATGGGGGGAAGGGACTGATGGCATTTCATGTTTTGAATTCATGCTCATTCTCTCTTCTCCATCTTGCCTGCAGAAAGAAACTTGGCTGGATTTAGCTTTTCATGATCTAGAAAGTAGTGTCATTTCCAATTTATGGTTCATTTTTTATATAAATTTTCTCTTCCTTCCCTTCCTTCATTGCAGCATAACGTGCCAAAATGAAGAGAAAATCACTAAGTCTGGAAACCAAGGAGAGAAAGTAGTTAAGAAATGTACATTTATCATCAGAGGTGCTTGTACCTAGTGGTACATACATCTATAAAAAAAAGACAGAGTACACTGAATTGCAGCACTGGGAGTTGCAAGTAAAACAAAGAAACAGGAGACAAAGAAAACAGAAATGATTCCCAAAATGGCATTCAAGAATCAAATGACTGCTCCCACAGGAACCCAACACATTTCCTTTAGACTGCTGTAACACCTACTAGACAAGAAACACTGTTTTTCTAACTCTCTGAGAGTTAAAACATAGGCAGGTTAAAATCTTAACCTTAAGTGAGTGCATCTCTAGGGGTACCCTAGTGTTCTCTCCTTGAATGCTAACAGAAACAAAAATGTGTACTCTCTAAACCCTTTACAGTAACCATGGATGCCAGTCTATGTTTTACCTGTTCAAGTATTTGGCCACGTTTGCATCTGCCTCTCCCGCTTGTATTAAAGGAACAACACTAAAAGGGGGAAAAATAATTTCTTGTTATGTTTAATCTATCAGCTTTGATTTAGCTTAACAACAGAAGTCTTGGAGAGGTGTGAAGATGCTTAAAACTTTGGGCTTACAGGATAGCCTTAGTATTAAATTTCCAGTTTAATGCCTTCTGTACTAGAATTATAACCTATAAAATAACTCAACCCCTGAAATCCATGGGTTGCTATATCCTTTGACCAATCAATGAAAATTAGCACATAAGCACAGATTCTGTTTCTTTATAGAACATAGAGATATTAAAAATCGTGTATCAGGGTAACTGTGTAACTGCTGAAAATCTCAGCATTTACATGGTTACCTGCGCAGCAGGCTGTGCAGTATAAAGCTTAGCTAGCTTACAAAATAAATTCTAAAGCTAAGAAACTACAAGGGTACACTTTTATCCAATGGCACGCCCTTTGTCTGTGGCTCCCAGAGAATCCAATACAGTTGACTTCAAAGGCTGAAGCCAACTTTTTTTTGATATGATTGCATCAAAATGCTACAGGAGAGCTCTTTTAATTAAACAAATCTTTATCTCTGGTTATGTTGCAATTCTAACAGCATTTGACGTAAGATCAATTATATCAGACAAACTTTTAAATGGCTCAGAAGCTGCAGCAACTGCCTGAGCTCAGATGGTCTTTTCCTTCAACCTTATTCTTATACTTACCATCTCTCTGCTCTTCGGCAGACTGCTCTGGAGAAATGAAGAGCAGCACTACTTTTACCTCCAGACTGAAACAACAATGAAAACACATCAATGCCCTGTACTTGAAGGCAGAGTCATCAAGCTTCATAGAACTTTAACATACGACATCTTACACAAAATAAAGCCCTATTTGACACTTATAGAATAAGGATGTTAAGAAGCGCATAATCCACTAATTGTATAATTGATAAAATTTTTATTGACTACACGATTAGTCGATAAGGGAAGGCTTCCTAAGTCTCAGCTTGCGCCAGGTCCAGAAGCTACCTCCGCTGCGTCTCTGCAGTTTAAATGTAGTAGGAGCCAGGCGCTTTGTGCACTCAGCTCTTCCTACATTTAAAATGCAGAGGTGCAGTGGGCGTAGCTCTTGGATCCTGCCTGAGTTGGGACTGAGCCAGGATTGCTCAGTTCTGGCTCGCACCAGGTTCAGCAGCCCATCCGTGGGAGTTCTGACAGCAGCCTCTGTTCACGGCCCCACATTCTATCCAAGATGGGGTGGGGGGAGGGAAGGTAGCACCGCAGAGATGGTGCTGGGGGAACTGGCTTTTAAGCTGGCTCCCCGCAGCATAGGCTCCTGTCCCCCGCCTTGCTGCCTCGGATACGAAAACAATGCATAAGATGGATCTTGCAGAAAGAAGTGTAAAAGTTTGCAGTTGTTTCCCACAGAATCCATCTTCTACAGCAAATGCTAACAGAAGGCAGCAAGGGAAGGGGAAGCAAGTAGTTGAGTAGTTAACGTGACTAGCTTTATTGGGTAGTTGATTACTCAATTACTCTCTTACATCACTATTATAGAAACTATAATCTCCATCTAAATGGCACATTTCTGCTAGGCATTTTAGAATGAACATTTAAATATAATTGCACAGAGACAAAGGAGGGTTCTCTCAGTCTCTTTCACCCCTACAGTCTTGTATTTGTACAAACCCTAGAAGAGAACAACATGTGATGGAAAGACATGAAAAATTACCCAATGTTTTGTTTAAATCAATTAATTGAGAGTGGATTTCTGTTTAAGTCTTCAATCAAATACTTAGCAAACAGTTTCACTTCAGTAAAAAGCAGGAGTCAATATTTACAGGCAAAATGAAAGTAGTAAGAGGTGGAAGTTGGTCTGAGTATTTATCTATCCACTGCTCCAGCTCCAGAACTGGCTTTTCGCTAAATGATGTTCGTTCTACAGAGAGAAAGAGGAAACAACTGCCATAATACAAAAACAACACATCAGATGGATCTTGCAGAAAGAAGTGTAAAAGTTTGCAGTTGTTTCCCACAGAATCCGTCTTCTACAGCAAATGCTAACAGAAGTGCACAAGACATATCACTAAATCAACAAACTGACCTACAAAGTGGGCATTTTTAAAAAAAACTACAGAGCTATTATCTTAGGTAAAATGATTTGAGGATTACTTAAGTGAGCTTCCCTGGCTGAGGAGAGAGGAGTTGCAATGTTGGAGCCCACATCCTGCAGCATACACTGGACCTGGGGGCAGTAAGAGATTGAGAAAAATGGTAGTATTCATTGTTTATGCTTTAATTGTTGCAGAGATAACATTTGATAGTCAATATGCACTCTAGAAGCAGTTTGATAGGGATTTTCAAAGCCTTTCATCAGGTGACATAGCTTCCCGCTGTGGAAGTGATTGAATTAGTAAATGTCAAAAGTATGAGCTGATACCCAGCTCTCTTTTACCCCCCACCCCTTGGTTTACACTATTTGTTTTCTCTTGGTTTAAATGTGAAAATCCATAACAATCAGGCTTAATCTGTGCCCTACACTGTGTAGAGTAATGGATATGAAACTGTGTGATGCACACAGCTCATTAAACTGATTTCTTTTTTAGCACAGATAGAAACACCTTGTTTCCTTCAGGAACCAAGAGATTTAAGTCTGACTAAAGGATTTATGCAGAATTCCTACTGGCTGCAGTAGGACCTACAAGCCTAAATTTCCTCGGTGGCTTAAAAAATTTAAACCAAGAATTTAAGAACTCAGCATTGTAATAATACAGATTTAATAGTACTACTCACTTTGTGAAGCTGTTCAACAAATGTGTGGCCACTTTCCTTGCTAAATTCACTAGCAATCCTAGATTAAGATGAAACAGAGGGTTAGCTCTAGGACAGAGACTTGTTTGGTACATATATCTTATATTATGGCTCATCACACTCAATATTACTTGCACAGATTCACAAAGAGCATTGCAGTGCAACATAGAACAGAGAAGGACTCCAAAACCTAAAAAGAAAAAAAACACCAATTCAGGAGCATGTCTGCATGAGCGTCCGCTGCTTTCTAAATTGTGTTCGTATAAATCAGAGGCACACCAGCAATGAGTTTTGTCCTATATTCAGGAACTGCAAAGTGTGGACACAGTTGATCCACTAGCAGGTTTTTATTGATCAAAAGCAAATTCTCTTTTTCAGAGAGAGAAATCAGACTGAATGAATAGTATGGTTGTGCACGCTTTTTTTTAAAAACAAACAATTAAATAGATATTAAGTGCTCCTAGCTAGCTGACAATGTAGTTCTCCAGAGAATTTGGCTCATGATGAATTTGCAACTTCTCCTTAGGCTCACAATATTTCCTGCACCTTGCTTTCTTTAGAAAGGAAAAAAAACTCTTCAAAGAACACCAAGAATAAGCAGTGCGCACACTTCCAACAGAACAGACTTCTCAAGCTTTGTTGCATCTTTACATCACAGAGTAGGCTTGTAGGCCTTGTTCTCTGTTTGCAGTAAGGTTGTAAAATCCTCTTTAATCAGGTAATTGGTTAAATGTTAGGTTGACCTAATGTTTAACTTGTTAACTGATTAAATGGGGTTTTACATTCCTAGAAAGAGAGAAACTTTTTGGTGCTCTCTCTTCACATAAAAGCTTTAACAATAGATTGGTAAACAAAAATAAAAAAAGATAGAATTCACAGTTTTATTACCCAATAGCAGAACTCAATTCATCTGTTGTTCCCAAAGCTTCAAAGACCTGATCATCTTTAGATCGCCTTTCTCCAGTATATGTGCTGGAAAACCCTTTAAAAACAATCAATAGCAACAAGAGAAAAAGGGATTGGAACAATTGCAAATTTTAAACTATAGAACAAAACTGCAAATTGTAAACTATAAAAAAGTACCTACAGTCTATGCTAGGTTGACACCCAGGTAGCAGTACGTTAGATTTATCGGACCCTACATTTCCAGGACTGCCACCATTTAGCAGTTGTCAAATGGATTATTTCCAGATCCCCACTCAACATCAGTTTCTTCCAGTCTGGTGATAGACTCACAGACCAACAAAACAACATGCCCAAAGACTTTTTCAACTAACCCAGGGGCCTATTTTTACTTTAACAAAGACATTCCCCATCCCCATGAACATGTAGGAACTGTCCTGCTGACAGGGCAGGCAAGGTTTCAGTAAAGTTTTAGAGTCAATTTTTTTAACCACAAATAGTGCATGGCGCTAAGAGAACACATGAAATAGACAAACAATCATTTAATTTCTGTAGCGACTACAGACAGTCTAAGAAATTTTCCCCATCATGGCTGCTAGAAAGTCACCTGACAATTCTAAATAAATAGCATGTTGGAACACCCCTTAGCTCATCTGCTGTTATTAGACAAACATTCATTATACTGGCTAGTATATAAAAATAATACTGAACATTCTTAGAAATATAAAATGCTATGTAAAGGCCCTTGTTTATTAAATTTTTACCCAGCTGCGAACACACTGTAGCTTCTAGGTTTTAAATGAAAACCAGACACTACCTTTATCTCCTGTTTTTGTATAAATCTTTGGAGCGTGGGTTGTCTTGGGTTTGATTTCCAGGCTAGAAGTAATATGAAACAATCATGAGTTTAGCAGAAATGGCATGGAAGGGGCTGTTGGCAAGCTAATAGATCTTCATGATTTAGAGAGAGAGAGAGAGAGAGATGGCACATGGCTGTACATGGCTGGTCACTGCTGTTGACACCGGATTTCTGCTCCTGTGTCATGCGGGGCAGGGCAGACACCTGGGGGCGAAGGGTGAGTTTTGCTTTGGAACAGGGCAGCCCCAGTCACGCGGTGGGGACACCCCGGTCCCTAAGATCGGCGGCGTTTGTGTCTGACAAGAAATACACAGAAGCAACACGGAAGCAACGCTGCATCTGGGGTTGGAGAAGCAACCTAAGTGAGGGGGCAGCCCTGGCACTAGCAGGTGCGGCCCAGGAGTGCGTGTATGGGGGAAGCACAGGACAAAAGAAGCGCAGCACTGCCCAAGACTGGGGGAGGGGAGCTCGGGGAACTCGGAGGGGGGCAGCACGGGGGGGGGGGGAGAACGGCACAGGGGAGAGCAGCCTGGCATTGGGGCAGGGGGGCTCAGAGTGGGGAAAACTCGTGGGGAGGGGCCTGTATGGAGGGAGGAGTGGCCTGGCACTGGGGGAGGGTGGCTCGGGGATGGTGGCACGGGAGGGGGCCTGGCACTGGGTGCGGGAACTCGGAACGGCACGGGGGGAGCAGTCTGGCATTGGAGGAGGGGGGCAGCACGGGGGGGGGAGCGGCCTGGCACTGGGGGAGGGAGGCTCGGGGGGGGGGCAACACGGGGGGGGGAGCAGCCTGGCACTGGGGGAGGGGAGCTCGGGGCGGGGGGACTCGGGGGAGGCAGCACGGGGGGGGGGGAGCGGCCTGGCACTGGGGGAGGGAGGCTCGGGGGGGGCAACACGGGGGGGGAGCAGCCTGGCACTGGGGGAGGGGAGCTCGGGGCGGGGGGACTCGGGGGGGGCAGCGGCCTGGCACTGGGGGAGGGGGGGCTCGGGGCGGGGGGACTCGGGGGGGCAGCACGGGGGGGAGTGGCCTGGCACTGGGGGAGGGGGGCTCGGGGGGCAACACAGGGGGGGGCTCGGGGCGGGGGGACTCGGGGGGCAGCGGCCTGGCACTGGGGGAGGGGGGGCTCGGGGCGGGGGGACTCGGGGGGGCAGCACGGGGGGGGAGCAGCCTGGGCTTGGGGGGCAACACGGGGGGGGGCTCGGAGCGGGGGGACTCGGGGGGGCAGCACGGGGGGGGAGCGGCCTGGCACTGGGGGAGGGGGGCTCGGGGGGCAACACGGGGGGAGAGCGGCCTGGCACTGGGGGAGGGGGGCTCGGGGCGGGGGGACTCGGGGGGGGCAGCACGGGGGGGGGAGTGGCCTGGCACTGGGGGAGGGGGGCTCGGGGCGGGGGGGCTCGGGGGGAGCGGCCTGGCACTGGGGGAGGGGGGCTCGGGGCGGGGGGGTTCGGGGGAGCAGCCTGGCACTGGGGGAGGGGGGGCTCGGGGCGGGGGGACTCGGGGGGGGCAGCACGGGGGGGGGGAGCAGCCTGGCACTGGGGGAGGGGGGGGCTCGGGGCGGGGGGGCTCGGGGGGAGCGGCCTGGCACTGGGGGAGGGGGGCTCGGGGCGGGGGGGTTCGGGGGGAGCAGCCTGGCACTGGGGGAGGGGGGCTCGGGGCGGGGGGGCTCGGGGGAGCGGCCTGGCACTGAGGGAGGGGGACTCGGGGGAGCGGCCCGGGGCCTCTCGCCCGCCCCCCGCTCACCTGCCGGGCTCCCCCCGCTGACTGTGGCCCCGGGCCCGAGCCCCCGCCCAGCCCCGGAGCGGCCCGCACCGCGCCAGCCAGCAGCCGGCCCGGCCCAGCACAGCCGCCATAGGGCTGCCCCGGCCCCGCGCACTGACCTCTGACCTGGCCCCGCCCTCTCTGGCCCCTCCCGGCGCTGTCACCCGACCGCCGCGCCACCCCGCCCGGCCGGCTCCCCATTGGCCAGCGCGCACCAGCCGCGGCGCGGCGATTGGTTCGACTGCGCCACCTGAACCAGACTCTGGGTCCCCATTGGGCGCCGAGGGGCCTATCAGGGAGCTCCCGAGGAGGCAGGCGAGTCTGTGGGGCAGCCGCTGGGAACGTCTGCCCGAGCCAGGTGCGGGCCCAGGTGCGCCGGGGGGGAGCGGGAGCGGGAGCGGGAGCCGGAGCCGGAGCCGCCCTGCCGCTGTGGCTCGGGGGAAGAGGGTTCGCTGGGGGGCAGCGGGTGCAAGGGGCCTGCAGGGAGGCGGCTCTAAAGGGGCGGGCTCTGCACGGTGGTCTGGGCAGGCTGAGCCGTGTCCAGGGAGTTGCTTGTTCCCCGGTGCCTATGGAAATCGGGAGGCGTGGGCAGCTGAGCTGTCTGCCCTGCACAAGCCCTTCCGCTGCAGGTCGTCAGATCCCTGTTGCTCTCCTTCCCCTTGCAGGAGAAGCGGTGGAAATGTTGGCCAAGCCCCTGACCGTCTCTGCGCCAGGAAAAGCAATTCTCCATGGGGAGCATGCTGTAGTGCATGGCAAGGTAAAGGGCTCAGGCTGCTGTTGACTGCCCTTAAGCTAAGCTTCTGACACTGTCATGAGCCTTTTTGCTTATTGTTCTACTCCCTCATGCCTATTTTTTGTGTGCAGGCAGCTTTGGCTGTGGCCTTGAACCTGAGAACATTTCTTCAGATTAGACCCTGTGATAATGGAATGGTTGCAATACACTTACCCAATATTGGAACCAGTTTAAACTGGGAAATTGTCCAGCTCCAGACACTAGTAACAGCATTTTCAGGCAAGTGCTGTTCAGACAATGGAAATGCATGTCAGTCTATTTTAAAATCCTGAAACCCTTGGCTTCATCCTTCCCTCTCACATGTGTACCTTACCTGAAACATCTATTGTACTTTGCATGTGCTTGGCAATTGATTTTGTGTATTGGTGGGTGGTGGTGGTGGCCAGCTGGTGCCTAGAATCTACAGAAGATTTAACTAATTAGGCTTTCTTCTCCTCCTCAAATCAGGCAGCTGATTTAATATATACATTTACACTACCAGAGTGCTTGCACTGATTCTCATGGTACACAGGCAACAGATGTGCTTGGTGAGCCACAAGCGATGAATCAGTAGGAGTTTGTTCTATCTTAACTACTATGATCCTAGCATGCACCATTTAGAAGGGGGCAGAATAAAGTCTCTCTAGCATTGGTGCGTATCTGCAAACACCAAGGGTCCCTCTAGTGCGGTGGTCACCAACCAATAGATCCCGATCTACTGGTAGATCTTGGAGTCTCTGACAGGTGATCCTAACTGGTTTGGCCAAGAGGCTATTAAGTGCTGGTATTTCAGCTGCCCTTCTGCCTGCTGCAGCGCACCTCCTGCCCTTTGCCTTGGAGCTGCCTCCCCCACCCCGGGAACGGAGAGGAGGGTGCTGATGTCATGGTGCCCCTTCTCCCACCCTGTATCCTATCTCCACAGAGCAGAGAAGGGGCACAACAGGTCTTGGGATGGACTTTACTAGCTGCTTTTGGGACTGGTGCAGGGCCAGGGCAGAGGTGAGCTTTAGCCCCACTGCACCACTACCCAGGAGCCACCTGTGGTAAGCAGTGCCCAGTTGGAGCCCACATCCTGAAACCCTACCCCAGTCATGAACCCCTTCCTGCACCTTAAGTCCCTGCCCCAGTCTCCCTACATCCAAAAACACTCCTGCAGCCTACACCTAGAACCCCCTCCAGCTCTCCAACTGCCTGCCCCAAGCTCAGCTCAGAGCCCCTCTCTCACTCTAAATCCCTTAATCCAAGACTAGAGCCTGTACCCCAACTTTTTGCCCCTGCCTGGTGAAAGTGAGGGAGGATGGAGTGGGAGGGAGGATGGAGTGAGCAGACATGGGGCCTGGGAGAAGGGGCATGAGGGAGGCGGGGGCAAGGGTGTTTAGGTTGAGGTAGATCTTGGGTTGCACTTAAATTCAAAAAGTGATCTCGTGCTTAAAAAGGTTGGAGACCACTGCTCTAGTGTCCTGTCTTCCAAAGAGTCCAGTAGTAGTCACTTGTAGAAATCTGCAACCCTCTGTTTCAACACGTACCTATACTGTAAAACTTGTATGTTTTGTACCACACCTAGCAAAAATTAATGTGCTTGGCTTTATATGAGTCAGAGATAGAACCCTTTCCTGATGTTTCCTTTATGTTGTTGCTGTGGGTGTCATGGAAAAAGCAGTTCTTTAGCATAGCTGGTGGTTTCTTCTTGTCCTGCACAGTGATCAGTTTGTGTGGTGAAACATGGCGGCTGTCTTTATTCTATTACTGGAGATGCTTTTCTTGTAAATACCTTGTTCTAATATGAAACAGTGGTTTTAAAGCTTAATTTGTAAGTGTATAAATCCACTGCTCATTGCTTTCTTAGCTGGCTTGGATCAATCTAAATCTCCCAGCCCAGAACAAATGGACAAACTGAGAGAGATTGGGAGTCCAATAGTGATTCCTGCAGCCACTGAGAGTCTTGCTGCCCTGGCATTTCTCTATCTGTACCTGTCTATTTCAGCTAAATATGGGTAAGATTATGGTCTTTCTCAAATGTATATGTTATCCTAGGTGTCCGGTGGTTCCTGTTAAACTTGTGTTCTGTCATTTCACAAGAAATTACACCTATAAAGCTAAAATAAGAAATGAAAAGGGGGAACTTTCCTTTGTGTATTCTTAGCTCTTATCTTGGTAGTAACTCTAAGGTGAAATTAGCTAAATTGTGTTGAGTAGGTGGGAAATCTGCAAGGATCTGTCCAAAATGTGATTAATACCTGAGAAATAGTGATGAGCTTCTAAGTGTGCTTAACACACCAATTTACAATGCTAAGAACTAATAAAAGAGCCCTAGAAAAGTGCTCAGCTGTAAGTATTAACAATCTCAGCTGTAGCAAGAAAAACATAATACTGAGCTCAGTTTTGGCAGTGAAATAATCAAATATGAAGCCCCATGTAGCTAGAAATCTATATAATGCTTTAATATTACAGCTGCTCTGAATATCTTGGTGACAGTAGGAGTTGAACTATGATCAGCCTTTTCTCAAACCACATGTCTACCGCTTAAGTGAATGTGAATTTCCGTTAGCTATTAGCAATGTGGAGCCTATTACACCCAAGTGAATAATTCTAGTTCTGTCCAAGAGGTTGCTAGTACAGGTGCTCTAGCCGGCTTATTACAAGACTAAAATGTAAATCTACTGTAACTGATGTGGGATCCTAAAATGTTTTATTTAAAAATGTATTTACAGAAAACTTAAGGGTATGTTTAAAGTGCTATTTATGGTGTTCAATTACAAAATCACCTCCAGTGTTGGGATTTAAAACAATGGAAATGGAAATTCCAGTTTAGCTAGGCTTTCTTCTAGCACAATGGATTTGCAAAGCTGCTCAGCTGTGCTAGCTAAAAGTTCATAAGGTTTGTGTCTGTCTTTTTACTGTGCATACACTGACACTACAATTGGCTTGTGGTATGATCAATGCAATTTTAGTTTGCATCTGTTGCCTTCGAGCTCCAAAATTAAATGATTTCAATATTTATTGGTGTTTTATGCAATGCATTTTAATATGTTTCAGGCAGATACCAAGTGTGGAGATAGTGGTGTGGTCTGAGCTGCCCGTCGGAGCTGGACTAGGCTCAAGTGCTGCCTATTCTGTTTGCTTGGCAGCTGCCCTTTTGACTGCATGTGGAGCCATTGGCTGCCCATTGAAGGAAGAGAAGTACATAACCAGGTATGCATTTGGGGAGCCTGTGTGTCTTGGGCAGGTGTATTAGGGTAACAGAATGTTCCCTAAATCTCCAGTGAGAAGCGCATGGATTCTTAACTACATATTTCTTTCCTTCTCAGCTGTTGGCCTGAAGCTGGTGACATGTCAGGATACAAAATGTGGTTCCAAGACATTCTCTGTTTTAAAAAACATAGTGATTTACATGATTACGCAGGTGCACTGAGCCAAGCAATGAAATTTCTGTCCCCTATTATATGATAAAGGTTCTATCTGGTGACAAAACAGATTGTGCTAGCAAAAATGCATTTTCCAGGCTAGACTGGAAGTGTTGTAAATATCAGCATCTTTTAATTGTAACTTGTAGTTTTGGATGGCCTAATCTTCAGTCACAATTTGAATGCAAAAAATAAGTGACGCTTTTAAGGTGTTTCCTTTCACAGGATCGTCACATGCTTTTTTTCTTGAAAAGTTATAAAATGTCCACTCATGTAAACATCTCACGTTCCAATATATGGTCCTACATTTATGGAAGTCCCTTTATGGCCCTGTTCACCATTCTCCACCCTCTCAAAACACACTTCTGCTGTGAGGTCTGTATACCTGGATCTTCCTCTGAACCTCACTGAGCAGGTGAAGAACAAGATCAGGTAGCTGTTAACCTCAGCAACTGCATGATGTCCCTTCTGTAGCTTTTGCTTTACCAACCCATTGGTTCTCCTGCAGGGTCCCACCATCTCTCCTTGTATTGTCTTAGGCCTCAGTCCTGCTATTGTCTGCACAAGCCTCCACTGATGCCCCTACATAGCACAAGAGTGTGCCTATGCCCAAGCCCACCTCCTGAGTCCCAGACAGAGAGACAAGGTGATTATTTCTCCAGGGAGTTCAGATTCAATATGGTGCTGGAGGAGTAGTAATAAGCCCTTCTGATATCTTGCCTGTATGAATAACAAGGTATTTGCCAGCGGAACCTGGCACCATGTTGCACAGTAGGCCTACATCTTGTTGACACCTTTTCTTCTTTGCTCTGAATCAGAGGGGGAGAATCTAGAATCATGCTGTCCGAGGAATAGTCACAACCCCCTCCCAGCAGTTAAGGGACGCTAGCCAAAAGTGTTTGAGACCAGATGTCTGGCAGCGTCCTTGTCAACTGCAGTGTCAAATGGAAAGTACCCTTGAATTTAATTTTGTAGAGATGGGGGGGGGAGAGAATCATCCCTCCTCCCCCCCCCCCCCCCCCCCGGGTCCTTTGAGTAGTGATGAGTCAGGACTATGGTAGTTTGTACTTTAGCTACAAGTTACATGTGTTGGCTTCATCTTCCACAGAAATATCACTTCTACTTTTCTTTTCCTTCTCTAGTAAAGGTCTGTGATTCTAACCACCACTGCTGCATAGTACAGTCTGTTCACAGATGCAGAATGCAAGAGGGGATACTGAAACTTGCAAGTGAAAGGAGGAGCAGTGTGTGTGAAATGCAAGTTTTTAGGGCTCAGTCACCTCACAGTGAAAGAGAAGATGGATGAAGGGCAGACACTTGTACTTATGGAGATCTGCATCTGTTTACTTCATGGTGCAACACTGCATGCCACTGTAGTTAGAATTGATTTTCATATTTCCATTATAGACCTTGACTTTTTAGGCTTTAAATATCTAACATTTTATATTGCCTTTGTACATGGGAGCCAACATGGGCCCTTTTATTAACGACACACAGTATGCCAGTAACATGACTTTTTCCCCCCCAGGCCACTTTTTAGAAGTGGCGATTGAGCAAAAAGGGCTTAAATTGCATGTGCTTTTAAGAATTATTCTTAAATAAAAGTGAAGAGAATTTGGTGCAGGGACAGAGGTCTCAGTTTAGCCACAGAGCAGTAGGCACTACTACAATAAATACTAGAGGGTGGTCCATCACGAAAACCTCCACCTTGCTTCGTTACTATGTCTCTACCATAATGCTATGGGAGAAATGGTAGGTCAGTTCCTTCACCTTGATGTCTTTTCTAGAACCTGTCACAATGCTAACCTCTGATTGCTTGTGTGATGTAGGTCACTGTGTCAGGATCCTGCAATTCATTTTGCATACACCAAACACCTGCTCCAGATTACCTGTCAGCTCATACCAGCAACCTTCTAGTGAAGGTTCTGTGTCTCATGAGCTCTGCAGTCTCATCATTAATCCCCCCACTCCATTGTATTAATACGTAGAAAACCTATATGCACGCACGCACGCACAATCCATACGAAGTGGAGACCGAGCAGCATGCTGTGCAAATTTATCAGATGTTGTCACATCAGTATTACTCTGCATAGATCAAAGTTAGCTTTTGGTGCAGTGAGACTATGAATTTGACAGGTTTTTAGTGTATAAGGCCCAGAATAAAAATTACATGATGGGGCAGAAGCATGAACATTGATTTTTTTTTTTTGTGAGGCACCATACAGTCTTCGGCATAACAATGAGACTATTTGGTGAACCATACTGAAGCAAGGGGCAAATACAGGGATTCCACCTGCTCCCTGGCAGTGTTTTTCTGTATCTCCCCACCTTTTGAGATCTCCCTGGTAAACATCTCTTTATCTCTCTCTTGCTTTCTCTCACTGCTGTTTAATCCTATGAAGCACTGTGAGACAGGCCTCATACAAATAACACAGTTCAAAAGAAATTGTAGCTTGCTGTAATACTGATCTACTTCTAATACTCCTTTGCTGAAGGGCTGGCCTTTTTTCTCTGCGCATTCTAGTTAATTCTAATTTTCACCCATGCACAACTGCAATTTTCCTTTCCATCTGTGTCTCACGTCACATGCAAATAAGTGGAAGACAATAGGGTGTTAGGCTAGTACTATACAATTCCATAATTCTGAGATGGTCTCTACCAAGCAAAGTTTCTGATTGTAAAGTTAAGGTGAGATAACAAGTGAATGCAGTAGGCAGACAGGGAAGAACAAGAAATAGTGCTTACCACTTCTCATTTTCCAAGCTCTAGATGCTAGGGAACTCCTCCTATTCCTCAGGTAGTATGATTTTCAAAGGCTATGTCTACACTACAGTGCTATTTTGGGATACCGGAGTACCCCGAAATAGCTATCCCATGTCTTCACAGCAAGCCCGTTATTTCGGGCTTGCTATTACAATGTCCCTATAAACCTCATTCCATGAGGAGTAAAGGGTGTTTTGGAATAGCCCTTTATTTTGAGATTTGGCACTGTGTAGACAGTGCCAAATGTTGAAATAAGCTATTTCAAATAGCATCGAAATAATATAAGCAGTTTGTGTCGCTTAAATTGCATATCTTATTTCAGTTTGTGGTGCAGTGTAGATGCACCCTTAATCATTGATGGCTCTTCTCTCTAAACTGGATTTTCCCCCTTTGATGAAGAGGGAAGAAGAAAAGTTTCACTGAGGTGTACACTGTCTGACAGTGAAGCATATCAGACATCTAATTATGTCCCTTCCTCACTGATGCTGTATTCTCCCCTTTCTTGCTGGTGGAGGCCCAAAGCCAAGAGTCTAATGTCATGTCCAGGGATCACAGAAGGAGTTTGTCATATTCAAGTATTCCAGGCGCCCAGCCCTTTGCTTGCAGTACTAGACTACCTCTTTTGGGTGGAGATTTAGCCAGATTCAGCTGTGACTCTCTCAGCTCAGAGCATTGCTTCACATGTAGCTTCATGGCACTGACACTCACTGGCAGTTGCTGTGTTCATACTGATTCTGTCTTGTGATTGTCAGACTCAGAGGCACTTAAGTGTGCAGCCTAGATACGAAGGTGATAAGGTGCCGTGGATGGTGGTGCTGCTTTTCTGCCAAGTGCTTTCAGTGGGCTGAGCACTAATTCATCCTCTTAATTTGGCATTAGGATTCATTCCCCTCCTCCACGAAGTGTCCCCCTTCAGTCTGCTCATATGATTCCTGCCTGACTTTTTTTTTTTTTTTTTTTTTTTTATAGCTAGTGAACTTCTTGGTTTCTGGGGTGTGTTGCCTGCTTGTGGTAGTTGTAAACTGTTTTCTTGACTTTCAGGTGGCCGGAGGAGGAGTTGGATTTAATTAACCAATGGGCATTTCGGGGAGAGCAGGTTATCCATGGCAAACCTTCTGGCGTGGATAACTCTGTAGCGACTTGGGGTACGTATTTTTCAATCTCAAACCGTTCCTCTTTGGCTCTGAAAACAAGTGCTGTCACTCTGAACATAAGAGGCCTAGACTCGGGCATTGGGAATGGCGGCTTCTCCAATCCCCTTCATGCACTGCTGCCTAGCTGGTGTAGGGAGGTCAGACAGGAATTGTACCCAGAGTAAATCCTAAGTAACACTTCATCAAAGAGTCCAAAGGGCTTTGCAGACTGCAATGGAAGTAGGTAGCCTTTCAGCAGGCTTCTCAGATGGCTCACAGCTATTTATGCAGGGAGTTTTAAATATAGGAAAAGGTATTCAAAATCCACCCTACAGAATTACTGACTGTTTAACCCTAGTCTGTCCTGTTGTCAGACATTGAATTAGAAAGGAAAGAGCACAAATAAAGCCTCTTCCTTATACCGTCTTAGTACCAAATCTTGTTCATAGTTTTCCTCTGTTGTTGCTATCCTGCTCGAGCTGATGATATTTAGAATAAAGGTAACATTGCTACTGTATGATGGGTTTATTCTCGACTAATGTTTGTAATGCTTTGGCCTCCTAAAAGGGGAAGGGAATGGTCTGTTGGACTGACAGGAGGGTGGGGGAAGGAACCAGAAACTCCTAAATCTTGATTCTAGCTTTGAGGCACAGAAAGACAGCATGACTTTAAGGCCAGATTCCCTATCTGTAAAATGGGAGTAATGCCTCACCAGAGTGTTAGGAGGCTTAAGTTACTAATGACTGACTCCTACCTCTTCACATTAATGCCTTGGAAGAGGAGCCCTGAGAGAAATAACTGGACTTTCCAAATTATGAAGCAAATAAACTTTAAAAAAAAAAATCTCACTCCAGGATAATGCTTTGGAAAATGTACATTCTTGGTTACCTGTACCTTAGTTTTAATTTATTATATGTAAGGGTGCTGTGATGTTTTGTGCAGGAATGTGTTTTAATCTTTTTAATAGGATTTCATGATAGCTACTCTTAACTAAATGTTGGGAAGTGGAGAATGAGTAGTAAGCTTGCTCATTGGTGAGATGCTGTTGTATTACTAATAGTTGCTCTCCACAGATACTCACTCACATTTTTCTCTGAATGTAGTGTTTAATATGACTAAATCTACCCCAGCAGTCTGCATTTGATTCTTAATTCATTATTTTAGACCAATGAAGACTTGAATCTAACCTAGGTCTCTATTTGAAAATCTCTTTTTCTGTGGCCCCTCAGTATGTGGAAAAGAGTGAAGGCACCAAGTTACTCCTATTTGGGCCAGATCTCCCATTGAAATGAATGGAGCTCTGCCTGCTCACACTATCTGGGGAGCTGGCCCATTGTTTTGCCTGTGCTTCTTGCACGTATTAATCTACAGCATGAGAAATTAAGTATGTAGAGGAGTGTTTCATCTCTAGACATTAAAGGTATTTTCAGATGTGGTGAATATTATGACCATGTATGTATTTTACTTTAGGTGGAGTACTCAGATTTCAATCAGGAAAAATCACCTTGTTGAAGAGGTAATATTAAAATTATATAACTGTATACATACAGAACACATCTATGCTGAGTTTGTCTTAAGGCATGAGAGAAACTAAATAATGCTGAACAGTGTAGGTTGGGATCTTGCAGACATAACTCTCTGTTGGACCTGGGCTTAGTTAGCTTTAATATCTCAAACCAGTTTTGTTGTCTTGGATTGGGGAAGAATGAGTGAAATGTTAGATTACAAGACAAAAGATCAATATTAATTTCATGGCCTTATAGGTAGCAGGATCAGGTCAGCTCCTGGCAGCAAGTTACATTAAATAAAAAAACCAACTTCTCGCTTACTGAATTTTAGGATGGTACAAAAATCAAGCTGCAAAGCCATGTAAAAGAGAACAAACCCTAGTTCAGAATGCTCCCTTTACCTCCAACCAATGAACTATAATTCAATGCCATTAAGATCTTTCATAGTGCATGAAATTGCTCTATTAGCAGCTATTGTCTCTGGCTAGCTGGTCTCACAAATGGTGTTTCAAAGGAAAGATATTTTTAGCTGAAAAACATGGATCTCAGTAAGTAGGTTTGTCATGTTTGTAGAACCAACACAGTTGTATCAACATTTGTGTAATTGAGAGCACCAAGCCCCTACACAGCAAAGCATTTGAGCATACACTTACATTTGAGCACTCAAAGAATGCCACTGAAGTTAACAGGACTTTTCAGGCTCAAGTATGTTACATTATGATCTTAAATAACCAGAATGCTCTAGAGAAGTGATAGTCTGGCTGTTGGTCTGTCTGCTGTGATTGATTTGAGATCTCAGTGTAGTAGAAAGGAGAAGCGCTTATGTTATGGATCTTTGATTCTCCACTTGTCTTATTCCAGATTAGGTTAAAGCAATCTGTAGGTGAGATGGATCTAAACCAGAGTCTGGTGCACTCTGGTGAGAACCTGGTACTAGCTTCAGATAAACTCATTAAAAATATTTAAATTTTAAAAAGCAACCACCTCCCTTTTAAAAAGTACAATAGCCTTTCTGTTTGTTGAGGTGGGAATAAATTGTGAGGGGGGGGGGGAAATTAGCTTTCTGCTAAAATGATCAGTAGTGAAATAGTTAATCATATTGACAACAAAAGGGACACCATTAGGCTTCAGAGTAGATAAATCAGAATGGGCTGTTCCCATCCGTGAGAAACACAGGAAGATGCTGCTGCATCAGTTTACAGAGGCTTCACATTTTCAAATTTATTTTTATGATCACAAGAGGCAGATACCTTTTTTTTTTTTTTTTTTATATATGAAGTAATTCTAAAGCCTAATTATGCAGCAAAGTTTGTGGCTGTGAAATAGTACAATGCACGGGGCCCTGCCTGTACCTGCAGTTTATGTGCATTGTTTGACTATAGCATGAACAGGGGAGTAAACTTGTTGATGGATGTGGAATAAACCTTGGATGTTGCTCAGTTATCAAGAGGAGAATGAATTTCAGAATCTTTGCTTTGTTTTTAGGGTGCCAACTCTAAGGATCTTACTGACCAACACAAAGGTCTCTCGGAGCACCAGGATCCTTGTAGCAGGTGTCAAAGACAAGATTCTTAAGGTGCAGCATCTTTTTGGTAGATGACAGTGACTTGGAAGCACACCTGTTATTTAGGCTAACCCAATGGTAACTAGGCAGGACAGTAATTGTTATGGGGGAGAGTTGACCTGTACTTATGTGTAACCCTGGGATCTCTTCCATGGGGGTAGCAGGGTGTGCATTACTTCATTCACATGGATTTCTTGGCAGCTGTTGTTCAGAGGTATTACTCTGTTCCCGATGGTTTTACTGCTGCATAGTCAGTGGGAGCGGATGTAACTGAGGAGGAGAAAGAGCTCCCCCCAACAGGAGTAGGTCAAAACATCCTCATTAAGGGGGTATGTTGGATTTGACACTGACTTTAGAGTTACTGTATCACCCCAATCAAGTCAACTTAACAGGACTCCTCCAGAAATCGTCCCTATATCTAGCTTTGTAAGCTCTGTGGCATGGAGTCCCAGCTGTTCTGCAATAATGAGATAAAATGAAGGATTTATTTCTCCTCATTCCCATGATTAGCCAGGACTCTGTGCCAGAACTTTATTTTCTTAACTGAAATGAGGACGTGCTATGATTCTTCCTGCTTTTGTGGTGACTAGCAGTCTGATGAACCTCACTCATTCAAAAACCATGTCAGGCTCCAAAGAATCAAGAGAGTCTCATTAAAAATCACGTTGTTTTTTTTTAACGATTTCTTTTGTAATTTGCTTTTTTTGTATTTTTGAATTGCTAAGGTTTTGTTTCTGCAACCAGAATGGCTAGAAATTTTGAGAGTCTGTGTGTGTGTGTGTGTGTGTTTGTTTTTTGGTGTGGTGGTTTTTTTTTTTTTTTTTTTTTTTTTTTTTTTTAAATTCTCTAACTCAAGGATCTTTCGGATTTAAGGAAAAAACCCATCATTAGTCACTGAGTTTGCAACTCTGAAATACCCAACCTCACTTTTTTTTTTTTCCTCCCTCTCATTTCCTCTGATGCCCCAAATGTGATCAGCTTCTGCTTTAAATCCTTTCTTACACATGAATTGTCCAGCCTCAGGGGTTAGCCCACCTTCCAGTGCAATAGCAGTGATGCCATGGAATACCACAGAGCTGTCTTCTTCATGTCTCATTTTTGTCTTCTCAGTTTCCTGCTATAATGAACCCAGTGCTTGCCTCGATAGATGCAATTTCGAATGAGTGTGAAAACGTTCTAGAAGCAATGGCTTTGAGTCCATCACAGGAGTATTATCTTGTTCTAGAGGTAAGACTCCTTTGCCTGCATTTTTGGACACTCTTATAGTCGCACATCAAAATGTCATTTAAAGATCATTAGGTTGGGAGAGATTTTGATAGCAGGAAATGTTCAGAGTGAGCCACAATTTGTATCTGTTATCACTAATGCACTCCTTATGTCTGAAGTAGTAAAGGGACTGGTGCTGCTTCCTGTATATAACTTACTTGCTTTTACTATTCTTTCAGAGGCATAAATTTCATTTTGCTTAGTTGAAGGGACACCAAATAAGTTCAGGATCAAAATGTCCCTTTCCGTGGAATGGTTTGTCATTTGATGGCCCATAGACCTTTGAATTGAAAATAGCTCTTTGGTATTTTTACATTCTCATCACTGACAGAGCCAATACCAAGCACAAAACTCAGCAGCTGCTGTTTTTGATAGACTAGTAAGAAACCAGCCTCTGCTTTCTGTTCGTCCTGCTCTCCTGAGTCTGGAGACAAATAGCAATAATTGTGGCCAGAACTATTCTGACATGATGCATGAAGTGAATGAGATCTGTGTACATTTTGGCTCCATACAAAGCATAGGGAGTCTGTTATGGAAATGCCTCTCTTTCAAATTAAAACTTTTTTTGAGGACACTACCTTGTATATTTGCACAGTGTTCCAATTATCCTGAAGTAATTATTGGTGTTTGGGAAAACTTATTTTACTGACTGCATCTGTGTTGGGACATGTTTTGTTCTGGTTGGGTGAATGAACCCACCTCTTGAATAGAAGCATGGCGAGTCCATATGCTAAAAACAAATGCTTTGGGCTCTCAGAAATAGAGGTGTCAATAGGACAGAATTCCAAGCACCAAGGCTCACAAACTTCAGTGACCTGCCTTACTGCAACAACAGCTGGTGGTTGTTGTTTCTTCCAGTGCTAGAGGAGTTGATCGATAGTGAGGTGTCGTTAGAGAGCAAGGTATCCTATTCTCCCTGCCCTTCTTCCTCACACACATACCGAAAAGAACCAAGCTTCCCCGTGGTTTGGCTTCTCAAGGGTAATAAGGAGCCTCCTTCACTGATAGGACTGGAGGTGCTCTACTCTGGCTTGCATTCACAATCCATTTTCACCATGAGGCATTTGCAAGGGTAGCTTTTGTTTCCCTTTCACTCACTTGCATTGTTGTTTGCTGTGTATGGTTGCGAAGGCGGGGCCCTCGAGTGGAACCATGATCAATCTGTGTCTCTTTGCAGTAAGCCTTACTGCCATGGATGGAGCAGTGGAGACCGGGGCAGATGAGTGCCTGCCAGTCATGTAAAGGGACATCCCAAGGCTAGATGGAGATGGTGTCAGGCAGTGAGCCTTGCTGATGGCTGAGGAACAACAAAGGCAGTGATAGCTGTGACATGGCTGAGTGCCATCAAGAACCAAGGTGATGCTGGGAGTACAAAGTGCTGCCTGCCTCCCCAAACTGGGAGTGGAAGCCTAGGACTGGCATTCTAGACTCCTGGGTTCTCAGCTGCACAAATCCTGTTTCACTTTGAGCAGGTCATTTTAAGCTTTCCATCTCAGCCGCTGTTCTCCAGTCTGTAAAATGGGGCTAAGCCTCCTTTTCTCTTAGGGGTGCTTTGAGAGGTCCATTAATAGTGGCTGTAAATGATGTGAGGTGCTAGAGGAGAAAAGGCTGAATTTATGCAAAGTTACATCACACTATTATCGTGCAATAAGAATATCAATTCAGTGCATAATGAATGGCATTTTCTCCCTCACATTTTCAGGCTGTTGTCCTGTGCTACATTCCAGCTCTCCATTCAGTACCACTTACTCTGAGGTTATGCAGTACTGTATATTCCGTAAGCAGGAGAGATCAGTGTGCCATCAGACCCGCAAATAGCTTTAGTGGGGTGTCCTCTGTGACATGAGTTTGGTAGGTCTCAGTCCAGTTCCCATGGGTCTGTATTAAAAGTAGGATTTGGCTCTTACCACTGAACCAAAATGGCAGAATGATTTTGTATGAAAGCTGTGTTCTGTGTAACATAATGGAGTGTAGGGATGTGAAAAACAGAAAAACATTAACATTGTAACCAAAGACAATTTGATCGGTTGCACAGATAAATGTTTTAGCAGATGTAGTGATAGGGAGGGAAGGGTTGCTGGCTCTCACTGTGGGCTCTGCCCCACTCCTGAGATCCTGGCAGCTGGCTTTGCTGTCACGGGCTCCTGACCACCAGTGAGGTACCAGCCACCAGCCCCGCTGCTGTGGGCTCCCAGCCTCTGATGGGATAGGAATGTTAAATTTAGTTCATTGATTAGTTGATAAGTGGGGGGGAGACAGAGGGATTAGCTCCCAGGGCCGGGAGCTAATCCCTCTAACCCGCTGTGACTCTGCCTTTTAAATGTATTAAGAACCTGCCTCACTCTAGGGTTTGTTACCAGGTTTGCCACTGATTTGTGGTATGACCTGAGACCATTCACTTCACCTTGGTCCTTCATCTGTCCAGCAGTCAAATGGAGAGGAGGGTTGTGAGGTTTACTTTGGAGAGTGCTTTGAGATCCCCAGATGAGAGGTGCTGTTTAAAATACAAGTAGAAGGAATGCTGCAGTAAGTTGGCTTTTGTTTGTCTTGTGTCTGAAGAGTCCGCAGAGGCATGGTTGATTATATGCAGCATACATATATATACTGTAGCTGAAATGTGCAGCTTTGGACATCTTTGTACTTGAGCCATCAAACTAGTCTACTGTGTCATAAGCTGTCATCTGACTCCTGGCAGATTTTGAATTGGAATATGACAGGTGTCTTGGATCATCATAGACAGCATTGTGCCTTGCACTCGGGCATATAAAGAGGCCCCTGGATGGGCGTCCAGTTCAGTGTATGGTGCATGCAATATGTACATGCTAAACACTGCTGGCTGGTCTATATCTTCCCACCCATTTATACTAAAGTATAAAGCACATAGGCTGTGTGGGGGGGTGGATCTTGTATCATCTCATTCCCACACAGTGTTTACAGTAGGAGTATTGGATATAGTGTAATTGAATAGTTGTGTAACCACATGAAACCTCATCTGTTACACAACTTTTTGATAGTCCCCACTTCTAAAGAGCCAACAGCTGGTTCTCCTTGCATATCGGTTCCAGCCTACCCTCCTCCCCCTCCGTGCCACTGCCTTTCTATAAGAGGCAGCAGCTCAGAGGCGGGCAGGTGAATCTGGTGCTCATGGTGAGCCTGCTTAAAAACAGCTCCTTACAAGCACTGGCTCCTGTTACCTCCCGCTCCCCCCCCCCCCACCTTGTTGTCTCTGGTTGGGAGTGTGTGTATTCAGGGCCGTATTTAGGCATAGGCAGAATAGGCAGTTGCCTAGGGCACCAGTATTTCTGGGGCACCACTCTGCGGGGCGGAACTGGAAGCAATGGAACAGGCAACAGCAGGGCTGCTGGGTCCTAGAGAGAGCCAAATGTGCTGCCTGCAGCACAGTCTGAGGGAGGGGATTGGCTACTGGGGTCTCTGGGAAGGGGAGGGGGTAGGAACTCACCTGGGAGTGTGACTCTCTCCCCTGGTGTGAGGTGAGGCAGTCTGGGCAGCTCTGGCAGTATCCTTTTTTTTTTTTTTTTTTTTTTTTTTTGGCCTCCCATAACGACCATTCTTCTCCCCTCCCCTCATGGAGCATTCCCCCCCTTCCCCCTCCCCTGCGGAGCACCCCTCTCTCCCCCCTTCCCCCAGCAGGGCTGGGTTGGGTGAGGTGCTAGGGCGGACTGGCTGCGTGCTGAGGCAGGGGCGGACTGGCCCGGCGGGATGCCAGGAATTTCCCGGTGGGCCGTCCACCACAGGGCTGGCTGGCAGCTGCTGTAGGGGGATTGTGATGCAGGGCACTGGCGCGCCGCAGCCTGAACCCGGCACTTTAAATTCCCCGGCGCCGGCCAGGGCACGGTGTGGGGCCGAGGGAGCGCATGCGCGGCGTGCTCAAACACCACGCAACAGCTGAGGGGAGAAGCCCGGGCATCTTCTCTCTCAGCTGGTTTGAGCTCCGCACCTGGACGCTGCCGCTAGGGAGGGGAGGGAAGTGAGTCTGGGGCCGGGGGAGTGATCGGGGGGGAAGGGGCGCTGAGCGTTTAGCCCGGGTGGGAGGCTGGGGGATCTGGGAGGGGCAAGCACCCCCCCCCATGGGGGTCGGCACGGGCGCTGCACTCCCCGGCTGGTCATCCGCCCGAGCGCCACTGCCCTCGCCCTGGCTCCTCCTTGCTTGGCCCTGGCAGCACTCAGCCGCCGCCTCCTCTGCTGCTGGCTGGGGCCGCCCACCACGGCTGTGACATCTTTTGGCTTCACCCGGTCGCAAAGGCAGTGCTGCTTTGCAGCTCCGCGTGGGCACATGATGGTGGGAGGTGCCAGCTCAAGGGGAGCGAACCTTACAGGGCAACACAGGGATGGGCACAGTTGGGGTAGTTGTGCAGTGACACCCCTCGCCCCCCACTGCTAAGGAGCGGGGGAGGGAAGAAGGCTGCCCCTGCCCTGTTGTCAATTTGCGTTGGGGGGCAGGTTGTTTTTGGGGTGAGGGAAGGCCTGGGTCCGTAAATCCCCCAGCTCTTGCAGTCCTATTACTACATGACACTCTGTTTTCTTCAAACACTTCTAAGCTTCATGGTTAAAGAGAAAATCTTTGAGAGGAGATATTATGCATGTTGTGAAGACATATTTGTCCCTATAAGCGTATCTGGATCTTTAAGAGGTAATTTCGGGGGAGGGGAGGAGTGGAGAGGGGGAGAGGTTACAAAATAAAAGGAAAATGTACATGCTTTATTTAAATGATAGAATTTTTCAAAAATGAAGGGAAAAGTTTGTATTAATACCAGAAGGAAAGTGATTAAAACATCAGATATAGTTTTTTTGGTGGACAATATTTGCAAGTTTTCTGTCTTTTTTGCTAGAATAAAAAGGGGTGGGGGTACAGGAGTGAGGGCAGGGGGCTGGGAGAGTTGGGACTCAGGGCAGGGGTTGAAGGGTGCTGGAGTGAAGGCAGGAGGTAGGGGGCTGAGGGCACAGGGTTTGGTGTGGGGTGTTAGGGCAGGATTATAAGGTTGCAGGGCTGGAGTCAGGGCAGAGATATGGGGGACTCTTGGTTAGGGGTTAAGATGTGTGGGCAGGGGGCTGGAACATTTGTGGGGGCAGCTCAGGGCAGAAGGTGAGAGTGAGGGCAAGGGGGTGGATTCAGGGCACAGGGTCTGGTCGGGGGGGGGCGCTCAGGCTAGGGAGGTGGGGGAACAGGAGTCAGGGCAGGAGATAGAGGGTGCAGAACTCAGGAGAGAGCTGGAAGAGATTACGGGGCTTCCAAGGGTGACAATGCGGTGCTGATGACTCCTCCCGGGGGACAGAGCTTTGCTTTCCTGTCAGCGGCTCCTCCGAGGGGGAAGAGGGGTCTGCATGGGCTGGGCCTGGCCTCAAGTTTGTCTGGGGTGAGCAGGGCTCCATGGGCCAACCCTGGCCTTCAGCTGGCCCCCATCTTGCAGCTGGTGAAGGACGGCAGGGTTCTTCATATAAATTTCCAATAAAATGTTGACAAATTTTAAAAAATTATATTATTTGCATCATTCTGTCAATAAATCAGAATTTTTTCTATAGTGCTACTTTAGTGCTAGTCCATCAGCATTGCAGGGTGCTTAATTACGTTAAACTGTTTTTAATAACGTGCATGTGGCAAGCTTTCCAATACTATAAGCTTATGTTTGTGTCACTAAGAGCAAGTCAGGCATAGGAGCACCAGTTTAATAATCCTGCCTAGGGCACCATAAATCCTAAGGATGGCCCTGTGTGTAGTCAACTACACAATGGCATTCCTCTTTTACAGGAGTCCCATGGGGGCAGGGTAGGAGCCATGGTGACTGACACTGGCCATGCTTTCTTGCTCTGTCCAGTTAAAGCCTCATCCAAAGACATGCCACTAACAGCAGCATGTGCTCATCAGAAGTCAGGTGGAGGCACTGCAGCAGCTCCTTGTTGCACTGTGTGAAGACACCAACTGGGAATGGAAGAGAGAAAATATCACGAATAGCATAGTGGATTTGCCCTGCTGGCTTTTCAACTCACCCTATTTAACATTGTGCCTGGCTGTCAGGTGCTTCCTTCTGCTATGTTAGGTTGCTGAATCATGACCCCATTCTGTGTAAAACATTACAGCTTCAGGATTTCATGGCTACCAAATTCCTTACTTCCAACACTAGCAGCTCTGAAGTATTGAGGAAGGGCAATCTTGTGGTTAAGCAAATTCTGGGTTTTAATTCCTGACTCTGCCACAGACCCACTGTGTGACCATGGGCAGGCCACTTAATCTCTGTTCTTTAGTTTCCCACCTGTAACATTATGATATTCCTCTCTCCTACCCTCATTTGTCTGTCTAGTTAGACTAGATCTCCAGAGCGAGGTCCATCTTTTACTATACATCTGAAGAAGTGGATTGTGCTCACGGAAGCTCAAGATACCATCTCTAGATGTTTTGTTAGTCTCTTAGGTACTGCAGGACCAGTCGTTGTTTAAGTTTTTACTATACATGTTTGTAAAGCAACTAGTACTGTGGGGCCTGATATTTGGTTGGGGGTTCTAGGTGCAGTTGGAATACAAAGCATTCTCTTTGTGGTGGTTTCAGGCAGCAGATGGATCTTGTTCAGAGCCAGCATGGCTAGTGTGACTGGCTAGAACCTGCAATGTCAGCTGATGGGTAGATTGAGTTTCATTGGAATTGGGGATGTTGTCCTGGTTCAGGCTGTTCAGTTCCTGCCCACTGATCTGACTTGCTAATTATAATGGTGCCCATTCATGTGCACTTATTAACATCCGGGGGAGGGGAGCTTCTAGTTCTGTTTTAAGAGTATTTCTCTCATGCACTACTGTTTCATTATCCTGTTTTTTCAGTGCTGTCCTGTTAATGGGCTGTGCCTTATACATGGCAGCATTTCAGCCAGCTGCTCCCTTCCAATTAACTCCTTTAATTTTGAGCTTCTGTCCTCTTAAACAACCCCCCCTCCCTCCCTTGTGATCTTTAAACTTCTCTGTGTGCATGTCTAGTTCTGTGCATGCTGCCAGTTCAGCCCTGTGCTGCAACGGTCTGTGTCTACATGGCAAGCATATTGTAAGCAGTGCCATCAACACTCCCCAGCCAGTATGCCTGCCTAGCTCATCTTTGGGGGAAATGGAGTCACCACGGCCTCTCTGAAGCTGCCATTCATGCTTGGTTTTGTGGCACTGGATATTTGTGCACTAGGGGTGGACTTAGACTCTCTCCAACTTGTGTATTAAAGGATACTGAGCAGTTGTTTGATTGTGATGACTTTAGACCCAGATAGCCAGGGGCTGTAGTTGAACTGCTTAGTAGAGGTGAAAGGGTCCGTGTCATGTTATCAATCTCCCAGGCCATTCGTGCCTCCTTGCCACGAGCAACTAACTGTAGTAAACAGCAGCATTTGGGCATGATTAGCCCTGTAGCTATTGCAGTTTCCTGGCATGTAGGAGATCTGGATGACAGGGTGGCCTCAGGGTTCTGGCTGCCTGCATTTGAACACTCTAAATCATCTCTGCATTGGAAAAAGGCTTGTTTTTTACTTCCAGAGACCTAGATGGTCCCAGAACAGAGGACAGCAGGAAACTTTTGAGAGCTTGACTAGGTATTAGTAGGCAAAGCCAAGAGTACCTGCTTCATGTTGGGGGAATGCCCTGTAGTCTGGGTTTTGCATTTCTGCCCTGGGGAGGGCTGTTCTATATGACACAAAGAAGACTTTAATATTGCTTATCCTTGCCTTGGCAGTGATAGTGTCACTGGAGCTGGATGGATTGCTGAATTGGCTAGGAATAGGAGCGAGCCCAGCATGGGAAGGGTTTGACTGGTATCCTGTTCAATGCATGCATAGCAGGAGAGAAAGGAAGCAGGGCAAGACTACCAAAGGCTAACATTCAGCATCTGCAGAGAATGCATGTTAGCAGCTCTGAGCCCATTGTTTCCATTGGCACCTCTCTTTCTAACAGCATTATAAAATAGACAGATATCTGTGGCAGCGAGAAAGGGAAGGGATAGCAGGTCTAGGCTAGAAGCCTGAGGCTGCCAGTGGGCTCAGTTTAATGGTTCAGCATTGCTTGTTCAAGAGTGTTATGCTGCTCAATTTCCTCCTGTAGTAAAATGTGGCTGTTCTTCCATGACTTTGTAATGTGAAGCTTATCCACAGTCCAGCTCTGCTTGCAGGTGCCTTGGAATAGCACCCTTTCTCCCTGGAATGAAGACTTGTAACCTGGGAGGATTGAGATTCATGTGGCTTTATCATCTTTGCTTTGTTTTAAGGAGCTCTTCGACATAAACCAGCATCACTTAAATGTGATTGGAGTTGGCCATACCTCACTGGATAGAGTGTGCCAAGTGACTGCCAACCATGGGCTGCACAGTAAGCTGACTGGTGCTGGAGGAGGTGGCTGTGCAATAACTCTGCTAAGACCAGGTCAGAAATCAATCAGTAATAAATTAAGGATCATTGAACTGTCTTCCTTTTATCTTGCCAGAGACACCCACGTGGGTGCTGACAAAGCATGTGTGTTAAAGCCCTTCTCGTCCCCTCCATTGTTTAAATCGATTTTAAAAAAAACCCAAAACCTAAGGCGGTCCTTTCCTATGCATAGAGCTGTTTTACATTCTCCAGATGAGCTGTTGGAGTCATTTTCCATTTACTGAGACTGGTGGAAGCTGCAAGTAGATGGCTGGCAGAATAAGGCCTCTTATCACAGTTTAGTGTTTGTGCTGCTTAGGCTGTTGCACCCAGCACATCTTAAATGAATGTAGAATAGGTTTGCTGGGCTCTTTCGTCTGTGTAGCGGGTGCACAATATACTGGAGATTGTCCAGGAATCTCATGTTCTTCTGCCCTCTACTGGCTAGTTCTGCTTATGGAGCAGAAGGATCAGTGTGTGGTGTACAGTAACAACTGTGTAAAATCCATCATGATCTAGGGATGTTAAAATGCAGTTAATTGACTAGTCAAGTAGTCTATGGGCACTTCCACATTCCTCCTTTGGAATGTACAAGAGCCAGTGCAGAACTCCACATACAGCCCAGGGACAGTGGGAAGTCCTGCTGGCTCCAGGCTAGATGTGGGTGCCTGATGTGACATGTACAGGAATCCCCAGCAGGGGCTCCTGTGCATTTCAAAGCCATGGAGCCCAGGGTCAGTGGGGGACTCCCCAGCTGATCCAGGCTCTGAGCCCAGAACCTGGGGTTAGCTGGGGAGTCCCCAGTTGACTCTGGGCTCCACGCTACAGCATTTTAAAGGGGCAGTGCCACAGCTGATCTCCCCCCCCAGCTCACCTGTGCAGCATTGCTGCTTTGAAGTACCCCTTCCCGCCCACCCCCCCTTTGCTGCCTCTATCAGGCAGCAAGAGGGGGAGGGAATCTGCTAGTCCTTAACATCCCTATCATGATCACAAACATGATAGAGTAGTGGTTTGTAACCTGTGGTCTGCAGACCCTTGGGGGGGCCCAGCAGTCTGAGGACTAAGATTTCCAAGAGGGTCCCCATCTCCATTCAGAACTTTATGGGGGTGTACAAATGAGAAGTTTGAAAAGCACAGTGGTAGAATGTAAGGGAACATGCTGGCAGTACTTAACTTATTAATTTCACATGAGAATTTCAGCCTCCCATATTTCAAGGGCTAAAAGGATGTGTATAAGCTGAAAATAGCATGTCTCTGCACTAAGGATGTTAAAATGCAGCTAGTCGACTAGTTGATGTACATTTTAAAACAGAATGTGGAAGTGTCTAAGAGCCCCTGCTGGGGCTCTTGTACATTTCAGAGGAGGAATGCAGAACTCTGCCTACAGCCCAGGGCCAGCGGGAAGTCTAGGCTGCATGCAGGTGCCTGATTTGAAATGCACAAGAATCCTCTCCTGGGGCTCTTGTGCATTTCAAAGCAATGGAGCCTGGGGTCAGTGGGGGGAGTTCCCAGCTGCCTCTGGGCTCCACAGCTGCTCCTTTGAATCTCTGCAGAGGTGGCCTTTTAAAGGGGCAGCCTGCCACACAGCTGATCCACAGATCAGCTGTGCAGTGGGCTGCCCCTTTAAAACAGGCTGAGGTGGCAGTTTCAAAGGGGAAGTGGCTGCACAGCTGATCCTGGGTTCTGGGAAATGCTGCATGGAGCCTGGGGTCATCTAGGGAGTTCCCAGCCGATCCCGGGCTCCATGGCAGCTCCTTTGAAAGGGGCACAAGTGGCATTTTAAAGCGGCCGCTGCACCATTGAAAAGCTGCCTGGGGGGTTTCAAAGTGGCAGCACTGCTGTGTGATGCTGTCACTTTGAAATACACCCCCCCCCCTCACTTTGCTGCCTCTATTAGAGGCAGCAAAGGGGAGGATATTGACTTGTCAAAATACTATCCAATAAGCAAATGCTTATCAGTCAACTAGTCTTTTACATCCTTACTCTGCCCCTTTATAATGCTACTTCAGCGTAGACACTTGGTGTACTAGAAACTACTGGATTCTTAAGTGCTCATTCATGCTTTCAGCCATTGCAAACTTAAGTCAAACCTACCAGTAAACAGACAGTTCAATAATGTAAGAAGAAACAGAAAATGTATTCCTTTATGCCCCCCCTTCATAGGTGTTCTTTTGGGCATTTGTTTCCTTTTCATGACAATACCCTTTAATCCATATTAAACCCATAGCAAGACATTTCCATCTCCCAGCAATGACCAAGCTGAACTTAACTGGCTGGTGTAACCTCCTTCTTGGCAGACACAGATCCATTGATAGTGGAAGCAGCCAGACAAGACCTCAGTGCCTGTGGATTTGAATGCTGGGAGACCAGTATTGGAACATCTGGAATATGTCTTCATTCCCCATCATCTTTGAAAGCAGAAGTGCTGAAAATTTTTAGTAAGGTTTAAGGTGACATGGACTCTGAGTGACCTGACTGTATCCTGCCTTCCTTCCCCTGCAAGTTCTGAGCTTTTTAACTCTTTACTGGAATTGCCGCCACTACTGCCAAAGACACTTGAGCTGAACTCTGAAGTTGCCAGTCGGAAAATGGGGCAAAATATCAGTGGCTATGGAAGTGTCATGACTGGAGTTCTCAATTGAGTTCAGGCACGGTATAATGGGGACTGCTCCACTGAAGATGGTAGAATTATTGTTCTCACTTACCCCAGCTGTGAGTTGGGTCCATGTCTCAGACTTAAATGCGTTTACTGTAAGTAAATTCAAGATTAGTGTTTAACAGGCACAAGAGGGAGGAATATGCAAACCAGGGTGTCCTGGCCAAATTCTGGCTTCCTTTAATGCATAGGGAGTATTCTCTTTACCTGCCTCTCCTGCCAGTGAGAGTCTGGAGTAATTAATGTACACAGAGTTGCTTGAGTTTCTGGTAAAAGGCACTACAGAATGCAAAGCATTAGACTACTCCAGTGTTTCTACAAAGCTGTTGGAGGAACTGCTGAGCCTAACTTAAAAAAGGCTCTTGGTTGTGTTAATTAAAGCTCAGATGATTAAGCTCAAGAAAGTGAAATTCCAATATTGTGCCCCATTTTTTTAGTTTCCTTTTGCACATTCCTTCCCTGTCTAGGCTGTTACATTAGTCTATAGCCAATTCTCTGAGCAGTCTTGCTGATCATAGTCTCATGGTCAGGTTCTCACACTATTAAGATCACAGAATCTGCAGGAAGGTGTTAAGTATCGGTTATTTCAGTAATCAAACAGTCAATGCTTTTTTGCATCGACTATTTCAGGGGTTCCCAAACTGACACGGGGACCAGTAAATCCATTCTCAAGCTTTTGGAGGACTGGTAACATTCATTTGCATATTCATTAAGCAAATGATGAATATTCAAATAAGTTGTTTCTGGTCCTCCCAAAGCCCCCAGTGCCAGCTTTAGATAGTCACCCAACAATATTCTTAGCAGCAAGTTAAGGGAGTATGGATTGGATAAATGGACTGTAAGATGGATAGAAGGCTGGCTAGACCAGGGTTTCCCAAACTTTACTTTAGCTGGAACCCGGTTTTTTTAATACTGTTTTTTGCAGCCCAAAAATAAACGCACACAAAAAAATTTAAATGAATAAATTCAGTGTTTCACCCATCCCTTGTGGGACCTGGCACTGCATGGGCACTCCAGGAGTCGAGAGCAGGAGCAGATTGGGGGTAGGGTATCTGGCTAGGGGTAGGGTTGCCAGGTGTCCGGTTTTTTACCAGACAGTCCAGTATTTGAGGGTTCTGTCAGGGAAACAAATTGAGAAAATACAAGATATAAAGTATCCAGTATCTAATTAGGTAAGTTTGTTTTTTTAGGTGTATCAGTCCATAGCTGTGAACTGCCTGGCTGGTAGATGTGTTCACACTGCATGAGTATCTACGAGCCAGGCAGTTCACAACTACTCAAGGGAGGGTATGGGCAGGAGTGGGGGTGGGGGCAAAATGGAATCCCCAGGGCCAGACTCTTGTGTGCCTGGGTCAGTCCTGCTTCCTGCTGGCTGATTTGCTCCCTCCTCCCCCACCCTCTGCTTCTCCTCCCAATCTCCCCTCGCCAGCCCTGCTTCTGGAAGCTGGTTCTCCAGCCCCCCCTACCTTCACCCCCCCGTCCAGCCCTGCTTCCACCACCCACCTGCCCAGATCTGCCAGACAGCCCCGCTGCCCCCAACCCTGCTTTCCGGTGGCCGGTTCTCCTCCTCCCCCCCACACCCCCTCTGTCCACCCTGCCCCACTCCCCTCCTGGCAGCCACACTGAGGCCCAGTATTTTTTTTCCTGCAGCCCAGTAACAGGCTGTGGCCCATAGTCCCGTGTTTCTCAAACTAGGTGATTAGTTGATAGGGCAGTGCTGCCAGGGCATTTCAAATGAGCAGCACCACATGGAGCCCAGGATCAGCCAGGGACTCCCTAGCTGACCCTGGGCTCTGTGGTGCCCCTTTGAAACACTGTGGCAGTGTTTCAAAAGGGCAGTGCTGCACTGAGCCCGGGCTCCCTGTGGCGCTGCTGCTTTGAAGTACCCCTTTTGCTGCCTCTAGTCAACTAGTTACTCCCCACCTATCAGTTACTTTAAACTATCATCCCTAGTTTAAAGGCTCTGTTTTTTAAACAGTCTAAACTTTAGTCACATAGGCTGGGTGTTAAGGATGCATTCATTTTGCTGGGAATGTTCAGCCAATGGAGCATAATTAGTCATTTTTACTTTGTGCCACTCCGTGGAGTGTGTTGCCAGAGGAGATTGACCCTAAAGTAAATCAACTTCCAAAATTATCTTTTGCCATTTTTTTAAATAATGCTCCTCTAATCAAGTGATCTACTTCTCCAGTGCAGAATCAATACTGCTTGTTTCGTTAGCCTGGAATGGGCTGGCATCCTTCACCCCTCCACTTCCATACCAGACACTTCTGTTACATAGGGGGTTTCTTGACAATGTTAAATGCAGCCTGCATACTAGAATTCATATCATGCTCTCCCTTACCTCTTTTGCTTCTATGTAGAGCCTGGCTAGGTAAGGGCTGCCTAGATGCCATTCAAAATGTAGTTCCTACTGACTTTTGACACTCTTGGAAAAAGCAGCCTTTTCCCTGAATGTCCTGGTCAAATATATGGGCTGTCAAATGTTTGGGGAGGACAAAGGCTAGGTTCTTTTCAGCTGTTTTAGCAAAATGGTTACAAACTGTTCTGCAGAGCAAACAGTGCTGCCTTTGGCATCTCTGGGTTTTCTTGCCTTTAAGGGTTTAGGCAGAAACAGATGCTGTTTCACAGGACAATCTGTTTCTTTCCTGTAGTGTGAGCTGGATAGACCCACTAATGCAGGGGTTCTTAACTAGTGAGGTGCGCCTCCCCAGGGGAGACATGAAGGGGATACAGGGGAGGTGTGAGGTGCCTCCCAGAAAACTTCTCAATTGCCTTCTCACTGGATAAAATTCTAAAGTTTAGATTTATTCATAATTAATATGAATAAAAATTATAAACATTAATTTCTTAACTTGTGGAGATTGGCACACTACAATAGCAGTGTGAATCAATCAGGCCTATGATGACACTACAATAACAGTACGTGAGCATTGCCAACTTTCATCTTCAAATATTACATAAATGTTAGGAAAAGGTTCAAAGTAAAACTCATTCATTTAGGCATTGTAACGGGGTTCACTCACCCCGCAGTGCCACCAGCCGTCAGACTTGGGAATTAGTTCAGATGGCTTGCCAGGTCCCAGGGTTCAGGCAGGCCTCAGGGTTTAAGCTGGGCCTTCAGCTCAGGCTGGTCCTCCGAATTGCCAGGCACCAGTAGAGCCTTGGGTTCCTCTAGGTCAGAGGGTAGTCCTGTTGGCCGGCTTGGCCAGGCCTCGGCGGCCCAGGCAGGGAAGCCGTCGCTGGCCTGAGGGAAGGCGGCTGTGGGAGGCCCAGGCCAGGTCTCAGCCTCATCAGCCAGGAGCTCTGGGCAGGCCTCTGTCTTCCTCAAAGGCTGGGTCCTGACTGAGCTCCCTGGCAGAGTTCTTATAGTCCTAGCCATGCCCCTTAGCTTCCTGTCAGGTGAGGGGGCGGGGCTAGGCTGTGCACAAAATGGCTCCGGGGTGGGGGGTGGTGAACATGAAGTTCACTTTCAGGGGAGGTGTGAAGGTAAAAAAGTTAAGAATCCCTGAACTAATGAGTTTTAGGGCCTTTCTACAGGGGGAACTTACTGGCAAAATATTCTGGAGAATAGTTAATCAAAATTTAATATCCCTAATCAAATAGTTGATGGGATTTCCATCAACTGTTTGATTAGTCAATAAGGACTAGCCTGGCGTTCCACCTTTGAAATGTACAAGAGCCCTAGGGGCTCTTGTGCATTTGGAAGATTGAAATGCTGCATGAAGCCGGGCCCAGCAGGGAGGAGTGCTGTTTGTCTCAGGCTCCATGTGGTGCTTTCGCTTTGAAATGTACAAAGCCCCAGCAGGGATGGGTCCCCCCAGCACCTCCTCCTATCCCCCCACCTCCAATGCTACCTCTTTCCGATAGAGACAACAAGGCGGGGGGGGTAACGAGTCAACTAGTGTGTCGACTATCCAATAGGCTTTTGCTTATTGGATATTTGACTAGTCAATTAGTCGCTTAATCCCTACTGGAAAAACCTCCATAAGGGGAGTTGTAATGGTATAAATATAGTGGAACAATTATGCAGGTAGAGGCTAGTGAACATCCCCATGTAGACAAGCCCTTACTCTTCTGGGATAGTTCATATTTTTGAGGGGTTTTTGTATGTATCAGCATTGCTGAAAATTCTAATACTGTATGTAATCAAACAGTGCATCTCCATCCCAATAAACTCATCTAATAAAGCATCTTGTTAATCTTGGCTACATGACTGGTTTTTTTTGTTTTGTTTTAGTCTGATTTTGGTAACACGGCTACCTCTCTGTTACTCTCCATCCCAAGAAAATCTTTTATCCTGGAAGCAGGGAATGGGACCTGTCCTACTGTTAGGTTGGACAGAAATAAATGTACCCCTTTTTCATAATTTTGACAGAGCGCTGTTTGTTTTAAAGCATTTTTTAGACTTATCATTTTTGAAAATTTTCAGTTGCTAGAAATTATGCGGGGACTCAGGCAATTTTTTTAGTTATGATAGACATTGAGAGTCAAAGTTAAACCTGTCTAATGGTTAAAACACAAATTGTTGACATCGTGTGTCAAAAATTACAAGGTAAATATATAAATTAAGCTCCTAAGTTCTCGGGTAGCACTCTTCTTTCTTTGCCGTCTGTCAATTTTGATTCCTATCAATGGAAATTTTTTTTCCAACGTGTGTGTGTGTGTACACACACACACTCACACACTAGATATACTATGAAACTGACGGCTGCTGACCTTTACCAATAAACTATCTTTCCAAGTGCACCTGTGTTGCCTTGTTACGTGCTCATGGAGATGTGGTGCCAACTTGCTTCTAGGCAGATGCAATTTGATTGTAGTAATTTATTTTTAAGTATTGAATAAAAAATAATCATCAGTGCCCCCCCCCACCCCTTGCACTGGTGCACCCCACTCCCATAACTCTCTCTCTGCATTAAAATGTGTCTCCCTGGCATAGCCTGAGCCTTTGGCATCTTGTCCAGGGCTTGAGAGTCTCCTTCCTAATTCTCACTCTTCTGAGAGTCTCCCCCAGCTCCCAAAGGGGTGTCCTAATTTTTCTTTGTGACTCTAGTGCAAGCGCCTAGGGTCATCTCTCAGTCACTGAGCAGTCACAGTGCAAGTGGCCCATGCTTTGCCTGGAGAGGCTTGCCTCTTGGAATGAGCCCAGCTTTGCTTTCCATTCCAGTCCTTGAATGCCAGGGGGATTTGTCTGTCTGAAGCAATATCTTAGTTGGGACCATGAAATTCATGACTCCACATTAGCCACAGAGGAGCTCTCAGCTGGTAAATAATCTTCAATCACTGGTAACCTAGGCTAGATATTCAAAGCAGCAGCCTGGATTCCTGTTACTGTGTTTCTCAACCATTCAGTTCCCCTTTCCTTCAGTAAATAAATAGGTGCAATGAGTGTGACACCTCCATCCCACCCTTTGGCTCTCTGTTATCCCAGCACAAGAACTAGAGGTGTGGCAGTTGGGTACAGGACAACACACAGCTCTCTTGCGTGGGAGGAATCTATCTAACCTCTGGGATCCATCAGCAAATTTTCAGCCAGCCTTTAACTTGGCCTCTGATTGATGAGATTAAGATATGCAAGTGACAAAGAACCCGATCCGGTGCAGCAGGCCAGTGCAGCAGCTACAGCTATGAGGTGTCAGTTGACTTGAACTGAACTTGCATGTCAGCAGGGTGCAGATTTGTGCTACACTATTAGCAATTTCAAGGGCAAATAGCTCACCCAGGAGCCACATCTTCCCCAAAAGTGGCTGCTACCTATTTGTGTGAGTAGGTACCCCTCCCTTTAAAAAAAAAAAAAAAAAGTAGGGGGGGGAGAAGGCAAGGCAATGGTTGTTTCTGGAATAATGAAAGAATTTCTAGAATTATTTGTATGACCTCAGTGCATAGGAGCTGTTCGCTTATTGCAGAATGATCAATGCTGGCAATCCGTGTTCCCTGTAAGCTGAGCACTTGCGCAGCCATCCAGGAGAGATGTCAGTGCTGCCCAGCTGATTTAGCAGAGCTCCCACAGCTGGTAGCGTGTGTTTCTACAGATGGTGCACATCTGCACATGCCTTGGTGCACCAAGCAAAACTTATTCTGCACAGGTGTGGAAAAAAATTAGAGGGACTATTGCTGACAATTACTACTCTGCTCTCAGCCTTGCAGACAGCCAACCTGACCAGCCCCTCACTTTTTTTAAAATGGTTGTGGGCTTTACAGCTTTCACTTGCTTGAATGCTTTTCTGTGCTGACCACAGGGGGGCAGTGGAGACCCATTCTTCTGAACTTCCAGAAGCCCTTGCTTCCAGTGTGGGGTCCTTGGATAGTGATTGGGCAGCACCCTTGGCATAGAAGACAGTGGGGTCTTGCTCTACAGTGCAACTGGGCTTAATGCTTGTGCGTATGTCTATGCTGTGGAGGTTTTTTCCAAAAAAACTTCACTTGCGTCCATACTGCAATCACATTCTTTTGAAAAAAAATCGAAAGAACAGAGGGGTTTTTCTGACATTAGCAAACCTCTTTCTACGAGGAAGAAGCCTTTCTGCAAAATAGCTCTTTTGGGAAAAGGCGTGTATGGATGGGGAAAAGGGAGTTCTTTCACAAGAAGAAGAAAAAGCACAGGTGCCCTGCTGGCCACTCTGTCCATAGTAATCAGAGCTTACATGCGAGAGAGCATCCACACTGAATCCAAGAGGATATTCTTTTACTTGCCTGTGTCTAGCTTGCTGCAACCAGCCGCCTATCCAGCTGACAAGAAGGGTTAGATTTCTGGCTTGCTTGCAAGGGATTTTGGGCTTGAGGCCATCTGGGGCACTGGGCTGGGATGGCTTTGTCTATGTGCTTTGGCAGTGTGGACGTTCTCTTCCGGAAGAAGTTTTTTCGGAAGATCTCTTCTGGAAAAGCTTCTTCTGAAAAAAGCCTGCAGTCTAGACATAGCCACTGTCAAGCTCTGCTAGAGCCATGTAGAAACTGTTAACAAAGAGATAAAAGTTGCTTATGCCTCTCGGCCTGTCTCATTTGACAGGCAAATCCTGCCCGGAAACAGAGCCATGAGTTATCTGTGCCAACAGCAGGGCCATAATTGCATAAGTCAGCAGCTGGAGCCAGTCCCAATTTATTAGACATAAGCATAGATTTAATAGATGGCCACAAGTGCTGTATTTATTTATTTATCCACTCCCTCCCCAATTAATCAACAGGAACCCCACCACAACTAGTGTGACTGACGGCAGTTATGGTTTCTGCTTACCTTTCACAAATGTCCTGTCCAAATAGAGTGGATAAATAACCTGTTCAGTTGCATTTGCACTATCTCACCCCATTAATTACATAACCCACCAATTACATAGAGTTGTAAACTGAGGCTAGAGTGAGCGGTGCTCACACATTAGCAAGATGTGGGCATAAATCCTAGAAATTCTGGCTTTATCCTCACCCTCAGCCCAGCACTGCCTCCATGTATCTCTGTTCGGTCAGCGCTGGTTACAGCTGTCATACACATGTTTTACATGTTCGTGCTGCCATCCATTTGCTCTTGAAAAGCAGACAGGTAAAAGGTGCAGAATGAGGCACCATTTTAACATCCTTCCCTGCAGTTTCACACTTGGAATGTTTGAACTGCAAATTAAATTTTGTGAGTTTCTTCCCCCCCTTCACCCCCATACACATACACATTGACCACCCCTGTGCCTTGCCACTGGTCTCCCCAGCAAATGAGCACCTGCTTCATCTGTTTGCTTTTTTTTTTTTTTGGCCTCTTTCTGTTTTTATAGGCTCATTTTTACATGTGTGGAATGGAGCAACAATTTTTGCTGAAGGATTAGCCTGGTAATTTGGCTAATTTTTCCTGAGCTTCATTTCTCACATTAGGAGAGTTGCAAAAAAGAGTAACGATCCCAGCTTGGCCTCTTAATAGAGCAGGGAGGGAAGGTTGGAGTCTAAACTCCATCCTGTGGCAGAGGAGAAGAACACGTAACAATCTTTCAGATCCCTTCGTGCTTGGGTAACTTTTAGATTGCAATCTGTCTGGGGCTGCACAGAGGTCTGATGACCCGCAGATGGTATGGTCAGATCTGGGTTCTAATCCTGCCTTTGCTAATGGACTTGCTGTATCACTCTTCACCTCCCTTTTTCCTCTTGCTGCTATTCTGATTGTGAAGGTTGTAGGATCTTCAGGGCAAGCCTCCTGTCTGTAAAGTGCCTGCCGCACTGGGGATGGGATCTTTTTGGGACCTGCAGATGCTACTGTAATGTAAGCTCTTGCTAGGGTAACCCACACACCTTCTGGATGTGGATCAGAGTCCCAGAAAGTGATAGACTACAAACAGAGAGAGAGAACGAGTTTGCTCTCCAGCCTTAGCAGCAGTGTTCCTCTAGCTGGGCAGTAGCACAGCTTCACAGGTGATTAATCGGCCCCACCCAGTCAGTCAGTTCCTCATTCTGAGCCTCTGACTAGGCAGGGCTGAGTGATCACCTGTGGAGCTGTGCTACTGTTCAGCTTAGAGGGAACACTGCTTAGCAGAGAACCAGCTGACTCTGAGTGCAAGGTTTAGCAGCTCCTGCACTAACCTCCCAGGTTCAGTTCTGCCTGTCAGTGCTACACTAGCAAATAGGGCAGAAACTCCTAGGCTGTGTCTGTACTGGCACGATCTTGCGCCAGAGCTATGCAAATGAGGCTCAGCATGGAATATCGCTGAGCCTCATTTGCATAACTAATGAGCTGCCATTTTTGCAGAAGAGGCTCTTGCACAAGACAGAGCTGTCTACACTGCCCCTTCTTGCGCAAGAAAAACCCTCTTGCGCAAAGCTGTTATGCTGATATTCCATGCTGAGCCTCATTTGCATAGCTCTGGCTCAAGATCACGCCAGTATAGACACAGCCCTAAAGAACTGTTGCATCTGAACTTTGCAGGGATTTCATTATCAACAATACCATGGGTCTTTTCCTCTACATGGGTGAAATGTGTGGAGAGGTAGCTGTTTTTCCTGACAGGGCAGGTGAATGTAATTTGCTCTGCTCTAGCAAAAGGATGCTTTTCCATCTAAGATCAGCATAATGTGAGATGCTTTGTCAAACCTTTCTTAAAACAAAAAAAATCTCCCACTCGCTGTAGGAAACTTCTTTCCTGTTGGTCTGTCTTGCCCCTGGGAGGGATCCAGAGCGAATGGAGTTATGCCATGCAGCTGGGGGAGGGGAGGAATGGGCAAAGGCAGCCAGAATGGATTATAAAGCCTCAGGGAGGAGGGACTCCTTTAAAAGTGACTGCAGAGACTGAATCTCAGACTGCCTTTTGTAAATCATTGTTCACTATCATTCTGCCTTCAGGGCAAATGTTATGAAATCTCTGGTAGATCTCACTGGCTGGCTAGGAACCTTAAGAGATGACCTTGTAGTTAAAGGCATGCATGGAATAAAGTACCTGCCTTCTGTTCTCCTTCTTAATAAATCTGCTGTCTATCTCTTTTGACTTTGACTTGATAGGGGACCTGTTACAGCTTCCAGAACAAGCACTGCTGGTGTGATTCTGTCCTGGTGGGTGTTTAAAAGCACTTCATGTAATGTCTCCCAGGACTTGGACAAACTTGACTAAAGTGAGGCAGCTGTATCAGGCGCTGCTTACAGAGATGGGGAAACTGAGGCACGGAGTGAAAGGCCCTGATCCAATGTCCACTGCGCTTAATGGAAAGACTCCTACTGAACGCAGTGAGTTAAGTCACTTGGACAGACACTCAGTGGCAGAGCTGGCCCAGGTCTCCTTCCCCCTCACACATGTTCTGTCTCTGGATTGCTGCCTAGGACATGCTGCCAGACAGAGTCTTACCAGTGCAGTGGGTTGCAGGCAGGGGTTTAAGTACAGGTTCCTTTCTTTCCAAGAGGACATTCTCTTACTTGCCTGTGTCTAGTTTGCTGCAACCCACCACCAATCCAGTTGACAAGGAGGGTTGGATCTCTGCCTTGCTTGCGAGGGATCTTGGGCTTCAGGCCATATGGGGCACTGGGCTGGGAAGGAATGCTTCCTTCCCTCCCCCCCCATTGTGCAGTGTGACCAGGCTTCTTCTACAGGGTCAGCCAGAAGTTACTCTCCTGTTTCCCTTATTCCGTAATAACCAAATATCCATACCTGGTGGGCAGCTTTTTCAAGGCGCGGGCCAGCTGAGCCCTGACAAGGAGCAGATTTCAGCTTGGCCTTAGAGTGCTGGCCAGACCTCATGGGCACCTCTGGCAGGCATTCTGACTGTTTCCCCAGGGCCTGGCAGTGTCCTGTCCCCAGGTTCATCCTGTACCACTAACCAGGTACAGGTATGAAATTAGCACCTGGCTCCCTTGTGTAAATGGCAGCAATCTGGTTTTGGGTGGGCACCTCCCTTCCCCTGCAAGGCATAGCTGGTATTTTTTTTTTAATCAGTGTCAGCAGCAGCTTCTTTCTGCTTCAATGAATAGATTCGAAAGAGGCAGTGACATTATTTGAGATAATAGCGAGAACAGCAAAAGGGTCAGTAAGAGAGAGAGAATGTCAAAGCGTAGAGATAAAAGGCAAGGGGTAAGGGGCGGTGGAACCCTGCAGTCATTGGTGCAGCCCTTGAGAGCAAACTTGCCTGAAATTCAAATGAAGTGGATAAGGAGGGAGTCTGGGGGCCCCCTAGTCCCAGCAGCCAATTCCTCTTTTCAATTCGATTCAATTAGAGTGCTTGATTCTGCACTTGTCTCCACTGACAGCCAGAGCCGCTGACGGGATTAGAGCTATTTGGACTGCACGCGCTCTGCGTTGCAGCCGAGAGATTATTTGTGTTCCTTCCCCTCCTTTCTCCTGCACCACCCTTCTTTTGGCTCCTGGGCACTTCTGCCTCCTGCTTGCTCTTTTGACTGGGTGGGCTGGAACTGGCCTCAGGACTGACTGCCCCTGGGCCTGCACCCTCTGGAGCATTGGCACCCTCTACTCTGGCATCCCTGCCACGTGCTGCATGCCTGGCTCAGTGCCATTCAGCAAGCTGGAAGAAGGGGAGCAGCCAGGGAATTTCCCCTGCATTGGCCACTAGTGGCCAGGTTCTCAAATCCCGGGGGATGTAAATGGAGGAAGTTTTGTCCCTGCTTTTGGTGAGCGTTGGTTCAGGCTCGTCGGTATCCTGGGTGCTTTGCCCTGTTACAAGTCACGTTACAGCTAACAGCCGGTCAGCCCTTCTGCTCACCCCCCACCATTCTGTGTGTACAGTCCCATGCGCCAGAGACCTCAAACACCACTGTGGCTTCTCCTTGAATCTGACACACACAGTCGCTGCTTGGCCTGCCCTGACCTGTCTTTCAGCTTGGCAGGTGCAAAGACCAGCACAGTCACTGATCCTTAACCCGGCTCCTGTGCTGGTGTTCTTCTTGCACCTCTGCCTTGCCTTAAGAGGCCAGGGCTGCCCATTCTTACAAGCTACGTATTCATCTCATGCCATGCCAGCCCAGGGCAGAGTAGCAAACATCTCACATCCCCCCTGCTCAAAAAACAATTCTGAGAACCCCACATTTGTTGTTATCCAGCACCATGGGATCAGCACACAGTCCCTCTGGCATTGCAGCAGGCTGCAGCCTTCTTCATTTCCTGTCCCAAACTGTGCTGTACCCTTAGCTGCCTTCTCTGTCCACCCCCCCCCCCCCCCCGACAGCAATGCCTAGGGCTGGTTTAGTGTCACCATGATGAGCAGCTGTGGAATTGCCTTTGTGGAAGGGTTTTAACACCATCTTGAGTGAAGACCTGTCGGGTTGCAGCTGGTTTGCTTGGCCCTACCTCAGCATGTGGGGAGGTTGGACTGAAAAGACCTGTAGAGATCCCTTCCAACCTAGCATTTCTATGATTCTCTGCAGGCTCTGCTTCAGTGCTGCCATAGTAAATACCAGCTCTGGTTTGTGGGAGGTTGTCTGCTGCTGGGGCAGGATTATGCCATAGGCTCTGCTCTCCAGAGGGATACAGGACAAAGCACCAGCAAACCTATCACACCGGTCTTTCCAGGGCACAATATAGACACAAAGGTGGGCTTGGCAGAATTTAGATCAATATCGATGTTTGTTGTAAGCCTTTTTTTAAGTTTATTTAAAAAATTTGCAGTGGTGATAATGAATGGGGGGGGGGCAGGCAGTAATTATGTAATGACAATGGATACTGATTCAAAAAATTAAAGCTTTATAACCATTAAAACACATTGAGTACAGGCTATTTACTTCATCTCTTTTCACACACAAACTGGTTTGTTCTCAAGCAACATTGCTGCAGGGGTGCCATTTCAGAGTTTGATAAGGGGGGGCAACCTATGAATGCCATGTTGGGAGGGGTGGAGTGAGGGCATGGGGGGGGGAGTGCAAATTGAGGACAATGCTTCAGAAGTATTACTGAGCATGTTCAGTACAAACCAAGCAGAAAAGTAGGAGGGAACTGACCCTTTTGCCCCCCGCTCCCTGCACACACGTCACCGCTTTCCAGGGGCTACTAAGGCTAATTTTTGGGCAGACAACTTAGCAGTTAGCTGGCAGGAGCACTGTATCTAATTCCTCTATAAAAGAAAGTAAATTAAATAAATATTAGACCCACTCAGCTCTAATACTAACACATTCTAACATCTTGTGGCAAGTCACTTCAGGGACACTGATTAGCCTTAAAATTTTAAAGTACTTACTCTGTTACTAACTCTGTAGCGGGGGAGAGGGAGGAGGAGAATTGTAAAAGAGAGAGAGAAAGACTGCCAGGACTCCCCAGCTCTGTCTCAGCTCTGGGAGGGGAGTGGGGTCTAGTAAGTTACAGCAGGGAGCAGATATATTTGTCTGTATATAATAACATCTGAATAGCCAGGCTGGGTCAGAACAAAGTTCACTCTAGCCCAGGATCCTGTTCTCTGACAGGGGCCAATGCCAGGTGACCTAGAGGAGTGAACAGAACAGGGAATCCTCACGTGATCCCTCCCCTGTCACTCATTCCTAGTTTCTGACAATCGGAGGCTAAGGACACCATCTCTACCCATCTTGGCTACTACTCATTGATGGACCTATATCCTCCTTGAACTTATTTTGTTATGGTTTGGGCCTTTCCATTATCCCCTGGCAAAAAATTTTGCAAGTTGACCATGAAGAAATAATTTGCTTTTTTAAATCTGCTGCCTATAAATTTCATTGGTCAAGCTTCTTGTGTTATGTTAGTGAAGGAGTAAATAACATTTCCTTATTCTATATTTCCACACTATGTATGATTTTCTAGACCTCTCACATACCCCTCACCCTTTAGTTATTTCTTTTCCAAGCTGAAAAGTCCCTGTCTTGTTAATCTCTCCTCATATGGAAGCTGTTCCTTACCCCGGCCTAATCTTTTCTATTGCCCTTTCTATACCTTTTCCAAATCCAATGGATCTTTCTTTAAGATGGGGTGACCAGACCTGCATGCAGTGTTCAAGATGTAGGCATACCGTGACTTTATACAGAGGCAATACGATATATTATCTTATTATCTGTTACTTTCCTAATATTGAGTCCCAATATTCTGTTAGCTTTTTAGACTGCCATGGCATTTTGTTCAGATGTTTTCAGAGAACTGTCCACAATGGTTCCAAGATCCCTTTCTTGTGTGGTTACAGCTATTTTAGACCCCATCATTTTTGTATCTATAGTCAGGTTTATATTTTTCCATATGCATTACTTTGCACTTAGCAACACTGAATTCCATCTGCCTTTGGGTTGCCCAGTCATCCAGTTTTGTGAGATCCCTGTGTAACTCTTTGCAGTCAGCTTTGGACTTAACCATTTTGAGTAATTTTGTATCATTTGCAAATTTTGCAACCTTATTGTTTACCCCTTTTACAAGATCATTTATGATTAAGTTGAACTGCAGAGGTCCAAATGCATGTTTTTCTCTATCTTTTAAGTGGAGTACCTACCAATATTTTCATGATCGTCTAAGGATCCTTCATAATCACCCTGCCTCCCTCTGTTTGTAAACAAAATCTCTGCCCCAGAGGCAAAGCTGAAAGCAGCTAAACCCTTGCAGTTAAGACCAGCCTCTGGAGCTAGGTCATGGTTTTTAAGTGGATCTCAAGTATGAAATCTAGGAGGCACACTTTAGGGGGCCGCAGCCCATTAAGTCCCCACCCCAAATGGCGCCCTTGCTTTGCCATTGGTAAGTTTGTGTGAATGGGAATATATTTAATTGGTTTGGCTACATATGGGGAAATGAATATTTACTGACATAATTCTGGTCCATCCAAGCCTACATATTAGATGTACAGGCCCTGACCTGGGCCCAGTAGTGAACAATTCTTCACTTGCTGGGACAGGAGAACCTGGGAGACCTAGCACTTGGTTCTGTGAGTTTGCCTGCAGAAAAGGTGAGATCAGGTCAACTTCCTGCAACCGAAGCCGGGGGCTGCAAGGTGATTGGGAGTTCATTTCCACAGCCCACTCTTTACTCTCTTTCTGAGGTTGATCCTCGCCAGCACATGGTTCAACGAGACAGCGCCTCTTTCGCTGCTTCCCGGGACAAGCTGGGTTGCAGCATGGAGTGGGGTGGTGAAGGTTCTCTGAGTGAGCCTCCCTGTGATCAGCTGGGCTGCGTTGGGCTGGATAGCCTCCAGGGAAGGGGAGATGCCTGTTAGTTCCTGGTGTGCCGGGGGGAGATGTGGGACAGAAGTTACAGGTAGTGTAAACAAGATTTTACTGGCAACTCCCTCCCAGATGGTTCTCTGCTCTCATCCTGTAGCATCCTGGCACCCTGCTGTTGTTTGCCATGTCTCTAGCAGGCATGCACCTGGCCGGATTTGGATTCATTTTATGCGTTTACAAGGAAAAAATGCAGGAGCCGCAGACCTTTTGTTTGATCTGGGCCGTGCTGATGGATGCTGCCAGTATGTGTCTCCCTGGCCCTGAGGTGAGTACAGAGCTGCCCCTGGAGCAAGGAAGGGCCTTGTGGCTGGGGTGCTGATCTGAGTCACGGGATGTCTGGGTTGAGTTTCTGACTCCTGTCCCAGACGGACTGGAAAGTCTCTTTCCCCAACAGGTTGTGAGCTAGCTATTCTTTCCCTGCTGGGACTGAACAGTGCCTGGCAAGGTGGGGCCTGATCTTGTCCAGGGCAGGACCATGGATGTTCTAGGATCAGAGACTCCTGGTCTGTTATGGAAGGGGGGAGGGGAACCCAGTCTGCTGCAGCTGGGGTGGGGCGGGAGTCCAGCGTGATGCAATTGAGCTGCCTGGTGGGCGAGGTGAGCCAGGAAGCCTGGCATGTGGCATAGCTGGCATGCTGGGTGGGGGGCAGGAAGTCCAGTGGAGCAGCAGGGCAGGGGATGGGGCTAGTTGCAGGGGAGCCCTTGGTTTGGCAAATTCCCTTGTCTGGGACCAGTTAGGTCCCGAAAGTGCCGGACCAGGGAGGTCCAACCTGTAGGAGCAGCAGGGAGAGACACCATCATGTTTCCCTGTGGGACACTGGACAGCAAACAGCTGACCCCAGCACAGTGAAAAGCAGGCAGCTTCCCTCCCCTTCGCCTGCTCAGGGCTGCAGCATGCTGGTGCCTGCCACCCAGCACAGGAGCTCCCCAGAGGTTCCCTGTCCTCTCTGGGAAGAGAATAGGGCGAGTGCCTGTCCCAGTGAGGGGCTCAGCACGGTGTCCTGCGGAAGGACACAGTGTGTGTCTGACCTGCCAGGAGAGGAGCACTCTGGAGCAATCGCTAATACAGCTGGTTCCCAACTTACAGCCACCTCAACTTACGACCATCCGCACTTATGACCAAAGTGGTCGTAAATGCAGGCTCCAAGTTACGAATGCGATCCTCACTTACGAACAGCACGGTCACAATGTAACTCAGTGGGTTCCGCGTTACGACCATTCCGAGTTACGGCCAAGTGTTTGGTCCGTAACACGTTCGTAACTTGGAGACCAGCTGTAATTAACCCCAAATAGGCCACTGATTTCACCCGTGTGCATGGGTTGAACTCCCACCCGAATTCCCCTTTGTCCCCACTGCAAAGTCCCTGGACCATGTCTGTTCTGAGCCAGGCCTGGCAGAACCACAGTGGCAGCCCCGTTTGCTGAGAAGCCCCATGCCTTGGGGCTGCTCCAGGCTCAGTGTGGGTAGCAATTCCTTCCTGATCCTAGCTGTATTTCCTAGTAAGAGCACCTCCTTGCCTGCTCCTCCCCCCCGCCCGCCCAGGCACAGGGCCCCTGTCAGGCGCCAACTCCTTCTGCAGCTGTAGCGCATTAGCAGAATCCTTTACCTTTTCAACCACTGTGGACCCAAAACTGACCTCCTGATCCAAACATCCCAGCTTGGCCCTTAACTCCTGTGCTGACCTCAGCTCTGCTTGGCCCATTCAAGCCTAATGGGAGGGTTAGTTGAGGTGGTTCTCTACCCTCCAACGCTACACTGTCCTTCCCCCTAATGTGGCACTCACTGGGCTTGGCATCCCCCCTCCCCAATCAAACTCCCACTTCCGCTGTCTTGAGTGGGACAGGGAAGGTCCGTGAGATGCTGTGCTCTAGGCCTGTGTGAGGACCTGCTCTTCCCAGCGTGGCCTGAGTCTGCTCCCACTTAGCCCGCATCACAGTGCTGCTGAGAAGCTACCCGCGCTGTGGGGCTCTCTGCTTTGCCTGGAAAGCGGTCAGTGAAAGCAGGCCTTAAGCTGTGCTCAGTCGGGCCAGGCTCTGGAGTGGGCAAGGCCTGCACACTTCAGCTAGGAAGCTGGTACATGGGACAGATGGTGTTTCCCTCAGGCTGGAGTGTTTGTCCTGGTGGGCTGGCTCCTTGCAGACCACCTGAAATTTCCCAAAAGTTGTTAATATCCAGAGGATAAACCAAACCTTGTGCCCTGCTGGCCTGTGGGGCCTTTCCATTCAGTTTCTTTCCCCAGCCCAGCCCCTCCTGTAGAGGGAGCAGCATGGTGCGGCCTCACCAGTTCCTGAGGCACTAAACATTTGTAGGAAGCAGATTTTTTTTCTCCTTTTCCCCTCCCGGCACGCTGAAGGTTTTGAAAGTTAAGTATTACTGTCGGCTTTGTTGTTGCCTAACTACGACAGACAAATTGAGAACTAGTTGTCAAAATGTCAGTGCACAACAAATCAACATTCAAAATGAGTCTCAGCACTATGTGGTGTATAATTAAAAAAAAATCCTTTTTAGAAATTTCAGTGAGCGTTGGCTCTGCTTTATATTTGTCTGTGTGATTAATAAAGGCAGCTAATTTTCAGACTTTAAAAACAGCTAGAAAATAGCTCCTAATTACATATTAGGCTGCAAACGGCCCCCGCTGAGCAAGACTGGTATTGGTGGGCCAGAGAATTTGGCAGGGGGCTTAATTACATTCTGAGCATCATCTAATTTTAGTTAAATGTAATGTAATCAGCAGCAGATGTCTGAAATAAAATATGAATTATGAATATGATGAAATTTCATTCTTGAATAAAAAAGTAATTTGCTATTTAGTTCATTAAAGTTGCAGAGGTTTATTAGGAGCAGGTATACCGTGCAGCTAGGTTATATTAAAATGCTATTTCAGAGAGGCTAAGAAATTGCATTAGAGCTGCTAAAATATTCTTCAAGGAGAACCCGACGACTGGGAATTAAGATTTAAGGGGGGAAAAAATCCCAAAGCCCTCCAAACTATTTGGGTTGTGACCTTGATCCTCCAAAGTGATGGGAATTGAGTTTGTCTCTCTCTGTGGTCCTGGAGCATTTTGGTAACTTTTGCAAACATTACAAGCTTTGTTGCATTAGCCAATGAAAGCTAAACTAAGCACCACAAAATGCTATGGGGTAGGATCCTGTTGTGGTTAGGAGGCTGAGAGAGGGATATCCTAGATATGGGAGAGAATAGTAGCTTCTGTGCAGGGCTCACACCTAGTCCCCCTTTGGGCTGGGAATGGTGGGAAACTGTCTCCCTGTTGGTTTAACACGCAGCTCACTGTGTGTACAAACACTCCCACTATTGCCTCCATCAGTGAAGCTGCATAGGGATTAGGCCAAATAATGAGAGCACTTTTGTACAGGGTCAGTGCAGATAGGCATCTGGGTTGGGGCGGAATCAGCGGCTCTGCTAGATCATTACCTGTCACTGGAGGCTAGCAGGCTGTTTGTATTGAAACGATTAGCAGTGAGATAGTTCACAACATCAGTAAGCTTCAGAGGTATCACCTCATTGTACTGAATGAGGGTTGATTGCATTTCTTCTGAAGATTGTTTCTGTAGCTGTACCTCTAGCAGGTTTGCGTCCTGTTTAGAAGGAATTTTTTTCATAGTCAGAAGGGCTAGAAACTTAGAGTTTTTAATTTTTTTTTAATGGAAGGTTAAATTCTCCAGTAATTGCTGGGGTCATGAGGGGAAAGCTGGACACACTCCTGGCAGGTAAACATTACAAAGAAGAGAGAAGGCCCATCAGGGTCTGTGTTGGCACAGTTTGTGGGCACCATGGCTGAGAGGTATATCACCAAATGCCACCCCAAGTCAACTCTCAATCCTGTGCCCACAATCTCTTGCTACCAACAATCTGGGACTCTTGTTTCATGCTGACCAGTCTGTGCTGTTCCTGCCCTGGCTTGCCAGGACAGACAGCCTTGGCACTGCCAGCTCCGAAAGCGTTTGGGGGAGCCCTGGGAATGGTTGGTGGGCACTGGTGGCTCATGCCTGCCACGTGTTACGCAGCCTCACTTAAGCTAGGTCTACATTATAGGGTTTTTTTTCAGAAAAAGCTACCCAAATTGGGCTCCACATTTTGCATAGCTTTTTCTGATCACTTTTCTGGAAGAGGCTTTTTTGCCATTTGGCCCCATCTAAATGAGGTATCCCGGAAAAACCCCAGAGTGTAGGTGTACCCTTAGTGCCCTGACAGATCAAGCCCAAGGCAACTCCATGATAAGCAGCCCCTGGGTCAACACAATGATTGGCAGCGCTGCGGCAGTTGTCACGGGCAAAGGGACATTGGAGTTTGGGAAGGCTAAAGCCTGACGTGACTTGTTTTGATCTTCTGAATAAGCCGTGTGCTGAGCCTAGCCCATGGCTGGGGCGTTAGAGCTGAGCTTTGGGTCATTTAGGTACAGTTACCACAGGGGCAACATACTTTCACACTGGGGGAAATATCATTTCTTCGCCAGCCCGTGGTTGCACTTCAGAACGCACAGGCCTAAAACCAAACCAGTTCTCTCTTCCAGAGTGCAAGGCTTCCCAGAACTGGGGCAAGAGGATGGGTCAGCCCAGCATTTGCTTGGTGCGGATGGAATAAATGATTCCCCCCAATTATTTGGGAAAGATAAATTAGCAAAGTGCTTTGTATTGACTTGCTGCTGCCTGCCTGATTACACCCCCTCCCGACCACCACCACTGTGTGTGCACCTGGATAGCCCTCATTCTGCCTGAAGGCCCATCTAATTTAGATTCACCTTGGGTCTGTGGACAGAATATAACCTCCTGGCATTAACTTAGAACAAAAGAAAAAAACCCTCTGAACATCACAGTGGATGCTTCAAATCGCCCCCTTGGCCTGCCGTGGCCATCAGTCCCATGCTTGTATTGATCCCCGGGGTGCCGGTTTGTTCGGTGTCTAGTCTTCTGGCATTAGCAAGACTTCAAATAATGTTGGTGTAGCTGCACAGTGGCAGGTTCTATATCACTGGACAGGGCAGAGCCCTGCAGAGCCAAGGCCCCTACCAAAGCTGTGGCACAGAATGAGCAGGCCGACTATGGCCACTAAGTGTAACCGGATTTAAATTCCCTGTCCCTGGATGCAAAGTTCCAGCTGCACTGGCATCTTTGTGCCTTCCTCGTTCTGGCTGCCTTTGGGAGTCCAAAGGTCCCTTGTACAATAGTGCTTCCCCCTGGGGCTGGATGCTTTAGCCTAGGGATCGGGAACCTTTTTGGGCGGGAGGCCACTGACCCACAGAAAAATCAGTCAGGAGGGGGACAGAGGGGCTGGAGTGCAGGCTCCCCAATCTTGGGGGGGAGGAGCCCTGAGCCCGAGGGCTGGATCCAGGCTAGCCCCAGGGACTGCATTTGGCCCCGGGCCTTAGGTTCCACACCCCTGCTTTAGCTCAGTGGTTTTCAAACTATGAGCCACAACCCAGTACTGCGGGGTGGAATGTTGAGCGCTGGGTCTCATTGCTGTAGGGATATCAGGACCAATGGGGGAGCTAAGGCAGCTCCCTGACTGGCCTGGCACTGCAGACTGTGCTGTGCCCCAGAAGCAGCTGGCAGCAGGTGGGGGGGGGGGGAGTGCACAAGGCTCCATGCACTGCTGCACTAGCCCTGCACTCCCATTGGCTGGGAACCTGCTGCCGGCTGCTTCTGGGGGCAGCATGGGCAGGAAGCTGCCTTAGCCCTCCCCTCCCCCCAGCATTGCTGACTGGTAGCTGCTCAAGGTAAGCCCCTCTTGTCCCAGCCCTGACCCCCCCTCACCCAGCTGGAACTCCCTCCTATGCCCAAAGCTCTCATTGTAAGCTAAGTTCCCTGTAAACTGCACGTCTGTGCAACTGCGCAGCACTTTAATGAGCCCCATGCAGAAGCTCAGCACTCCCATGCAGGCAGGGAGCTCAGCTGACCAGTGGGGGGGATAGGTGTCTTGCTGAGCAGCAGCTTCAAAGGGAGCTACTCGCTCCAGAGGGAGAAGCTCAGAGAGCAGGTAGGGAAGAAAGATGAGGAGGGAAGAAGGGAATAAGCAGCTGCGGGGACAGTTGTAGGGTAGGGGGAGAGGGGGAAGGGAGTAATTGGCTGCGGGGAGTTTGGAGAGTCCAGTCTATGCCAGGACAGAGAGGCACAGGCAGAAATCTGGCACTCTTCTCAATCCGCCTGGGCTGGGAAGGGAAATGGGGGAAAGAGGGGATTTTATTTCAGATCCCACCTGGGCTGTAGAGAACAGATTGCACAAGGGTAGGTGGGGGGAAGGGGGTGGGTGGGTGCTGGCATCTGTGCAGTGAAGTAGAGGGTAGGGAGCAGTTTGTTTGGGGTGTCCTGACTCACTGTATGGGGGTGTGTGCTAGGAGGACATTTGCATGATTCAATTTCAAACAAAGTTTATATAGGTGTTAATGGCTAAAGGTAAAAAATAAAAAAGATTCTTTTAACAATTTTTGGAGTGTTGCAGATATCTAAAACTCTGATCTTAATGATTTTTAAAAAATGCTTTGTTACTAATTAATACATGGTGTATTGTATTGCATTAAGGCCAGATTATTGCTGTGTGGTAGAGTTCTGGCTCTTACTCAGAGTAGCAAGTACTAATTGTGATACTAATTGTCTTGTAGGATGAGACCTTATTTGCAAGCTCTTAGAAACATTCATCTGTCTACAAACCCTGAAGCCATGTGTTAATTTGTTCTGGGGTTGTTACTCTTTGAGTTGGTGATGCACACAAGGTGAAAGTTTCAAATCAGGAGAACTTTTATCTGTGTTCTTACAGGTCTCTGTTTTACTTGTTCTTGTGTAGTATGGATCCTAAACATTCCCCAGAGAAACTGTATAAGCCTTAGTGAGTGCCTTTTACTCTCCTTTCCAGTGTCAGTAAATATTGTATTAGTATATATAAAGAGAGCATTACTATTTCTAGTTGACTCATAGATTTGTTTAGCATCTTAAAGCAGAGCTATGTGTGGATAATATGCATTTTGGTGTGTTTACTAGCTTGAGTTGTTAGAAAGGATGATGATAAATGTACTCCAAATGTAGTGTTAATTTTCTTTTTTTAATTGATTTCATATTAAACATCATAAGCATTACTCCTTGTTAACTATCCCTTGGTTTAGTATATTTTCTTCCATTCCTCTGGACTGTTTAAAAAAAACCATGTGTGCGTGTGTGTGTGTGCGCGTACACACATCTATAGATCCATATATCCTATAGATATGTGTGTGTATGTATATGTGTATGTGTTGTGTTTGTATTGGTGGTGCACATCCACACACTACCTCAATATTGATGTTGCACATAAGAAAATTCAACCTGCCCAAGGACAGGAAATGCTAGAGGGAACACTGATCCTAAGCCCTACTCTGGAGCCCACACTCCATCAAATTACATTGGGTCACGGGCATCAACAATTTCCTTCAACTGGGTCATGCGAGAAAAAGCTTGAAAAACATTGCTCCAGCCAGATTATGTCCGAGTCTTCACTCGCTGACACTGGCCGTACACCAGGCCAACGGAGTTTCATCTGATGTGCTGTGGTGGAACAGAGACCAGAATCAGGCCTCTGGGGGCCACTCAGGTGCGGAAGGAGAGTGAGCAAAGCCGGGCTATGCAGATACCAGTCCTCATGGACATGTGGCTTGATGTGTGGCCATTGTGCCTATGTCAAATTCAAAAGCACCATGACCCTTGTGGTGTTCTTAGCTTCTTTGCTTAGTAGCCGGGGAGAAGTGGTACCCACCTCACCTAGTGTTAGCTGTGACTGGCCAACTATTCTGGGACACAACCCTGCCTCCCTGCACTAGGGTGCAATCATCTTGCACCATGACATTCTTTGGAGGCCATGGTGGCTGCAGTGGGCCAGCCCTGGGGCTGTTCCTTCACTGGGAGGTGACATGTCTGGTCCCTCTGGTGCAATGGCGCCCAGACATGTGTCCACACAGTGTCTTTTGTTTTCAGCTTCTGAAGTTTCAATTGCTTGAATGGATTCCAAAGTGGCCTAGACTGACCGATACATGTTTCCTGGGGAGAAGTGAGCTGCTTTGTTCATTGTTTTGTTATATGCGCTTTCATTTTAATCTGTATAATGCTTATACACCGATTTAGAGCGATTATGGCCCAATTCCTTAAGTTTGGCCACTGAAGAATAGACTATGTATTGTTCATCCATGCATCAGACCAGCATTAACTAAAGAAGTCTAAATACACCCGATATGTCATAGGTAAATGATGTTATGCCTGCTTTACAATAGGGGAAACTGAGGCACAAAGTTGTTAAATGAATTATCCATAACTCACACAGCAAGTCGGTGTCAGAGCTGAGATTAGAACCCCAAGCCTGTTCAGATTGCCCCTGTTTCCCTTTCCCCTCCCACCCCATCTCAAGGGACACAATTATAAATAAGAAAATGAAACCTAATATGATGCATCTGACGAAGTGGGTCTCTGTCCATGAAAGCTTATGCCCCAATAAATCTGTTAGTCTATAAGGTGCCACAGGACTCCTCGTCCCTAATATGTGTGTAATTTACATGACAAAAATTAGTGTGGGTTAGGAGCCACTTTTGTCTCTGAACATCTTCTCCTTTGAGCATCTAGTAACATCTTCAACACATATGGACAGATAAGCCACAGTTAAGCCTTCATACAGCACAGTCAACCTGTGGAACTCCTTGCCAGAGAACGTTATGAAGACCAGGACTTAAGCCTCGTACAAAAAAGAACTAGATAAATTCATGGAGGTTAGGTCCATCGATACTTATTAGCGAGGATGGGTAAGGAATGGTGTCCCTCGCTTCTGTTTGCCAGAGGCTGGAAATGGGTGGCAGGAGAGGGACCACTTGATGATTCCCTGTTCTGTCCACTCCCTCTGGCCACTGTCAGCAGACAGAACACTGGGCTAGATGGATCTTTGGTCTGATCCACTGTGGCCGCTCTTATGTTCTTAAGCCTTGCAGAATTCTGTTTGCCCACCTGCCTGGGTAAGGCGTGTTGACAGATAAATACAATAACATCTTAATTTTTCATGGTCATGGTCGATTGGGTGGGTAAGCGCATGTTGTGCGTGAGCTGGTGGCTCTCATGACAGTTTTGCAAGGCTGATGTGTGTGCATGTACTATAGATTGTGTATATGCCTGTGGATTTTAGATGGATATACATGCTCACACACATGCATATAGTGACAGATGTACGAGGCACGCACACCATAGGGAATAGATGTGTTAGTATCTCCCTGCGTTCTAATCAGTAAGGGCATTTGGGGAGGAGAGCTGTATTCTGTGCCGCCTCTCATGCAGGGCATCCCATTTTCCCCCAGCTGCTTCGGTGTTATATTTGTTTTTGCTTAGATTCCCAAGCAGCCAGGCAGATATGCAGCATCACCTAGGTTAGCAGTCCTCCCTGTTCTATTCATCAAGGGCATGACAGCTGAAATTCATTTGAAGATGAAGAAAGTGCCGGCTAATCCTTTCTGCGAGACATTGATAGACTAGCGCTCAGGAAGAATTGCACAACAGTAATGAAATTAGGCTAAAACTGCTGGCGGATAGCAGATAATTGCCCTTGTCTGTCACTCGGAATAACATCTCCCAAATCCAACACAATGATTGTTAAAGTTGCAGGAAAGTGTTTATTTTTTTTTCTAAAGGCCTTCTCTGAAAAAATATTGGACTTAGCTGTTTGTTCTCCTCCCGGCTTTCTGTCGAGGTTTGCAGCTGAGTGAACGCCATCCGTTATAACAGCTCATTAGCTTCTCTGGACCCAGTGAACGAACAGGATCGGTTTAGATATTAAACAAACATGCAGAAAACGCAAATTGGAAATGTTAGTGGGACCGCTTGTATCCCGTGCTGGGGGAGCAGGGGCTTGCAAGGACATTTTTACCTCTGACTGTTTTTCTCCAGTGAAAAGCATTTTGGAAGATTCAGCTGACTCAGTATATGCAATTGAGCAGGACGCATTGTGGGGCAGTTTTTATTGGGTATTTTCCCCTGCTCGAGGACTCCACACTTGATGAATCAGACGTCTGAGCTAATGAGACAGCTAGACTGTATGGAGCAGTGGTCTCCACTTGTATGGCAAGCAGCAGGATATCAAACTAGATGGAGCTCTGATCTGGTAAGGTGTGTGTTAGTGGTCCACATGGCCCAGTAGTCTGATCTCATGTGGCACAGGTTTGGCAGGCTATGATGAGACTGTATAGACCGATGGTGTGATTGAGTTTGTAAATGGCATGAGGCTATTTTCCTAATGAGTACTGGGTTAATTAATAAGGCAGCTTTTTGCCAGCAGTGATAGCCTGATGGAAAGGCCACCCACCCAGCTCCCAGAGGAGTTTACAGAAGCTGGCAGTAGAAGCTGCTTTCCTCTCAGGTTGCTGTAAATGGAGACCCCCCCCCCCCGCCCAGGCTGGCACAAAGCTGCAGGATTAGTCCCTCCCACCAGCCTGTCTGGGGTGTGACCCAGTGACCTGGGGACGAGACGCAATGTGTTCCCTCATTTTTTCCACCCATGTGCAGAATACATTTTATGTGCGCCGAGGCAAGTGTGGGTGAGAGGCTCCAGACCCCCATTCCCAGCCTCATAATTGTGCTTCCTATGCACTCCCAACCCTCACTCTGACTTCTTCTAACGAGCTGCCCCGCAGCAAACGGACAGGTGGGAAGTCGCAGAGTTCCTGCACCAACCCTGAGCTGCTGCCGCCGCCAACGGCACACTTCTGTCCGGCCTCGGCACTGCCACGGGTGACCAGCAGCCATTTATTTTGTGATTTATCGAGGGAGGTAGACAGCAAGGGTAAGTAAGTGCACTGGCCAGCAACTGTAATGTTTTACAGGCGAGGGCTGGCACGGGTAATTTACTGTGGCTGGCACTAACATATTTCACTTTCCAGCTCCCAGATGAAGATTACTTGTGTTTGAAAGAGCCCAAATACACGGTCAATTCCGCTTAAACGTTTACAGTCAACTGAGCAAAGATAAAGCCCCCTAGCAATCCTGCCTCTGGCTCTCGCGCTGGGCTGCTGTCCCCCCCTCTCCTGGAGCCAGGCCCCTGAGAGCCAGATAGGAAGAGCTGGCTCCCTGGAAAACAGGCTGATGTGTCGTCAGCCCCTGTGATTTCAGGGCTCCAGGGGGGAGTTGCTTTGCTGCCCCACTCCCTTGAGTCTCCACCTGGCTTCGCACAGTTTCCTTGCTGGCACGTGGAGAGCTATGGCCCTTTGCACTTCCCCCACACCGCCCTCCCCAAGGTCAGTGAGTCTGATGCAGGTGCCTGTTTCTGACACCCCACAACCCCTCAGTGTCGCTATGCCCCAATCTCTTACACAGGGGGTGCCCCTTCCCTGCCACAAGAGAACCCAGGAGTCCTGGGGATTTCTCCAATTGTCCCCCGAACCAGCCTTGTAGTCTCATGCCTCCTCTGCCTCCCTTTAGCCTTTCTCCCTGCCCTGGCTCCTTTCCCCTCTCTCCCTCACTCCTCCTCTGTCCCCACGTGTCTTCCTTGGGCAGCCTGAACCACTCTTTAGTGGCCAGACCACAGGACAGCAGAGGGAGGGCCGGTTCCCATTCTCATCTCTCCCAGGGCTCCTGAAGCCAATCTTTCGGGAGTCACTGCACCCTCTTGTCTCGTGCTGATGCTGGCAGCACTTTGAGGTCAGGGACCGCCTTTGTTCTGTTTGTACAGCATCTAGCACACGGAGTCCTGCTCTGTGACAGGCCTAAGTGATGCTAGTACAAACAACACAGAGAAACAGTCATTCCTCCCTCTGGGAACGGCCTGGGGGACCATGGGGCAGTCACGTCCCTCTGTAGAATTGGCCTCTCAGAGCGTTTGGCTAGGCTGCATGGATCAGGCCCCAGCAATAATGCTTGCACTCCCCTCTCCCTCTCCCCATTCCCTCCACCCCTCGTGCGGCCAGTCTACGGGGGAGCAACACAAGGAGTTGCTGAAGAGCAAAAGCACCTGGCAAGCCAGGCGGGGCGGAGCGGCTGGAGCTGCTCGCTGCACCTTTTGTGACATTTAATCCGACAGCATGAGGAGCTGTGTGGCATTTCAGAGAGAGACGCGGGAAAGGTCGAGGCATGTTAAAGGTCAGCAGAGGTCAGAGGAAAAGCCACGCTCTTTGGCTTCTACATGCATCTTCTCCTAAACGTATCTGACAGCTCCAGGACATAAACCACATTAGCAGCTCCATTGGGCCCGACTGCCCACCATGCTGCATAGCAATAGCTGGCTGATATTTCAGCTTTGAAAGGTTTTCTTCACTGAAACAGCAAAGGGTTTATTTTCTTTGATAGGTGCCGTTAGATGTGGCAATGTGCATTATTCGAAGGGAGGGGAAGGCAGATAAAAACCAGAAATCTTTGCACAAGGTTTTTCCTCCATGGCTCCGTATATTTAAGATCCGGCGCAGAAAATAACATGGTGCCTGGGTTTGAACTCTGGGGCTTTGCTCTGTCATGTCACCTAGTTATTATTATCGTGATGTGTTAGAACAAGCCTGCCTGCATGGAGGGCCCTCAGCAGGAGGCCTGGGAGTTCATCTCCTACTGCTCTGGAGTTTAGCACACACTGTGGTGGAATTCAGTGTGGTTTTCTCTTGTGTTGAGGGTTATTTTCAGCCCTAGGATGATGGTCTTGCAGATCCAAGTCTTTTCATCCACCTTGCCCTGCCAGTGTGCCCCAAGGCTGGCCTACGAGGATAGGAGTTAGGATAGTTGGAGCACTCTGGGCACCAGCTGCACAGGTGGGTCTGAAAATGTGGAAATGCTTCTCCACTAAAAAACAGGCTGAGACTCATCAATGAAGCAGCCACCAAGCACCAGGGGACAATTGTCTGGCAGCCCCTCTCTGGGTTGGATTTAAACAGATGACTTAGAGCAGGGTTACTCAACACGCAGCCCGTGGGCCGCATGCGGCCCGTGGCCCATTTGTTTGTGGCCTGCAGTACAGTTTGGGTTTACGCAGGGCTCAACACACGGCCCACGGGTGGGAGCCAAAAGAAAAAAGTAGTCAATATAATGGTCTTCTGTTGCTATGCATTTTAGTAGTTAAATTCCTGGACTGTCATTGCCCATTAAAAGTGCTGTTATTTGGGTGGGAATTGGATAAATATTGCATTTTATTAATATCAGCAGAACTGACTTAAATGGGGCCTGTGTGTTGTGTAGTCTTGCTTTACTCTTTGTATTCATGCCTGTCAGTGTGAAAAAAGCTATTTGCATATATATTTGCATGTATATGCAACCATACTTAAGTTGCGGCCCTCGGCATGTGCTGTGAGTCTCGCTGTGGCCCCCAGGGCTTCCAAAGTTGAGTAGCCCTGGCTTAGAGGGCAAAGCTGCCATTTGCCTGCTCCCAGGGCCAACTAGCCAGTGGTTTAATGTGGATTCTCCTGCCAACTGGATTCTATTGCATGGCATGAGACAGCTTTGAAGGTGCAATTAAAATGGAAGGAGCAGATTGATTCTTTTCCTTTTGTTTCAGGGAAGGGAACTTTCTCATTTCAGTGCTGACCTTGCAAGTGTCACTATTGTTGTGAGATAAACATAGGGCTTGTGGGAACTGCAAACGTGGAAGGATGATTCATGTAGCGCAGGATGGAGTAGGGATGGGCATGAAGCATTGTACACTAGCTGGTACAGGGTGCTTGACCCTGGGTGCATGCGGGTTTTGCTGGCCCAGATTCTGGATGCTGAGAGTGAAAGTCACAAGCCCACCTTTTGTTCTGCTGGGAACAGGGCAGTTCTGCAGCTGCTCCTCCAAGCAGTGGGTCACCACAACTGGGGAGGAATCTGGGATTAGGTCTGTGGGTGCAGGATGGGGGTACGCTCAGCCCTGATTCACAATGGCAGCATGAGGAGCAGCAGTGGATGCTGTGACCCATATTTATTTCCCTGTCTGAAGGCCGAGGCCAGCTTCCTATGCCTATAATAGAGTGGGATCTATCTCCCAGGCTGGGCTTTTCTGTAGCTTTGCATTGTGCGTTCAGGTGTGGGGTGGCTGGGGGTGCATTCATGCAGGGTGCACTGTGGGCTGCCTTGATGGAGGCTGAAAATCTCCAAGCCCTGGCTACTTCTGAACATCACACCGCCTGGGGATGGAAAGGCGGCAGCGTGTGAGCTTGGGTACTGTCTGTTTGTGGGCTCGCGCCTGTGTTTGTCACACCTGTTTGACGTGTCCATGGGGTATTGGGCAGGGCACACTGGGGCTGAGAGCACTGGGTGGGTGTGTGGGTGCTCGGCAGAGTATGGCAGGTTTCTGGGTGCTGAGCAGGGTCTGCGGGTGCTGGGTGAACTGTGGGTTGGTCTGTGGGTGGTTGGCAGGGTGTCTGTGTGGGGGGGGAGTCTGTAGGTGCAGGGCTGGGTTTTCTAGGGTCTGTGGGGGCTGGGTGGAGTGAGTCAGATCTGTGGGTGCAGGGTCTGTGGAGTTCTGGGTGGGGTGGGTCTGTGAGTCCTGGAGGGGTCTGTAGGTGCTGGGTGTGGTGTGGTGTGGTGTGTTGTGGGGCACCCAATGTGTGGGCACAGGATAGGGAGTGTGGGTCCTGGGCTAAGTGTGTGGGTGCTGGGTGAGGTGTGTGGGTGCTGTGTCTGGGAAGGATAGGGTAGGTGGGATAGGAGGGTACTGGGTGTGAGGGGCTAGGCCTGTGGGTGCAGGGTGGGGTGTGAGGGTGCTGGATGGGATGGGAGGGAGCTGGGGGGTGGGCTAGGTCTGTGGGTGCAGGGTGCGAAGGTGCTGGACAGGGTGTGTGTATGCTGGGTGGGATGGGAGGGTGCTGGGGGTGGGTTAGGCCTGTAGGTGCAGGGTGGGGTGTGAGGATGCAGGGTGGGATGGGAGGGTGCTGGGGGGATGGGTTAGTTCTGTGGGCGCTGGGTGTGAGGGGGCTGGAGGGTGGGTTAGGTCTGTAGGTGCAGGAGAGACTGTGGGGAAGGGAGTCTGTGGAGTGGAAGTTGCTGTTGGGAAGGAGGGGGCAGAGGTGATTGGTGCTGAAGAGGAGGCATGGGGGACAGTGAGGGCAGGGGAGAGTGAAGGGGGATGGGGAGGGAGGAGTCGGAGGCAGACAGGGGATCTGAGGAGGTTCTGAGTCCTTCACTTGCAGCATCCTGCAGAATTAGCAGCAGCTTTGCGGACTCTGGCCAGGATTGGAACTAATTAGCTTGGCCAGGCGCCGGAGTCAGGGCCACGACCTTTCTCTCTGGCATCTATTACTGCAATTAAAGGGAAGAAAGGGCTTTGCTGCTCATTTCCTGACTGCTCATTAATCGCTTAGGTGCCAGGTTTCTGGGAGCTGAGGCCTAGCAGTGACGCTGCTTCTGCTGCCACAGGGCTCTTCTAAAATCTGTTGCTTGCAAAACTACATGCTCTAAGAGTGTAGTAGAACTTGCTGCCACTGAGGGCGGGGAGGGGGGTGGAGGAGCATGGACCTCTGCATCTGATGGCTTCCAAGAACTAGACAACTTTCTCTGGAAAAAAATGTCCCAACCCAAAGGTCTGCCTCAGTCTGACAACTCTCAGCCTAGAAGTTGAAGGCAGCGCTGGCTAGTGGGAATAGCAGGAGACTGCAAGGCAGGATTCATTGTCTCCTAACTGTGAAAACCTGGCCTCACTGAAGTCAGTGAGAGTTTTGCCTTGTTTATCGTTATATTGCTTACACCACACAGACCCTCTTTACCTCTGAGGCTATGTCTACACTGAAGGTATTTGTCGGCAGAGAGTATGCTAATGAAGCACTCATTAGCATTTCTTGTGCTGTCATTTGCATATCTCTTCCTATGCTTTTTGCACAAGAGGTTTTTGTGCAAAAAACAAGCATTGTAGACGGGTCCATTTTGTGCAAAACATCTCCTTTTGCGCAAGATCCCTTATGCCTCAATACAGGATCTTGCGCAAAAGGGAGTTTTTGCACAAAACAGACCCATCTACATAGCTTGTTTTTTGCGCAAAAACCTCTTGCGCAAAAAACATCGGCAGAGATATGCAAATGGCAGCATGACAAATGCTAATGAGCACTTCATTAGTATACTCTCTGCCGACAAATACCTGCAGTGTAGATGTAGCCTGAGTGTCCATGGCCCACCTGTGAGCTGGGGCAGCCTCACATCCAGCTGAGCAGCTAGACTAGCAGAGTGTGGGCTGGGACAAGTCAGCAGGTGAGGTGCTAGCCTGGAAAGGCTCTGGCTGTCACTGGGGAAGTTCTAGTGTCTTCCACCTCTTGGCTAATCAGTTTCCCTGATGGTTTCCTCTGGACCCATCGTGGTACCTTTGTGGGTGTAAGCCGAGAAGGGCTCCCCCAGGAGGCAGGTTGGGGTGCTCCTCGAGGAACATGGTTACCCCGTTGCATCAAGGCTTGACTGGGGCCTGTGGTGTAAGGTTAATGATATGTGTGTCTAACACGCTCTTTTCAGGATCACTAGCTGGATCACCCATATAGACCGGTTGTTAATCACCTATCAGCTGGGACTCCTTGCTGCTCAGGCAGGCCTGGGCTAGGTAGGAGCAGGAGGGAAGTAGATGTTAATAAGTGCTCAGAAGATGGCAGCGGCTAACAGGCAGCGTGACATCAGGTGGGTGAAGGGAGGCTGGGTGTTGAAGCCAAATGCTGTGCGAGTTTCTATCTCTATGGGCTGGCCCCCTCTCATTCTCCCAGCTCAAGCATTTTTTGTAGGCCCTTTCTGGCCGTTTGTGGGCAGGAACAGCCCCAGGGGCCGGAGTTCTGCCCAAGCAGGGCGTTTCGTGCGTGAGAAGAGGGCGTGCTGAGCTCTGATGATGCTGTGCCTGTGGCCTTCCCTGACACACGTCTACCAAGACAAATGACAGCCAGCATGGGTGCTCTGCCGCTGCCACCGAGCATGTCCCACCAAAACCGACAGACTGGCTTGGCCTGCGTCAGTTTGTTTTCCCCACCTCAAGCCAAGTGTGGTGGATTAGAAAGTGTCAGGGAGCTCTGGGGCTGCCTTGCTCTGCTCCCCCTCAGGCCGTCATTCAGTACCTGGCACTTCCCCACCAGCCAGGCGGGAAACAGCTGCCGCAGTCAGCCCCAGGCCTTCCCTCAGTCAGCATGGAGGCTGCTCCTGCAGGCTGAGAGGTGGGGAAGGAGGGGATTCTGTGCCTTGCCCTCTGCAGTGGGGAAAGCCAATCGGGGGGCAGTGCCTGGCTCTGCCATGTCCTGACTGGTTCGCAGCAGTCAGGCCCATGCTTTCCCTGGCCCATGCTTTCCCTTCAGAGAGGGGTGTGACTGGCAGGTGAGTGTTGTTAGCCCTGTTTGACCAGCGAAAAGACTGGCACCCAAAGAGGTTAAGTTACTTGTCAGAGATCCCACAGTGAGACTTTGGCAGAACTGGGAATGGAGACCCAGTATCCTCTGCTCTACCCGCCAGATTCCCCTCCCTGGGCTGAGATGGGACCCCAGGATTCCTGACTACCCAGAGAATGCACCCTCCCATATCACAAGCACTTTTGAGGTTTGTGAAGACGGGCTTTAATGATCAGTGGGTTTAACCCCGTGGTATGTGCTGCTTGGTATAAGGGGTATGGAAGTGGACCCCCTGCAGCAAAGTGATGGAGCTTCCTGAATCATGCCACTCACGAGATTCGCTAGCAAACGAGGATTTCAGGCGTCCTCTCCATGGTGTGCAGAGAAATTGAAGCTAGGGAAGATCTAATTAGGTCAGTCTGTCCCCAGACACCGCCAGTTTGCTCCCTGCAGTACAGCCTCTTGTGTGTCTGAAAATTCAAACCCTCTTCATTAATTCACAATCCACTTTAACACCATCCAGCCACGGAATGACAAACCAGACCTGATTTCCCGCTCCTCAAAAGTACCATCATCTCTTCTCTCCAGCCCTGCTGTTAAAGACACAGTGAGGTCGGGTATGGATGGCAGCTCACCTCAGTTTAAAACAACCACATGCAAAAAGAGTTAAATGAGAAACGATAGGAAAATGTTCACAATTCAGCAAATGTTGGGAGGGCCCTAAACAATGACTCTACCAGGAGGCTGAGAGGGGACGATTCCCTAGGGTGCTGGAGTTTCTTGGAATGTGCATTTGATGAGTTATTCTGGTAACCAGAAAAAACAATGAGTGGTCTTGTAGCACCTTAGAAACTAACAAAAATATAGAAAAATACATTTACATAGAAACGGGAAGTTCAAGTATGTAGCCCCATAAAAAAACAAAATTATGTCTTTGTTTAAAAATATAGTGTCATGAGCTTTTGTGGGCAAAACGTACTTCTTAAGATAAGCTGGAGAGGGATTACAGGAACCCAGGAAAAAAAACGGTACCTGTCAATTATAGGACCAGTGCTAATGCGGCTAATTCAGTGGTCTGGAAGTGTCCCATACTTTGCTTTTGATGTAAAAAAGCAGTTGTTAGAGGCAGGGGAGACTGGCTTTATAAAGCGACATCCAGTTAATGTCTTTGTTCAAGCCCAGGGAAACAATGTCTAATTCACAGCTGAATATCAGTTCTGCACTCTCTCTCTCTGTAGTTGGGTGGTGAAATTCTTTTGCAGAAGAATTGCTACTTTTAAACCTATTAATGAGGGCCCAGGCAGGTTGAAACTTTCCCCTCCAAGTTTCTGTGCATTACATTTCTGATGTCTGATTTGTGTCCATTTATCCTTTGTCATAGATAAATTCTGGATTTCTCTTATCTCTCTCCAGCTCATCTGAGGAAGTGGGTTGTGCCCATGAACGCTCATGATATCTATCTAATCTATCTATCTATATTTTGTCTCTCAGAGTGCGTCTACACTGCACCGTTATTTTGAGATAACTGTTATTAATAACAATGTGAGCACCTACACAGCCATTCCGTTATTTTGAAATAATTTCAAAATAATGGGCAGCTTATTCTGAAATCTGTAAGCCTCATTCTATGAGGAATAATGCCTGTTCAGAAATAGCTATTTCAAAATAAGGCGTGTGTAGACTCCACTGCCGCTATTTCAAAATAGCCTCTCCCCAGGGCCATTCTAAGTTATTCCTCCCCAGCACCCCCTGGAGCTCTAAATCGAGATAGCACATCCACATTAGGGAAGCCTGCCTCAGACTAATTTTGAGGCTTCCCAGAAGTGTAAACACACTATTTCAAAATAAGTGTGCAGTGTATACCTACCCTAAGATGCCAGAGGACAACTCCTTGTTTTTAAAGTTACAGACGAACATGGCTCCCACTCTGAGTCTTTGCTCCAGAAAGAGTTTATTGCTCCAGTAGGGATGTGGCAAGAGGCAACACCCACCAGACTCAGAGCACAAGGCACAGTGTGGCATGGCTGAAGAGATTTGTCATCTCAGAGTGCCCCCTTCCTTCCCCATTCATGCAGAGGTGAGATGTGTATAAAAAGCGTATGATTTGCTGGCTGTGTTGATGCCATTTCTATGCATGTATTATTTTTGTATTGAATATTATGGGGACTGACTCTGTGCTTGTATTTCACACACTTGCTTTCGGGAGACATCAACAGGAGGCTTGGTCGGCCTGTTGTGACTGACAATGGGCCATGGAAGTGCCAATCCACCTCCACGTTCAGAGCAGCATGAGCAATGGTGTTCACCAGTAAAGAACTGAGTCATGCCAGGACATGTGACATGCTCATGTGACTCCAAACTCCATCTTGGGAAATAGTTTTATACAGCGAGAACAACGGGATTCTCACCACATGGCCAGGGATATATAAAGGACCCTGGAAGTTCCTCCGTTTTGACTTCAATCCTGCTTTTCACTTCTGAAGGATCTTTGTTATGAACTGAACTGTGAAGAAAGGACCGAATAATCCAACTAAGCTGTGGATGTGCTCCAGAGACTTGACTTAAGCCAGCAGTTTATTCCATCTTTGCTACAAGCCAGCACCAAGAATTTTGCAACTGGTATGTGTATTTAACTTCCTTCCTTTCTTCCTTCCTTTTATGAAGAAACCTTTAGATTTTAGGTTCTAAAGCAGATTTTTGATGAGGGGCTACTCCAAAATTTTGGAAAGTGGTCAAGGGTTGCATTCTTCCATATTAATGGAGGTGTGGGGTCTGGGATGGAGGTTGGGTGCAGAAGGGAGCTTACAGTAAGGGACTGGGGTGCAGGAGAGAGTGGAAGGTTTGGGAGGGATTTGCATGAAGGAGGGAGTTGTGACCTGGGTTAGGGGACTAGGGTGCAGGAGGGAGTGGAGGGGTGACCTCGGGCAGGAGGGGGTTGTGTCTTGGGGCAGGGACCAGGGGGCCAAGAGGAGAGGGCAGAGTGCTTGGCTTGTGGCCTGGGGCAGGGGTATGGGTAGATCCGGGTGGGGATATGGGTGTAGGAGGGGAAAGAGGGTTTGGGTTATGTGGGGTAAAGGTGCAGGAGAGGGGGCAGAGGGTTTGGGATGTGGCCTAGGACAGGTGGGTGTTGTGACTTGGGGCAGGAGACTGGGGTGCAGGAGGGGGCAGAGGGTTTGGGTTATGGGAGATTGGGGGCAAAGGGGTTGGAGTGCCAGGGGCAGGCTCTGGCTGGGAGATTTACCTGTTTGATCCCCAGCCAGCAGCCTTCCCCAGCACACTCCCTGCCTATGTGGGAGAAAAATCAAATAACTCCAATTGTGTCTAAGGGGGGGACTGTGCAGGAAATCAAAACTCTCTAAAAGAAAACTGCTGCAAGGGTTAAAAGTTTTCCAGGCCTCTCTCCCTCTGTAACAGAGAAATCATCTTAACTCTAATCAAGACCCTTACAATGCCTCCTATCTCAAGTTAATGGAGACTCCTAGTCTGTCACAAATTGTCATGTAAACTCTTATCTTTGTCACAGGTTGCCATGTAGACTCCTCACTCAGGTTCTCATGTGCCTTTGTACTGTAAAACTTACTTCTAGCACTTCTGGTGTGAACAGAAACCTCTCAGAGTACTTCTGCTGAGACTTTGATATGTTAAAGAAAACAATCAACAACTAAACTATCTGAACATACTGTATAAAGGATCCCTAAAACTGTCTCTCAGGGCTGCTGCTGCTCTCACTCTGGTAGCTGTCAGCCTGCATGCATGCATAATAAAGTTTTCCTTCTAGATTTCTCTCCTGCCTCACTGCTTTGACCTCCAGCCTCGGACCCTTCTGGGGACTCTGTACCCCAGGGGAGCAAGATTTCCCCAACACCTACCCGGCCCCCACACTGGCTGCAGGGGCCATGTGGTTTTTGAACAGCAGCAAGCCTGAGGGGAGAGGGGATTGGTGCTTGTCAAGCTGTCTGTTGTCAACAGGAAGCTCCCAGTGGCCGAAACCAGCCAATGGGATTGTGCTGGGGGAGAGAGTAGCGCATGAAGGTTCACAGCTATTCAAATAGAGCCCCGCAGCAGCTTCCCTCAGCAGGTGCAGCGGGAAGGCAGGGAGTCTGCAGGCCGATCTGGCCCAGGGAGGGTATTTTGCCCAGGCCTGTTCTAAAGGATTGGCCATCAGCATACTCTTTGGGGTAGGAGTTACATGTTGATCTGTGAATGTAGCTGGTCCTTTCAGATCAGAGGAACCTTTTTGTTTGATGCAATTGTTTTTCATAACCTCTCACCTGTAGAGGGAGTGGTACTGGTGGTGGCCCAAGAGAACCGGAGTGTCTAAGGGGATTGCTTGTGTGGCTTCTTGTTAGCCGGTGGCGTGAACAGAAGTGCTCTCTCTGACTGGATTGGGGCCTTATAGAAGAAGGGTCCCAGTCTTGGGCTCTAGGTAGCCCTGTGTGACGGCGAGTTGGGGTTTTCCTGATCCTGCACCCCCGTAGCAGCCAGAATAGTCTCCACTGGCCAGTAGAATAGAGAGGGGTTTATTGATTTTCCAGAATACAGCACAGCACATACGTGATGTGGCTACCAGGATGGCTCAGACCCCTAGGGTTAGGGTCCATCAACCCTAGCCCCCAGCTTAGCCTGTTCTCTCCATGCTTCCCAGACAGCAACTGCCTCCCCCCAAGGCCCTGCCCCCCAGCCAGGTGTTGGTCTCCGCCTTCCTCCCTTTGTCTCTCTCCCTGGGAGGCTGAGCCTAGGTGTCTGGGTTAATACACATTGGGTGAGTCAGTGGGAATCACACATCACAGCGCAGGGGGACACCGGGTTACAGAGCAGACAGCACCCCCATTACGCCACACCCTGTCTCTAAGCAATTCACCCTGAACTGACACTCTCAGCAGTGGCCCCAGAAGCTCCTTCGTTATAGTTTGTGTACAGCAAATGAACACTGGGACAGTTTAACAATACGGGGCCCAGGCTTGCTTCCACGGAAGTCAATGGATGTTTTGCCTTTGGCTTCAATAGGAGCTGGAACCAGCCTGTCCTTTGCTTTAGCAAAGCCCAGGGGTTCCGAACTATGGCCCACAGGCCACATCCAGGCCACAGGACCCTTCTGTCTGGCCCTTCAGCTTCTGCTCAAGAAGGCTAGCCCCTCTCCCTACTGCCCACTCCCCAGCCTTAGCTCACTGCACCACCAGCCCTGGTTTGGATAGGGGATGGAGGAGACTGGGGGGTGAGTCAGGGGACAGGGAGCAGCGGGGGGTGGAATAGGAGCTGTGGGGGGCAGTCAGGAGGTGGGGAGCAGGGGGTCAGATCAGGGCTGGCCCCTAGCCTCTACATAGTCCTCCTCACGATTTCTGAACCTTGATGTGGCCCTGAGGCCAAAGAGTTTGGCCACCCTGCTCTAGCCTTTTCCTCCAGAGACCTCAAAGTACTTCACAAATTGTAATGAATGAAGCCTCACAGCCCCATAGGTAGGAGGTTACTTTGAAACTGGGCAGATTCCAGGACTTCCCCTCCCTGCGGGTCTAGCTACCCTGAACTTAGGGGAAGTTTGTTTCAATCCAGTTCCAGGAGTGGACTGGGCCTCTCCAGCCCATCTTCACCCAGAGCATTCGATTCCGAGGAACACCCAGGAGTGTGGCTGCTTCTCCAAGGCTCACTGGTCTCTCGTGGGAGTGGAAATCCTGGGGACGGGGTTCCGAGCTTTCTCCCCAAGAGACCTCCAGTGCAGGTCTGTGAGTAAACCCTCAGCTGCTGCGTTTCAGCTCTTCTTCTTCTAGATGAAGCCAGGATGTGGAGCAATTCCACTTCTCTGACTGTCAAAGCACGTCTAAACTCTGGGACAGGGTTAGGGTCCGTTCTGATTTCAGGAGGGTGGCAGGGTCTCACTTTGCAGGAACTGGCCCTCAGTTCTACTACAGAAGGGAGCCTCTCTTGGGGAATTAAATCCTCTTAGGGTAAGAGGAGCCCAGAGAGGAGTTATTTATGTGGCCACTTCTCTGCCTGGCTGCACTGCAGGTGGGTCTGAGATGCAGTAGGGGCTGGAACTGAGCCAGCAGTCCTGGGTTTGGAGTTGATTTTACAAAACCCAAGCAACCCCTGGTTTTGCCTGTCTCTATTTAAATTGTGCCAGGATTGCACGGGGTGGGGTGCCGGGCTGCGTTTGGAGGGTTTCCCACTTGGCAGACATTGCAGGGGCCTGAGGCATATCAGAAAGAGCAACCATAAAACAGAAAGACGTGTCTCTATCACTAACACAATGCGCCCATGCCCCAACCTTGCTGCAGGCTCTGGAAGATGCAGGCCATTGATATCAGTGCCTCTTTTGCAGCCAGCCCGAGGAGTTGGATGGTGGCGGATTATATAATGGCAAACGCTTGTTACCTTTCTGGCGATGATGTGAACACGAGAGGAGAACATTAGGTAGTCGTTTGACAACTGCTCAGAGGAGGTGTGAAGTGTAATGTCCCTAATGTTGCAATTAGACAAGAACAACTATAGTGCTCTTTCTCCTTCCCTCTGCCTCTCCCTCTCTCTCCTTTTTTTTTTTTTGTTTTTTGTTTTTAATTAGCAGTAATAACATTCAGCCCTGAAAGCAGAATGAGTCCTGGTTAAAATAGACACAAACTGGTGGTGTGTTAGAGATTAGGCCTCATCCTTCTGATCATGAAGAAAAATCTTGCTAATTGGCCACTGGCAGGAGGGTGAGGGGGTGTCCCTGTTACATAGCGTGTTCATGTTACCAGTTAGATTAGACCAGGGGTCTCAAAAACTCCTGGCCCTTCCTGGCCCAGGGGCCACCTGTGGCTGGAGCATTTCCCCAATCCAGCCCACAAAATAGTTTGAAAAGGTAATTTAATCTGGCCCATGCAAAGGGATCCTAGTGCGAGGTGCAAATGTTAGTGGGGGAGGAGGGCATCCCAGTGCAAGGACACAGGGGTGTCAGGGCGAGGGTGCAGTTTCATGTGTTTCGTAGGATCCTGGTATCAGTCTGGGCTCCTGGACATGGGGGAGGGGCGATACTAGCAACTTGCATGTACTGTATTGCCAACCCTAAGTGGTCAAAACTCACACCTCAAATAGAGATGGGCTTCTTGAAAGCACAGAGGAATACACTTGGGGATCTTTTTATTTGGCACCTGATGTTTGAGCCCTTTGACTGAACTTGGGGAACATTTTCTAGCTTTTCTCCACAAACCATGAGACCTAAAGTAGAAGGAAGGAAGGAAGCTAGCTAGCTAGCTGGAATTCTCTTCTAACACCTGGCACCAATAAGGAAGCATAATTTACTAAATCAGACAGATCTCAGTTGATAGCGGTGAAGTAGGCATCAGGTAATGAAGTTCCCAGATCTGGCTTAATTCTAATAACATGGCTTGGGATTTACAGGGGAAAAAAAGGCCCAGTGATCAGGAGGCTTGTGATCAAATCAGGAGAGTTGGCATCACTGATATTTAGTCCGTTCCACAAAGTGAGTTAATAGTCACAAAACGATGGGGACTAACTAGAGCTTTTACCACTTGAGAGAGAGCTTGGAGTCATTGTGAATAGTTCTCTGAACACAGCCACGCAGTGTGTAGTGGCAGTCAAATCAGCAAATAGAATGTTAGGAATAATTTAAAAAGGGATAGAGAATAAGACAGAGAATATCTTATTGCTTTTATATAAAAACATGGTAAGGATGTTAAAGACTAGTCGACTAGTTGATTCCCCCCCTTGCTGCCTCTGAGTTCCCTGCTGACCCCAGGCTTCATGCTGTGCTTCTGCTTTGAAATGCACAAGAGCCCTAGGGACTCTTGTACATTTCAAAGCAGGCACCCAGGTACATCCCAGAGTCAGTGGGGCTTCCCTCTGGCCCCAGGCTGCACATGGAGTTCCGCATTCCTCCTGTGGGGCTCTTGTTCATTTCAAAGGAGGAATGCGAAAGTGTCTATCAACTAGTTGAGTAGTCATTGGAAATTCCATTGACTGCCTGACTAGTAAATTAACTGCTAGTTAACATTCTAATCCACGCTATGCCCACATCTTGAATATTGAGTAAAGATGTGGTTACCTCATCTCTAAAAAGATATCTTGACACTGGAAAAAGTTTGGAAAAGGGCAACAAAAATAATTAGGGATTTGGAACGGCTGCCATATGAAGAGAGATTAAAAAGACTGGGACTTTTCAGCTTAGAAAAGAGGAGACTAAAGGGGAGATATATTAGAGGTCTATAAAATCATGACTGGTGTGGAGAAAGAGAATATGGAAGTTATATACTTGTTTCCATAACATAAAAACTAGAGATCACTAAATGAAATGAATAGGTAACAGGTTTAAAACAAACAAAAAGAAGAACTACTTCATGCAGCACACAAATCAACCTGTAGAACTCCTTGCCAGAGGATGTTGTGAAGGCCAGGACTATAACGGGTTTCAAAAAAGAGCTAGATAAATTCATAGAATCAATCATAGAACACTAAAACTGGAAGGGACCTCAAAAGGTCATCAAGTCTAGTCCCCTGCCCTCACAGCAGGACCAAGCACTGTCTAGATCATCCCTGACAGATGTCAGTCCAACCTGCTCTTAAATATCTCCAGTGATGGAGATTCCACAACCTCCCTAGGCAATTTATTTCAGTATTTAACTACAGTTAGGAAGTTTTTCCTAATGTCCAACCTAAACCTCCCTTGCTGCAATTTAAGCCCATTGCTTCTTGTACTATCCTCAGAGGCCAAGGAGAACAATTTTTTTCCCTCTTCCTTATGCCACCCTTTTAGATACTCAATACTCATGGAGGATAGGTCCATCAATGGCTATTAGCCAGGCTGGGTAGGAATGGTGTAACTAGCCTGTTTGTCAGAGGCTGGGAATGGGCAACAGGGGAGGGATCATGTGAGGATTCCCTGTTCTGTTCACTCCCTCTGGGGCACCTGGCATTGGCCACTGTGGGAAGACAGGACATGGGGCTAGATGGACCTTTGGTCTGACCCAGTCTGGCCATTCTGATGTTCTTATGTTTCACAGCTTATACCTATGGATGGGATGACTCTGCACACCCCTCTCCTGGGCCACAGGGACATGTCCTCAGTAGCGTGGAGCTAGCAGCAGGAAGCCACTCTAGCTGCTGCCAGTGGTGACGGCAGGGGACCCCTGGCAGGTTTTAAATTGCCCAGGGGCAGCAGACAGAGCCAGGGATCATGTGGGTAGGGTGCTCATGGGCCAGGAGGGCCCAGGAGACACCTAGGTCGGGAGGAACCCCCTGCTCTCTTGGAGCCCTGCCAGAAAAGGGAGCCTACTGGCCCGCTAGGATGATTTGAGAATTAGCACTGGCCCTAAAGTAAATTGAGTATGCAAAGCCTGCATTAGATGCACTGTGGGTGTCATAGAAATTACAGCCAGGAAATTCCTACTGGAGTCCTATTTACTGTGTAACCTAGTGCACTCTCATCCCTTACAGGACTTTTGCCTCTGTTTTGCCAATCTCAGCTTCAAATGATTCCACTGATGGAGCTCCATTCACTGATCTTGGGAATCTGTTTCACAGCCCAACACATCTCATTGCTAAGTAATCCCTTCATCAATGTTCCCTCTAATTTTTTCCATCTGCACATGGAATACATTTTGTTATCTGCAGTTGTGCACCACCAGTAGAAACACATGTTGCTGGCTGTGGGTGCTCTGCTGGTGACATTTGAGTCTCTCCCGGCCAGCCACCCAAGCGTACAACTTACAGGGAACATTGCCCCCACGCCAGGTGATAGTGTAAAATTTCCTCTTCACAACTTTCTCCCCATGGTTCTGAGTCAACTTTGTCCATCCCAAAGACTTCTCCTCCCTCTTTGGTGTATTATGCTCTTTGGCTATTTGTAGATGACTATTATGTCTTTATCCACGTATGCTTGGCTGGGCTGTACATTGATGGATCAGGTAAACTCATGAACTCTATTGTGTTAGAGTGGGAGTGTTTTTGGCGCACTCTGGATCTTTTTCTCAGAGGTGCCAAGGCATCCCAGGGGCTTCTTTTGTGTCCTGAACACTACAATTATTTGGGGGTTTTAACTTTGCCCCTTTGTCCCTTAATTGTTTTTGTTGCTCTTCTCTGATGCTTCATTTTGCTTCTTGCTTCAGCAGATGGAAGCCTCATTTGAGAAGAGCTTTGGCTTTTTGTGCAAGGGATTCTAAAGGAAGTGCCCCATCAGCAGCAAGCAGGCATGAGAGAGGTGCACCCATACCTCATTAAAGGCCCTAAAAAGGCTTGACTATAGCAGAGAAAAGTGCTTTCCATGCACAGGGTTCAAATAGCATCTGTGGTTCTTTTTATCTTAGATAAACAGGGCCTTTTCATTCACAATGAATCTATTTTTATGGAAACCGATAAAGGTTCCTGCTTGGGAGACAGGGTAACTAAGAGAGACATAAAAATAATATCAGGGCAGCTCTCATTTCTTTATTATTTTCCTCTCTTGTTCAGATTACATTGGAAGAACCTTTTCCTTCTGATTTCTTTCTTCTGTTGGAAGCTTAGTTTAAGGGACACTGTCAAGATAAAAATCTTACTCATAAAAATAATCTCCTTTCCTCTGCCACCAATAACCCCTTAGATGATTAAAATGGAACTTCTGACTATCAAATTCATTTCTCACCATGTGCACTTTTTGGCACCAAAGGCTGATTTGCACTTTTTGTTTATAGCCAAGTTTCACTTCCCAATTCCAGAACATAAGACCATAAGAGCGGCCACACTGGGTCAGACCAAAGGTCCATCTAGCTTAGTGTCCTGTCTGCCAACAGTGGCCAATGCCAGATGCCTCAGAGGGAGGGAACACAACAGGGAATCCTCACGTGATCTCTCTCCTGTCATCCATTTCCAGCTCCTGACAAACAGAGGCTAGGGACACCATTCCTACCCAGCCTGGCCAAAAGCCATTGATGGACCTAACCTCCATGAATCTGTCTAGTTCTTTCCTGAATCCTGTTAAAGTCCTGGTCTTCACAACATCCTCTGGCAAGAAGTTCCACAGGTTGACCCTGCGCTGCATGAAGAAAAAACTTACTGTTGTTTATCTATTAATTTCATTTGGTTAGTTTTCCTGCATTAATGTAAAACACAGGGCAGACTTTCACAGAGGCTTAACTCCCATGTAACAGCAAGGTCTTGATAAAAATTTCCAATGTCAGGACTTCTGAAATTCTGCCCCTTCTATGTTGGGATTTCCAAGTTTGTGGAGGGATATTTAATGTTAAAAATGCTGTTTTCACTAAATTGCAAATAGTCCATTTGATGCTGGGTTAAGTACTATATCCCCATTTCCTCTTCTTTATTGGTAAAGGAAACCCAGAGGTCTGGGTCTGAATGAGGCTGCCAACTCTTGCTATTTTATTGTGACATTTGACATTTTTGTCTGAAGTCCCAGCTCCTGGAATTAAGTGATTTAGTGAGAATCTCAGCTTTCATTTTAAAGAAAAGTAAGTTTGATGGTTGCTGAGAAAAGCTGGAAATTGGGACTCCCATGTGTCTTAAAAGCCCAGCACCCACAAAGCTACCAAGAACCCAACCTTTTTTTAAAAAAATGCATGATTTTAAAGCTAAACTCATGATGTTCGGTGGCCTGACTCCGGATTTCAGAACTTTTGGGGCTGGATACAAAGGGTCTGGAAGTGCACTTCTGAGGGGCAGATTCAATCCAGATCCTGCAATGGAACGACCCCAGAAATGAATCTGGACCTGTGGTTTTTAGGCCTTTAGGAGGGACTAAGGCTGTTATTCTTGTGCCCCAGCTGCTTGTTATAGGGCTACAACACTGCTTGGGGACACACAGAATGTTCTCTCTCAGCTGCAAAGCCAATTGGGCTGAAACTCAAAATCCCTGTAGGGTTGAGGGAGGAAGCTAAATGCAAGGGAGAGAGACATTTCTTATTCAAGCGCCAAATGCCTTTAAAAAAAAATAAGACTAGCAATCAGGAGTCAGAGACTTGCTGCCCACATCCCTGGTTGCAATCTTTCTCTTTTGCCCACTTTGAATGTCAAAGAACCACTGAGAAAAGAGTCAACAGGGCATAGACCCCCCCCCCCCCGCAAACCTCTAAAGCGAAAAGTGTGGCGGTAACAAACAGCGATGTGATAGGATACACATTTAAACTAAGGATGTTAAATATCAAGTAATTTACTAGTCGAGTAGTCGATGGAATTTCCATCGACTACTCGACTAGTTGATAGGCACTTCCGCATTCCTCCCCTGCTGGGGCTCTTGTACATTTCAAAGAAGAAATGCAGAATGCCCTGTGCAGCCAGGGGCCAGTGGGAAGTTCTGCTGACTCTGGGCTGCATAGGGGCCTGCCAGCTTTGAAATGTACAAGAGTCCTTGTGCATTTCAAAGTGGAAGCACTTTGCATTTCAAAGTGGAAGCACCCTCATGGAGCCTGGGATTAGCAGGGGACCCAGAGTCCCCTGCTGTCCCCGGGCTCCATGCTATGCTGTCACTTTGAAATGTCACATGGCGTCTGTCCGGCATTTCCCCAGAACCTGGAATCAGCTGGGGACTCCCCAGCTGACTCCGGGCTCTGTGTGCTGCGCTGGAACCCAGGATCAGCTAGGCTCCATGCAAACGCTGCAGTGGCATTTCAAAGGGGCAGCGCCGCACAGCTGATCCCAGGCTCAGCCATGTGATGCTGCCACTTTGAAGTATGCCCTTTCTTCCCCCTTTGCTGCCTCTATTTGATAGAGGCAGTAAGGGGGGGAGGGGAATTGACATCCTTAACATCCTTAATTTAAACTCCTGGGCTCACCAGTTAACCTTCATGGTTACATGCAAGCTCCCACACCCCTGCTACCTCTGTATCAGAGGAAGCAGCGTGGGGAGCGAGGGGGAGGCAGGAGCCGGTGCTCATGGGGAGCCAGCTTTTAAGCCAGCTTCTTGCACACATCAGCTCCTACGGAGCTGCCTTCCTTCCCACTGTGTGTAAACAAGAAACCCCGCCCACCGACATTTTAACATTCCTAGTAACAAATCATATGGCAGGGTTAAATAGTACCACTCAGGCCCTAAGCTGCTCCTACAACCCAGCCCTTATTTGTGTCATTCGTAAACTCTTCCAGGTGGGGATCTCCGATCAGATTCTGTGTCCATCTACACTGGCACAAACCTTCAGAGTTCCATTGACTTCCACAGAGTTACACCAGCACAACTGAGATCGGAATCTTAGGCCTGGGTGTAAAAGGGTGAGCAGACGTGGGGTGCTGGGTGCTGCACGAGGGGCCTTAGTCTTAGATGGACCTCAAAAAGTGAAGGCCAAAAGAGCAATCCGTATTTTTTTTTTTACAGCTAACAATTAGTTCTATACCTCGCCTGAGTGCAGTTTTGTTTATCAGCTTCTCTTCTCATTGTGTGCACATCTGCCAGCAAAATGTGCAATTTATTCAGCTCCTGAGACATGAACAGGTGTTACTTGCCCTTGGAATAATACAGAGAAGCTGATGTTAGATTTAGCTTCCAAAAACAATACCTAATGATGATGTTAATGAAGAGATGGCAGCAGGCAGGGCTTTGGCGCCCAGATAATGGTCTGTTACAGCATGCACGCAAAGAAGCGCAAAGTGGGAGAACGATCTCTTTGCACAGTGGCCTGGTCTCCTCAGGAGACTAGTACAGGGATACAATGTCATCAGTAGCAGCAGGCAGCCTTCTCTGCACCCTATGGTAATTACACTGATCAATTAACAGTGGAATGCCTTTTCTAACAGAGGGTCTCAAAGCACTGTACACACCCTGCTTCTTCACAACAACTGTGTGATACAGTCAATATGAGTGAGACCATTTTACCAAGGGAGGAAAACTATGGGCTAGGAGGGACTTACTCATGGGCAAACCCAGAAACTTCAATACCAAAGCTTGGAGCTTTACCACTTGAGCAAAAGGAGTAATTCCATCCAGCAGCAGCAGTAGTTGGCATTTATCCTGCAGTTGCTATGCTACCAAAGTGGGAAGCTATGCATGCTTTGCTGGTAGGCGTAGTAAGTATCAGAGCCAAACATAGAACCCCTCCATCCTGACTATCAGTCCCACCACTCACCCTCTTACCTTATAGACTGATTGTTGCCATGTGGTCGACCTATAATTAACACTGCTCTGATAGGGAGTCACAAGTGCTTTCTGCCAGCACAATGACGGCCAAGTGGCTCGTGAGAGAAGCGGAGAACAGGCTGATTCTGCTCTTTAGCTAATCAGAAATCAACTTACTTGAAAGAGGACAGGCTGTTTCAGAGCAGTAATCTCTCCGCCTGAGCAATAGAAAGAGCCCTTCGCTCTGAGAGCAGAAAGGAGATTGTGTTACCATGCTGCCGTGGAGATGAGGCATGGACTACTAGGTCACCCTGCCCTTGTTCTACCCCCCCCCCCCCGTGTATTCAAATGTGATATCAAATCTGTTCTGCCAGAGCACATTGCACTGGATCAAGACACAGGTTTCTTAGAAGTTTGCTGGACTGTTATGATTAAAAGGATTCTTTCAATTTTGGTTCCAAATCTGACCTTTTTTTTTAATTCCTTTGCCCTCTCTCTTTAACTATCTATTTGCAAAGTCTGGGTAAGTCTTTAGCAGGCTTCTTTGCTATTCCTCTTCTTGTCAAGGTTAGCCCTTTGCCAATGCATGCCAGTGCTCCCTTTCTCTCCCCCCCACTTTTACTCCCTGTAATCTCTGGTATAATTTGGTATCGGTGACTGCTCCCACTTGCGCTGTGTTGCACGGTAATGGGCTCCCTGCAAGATGAATGCCAAAGCAAAGCTGTGGAGTTTATCAGCCAGAAACCTAGAGGCAGAGCTGAGGCATTCATCTGAAAAGCTAGCGACACTGATCCTGTGACAGGGCCCTGCTGCAATGCTCCATTAGAGTTGCCCCAAATTGGTTATGAATTGCTTGGGGACTCATTTGTCCGGTGAACCTCCATGTGCAGCCAAGAGGGGGCATGTCAGAGAGACAGCAGTTGAAATGAATGGCCAGAGATTCTCTCACTCACTGCAGCCTGGAGCTGGGGTTGCCAAGGTTAGGGACGAGCAATGGAAAATCTGTATCACCCCAGAAATTATCCCCCGCAGGGTTTTCTACTGTGTTTTCAACTCGGTCTCATGGTTATGCTGGGACGACTCCTAGCCAAGTGCCATTTTTTTTCTATGTGGTTGCCATTCACCATTCATCCCTAAGCCAGCAGGAGACTCCCCCTTTCCCGGAGCCAGCCCACAGCCGGGCAATTGCATTGCTCATGTGTTGCAGGGAACGGAGAAGGTCAGCAGCTTTTTGAGTCGGGGTCCCAGCGTCACACCAACCAAAGGCCAGCCTGTCTGTTTCAACATATGCATCTCTCCATCTGCCTGTCCATCTCTGCCTTATGTTTTGTTCAGCCACCCATCACCAGGAGCATCTTCTAAGTATCATAGATTAGCAATCACCAAGTCCCTCATGGAAGTAAAGACATCTCCAGCTTTTCTCCTCCTGCAGGCTGATGTCTTTGCACCTATCCACAGGAACAGGAGCTAGCTTGCTGACTGCAAGAGGTGTGTGTGTGTGGGGGGGGAAGGGGCAAAGAGGGCAGTTGCCCTGGGGCGCAGTGAGTCAGAGGGCTTGGTGGCTTCTGGCTGCTGCTGCTGTTATTGCAGCAGTTGTTGTGACTGGATGTGACCGGAGCCCTGGGCCTTTTAAATCGCCGCTGGAGTGGCACATTGCATGCTTCATGTGACTGTGAGGACTGGGGGGGGTGGCCCAGCGCTGCAGTCTGGGTGGTGCTGAGGGCTGGCTGCCCCCAGCACTGCCCTTTATACCTAAGGTCCTGTCCTCTCCAGGGGCATGGTGCTATCCCCCCCCACACACACACACTTTGTCTGGGGGCCTGTGAAAGCTGTTGGCCCCCTGAACAGGAGCAAAAGTCAGGGCAAGCCGCCACCACTGCTGAACTACTATAGTGACCTAAAAGGAGCTCAGTTAAGGACCAGCGGGAAGCTTCGTCTCTGTGGCCCACTCAGTCCTTGGCCTCTCTGCTGGGCCTACCCACAAGCAGAACAATGAACGTTAGAGACTCTCTGACATGGGGGCTTGTCCACTTGGGCCTTGAGTGCGGCCCCTGCAATCCATTTGCTACAGGCTGCTAGAGGCTAAGAAACTGTAGTTCCCTGGAGCAGAACCATACAGCTCCATTTGGAGGGGAGAGGCTTCCCATCCAATGGTCCCACTAATCTTTTCCATTCACGTGCGGAATATTTTTTTTCTCTGTACCGAGGCATGCGCAGATGTGCACCACCAGAAGAAACACAAACCTAGCTGTGGGAGCTCTGCTAATCAGCTGAGCGGCACTGGAATCTCTCCTGAGTGGCCATCCACGCGCTTAGCCTACAGGGAACACTGTCCTCATCCCATTCCTGGGCTAGCTCTTGGAGAGCCCCGTTGCTCCTCACATTCATCTCTAACAAGAGTGCTCCCTTACTTGGTCCCAGAGACTTCCATTCTCAGCCAGGCCTGCTGTGCTTTTCCAGCATCATAACTGGAAGAGTCATGCTGCGAGGGGAGCTCCGTCTCTGCGTCTTGGCCCGGAGAGTCAGGATGTTTCTCCACGAGTCCCTGGCAAGGGAGTTTCATTAATGGATGCTAATGTGCCATCCGGCCCATTTATCTTCATTTGGTACCAGCCAGCAGGGTTCTGGGCCCAGAGCCAGGGGCTGGGCACTGGTTCTTAATCACTCCCTGCCACGGCCTGGTGAGAAAGCGGAGAGGAGCTGGAAAGATTCCTGCCTCCCAACCGTGTACATTGGGAAATGGAGGCTTGGTGGCCTTGTAGAGCATGGGGTGTGTGTGCTAAGCTATCACACTCCCTCACTCCCTCTCCAGGCGTGCTGCTCTGCCACTCCAGCTAAGGGGACATAGTCCCCGCTAAGTAGACAGCATTTCCCATATACCAGGTGCCGGCCCAGTTGAGGCTGGATTTACTGCCCAGTGCTGCCATTGGAATTCTTTAAAATAAATAGCATCTTGGCACCGGGAGCCAAGGAACCAGGGCCAAGGCATGTGGCAAGTTGCTGCCTAATTTGGACCCCACCATTCAGCCAAGAGTCATTTTCCTGCTACCTTCCCGCTCTGTGGCTTAGTGCAGGGAGCACTGGACTGGGCTGCAGAGGAGCTGGGTGCTCCGCTACTGGTCCACTGAGTAACCTTGGGCAAGTGGCTTTACTGCTCTGCACCTCAGTTTCTCCCTTCTGTAAAATGGGGATAGTGAAATGACCTCCTCTGTAGTGTGCTTTGAGATCAGGGGTTGCAAAGGTATTATTAATATTTTCGGTCTGTGTGGGATGGAGCACATGTGCCTGGCTAGGGAGATCCGGGGCTGCACAGACTTGGCAAGGTGGGCAGTGTTTGCCTTTCTGGGCTCTCTGCTAGAGAAGAGCTCCACTCCAGAGGGGCCCTGTTGGGCTGGCTTTCCTCTGATGCACTGCTCTGAAAGAGAGGGTGTGGGGCTCTTACTGGATGAGGGAGGTAACCTAGTGATAGATGATGTGGGAAAAGCTGAAGTACTGAATGCTTTCTTTTCCTCTGTCTTCACGGACAAGGTCAGCTCCCAGACAAATGCACTAGGCAACTCAGTATGGGAAGGAGGTGGACAGCCCTTGGTGGGGAAAGAACAAGTTAGGAACTATTTAGAAAAGCTAAACATACACAGATCCCTGGGCCTGGATTTAATGCATCCGATGGTACTGAGGGAGTCGGCAAATGTCATTGCGGAGCCTTTGGCCATTGTCTTTGAAAACTCGTGGAGATCGGGAGAGATCCCAGAAGATTGGAAAAAGGCAAATATAGTGCCCATCTTTAAAAAAGAGAAGAAAGACAATCCAGGGAACTACAGACCAGTCAGCCTTACCTTGGTCTCCGGAAAAATCATGGAGGGGATCCTCAAGGAATCCATTCTGAAGCACTTGGAAGAGGGGAAAGCGATCAGGAATAGTCAGCATGGATTCACGAAGGGCAGTCATGCCTGACCAATCTGATTAGCTTCTATGATGAGGTTACCGGCTCTGTGGTTATGGGAAAGTCAGTGGATGTGATATACCTTGACTTTAGCAAAGCTTTTGATACGGTCTCCCACAATATTCTTGCCAGCAAGTTAAGGAAATATGGGTTGGATACATGGACCGAATAGAAAGCTGGCTAGATTGTTGGGCCCAATGGGTAGTGATCAATGGCTCTAAGTCTGGTTGACGGTCGGTTTCAAGTGGAGTGCCCCAAGAATCAGTTTCAGGGATGGTTTTATTCAACATCTTCATTACTGACCTGGACGAGGGGATGGATTGCACCCTCAGCAAGTTTGCAGATGACAGTAAGCTAGGGGGAGAGGTAGATACGCTGGAAGGCAGGGTTAGGGGTGACCTGGACAGATTAGAGGGTTGGGCCAAAAGAAATCTAATAAGGTTCAACAAGGACAAGTGCAGAGTCCTGCACTTGGGATGGAAGAATCCCAAGCATTGTTACAGGCTGGGGACCAACTATCTAGGTAGCAATTTGGCAGAAAAGGACCTGGGGATTACAGTGGATGAGGAGCTGGATATGAGTCAACAGTGTGTCCTTGTAGCCAAGAAGGCTAATGGCATACTGGGGTGCATTAGGAGGAGCATTGTCAGCAGATCTAGAGAAGTGATTATTCCCCTTTGTTTGGCACTAGTGAGGCCACATCTGGAGTATTGCGTCCAATTCTGGGGGCCCCGCTACAGAACGGATGTGGACGCATTGGAGAGGGTCCAGTGGAGGGCACCCAAAATGATTAGGGGGCTGAAGCACTTGACCTACAAGGAGAGGCTGAGGGATTTGGATTTGTTTAGTCTGCAGAAGAGAAGAGTGAGGGAGATTTGATAACAGCCTTCAACTTCCTGAAGGGAGGTACCAAAGAGGCTGGAGAGAGGCTGTTCACAGCAGTGATGGATGGCAGAACAAGGAGCAATGGTCTCAAGTTACAGTGGGGGAGGTCTAGGTTGGATATTAGGAAAAACTATTTCCCTAAGAGGGTGATGAAGCACTGGAATGGGTTACTTAGGGAGGTGATGAAATGTCCATCCCTAGAGGTTTTTAAGTCTCGGCTTGACAAAGCCCTGGCTGGGTTGATTTAGTTGGGATTGGTCCTGCTTTGGCCAGGGGGCTGGACTTGATTATCTCCTGAGGTCTCTTCCAGCTCTGTGGTTCTATGATTCTATGAAAAGGTACATCTACACTCACACTTATTTCGAAATAAGCTATTCCTGAATAGTTATTCCAAAATAACTTATTTCGAAATAGCATGTCTACACTACAGGGAAGCCTCAAAATTAGTCTGAGGCAGGCTTCCCTAATGTAGATGCGCTATCTTGATTTAGCGCTCCAGGAGGCGCTGGGGAGGAATAACTTAGAATGGCCCTGGGGAGGGGCTATTTCAAAACAGCAGAAGTGGAACGTCTATACATGCCTTATTTCAAAATAGCTATTTCAGAATAGGTGTTATTCCTCGTAGAATGAGGTTTACAGATTTTGGAATAAGCTATCCGTTATTTCAAAATTATTTCAAAATAACAGAATGGTCGTGTAGACGCTCACATTGTTATTTCAAAATACCACTAGTTATCTTGAAATAACAGTGCAGTGTAGACACACCCAAACTGAGCAAGAACGGGTTTGTAAGAGCCTAGGTTGTGCTCCTGCAAACACCTACACTCCCTAAAGCCTTTGGCTCCTAACAATGACTGGGCTCACCCCACACAGAGGGACATGTGGGGGATATGGCCATGCTCTCCTGACATTCACCAGCTAAGGGCTGCAGCCCTTACTCCCGATGCAGCATAGGCAGCTGTTCAGCACAGTCCCCACCTCCTGTGTCTCTACCCATCCCTGCTGGGCAGATTCCTCTCTGCGCTCACAAGCTCTTGGGAGCCATGCCAGAGCCTTGAGCAAGGGACCTCCTCTGCCCCTGGTGTCTGTTCTGAAATGCTGGACAGTTTTAGCATGGGCAGATCCGTCCAACTGGGGGTACCTGGGTTTGGGCCCACGTGGCTCGTTCCCAGCAGCCGCACCAGAAGGACTGCTCAGGCTGCGGCATACTCTTGGCTGATCTGTGAACCTGAAACCCTTTTGGCACTGCTCTGATTGCAGGCACAGGAATTACTGTGCTTCCTCTTGGACCACCCTCGTCCCTGGAGCCTTGAGACATTTCCCACGCTGCTCCCCAGAGATTGATCTTGTGACCCGCTTTCTGTCTGGGGGTGTCAAGCACTGGGGTGGCACGTCTGAGGCTGTCAGTGCAACGCATTTGCTGCTGGAGACCCCAGGTAGAACGCAAATGTACTGCTGGTTCCAACAGAGCATTGTGCTCACAGCACCTGCGGTTAATGATTCTTCCAGATGCCTCCTGCTGCAATGATGGAGGACGGGAGTTTCCCTGCTTGCTCTTAGGTTGGAAACGGCTCTTCCGTGGTGACTTTGTACATCTCAGTGGGACTTATTTGTCAATTAAACTCACAGAGGGGCAGCCATGGTTAGTCTGAAACTTTAAAAATAACAAGAAGTCCTCTGGCACCTTAGACTAACAAACATGTAGATGGGATCATGAGCTTTCGTGGGCACAACCCACTTCTTCAGATGAGCAGAGTGGAGAGAAAAGGGGGAGGGAACCTCCCAATTCATAGAAGAGAAAGAAGGGAGAGGAGAATAAAAATGCCTGTCAATTGTAGTACTGGTGCTAATGAGGCTAATTGAGTGGGCTGGAAGTGTCCCATATTTACTTTTGATGTCAGTTGGGTGTTGGATGTAAGGAAAGCAAGTTTTATAATGGGTCATCCAGTTCAGGTTTTTGTTCAAGCCGTGAGAGACAGTGTCAAATTTGCAGCTGAATATCAATTCCTCTCTCTCTCTCTCTCTCTCTCTCTCTGTAGTTGGCTGGTAAAATTCCATTGTAGAAGAATGGCTACTTTTAATGAGAGCCCAGGCAGGTTAAAATGTTCTCCTATGTGTTCCTCATGTCAGTGATCTTGAGGACTTGTCCCTACTCTCTGGGAGCTCTCTCTTGCTGGCTTTGTGTTTGGAAGGCATGCACATTAGAACAGTTTCTCTGGCCATTGCTCCAGCATTGCCCATTGGGTTTTGAGTCAGTGACGTTGGCTGTTGCCAATATTGCTCCCTTGTTTTATGTCTGAGCTTTGCAAGATCTTTCTGCAGCACCTTTTTCTCCTCAATGGGAGCTTCTTTCTTTCCTGCCTCAGGAGTATCCATCTGCTAGGATTTTTCCCATTCCATTTTGCCTCTTTGAAGAAGACTTTACAGAAGGCAACAGAAGTCTCCCTCATCAAAGCATTTCTAAGACTTGCTCTTTCTGGGCTTTTCTGCAGTACGGATATTAATGCAGAATCTGTGATTTCTGTCTAGTTTTGGAAAAGTCTGCAGGGCTCCTTCCATCTCAGCCTCCTGCCGGTGAAGGGGATCCCGACCCCCTACCAGTCTGTATCATTCACTAGGGCAGAATTTTTGGATGGAACGGAGGAAGTACAGCCTGGACCTCTGCCTGATTTGGTTGCTTTCAATTACTTGAGACTTGATTCATGACAAGAACGATTTCAGGGATGCCTATAGAGCAGCACCAGTGTCAAAGACAGCTGATACCATCCTGCTATGCCAGCTGAAGACAGAGCTAATCAACAGCAGGTTTTTATTATGTGAACTCCCAAAAACAATCAGTTCTTCTCCACTTATGAAGGAAGAATAGCACCCCAGCCAATGCTAAGGTTGGGTTGAAGATAAATTAAGATGCAAATTAACTCTTGCCCTAGGACTCCTTGCTAATTGCCAGTGAAGTATATGATGGCACAAAGTCTGGACAATTCTGGTGTGAAATGACCTCCAGCCATCCAGCATGTAGACCCAGTTCATAAGAACATAAGAGCAGCCATACTGGATCAGACCAAAGTTCCACCTAGCCAGTGTCCTGTCTTCTGAATAGCCAATGCCAGGTGCCCCAAAGGGAGTGAACAGAACAGGGAATCTTCACGTGATCCCTCCCCTGTCATCCATTCCCAGCCTCTGACAAACAGAGGCTAGGGACACCCTTCCTACTCATCCTGGCTAATAAGTACTGATGGACCTAGCCTCCATGAATGTATCTAGTTTGCTTTTCTTTTTGCTACAGTATGCACACCCAGTTCACTTTTCCTATTGCTACCTATTGCAATGCAAGGGCTACATTTTGCAGTTGAAATCCTGAGTGACTCCAGTGGAGTTTCTCAGATGAACACCGGTGCTAATAAAAGCCAAATCTGGTATGGGAGCAGCTTCTTTGTGTACCCTGGGGCTGTGCTTGTCTGGACTGTGACAGAGGCTTTGGTTTGATTTCTACAAGCTAACCTGCTTATCTCTTCCCTCCGGATACTGCCACATGGCTTCCCAAAACGAACGTCTTCTCGTGGTCTGCTGGAACGCCAGCATTGCAACTTCAGAGGGGAGCCACTGGTGGGTAATTTGTGATTAAAGATTACTGTACCATCAGCTTCAGTTTGATTGCAGATGTTTTTAATTATATCGTATAAGATCGTATTATGTAATTGCATTTATCTGATTGAAGCCTTAATTGTAGGATTTCATAATGGTATGACTGGGTAAATATACCATTGCGTCTGTTGTCCCCCAATGAAAATTAGGTGCTTCATGTCTTTATTGCATTATCCTGGAGAGAAGTTTAAATCTGGAGAAGAGAGAGAGAGAGAGAGAGACAGAGGCAAAGAAAATCTATTTAGATCCCTCTAAGCATGGGGCACCTCTCCCCTGCACAGCATTATGCTGCCGCAGCCTGCTAGCCACGCCCCTCTGCAGATACCCAGTCAGCCTCCCATTCCTGGGGCAACCCGGCAGCCAGCAGCTGCTGCCAACTCTTGCTAATTTCAGACCCCTTTGGATTGGCTGTTTTCCCCACTGCCCCACCTCCTGAGGAAGAGCAGCCAATCAGAGCTGCAGTGGGAAACAAGTGGCATGCCTCCTCCCCCAGCCACCAACACCTTTCTAGGAGTGGGGTGAGGAGCAGAAAGAACCCTTCAGCTCAGGGCCGCTCTACCCCCTCCATGAGCAATGTGGACAGGATGTCACCTCTGGTCCTCTCCCCCAGCAACACTTAGCCTGGTGGGGTCAGCGGGAGTGAGGAGCTGCTGGAGCAGCAGGGGCATGGGCAGCAGGTAAAGGCCCAGCTGAGTAAGGCAAGGCCCGGCCCCGTCCCTTCTGCCCAAGGCCCCGCCCCTGGAGCCAATCCCCACCCTCCCTCAGCCTGATCCTTCCTGGCCACCAGGAGGGCCAAGGCTGTGGTATTGTGGCCCCAGCTTTCCCGGTGTCCAGGGGAGCCAGGCTGCTGTGCTGTGACCCCTGCCTTCCCCAGCAGCCGGGGCATATAGGCAGTTTTGGGAGGGCCATGCAGGGGTGGTGAGGGACAGAACAATGGGGGAATCTGGGAGCAGAACTAACAGCTGGGCAAGGGGAGGGGAAGAGGTGCAGCTGAAAGCTCCTGCAAGGGGCCCAGACTCACCGCACGACATGTGAGGGCCTGTCCTTGTATGGTGGGGGAGGCTAGCAGTCCTAGTGGCCAGCGGAGTGCAGGGCATGATGGGCACTGTGGCCCCTTGAGGGGGGCAGAGCATCTGTGGTGCAAGAAATGGGGCAGACTGGCCCCAAAGCTCCCACTTTACTGGCTGCAGCACTAGAGGGCTCACAGATGTGTCCTCCCCTGGGCAAGAGGGTACTGGCCACCCCTGACTGACGTGTTGGTGCTGGTACCTCTGGACCCTCATCAGGGGCCGTGTGAGCAGGTCAGTGCCTGGAACAGGCTTGGTGTTCTGGGCAAGCAAGGCCTGGGGTGGGTAAGGGACCTGCAGTGAGCTCCATCGTCTGCCTGCCCACACCTGTCCCCAAACCTGCCCTGAACTGACCTACTAAGGGCACCAGGGAACTCGTACAGGGATGGGTGATTGGGGAGGTGCCCTGGGGGCAGCTGTACTGTGCATGCAGCAGGTCAGGGGAGTTGCTGAGCCTGTCCGAGTTTCAGTCCCACGGGGCAGGTGACCGAGGCAGCCTGTTTGCTGGCTTCCGGCTGTAATGCTGCGCTTGCGTGGGAACGAGGGTGAAGGCCACGTGTTGCTACTCCAGTCCCCCAGCATGATCCCTGCATTTGCTGCCACACTGAGGGGGTGACTCATGACTAAGGGGGAGCCGTGGACCCACCTGCTGGAGCATCACGGCCAGCCATTGTAAAGGGGAGGGGCCTCACAGAATTTGTGGGAGCCAATGTGGGGATCCTCCTCATTCTCCTGGTGACTCTGGCCTGTCCTGAGCAAATGGACCTCTGCTAAACTGCTGCTCTGCACCCTGGGGGTGGGAAGCATGGCAACTCCTCCCTCTCCAAATACGAGGACTGCTCAGGCAGGTTCTGGGAAGGACAAACCTCTACAGCGGATGGCAGTGCTCCTAGGCTATGTCTACACTACAAGGTTTTAGTGCAAAAAAAAATACAGTAAATCAACAGGACAGAGGGCTTTTGCTGGTAGCATTACTCCTCTCACCATGAGGTATAACTCCTTTTTGTGCAGACGCTCCACAGGGGTTTCTTGTGCAAAAACAGCCTATCCGAAAAAGCACAGGTGCTCTGATGGCCATTCTGTGAATGGCAATCAGAACTTTCTTGCACAAGACTGTCCATGCAGTGTGGATGCTCTCTTGCACAAGAGCGCATGGCTTTTGCGATGCGCTTTGAGGTCTGGACGCACTTTTGCGCCAGAAGTTTTTGCGGATGATCTCTTCCACAAAAAGCTTCTTGCACAAAAACCCTGCAGTGTAGACAAAGCCCTAGAGGCTGGCCTGGCTGCAGAAAGCTGGGGTTCTGTCTGGGCTTCATGCAGGCAACTTGAGCTACTGGAGCATTTCTGCTGAGGTCATCAGGGTGGCAATGTCCATGTGTGAGCCACTCCTGGACCTGCCGGAAGGGGAATTGAGCCAGGGGATCCTGCAGCACATAGAATCATAGAATACTAGGGCTGGAAGGGACCTCGAGAGGTCATTGAGTCCAGTCCCCTGCCCTCACAGCAGGACCCAGTACCATCTAGACCATCCCTGATAGACATTTATCTAACCTACTCTTAAATATCTCCAGAGATGGAGATTCCACAACCTCCCTGGGCAATTTATTCCAGTGTTTGACCACCCAGACAGTTAGGAACTTTTCCCTAATGTCCAACCTAAACCTCCCTTGCTGCAGTTTAAGCCCTTTGCTTCTTGTTCTATCCTCAGAGGCCAAGGTAAACAAGTTTTCTCCCTCCTCCTTATGACACCCTTTTAGATACTTGAAAACTGCTATCATGTCCCCCCTCAGTCTTCTCTTTTCTAAACTAAACAAGCCCAATTCTTTCAGCCTTTCTTCATAGGTCATGTTCTCTAGACCTTTAATCATTCTTGTTGCTCCTCTCTGGACCCTCTCCAATTTCTCCACATCCTTCTTGAAATGCGGTGCCCAGAACTGGACACAATACTCCAGCTGAGGCCTAACTAGCGCAGAGTAGAGCGGAAGAATGACTTCTCATGTCTTGCTCGCAACATACCTGTTAATGCATCCCAGAATCATGTTTGCTTTCTTTGCAACAGCATCACATTGCTGACTCATATTCAGCTTGTGGTCCACTATAACCCCTAGATCCCTTTCTGCCGTACTCCTTCCTAGACAGTCGCTTCCCATTCTGTATGTGTGAAACTGATTGTTCCTTCCTAAGTGGAGCACTTTGCATTTGTCTTTATTAAACTTCATCCTGTTTACCTCAGACCATTTCTCCAATTTGTCCAGATCATTTTGAATTATGACCCTATCCTCCAGATTAGTCGCAACCCCTCCCAGCTTGGTATCATCTGCAAATATCTCTCCTCCAAACCAGAAAAATAGAAACAGAAAGGATAGTTCGGAAAATGGAAGGAGAGCAAGTGGCAGGGGACCTGAGCTATTTCCCTCCCAGGAAGATCTGGGGGTGCCTCGTCCCCTCCACAAAGCCCTCATGCCATCCCCAGGTCTGCCAGCCAATGTTCCTTCTCATCTTTCCCATCCATGTTGAGAATACATTTTATGTGCACTGAGACATGTGCGGATGTGCACCACCAGGAGAAACACAAACCTTGCTGTGGGTGCTCTGAGAATCAGCTGGGCAGCATTGGAATCAATCAATCAATGATGATTCTTCATTGTTGAAGGGAAGGCTCCAGTCTCTCAGCTGGCAGCATAACACTTTGAAGACCCTGAATTCCCTCGCCAGCATTACCCATTGGGCATCTTCTGTGCTGGGCCATTAGTAGGCCGGGATCAGTCTGGGATCAGTCCTCCCTCCCACCCCCAAACATGCCCCAGGAAAATGCTCTGTCCCTGCCCTGTTCTCTTCACCCTGCCCTGCTTCTCACAGACCTGTCCTCCAGGACAGGAGCCAGTCCAGTGGAAACAGTCCCGCTGTCAAATCCATCTCACCCTCAGGATGCTTTCTGGACACTCCAGCACCTTAGATCCCTGCCAAGGACAGCTGACCAAGAGAGGCAGGGGTTGGAGAGACGAAGTAAATGCTCTTAAACCTCAGAGATATTTGGTGCTGAGCGAGGCATTCAGAACCCTGGTTCCTTCCCCCTGATTGGAGGAGAGGCAAGATCAGGCACAGGAACAAAAACAAGGTCTAACCACCCCTAGAAGAGATCAGATCTGCTTTCTCTGCCCCCGCCCAGCTGACAGCCTGAACTACCCTTCACCTTCAAAAGAAAATGCAAAAGACCATCTTTTCTACAGTGATTTTTTTGCGAGATCAGTGGTGCAATTATCACTTTGAGAGCTGTGGATGGCACAGTACATTAAAGGCCAGTACAATTAAGGAACAGGAGGACGGGAAAAGCTGGTATGCCACCAGCTCGGAAGGTGGAAACTGCAATTAGACATAACGGAGGAACTGAGCCAAAAACCCTCGTGATACATTCCCCCTATTATTGAGCCAACCTTGAGAGCCAGAGCTTGCTTGGAGCTCAATTAGCTTTTAATAAAGGAGTGAGGGAAAGCAAAGTGACATCCACGAGGGGCTCAGAAGCTTCCTGAGAAAAAGCGAGCTAAGAGGAAAATAAAGCCTGGGGTCAAAGAGTGAGCTCTGTGTTAGGCAATGGCTCAAGCACTGAACTTTGGAATCTCTCCAGCCCGGGGGAGACTTGGATGCCCTGTGATGCACATCACCTTCACTTAGCGAAAAGAATGGACCCAGACTTACAGCATTCTCCAGTAAGTAGTAATTCTATTTTACACAGTATTCACCAACCAGTATTATGGACCATTAATGGAGCCTTTTCTTTTCCAAGGGGAGGTTGTAAATCGTCATAGCCAGATGGCCCCTCTGCACACCTTGCACTGATACTTTTAAAAAGTCTCTTTAAAAAAAATAAGAGCAAGAGCACCCTGCCTAAGAGCCTACTCCTTTTGCTTAGGTCCCCGGTGCTACATGCATTGGTGCGGGTCCTTTGTAAGCACTGTGGGGGAGAGCCATAATTACGGGATGCGCACCCCATCTATAGTCAGCCTCAGTGTGACTTGTGGATTGGGCCGTGTTTTTCTGGCCAGCCCTGTGTATTGTATTGCTGGGATCAGTTCCTGTGGGATGCACCTGTAACACCGACAGGAGGTACTGCACCTGGGACCTCTGGAGCTTAATGCATGAGCTTCTACAGCAGGGGTGGGCAATAATTTTTTGCCAGGTTGCTCCAGAAGGGGTGGGCCTCAAAAGGAAGGGGAAGGGCCAGGAAGCTTTGGGCTTCCCCATCCACAGACCATGATTGGTCTGGGGGTGGGGGAGCCCCTTTGTCCCCCTCCTTTCCCACTAAACACCCATGCCCCTGGCAATGGGAAGAGACTTCCGGTGCTCCCCCATGCCTAGGCCAATCAGCGCATGGGGGTGGGGGAGTGTGCGAAGCCTCCTCCCGCCCTGCCAGGAGCACGCGGCACTTCTAAGTGCCACATGCTCCTCGCAGGGCGGGGATAGGGCGGAGGAAACTTTGTGTGCTCCTCCTGCCCCCAGGCCAATCAGAGGGAAGCACATGAAGCTTCCTCGCTTTGAAGCACCGTGTGCTCCTGGCAGGATGGAGGAAACTTTTTGCGCTTTCCTCTGCCCCCAGACCATTATTGGCCTGGAGGCGGGGGAGCGGCAGGGCCTCCACCAGTCAGATCTACCCGCTTGGCGTGCCAGATCTGGCCTGCGGAGGCCCTTTTGCCCACCCCTGCTCTACAGCCTGAGGTAAAAGCCAACTGGCTCTCTGCTAAGGCTGCAGAGCAGACTCATTATAGTCTCTGTAAGTGGGTTACACACCATTCCAGGAACAGGCCCTTGACCTCCAAAGAACTTGTAGGAGAAACAGATTTCTTCCCCTCCCATCAGCCCATCCCACAGCTGCAGGTTTATCTCCTGCATTGCCAGCAAGGACTGCAGTTGCCTGGGCATTCCCCAGGCCTATGAGCAACTCTCCCTCCATGCCCAGGCCGAGAGCTCAATTGGAACCTGGCTGGTTGCTGGACCTGGGGGGCAGAGATTGAGCTGCACTGGGATCTTTGTATTGCAGACTGCTTTGGGCCCAGACTGCTCCTTTCAGCAAAGGATCTTAGAGCACGTCTCACATGTTGGCCACTCCAGCCTGAGGCCCTCCAAGGCTCAGTGACTCACCCAAATGAGCTGGAGAACAGAATCCTGTGCCGTGGGACCTCCAGCATGATCACTGGACAGTCACTATTGCACGCCTACCCAACCAGGCCCAGATTGTCAAGGGAGGGTGAGGCTAGGGTTTGCAACATGCTCAGCCCTCACCAGCTGCCATCATGACACTGACAGCCAGATTTCCACAAGAGCACAACCACCACTAGTGGGGCCAAATATGTGAGTGATGTGGGTCAAGTGTAGGCATTTGAAACCTGCAAGCAGCTCAGAGGAAGCTCTGCTATGTCTCATAGAGCCCCAAATGTCTACCATGTGACCAGAAGTGGGCAGGACCTCTGCTTTGCAATATCTATCTATCTATCTATCCCTCTGTACCCTCCCTCTCTCTCCACTGACCCCAGCACCCTCTACCTGCTGGGACCCTTGTGCACCACTTATAAATTCAATTCTTCAGTCACATCCTCTAGTACATGGGTGCTCCTTGAGGGCATCCCATCTAAAATGTGGCCCACCCCAAACTGGGGCAGAGGGTGGAATCCTGTTTCCACACATCCAGGTGATTCTTTCCCCTGGTGGTCACTGTACCAGTAAGCAGAGCACCCTGTCTTTTGTCTCAGTAGAATAGCAGTGTTACTGAATTGTGGGGGGAGGGAAGGCTGGCTTGTGCTGGTTTCTGCTGTGCTGAGGACACAGTGTCAGGAGAACAGACACTTTAAGGAAGAAGGACTAGAACTGAAATGAATATGAAGCTTGCTTCAGGACTCACTGCGTATGCCGAGGTCTGCAGGAGGCTGAGAATCCATTTGCACCCGGTGAAGTTATTATTTGGCTCTAAGGAGAATGGACCAAGAAATCTCCAGTCTCATGCTTAGGCACATGCTGATGCCATCTCAGTAGGGTCTCTGTCCTGGGCATAGTGGCACCATTTCTGGCTGTTCTGGTTCAGGAGTGTGGAAAGGAGCTAATGGGACATGTTTGAGTTGGCCTTTGAGGGTATGGAAGGTTCAAAGGGAGCCCCAGAGGGAGTGGACCATAGCTGGTCAGAAGGGGACCTGTCAAGGCTCTCAGGAATACATAGGAGAGCTCATGGTTATTATTAGAGCATTATGAGAATACTGCTGGAAATTATTCTGTTCATTGCATAACCAATGCTGACAAAATAAGCATCGTGGCTCTGAGAGGCTCGCACAGGCACTGGGTGCTGGCTGCAGAGGGGGTGATGTCATTGGACTGTAATATAAACATCCAGATCACTGTTGCAACCACTATTGCTTGTGTGTGCCCAATCTTGTACAAAGTGGGCCAAGAAGTCTATGAAAAGCTTACGCTTCACTGATTCTGTTTCTACTGCTCATAGACTTGTATCATTTTTGTACTTGAAGTTTTGAGAGTTGGCTCTGTGCTTGTATTTCAGATGTTTGCTTCTGGGAGATATCAGTAGGAGGCTTGGCCAGCTTATTGTGAGAAGACTTAACCAGTGAATAGCAGTATTTGGCTGACAGTGCCCCTTGGGTGGTGCCAGTCCACATCTGATACGTTCCTCTGTGAACGTATAGGCCATTGTGGGAACTATGGCTGCTGCCTAAAAAGGACTGAGTCATGCCTGGACAGGTGACTTGCTCATGTGACAAACTCCATTTTGTAGCTGTACTATTCTACAGCAAACAGTGGAAGTCCTTCCACACAGCCTAGGATATAAAAATGGCCTTGGAGGTTCCTCCATTTGTCTTCAATCTGGCTCATCACCTCTGAAAGATCTCTGTTATGAACAGAAGCCTAAAAGGACTGAAGACCCATCCTAACAGAGGATGTATTCCATAGACTTGGTTTAAGACAGGCGATTGATTATTTCATCTCTGCTACAAGCCTCCATCAAGAACTTTGCAATTGGTGTGTGCAATTTAATTCTTTTAATAATTTTAACTCTCACCATTTCTTTCTTTCTTTCTTTCTTTCTTTCTTTCTTTCTTTCTTTCTTTCTCTTTAGATTTTCATTTCTAAGGGATTGGCTAATAGTGTTCTTTTATGGGTAAGATCTGAGTTATAAATTGACCTGGGAATGTGGCTGGTCCTTTGGGATCAAAAGAACCTCTTTTAATTTGATGAAATTGATTTTCATAACCTCTCATCTGTCTGAGAAGTGTACTGGTGGTGGCACAGGAGTACTGGAATGTCTGAAGGGAATAGCTTATATGACTTCTTGCTAGCCGGTAAGATGAATAGAAGTGCTTTGTGTGACTAGTTCAATGATTATAGAAGAGTACCCCCCAGTCTTGGGTTATAAGTGGCCCTGTCTCTAAGCAATTCGCTTGAATTGAATCTCTGAGTCGTGCCCCAGAAACCTCCTGTATTACGCGGAGGAGAGGGGGTAAACTTATTCCATTTTCTGGAGCATTAACACGGATTTGATTTGCAAGACAGTTCTAGCTCTATGCAAGGAGTTCTAACTTGCCTAGGTTACTTTCTTATCAGGAGTGCCTTTCAAACACTAAAAGTTCAAATCCATCCACCTACGAACCTGCCCACTCACCCTTCAGCCTGAGCCGTGTCGCTTTCGGTGCCAGCATGCTGGAATTTGTGAGCTCTTCCTATTTTTATTCCAAACCTGTTTGAAATAATCATGCGTTTTTGAGGGTGGAAAAAAGGCACTTATGTAAAATTAATACCTCCATTAATATCAGCACACAGCAAGATAATTGGAAAGCCTCTGTCATTATTGTAGGCCAAACTATTCCCAAGGAAAGTGCTAACCTAGAGTTTTATGCCATGCTAATGCATTAATAACAGGATGCCAATGTCCCAGCATGGTGGCAAGGGTTGCTGCGCCACCAGAAGGAGTCATAAAACTGAGGGCCTGATCACATGCTGATTACCCCAAGGCAGTTTTTATGGGAGCAGGGACATTAGCCCTGATGACTTGGCCAAACTCAGCAAGTGTATTACAGTCTGCTGGCCTAAATTCTCCCTGCAATTTCAACTGGATACAAAATTCTTCACTTCCTATCCAGTGTTCCCTGTAAGCTGAGCACTTGGGTGGCTGCCCAGGAGAGATTCAATTCCTCTCAACTGATTAGCAGGGCACCCACAGCTGGCAGCAGACAGCAGCAGGTGTGTCTACTGGTGGTGCTCATCTGCATATGCCTTGGTGCACGGAACACAATTTATTCCACACCTGGATAGAAATAATTAGAGGGAATATTGTTCCTGTTTCAACCAGTTGTGTAGTATCCTCGTGCACTGTGACAGCAGTCGCTCTACACAAGAGGTGGTTGAGGTTATTATTATTATTATTAGTTATTAGACTATCTTTTTAGATAATCTTTCTATTAAGCCATCACTGTTCTTGTCTGTCTGTCATGGGATTTTCAACTTGCCCCTCCTGCAGGAGTGCTCTGCCGCCTGGCTCCCACTGTGGCTGACGCGGCAGGCCGCCCCCGCCAGCTCTGGCTCCTGCCCCCCTGGTAGGCTGCCCCCGCCAGTTCCAGCTCCCTTGCCAGGCCACCGACAAGGCAGGCCAACCCCACCAGTTCCGGCTCCCCCCGAGGGCCACCAACAAGACAGACCACACCCGTCAGCTCCTGGCCCCCCGGCAGGCTGCCGCCAAAGCAAGCCACCCTTGCCAGCTCCAGCTCCCTGCCCCCCTGGAAGGCCACCACCAAGGCAAGCCACCCCCACCAGCTCCAGCTCCCAGCCCCCCGCCCCCCCCCCGGCAGGCAGACCCCGCTAGCTCTGGCTCCCCTGGAAAGCCGCCAACAAGGCAGGCTACCCCCTCCAGTTCCCAGCCCCCCTGGCAGGCCACCAACGAGGCAAGCCGCCCCTGCCAACTCCGGCTCCCGGCCCCCCAGCAGCAGACCAAGAGCAAGTGGGGGAAGCAGCCCCAGAGCTAGGAGGGCAACAGCCACAGAGTTGGGGGGAGGGCAGCAGTCTCAGAGCTAGGGGGGCATTAGACCCACAATCAGGAGGGCAAAAGCCCCAGAGCTGGGGGGAAGGCAGCATCCCTAGTGTGTTTTGGGGGGAGGGGGAGTAGCCAGCAATCCCACAGTCTGTGTGGAGGGGAAAGACCAAAAAGACAAAATATATATATATAAAAACTTTTTAAAAAGCCAATCTTTCTAAAAGTGCACCAAAAGAGTAAAAATAAAGTTTTCAGCGACCAATTTAGGAGAAAGATTGGATGGCTAACAGTTAGCAACTACCTTGAATCGTACTTAGCCATTCAATCTTTCTCCTAAATTGGTCACTGAAAACTTTATTTTTACTCTTTTGGTGAGCCTTTAGAAAGATTGGCTTTTTTTGGAAAACTTTTTATATATTATATATTTTTTTGCTAATCAATTAGTAAAAGATAAAAAGTGCTTTGAGATCAGTCCACACAGAAAACCCTGGTGTCGGGAGGCTGGACTCTGGGTGTTCAGACCTGTGGCGGAGCAAAAGGAAGAACCAAAGTCAGCGTCCAAATGCCAGAGGCAAGTGTCAAGGCAGACACAGAGCTGGGAATTGGAGCTGAAGGTTGGAACCTGATTACCTGGAGTCAAGGCAGGCAGGAGCACGGCTGGGACAGGACTAGAACAAGGCCAGGGGCAGAGCAAGACCAGGTGTGAGACAGGCCTAGTGCAGAAACAAGATGGGCCGCGGGAGACAGACTCTGCGGGCGTGTGCATTGAGCTGCACACTGCTGCTGCTGGGGTGGAGAACAAGCTTCCTCAGCCCAGGAGGCAGGCAGCCTGTCAGGCAGCATAGGTGCTCGCCAAGCTGGCAGGAGATGGAGCAGGTGCAACTTCTTCACCCCTGACACCTGGATGCTGGCTGGGATGAACCGCAAAGAGGACTCTGGCTACCCACCTCTCTCTTGCGGTCTGGCTAACCAGGCGGCTTTTGGTAGCTCCTCTCGAGGTGATAGCTCAATGTATTCCATGCACCAGGATTTACTGGTGCTGTAGTCACTCCTCACATGGCCTGCAGCCCTGCCATGTACCAGGGCATGAAGCCTGAGTGCTTAGGAAAACACCAGAATGGTGCAGCACATCTCTTCCGCAGGACTGGCTAGAGCATAAACATCTTGCTTGTCTAGGGACAAGGTCAAGTTCTTGGTCCTTATCTACAAGGCATTCCATGGCCTGCACCCAGGGCACCTAATAGATTATGTAACTGGCACTGTTGGCCTCTACAGTAGGATCACAAGTGTGAAAAATCTGGACGAGGGTGGGGGTAATTGGTGCCTATATGAGACAAAGCCCCGAATGTTGGGACCCTCCCTATAAAATCAGGACAGCTGCTCTACAACAGGGGTAAAGCTCCTCTGTGCAGAACACATAGCTTTCTCCGGAGGCTAGTCCTATGCTCGGGAAGGAACTTCCCAGAAACAAAGACCTACACGCACCTCCCCACCTTCCGCTCAAAGTGCAAGACGTCTGCTTCAGCCGGCCTTATCGAAGAGAAACTATGTGAGGTTCTACATCTCACATTGCTTCACACACCACAGGAAGGAGCTCAGATATTGCGGTGGTAAGTGCAGGGGGAAAACCTTTGTAGAGTCGCACTGAAATTTTATGTTGCTTCCTGTGGGTTTGCTCCCACTAGGGAATGTGGTCCAGGTTTCAAGTGGGTTGCAGCAGACTGTTATCCCAGGGAGTGACACAACTGTCTGGGACATCTAGACTTGGAAGAGATGGAACCGGTGCTCCCTCTAAGAGGTTAATATAGCCATTGTGGAGTCTCTGTACCACATTCATTGCACTGGAATGGGAGCTTGCTGGAGTGGCTAAATTTTAATGCCTCTCTCCAGCCAGATCCATGATCCATGTTGCTAGACATGCTGCAGCAGCCCTTCTTGGCAATGCACATAAGCTATAGAGCCGTGTGAGGAGCAGTTTTATTGTAGTCCTCCTGTAGGGCTGTTGCACCATATAATGTCACATGAGGCACACTCTAGACATCCCTCCAAACCTACTAGAGTCATCATCCCTGCCAGTTCCCAGGGAGGGGCTTGGATTTGATGGGCTATTTCAGCTGCTTTTGAGATAGGGATTTGTAGGATATAGGGCCATTTCCAAAAGGCCATTGGAAGAAGCTGTGATGCAATTTGCATCAGGGTGCCATAGCTCATAAAGCGGACACCCTGTACCCATGTGGTAGCAGAAAGATGCATGGGAACCATCAGCAGGAAAGCGCCCACTAGACCTGTTTTCTCCTAGACATTTTTGCACATACTCAGAGGGGAAAACAATGATCTTTCCCCACAGGAATTAAAGGGAGGTTTTGGTTTTTGTATGAGCCTTTTTTGGTTTTAATCTGTAACGTGGTTCATATGCTGTTTCCACACTAATAGAATTAGGATTACTGGGATATGCACAAATCCAATGTCTGTCTGTCATTCTGCCTGATGTGGTAAGGTGATTTCATTAGGATTTGGGGTTAGAGGGCAGTCATTCTCTTGCACGCTTTTTGTAAATGTTATTTTTATTCAATTATCTTAGCAATGCATGGAACTTCAAAGACATTTCAGCAGCGCACGTTAAATGCTGTAGGACTGCATTATTTAAAAGGGAAAAAGTAAACTACTTCTTAATGGAATTACCAAAAGGGGCTTTTTAATTAAAAACAAAAAGTTGGAGACCAGTTCTATCCATAATTCAGTGATTCTGTAGGTAATATCTGCCTGTGGTTCAGTTTTAATATATTTATGTATTATTAACACTGGGATCTATATTATTCTAATCCAGTGAGGAGGGCTGTCTCCACAGGTGGAGTTGTAAATATTTACATTCCATAATGCCTTGCCAGAGGAATTTCAGAGTGCTTGAAGTGTGACTCCAGGATTTATCATTAAAATTTAAGTGTGCATATGATTAAAATTCAGCAGTAGTTGGGAGCACATGTGCCGGAGGGGAGAGGGGCAAAGAGGTACAACAAGAAGCAAGCACGGCAGAGAGGGAGGTGAAGGAAGAGGTGGGAAATAGGGCAGGAAAAGCAATGTATAGCAGGAAGAAACTTCTGCCTTTTTCCATTGTTCCCAGCACAGCTGGGATAAGTGGATAAGTGTAAAGTAATGTGGATAAGTGTAAAGCAATGCACATCGGAAAAAATAACCCCAACTACACATACAGTATGATGGGGGCTAATTTGGCTACGACAAATCAGGAAAGAGATCTTGGAGTTATCGTGGACAGTTCTCTGAAAACTTCCACACAGTGTGCAGCGGCGGTCAAAAAGGCAAATAGGAGGCTAGGAATTATTAAGAAAGGGATAGAAAATAAGACCCAGAATATCATACTGCCCCTGTATAAAACTATGGTACGCCCACATCTTGAATACTGTGTACAGATGTGGTCTCCTCACCTCAAAAAAGATATTTTGGCCTTGGAAAGGGTTCAGAAAAGGGCAACTAAAATGATTAGGGGTTTGGAACGGGTCCCATATGAGGAGAGGTTAAAGCGACTGGGACTTTTCAGTTTAGAAAAGAGGAGACTGAGGGAGGATATGATAGAGGTATATAAAATCATGAGTGGTGTGGAGAGGGCCGATAAAGAAAAGTTATTTATTAGTTCCTATAATAGAAGAACTAGAGGACACCAAATGAAATTAATGGGTAGCAGGTTTAAAACTAATAAAAGAAAGTTCTTCACACAGCGTGTAGTCAGCCTGTGGAACTCCTTGCCAGAGGAGGCTGTGATGGCTAGGACTATAATAGAGTTTAAAGAGAAGCTAGATAATTTCATGGAGGTTAGGTCCATAAAAGGCTATTAGCCAGGGGATAAAATGGTGTCCTTGGCCTCTGTTTGTCAGAGGCTGGAGAGGGATGGCAGGAGACAAATCGCTTGATCATTGTCTTTGGTCCACCCTCTCTGGGGTACCTGGTGCTGGCCACTGTCGGCAGACAGGCTACTGGGCTAGATGGACCTTTGGTCTGACCCAGTACGGCCATTCTTATGTTCTTATGTTCACAGCTCTGATTTTGAGACTCAAATGTGTATTTGACCTGCACCCAGTAAGGAGACGCCACAGTACTCCCGTCTGGCTTGCAAAATCTCCAACCCAAGATATGAGAAAACTTTGTGTTTACTGCAGGATGGAGCTCCCTGGCATTTGAACCAACTCGTGTTATTATTTCTGGTTATTTCCAGTGTTTTGGGTCATGCCTAGAAGACAAGCGCCCTCATCAGAAAAACTCACCCTCCCTCCCGGTACCAAGGGCCAGACCAGTTAGGCACCAAAAGCAGCATCCAGATTTCAGGAAGGGCAAAGCACTTGGGGCTGGAGACTCATTGGGCATGAAGCTTTCCTGTCACCGCAGCTTAGGGTTGCCAGGTGTCTGGTTTTGAACCGGACAGCCCAGTGTTTGAGCTTTCTGTTCGGGAAACAAATTGAGCTAATAGAAATGAGAAAATAGAAATGTCCAGTATTTTCTAACTAAGATGGAATGTCGATTGTGATGTCATGTCAAGTGTGTCCGGTATTTTTGTTGAAACCATCTGGCAACCCTACCCCAGCTCCCTTCTTAGCAGCTGCATCAGACAGGCCAAGATTGACCTGCCCCTGCCAAGGTGAGGTGCATTGTGGGAAGGCTCTGCTGATGTTCTCCAGAGATGTCCCTCCCGCTCATTCTGCTGCACGAGGCTGCCTGATCCGTTAGCATCCCACGCTTGTGCTAGGAGGCTCCATGGGCAGGATAGGGGAGAAGAGATGCACCGAGCGAGCTAAGTCAGGGCAGGTGCTCTGTGGCCATTGGGGAGGCAGCATGAAATAAGGGGGCCATGCTGGATGGGAAGGAGAGCTCCGGTGAGAACTAAGGGTTTCCAATGGGGTCAGGACGAAGACGAGTGGTGGAGTAGCATGTGGAAGAGGAAACGAAGGACCTCAGTAGAGCTGCGGGGCTGGGACTCTGCCGCCTTGAGCAATGTGGAAAGAAGTGATCTCGCCCATGAGACACTACCCCCGGCTGAGCGCATCATGCAGTCATTGCTTGCAGGTCTGAAACGCTGCTCTGCGGCCCCCCCAGATGCCGAGGGGAGACATCCCCTACATCCCCTCACTCCTCCCAGCCCAGCTAGCCAACCCCCAGCTCAGCACCTTTGCTTTGGGTGGTGCTTGTGGTGAAACTGACCAGAAAGTTGGGTCATTGTTTCCCCAGTGGCTCCAGTCAGATTTACTATCAAGCGTAGGTGCCATGTGGGGAGGGGACATCTGCACAGCCTGGCAGTGAGCCTCCACCCTGGACTGGAGTTCAGGCTCTGTAGCCCGCCCCTCTTCCTAGGCTTCAGAGCCTGCTCGCCAGCTTGAGTCACAATGTAAAGCGCTGTCCAGGCCCCATTAGAGTGCTAGCGCAAGCCTCGCTAGCCATGTCTAGTGACCAAGGCTGGGAGGCTCGCTGACACGGGATTCTTAGATTTAGCACCATGTTTTAGTGATTGCTGCTGCCCAGGCAGGACCCTGCCAGCACCAAACCATCCCCAGAGCCTCTTTGTGAGACCATCCCCGCTGGGCAGCCTGAGCAGTGGCCGGGGCTGGGGTGGGCTTCGCAAAAGGCAGACCCCTCTCTCCATCCCAACACTGGGTCACCTTGCCCTGGTCTGAGCCACATTTGATGGCCTGGTACTGACTCACTGCTGCCCTGTCTACACTAGTGCCCCTGGCCATGGCTCGCTGGGGTGGAGCTGCACTGTGTCAGTGTAAAGGAGTGGAGGCGTCTTCCAGAACAGCAGCTCTGGTGGGGGCTGCTCCCACTCCCAGCGGGGGCAGCTCCTGGAGGCTGGTTGTGCTGCCACTGCCGCCACTGCTGTGTGAGCTGGGCAGATTGAGACAGAGTGAGCAGCCTGGCCTTCAGGGCTGTCAGTCTGACACCTTTCAGCGGCACTAAATTCACACACCGTTTAGTAGCTGGCTGGGAAGCATTTCCACTTACTCCACTCTCCGTCTCTGGGAAGAGAGGCAGCAGGGGGGTTTATTAACTCCCCCAACTCTGAGCCTGATGCCGATCCCGCTTGGTTTCCCTGTCACTGGTGTGAATTGGAAAGCTCTTCAGCATTGAGTGCAGCCATCCACAGCTCTAGCAGACCGGGCACATGGCTCCAGCCAGGGCTCCCACCTCACAGAATTCCCCAGCCCCTGGGGCTCCCTTTGCAGGACCAAGGAATGGATCCATGGCAGCTTATCTGCAGCGCTGCTGGAGGGTACGCAGGGCTTCAGCACCCGTGGGAGCAGGAGCAGTGGGGAAGGCGGTGCTGTCCGCAGAGGACAGAGCTGTGTTTCTAGGGAGTGGGGCTATGTCTACACAGCAGCGTTGTTTTGGAATAACTCATGTTACTCTGAAATAACATAGTGTGCGTGGGCACTACATGCCTTTTAGAAATAATGTCGAGCTGGAGGATTTCTTACTCTGGCTCATGGTGACCCTCATTTCACGAAGAGTAAGGGAAGTCGAAGGGAGGGTGTTCTTCCTTCACCTTCCTGCTGTGTAGACAGCGCCAAAAGTCGAATTAAGCTATTTAGACTTCAGCTGCACAATTGACATAGCTGAAGTTGTGTCACTTAATTCGACTTTAGGCCTGCTGTGTCAACATACCCTGGGATGCACTGGTGTGTAGGCTTCTTATGGACCAAGGGCACTCCAGGCATGTGCTGGCTGCAGGGGACCTGGCTGGCTTTACTGAAATAACAGTTCACAAGCTGTTGTACTTAATAGCACCTTTTTGGCTGAGAGTGCAGTCCCAGCTTCCAGCCTGAGCCCAGCAGTGTAAAGCAGCAGAGCAGAGCACCTCTGCAGCCATTGATCAATGCTCATTTGCACCTGCTGGGGGTTTGGCCATCCTTGTCCGTCCACCAGCACCCAGTGAAATCCACGTTGGTGGGCAAAGGAGAAGGGACGGGATGCACCAAGGCCTGCTTTCGTCATAGAGCCGGCTGGCTCTGTGTCCAAGGTCTCCTCTGCAAGACCCACAAAGTGCCACCCTGGAGTGAGTATTTCTATCTCAGAAGCCTTCCTTGATGGGACTCTGTATTCCCAGGATGGTGGGGGAGGGGTCAAAACCGTCAGATCTGCAATTCGCCCAGGATCAGCCTTTTGGACCTTACTGCTTTGCAGCATGATCTGCTGGGTAGAACAGAGGCTCCTGGGATCTGTTCTTGACTGAGTCACTTCCCCCACCTCCGTGCCTCAGTTTCCCCATCTGTAAAATGTGGCTAATGATTCCTCCTTTTGTAAAATACTTTGTGGCCCTCCGGACAACAGTGCCAGAATAGCTTGAACCCCTGAGTGTATTCAGACAGCAACAACCACTGTCTGGGGAGAGCGTCTGAGCCATGGTGCTGCAAGGACAGTGTCTAGCTTCTCTTCCGAATTGGGTAGGACAGCTGACCTGAATCTTCCTGCAGTGCCGTCCCCATAGGGCCTACCCCCAGATCCTACAATCTGTTCTGGACAATGGGCTTTGCCAAAATGCATGGACTGGGGGGTCTGGGCAGGGCACAGTGAGGGAGGAACTACTAGGCTAAGCTATGCCACATCAGTTCTGAGCAAAATAATGAAGTGGCTGATACGAGACTCGATTAATAAAGACTTATAGGAGGGTGACAGCATGAATGCCAATCAATGGGTTCCTGGAAGACAGATGTTGTCACCCTACCTAGCTATCATTTTTTGAAGAGATTACAAATGTGGCTGATAGCGGTAACAGTGTTGGTGTTGTGTGCCCAGTCTTCTGGAAGGTGCTCCTGACATTTTGATTAAGAAACTAGAGCAACTTAGAATTAACACAGCACGCATTAATTGGGTTAAAAACGGGCTGATAGATCACAACATGTAGTTGCAAATACAGCCTCATCATCCAGTGGCTGTGTTCCTAGTGGCATCCTACAGGGATTGGTTCTTGGCTGCATGCTATTTAATGTATTAATCAATGATCTGGAAGAAAATGTAAACCTATCACTGGTAAACTTTGGGGATGACACACAGATTGCAGGGAGTAATAAATACTGAAGGGACAGGTCACTGATACAGTGTGATCTGGATTGCTTGGAAAACCGGGCACAAGCAAACCATCATACAGTCGATTGTAAAGTCAGACATCTAGGAACAAAGGATGGAGGCCATATTTACAGGATGGAGAACTCTGCCATAGAATTACAGAAGATTAGGATTGGAAGAGACCTCAGAAGGTCATCGAGCCCAGCCCCCTGGCCAAAACAGGACCAACCCCAACTAAATCATCCCAGCCAGGGCTTTGTCAAGCCGGGACTTAAAAACCTCTAGGGATGGAGATTCCACCCCCTTCCCAGGGAGCCCATTTCAGTGCTTCACTACCCTATTTCTAGTGAAATAGTTTTTCCTAATATCCAACCAAGACCTACCCCACTGTAACTTGAGATCATTGCTCCTTGTTCTGCCATCCGTCACTGCTGTGAACAGCCTCTCTCCAGCCTCTTTGGAACCTCCCTTCAGGAAGCTGAAGGCTGCTTGCAAATCCCCCCCCCCCACACACATACTCTTCTCTTCTGCAGACTGAACAAGCCCAAATCCCTCAGCCTCTCCTTGTATGCCCCCTCATCATTTTTGTTGCCCTCCACTAGATATTCTCCAGTTTGTCCACATCTTTTCGGTAGTGGGGGAGGGGGGGACGGAACTGGACGCAATACTCCAGATGTGGCCTCAACAGTGCCAAATAGCGGGAAATTATCACTTCCCTTGGTCTGCTGGCAATGCCCTTACAATGCAGCCCAGTTTGCTGTTAGCCTTCTTGGTTACAAGGGCACACTGTTGACTCATATCTTGCTTCTTGTCCATTCTAATCCCCAGGTCCTTTTCTGCTGAACTGCTCCTTAGCCAGTCTGTTTCCAGCCTATAGCAGTGCATTGGTGTGACATAGTGGGGATTGTGTTCACTCTCTTCACTTTGTTATGTAGTGGGTGATTCCTACTGTCCTGTGCTGTTCTGTTGTAACTCTGTGTGTGAGTGTGTGTGTGTGTGCACGCGCGTGCACGCGCCTCAGTTTCCCTGGGCACTGCACCGATGTGCGGCTGGAGATGGGAATGTTGGGTCTGGCTCTCTCTGAGGGGAAGGCTGCCCTCTGGCTGCCCCATCTTAGCATGTACACAACAGCTCAGACTCCCTGGTGATCTGAGCTGGGTGATGGGAGCAACCAAGTGACACCTTGCCCAGGAATCTGAACAAAGAAGGTGGCAGAGCTGCCTCCAGGCTGGGGGACCAGTTGCTGGGTGTGTGAGTTAGTTTTTTGGCTGGCTTTGAGAGAAGAGAGTCTAGCTGGTTTGGGGGCTGGGCAAGATGGATTGTACTGACTGCTCCTGGTTCCCGTAACAAGTCTGTGCTATGCTGTGGCCCTGTGAACTGATAAATCTTCTGTTCTACCTGCTGGCTGAGAGACACATCTGGCTGCGGATAGGGGTGAAGGGCCTGGTGACTCCCCCACATCCCATGACAATGGGTTTCTTCTGTCCTAAGTTTTGTCCTTGTTGAATCTCATCAGATTTTTTTGGCCCAATCCTCCAATCTCTCTAAATTATTCTAGACCCTATCCCTACCCACCAGTGTATCTACCTTTCCCCTTAGCTTATTGTCATACATGAACTTGCTGAGGGTGCAAATCATCCCTTCATCTAGGTCATTAAGAAAGATGTTGAACAAAACATCTATCCTGGGAAGCAGTGACTCTGAAAAGGACATGGGGGATAGTCAGCCAGACATGAGCATGTTTGTGGCCTAAAATCTTGGATGTATAAGGCAGGGAATTTTGTGTAGGAGTAGGAAGGTCATATTACCTCTATTGGGAGCTGCTGCAGCTGCTGCTGGACTATTGTGCCCAATGCTGGTGTCCACAAGTCAGGGAGTTTGTTGATTGACTAGCAAGAGTTCAGAGAAGAGCCATGAGGACTGGGAAACATAATTTATAATAAAAAACAACAAGGAGCTCCAATGGCACCTCCAAAACTAACAAATTTATTAGGGGATGAGGGCACAAGCTTTTGTCTCTAATACTCTAATAAATGTGTTAGTCTTTAACATGCCACTGGACTCCTTGTTGTTTTTGCTGAAACAGACTAACATGAAACTTGTCTTCAGGCAAGGCAGTGACTTACAATGGTCGTCTTGAGAGGATCAACTCTTTAACTGACCAAAGAGTCGGGCAAAGGGTAGCCATTCCAGTAAGTGCCTACGTGTCAAACAGACATTTGTCAATAGAAGGCTCTTCAGTGTGGCATAGAAAGACAGAACATAGTCCAATGGCCAGATGAATTCAGACTAGAAACAAAGTACACGTTTTTAACAGTGGCAGGGAATTAACCATTGAACAATGTACCCAGGGTCATGATGGATTCTCCATGCCTGGCAAATTTTAAGACAAGTGTGTCTGTTTCTTCTAACAGAGCTGCTTTAATTAATCCTGGGAAATCCCAGGGCCCGGGCTATACAGGAGAGGAGACTAGATCACAATGGTCCCTTCTGGCGTGGGCATCTCTGAAGCTGGCCCTGACCGAGGCCACTGGGAGGCAGTATGTGCCATGGGAGGGTGCAGCAGTGGCAGCAGGCCTGCATGATTGATCTGGACAGGAAGCTCAGTGGTGCTCATCTTTACAGGGGCCTTTTTTTTATAAGAGGCCTGTAAAGGCTGGTTTATGGGTCCTTTTACGGCCTGTGCATGCACACAGGGGTATGCTGAGTATGCAAACAGCGTCAATAAACAGCCTCACACCTCCCCTTGAGCCTGCAGGGCTTGTAGTTAAAATGAGCCACTCGGAGCCATGGGCTTGGCCCTTCCCAGGAAGTACTGTGGCTGCAGCCGTTGCCCTGTGAGGCTGGCCAAAGCGCTGCTGGGGCAGGTGCTTTGGTGGAGTGGTAGAAGTGGACCTGGCTCTGATGTAATGAGGGAGCAGTCAGGGGGGCAGGTTTATGGAGTGTGTGAGAATGGTGTCAGAGGGACAGCAGCCAAAAGCCCATCTTGAGAGCCCCTGCGATGGCAGCCTTGAACCTTGCTGGGAAGCACACGGGGTTTGGAAAATGGACACGGGCACTCATGCACGTAGCTCGACACACAGATACATGTGCACCCAGACACTTGCACATGTGTGCACACAGATACAGGCAGATAAACACATGCCCACAGATACATGTGCACCCAGATACTTGCACACAGATACACACTCAGAAATACACATGCACACAGATACTTACACACAGATATGCTCACAGATAACACACACATATGAGCACAAAGCGACACTCAGAGTCGAATGGCATTTGACAGCTTTCTAGTTGCTCCCAGCCCTAGCAGATGTTTGTTCTCATGGCCAAGTCAACAAACAATTCAGTGCTGAGATCAGTCTCTGCATTGCCTGGGGGGCTGAGTAAGAGGGGCTGCAGGAAAGGGTTGAGAGGCATCAGCAGAGCTGTGGGGTTGGGGAGCCAAGGCCTGGAAGTGGGGAGAGCAGCGGCGGGTTGGTATTAATGAGCATTGGCAGAGCTGCAGTGGGGAAGCCCAGAACTAGAAGAGCAGGCAGGGGTCTGTGGGTAATGCCAGACGAGGGGCATCAGCAGCGCTGTCTGTGTGCTGGGGAAGAGCCCAGTCCTGGGAGATGGGGCTGTGGATTGGGACTGAGGGGCCTGCGATGAGAGGTGGGGATGCCCAGAACTGGAGTAACAAGGGTGGGGGTAAGTGGAATGGGAATAGAATTGATGTGTACTGGCAGAGCTGGGAGGAGGGCAATAAAGACTGAACTGGCAGGAGCAGCAGGTCATCTGAGATGCAGAAGTCCAGCCGGGAAGGGGCAGCCCCCGGAACCTGAATAGCACAGCTGGGAGAGAAGACAGTGATGCTTGTAAAAGAGGCTGGTGAAATGCAGCCCTTGAAGATCTGTAAGTCCAAACTGCAAAGCCTTGCAAGCCAACGGCTGCCCCCAAATACTTGGCTGCAGAGATGGCCTCTCGCCACAAAGTGCAAAGCCAAACGAACCCTCCCCTGAACCCATCTCTAGTTAGCAGTGCGGCAGTAAAACTTTGCCCTTGCTATACAGATGGGGAAACTGAGGCAGGCACGGAAAGTGACTTAGCCAAGGGCAGAAGGCATTACTGTCACAGCAGGGATTGGAATGAGAAACTCCTGATACTACGGTTGCCAATTCTGGCTGGACGTATTCCTGGGAGATTTCATCACATGCCGTAATTGCTAATTAAGATTAGGCTTTAATTCCTGGAGACTCCAGGACCATCCTGAAGGCTTGGCAATCCAATCTGACTCCCAGCTTTTGGGTCAGGATTTTGGTGAGCAGAGTGGAAGATGTAGGATGCCTGGGGATGGCAGGCTGGTGCTAACTCCCCTCCTCCCCTGCCCACTTGGGTTGTTAGTACCTGTGCCCTAGCAGCTTTGGGGTCAGCCCCTTCCTTGCACTCACAAATTGCGGGGACAGAGCTGAGGACCTCCTCCTGCATTTTTATAATTTTCTTTTGCTGTGGAGAAAACTCTTGTATTTAAAAGGAATTTTCCTGTTTGTTTATATCTGCAGTGCTTTGTGAGATTGGTCTTGGCTCTGTAATGGGGCTTGTGAGCTTCACACCTGGTTTGTGGGATGTGGGGTGCTTGGGAAGGCTGTTCCTGATCCAGGGGCTGCCTTGGCCAGGGAATGCACCTGAATAGAGCATTGTATTGCCTGGCCCAGCCTGTTCTCTGTGTGCCTTTTGTCTTGTTATACCTAGAGGAGAAACTTGTAAAATCTGCCTCTTGCTGCCTTCCCAGGGCTGGTTTCTGCTAGGAAGGTCCCTGGCTCTGGTGGTTTCTAGGTCCTGAGGGGTGTCAGCAATGTGAGGGGGAGGGGGGGGATCAGTGATGTAACTTGCCCTAGGTTGCAGAGCTGTGTGGAGGCAGAGCTGGGAATAGAGCCCAGTCCTCCCCCCCTCCCCCCCCCCGTTTCCTAAACTTCTGCAAGGCTGTCTCCCTTTCTGGCATCTGAAATCCTTTCTGCCTGGCCACATGCTGCAAAAGGCTCATGACATCCTTCTACCTGCCCTTGCGGTGGATCTCCCTGGCACCAGCCTGTGTGGCCTTTCCTGGGCACAGTGTAGTGAGCAAAGTACCCTCAGCGATCTCTGGGGTAGCGCTCATCTCACCCTGGGGGTTTGCCTCCTACTGCAGCATGGGCCATGGATCACCAGCTGGGATTGCCCGGGTATATGCCTGCTGATCAATTCTCTGCCATTGCTGGGGTCTCTGGCATTGCTGGCACCGTGGTGTCTTCCCTTCTCTGCCTGTGGCCTGCCACAGCATAGTCTCCTAAGGGCTGAAATGTGTTAAAGTCTCCTTGGCCTCAAGACAGGGGTAATTGGGAGGGTGGGGGGATTCTCTTGTCTGTGTTATGCAGAACTGGGCCAGGTGATCAGGTGGTCCCTGTGGGTCTCAGAACTGATTGAATGAATGGGGCAGTTCCCATTCTCAGAGCTTTGGATGCAGGCTCTCTTCCAACTCTGGCAGCCGTCTTTGGGCCTGTTACTCTCACGTCACAGCTGGGCGGTTTGCTCTGCAGCCACAGCAGCTAGCCACAGTTTCTCTGTTATGCTAATGTGGAGACCCTGGAGCCCTGTTGAAGGGTCTGTCCATGCCCCATTGGGGGCATGTCCAACTGAGCTCCTGTATGGGGTTCTTTATTGCCTGCCTCGCTCAGCCCCTGTCACTCCAGGAAATGCCTAGAAGTTCACACTAGCTCAATATGTTGGCATCATCAAGACAACCGTGCTGGCCTGCTGGTGGGCAAAGGCTCCCCAGGCCGCATGCCAGCAGCCGGCAAATGCCACACTTACTGCATGCCGGGAGGGAAGTAGCAAAGTGTGTGCCCCTCTGCCTGCCAAGGGAGCTGCTCTCTGCCCTCCTCTCTGCATTGGCTCCTGGGGCAGCCTGATCTCCCCACAGCCAAGTTGCTTTTGCTTTCCAAGGCTGCAAATATTTGGGGATGGTTGGCAAGGAGCACACGTGCTTCTAGCAAAACCTTCGCCAGCCTGGCCTGGCTGTGTGGTCAGGCAGGCCCATGGGTGCTGAGCTTTGCAGGTGCAGCAGAGGCGAGTGTTGGGGATGGTTTGAAAGAGCTCTTAGTGGATACTGGACACCGCCTAGCCTTAGCTCAATTGCATTTTGGTGTATCGGTTTTGGGGGCTCCCTCTCAAGCCATCCTCAGTCTCCCTGGGAATGTGGCTGTACAGATGGGGATCCCCTGCGTCTGCCTGCCCCATTGCTCTCTAGGTCCAGCACATATGGAATGGCAAGGCCAATGGGAGTGCGGCTCCCTGAGCCCCGCAGCTCTGTGCGCAACCTGTGGTTCAGCGAAGCACCCAGGTGGGGCAGCAATTAAATTAATTAGTGGCCTGTCCCCTTTTCAATTATTTTGTACACTTCCGACCCTTATTTTGATGCTTTATTCTTAATTAGCCTTCATTAACAAGCCCTGCTCTGGGCCCAGGGCAGTGGGTCAGCTCTCGCCCTCCTGCAGCTTGCTTGGCAGAACCCCTCCTGTCCCTGCACAGCGCACCCTCCCCAGGCCAGGGGACAGCGGCAGGAGAAGGGGCTGCAGAGCAGCTGAGCTGGCTTCTGCAGCATTCACTGTCTTTGCAGAGGTATCGCTATTCCATATTACCTGTGTGGGCGGGCCAAGGCAGCCACCAATAAGCTCAGCAAATGCAAGGGGATGACCTTGCCCCTCCCCGCCATCCCTGCTTTATTGAACTCTCCCATGCTCTGCCCCACTGCCTCCGCCCACCACCAGGTGCGGCTCAAGCCATTCCTGTACCCCGGGCAGCGGGCGCACGACGCATGTGAGGCTCTGCCCCCAGGCACACAACGCATGCGTGGCCCCACCCCTCTGGCACGCTGTGCCCCTTACAGCTGCCCGGCTAGCCCCCCCCTTAATCCAGGTTGGCGCCCCGGGCAGCTGCCCTGCTAACCCCCCCTTAATCCAGCCCTGCCCACCACTGCCCTTATGCAAGCTAACCCAGGCTGGACAAGTTCCCTCTCTGGCTCCTCCTTAGTGGCCCAGTGGGGCCAGCCCAGTGGGGTCAGACTGAGGCACGTGAGGCCTTCAGTCTGAGCATTACCAATGTTGATTTGTCATGCTTGGGAGTCGTGGACCAGAACCCTGTGGTGCCTCATCGGCATGGCCTCTTTCTTTCCAGGCTATTGAGCTGCCCCTGAGGGAACACACTCAGGGGTAACTTTGAGGAGGTGTTTGGAGGGGAAATGGTGACGGACATCAGAGCTGGATGCAAAGTTACCCTCCCCCCCCCCCTTGCCATTTTCTGCTTAGTATCAGCCCAAAGCTGGAGATTCCCCAATGTCACCCTGGACCCTTTGGTGACTCAGAGCCAGGAGACTACTGATCTCCATGGCAACTACAGGGGATGTATCCCTTTGGTTTGGCCCCTACGGAAACATCCCTGTAAGTTCCTCAGGGGTGTATATGTCCTCTTTTCTGTACAGCACTGAACACGCTCAGTTAATACAGCATGGGCCAGCCCAAGTGGAATGAATGGCTAACTCTGATATCCCCAGCCTGGGCCTGGCCATGCAAACTCCCCCTCTGCCCCCAGTCCAGTCAGTTTGTTGTAGGCCTGTGTTCCAAAGCCCGGCCTGAGTGACAAGAAAGGTTCGTTTCAGCAGACCAGCTCTTTGAGGAGACAGTCAATATAGGCCAGACCACTGCGAACATGGCTGGAGTGATGAGGATGCTGTCCCCAGGGGAATGGGCATGGACATCAAGCCACGTCCCATAGGCCAACACGGAGGTACTGGGTGATAAAAGCTATCAACTGAGGCTGCTCTTGCAGGGTTTCATAGAGGGGAGCAGGTACTGAGAGATCTTGGAGACATTGTGGATAGTTCTCTGAAAACAGCTACTCAATGTGCAGCAGCAGTCAAAAAAGCAAACAGAAAGCTGGGACTCATTAAGTAAGGAATGCAGAATAAAACAGAAAATATCTTACCACCTCTGTATAAATCCATGGTGCGCCCACAACCTGAATACTGCATGCAGATGTGGTTACTTTGGGTATGTCTACACTACAGTAGCTTATTTTGAAATAACGCATCTACATACAAAATGTAGAGCTACATACAAAATAGCATTTTGCTATTTCGAAATAGCGCGTCCACACTGAGTGGACTCTGAATCGCATTTAAGGCTGGCCAGAACCAGTTCCGGCAGGGCACCAGGTCAGGACTTACCGTGTGGGGCTGCTGCCTGAGGCTATCTGAGGTCTGTGCTTAAAGGGACCCCCCTGGACAGCCAGTTCTCAGGTTTCCCTGCTTGCTTGTCTACCTCGATGAGAGATAGCAAAGCATTTTGTCTCTGCATGCTCTGGTTGCCCTCACTCGGGATACCACAGCTCTCTATAACATGGAGCCAGTGCTGCCCCTGGGCACTCTGGTGCTTCTCTTGGATGTGTTGCTGTGAGCCTGGCTGCACTTTCTGCAGGCTGCCATCCAGAAGGTCCATCGGGGGGCTGTCAGTATCCAGGAGGCCCTGCAGGAGAGCTTCCACCCTGAGGAGCACTGAGAGCCTCCCTGCGTCTGTCTCACTGGGGGCTTGTGCCTCATTCCTCCCTCACGTCCTTCCATTTACCCCTCCCTAACTCCCTTCCTGATGTCAAATAAAATACACGTATTTTCATGAACATAAACTCTCTTTATTTAACAAAACTGGGGGGGAGGGAATGAAACTCTGGTGAGACTGGGGAAAGGAGGCGGGAGAGGGGAGGAGAGAGGGTGGGAGAGGGAAGGGGGAAACCTGGGGGGAGGAAGCTGGAAGGGGGAAGCAAGGGGAAGAAGGGGAGGGGAAGCTCAGGGCTCAGGGTTGGGGATTTCGCCGGACCAACTTGATTTTCATGCAAAGCTGCTCCTGGGTTCGCATGTGGCCTTTGGTGACCAAGCTGGCAGCTATCCTGCCATAGATGGCTGCGTTCCTTCATCTAGTGTGGAGATCATGAATGTTGGGGGCATACCCCCCCAACCTGAATAAGGTCCATGATCTCCACCCTGGACCAGGAAGGCGCCCACCTTCTCCGGGCCCTGGCAGGCTCCTGGGAGCTGGTAGACTGATCCTGGGGAGCAATGGAAGGCTGGCTGCCAGTGGCTTGCTGGCTCATGTTTTGAGGCCACTGGGTCACGGGCAGTGACTGCTGGCTCTGGGCTGGCAGGCTTGGAGCTGGCACAGGCACTGTGACCAGAGTCTACCCCTTTAAGGGCTCTGGGGAAATTCTCGCGGCCAGTGTAGACAGGTGGCAAGTTTTTGCGCAAAAGCAGGCGCCCTGGATGTAAAGTATCAGATATAATTGAGGACTCACAAATAGACTCTACACACCACCAGAAATAATACCTGTTTCCATCTTCTGTGGCTTTCAGTTAGATGTGACTCACTATCCTCTGCTTAGTGTTCAAGTTCTGGTAGACCCTAAGCCAGGTCATATTAAGTTCAAGTCTTTTACCTTTTAATCATACAATATGGATAACAACATTTCATTCTCCCAGCTCCAAGTCTTAAGTGAATTTCAACCCAAAAGAGCCAAAATTGATCACCTTGACACAGAAAGTGTGTCTACTGATCTCTGTGGCAAAGTAGGTATGTCTATATAAATAAGGTCTGCTTGTGAAGCCTTTTCCTACAGTTGATTAACAGATGGCAGTAGATAGCTCATTCAGACCACTGGCTGATAATAGTTAGTTACCCTGACCAGTCATTAACCATAGTCATGGACTCACCCTACTCCCCATTGTCTCTATGATTCTCTGATGACCTGTGACAAAAAAGGAGGGTGGAAAGGGAAACTGAAGGGAGAGACCTCTCTAAATTCACCAAAGAGCAGTATTGCCAACCCAAAAATCACAAGGAACGCCTACACAAAGTTATGAGAATGGTCTACAAATCATAAGATTTTTTAAAAATAAAACATGCTGGATTTTTATTGGCCTTTTGTTTTTTGAGTATTTAGGGTTCATGTTTTAAAGCTTTCCTCCTTAGCTGTAAGGCCCAGAAGTATAGAGAACTTTTTTTAAATGAAAGCTGAGATTCCTACATAATCAATTGACTCCAGGCCTTTAGAAAAACACCAAATGTTTTGAGACTCCTGGTAAAACGATGGAGGAATTCTTGTGAGCCCATGCTTTGCCCACAGTATAAATAAAAAAAACCAATATCTTCTCCACTAAACATCCTAATGAGATACTGCAAATGGTGAACTGAATTCAACAGCTCCTGATATGAACAGGTATCAACCTAGTTTTTCATATTTGAGATGGGTTACCAGAAATCATACATGACAATATGAAATCTTTCCACTCTTAAGTCAGCATATTCACAAAGCACCTATAATTTTGATCCATGCATTTATTGGATAGTGAAAGAGAAAGGAGGGGAATTAGTGTAGATAAATGTTCAAATTAAAAAAAAAAAGCCTGAAGGAATTAGGACTGGGCTCCTACATCTCACGTTCAGAACTGACTAGGACACTTATGACCAGATTTTCAAAGGTGTGTAAAGATGAGATAGATATCTTTGAAGATCCGAGTTGGCAACTATCTCTTTAGGAGCTTAATTACCTTTGAAAATCTGAGCTTAGATTTCCAAGTCCAATTTTCAAAAATGACTTTAGTCACTCAAGTGCTTTTGAAAATTTTAACTGGGGGCCTAAAGAGACAAAAATAGACAAAAGGCAGGAGATATGGTATTCCTTTTAAAAACGTGTGCCATCTATTTTTAACTAAGTTTTATATTATTTTTCTCCCGGGGCAACTGACCCCTCCAGCCCCCTCACTACGCAACTGCCCCCCCCTCCTGCAGATCTATCATCTTATGCATGTGCAAGATCTGTGAGAGCTGTCCCATGAATCTGCAGTTAGTGTCTGTGGCGCCAGCTTCTGGGTGGTGTCTCAATGCTGCCACATTCACCTCCAAAGAGGGGGCTTCCCAAAGCAGGCCCTTGCTGCTGACCCCCAAGGCATCCACAGCTCCAGTCTCCTTTCAGTGGGCCCACTTCCCAGGGCTCATTGATCTTGGATCTGGCTTCCATCCCCTCTCCAACCTTTGCAACTACCCAGAGGTGCTCACCTTCCGCCTTATCCATTCCCACCTCATTCACCCCACAGGGACAATCTCTGCCTCACTTGTCCTAGGGACTATTCTACCAAGATGTAATACAAAGTTTCCATGTAAAAGGACTCAATACAAAGCTAAAAACTTCAATGAGAGAATGATTAATACAGAGATGTGTCTACATCTGCTGCAGGGAGACACCTCTGCCTGCCTCCACCCCTCTCCCCCCAGAGTCTACAGCCCCATTGCAAAGCGGAGGAGGGGAAGAAAAGAGGCTGAGGCCCATCCAAAGGGACTGAAGCAGTCATGAGCAAGCCATGCCCGGGAGCCATTCTCCTGTCCATTGCTGGTGCTGTGTTGCTTCAGGCACGCTGAAATGCAGTCACCTCTAAGGTGGGCTGGACAGCTGTTTAACACCTGCACAAGGTTTCAGGCAGGGAGCAGTGCAGGCTGCCTTCCTGCAGAGCCCCCATCAGAACTACCGTGCCCTCCTGGCTTAGGAAAAGAATAAACAGGAGGATTGGAAATTAACCCGCCCAGTCTCACGTCCCCTAGGCAGGGAATGAGCCATCTACATTAGCCCCAGCTGGAGTATCATGTCCAGTTCTGGGCGCTACATTTTAGGAAACGTGGAGAAACTGGAGAAAGTCCAGAGAAGATCAACACAAATGATGAAAGGTCTAGAAAACATGAGGTATGAGGCAAGGCTGAAGGAATTGGGCTTGTTTACCTTGGAAAAGAGAAGACCAAAAAGGGACATGAGAACAGCTTTCAAGTATCTAAAAGAGTATCATAAGGAGGAGGAAGAAAAATTGTTCTCCTTGGCCTCTGAGGTTAGAATGAGAAGCAATGGGCTTAAATTGCAGCAAGGAGGTTTAGGTTGGACATTAGGAAAAACTTCCTGACTGTCAGGGTGGTTAAACACTGGAATAAATTGCCTAGGGAGATTGCGGAATCTCCATCACTGGAGCTAGACCAGGTTAGACAGACACCTGTCAGGGATGAGCTAGGGCAATTCAGCTTTGGAAGCCCCAGGGACCACACTGATATTTACAGAAATGCTGAGGGCCTCAACTTAAGTGTGGTTGCATATGCAAGCAAATATATACAAATAGCTTCTCTCACACTGACAGGCATGAATACAAAGAGTAAGGCAAGACTACACAACACACAGGCCCCATTTAAGTCAGTTCTGCTGATATTAATAAAATGCAATATTTACCCAATTTCTACCCATGTGACAGCACTTTTCATGAGCAATGACAGTCCAAGAATTTAACTACTAAAATGCATATCAGATCATTACACTGACTACTTTTTTGTTTTGGCTCCCACTCACCGGCCACGTGTTGATCCCCACATAAACACAAACTGCACCACGGGTTGCAAACAAACTGGCCGTGGGCAGCATACCAAGTTATTAATAAATATTTTTAAATCTTTACCTTTTCTCTCTGCTGCCATGTCTCCTGTCCTTGCTCCATCATCTCCCCTGGTGCCTGCTGCCCCCCATCTCCTCACCCTCCTCTGCTGTCCAGACTCCTGCCCTTCTCACTGCCCTCAGCCCTCCTGCGACCTGCCCCCCTCCACCAGCCCTTCACTCCCCCCTGTGCCCACTGCTCCAGTAGCTCCACTCTGATCATGTGAGCTACCCCTCCTCATCCCCTCTTCCAACACCTCCCTCTACACACCTGCCCTGCCTGTCTCCTCTGGTGCTGGTCCCTCCCCTGCAAGTGTCTGCCCTTCTACTTCACCCCCAGAATCCCCTGGCACCTGCACCTTCCCTTAGCCCTGCACCCTCCTGGTGCCTCCCCCTTCCCTCACTGCCCCTGCCCCCTTTTCCCTCTTTTTCCCTGATGCCCACCCCCTCACCACTCTCTGCCCCATTCCCCTCCTGCCCCTCTGTGCCCTCATACATGACTTGCTCCATCCCCACCTTTCTCATGCCTACCCCTTCTTTCAAACCTTCTCCCAGCACCTCCCCCTCCCCCCTCTAGCCTCAATGCCCTTTCCCTCTCCTCTCCTCTCCCAGCATCACCCTGTCCCCCCTGCCACTGACACCTCCCCTCCCGCCCTTTCCCTCATTGTCTGCACTTGGCCCCCTGGCATTTGTCTCTTGGTGCCTTCCCCTCCCTCCCCTCCGCATAAGCCCCTCCCCCTCCCCCGCCGCACAAGCCCCTTTCCCTTCCCCTCCGCACAAGCCCCTCCCCTGCCGCACAAGCCCCTTCCCTTTCCCCTCCCCACAAGCCCCTCCCCCGCCACACAAGCCCCTTCCCCTCCGCACAAATCCCTTCCCCTTTCCCTTCCCCTCCCCCTCTCCACAAGCCCCTTCCCCTCCCCTGCTGCACAAGCCCCTTCCCTACCTTCTGCCTTTCACGTTGCAGGGCCAGAGTCTGCACTCAGGCCCCGGAGTCCGAACCCGGATGCAGCCACGCAACTTCCCTCCGAGGAGTTTTAAAATCCCAGGCGTGACGTGATGTCACGCCCGGGCCCCACCCACCTGTAACTCTGCGCATGGCAGCTGCAGGCGGCAAGGGGAGCCGTGCATGGCAGAGACGGTCCGGGGCTGAGGGGGATGCTCTGGGGGCGGGGTGGGAGGATGCGCGGGGGAGCTTGCAGGGGGGGGCCCAGGGCCCGCTCCATGCAGAGCCGGGGGAGAGACCCAGCTCCACATATTGGTGGAGCAGGGCCTCCGGCTCTGAATTGTAACGCCAGCACTTCCGGGTTCAGGGGCGTGGGGCCCCCTTAGGCGCGGGGCCCGATTCAACTGAATCAGTCGAATCAGCCTAAGGCCGGCCCTGCGGGGGGGGGGAGAAGGGAGTGGAGTGTTCTTGTTTGAGGCTGGAGTGGCCACCAGGGCACCCTGGGAAGGCTGGAGGCCCCCTATTTCAAAATAAATGTCTACACAGCACTTATTCAAAATAGCTATTTCGAATTTGGCATTATTTCTCGTAGAATGAGGTTTACCAAATTCGAAATAAGCACTCTGCTATTTCAAATTTATTTCAAAATAGCGGTTTGGCTGTGTAGATGCTAGGAAAGTTATTTTGAAATAAGGGCTGTTATTTTGAAATAACTTTGCTGTGTAGACAGACCCTTCATCTCAAATAAGATATACTGGCATTGGAAAAAGTTCAGAAAAGGGCAACAAAAATAATGAGGGTTTTGGTATGGGTGCCATATAAAAAGAGATTAAAGAATGGGACTTTCTATCTTAGAAAAGAGGAGACTATGGTGGGATATGTTAGAGGTCTATAAAATCATGACTGGTGAGGAGACAGTAAATATGGAAAAATTACGTACAGTACTTGTTCGCCTAACACAAGAACTAGGGGGGTCACCAAATGAAATTAATAGGCAGCAGGTTTAAAACAAATGAAAGGAAGTTTGTTTTCATGCAGTGCACAGTCAACCTGTGGGACTCCTTGCCAGTGGATGTTGTATAGACCAGGACTTTAACAGGTTCAGAAAGAACTAGATAAATTCATTCAGGATAGATTCATCCATGTTATTAGCCAGGATGGGTAGGAATGGTGTCCCCAGCCTCTGTTTGGCTGAAGCTGGGAATGGGTAACAGGGGAGGGATCACTTGGTAATTCCCTGTTCTGTTCATTCCCTCTGGGGCACCTGGCATTGGCCACTATCAGCAGACTGGACAATGAGTAGATGGACCTTTGGTCTGACCCAGTCTGGCCATTCTGATGTTCTTATGACTCTCAAGGTCTTTCAGACAAATATTGTTAAAACTAGTTGGGATCAACCCTTCCTCCCCCTTCGTACACCTTAAACTAGCCATCCTGGCTGTGTAGCAATGCCCGCTAATAAAAACAAATTAACTCATATAAGCATTAATTTCCTAGCATACATACATCCTGGCTTCATTAGGATGGAGATCCCAGGAGCCAGGGTTTTGGCACATTTTAATGAGGCGCATGCTGTACTAAAAGTACTTCTAATAGGATTTATTTACTGTAATTGTGATTTGAGGCACTGTGCCATTAATGCGAGGAAGGGGCACATTAAGTGGTTTGTGACAAGCGTCGAGCGTCGAGAACTACGGCAACCAAAATGGAGAGTGTTGCCAAAGCCAGAATTCATCTGGTGTGGGACATTGAGAGAAAGCTTCTGTGTGGATCAACGGAGGAGGATGGTGAATGGGGGCTTTTTCACACAATGCCGGGGCCGGAGAGCCATCTGCTCTGGGTTGCTTACAGAGGTGAGGAACCTTTTTTGGGTCATGGCTCCCAACTGAGAAGGATAAAGACACAACACTCCCCCCCCCCCCCCCCCCCCCCCGCACAGCAGAGCCTAAGGGCAGCTCAGCCTAGTAGATTTTGTGTGCTCCAGCCCTGCAGTGGGGCAGCAGGGCGGCTGGAACACCAGCACAGGCTTCCCAATGCAGGGGGAGACATGAGTTTTGGAGGCTGGATCCAGGCAAACTGGGGGCTGCACCCAGCCTCCGTGCCTGAGGTTCCCCACCCCTGGCTAAGACTCTCACCTCAGAAAGGCAACGGGGCTGTGGCCAGAGCCAGGTTCTCTCACTGGCGCTGAGGAGGCCCTGAGTCTGAGAGCCATCTGAGGCACAGGGAGAGAAAGGAGAGGCTACTCCAAGAGGCTCTGCCAGGCTGCTTTGCATTGTCCAAGTCAATGCCCTAAGGGCAGGCACAGTCCCCCTCATGGCACTTCCTTGTGAGTGCTCACTGTTCAGCCCGGAGGTGTCCGCTGCCAGCTCCATGGCACTGGGACGTGCCCTCAGAGCTGAGCTGGGTATGCAGATGCACGAGCCCTGTCCCAGTGAGCTGCCTCCTGGGCAGCATGTGAGATGCTGCAGGATCTGCGTTCCAGCTGGCACGGTAGGGCTGGGAGGAGAGAAAGGCTGCAAAGAGCTGCCCAGTGGTAGCAGCCCCAGTGCAGACTGGAGTGTGGGCTGCAGGGTAGGGCTAATGTAAGAGCTGTGGGCTGTAGGAGGGGGCTCTGGCTTTGGGGGGTGTCAGGGCTGGGGTAGGAGGGGGTTACCTTGAGCAGTTCCTGGTCAGCAATGCTGCCGGGGGGGCTAAGGCAGCTTCCTGCATCTCCTGGCACCTCAGCCCAGGCTGTGCCCACAAGCAGCCAGCCGCAGGTTCCAGCCAGTGGGAGTGCAGAGCTAGTGCTTGGGGCAGGGGCAGTGTGCTGGAGGCAGGCCTGCTGCCAGCCACTTCTGGGGTGCAGTGCAGCCTGCAGTGCAGGACAGGCAGGGAGCTGCCTTAGCTCCCCCACTGCTCACCTGATCCCCCTGCAGCAGCAAGACCCAGCACCCAACATTCTGCCACCCAGCACTGGGCCATGACCCATTGTTTGAAAACCGCGAGGCTAGGCCCTCCACGCCATGGCCCCGGGCTCAGGCAGGTCAGTGCAGAGCAGCTCAGTACCTTGCTGCTCGGGTGCCAGGTCTGGAAGGGGAGAGGTTGCTGCCTTCTCCCTCTACCCCCGCTATGGAGCGTGAGGCAGTAGCCCGTGGCACTGTTTGGGAAGGGGAATTCATGTTCTCCCTCTTGCTTGATTTGCCAGGGGAACAGAGCCCAGGTTCTCCCAACCTGTCACAGAAGCCTGGTAACAAGTGGCATCAGCTGCCCAGTGCCACAGAGATGGTCCAGGCACAGGAAATACCCACCCCGAACTCAGTTTGTTTTTTCTTTAAACCCCCTGCTGGGTGTCTTAAGGGGAAGGTAAATGGGAAAGGAGAGCAGGGGAGGAAAATGACATGCCTTCTTTACTTCACTGTTTCTCACTCCATTTGCTCTACCCGGGCTCCGAGAGTGTGGAGAAGCAGAGCTAACAAGGTGCTGATTGACTCTCTCTGGAACACTAAATATTACAGTGCCGCAGCCACTCCGATGAGCCCCATTAAGCCTCTTCAGTGTGATGAAGGGGGAATTTGCATAAAGACGGCATTGTTCCACCCCTCTAGGCACCAAATGAGTCTCTCTTCCAAGGAGAGGAGCCTCTCATTTCCTAGCTGAGGTGTCAAATTAATTCTGTCGGAGGTCTGCTCACCTGTGATTTCATTAAGGGAAAGGTGAAAGGGGAGAAATACAATTCAAATGAGATAATTAAAAACTCCGATTAGCAATTACACACGGAGCGGTGTCCTTAAAGAGGCTGCGTGTGGCCCCCTTACTGGGGCCTGGTGTTTATTAAAGCTCACGCGTGCAGACTGGTGTGTGGGGAGTGGGAGAAGCAGGCCCTGGACCTGTTTGCAAGTTAGTTGGGGTGAAACCTGTCTCGATGGTAACACAGGGCAAACCCCGGTATCTCTCTGAGGCCTGATCTACACTAAAGGGGAAAGTTGACGCAACTCCAGATATGTTAATTAGGTAGCTGGAGTCAATGTATCTTAAATCACATTTTTGCGCCATCCACACAGTGGCAGGTCAGCAGGAGCAAACGGTCCCAGCAGCTTCCCTTGCTCCTCGTGAGGAGCAGAAGTACCGGTACTGACAAGGGGCACCCTCTCAGTTCAAATTAGTGGGTCTTCACTAGACCCACTAAATCAAACCCAGGAAGATCGACTGCTGCAGCGTCAAACTTCTCTGTAGTGTACACTTGGCCTGGAAGCGTATCCATGGCCTCCCATAACAAGCCAAGCCCTCATGCCCTGGATCGGCCTTTTCTCTGCAAGTTCTAGCTCTTAGCGCAGCCAATTAATGTGGAGTTAGGTCTGGGAAGTCTTGTAAGGGGAAGGGATCTAGTGTTCTTTTGGTTTTACAATGGGCTGAGGTCTCCACTGGCTCCAGGGGGCACGCACCAGTTGCTGACAGAAGGGAGAGGTTGTCCTTCCAACAAATCACAGTACCGGATCTGGAGGGGGCAAAGGAGGTTTGTTGTGATGGAAACTCCTAGCGAGATGTTGCAGCACTGCGTGGAGCAGTGGATTACTCTCTCTATTGTCCTGGGTCCCATAGTAGGACAGTGGAGCAGGGGGGAGGGGAGGAGTGCCAGTGTGGGCTCCCCATTTCTGGGGGTGGGAACTCTGAGCCTTGGGGTCTAGATCCAGGCAAGCTGGGGGCTGCATCCAGCCCTGGGCCTTAGATTCCCCACCCCGGTCTAGGAGATATCCCATGACTTCCGCCTAGAATATTTGGCGAAACAAGCTGGGGGGAGACCTCCCTAAGGGTGGTTTGCCCACTGCTCTTGGCTTGTGAGACACTAGCCAGCATTGGGCCTCGCAAGGCGATCCCAGACCTGTTTGAATGTAGGAACATCACACAGGGCTGCTCTTGACTAGTGCACTGGTTACCGGTCCAGGTCAGTGCTGCCCTAGAGCAGCAGCGTCACATGAGTGTGTGCAAAGGCTGCGCCTGTTACCAAGCTACCCACCACCCTGTGCCATTCCAGTAACCGCGCAGAAGCCATTTGCTGTGTCCCCCTCTGGCACAGTCTGTTTGGGATACCAGGATCTGTCAGTTCCAGGGACGTACCATCATGAATTGTTTTCCATGTAATTTATACAAGATGATGGTTTAGGCAGGGTGTAATTCGTTGATTAAAAGGGTCCTTCACATCAGTTAGAAAAGCAAATTATCCCATTGCTGGTGGCATCTGGAGTGAAGGGTTTTGCTCATTCCACATCCGCTTCAGAATTAGTGTTAATGGTCCATCCAGAGCCCCTTTCTGCAGAGCAGAGTTGGGCACGCCTCCTCATCAAGGTCACATTTGCTCATTGTCTAGGGCACTCTGCTCAGAAAACAGGCCCGAGACTCTGGCTTTGGATCCAGATCCAAACAACTCCTCTGTTTTGAAGCTGTTTGGCCTCAAGAGATCCGAGAAGGGAGCCAGTTGCAAAGTTAAGACCCAGACCCACTCCATGTGGAAACTACTGCATAGATTGACGGAGCTGAGCCAAGGGGCCTATTACATAGCCACCCTTCCTCATATTAGAACATAAGAATGGCCAGGCCAAAGGTCCATCTACTCATTATCCTGTCTGCCAACAGTGGCCAATGCCAGGTGCCCCAGAGGGAGTGAACAAAACAGGGAATCATCAAGTGATCCCTCCCCTGTCACCCAATCCCAGCTTCTGACAAACAGAGGCTTGGGAAATCATTCCTGCCTATCCTGGAACTATCCTCCATAAATTTATCTTTTTTTAAATCCAGTTAAAGTCCTAATCTTCACAACATCCTCTGGCAAGGAGTTCCACAGGTTGACTGTGTGTTGTGTAAAGAAATACTTCCTTTTGTTTGCATCCCTTTGCAGAGGATGATGGAGGTGTTAGCCACACATCTGGCCTGGTTTGAATGGTGTGGCTGTGATTCACAACCCCTGCCTTTGCATAGGGCAGGGGAGAGCTTACCCTGAGAGGAATGTTAGAAATTGGGGATGCACATCTCCAAACAGGAAGGACATTCAGTATTCTCTGTATGTAAATGGGTGAGGAAGGTCAGCTGCAACACAGGTGGTGAGTCTATTATTCCAAGGCTCTCAGGTAGAGCTGGGCTTTGGAGCTAGAACTTCAGGGTCTACTTCTCCATCTCTCAGGCTAGGTCCACATTATAGCCTTTTTTCGGAAAAAGCTTTTTCCAATTGCTTTTCTGGAAGAGTCTTTTCTGCCATTTGTCCCCATATAGATGGGGCCAAATGGCAGAAAAGCCTCCTCTTTCTGAGGAGCCCTTATTCCTCATAGAACAAGGTATATAAGGCTCCCCGAAAGAGCACGTTTGCTCTTCTGCAAAAAAAAGCAAATGTGTTCCCTGGATGCGGCGGGGTTTTTCCAGGATACCCTGCAGTATAGACATACCCTTAGACAGGAGCGATAATAGTTCTCTACTTAGTCCTGGGAGGGTCCATTAACATGTGCAAAGCATGGGGAGACTGAGGAATAGTGTGCCAGGAGAGCACAATGGTTGGGGGCTGCCTATAGGTGAGGACTGGCCTGTCTCCCATGGTCTATGAGAATGAGGGATTATTTTCCAGGATAGGTTGTAGATTGTCAATGGTGCGCTGAAGGGGTTTAAGCTGGGGGCTATAGGTGGTGGCCAGTGGTGTTCTGTTATAATAGAACACTAACCATAAGCAAATACTTACCACATCACATCTCAGTTACACTCACCCAGGAACCCACTCCTGCAACAAACCCCCATTGCCAACTCTGTCCATCTATACAAGTGACACCATTACAGGATCTAACCACATGGGCCACAACATCAGGGGCTCATACAACTGCACATCCTCTAATGTGATATATGCCATCTAGTGTATATTAGCCAAACTGGACAGTCTCTGCACCAAAGGATAAAAGTAAGAAATGGTAACACACATAAACCTGTAGGGGAACATTTTAACCTGCCTGGGCATTCATTCATGGATTTAAAAGTAGCCATTCTTCTACAAAGGAATTTATCACCCAAGTACAGAGGGAGACTTTCTACCAGTCAATTACAGAGAGAAATTGATGAACTGGAAATAATTTACAAGTTTGACACTATCGACTTGGGCTTGAATAAAGATATTAACTGGTTAATGCGCCACAAAGGCAATTTCCCTGCTTTTGATATTCACATTTTCCCATCAAAAGCTATGAATAGGACATGTCCAGCCTGATTCACTGATCCTACAATTGACAGGGAACTGCTTTTGCTGTTATATAAACCCTGGATTCTATTATTTCCACTCTAACCCATCTGAAGAAGTGGGTTTTACCCATGAAAGCTCATGATCTAATAAATTTGTTAGCCTCTAAGGTGCCCCTTCCTGGGCGCTCATTCCAACTAGTCTATATTGTAAATCGGAGCCATTTGATCTGGGGCAGGGATTCAGAGGAGGCTCTGAGGGTTCGGATTGTGACCTGGGGCAGGGAATTAGGGTGGAAAAGATGGTGGGGTATCAGGTGCAAGCTGCGGTTGAGAGGTGCTTGTCCTGGCCAGCAACCCAGCGGGACCCTGAGGCAGGCTCCCTGCCAGCTGCTGGGGCCATGTGTGTCTCTGTGCTGTGCATCCCATGGGGAGGCTGCCATGTGTTGCCTCCACCCCCAGCACAATCATCACAGCTCTCATTGGCCGTAAACTGATCAATGGGAGCTGCCTGAGCTGCACTTCTGGGTGCATGCAGTGTGTGAAATCTGTTCCCATCCCACAAAGAGTGCATGGCACAGAGATGCACTTGGCACCAGCAGTTGGTTGCTTAACATGATTTGGGGCCACAGCAGGCGGGGAGTCTGCCTGAGGGTCCACTGGGCTGCTGGACCCTGGCAACCCAGAGTATCGTGGTGGGCTGGATCCAAAGGTTTGGCAGACTGGATGTGGACCACAGGCCATATTTTCCCATCCAGGCCTACTAAGTTGCCCAGTCTGGATTTAAAGCCCTTGATGGCTGGAGAATCCACCATCTCCCTTTGTAGCAGTGGAAATACAGGTCCTCAGGCTTATGTTTGTTTTTCAAAAGAGGAACAAAAGAATCATGGCAATGATATTGGTTCATTACTAGACAGAAATGGTAACATTATCTCACTATATATTTTAGAAACTTAATGCATCTATCCCTCTGTACAACCGTGAGTCCATTTGATTAAGAACTCCTCCTAAATGGTTAGAGCTAGGACCTCCAAATTTGGTAGGCAGCTTCCTCTTATCATAACATAAGGCAAGGTAAGGGTTTGGTTGTGCCAGGAAAACCTTGACTTGATACCACATGACATTTTGATTTAAAAAAAATAGAATGATATAAAATTAAAGTGGCATGCATCCAATGGATTAAAATCCAGCTAACTGATAGATCTCACATGTAAATGGGGAATTATCACTGAGCAGGTGTATTTCCAGTGTGTTCCCACAGGGTTTTGTTCTTAACATTTTTATCACTGACCTGGAAGAAAACATGAAATAGTAACTGATAAAGTTGCAGCTGATACAAAAAATAGAGTGGTAAATAACGACGAGACCCTATCAGTGATGCAGAGTGATTTAGATTGGTTTATAAGATGGGCACAAGAAAACCACATGTGTCTGAATACGGCTAAATGTAAATGTCTGGATCTAGGAGATGAGAATGCCAGTAACACTATATGGATGGGGGAGCCTCTCCTAGGAAGCAGAGACTGGGAAAAGCAGGTGTGGTGGATAATCAGCTGACCAGAAGCCCCCAGTGTGATGTGGCCAAAAGGGCAAATGGGGTCTGTAGATTCATAAACAGGAATCGCAAGGAGGAGCAGAGAGGTTATTTTATCTCAGTATTTGGCACTGCTGTGACTGCTTTTAGGATATTGGGTCCAGTTGTGGCACCCACAATGTTGCTAAATTGGAGAGGGGTCAGAGAAGAGCCACAAGAATGATTCAAGGGTTAGAAAATCTGCCTGATAGTCATGGGCTCAAGGAGATCAGGCTTAACAAAGAGAAGGCTACAAGGTGGCTTGGTTACAGTCTATATGGGGAATGGATATTTCACAGAGGATTCTTCAATCTAGAGAAAGGCATCACAAAACCCAGTGGCTAGACAGTACAGATAAATTCAGACTGGAACCAAGGTGTAAATCTTGAATGGTGAGAGTAATCAGCCACTGGAACAACTGATCAAGGACTGTAGAGGATTCTCCATTACCAACAATTTTTAAATAGACATTGGATGTTTTTCTAAAAGCTCTACTCTAAGAATTAATTTGGGGCAGGTCTCTGGTCGGAGCCAGAGTAGATGATTCCCTTCTGGATTGGAAATTTGTGCTCTTTTTATCTGAACTGTGACTCATTTAGGCCCTGATTCTGCAGCCAGATTCGCATGGGCCTGGATTTGATTCCAAGTAAGGGCCATATATTGAATGTTCTTTGGAGCACGGCTCCTCTGTCTGTCTGTATTATGCTCAAAACAGTGTCAGCACTCAATACTAACTGCTGGAAAAATTAGTTCCCGTAATTAGAAAGCTGAATCTCTTGCATTGATTTGTGGTTGCCTTTTGATTCTGCAAGAATTTATTCCCTTAGAAAGAGCTCTCAGTATAGAAATCAAGGAATTATTGATGGGGTTGAACGCACTGATAACCCTCTTTGCTGAAGTGTTTCATTGGATCCATTTGTGTGATTCTTGTCAGCTGTGAGAGAAGAATGGGAGGGGATATGATAGAGGTCTATAAAATCATGATAGGTGTGGAAAAAGTAAATAAGAAATTTACTTGCTCTCATAACACAAGAACTCGGGGTCACCAAATGAAATTAATAGGTAGCAGGTTTAAAACAAACAAAAGGAAGTTTTTCTTCACACAACACACAGTCAACCTGTGGAACTCCTTGCCAGGGGATGTTGTGAAGGCCAGATCTTTAACAGAGTTCAAAAAAGAGCTAGAGAAATTCATGGAGAATAGGTCCATCAATGACAAATAGCCAGGATGGATAGGAATGATGTCCCTAGCCTCTGTCAGAAGCCGGGAATGGGCGACAGGAGAGGGATCACTTAATTCCCTGTTCTGTTCATTCTCTCTGGAGCACCTGCTATTGACCACTGTTGGAAGACAGGACACTGGACTAGATGGACTTTTGGTCTGACCCCATACGGCCATTCTTATGTTCTTATGAAGTTTGGACATTCAACCTGAATTCAGCTTTCCATAGGACTTGTGTCCATCCCAGAGACTTCTGTGGATTTACACCAGTATAACTGGCAGCAGGATTTTGGCACTTTCATCTGAAAAGAGTTTACATCACCTTGTTCATGTTGATGGACTGGTCCTTCAGTTCTCGTGTAAATTGCACCCATCACAACACATCTCCCTTTCTTCTCATATCCTGGCTTTCTCCATGGGTGCGTCTAGACTGGCAAGATTTTGCGCAAAAGCACCTGCTTTTGCGCAAAAACTTGCCGCCTGTCTTCACTGGCTGCGAGAATTTGCGCAAGAACACTGACTTTGTAATGTACAAAATCAGTGCTTCTTGCGCAAATACTTTGATGCTCCCGCTCAGGCATAAGCCCTCTTGAGCAAGAATACTTGCGCAAGAGGGCCAGTGTAGACAGGAACGTTAATTTCTTGCGCATGAAAGCCCAATGGCTAAAACGGCCATCGGAGATTTCTTGCGCAAGAGAGCGTCTATACTGGGCACGGATGCTTTTGCGCAAAAGCAAATCTTTTGCGCAAAGGCACATGCCAGTGTAGACGCTCTCTTGCGCAAATACTTTTAATGGAAAAACTTTTCCGTTAAAAGTATTTGTGCAAAATCATGCCAGTCTAGACGCAGCCCCTATGTGGCCGTGTCTCTTCACCATCAAATCTTCCCATCTCTTTGGAGGTCAGCCGAGTGGTTGTTTTAGTTCCTGTGGGTACCACTTAGTATTAGCTGCAGTCCTCTGATTGTCAGTGAGTCTCACTCTATGCCTGGTCCATCGCATTTTGCAGTCCCTGCTCTCAGTGACATCCTGCATGCCCCTCTGCTGTCTGATCAATTCACTGGTGACTCAGTCACAGAATGAAAGTCTCAGAATTCTTCTTTCTAAACAGGTTATATACTAATGGAAATTGGGTAAACTACAAAGGGGATAGATGCTCATGATTAAGAAGCTGGTTTGGGACTCAGGAGATCTAGGTTTGAGTCCCAATTCTGAAGTTGGCTATTCCCCAACAAACTACTGATGCAAGATCCTCCTGGCTGGGAAGTTGCATTGAATACCTAATGGCATTTACAGATGGAAGCTGGTAGGAAACATGTGATCTAGGCATAATGGCTCACTGGCTATGCAATGACCATTCCCTGCCATACAATAGGTCTGAGTCATGGGATTGTGCACTGGAAATGATACAATTGTAGGACTAGAAGGTACCTTGAGAGGTCATCAAGTCCAGCCCCCTGCACTTGTGGCAGGACCAAGCACCATCTGGACCAGGGTCAGCAACCTTTTCAAAACAAAGAGCCAAACTACATAAAAAATCAGAACAAGTTGTCAGTAAAGAGCCATATAAGAATGCTCATTTACATGTCTGCAAATATACAACTTAATATTATTGATAGCTGACATATTGATTAACAATAGCAGAAATGAGACATTGTATTCACAGACATCATTTAATAGGACTTCTGCTGCTGCATCTTTTCACACAGTTCTTTGAAGTTTATATAATTGCTGGTCAAATCAAGCTTCATGCAGGCATTCAGTCTGTCTTCTGTCAATCTTATGGTAGGGGGCTGAGGATGTGGGGTGCAGGAGTTTGGGGATATGGGTCTCTGAGGGCTCAGGGCAGGGGGTTCACATTATGATGGGCGCAGAGTTGGTATGTGTGTGGGGTTACAGGAGTGTTATGATGCTATTGCCAGATGGGGATTGGGCCCCAACTGCGGGCATGTTGTCCAGGCTTCATTTTTAAACAAAGTAAATATTATGTCCAACATAAAAGATTTCAACATTGTCTTTATTTATGGCAGGAGTTGGGAACCTTTTTTGGGTCAGGGACCGCTGACCCACAGAAAAATCAGTTGGGGACCACACAAGTGAGAAGCAAAAAAAAACCCCTCCAAAACCCCCCAACCCTCACTGACGTGACCCCCAACTGAGACACCTCATTCTCCAGATGCTCCAGCCCCATAGTGGGGGGAGGGGCAGGGAGGACTACAGTTCAAGGCCTCAGGCCAGATTTACTCTTCTGGGGTCCAGGGTTAGTGGATTTTGTGCCCCCCCCCCCAGACTCTGGTGTGGGGACCAAAAATGAGGGGTTAAGTGCGGGATAGGGCTGCCAGTGAATGAGATAGGGATGGAAGTGCAGGATCTGGGCAGAAGGAGGTAGAGTATAGCAGGGAGTGAGGATGCAAGCTCTGGCCAGGGGGTAGAGGGTAGGGGGGCATTCTGGTCAGGGAGTGTCTGGACAGTGGGCAGAGGGCAGGAGGCTGGAGGCAGTGGGTGTCTGGACGGGTGGGGGATAGTGAGTAATGGCAGGCACTTAGTTGTTTTCGCACCACGTGACAGGTATTGTGTAATATGCCTCCTGCTGCTCCCATTCCCCAGAAGCCTCCAGGAAGGATTTGCAAGGCAAGTGCTTCCTGGGGGACGAAAAAGGGCGGTGTGCATGGAGCCATTTTTGGCTACTTGTTTCCTGCATGCTGAGGGAAGGAAAAGAGCAGTGCACCCAGACACTTCTTGCTCTGCTTGTTCCCTGCATGCCAGATGGGGGGAGGCTCAGGGCTCCCCCACCTCTCGCAGGAAGCCAGCACTGGCACTCCAATTTTTCGGAGGGCCATAAGGCTGTAGCACCAGCACTGGCTCCCTGCTGGGGGGAAAGAAGCAAGGGGGGCTGAGTTGGGGCTCCAGAAAAGCCATATTTGGCTCCCAAGATATAGGTTGCTGACCCCTAATCTAGATCATCCAGGTGTCTGTCTAACCTCCTCTTGAATATCTCCAGTGATGGCGATTCCACAGCCTGTGTAGGCACACCAAATCTGCAGAACCTTTGTCACGTCTGAGAAGCTTGTAAATGTTTCCTGCAAATGGTGACCCCATGAGTGACTTACCCAATATATTGAATGTTTCAGGCATCCCTGGGAAATGTCATCATGAGACATAGGTGGCCAATTGCAGGTGGTGGATGATGTGCCCTAAATAGGGAGCTCTCCAAACAGGAACTAAATGAGAGGCCTCTTGGCTGAAAACTGTTTGCATAAACAATTGTATGAGGTATTTGAATAATAGATCGATTGTAGAGGCTGCTCATGGGCAGTTGGTGAATAGAACAGGTGTTCACCATGACTAGCTTGCTCCAATCTAGTCCCAGATTACTAGCAAAACAGATTGGATACTGAGTTCCTAAACATATTTGCTTGGTAGCCATTGAGCATTTGTGGGGGCTGTGTGTAAAAACTGGGATGGATTCTTGGGGGCCCACTTTCTTCTCTGAAGAGACTAACCCCAGAATGTTACATGTTTTAACCCAAGTAAGAAAAAGGTTCCCTGATTCCCTGGCAAATCTTGCTGGCAAATCTTGGTCACAATTCTCTCCCTAGCCTCTTGAATGCGAGAGTGATGCAAGGGCTCCTGGGACTGCAGAGATAATGAAGTTATCAATGCTTTCCCATTCCAGGCCCAAACAAAGCCCGGCCCTGAAGCCTTGCCATTGTTCTGCAGTCAACAGACTGTAATGTATTGGCTCCAGATGTGGTTGCTGTGCTGGATTTGCACACTGTACTGATGTGCCGGGATCCTTTGTGCCTTTTCCGGGATCATGCAGAAAATAAATCCATGACAGTTCTGTGGCAGCTTTATGGTTCTGTAGCTTTTCTCCAGCATTGCATCCTAGTAGTTCAGTTCCCGGTTTTTCCTTCGCCCTCTGTCCCTCCCTGTCTCTCTTTCTTCATTCTTTTAGCAACTGCACAAGAGGTTACCTTAGCAGAGTCCTCACAGTGGCCCGGGATGCCGGTGCTTGTCAGGTGGCAGCTAGCTTACTGAACAGGTTGTCTCCATGCACGGGGAGAGAGGGAGAGACTTCCACCAAACAGAACTGGATGGTCTTGTACTGGACCCCACCACATATTTATAATGGAAGATGGTGGGGCAGCATGGCCACTGGAGATAATAGGAAAAAACATACAGCTTGTGAATTCATGCTGACCAGAGTTTGGAACCAAAGGGAATCTGCCCCTGACTCCAGTGGGCTTTGAGTCCCATCTGGAGGGCTGGAGGCGGGGGGGCATGCTTCCTGCAGGAGCTCCAGGTGAATGTACAGTTCCCCACGTACTTTCCAGCGCTGTGTAGTGTGATTTTCCTTGAACCCTCCTCTCGGAAGATGCATACTTCTAGGGATAAAGAGGCCACGGCCCCAGTCTCATTTCCCTGCACAGGGTAATTCAGCTTCAGTGCACTCACAGAGCATTTTTGCATGTCTTTGCCATTGGTTGATATGCTCCCAGCCCCCTATCTAGCTCACTGATAGACCAGTCTCCCAATTACTCAACCTGCCCAGAGCTCTAGTAACAAGTGGCCAGCCTCAGCTCCATGGCTGGATACCTCCCTCACTGCATCAGCTCCTGCTCACTTGGGAAGTGGCTGGTTGAGAGAGGGTGATATTAGTGCCTGGGTCTGTGCACCTTGATGGGAAATGATGGAGGCCGTTCAGCAAATCACAATGGTTTGACACATGCCCAACACCTCCTGGGTAAACGATGAGTTTGCCATCCTGACACAGCAAGGACAACCCAGTTCCCCAAACACGATTCTGGGCTGCATTAACAGGAATGTTGTGAGCAAGACATGAGAAGTCATTCTTCCGCTCTACTCTGCGCTGATTAGGCCTCAGTTGGAATATTGTGTCTACTTCTGGGCACCACATTTCAGGAAAGATGTGGAGAAATTGGAGAAGGTTCAGAGAAGAGCAACAAGAATAATTAAAGGTCTAGAGAACATGATCTATGAGGGAAGACTGAAAGAATTGGGTTAGTTCAGTTTAGAGGGGACATGATAGCAGTTTTCAAGTCTCTAAAAGGGTGTTACAAGGAGAAGGAGAAAAATTGTTCTCCTTGGCCTCTGAGGATAGGATAAGAAGCAATGGAAGTTTAGGTTGGACATTAGGAAAAACTTCCGAACTGTCAGGGTGGATAAGTACTGGAATAAATTGCCTGGGGAGGTTGTGGAATCTCCATCACTGGAGATATTTAAGAGCAGGTTAGACAGACATCTATCAGGGATGGTCTAGACAGTGCTTGGTCCTGCTGTGAGAGCAGAGAACTGGACCTGATGATCTCTCGAAGTTCCTTCCAGTTCTAGTGTTCTAAGGGACATGATAGCGGTTTTCAAGTCTTTAAAAGGGTGTTACAAGGAAGGAGAAAAATTGTTCTCCTTGGCTTCTGAGGATAGGACAAGAAGCAAACAGCAGTAGGGGAGGTTTAGGTTGAACATTAGGAAAAACTTCCTAACTGTCAGAATGGTTAAGCACTGGAATAAGTTGCCTAGGGAGGCTGTGGATTCTCCATCCCTGGAGATATTTAAGAGCAGGTTAGACAGACATCTATCAGGGATGGTCTAGATGGTGGTTGGTCCTGCCGTGAGGGCAGGGGATTGGACTTGATGACCTCTCAAGGTCCCTTCCAGTTCTCGTATTCTATGATTCTGTGATGATTCTATGACCCTGTAAGTTCTTGGCCAGGCCAGGTGGCTTCCATCGCTGCTGAGCCGTTGTCCCACATTAGCCACATTCTGTGGGGTGGAAAGTTGAGACGCTAGACACAATTGTGCAGCAGTGGCAGGAGCATTCCCCTGCCCCTCTTGCTCAGGTATGCTTGAGCAATATTTATTTAATATTCATATTACCCTAGTGCCTAGGATGTGTTACCTTTGATGCTGCCAAAACACAGACCAAAATGACAGCCCTGCCCCAGAGAGATGATGATCTAAGGGGAAAGATGAGATAGGGACAGACAGCGGATGGAGGAGTTCAAAGAAACAAAGGGGCAGTGTTGCCTAGTGTGATAGATCTCAGCATACCAGTAACATCATTGTTTCTGTGTTTTGTGGGGTTGGTGATTACAGACAGGGTGGGAGGAGAACCCAGAGTTCTTGGCACTAGCTCCTCTCTTCTGACTTTGTTGTTTCTCCTGTTCTCTTTGAGTTTTCCTTTTCCTGCTTTGTTTTTTGACTACTCACTGAGCTATGTCTGACAGTCCAAAGTTCTTTCTTTCTTGCTTGCTTGCTTCTCACTCCCTCCAGCCAGGCACTAACTAGCGAAGAAATAAGAAAGAGCTTGTGAAGAGGATATTCTGTTCTCCATGCTGGAGAGGCTGAAATGAAACAAACCCAGCCCCTTAAAGTGGGCACCGGGGACCAGGCTCATCCCTGAGGTGACTGAAGAAGCCTCTGCAATTATACCAGGGCTGTGGAGGGGGCCTGTCTGGGGCAGAACCATAACCCCCTCCCCATTCCTGGGTTATCTGTGTTTCTCCCCTTCCCTTCAGACATACCCTAGGAGAGAAGTGAGGTTTGGGGACGCCTATTCTTTGCAACACTCTTGGCTTATCCATCCCTCAGGCACCCCTGGGGGGCTCTGGCAGTGGTGCTGAATGAGTCATTGTAATCCCGGAGTTGCTTGGGGCCTACCTCCGAAGTCCATGGGAATTGCAGGGCTAGGAGAGGTTCTACCCTCCACCTGCATGGAACTGAGCCTGGGTAAAAGCTGCCAGCTGGTGAGATCCTGCTCTGGATCAGGTGTTTCAGCCCAAGGCTTTACACCCAACTGGGGCACTGTTGCACATGCCCCTTTTCATCCTGCACAAGTGGATTCCATCTCCGTGATGAGTGGGGCTGTTTTCTCCAGTGTCTTCTGACTTACCGTAGTGATTCCTCTCCCAGACTGTCTTCTACTTTCTTGTCTCTTGTCTCTCTTTCCCCAGCCGTGGGGACAATCTTTGCTGCCTGTCACTCTCTCATGTTCCCCCCAAAATCAGTCTGAGTGAACAGAGCCCCATTACCCTGACAGGTGTACCCTGAAAATGGGACTCTTGCACTCATACAGACTTAGCTGGCTCCCATCTAGCCTATGGTAGTAGCTGTCCTGACAGTGATGACAATCAACAATGTACAGATTTAATGAACAGAGAGACAAATGACATACTCGCATTGCCTCATGTCCCCCTGAAATGGAGCCACTTCTGGAGTGACATTTGGAAACGGTTTAACATTCCACAGCAATGTGGCGCAGCAACTGAATATAGGAACTCTCTGTTCTATTCAGGGTCTGACTGCTCTCAGCTGGGCTAGCAGCTCGGTGAGTGCCAAACTCACCGGTAACATTAGCAGCAATAGAGATGGCATTTTGCTGTCTGTGCGGGATTAAAGTCACCCCCCTCCCTGCCAAACATAAGCATTCCTCATTTCAGAAATGAATCATGGCATGAAAACGCCTTGCTGTTCATGATGGAAATAACGCCAGGCTACCACACAAACATGCCTGGAAAATGGCAGCACTTCAAAGCCTTGAACCATGGGACTTTAAGGGGGGGTCTTTGTCTGTTTTTTGCCAAGTTGCTATCTCTTTCTCGTCTCCTCTCTGTTTTTCCCCCTGCTTTCCTCATTAAAGAAGACTACAGATTTCCCAGCCTGTCTCCTGGTTTTTTATTGAAAAGGCTAAATGATATGCTGACACCTTAATTATACCCCATTGTCACAATGTAGCATGGAAATTGTATGAGTGATATGAGAAGAATGGGTTGTAGCATGCATGTCAACTCCTTTGATTCACAATGGCAGATTGGAAATGACACAAATGGTGGCTTACTCTAGTCGCACCCCATGTGTATGGCATCTGCATTCCAAATGTCCTGACAAAAAGGAGAGGCGGCTGCAACCCACTGGTGTGCAAAGAAGATTCTTGGTTTAAAGCCGAACTGGGACTGTCTGGGCAGGCTTCAATACATGGTCCTTTGGGAAAAGGCCCGAGATCAGAACCAGAAGATGAAATGTTGACCTCTGAACTTTGACCTCTGGATGAAATAATAGGCCAAGAAAAGGCATTTGAGCCATGGTGATGGAATGATAATGCCAATGCTATTTCACTGCTCATGCTCAAGGAAAACGGTAATTATTCCATTGCGGGTGTTCCCTCAGGGTTGAGGCTGATCTTTTCCACAGGTTCTATTTTGTGTGGGTCCTTTCGTGAGCAAGGGAGTCCAATTCTTGAGCCACAAATTCATTGGCATGCATTGCAGGCGAGGTGGGAAGGCAGAGAGATGAGCCATGACTAGCGGCATGACAGTCGTCCATCCTTGTTGTTTTGTCACTGGCTTTCCTCAAATGCAGGGCCCCTTCTCTGAAAAGTCTTTGCCAGTTAGCCCGGTGCTGGGCTGCCGTATCCCAGTGTGTGGTATCGATACCCATCTCTTGACATCTGTCTTGACAGTGTCTTCGAAGCATTTATTTTGGCCTCCCCATTTCCTTTCTCTCTGGTGAGTTGGTGGACCACAGTTGCTTTGGCAGGCATGCATCAGGCATGTGCCCACTGTGCCCACTCCCCTTCTGCTGGTGCTAGATAATCAGGTCCTCTGGCATCCCAGATTTTTCAGGTGTTTTCTCTAGGTCACCCCAGTCTCACTGCCTTAGTGGAGTGTTGGGGTTCCAGCCACTTTGGCATATAATGGTGGGCCAGAAGGAAGCCTCAGACATTGGTGACAACAAAGGAGTTTTGCCTGTTTTATTTATTCCTTTGAGATCTGTGTTTTGCCTGCTGCACATTCAAAAAAGCCACAGAAGTGGAAGAGTTATCCACCCAGCAATCTTCCCCTGACAATAAGACCCCGTACCTTGATGATCAGTGTTCATGGAGTAGCTTGGCCAAGTTTGTAATTGAAACACACCTAATTAAAGGACAGTTGATGGGGGCATCACATTATTGCAAACTATTGCTAGTTATATATAGTGCCATTCATTGAAAGAGCTTAAAAATGATTCATTATGTACCACAATCTGTCTGTGAGGGTGCGTCTAGACTGCAGAGTTTGTTCAGAAAAATGGCCGTTTTTCTGAAAAAACTTCACCTATGTCCACATTGCAATCGCGTTCTTTTGAACGAAAATCAAAAGAACACAGGGTCTTTTTCTGACATTGGTAAACCTCATTCTACGAGGAATAACGCCTTTTCTGAAAGAGCTTTTTCGGAAAAAGGTGTGTGTGGACGTGGAAGAGGCAGTTCTTTAAAAAAAAGAGGCCTCCAGGAAAAAGCACAGGTGCCCTGGTGTACACTCTGTGGACTAATCACAGCTCTGTAGTTCCTGTCTCCTGCCAGCTCTTAAAGCGCAGACACCCTGCAAAAGCCTTGTGGCAGGAAGCTGGCCCTGGAGCAGCACTCTGACACAGGCCTGCTGACCCATGACACAGCCACAAGCTCCCTGAGATCACACTGGCCTTTCCAGGGAGCAGCACCAGGAGTCCCAGGACCCATCCAGGGGCATCAAACACGAGGCGCCCTCCTGGTCTGTGGCAGAGATCCTGACATTCCTGGAGCTGTGGGGGGAGGAAGAGACCTTGCGGGATCTTGCACCAAGTGCAGAAATGTGGACATTTATGAGTGCATGGCAGAAGATCTGGCTCAGAGGGGACACCACCCCCGCACCCTTGACCAAGTCTGGAGCAAGGTAAAGGGGCTCTGGCAAAGGTGCTGCCGGGCCAGGGAGTGCAGCTCTCGCTCTGGGGCAGAACCCCACTCCTACCCATACTATAGAGAGCTGCACCAGATCCCAGGGAGTCAGGAAGCCCTTTCCCCACCCGTACTGGTGGATTCAGACTTGGAGACACCTGTGGTTGTCCAGCTGGAGCTCCTGGAGGAGGAGGAGGACAACACTGGTAGCGTGGTCACCCTCACGATGGAGCCAGTACCCCAGGCCCTGGATATCTCCCAGGCATCATCTGACGCTGGGGAGGGATCATCAGGTGAATGCTGTCAGTTTGTCACACACATGGGGTGGGGAGGCGGGTGTCCAGGGGATGGAGTGCGATCGTTGCTCGGCATGCTCATCCTGGACAGCATGCAGCTGTCCATTCATGTGCAAGCACCAGTGAGCTCCACATGGTCTCAGGACCCAGCACACACGAGCTGCTGCTCACAGGCTGGGGGGAGGCCCCACACACATCTGACCCCTGGGAGGGACATCCTCCCCCCTCCAGCCACTGCCGGAAGCAGGCTGGGCACAAGGGCACATGCACGACCCCACACAGACCAAGGAGTGTGGCACACAGCACGTGGCCGTGCCTGCATGCTCGAGGCACCACCACCACAGCACCTCCAGGCGCCTCTCCCGCCCATAGGATCCCACTGTGGCCGGACACTTCCCTGGCCTGCTTGTCCATGGGGGCAATGGGGAGCAGGCAGTATGGTCCCCTGGGAACCTTGAGGCCCCTGTGAGCCATGCATGGCCTTGCTCTTGGGCCTTGCTCACTGAGGAGGGCATGGCCTCAGGGACAATGTCTGCATGGATGGATGATTGACCACCTCGCCCTCTTTTCCTCCACAGCTGGACCAGCTGTTGCTATGGGGTGATCCACGCCATCAGAGGCAGCTGCCTGAACCCGGGGAGCCACAGGCACTGGAGGGTGAATGAGGACCTCATGCGGGAGTACGTGGCTGTCCTGTGTGACATGCAGCAGACCCTGGCCCAAAAGTCCACGATGACGCCAAGTGGCACAATCGCATGTGGGACCAGCTTGTGTGGCAGGGCGAAAACATATGTGCCACCCTCTGGGAAGTGATGGCATATCGGGATCCTGTCCCGGTCCCGCTCTCACTGCTCCTGCTCCCCCCACCTGTGCTCCTCCCACCCCTGACCCCGCAGCAGCCCCGCTCCTGTCCACCTGCTGTTGTCCCAGGCCCCACCCAACCCTGAGTTTGTTGAGGTCCCCAGACCCGAGGTGGCACTTCCAGCCACACCTTGCATCACTCGCAGCCCTGAGCCCAGTTACTTTTATTAGGAAAAACAAAATACAAAGTTTTTGTCGAAACCAAAACTGGTGTATTTATTAGTTGCACAGGATATGGGGACAGGGAGAGGTTGTGGTGGGAAAGGTATAAGTGAGGCAAGGCACAAGCCCCCATTGGGGAGGTCCTGGAGAGAGTTACTGGGCTCCTTCAGAGAACCTCTCTCTCAGGGCCTCCCAGATGCACACCCTGGCCTGATGGACCTGGCAGATGGCAACTGTCCACGGCTGTTCAAAGACCCTTCCCTCGTGACTAGCCTCCATCCCCCAGCCCAGGAGGAAGGCCTCTCCTTTGCTTTCCACTAGACTGTGGAACACTCAACACACAGAGACCACCTCAGGGCTGTTGCGCTCCCCCACGTCAAGATGTGTCAGCAGGCACCTGAACTGGGCTTGGGGCTCCCGAAAGCGCATTCCACCTGCATGCGGGCCCGGTTCAAGTGTGTGTTGAATTGTTCCCTGGTGTGGTCCAGGTGGCCAGGCCACGTTGCCAACAATACAGAGTGGCAACTGTATGTCCCCCACACGGAAGTCCCGCTGGAGGAAGAATGTTCCAGCCTCCAGCTTGTGGTACAGGCTAGAGTTCCTAACTACCGTAGGCATTGTGTGCCTGGCCTGACCACCCAACACATATGTCTAAAAACTGACCCTGGTGGTCGATGGGGTCCAGGTCTCCAAGGCGGATGACCCTGCGCAGCCAGACAGAGTTGCTGGCCCTCACCACCTACAGAAGGAGACATAGAAGCACACAAAACAGAGAATGAGAGGAGGTTCCTGAGCCCTTGGGCGGTGCCTGTCCCCCTTCTCCTCCCCAAACACCCGAGGCGCCACCCTCTATGAGGCTGCCCCCCCAGCAGCAGGGCTATGTGAAAGTGGGACAACACAACCCCCTCGGGATGAGCCATTCCCCCCACCCCCTCTTTACCTCCCACTCCCCCTCCTTTCCTGAGGGTTCCCCTTTTCCAGGACTGCCCCCCCTGCAGGGGGTGAACCCCAAGAGTGCCTTATATCCATGAGGAGGACCCCGACTGTGGACTTCCCCACACCGAACTGGTGGCCTACCGACGGGTAGCTGTCGGGGGGTGCTGAGTTTCCATACAGCAATTGTGACCTGTTTTTCCAAGGGGGATGGCAGGCCACAAGTGGGTGTCGCATCTCCAGAGGGCGTGGGTGAGCCAGGCACACAGCTCCAAGAATGTGGCCTTCCGCATGTGGAAGTTGTCGCGCCCCTGCTGGTTGTCCCACTGCTCCATCACCAATTGGTTTCACCAGTCGGAACTGGTGTCCAGCCTCCAGATTTGTTTCTCGACCGTGAGGTACGGGGTCAAGGGCATTGCTCCCTCATCCAGACTCACAGATGATCTGGGAGTCGAGCTGGGGCAGGACCATCAAGATGGTCTGCTGAAACTGCTGCATAACCTGCAGCATGGCAGTGTTTCAAAAAAGAGCGTCTAGACTACAACCAGTACTTTTGAAAAAGCAAGCCGCTTGTTCGAAAGAGAGCTCCCAGGCAGTCTGGATGCTCTCTTTCGAAAAAGCACAGTTTGCATTACATAGCACCTCTTTTCAAAAGAGCACTTTTGAAAAAAGGAGGTCTTCCTCATAAAACGAGGTTTTCCGTGGTCGAAAAAACTGCCGCGTTCTTTCGATTTACTTTCAAAAACGCGGCAGCAGTCTAGACACAGGGGAAGTTTTTTCGAAAAAAGGCCACTTTTAAAAAAAAAAACCCTGTAGTCTAGACACACCCTCAGAGAGGTAGGCAAGCCTGCAGCAGAACCTGAGCAATGGCTGTCCAGGGGGGTGTCTCTTTAAGCACACATCTCAGATTGCCTTAGGCAACAGCACCCGGAAGTAACTGCTGACCTACTGCCCTGGCTGAAGTGGTCCCGGGTGGCCTTTTGTGTGAGAAAGCATCCAATGAGCATGGACACTCTCTTTCAAAAAAGCAGGTCGCTTTTTCAATGCACTTTTGAAGTGTGGACACTCTCTTTTGAAAGAAGCTTGTAATCTAGACAGACCCTGAGACAGGTACCTACTGCTGTCCCTATTCTCCAGGAAGAGGTTAATCAGAGATACGTCAGGGTGGAAGGCACCTCGAGAGGTCATCAAGTCCAGCTCCCTGTGCTGAGGCAGGACCAACAAAATGTAGACCAGCCTCGACAGGGCTTTGTCCAACCGGCTTTAAAACCTCCAGTGGTGGGGATTCCACAACCTCCCTTGGAATGGTCTGGCCAAGGGAACACACTGAGTCAGTGACAGAGCCAAGATTACTACTCAAGAACTCCTGACTCCTAAGTCCTGCACTCTACTAGGTTATAACTCCTGCTGCCGGGGCTCCTCCTCTGTGGCTGGCCCTTAGGAATGTAGCAATTGCCAGATTGAATCAGACCAGAGGTCCATGCAGTCCACAGTCCTGTTTCCCATAGTGTCCAGCACCAGATATCTCAGAGAGACATGGAAAAAACTCTGCAGTAGGCAGGTGTGGAGTGATTTGCCCCCATGAGGGTCTCAGCTTAGTCCCTCCAAGATGGGCAGGTACCCTGTCCATGTTCCCTTCCACTCTCTTTTTCATAGCATCAACTATAACTCTGGCAATTCCTCTCATCCATATAAATGTCCAATCCCCTTTTAAATTTTTCTAAGTGCTTGGCCTGAGCTACATCATGTGGCAGTGAGTTCCCCCAGGCTAATTACATCTTGCATGGAAAAGTATTTCTTGGTCACCATTTTGAATTTGCTGCCTTTTTAAGTTGCCTCAAGTGGCCTTGTTCCTGTGTTGTGAGACAGGTTCTCAAGGTGAGCCAAAAGGGTGGAAGGTCACAGCCCTGGGCAGATGACTCTGAGAATTGCTGACTTTTGTCAACAATCAAGTGACATAAAATATATCCCGAGAATGGAGGCCTTTCTGGCAGGTAATGCCCGCTCATCCCTGCCAGATGTTTGGGTAACAGAGATGTCCAGATCCAGGCTGGGAAGGATGCTCAGAGCTGTCATGCAGTTGCACGTGTCCTCCCTGGAGTTCTTTCTGCATCCGAAACAGTGAGTTCTCTCTCTCTTCAGCGAGAGTGAATCACAGCTCCCTTCCTATTCATGAAGGGTGACTGATTAAAGATTATTTGTGACAGTCTCGTGCATTGACAGGCCTCTGTGTTGCACGGAACACCAGAAACAAGTGGTGGCTGTTACATTTTCATGAAGAGCCCTCAGTCTGAACACCCTGCTGTAACCTCCGGTGACGGGCTGTTCCAAGCTGCACATTTGCTTATCTTTGCCATCGGTGAAGCGCATGTGGAATTGTCATTCTGGTTAACTGACCACCAGTTCACCGAGTGTCTCCTAGCACCACGGCTGGGCCATGACTGGCTGCCTTGCAGGAGATATTATTGATCAGCTTGTTAGCATCGTCTGCCAGTCTCCAAAGTGCTTCTCAACCTGAACACACATACAGCAAAATACAGCCACCTCTTCGGCGAGGCGCGGCAGCCATTGTAGCAGCACACAGCAACAAGGAGGTGTTGGAGGTAATCGGAATGTCCCTCAGAGGTAATCGGTAATCGCAACATCACACTTCCTCCACAGTCAGCATTGGGGTAGCTTCACAGCCACCTCTCAAAATTACTCCATTGGAATTTGGCCAGAATACGGATGCTAACCCCCCTTCTCTTAAACTCCCAAGTGATCTTTAATGGCCTCAAATGGTCAGAACCTCCGTTTCTTGCTGGATCGAAAAGATAGCAAACCCCAGCATCCTGCTGGCTGGGATCCTGCTGATTTAATCTCCACTTTCCCTTTTTATCTGGCATGGCCCCATCTTTCCTCAGACTTCTCCGGATGCAAGGCAGGAACGTGCTCTTCTCTGGCTAATGACTTCATTTGAATTGTTGGTAATGAGAACTATTTAGTTTATTTGAGTCGCGTGGAACCCTCTTGGCTGGCACAGACCCCAGCAGAAGCAGAAATGTGCCAATTAAGCAATCACTCCTGATTAGCTGGGGCCTGTGGGAATACACTGTGCTGGGAAAGATTCACTTTTTATTACATGTAATGTTTTTGAAATAAGCATTGTATGAAGCATTAAAACATTTAAAAAGAAAATGGTAGGAAAGCAAAGTGGACTCCTTGAGCAGCCATAATAGAGCTGGAAGGAGGCTGAAATCAACATAACAATCAGACAAGTTTTTATGCCAGAGAATCCCAATTCACACTTTTGTTAACTCTTGCAAAGAGGCTCACCAAGAGTGCCAGGCAGGGCTAAAAATAATCCAAGCACTCTCCTCTTTTCTCTTGCAAATCAAAAGATATTTAAGGCAGCATTTTTTTGTCACGACTGTCATGAGGTCCATGCCTGTCAGGCTTTTAAACAATTATCCTTGGCTCTTTGCATCTGGGTGTATTTGTGTGTGTGTGTAGGTGGATACAATAGTAACAGATTGAACCAGTCTTGCAGAGTACAGCTGCACTGGTCCAGTGATGCCCTAGACTGGAGGGCGGGGGGGGGGGGGGGAGAAGCTGTTCTAGAGAGCAGGGCTTGGCAGGGGCACTGAGAAGCCATGCAGGGCCAAGGAAGATTTCAGCAGGAGTTCTCAGTCCTCTGGGGCAACAGGCACGTAGCCTCCTGGGGCCTATGGCCAATGCTGCAGCCAATCTGCACTGCCACCTCAATCTTTGTTCTGATTTGTACATCCATCCAGCCCTGGAAACGCCATCTAGTTTGCTGGCCCAGGTGAATTTTACTCTTTAGCTGGAATGGTTGCATGCTCATCCAATCAGAAAATAGGAGCAAGATCATGTGACTGAACTGGTGTCTCACAGCTGAGCCACATAACCTGAATGTCAAATATTTGCAACTAGTACTCTGAATAAAAAGTATTAAACCTATTCAATACCTACATTTATAGTGTGTGAAATCCCACCCTGGGCCCTGAACCAGCAGCAGCCCTAGGTATGCGCAAGTTCTTCCTTAAGGGTTGTGCCTACATCTTGGGCATCCAGGTACACTACAACTTATAGTTGGGTAATAACATCTCCCATTAAAATAGGACATTTTATCCCACAGTATCAATGTTCCCTCTAATTTTTCCATCCATGTGCAGAATAAATTTTGTTATGTGCACCAAAATGTGTGGATGTGCACTAGCAGTGGAAACGCATGCTGCTGGCTGTGGGTGTCGTGGGGGGCTCTGCTAATCAGCTGTGTTGCATTGGAATCTCTCCTGACTGGCTGCCCAAGTGCTCATCTTGCAGGGAACACTGTGCAGGCTTTACAACTACAGGAAACCATTTATCTACCAGTGAGAAGCAGCCATCTCTCAGCTGAAAGATGGCAGCTGTTTGACAGCACACAGCATCACTTCACAGGTGTTTTAGAAAAAAGAGTGTCCAGAAACACCCTATCCAGGTGGAATAGAAAGGGGTAAGCAGCCTCACCATGCCCTTTATCCCATACTGAGAGACCTCCTTCTCTATCTCTGGTGCTTGTCCCAGGGAAGCAGCTGTGCATACTACAGACTTGCTGTGCCAGGGGCTTGCCATTTCTACAGCTCCAGGCTGCCCTTTGCAACACCGTTTACAAACGAGCACTGTGTTCCCCATCCCCATGTGCGAACGTGGGGCCAGACACACAGGTGAGGCTCAGTGAGCAAGGCTCGGTGCTGGCATAAGCCACCTCTTTCTGGGCCTGAAAGGAAGAAGGTTACCTGCAAAGAATGTTAAAGAAGACACCACTCCCAAATATAAACACCCTCCCTCTGCAGCTGCCTGCTGTGTGAGTCATACCCCACGAGGCTCCTGCAGGCTGGTAGATGCCTCCTTACTATGGATAGGGGGATTTCTCTCATGCCCCCCTTTGCACTCATCTGGCTCGCTGCCTCTTGCAAACTCTTTCAAAGCTAATTCCTCTGCAAAGCTGGGATCCAAGTGTCTCTCTGGAAGACAGGAAGCTAGTGGGCCAGGGGCAGTGGTCCTGCACTTCTGAACACTTTTGGCCTCACAAACGCCATCGGTGCATGATCATGCTGCATGGAGGATGCCATTTTATGCCAAAATGCACCTGGGGGGACCAAGCCAGTGATGGGCCGGTGGGGGTGGAATACCCACACTTAACAGGTTCGGGCTGGGCACCTGACTCTCACCTCACCCCCGGTTTGACCTCAGGGGAGGGCCCCTGGGTTGCCATAGGGTGTGGGGCATCCACTCAGGATCACATTCAGGGGGGTAAGACTGAGAAAAGGTGCCTGGGATGTGGCCTTGCTGCAGGCCAGTAGAGGGGGCTATGTAATGTTACAGGGACATCCGTCTCCCATGGCCCTAGAGAAAACCAAAGCTTCCAGGAGTATTTCAGTGGTGATGCTCATTCCCCACCCCCCTTAATCTCCTGACCCTTCTCTTATAACTGGGACAAAGCCACCACTGGTGTGACCCATTTGTTGCTGCAGTAGACAGTGCTGCCTGTCATCCCCATTGCTCCACTCTAAGGCTACATCTACACTGCAGGCTTTTTGCGCAAGATGCCTTTTGCACAAGAGTTTTTGCGCAAAAATTTCTTGCACAAGAGCACGTCCAGACCTCAAAGCACATCGCAAAAGCCATGTGCTTTTGCACAAGAGACTGTCCATGCTGCATGGACGCTCTTGTGCAAGAAAGCTTTGATGGCCATTCACAGAATGGCCATGAGAGCACCTGTGCTTTTTCCCATAGGGGTTCCTTGCACAAGAAACCCCTGCGGAGTGTCCACACTTGCCTTTTTGCGCAAGAGTTCTTGCGCAAAAAGGAGTTATGCCTTGAAAAAGGAGGTTTACCTACGGCAGAAAAAGCCCTCTGTTCTGCCGTTTTACTGCTGATTTACTTGTGCAAAAGCGCATTTGAGGTGTGGACACTCCGCAGGTTTTGCACAAAAACGTTGCCGTGTAGACATAGCTTTAGAGTAAGCATCTGTGGAGTATTCCACCTGCTCTGGCTCCTTGGATACATTCAGCACAGGCTGCCTCTGGTTGCTCATTGAGCTGGAGATGGATTTGCCTGGGATGAGAAATGTCTGGCCCTTCCACGCCCTCTGGCTTCCTCGTTTTCCAGGGTTGTTCTCACAGCTGAGTTTGTTTGCAGTAAGTAAGATAAATGAATAGTTCCCTCTCCAGTTGGAGGCTCCTGCACAGCACACGCTCCAAAGAAAGGTCTCTCCCTGAAATGCAAGCCCACGCTGATATTAAAGAGACATGTCTCTTTTTTTCCTGCTGCTCTTCTTTGAAAAGTTACACTCCTGTTCTCCATGTTACACATTTAAAAATCTCTGCTTAACACCCCCATTGATTTTCTGCCAGAGGAGAGGACACTCAGTAAGTGCTAAAGGAAACCTGCATCCGACATTTCCCAGGGCAAGCAGCACTGCATTCTTTGCTGGAGAGCTGGTGCATTCCACAGCTCTCGCTCCAAGATGAAGATGACAGTGCAGACTAAGGTAGGGCTGGAAGGAAAAGTCCCACCCCTCTTCTCACCATGGGGCTGTTAAACACCGTTCCTGGCCACAATGAGTTTCCACGGAGCTGGGAAACGGCTCGGTGTGAATTATTAAAAGGGTGATTTGTGTTCCCCCGTCTGTTCATTAATATCATTAAATAGAAGGGTTGGCAACATTCCTATGGATGGAACAATTAGCATTCAGTCTGCAGCCCTCTGTGATCCCACCTGGGCTGACCAGGCAGCTGCCCCCAGCTGTCACTCAAGCCAGAGGCCAAGCCTGGTGTCCAGAGAGCAGGTGCATCTCTTACCACCTACAACGCTCCTGCTCCCGTCAGTAGTGACACTGGCTTTTCCCACCTGGAGGGAGTGTGTGTGCACACTGACCACAGGGGCAGGGAGGCCGGCTCGAAGAGCATTCCTGAGCTGTTAACATGCCACCCTGTGAGACGGAGGGAATTGCATAGAGTCAGCACTGACCTTGGGGTTAGCAGGTGATTTGTGGTGAAAAAGTCTCATCTTTTCCAAGGCAAACCAACTCCAGGGTTGGTGGGTGGCTGTCAGGACTGGGTCTGGCATCCATGCTGCCACCAGAACCGCTGTGCCTCACAATGCTGCTAGCGAGGGGGTGGCCTGGCTCCAGGTCCTAATACGGCTGGTGCACTGTGTCAGTTTGCTCTGCATGTGTAGCGCCAAGAGGTGGAACCGAACCCACATTACCAGCTTGATGCCAGCACATGCAGGGCATGAATGGAGTAACAGGCTTGGCCCACTGCCCTCCACCAGCATGGCATCTGGACCACAAGGGTCTGCTCGGTGCCACAGTGCTGTTTGTGTGTGTCACACTCGCCCTGCTGAGACATGCCAGAGGCATGGCACCTGTGGTATACTGGTGGATGCAGGCAAACTCATGCACCCACACCAGAGACTGCATTTTAGGGTTGCAATCTCGCTCCCTCCTCAGAAAGGGGCATTGTGAACAAGGGAGCACTGGGGCTATCCTGGAGTGGGACGGGGTGGGGATGGGAGCTGTTCATGTTCCCCTTCTCAGGCACTCATCCAACAATGTCAGTATGGATGGTCCTAGGTGGGGAATCTCAGCTGCTGGACTTCCATCACTTTCCCCAGCATTTGAAAATACACCTGTAGGAAGATAAACAGCTGAAGAATAAACCCACCCTTGAGCACAGCTTTTTTGCTGGATCGTCAGCTCTGTCTCCTCTGAGCCTGCAACACTGCTATTAGCAAAGAACAAGACCATTTTCTTTTCTCCTTATGGGCAAGTCTAATTGCACAGGAAGTTTATTCTACAAAAAAGATCCACGAAAGGCCTTACTAGCAGGCTAAAGTGAGCCAGCCAATTGACAGGAAGAGGGAAAATTTCAAAGAAAGTAGTAAAACAGAAAAGGGTCCAGAAATCTGGAGAAGCATGTATCTAAACATAGAAATGATTTCCTGTGACCAAAACAATATTTCATTAACATACTTTTGGTGTGTATTGTGTTCACCAGCTCTAAGGCCAGATCTCCAGGTGCTGTAAACTGGTGTAATGCTACTAGAGCAGTGTTTCTCAAGCTGTGGCTCCGCATAAGTACAACACATACAATCAGTGGACTGCTGGGGCTCCGCATAAATTTTTACACATGTAAAGGGCTCTGGAGCCCAAAAAGTTTGAGAAACACTGTACCAGAGTCAACAGAGCCGGTATAAATTGGCCATAGCTTCATTGGAATTGCTCTAGTTTACACCTCCTGAGCACCTGGGCCACGAATTTATTTATTTATTGCTTATCAAACAAATATGTGTCTGTCTGACTGACTGCTTGTCTCCTAAGAGCATTTCTATAGGCCCTGATTCAGAACAGCTCCCCTGTTTGCAACGGCATGTAGCATGTGCTTAAATACCATGATGTCAATGGGATTTAAGCATGTGCTTAGTTGCCTTCCAGAACTGGGCCCTTAACATTGATCACTGCAGAATCTAAGTCAGTGATGGGCAACCTCCTTCAGCTAGTGGGCTTCAAGGTTGTCATAACCAACACGGTCTCCTGGGATAGGCTAGTTTTGCTCACTGCACTTGCACACCTAGAATTTTCAGGGGGTGCCGATAGAACCGTAAAGTCGTTGGGATTGGATGCAGAGGGAGTGCATGGCTCTCACCATCAGTGCTGTGTGCAATCAGCGCGCACCTCGCTTCACGTGCTCTGGCTTTACGTGCATGTTGCTTTAGTAACATCAGTAGGGAAAAAAACCTATTTGGATGGAAACTGGTGGAATCTGGCAACCCAGTGCATGGGCAACAAAAAACAAAATGGATTGTGGGCCAAATGTAGAACCCCAATGGGCTGCCTGTGGCCGTTGGACCAAAGGCTGCCAACTACTGATCTAAGTGCTGGTTGGGAGAAGTAGGAGTGAGCTGAAAGCCATGCTAACTGGAAAGATCTAGCTGGTGTCCGTGGAGTGGACTTCTTTCTATTAGGCTGGCCTTTCCAATTGGCAGCAAGTAGAGGTGCTGCCCAGAACTCCGGAGAGAGCCAGATGAGATCAAAGCCAGATGGCTCCATGCCTTCCCTTCCCTTCATTTCCCTTCCCTGAAGTGCTAGCAAGTGGCTCTTTTGCTAAGTGTGACTCGCAGAAGAAATCAAAATAGTCAAATATGGAAAAAAAAGAAGGGGGGAGGGGGCAGATGAGAAAACCAATGAAGTGTTTTCCATTAACAAAATGTTACCTTTTAAAATGACATGATGTGAAAATGACACATCAAACTCAGCCAGATTGATTGCCCAGCTGAGAGGCACTTTTTCACAGGCATTCAGCAAATGCATTTGTTTTTAAAAATGAAGTCCCGGGGGAGCATGGGCACGGGGAAGGGAACTCGTTCCAACAATTGTAAAATGGTTTTATACAGTAAATAGAAAAGTAGGCATTTCATATCTGGCTCTCCTCATTTTGACAGGATAGGATTTCAGCAACGACTCGCAACATCCCACAGCTGCATGCTATATCCTGCTGGCTGCCTGAAAACAGCTGGGGAGCCAGAGAACTTAACACAGAAACAATATCACAATGATGGCTTGTTACCAGCCACTCCAAGTACATTGCCCTGTCCGGTAATGCCGGCCCAGAATGGTACAAGGCACCAAAGATGGTTTAACGTCTAACAGGCCATGCTGTGTCTGCGTCCCCCAGGGGATGAAGAACTCACGGCTACTATTGAGTTTTGCTTCTTGTGCATTGGGAAGATGTTTCTGTGGTTTGGTTATTTATTCCTCCCCCTCCCTTGCCCAGTAACACCAGAGCAAAGAGTTGGTGCTGCTCCCAATGCAGGGTTTGAATCTCTGGGTGTGTGGCAGTTTCTTGTATTCTCGCCACAATTAGGCCTTGTCACAGTCAAGGCCAGTCCAATTGGTGACCTGGATGATTACCCAGCTTGCCCGTAGGGTTGCCAGATGATTTAAAAAAAAATACCAGACAAAAATTTGTCAAGCAAAAAAAGGTTGGGGAGTAACCAGGAAAATCTGTGGGGAGGATTTGGGAGGTCGGGCCGAAATACGGTCCAGGTCTATTGGTGGCCCGTAAGACTGGCTCTGGATCTCGGTGGACACTTGCTAGCCAGTGTTTCTTGCAACTTCAGTTTGGGAACAAACCAAAGCAGTGACAGATGAACTTTTAAGGAGACAAGATCAGATTTACATGCAAATGTCCTTATTAATCAAGGACAAGAGGAAGAATATGCAGAAAACACAAGATACAAGGACAAAATGTTTTCTGCACAGGATGCTTTTTGAAATTGTCAATAAAGCATCACCAGCTCTTGCAATATCCACTTTATTTGCTATTTTAGACCTGCTAAGATCAATTGCTCTCTCTATGATGGGCATGTTTAGTAAGGTTTGAAGCAAGGTTATACTATACCAGGAGGGACATGTTCCACACAACAGTATGGGCCAGACATTCACTCTTGATTTCAAAGCCACTCTGATTTACATCAGCTGAAAATCTAAACCCCTTTCATCGGAGTGTTCTTCTCGATCCAGAAGCCTCGTTATAAAATTACAGCTGCAGCAGCTGAATGCTGGTGGCTGCCCAGATAGGAATAGAAAAACAAGGGTTGAAATGAAAACTATAAACCATCTTGTCACGTTTGTGCCAAACTCGCCCTGCAGTGTTGTTCTGTTCCGGTATGTTAAAATATAGTTCCTTTCGTCCTGTATGTGCCCTTTACTACAGCTTTATTGTCAGCCAAGTTCAGATGTGTCCCGGACGTGTTTCCTCTGCCATATTGAGGAGAATCTGAGCCCAATGCCATTTTATCCTACCCTCTTTTTTGTGGAATGGAGCTTGTCAGCCTGGCTTGGGAGTAAAACACTCTCACGATTCAGCATTTTGCAGGAAGGGAGAGAGGCAGCATTTTCTAGGTGTGACCAGCTGGCAGGATTTTCAGGCAGCTTCCTACTGATAGGGAAACAGTAGCCACCTGTTGCAGTGACAGGCAGCTGGGATGTTGCTCTCCGGACAGCAGTCCCCCTCCTCCAACCCCCTGTTGTGTGTGAAACTTCCTGTCATTCATCTCTTTATATCTTAATGTACCAAAGAGTAGCAGGAGGCAGATTCCATAACCTCCCTGGGGCCATTGTAGATGTGCAGTGCCATGATCTGTTGTCTTTGTCTCTTCGAGGAGCCTCGCTGAGCAAATAATTAGCAGTGACTCATCTATTCCACCGATTTGGCCTCTCTTTTCCATTTGTGAATTGTCCACGAGCAGCTTCTGCTGGATTTGGGATCAGAACTTACAGGCTGACTGATCCGGAGAGGTAATTTGTGGCCTGTTTGTTCCCCCGTGGTTTGTTGTGTCAAAGAGCTGAAACTGAAGCTCCGTTGGTTAGCTCTGATTTGATACTTACACCATGCAGCCTGATTTCTGCTCTCGCTGGATGGAGGGCAAAGGGGAAATACACAGCTTTATGAGTTCAGATGTTGCTTTCCCCGAATAGTCTCCCTTTTTTTCACAGAGCACCTGTTTTCCAGCACCTGCCCTGTTCCACCAGTGCGCTGTGAAGAGCTCTGTGTTCCACCTGGTACTGCTGGTGCTGGTGCTGGGCTGGAGTGGAAAGGGATAACCGATGAAAAGGGTCTGCTTTTATGTTACACTGAGGCCTTTTTATGCCTCTTCAAGCCAGCATGGATGGATTCCTTTCTCCTGAAAACCAGAAGTCCAGGAAAAACTCATTTCCTCAGCTCCCACTTCCCTTCCTAAATCTCAGGTGTAAGTAATTGCAGGGCTGGGGGGCAGAGGGCAGCCCTGGAGATGGAATTCCTGGGTGGATCCCCAGAATAATGACATCCTGGGCAGCACCAGTGAACTCACCCTAGCACTGCCCTGCCAGCATGCCTCAGCCACATCTGGGTGGAGAGGGGAGTTCAGTTATTGCCCATTTATCTCTTGGACACTTTCCTGACACTGTCATCACTACTAGAATTCACTCTCCCTACTCCTTTTGCAGAGCTAGCTGACGAGTCCTCAGATGGCCATTCCTTTCAGTCAGTGGAGTTACTCCATTCACACCAGCACAATGCGCATCAGAATCTGGGCAGGCAAGTGCAGAAAACAACACACTTGCACCCAGTGGAAAGACAGAGACTGAAACAAGCCTTGCGGCAGCAGACAACTCTCTGAATGTCTGTTTAACTAAAACCCACAAGCTAGATCTTCAGCTGCTGGGAACCATCTCGCTCTCAGTCTTTTCCCTCCTGTGTATCTTTAAAAGAACTCGGAAACAATTTTAAAATTTGGTGTTTTTCAGAGCAGGACTTAGAAGGCTTCCAAGCCATGGCCTGCAGAAAATAATCAGACCAGCTTTGCAACACAGGAACCTCCCAGCAGAATAGTTGGTACATCAGGCCTCGTGCTAATCAAAGCCATTTCTTCTCCCTCTGTTGCCTGGCTGGTAGAGCAAGATTCCTCCTGTCCTAAAGGGCATAAATAAATTTAAAAAAAAACCCACACATTTAACCAACTGGAGGAAAGTTTCAGCTGCAACCCATCTGTGAAGATTTTGGGGAGCAGTATCCAAGTTAAAGCAGCACATCCATACATGTCTCAGATGATGTCAGTAACACTGAACACAGCATCAGAACCAGCTGCTTTGAAGAATGAGTATTTCTCTCCCTTCTCCCCACTCCCATTTTTAGTAATAAGTCTGTTTCCCTCCATAGAAAGTCGAGGAACTGCCAATTCCTGACCGCGTCCATTGCTTAGCTCCCCAAACACTGATCCTATTGGTCACATGCACTTGTTCTTGTACCCCTCCTCTGTGGGATCCCACCTGGGTAGCCATTGTAAAACAGACGTTGAATTCCCTGTCCTCTGCAGGTAGCAGGTTGAAGCATGGTCAGGTCAGGGTATGCCCCCTGCCGGATGGCCACAGGAGTATGGAGAAGCCAGCTTGTGGGAGGGAGTGGATGGCTTCCGAGCTTTGGGAGTAGGGACTAGTTCCCATGCAGCCCGGAGCGGGGACACCTAGAGGGCGTTGCCCACTACTAGCTGTTGGGTCTCTGTGCAGGCCCACCTCTGCAACTGGCACTGATGCTAGGGAGGCCAGACAGCCATGGGCCTGGAATCAAAGGCTGAGATTTTCAATAGCAACCAGTGATTTGGGGTGCCCAGTTCGTGGGGGCTGATTTTCAGAAGGCAATTGTTTAGCACTCCCTGAAAATCATGGCAGGCCGCTTTAAGCTGTTTCTGGTCTGTCACCCGGAACCCTTTTAGTGTCTCCTGGAAACTAAAAGAAGCCTAAGCTCCTTCTTCTGCAGATTCCTCAGCACCACCCAAGGGCTGTTCCAGGAACCAGGACAGGGCTCTGCTCTCTGTGGAACCTTCTGCCTGCCCTAAAAATTCGCCCCCAATACACATTTTAGGAGCTCTTCCTAGAGGCTGGTGAATGGAACGCCAAGGAGGAAAGGTGTCGTTATTTTGAAAGTGAAATTTTCAGCTAATTAATCCATTAGCCCATGAGGGAATGTGTGCTTCCAAGAAAGTGTGACTGTCACCAATCTCAAAATCTCAAAGGGAGCATTGCTAAATGTCAGGGCTGAGGAGAGACGCTTCAGGTAGCTTCAAAGTGAATCAAGCTACGGTGATCCGCTTTCATCAAGAAAGCCATCTGGGGTAGAGGGACTTCACGTTGCTGAGTCCTCTGGTTGCCGGAGCAACCCATAAAGCGGTATCAGGGGCACAGCACAGGCAGGGCACAGCTGCCTTCCCTCACTAGTTTTCCAAGTGCTTTTCTCAGCAATCCCCCTGGTGCTGCTTCTACTGGTGATTTAATGCTGTTCATATTCATCAGCCTGGACTTACAGGCCCAGAACTCCAGGTGCCTAGGAGCCAGGCTGGAAATGCCCTGCAACTAAGACTGTCAGCATTTCTTCATCTGAACTAGGGCTAAAAATAGATTTTTCTCATGCCTCCAGCCACAATCCAGGGCATGTGGAGGTGTGAGAACATTACAAAGAGACTAACAAAAAATTCACTAAGCTCTTCGAGTGCCTCCCTGAGAGGTTTGGACAAAGCTTTTGGTCACTCCTCAGTGTCATCCTGATTGATTTGCCCACCCCATAGTTCTTATGAATCTAAGGGTATGTCTACACGAGGGGACACAGTCAAATTAAGATACATAACTTCAGCTATGTTAATATGTTCAGCACACTCTCCCTTCGACTCCCCTACTCCTGGTGGAAGCAAGACGACCGGCACCGACCGAAGTGCCCCTCTCACTTCGAATTAGCCTATCTTAACTAGACTCGCTAATTCGAACCCTGGAAGATTGACAGCGGCAGCTTTGATCATGCTCTATAGTGTAGATGCACTTAAGTGGCCTAGTTCAGTGGCTTTCAAACTTTTTTTCTCAAGACCCAGCTGAAGAAAATTGTTGATACTGCAACCCAATAGAATGTGACTGGAGTGTGGGTTCCGGGGTGCGGCTGAGGAGGAGAGCTTTGGGGTGGGTGGGGGGGTTCTGGCATTGTGGGGAGTCAGGGCTGGGGCAGGAGGGACTTACCTTGAGTGGCTCCCAATCAGTGGTGCAGCGATGGGGCTAAGGCAGCTTCCTGCCTTTCCTGGCATTGCAGACCAGGCTGCCCCCAGAAGCAGCCAGCAGCAGGTTCCCAGCCAAGGGGAGTGCAGAGCTAGTGCTTGGGGCAGGAGCAGTGTACAGAGCCCTATGCACTCTCCCCACGCCCACCCCTAGGAATCAGGCCTGCTGCCAACCACTTCTGGGGTGCAGCGCGGTGCCAGGACAGGCAGGGAGCTGCCTTAGCTCCCCCACTGGTCACCTGGTCCTCCTGTGGGAAGGAGACCCCGTGCCCGACATTCCACCACCCAGTGCTGCGTCATGACCTGTCATTTGAAAACTACTGGCCTAACTGACCATTTCCACGTCTGTTATCCATGTTATCCAGTAACATGATGTAGGACTGTCAAATGAAATGTGTGTTCTGAGGTCACTTAGGCCCTTTGAAAATCCTACCCATGGTGACTATCCTATAAAAATCTCCTTTCAGCCTTTTCCTGTGGGTAGCAAAATATCTCTCCACCGCAAATTGTGCACCAATAAATACAGTCAGATTCTCACTGTCCCTCTGCAAATGTGTGCATTTCATTGGCTTGGTCCCATTTCCTATGTCCTCCGTGTCTTTTTGTAGATGAGAGTTGATGCCTCTGTTCAAAAGCAAGAGCTTACAAGGCTGCCGCTGAAGAATTTGCCTCTCTGTAATCACTTGGAATTCTTTCAAGGTTCCTTTATCTTATTCTCCTGGCAGGAGGTAAAAGAAACTATCCAGAAATAGCTTAGCCACTGAGAAAGGTGATGTCTTCATTCTTCATATTCCTTGTCCCTTCCACCCAAGCGAGACCCAAGATTAAATGCAACTGGCTGCTTTTCTTCTCTTTCATCTGTGATACACCCTCAGCTATTGAATTCAGATTTGTGAAGGGAATCTTGAAAGTGGATGTGGTGAGAGGATGTGCGCGGGGAGCATGGTATAGGGAGGCCAGTCAGGTGTCTCTGGTTACCCAGTCCTGCAGTGCAAGAAGAAAAGGACATGGGAGCACATTAAAGAGGCAGTGCACATTAAATCAATGCCAGAAAGTTCTTTGTCACGCAAGTTACAGGTAAACCTGTGGAACTTGCTTTTGCATGACGTTATGAAAATAAGTCAGTTGATGGAATTTAAAAAATAATTGCAATTATATAAATCAGAGTAGCATCTGCAGCTTTACTGGCAAGGATCAAATGTAAAAGGGAAGTTCCACTCTCAGACTCCAGGGCAGGAGTTGATTGCTAGCACTGGCCAGAAAGGAAGAGTACAGCAAATTAGGGCAGCGATGTTCTGGCCTGGTTTCATATGAAGGATTGGTCACTGCCAGACAGGCTACCCATTCAGAGGGACTGCTGGACTGTTGGAAATGGGATGTCCTATCCATGGGCTAACAGGTTGTCCAGGAAGCAGTGGCTGCTGTTACTGCCTTTGGAGTAGTTTCCCATCCCTACTGAATGGCAGCGCTGGCCCAGGGCTTTAACTGGGTTGGTGGGATGTTCACGAGGACTCCAGCCTGCCATGGCTGTCTGGCCTGAGTCACACCACTCATTGTGCATTACCCACAGAACGGGTGTCAAGCAGCCGCTTTACACCACCGATGACCTCTTACTAAGCAGTGCACCGGGATCGGGAAAATGAGGCTTGATTTCCTGCTCCAGTCACTTCACTGCTCAGGGCCTCTGCCTCCCTCTCTAACACCAGGAGAGTAGCTCTCCTTTTGCCTCATTTGTCTCTCTGTTTTGTTCTCTCTCTGCAACCCGGATGGTCAGAGTAGGCTGGTGTCCTGGGTGAGCCAGAGACTGAACCGGGGGATAGACTGCCTAGCCCATCCCTGAGCACCTGAAGGCCAGTTTCCCAAGCCTGCTTGGCTTGTCTAATCCAATCAAACCCAGCCATCTTGTGATGCCACGTCTCCAAAGGGGACGCCCGCGAATGCAAAGCCACTGTGGGACAGAGTCAGTCGAGACAAAGCAGTTTTCGTCTCCTAAACAAAACAAACTCTCACATCAGCTTTTTGGCCTATAAGGGTAGGGCATGCCACAGATCAGGGTGGGGACCTGATAAATAATGCACAGTAACAAAACTGCCAGCCCCCGCCCTGCCCCCCCCCCCCCACTAATACCAGTATCCTGGATTTTCCACTTTCCAAAACACTCCTGGGTGATTCCGAGGACTCTTGGTCTGTCTCAGGTTTTGTACTGACATTGTTGTACTTGACAAAATACAGATGAATGTGGAGGATACTGAACTGACTAAACCAGAAACAGCTGACACCAGAGTGGATCCTCCAGTCAGAATCCAGAGCACCTTGGACTGACAAATCAAATGGTGCATTTCATTCCAGCTCCTAGTCATCAAGTGTCTGCATAAAATATAACTCCAAAACGCCAGCTCATAATTGGCAGCCTCATTAGAGAGGCCACGGACTGAGCAGGGATGGGGCTGAATTTCTTTCTCACTCCTCAAAGAGCTGTTGCCAGGTCTGGACTGAAGTGTTTTGTCCAGGCAGCATATGGGATACTTGCGTTGCCTCTGCTGGTGCTTTATGTGCTCTGGGAATAAACATGGGACTGCAATAGCTAGGGGCCATCACTCCTGCACCACGCATCAGTGCTGAGTGTATGCACACACACACACACGCATGGGTGGACACATGCACACATACACATACACACAGGCGCACACACACACACACACACACACATACACACACACTCATATATGAGCACACACGTGAATACACACATGCATACACATGGGCACACACATACATGCACACATGTGAGGATACATACTTACATGCATATGTGTGGATGCACACGCATACCCACACATGCATACATGCGACCACACATGCACACATGGGTCCACACATGAATACATGTGGGCAGACACATGCACATTCATCAGCACACGTGCATGTGCACACACACACACACACACACACACACACACACACACACAGAGGCTACATCTAGACTACATCCCTTTTTCGTAAAAGGGATGTAAATTAGACGTATCGCAATTGCTAATGAAGCGGGGATTTAAATCTCCCCCGCTTCATTAGCATAAAAATGGCTGCCGCTTCTTTTCCGCACGGAGCTTTGCCGGAAAAAAGCGCCAGTCTAGACGCTGATCCTGCGGAAAATAAAGCCTTTTCCGAAAGATCCCTTATCCCTCTCTGAAGTAAGGGATAAGGGATCTTTCGGAAAAGGCTTTATTTTCCGCAGGATCAGCGTAAATTAGACGTATCGCAATTGCTAATGAAGCGGGGATTTAAATCTCCCCCGCTTCATTAGCATAAAAATGGCTGCCGCTTCTTTTCCGCACGGAGCTTTGCCGGAAAAAAGCGCCAGTCTAGACGCTGATCCTGCGGAAAATAAAGCCTTTTCCGAAAGATCCCTTATCCCTTACTTCAGAGAGGGATAAGGGATCTTTCGGAAAAGGCTTTATTTTCCGCAGGATCAGCGTCTAGACTGGCGCTTTTTTCCGGCAAAGCTCCGTGCGGAAAAGAAGCGGCAGCCATTTTTATGCTAATGAAGCGGGGGAGATTTAAATCCCCGCTTCATTAGCAATTGCGATACGTCTAATTTACATCCCATTTACGAAAAAGGGATGTAGTCTAGACGTAGCCATACTGAATATGATGGAGGTAGAGGGAAGATGTTACTTAAGGACATTCTATCAGACTGAGTTCCCATGAAAAGGGCCAAAGTGAACAAACAACCTTACCGCATGGACCCCAGGCAAACTGCGCTGATGTCCATAAAGCAGCTAGCCCCCATGTCTCAGAGAGGAGGATGCCCTTCCTGCTTCTGTCGTTTTGTCCTCAGCACCTCAGCTCTTCCCAGGAGTGAGACAGGATGGTGGATGTTGTAGCTGAATGTATCTGAGGATCAATAATATCTGACCTGTTAAATAATTTAGCTAGAGTATTATCACAGGGAGAAAAGCTTTCGTCAACTTCTGTTAATGTGCCAAAGGCTGCAGTGAGGAAAGATTGCCATGGGGAGAAAACTGCTGTGTGGGAGTGCCTCAGAAATCGCTGCCCACTTCAGAACCCGCTTCCCCACCAGATGTGCTAGGACACACAAATGAAGATGAAGTATTTAGTCTTTACCAGTCCATCAAGTCCAGCTGCAAAATGAGGGAAATCACTGGCCATAAAGGCCTTGTCTACACTGGTATGTTCTGTTGCCAAGACTACCTTTTGTTGACAAAAGAGTGAGAGCGTTCACACTGCAATTCAACTTTTGTCGGGAAAAACACCCAGTTTTGGTGACAAAAAACTTCCAGCCCTGCGAGACCCATTTGTCTCTTCCCCTCCCTTTATTGTCAGCAAAGAGCCAGTGTGGACACTGCTGTTTGTTTTGTCGAGAGAACTGGCTTCTGCCAGTATCCTACAATGCCTGCCCTGATGTCTGTGCTCAGTGTTTTGTGATTTCTGCTGCCCTGCAGGCATGTGCCCCTCCCCTTCAAAGCTCCAGGAAGTATCTGACAGCTGAGTGAACTGCTCTATTTGGGGAACAAACAAATAGTAAATCATTGGAATGCCCTGTTCTGCCCTGATAGGAACACAGAGGCAGGCAGGCTGCTGCTTTTGGGGGGAGGACCAAAGGGACTGCTGTGCTGCTTTGACATTCCTCAGCATGCTTGGTAGTGTGGACGTTCTGCTTGTTATTTCAAAATAAGGGGAGTTATTTCGAAATAATTCCCTAGTGTAGACCAGGGCTTAAAGACTTACAGATTTATTAGGGCAGAAGCCTTTGTGGGTAAAACCTTTTCCATTAGATGAATAGGAGTGGAAATTAGAAGCAGGGGTATATATATGAAAGTACAACAAAAGAAAGTACAAGTTTGTTGTACTTTGATATATATACCCCTGACACTGTAATTTCCACTCCCATTCATCTGATGAAGTGGGTTTTACCCACAAAATCTCATGACCTAATAAATAAGTCTCTAGGCTATGTCAAGACTGCAGACTTCCCTGGAGGGGGTTCTGCAGTCTTGCCCTTCACACAGCCCTGGCCTCACAGGGAGTGGCTCCTGGGGTGTTTGTTGGGGGGAGGAAGGGTGGAAACCTCCCAAGGGCTCAGCCCCGCCTCCCTTTGATTCTCTGTTTTGTGTATTTCTTTGTCTCCTTCTGCAGGTGAGGGCCATCAACTCCAGCCTGCTGTGCAGGGTCATCCGCCTGGGAGACCTGGGCCTCATTGTGGCTGGATTTGCCACCCTGGGCTTTCCCATCTGCGGGGGAGTCATAGATAGAACCCACATCCCCATCCAGGCCCCAGAACATAGAGCCGCCGAGTACATTAATAGGAAGAGATATTTTTTGATGGTCCTGCAGGCCCTGGTCAACCACTGCAGACAATTTACAGACACTTTTGTTGGGTGGTCGGGGAGGGTGCATGACGCCTGCATTTTCAGAAACTCCAGCCTGTACCAGAAGCTGGAGGCAGGCACATTCTTTCTCCAGCATGACTTTGGGGTCGGGAACGTACAGATGCCACTGTGCATTGTGGGGGATGCGGCCTACCCCCTCATGTCATGGCTTATGAAGCCCTACACCAGCCACCTAGACCCAAGCAGGGACCGCATCCAGGCCGAATGTGCCTTTGGCCACTTGAAGGTGAGGTTCAGGTCCCTCCTGACTCACCTCAGTGTGGGGGGGCACAACATCCCCCAGGTGGTCTCAGCCTCTTGTGTTCTCCACAACATTGTGGAGACTGGGGGGAAGCCTTCCTTCTGGGATGGGGGGCAGAGGCTGGCCGGGAGGGAAGGCCCTTCAAGCAGCCATGCACAGCTGCCATCCATCAGGCTCATTAAGTGGGGGTGCGCATCCGGGAGGCCCTGCAGGAGAGTTTCTCTCAAGGACCCCAGTAACTCTCCCCAGGGCCTCCCCACTAGGGACCTGTGCCTTGCCCCTCCCCTTTCCCACAACAACCCTCCCTTCCCCCCTTTCCTGTACAGCCAATAAAACAACAGATGTGTGTTCAAAAACAAATTTGTTATTTTTTTTTTTAGAAAAAAACTGCGGATAGGGGGCTGAGAACCTGGATGGGAGAGGGAGGAGGGGGGCTCAGAGCTGGGTCTGGGAGTGGCACATGGTTGCGGCTGGAAGTTCCACCTTGGGTCTGGGGACCTCAGGGCGACCGCAGGGATGGGGAGGCAGGGACAATAGGGGGATAGGCAGGAGGGGGGCTGGAGCAGGGTCAGGCCTGGCAGAGGTAGGGAGGGGAAGGGTCAGGCATGGCAAGGGAAGGAAGAGCAGGCATGGCAGCACCCTGCGTCCATCCTCCCCCATCCCACAGACAAACAGGCAAGGGAAATGTCTGGCCACACTGGGATCCTAAGGGCGGGAGAGGGGCCTGGAGCAGCCTGGCCTTCCATCAGGGCCGCACACACATCTGCGCCTGGCAGCGCTGTCCCCAGGAGTGGGTGATGCCTCTAGTGGGCAGGCATGCCTATGTGTGGCACTCCTCTGTGTGTGGGCATGCGTGCCCCCTTGTCCCCAGCCTCCTTCCAGCAGTGGCTGCTGGTGGGAGGGCGTCCCCACTGGGGGTCAGACGTATATGTGACCTCCCCAGAGCCTGTGAGCAGGAGCCCAGGGGTGCTCCGGGGCTGCCTTCTGGGATTGCATCGTGCAGACTGGTGCTACATGTGCATCCACGTGCACAAACTGCAGCACGAGGGCTAGGCTGACAAGGCCAAGCGACAATCGCACCCCAGCCCCTCAGCGCCCGCCTCCCCCGCCCTGTGTGTGTGAGACAAACTAGGAGCACTCACCTGACGAGCCCTCCCCAGCCTCAGGGGATGCCTGGGCGACATCTAGGCCCTGGGGTACCGGCTCCAGGCTGAGGGTGATGGTGCTGTCCATCTCTTCCTCCTCCTCCATCTAGTTGTCATCCTCCTCCTCCTCCTCCTTGTCATCTGGTACCCCCAGGCGGGCAACGATGGGTGTCTCCAGGCCCGAGTCCATGACCAGGGGTGGGGAAGGGGCTGCCCTGGCCCCCAGGATGCAGTGAAGCTCATTGGAGGAGGGGCAGGAGTGGGGTTCTGTCCCAGAGCAAGAGCTGCGCTCCCTGGCCATGGTGTAGCCCTGCCGAAGCTCCTTCACCTTGCTCCAGACCTGCTCAAGGCTCCTGGGGTGGTGGCCCCTTGTGGCCAGGGCCTCAGCCATCCAGCCTTAGATGTCAGTGTTCCTTCGTCTGGAGTGGAGATCCTGGAGGGTCCCCTCTTCACCCCAGACCTCCAGGAGGACCAGGATCTCCACCCCAGACCGGGACGTCACTTGTCTTTTAGTGTCAGGCTCCAGGGAGCCCTGGGCATGCTCCTGGGGAGGGCCAGGGGAATTGAGGCTGGGCTGTGGGTGCCAAGGATTGTGGCAGTATGAGCCACGTGGTGAGATGCAGCTCCCAGGGCCGGCTTCCTGCCACAAGCCTTGTCCCAGGTGTCTGCAGCTTTAAGAGCTGGCAGGAGACAGGAACTGTAGAGTTGTGATGAGTGTGAATGGAGTGGCCAGCAGGGCACCTGTGAGATTTCTAGGAGGTCTCTTTTTTTGACAGAACTCCCTCTTCCATGTCCACACATGCCTTTTTCCGAAAAGCTTTCTTGGAAAAGGCATTATTCCTCATAGAAAGAAGTTTACCGCCGTTGGAAAAAGTCCTCCATTCTTTTGACTTTTTGTTAAAAGAACGCAATCGCAATTGGATGCAAGTATTGCTTTTCTGGAATAACACCCGTTATTCCGGAAAAACGCTGCAGTAAAGATGTACCCCACAGTGCCATAGGACTCCTCGCTGTTTTTGCAGATACAGACTAACACAGCTACCCCTTTGGGACTTATCCCTATGCTGGTGATAATGTATCTCTCATGGGGTGGCAAGATCAGTTGGGGATTGTATGAGAACTGACTCTAGCCATTGGTCCAAACTCAGGTCAGAGTCACACCCAAATGTAGCCACTATTCCTGACACCTTCTGGCCAAGTCATAAGGTCAAGGTCCTAGTTGCTCATTAAAGAGGACTTCGTGCTTTCTGCAAGGTTGGATTGATGGTCCTGGTGTCCTGGCTAATGACCACTTTTCTTCCCCTCTTCCTCTCAGGGCTAGTGCTGCTGGGCACTGTTTAGACTACTGCAGAAGAAACGACATTTGAGTAGTGGGTAAGGACAACTCTGTCCTGTGTGACCCTTACCTGCTATGAAATTTGACCCCTAAGCCATTCTGAGCTCCTCTGCTGAAAATGTTTTTAAGGTACCTGCTACTATGTATTTATTCCCATTTTGGTGTGCACATTTTCAGGCCCCTCTGCATTTTCTGTTTCCAGCTGAGGACACAGTAAAATATCTCACGGAAGGAAGGCAGTTTTCTGAACCAGGTGGAATGGGCACATTTGGGACAGCATCTGTTCTCCTGAGCTTTGCAGATCAAAGAGGTGTGGCTAGGTATCTAAGACTTGGGATTGCAATTATACTCTAACCTTGTGGGTATCGCACTCCTCCACGCAAGACCTACTGACTGCCTAACCCAAGGTGACAGGCCTGCATATTGGCTGGCAAGGGGAACTGATAGAAGTTCCCTGTGGTTCCTACAACTGGTGCAACTACCATGTAAAAATGTCTGGTCAGATCTCTGAATCCACAGGGTGGGTCTGGCCCTGGAGGGGTCGGGGGGAGGACTTCAGCACTGAGGCTGCATAGAAAGAGGGGTGTTGTCGTTGATATGCAGGTGCCTGGGAGCAGCCAGGGTTATGAGGGGCTACTCTCATTCTACCCAGTACTCTATTGCTGAGCTGACGCACAGGAGCTGTTTAGTTTGATGCTGCTGCATAGGAGAAAGCTGGGGCATGGCATGGCTGCATCCAGAGAACAGGAGGCAAAATTCTGTTCCCCAAGTTTTTGGTGAAGATGCGTTTTTGGCTGTGAAGTCCTCCTGGTGAGTCTGTTTGTTGCTGGAACAGGAGAGAGGGCATGCACAGTATGGGGGCAGGGGGGGAAGGAGGGTGAAGTTTATCCATTTATAATGCTGCAGGGAGTTACATTTAATTCTGCCGAAAGCACAGCCTGGAGATTTTGAGAAAATCCCTTCAATCAATTCCCTTGGCACAATCTGCTCGGTCAGGCTCTCGGCTCAGGGACCCCCCTGACTTACCTCCCCTTGGCCCGGGGGTTTGAGCCTGGCAGTGCCTGAGAGCCGCAGACTGGGCAAACAGCACTTTCACATGGCAAGCAGTGTTATTGAGTATCATGCCACCCAGTGTGCCCCTCTCTCCCGATGCCTGCCACTATCCCCTCCGGCTGCCTTCATGCCTGGGCTGAGTGGTTGTCCAGTCTGACCTTCAGGCCTTCTTCAGGGTGCAGGGACTCCCCCCAGCTCTGTGTGCTCAACAGCCACCCATACTGCATGCTGTTCTCCCTGGGATGCACACATCCTAGGGTCACAGGAACTGCCATGTGGATCTCCAGCTCTGTGCCCTGTCACCAGCAGCAGCCGGTCAGCGTTCACCATAACCATTGCCTACTAACTTGCCCCGGTGCAAGATTCTGCTCCTCCACTCCATACACACACAGTAAGTGGCTGGCTCCCTTTTCAGCCTTTCCACAACCTGCTAAAGAGTGAAGCACAGATGGCCCCTTGGAGGCCCATATGAACTACATTGGTGGCCTCAGCTGGAATGGAAGGAAGGTCCTTGAGCCAAGGTCTGTGTCCTCCTCCAGACTCTGTACAGTGCTGAGTGCCAGCAGGAGCCCAGAGCATAACTGTGACAATGGGGCCAGCTCTCACGGCCCTGAGATCTCATGTGTTTGCCTGGGGAAATCGGAGGAGGAACTGAGTCAGGAACTCAAGTCTTGTCCCTCGGGAGGCTTCCCCCTTAGGCCTCTGGCCTGCAACTGACTTCATGCCCTAGGCCTTGCGAAGCTGTAGCTCTAGCAACCCTGGAGTCGGGAGCCCCGATACAGGGCCAGGACTCCCCGTGCCTGTGTGAGACCAAACTCACCAGCCAAGGTGCTTTCAGAGGCCAGTGGGGCTGGGAAAGGCTGCCTCAGGTAGCTGAGGAGGCTGGCGGCCCCTCCTTCCATGGCCTCTGAAGAGCTCTGGGCTTTGATGTGAAAGCGATGTTGTTCCTCTGACATGGTGGCTAATTAAGCCAAGAGGATCTGTAGCAATTACCAGCCCCTGGGAGAGCACTTCACACCGGCTCTAATTTGTGCTATTCTCAGCAGGCCCAGGGCCTGCTGTTCAGGCCCGTGATGGACAGGCTGCAGCCTCTGATTTTCCACAACAAATTTACTCTGGCGCATTGCCTCTCGCTCCTCACAGACGCTTGGCAGCACATGCAGGTGGCTTCACTCTCCTGTAATCCAGCTTCCTACCTCCCCAATTCTGCCAGAGCCAGGGACAGAAGCACTTCCTCTGCACTTCCCAGAGGCTCAGACCCCAGCTAACTACAGGGCAGGCAATTGCATGAGCATCGGTGCTCTACTCACTCTGCAACCTAAACCTCGCCTACTGCTGTTTGCTTCTTGTCCTATCCTCACAGGTCATGGAGAACAATTTTTCTCCCTCCTCCTTGTAACATCCTTTTAGATACTTGAAAACTGCTATCATGTCTCATAGAACACTAGAACTGGAAGGGACCTCGAGAGATCATCAAGTCCAGTTCTCTGCTCTCACAGCAGGACCAAGCACTGTCTAGATCATCCCTGACAGGTGTCTGTCTAACCTGCTCTTAAATATCTCCAGGGATGGAGATTCCACAACCTCCCTAGGCAATTTATTCCAGTGTTTCACCACCCCGACAGTTTTTTCCAAATGTCCAACCTAAACCTCACTGGCTGCAATTTAAGCCCATTGCTTCTTGTCCTATCATCAGAGTTCAAGGAGAAGAATTTTTCTCCCTTCTCTCAGTCCCCTCTCAGAGTTATCTTTTCCAAACTTAACAAGCCCAGTTCTTTTACTCTTCTCTCATAGCTCATGTTTTCTAGACCTTTAATCATTTTTGTTGCTCTTCTCTGGTATCTTCTCCAAATTTTTCTTGAAATGTGGTGCCCAGAACTGGACACAATACCCCAGTTGAGGCCTCATCAGTGCAGAGTAGAGCGGAAGAATGACTTCTCATGTCTTGCTCACAACACTCCTGTTAAGGAATTCCAGAATCATGTTGGCTTTTTCTGCAACTGTGTCACACTGTTGACTCATATTTAGCTTGTGGTCCACTATGACCCCCGGATCCCTTTCTGCAGTACTCCTTCCTAGACAGTCGCTTCCCATTCTGTATGTGTGAAATGGATTGTTCCTTCCTAAAGTAGAGTACTTTGCATTTGTCCTTATTAAACTTCATCCTATTTACCTCAGACCATTTCTCTAGTTTGTCCAGATCATTTTGAATTATGGCCCTATTCTCCAAAACACTTGCCACCCCTCCCAGGTTGGTATCATCTGCAAACTTAATCATTGTACTCTTTATGCCAATATCTAAATCGCTGATGAAGATATTGAACAGAACCAGCCCCAAAACAGACCCCTGTGGAACCCCACTTGTTATGCCCTTCCAACATGACTGAGAACCATTAATAACTACTCTCTGAAAACAGTTATCCAGCCAGTTATGCACCCACCTTATAGTAGCCCCATCAAGGTTGTATTTAAAGGGCCTGTGGCTCAAGCTGCTCCCATGGCCAAGGTAGCAACAACAGCAGCCATGACTCCAGAGCCCTTTTAAATTGCTAGATCCCAGGGCAGCTGCCCCCTTTGCCCGCTCCCCCATGTTGGTGTCTCTGGAAAGGGGTCATTCCTGTCTCTTTGTTTTGTTGTGAGTTCTCTGGGGCACAGCCAGCCTCTAGTTGTGTCTGTGCAGCAGTTAGCCCAGCGGGCATCTCAGCCAGACCCTCCAAGTCCTGCTACCCTATAACACCAACAGTGCAAAGCCAATGCTCCTAGGCATAAATCCCACTGCAATGCCATCACAGCTAGCTCACCTCAGTGGGAATCGGGCCTGTGCAAAGACTGCAGCATGCTGCTTTAATAGGCTTGATTGTCATTGCTTTCATACAGAAAGAGAGGACAGGGCCTGTATCTCGCTCACACCAGGTAAATCTGGAGCCAGTTCACCACAATCAGTGGACTCAAACCACTTTAAGTGAGACCAGAGTTGCTGTTTACATAGCACTGCAATGTCCATTTAAAGGCCCCATTTCATTTTTAGAAGTCCAACACCTATTCTGCTACATGTCCCAATCAATGCCTAGTTCTGCGTCCCACCCACCATGGGTCAGAAAAGGGCTGGGGCAGAGCAGAGCCCAAATGTCTTTGCTGGATGTGATGTAACCTGTTAGGATAAACCAGAGATCAGCCACCTCTGAGCAGCGCAGAGCTGACAGTTGAAAAATCCACAAAATAAGCACAGAAGACTCTAGAGAGAGAGATTTGAAAAACAAATGCCCATCCCATGTGTGATTAACTCTACATTATCTAGCCATCCATTACATGTTCATTGGTTATTTCCTTAATATGCACACATGATGCACCTTTAAAGGTGACCTGCACAAGATTTTTTTAAGTGTATTTAAGATTGAGAAGGAGGAACAAAGGCTGTAGCTGACTGCTGTTAGCCCAGATAATAACAATCTCCCTAGACAATTTTGAGACAAAGTAGCTCCTTGAGATAGAGTTTTCTTGGTTTCCCTACCAGAAAGCAAAAAGATCTGTGAGTCATTCAGACCTCACAGTTCCTTCATCAGCAGCCCCTGTTTCTGTCAAGAAGCAGGACCAATATCATAACCCTGAGGTGACTAATCTCTCATCTGAAAAGATTCAAAGAGTGGGTTGGCAGAATGTGTCTCAGCCAATGGGTGCCTTCACATTGTTGGGTAGAATAGCTGTAACATGGTTTTCTCAATGAGAGATTAGTAATATCAGGTTATGATATTAGTCCCGCTCCCTGATTGGGTAGTTCCAGAACCTTCCAGATGGCTTGTGGTGTGACTTTCTTGCAATATGGTCAAGCTACCATCAGCCACGCCTCCGCAAACAAAGGGCCTCCCACAAATGTTCACAGTTGGTGGCCTTAGAGTTGGTGTTTTGTTTTGATGGGCTTAGTGTTGACCGTTGGGAGAGGGAACCTGAACTGCGTGTGGGGCCTGGAGGGCCAGTGTGCACCAGAGGGCTCAATCCATCAGTATCTCGGATTGAGCCCTCTGGTGGGCTGGCTGAAGGGTTTTTTGAATGGGATGGTCACAGAGGCAGGGAGCTGTCCATCAGGGGGCTTTGAGAAGCAGTAAGTCCCTGCTGTGAGATTTAACTGATGCCTGTCTAGGCCTTCTGCCTATACCATTAAAATTCTCCTTATCTTTGTTCCTTCAGAGACATTGTCTTTGGGATGGTTCTTGGGTGGAGGGTGGGGGGGGGGGGGGGACAGAAGGCCTAGACAGGCATCAGTTAAGTCCCACAGTGGGACTTAAATGGAGCCTAAACTTTATGCTGGCCTCTACCAGGGTGACTCTCTCCCTAACTGAATTGAGAGGGTCCCTTTGTCCTGCTATGGCCTGTCCCCTCTATGGCCTAGGCTGTCTGGTACCAGCTGGCTTCTGATGAGCAATTTCTATCCAGCAGCTATCGGGAGGGAGCTGTTGGAACTTGTGGCACCTGTGACCTCTCCCTCCCAGTTGTGCTGCCATTTTGGCTCATGTGGAAGATGGTTATTAAACTGAGAAGGTGCAGTCGCTGTGTTGCACAGAGCAGCAGCGAGAGGCCAGGCTGAGCAGCACTTTGCGCTGGATCCCTCTCCAGAGGATTTGCCAAAGCCTGAGATGAAAGAGGAATGTGGGACCGGGTTGTTTGTCAAACTGATTTGGTAGCACAGCCTGATGTAGGGGTAGGGCCTATGGCCATGAGACAAATTGCTCTGTGAAGCGAATGGCACATGCCGGTATCTTTCATCTCTCTCCCAAGAGGCGCTGGGGTCAGCTGCAGCATGTGGCCAATGTGGGAGCAGCCAGCAGCCAGCTGTGTCATCTCACATTGTGCACAGAGAGGGGCTGAGGGGCCAGGCAGTCTGGACAGAGCCACGTGACACCCTGGCTCCAAATCCCCCTGCTTTACGGGGAACAGGAATAATAATGGGATGCCCAAAGAGATCCGGTTTAATCTCCTCATTGCCCTGTCATGCTGCGACCCTGTGGTCAGGGAGCGCTGCTAAGGCAGTGCAAAGGAGTGACACAGTCTCAGATCACAGCATGCAGTTATATGCACCTACCTTGTCTCCCCAACACCCTTAAACCCTCCTGCTGCTCCCCTCCTATTGGCCAGAGTGACAACAGCGCATGTCAGGCAGTGCAAGAGGCACAAGTTGTAGGAAGAAAAAAAGCCAGCAGAGGGATGGGGAACTACTTTGGATCAGGGGCCGCTGGCCCACAGAAAAATCAGTCAGGAGCCACACACAAGTGAGAACTAACCCCCCCCCCAAAAAAACCCACAAAAAACAAATAAACAAAACCCTCCTGACTGAGGAGCAGAAAGGCACTCCTCACATTCCCCTCACACAGCAGAGACTAGAAGGGGCAGTAGATCTTATGGCACCCGCTAGGCTCTAGGGTGGGGTCAGAAATGAGGGATTCAGTGTGTAGGAGGAGGCTGCTGGGAAGCAGGCTTGGGGTGTGAGGTCTGGGCAGCAGAGAGGGTGACAGAATGGATTAGGGGTGGAGGGGAGCAGGAGGTAGGGTGCAAGAGTGGAGTGGGGGTGCAGGGTCTGGGTGGGAGGGCGAGCTGCAGGGCTGGAGCACCAGCTAAGCTCCCTGATGCTGGGTGAGAGCCCCAGCCTGGAGGCCAGAGCCAGGCAAGCTGGGGGCTGCATCTGACCCCTGGGCCCTAAGTTCCCCAAGCCTGGTGTAATGGCAGGTGGGTGTAGGCATTGGAATGGGGAAGGTATGCCGACTGAGGAAGGGAGGAAGACGAATGGTACCTGCATGGGCTGCCTACTGACAGATCGACATCTAACCCTCCCTGAGAGGAGCTGGTGCCTTCGTCACCCATGGACATCAAAGGGCTGGTTAGAAGGTTTTGACTGAAAAGCTTCAAATGGCCTTTTTATTTTTAAAGTAAGGGTGGGAACCGTTACTTTAAAAAAAAGTTTTAAAAATCAGTTGGCACCTTTAAATTGCTGTTTCAGTGGAACACCCAGCTGGGAAATGTCGAGAAAGCCTTTCAAATCAGAAATGTGAAAATTCCCATCCTCCCATCAATGGGTCAGGTTCAACCCCTGCAAACTGGGAACGCCAGCTCTATGTCATTACAAACTATAGAAGTGTTTTCCCAGCCGTCCTGCTCAGCCCCTGCGCCTACCTTGGCGATGGACACACAAGACGTGGCCTTCCCATGGCCTCCCCAGCTGCCCTTGCAAAGTTGCTTTCCCCAGCACTGTTTGCATTCAGCATGTTGCACCAGAAAGTGAATCCCTGCTCATTTCTATTCTGAGATCTGTAACATGAGCCACCTCTAATGGCTTGTCATGTCCTTGTCATATCCCAGTGGACTAATGTGTTCCTACCAGATTCCATGTGGCCTGACATGTGCTATCTAATTAACCTCTTGGCGCTGATGGCGGGTCCATAGCTCCTGCTGTTAGCGCTAATGCATTTTGCATTAGAGTGTCAGGGTGGGAATTCCTGCCTCCTGACACCGGGGGAATGGGGGGATGTTCACTTGGGCCACTGGATGACCTGAGCCATGCCACAGCTCCCCTGAAAGATGTCAGAACAATGCACTCCTAGGCCAGCAAGGCGGGCAGCCTGCACTCAGCAGGAGGCAGGAGATGCAGGCGTTCATGAGACACAGGCGCCTTTCTTGGTGCTAAAATGCTTGTGAACAAAGCCTCTGGATTCCATCTTTACCAGCAGAGGAGGAAAAGGTGCCCCAGAGCTTCTACTGCTGCTGATGGGAAGTGGGCTTTTTCCTGGGAAGGTGCCGATATCTTGGGGAAGTCATGTGGTGAGCACTCCAGGAACAGGCGCGTAGTAGGTCCTGTGACTGGAGTTAAATCTCTCTCAGTGCTAGCTCACTCTTTGCACTGCCTGGTTTCCCTGCCCTCTGCTTTCAGGGCATCATGCTCTTTCCTTTCCCTTCAAAGACTTTGTGGGTAATGAAGGTGACTTTTCCCCAGAGCTCCTGGGCAGAGGAAATTGGAATGTCATAGAATGGAGGGTTTTCCCACCAGACCCCATCCCCTTCTCTGGCTGCAAGCCTCTTCATATGAACGCAATTTCCATGAAGAAAGGAAAAATAATGGAGCATGCCAGCTTGTCTTATTAGCTCAGGGATCACATGGCTGTAGCCATAAAAAAATTAAAAACAACGAATGGTCCTGCAGCACCATTTATGTGGTCATAAAGTTCATACTCAGATCAGAGACAAGGAGGACCATTCTCGCAGAACTGGGAGGCAAAATCAAATCAGTATCTTAGCTGCCTGTGTACAAATGCAAGGAGTATGGAGAATAAGCAGGAAGAACTTGAAGTGCTAATAAATAAACACAGCTATGACAGTTGGTGTAGTTAGTGGATTTACTGCTGTGGTGTCCTCATAGGTCTCGGGCTCCGTCGATGATGATAGCCAGAAGGCTGCTTGAGTGTGTGCTCAATGATGTGGGCCCAATGACCACACCAGACTCTGAGAGGGCCCCCAAAAATCACAAACCAGATAAGGATTGAAGGTGCCAGGCCAGGTTTATTGTTAAGCGAAGTACAGTAACAGTTGTCAGTAGACTCTACTGAACCACTATACATATGTATTTGCCACAATGGAATGATTCCATGAGTGGGAAATTTCCACTGCCCCCTACGTCATACAAAGACTGTCCCCCCAAGACACCACCTTACATACAGGTACAAACAAATCACACCTCACTACTGACGTTGTCAGGTTACCACCCTCTGACACTACTTAGATACCACCCATCACCCTGTACCTCGTGGTTTGATTAGATCATCTCTATCCATCATGCTGTCATTTTAGACCCTTTCCTGAACCTGGGTCTATATCTGTGAGGAGTGGGTACCAAGGTCTTTTTTCATGAGCTGGTGGTACCATGTGATTTCAACTTATGATCAATACCAATTACTGTTCTGCACCTGGGCCTATTACCAATTAGTGTTTTGCACTCTCAGCCCTGTTTGTGCCAAGTTCTGTGGGCTGGGGCCTGCCTCTTGCTCACAACTTAGCTTTGTTTTATGTTAGTCATGTTTTGCCCATTGTTAGCTAGGCCTCAGGCCTCAGACCAGGCCTGTGCTGCATTGACTTATGTTTTAGGCCTTCATCTTAGTACAGTTAGGGTTGCCAGGTGTCTGGTTTTTGCCAGGACAGTCCAGTAAGTGCGTCTTCTGTCTGCTAAAAAAGAAAACACAGAAAATACTGAACATGTAAAATGGCGGGGGGGGGGGGTTGTCTTATATATTAAAAATGAATAGACTTGGACTGAGGTGGAAATGGACATAGGAGAAAGTCTTGTTGGGAATCTCTGGGTTAGGTTAAAAGGGGTAAAAAACAAGGGTGATGTCACGCTAGGGGTCTACTGCAGACCAGATGGAAGAAGTGGATGAGGCTTTTTTTAAACAACTCCCAAAATCTTCCAAAGTGCAGGATTTGGTGTTGATGGGAAACTACAACTATTCAGACATATGTTGGGAAACTAGAACAGCAGAACACAGATTATCCAATAAGTTCTTGGACTGCATTGGAAACAATTTTTTATTGGGAAGTGATTGTCTAGGAAGGAGTACTGCAGAAAGGGATCCAGGGGTCATAGCGGACCACAAGCTAAATGGGAATCAGCAGTGTGACACTGTTGCAGAAAAAGCCAACATGATTCTGGGATGCATTAACAGGTGTGTTGTGAGCAGAAAACGAGAAGTCATTCTTCCGCTCTACTCTGCACTGCATAGGCCTCAGTTGGAGTACTGTGTCCAGTTCTGGGCTTCACGTTTCAAGAAAGATGTGGAGAAACTGGAGAAGGTCCAGAGAAGAGCAACAAAAATGATTAAAGTTCTGGCGAACATGACCTATGAGGGAAGACAGAAAGAATTGAGCTTGTTTAGTTTAGAAAAGAGAAGACTGAGAGGAGACATGGCAGCGGTTTTCAAATCTCTAAAAGGGTGTTACAAGGAAGAGGGAGAAAAATTGTTCTCCTTGGCCTCTGAGGATAGGACAAGAAGCAATAGGCTTAAATTTCAGCAAAAGAGGCTGAGGTTGGACGTTAGGAAAAACTCCTAACTGTCAGGGTGGTGAAACACTGGACTAAATTGCCCAGGGAGGTTGTGGAATCTCCATCCCTGGAGATATTTAAGAACAAGTTAAACAGACACCTTTCAAGGATGATCTAGATGGTGCTTGGTCCTGCCTTGGAAGCAAGGGACTGGACTTGATGATCTCTCAAGGTCCCTTCCAGTGCTAGTGTTCTATGATTCTGTGATTCACTACTGGCAAAGTTGTGTGTGTGCATGCATGTGCGTGTGCATGCATGTGTGTGTGCATGTGTGCATGTGCGTATATGCGTGTGTGCATGTGTGTGCTAGCTGCATGTATGTGAGCGTGTGCATGTGAATGTGCGCACAAATGCATGTGTTTATGTGTGTGAGTGTGTGTGTGCATGTGTGTGTGTGTGTGCGCGCACACACACAGATACATTGAGTTTAAGGCCAGGTCTGACTTCTAGGATATCGCAGACCCCTAACTCTCCCCCAGTTACCTCTGCACTAAGTCCAATTACTGAAGTGTGGATGTGGAGCTCCATGGGTGTATATGTGCGTGGGAAGAATTAGGAGATTGATAAAAAGTGAAACATGTCTTCCCCTGGCCTTGTGTTCTTCGCCAAACTGCTGAAAGACTCCTGCAGTCAGCAAATGATGAGCACTGTTCACCAGTGCTTAAGAAGTGACCATCTCTGTTCTTGCACACAAACCCTGGGAGCACGTAACTCTCTCACACACACACACACACACACGCCCTCCATTCCCACTTCCATCATGACCACTCCCTTCCCATGCCCCAGTCTTTACTAGGACACTCAAGAATTGTCTTTTCTCGGACATATTTTGGTTTTCAGCTGTGGCATTTGCCCAGTGCAGAACATGGCCCTCAGAGGCAGCATTGCTGGTAAGTCTTCATCAGGCCCGTAGCCAACAGCGTTCCTGTCACATCGTAGCCCTTCATGCATCATTCCTACTGTGGAACTCTTTGGCTAGGACACACGCAGTCCATTACCCTGACAAACCAGCTGCATATGCCCAACAGATTTGTAAAAGCTGAACTCTGGCAAGATACAGGCCTCCTCCAGACACCAGCTCCCCAGCCCATTCACACAGCCTGCGTTGCACTCTAGGTTTGCCTTTGTCCTTCTCAGAGTTTGCCCATGCCACAGATGTGCTCCTTGGTCTCTGGAGCCAACCAGCATTGAACAAGGGCATGGGGCCAGCAGCTGGGACAGGACTGTCCCTTTTCCTTAGGTCCTAGGGCAACGCCCACAGCACAAACTGTTCTTGTGGGATTTCCTGTGGGCTCTTTCTGATCCCACAGGCTTGGCTGCCATTTGGCTAAGGATTGGCTGAGCTTTTGGCTCCTCAGCCTCATTGGTGTTTCTCAGGTTCGCCCTCCCGGAGCCATGCACCAAGCAGGGGGGTCCCAGACTCCAAACCCTCCCCCAGGTTTTTGATTCAGGCAGCTGGAGAGGTTAACATGTGTATCAACCAACAGGGCTCGGGCTGGCTCTCTGGGTCTTGGGGCTTCAGGTGCTGGAGGATGCTTACAAACCCAGCCCGTGATAAAAGATTAGCATAAGCATCAGTGTCCCAGCTTGCTTGTTTAAACATTTCACCCTTTGGCACAGATCTGGGGGCTTCAATTAAATCACACAGTGACTTTCCCCTCAGTGCAGAAGGGACCCAAATAAACAGCTAGATAGATAGCTACCCTCTTTGATTACAAGACCCAACTCTGCTAGCTTCATTCTCCTGAGATCTAGATTCACTCACTAATCAATTGAATAATGATGACAAACCTTAGACAAGCAATGCAGTCTCTTCACAAACCAGGGCAGGCATTTTATAACCCAAAAGACAGGATGACTTCTGGAAGTGTCATGACCCTATGAACTTGACTGAATTCCTCACCCAGCTCTAGAGAGTCAGCTACAATGTGCACAGAGAGGAATTAAAAAAAAAAACGAATAGAAAACAAGTCAAAATAAAATAGACTTGTTACAAGGAAAGCAACCTTACAAACAACACTGCAATGATTCAATTAATGAAGCAGTTAAGCATATAATATTGTTAAGCAAAGCAAAACAGTCTTTTGATGTGTTAATCATACTTGTACCAAGCTAAGATAATTCAGATAAAAGGAACAAAATAAATCTTATTCCCCCAGATGCTGAAGAATGCCAACCGCACATAGATGCCACTCTTGGTATTATTATTATTATTTCTATTAGCCAGTCATACGTCAACTTTAACTAATGTCTCCCACTTGCCACACATATGCCAGCAGGCTTCTAGGGTTTCCAGACCTGGCATGAGTATCAACAAGCCAGATTCTGTTGTGTCTTGCCAATGTAAGTTGGGGGCAGCCCCACAGAAGCTTGCATAGTTTCTTCCATTCCATTCTTGGGTCTGGCTGAGTTACATTTGGTGCATGATCTAGACCAGGGCTACTCAACTTTGGCAGTCCCAGGGACTACAATGATACTTACAGTACGTGCCAAGGGCCGCAACTTAAATGCAAATATATATGCAAATAGCTTCTTTCACACTGACGGGCAGGAATACGAAGATTAAGGCAAGACTGCACAACACACAGGCCCCATTTAAGTCAGTTCTGCTGATATTAATCAAATGCAATGCTTAACCAATTTCCCCCCATATGACAGCCATTTTAATGAGCAATGACAGTCCAGGAATTATCAACAAAAGACCATTATATGGACTCGCCGTTGCGGACCGTGTTCCCAGTGGAGGTCGTGTTCAAAGGATCTCATCTTCAGGCTGAATGTTGAGCCCCATGTAAACCCAAACCGCACCACGGGCCGCAAACAAACGGGACACGGGCCGCATGTGGCCCACGGACCATGTGTTGAGTAGCCCTGATCTAGAATCTAGAGAGGTTTTTAAACTAGGGGTCATGCCCCAGTGGTGGAATGTCGGGTGCTGGATCTCATTGCTGCAGGGGGATTAGGTGAGCAGTGGGGGGTGCTAAGCACCTGGGGATGCTGTGCATTCTGTCAGTGCTGGCACTCCAGGTGGCAAGTGACCCGCAACCAGACTTTGTTCGGTGGTTTTTATCTTGATACCCTTTTTGTAAGTTAAACACACAAAATGCCCGTGTTCTTTTGTTCTGCTCCCAACCCGGGTCCATACCCTGCCTGCAGCTATTTATAAGGCCTTTGATTTGTCTGATGAAAGCCAAAAGGAGCTCAGCTGCAGAAGCCCAATGAAGAGCGGGGACTTCTGTCATTCCCAGGGTCTTGGCTTTGCATGTCAAACACGTCTCTAACTTTATTTCAATTTCATTTAACCAAAGCAATTTCTGAGTAGCCCAGGGTCTCCAGCTGACAGTACCAAGTAAGGCCTTTTCTCTTTAATTTTAGACAGAATGTTCTCCCAGTGAGAAAGAACTAATATTGCAGATCTCAGGCAGAAACTGCCCCTGGCTTTGCCCAAAAATAAATAAATAAATATAGGGGATAAAATAAAATGCGTGGCTTTGTGCCCATAGTGACAGTGGAAAGAAGCTAGCGAGCTCCCCAAAGAGCTGCTTTTGTTAGCTATGTGCAGCACCTCCCAGGAGCCCTAGACTGCCCTCCCCTCCTTGGCCTTCATTTTAAGGGCACCGGGAGCTGTTAGTATCTCAGCATCCACTGCTGTAATCTTGGCAGGATTTGCATTTTGAGCACTCTTCCATTAAACCACCGAATCATTAGGGTGCATAATGTGTGTGCATTTTAAAAGGTTGATATGCTTCCCTTTAAATGAGTTAATCAGAGGCTGTGTATTTGTTTTATGTCAGCTGCTTTGCGAGGCTTTGGTCTTCTGTAGACAACATTAGCCAATGTCATGTTCCAAACTCTCACGTTCTTCATGTGCCAGTTTAGTTTTCTCGCTAGAGGCCAGCAGCTCAGACCTGGGATGGGCTGTGGGGTTACTTGACATGGCACCAAGAGGCAAGCCACAGGTGGTGATGGAATTCCTGCCCACCCTGGGTTGGATCCAGCAACAGTGCCTGCACCCCCACTCTGTCCAGGCCCTCGCTTTGTCAGTGCATGGGGCTATTTCTGCTTCTGTGACCTGCTCAGTCTTTGGCTTCTTCACTAAGACTGCCAGCTGGCACCTCCCTGCTATGGTGGCTTTGCCTATGAGATGGACACTGGTCCAGTAGGCCACTAAATGGCCACCAGCTAGCAATGGCTGTGGGTTGTTTGTCAGTACCTGAACCTGCTATCAGGCAAGGGAAAACTTGCTGTTCCATAGCATCCTGCTTGCCTGTCCGGCCTCTCTAGGATACTCCCAGTCGATTGTGTTTATTTGTACTTATTTTATTTCCACTCAGGTGTAAGTGGGAATCTGTCTTGGATCAATGGCCCATCCAGCACAACTGCCTGTCTCTGCCAACAGCTGGAATGCAGTGCCATCTCTCCCTAGAGATAAAGGCTGGGAAGGAGGCTGCTGTTAGCTATTTTCTGATGACACTTTTTAGATATGAGTGTGTGTTGGAAAAAAGCAGTCTAGATAAAGGATTTTTTTTCCCAACCTCCCTAGCCACCATTCCTCTGTCTAACTCACCGCTCTTGTTCTGTTCTAGCCTGAGTCCTACGCAGCAGCCAACATGAGGAGTAGGTATGAGATCAGGAATGATTTTCTGGAGACAAAAACATCCTTTGCTGCACCATGGCCAATTAGCAATTGTTGTAGAGAGACGAGGTTCGCAGTCTTACTAGCACTTGCTACGTCTGTTGCCTAATTGCCAGTGATATGGCTCTACGTAACCAGAAAGGAAAGGGTGCACTTCCCCAATGGTATATCTCACCTATTCTCCAACCTAGCTGGGCCACACCCCTGCAGTGCATTCTCTTTACATTCATCCAAGGCCCAGCAATCTCCGGTGTGACAGCCGGTTCCCATTGTGTATTCTCCGGAGGCCAGGCTCTCTGTCGGGTCAGTGCTGGGCAGGGTCTTTGTTTGGCTGAGCCCATGTGTGTTGTGGCAACGCTTGCCTGTCCACACAGATAGTGTCATAAATCACCATGACACCTTCTCTTTGCAGGACCAGGGGCTGATGACAGGAGCTATTTATCTGAGTGTCATTGGCAGTAAACTAGTCAGGAAAGAATGGACACACATGAAAGCGAGGGAGGGGAAAGGGGGTGCCTCTGGAGAGAGAGACACCCAGCATTTTGTGCAAGCAACTGTTTGGGGATCCTGCCCCAGTTCTTCAAAGAAGCAGCGAACCCACTGGGCCTTGATGGCTTTGGAGCTGGAAGACATGTGTGTTGCTTTTGTGTTGGCTTGTCGCCTTTCAGGGCCAGGAGCAGCTGCGTGGATACAAGGAGCCTTGAAGGTGCCTTATGCAGCCCTGGGAGTCTCTGCAGCTCCCTTCAAGGCCTTCAGATATTCACATCCAAGGGCGTGTGGCAAACAAAGAGAGAAAAGATGCTCCTGCCAAGTAAAACAAAATTTGCAAAGCCAGGCAGTCTTTGATGCCCACACGCTGTGTTGTCTGTTGTCCTGTCAGCACCTTCTACAGTCAGAGCTTGGGTTTGGAGGCCCAGCCTGTCAAATAATGCCCTGACTTGGTGTGACATTCTTGTGGTGTGATGTGTTAGGGGTGAGAGGAGGGGACCGGGCATAAAGAGGAGGTATGGGTTCTATTCCTGGCCCTACTGGAGATGAGTAACACTTCCCTCTGCTCCTTGTCCTACCCTTCATCAGTCTAGGGAATGGCAAAGCTGTTGCAGCTGTTCACCAAGTTGCTATTGGTAACTGTCACGGAGTGTGCGGGAGTCCCTGGGCCTTGCACCCCCAGCCTCAGCCAGAAGTGAGTCTTAGCCAGTAAGCAGAACAGAAGGTTTATTCATTGACAGGGATACAGCGTAGCATAGATTTGTTGTTAACACAGGAACCAGGAGCAGTCAGTACAATCCAACTGGCGGAGAGGGGGTACCAAAGCCAGCACCCTGGGCCCCCTCCCTGCAACCTAAGCCAGTGGAGACTCACACTCCCAGAAATTGGCCCCAGCCCTGAAGCAGCCTGCCTCCTGCTTTGTCCAGCTTCCCAGGCAAAAGGTGTCACCTGACTGAATCTCTCACCAAGGCTCAGGCTACAAGACAGACTGAGCCATTGTGTACGGGCTGGGCTGGGCAGCCTTCCCTCAGTGAGAGTCTCACTCAAAACTCCCATTCCCAGCTGGGCACCAGTGCAGTGCCCAGGGAAACTGAGGCACACACACATAGAATTACTGCAGACCAGCACAGGACAGTAGGAATCACATACAACATCACAAAGTGAACAGGGTGAATACAATCCCCACTTCATCACAGTAACACCGGGGAGTCCTACAGGCAAAGGCTCAAGGAGCCCCACAGGAAGAGAAGGGGATTATGGGACATATATGGGCCACAATTTCACCAAGAGTCTGTAAAATTCCACCCACACTTTTGCATGGGCCAGCAATCCTCTGGGAATGCAAAGCAAACGGTTGGATGGGGTCTGCCTACTCAGATGTCTGCACTGATGCAGAGGTCAATTCTGAAGCCGGGTCAAGATTCCCCTGATAGTGTGTCCTAGGCTGGATAAGAGCTGTAGCCAGGTGCACAAACCAAAGAGTTTCTGCCAGAGGAAAATTTTCCATTAAACTTACATTCATGCGGGAACAAATGGAAACCCCCAGCAACCAGACCCACCCATTCCCCCATCTCTGTGCTTCACTTGCCTTGAGAGAGAAGAGCTATCGATACAGGGGAATCGATTCTCTTTTCAGATTCAAGTGGTGGATTGCAGCCTCTTCCCTCCTGATGGGAGATCCACAGTGCAAAAGCTCTGCAGCTGGATCTGCCATCAGGATCAGCGGAAAGACTTTTATCCGTGTGCACTTGGCACTCCTTTTTTAGAATAGCGAGACACAAACCACAACCAGCTGCGATGAAATATCCCCATTGAAGTAAACAGAAAGTTTATGCAAATCATTTCCACGGCAGATTGTCTCCTGAAATGAAATTGAAAGTGTTTTTGAGTCATTTCATTGGTTTCATCAGAAGCTAAAAGTACAGGTTAATGGAACTCAAATGGATCCCCTATGAATTTTAAATCCTTTCAGAAAGGACTAGATCATTACTGCTCTGCCATTGTGCAGCCCGACTTCACTTTTGGAGCAGCAGAAATTGAATAATTGATGTAATTTGAATAACACTAGGATTTGTAATGATATTGAAATGTAAAGATAAAAAGGACCGTAATCAAAAGCTGATAGCAAACAGTTGTTAATATGCACTTTTGGGCAGACTTATTGCAAAAAATATGCCATTTGAAGTATGTGCTGAAAATGCATTTAATGAGTGGGGAAAGACATACATTGAATGACTCCAGGAAACCATATTCATAAATAAGATGCAACATTTTCACCCAACTCAGCAGAGCTAACAGTTAGAGAGTGGATAATTATTTAAATGTAAAACCATTATAATTCCAAATCATATCTAAAGCAATTGATTGCTTTGCTTTACCATTTGATGTTAAAGTGAAGTGAGCGAGAAAGAGAGAGAACGACTAACTTGCATTTAGGTCACTCACTCCTGATTATAAAATACATCCCTAAAAATACTGCTGTGCACTAAAAATCTAATTTTTTTTTTCCCCTTCGGAAGTCTTGCATTGAACATGCATGGCTATGTGCCATGTGCTAGGGATTTAGGTGCATGGTTCTGCAATTGACCACTATACACCTGAGTGTGTTTATAGCATCTCTTTCCTTGCAACCCTTCCAAGAATGCCATGGCTTGGGAAGGGAACTGGGATGGCTCAGTTCTGCCCCTGCCTTGCAGGATCGAAATTCACTCCTCTGCAGAGAAGCTCTGATTTGAGTCCCATTTAAATCCTATGGGAAGTAATTTGAGCTGTGCTCATTTACATCTGGCCCAAAGTGTTTTGTATGGATGTTTTCCCACTTTGATCTGTTAGTTTGGGTTTATGATTTCAGGGGAGGGGAAGGGACAGGAATGGCTGCTGCCAGGGCCAGCCCGAGCCCTTTCGGCGCCCTGGGCCCGGGCGCATGGCGGCCCCCCCGGGCGTACGGCACATGTGCAAGCCCGCCCGTGGGGCACGGGCCCCCCCCCAGGGTGCGCGGGCCCGCCCCCGGGGTGCACGGCGCATGCGCGGGCCGGCCACGACGGCTGGCGCACAGCCCGGGGCCCACGGTGCATGCGCTGCCCAGCCCGGCCCAGCCAGCGCTGCTGGCGTGCGCACCAGGCCGTGCAGGGCCCCACAGCCGTGGGGGGAAGGGTGCTGCTGGGCCAGCGCCGCGGGAGCTGGGCGCGCGGCGCCTGATGGCAGCTGTAAGGGATGCCGCGCGCCCCTTAGAGCTACCATCAGGCGCCCCGCATCGGTTGGCGCCCTGGGCAGCTGCCCGGCTCGCCCATGCCTCAGTCCGGCCCTGGCTGCTGCTGCCTGTTGGAAGAGATCTTTTGGGCAGCTTTCATACACATGGTTTACAATGCAGGAAGGACATTGTGAATTAAGTGGTTGGGTTGAAGCCATCTTGCATGCAACAAAGTTATTCGCCCCAGGAAGGAGGGGAGCAAAGCCTGCCAAGAAGAAACCTCCCACGGCTCCCACGCTACAAGTCTGTTATCTTGCTGTTTATGGGATTCACTGTCTGGCCTCACTCACCAAACACAGTCAAGCCCCTTTTTACTGCACCCTGAAGATCCAGCGAGTCCTTAAGAAATCAGTGGTTCTTCACTTCACAGATCTCCCCAAGTGCATGTCTTTGAAGCCAACCTCTTCTTTCAGCAAAACAGTTCCCAACCGTCAATGCAGGAACTGGGATGGAAGAACAGAGTCAGCTGCCACTTATATGCCCCACCCAAACTCTGACCCCACCAGCAGCTGTCCGTATCTGTGCTCCTGGAGGGGAGAACCTGAGGCCCAGTCTGTAGTGCTCACTTAAGTCGAGGTGAACTGCCTTGTCTTCACTTAAATTTGGCTCCCATCCAGGTAAGTGCTTCTCTATGCTGACTTCTTAACACCGCTGCCCCGAGTGGTGTTGAGTCAGGGCTGATGGAGTAGGGTCGAGGCAGTGTCAGTGTAGACACTGTGTTATTTGCATCAACCCTTACTGGCTTTCAGAAGCCATCCCACTATGCCCCACCACTGACAGTCCAATCAACACAAGCGCTTCTGGTGAGGAGCGCACCACTGATACAAGGAGCTGAGTGTTGACACACACAAGCAATTTAATAACTGCGGCAGCCAGGGAAGCCAACAGCCTTGCTGGGCCTCTTGGCAAACAGGGCGGGACCTTAGGTGGAAGGGGTGGGGCCAGAGGCAGCCAGCCCTCGGCACTACCCAGAACATACTGCCCAGTGCTCCAGCAGTGATTTAAAGGGCCCGGGGCAGTAGCAGCATCCAGGAACTCTGGGTCCTTTTGAATTGCTGGAGCAGTTGCCCCCTTTGGCCCTTCCTGTCATTGGGCCTGGCAGCAGCAGTATACCAACATAAGTCAGGTCAACATAATTGTGCAGTGTAGACATGTCCTAAATCCCCTTATATTCCTGGCTTCTGGCAATATCCCCATGGAAAGGCAGAGTGCCTGAGATTTCCAACTAAGTTCTCAGTGCTCAGGAGATCTGCAGGGTTCAGACACACTTTGGATACTCAGCTACCATTGGCAGGCTCCTCCCCATTCCAAACCTAGCCTCCGTTCCCTGTGGCGGTGCCCCCTCTTTGCCTGCTTTACATTCCCCCAGCTAAGACAGACAGTGTCTGCAGGGTTCATTTTCAGAAGGGCTGAGGCCTGGCCTCCCTTGTGTGCCCAGGGTGGAAGAGCAGGTGTTCAGAGACAAGTTTGCAGACACAATCCTCCACGGGTCTCCATGGTTCCTAGAGACATGAACCTGAGCAGAGTTATTCGCTGCCCTTCCTAACTTCCCCTCTCATTTGGGAGCCCTGAGCCATCTGCAGGAGAGCCACGGGGCCTTGGACGTTCTACTATGGCCTGTGCTGCTCAGCCGTGCTAGCTTAGGTATCTTGCAGAACTGCTGTTCTTCCCAGGTAACCATGGGCTGACACTTTGCCGGGGCTCAGTTCTACATGGTTTGGGCACTCAGTGAGTCACAGGATTGGACCCCTGGGCTTCGAATAGCACGACACCCACTGGAAGGCCAGGGACGAGCCTGGCAGGCAGACAGAGGAGATCAGCATGGTAAGGCTTTGCTGGTGCTAGAGATAAGTAGGTGTGGAACTGGAGATTAGTCAGGACCAGTGTTGCCTGTAAGCTGTGCTCCAGAGAGATTCCAATGCCATTCAGCTGATTAGCAGAGTGCCCACAGCTAGAGCTTTTGTTTCTGCTAGGGGGTACACATTTGCACATGCTTTGGTGCAGGTAGAAAAAGTGTTATGTACGTGACTGGAAAAAATCCATACAGGGATGGAAAAGATTAGAGGGAATGTTGGCCAATGCTACTTCCAGGCACTGCACAGAACCTGTGATAGCCCACGTGGCAGGAGGTACTAGGGAGTGACCCGCCCATCAGAGACCCCTCTTGGCTAGTCCCACACTTTGCCAGAGTGCTGCGTATCAGCCCTTTGCAAACATTGATGAGAGGCACTTCCTGCCCCAGAGAGCGGAGGAGATAAAGGAGCACAGGTCAACGCCTCCAAGGAGGGAGGGTGCAAAACAAGAGGGAAGGGTGCCCCGAGAGGTGGCGTGGACAGAAGAGAGAGCCCTCCATGGATTAGATAGCAGGGGGCAGCATAAGAGAAGGCACAATCTGGAGATCTGGCTGTTTGTTGAGAGGGTCAGAATCAACTCCAGGGTTTGCTTCGAAGCACAAGGCAAGCCCAAGTGCTTATCTGACATTCCCATGCCTGGCCACTGGCGCAGTCCTGTCTTGACTCAAAATGTCCTCCCTTTTCTGTGTTTAAATCTCACTTTCCAATGAGGCACCCCAGTATGGGTCAGCTGGTTAGTGATGGGCAGAGGGCTACAGCAGGTCACCAGCTCTGATCCAGCTAGGTCATTAGTGGTCCAGAGCTTCTCCCATCTGAAGGCTGCTCACTGGCCATTCTCAGTGCAAGAACCTCTGCTTCCTTTGGAGCTAACTGGGGGCTTGGTCAGCAGCCTCAGCAGAGAGGCCAAGGACTGAATGGACCATGGTGTGATAGTCCAGTAGGGTGGATGGTCCCAGAAGTTCAGGATTGATGCCTGCTGGGCTAAATCCTTCCCATGAGTAATACAAGAGGCAGTGGGGGGCCTGGTGATGGCAGGGGACAGCTTGCCCAGTCTCTGTGAGGACAATACCTGCTCTCCAGCTAATCCCCGGACTTCTGGATGCAGTTCGTCGAGGCATTTAGACCCTAACTACCATCCTGTCCTTTGTGCCCCGGACTGTACTTCTGTCACTAAATTCACACCCAAAAGAAAAGGACTCACCCAAATGGTTCTGTATGTGATGTTTATTCATAGCCATGAATAATTCGTGTGCTCCTGAAGCTCTCCAGGAAATCTGGGAAGGTTTCAAAGCCCAGGTTGCTGGAACACTTACCAGGTCATGTTCTCTCAGCAGAGGGTAGCGTGCCACAATGGGCAGCAGCAACAGGCTGTATTTTATCATCATTTCTGGTAATTCACCATTATTAATGCCCTGAAACGTTCCTTGGTGCCAGCAGAAAGCCATCGAGAGATTCCAAAGTGCTGAAGAAACGCTTTAACCTGCTACCGCTGAATGTCAGCCAAGTTCTTCTCTCACTCTTTGGCAGAGAGATGCACCTGCCATAAAGGATGGAGCAGGATGTGGCTGCCCTTGCTCTCTGCCTGCAAGTGAGCTGTAAAAATTCAAGCCTGACCCCAATTTGGGGAGAGAGGAAAAGGAGGAGAAAAGTGTCCTCCTAGCGTAAGCACTGAGAACTTCCGGGTGAGAGTCACTTTATTACATGCCATCACTGCAGTCAGAACTTCATTCAGGAGATGATTCCAACTATATAAGCACAAACCCACGGTGCTTGAGTTAGAGGAGAATCCCCATTAGCTGTTAGCATTATAGGGTCTATGACACACAGTTTCAATTCCATCCTGGAGATGGCAGTGATGCACATGCACCCTTACTACCTCACTGAGGAGGCTGGGCAAGGCAGGTAATGGGTGAGGGACACCTGGGACAAATTCCTTTTGCCCATTATCCAAAAGTTCATCCAGGAGAATACTAGGTGAACCATCCTTTTTTCTCATTGTGCAGGCAAGGAGATGCCACGGGTTCAGATGCCAGTGATGCTGAGCTTTTTCATCCTGCTAATCCAGGGACTGAAAGGAAGAGCCACACTGAACTGTGCAGCCCTGCTGACTCAGATCTGCAGCTTGAGCTATGTCCACACTGCAGATTGACAGGGCTTGGGTCTGACCCTCCCCCTTGGGTCTGACCCTCCCCCTACACATGGTCCTTGCACCCAGGTCCCAAGGGCTTGCTGACCCAAGTCAGACTGATTCGTGTGTGAACAGAAGGAGCAGTGGGGCTGAAACCTGAATCAGGGCCCAGGCTGAGAGTGCAGTGTAGACATATTCAGGCTCAAGTGAAGAACTGAACCAGATCTGCCGAGCCCTAGCCCAGGCCCCTAAGCACAAGGCTAACGGTGGGTGGCAGGCAGGCTGGCTGTGTCAGGACGTTTATTAGCTGGAAGCACTGTCTCATCCCGTCTGTCTCCAAGTGTGGCGTGGATGTTAGGAGGGAGGGCACTGACCTCCCTTCAGATTTGGGGCGGATTAGCACCAGCTTGCAAAGCAAGCATGGGGTTACACCGAGCCCAGTATTGTGCTGGGGCTAGACAGAGCACAGGGATCAGCACGCCAGCAGCCCCTGGCCAAGGGGCAGCAAGGAGCAGCAGGTCAGGTCTCAGAGATGTTGGCAGGGCTGAGTGGGAGGTAGTTCTGTACTCGCTTTCCCTGGCCTGCACCTGTGGCCAGGTTGAGGGTTGCAGGCTCAAGGCCTGGCAGGACAGGTTCCCTGTTTGCTCCAAATGAGAAGTGAAGGGAAGCTGCCAAATAACAGATCCTCAGACAGCGAATGTGAAGACCAGGTTTTGCTCCCCAGGCTTCTGTGATTCACAGGGCTCAGCTGTTTGGCCACCTGTGCTTTATTTCCATAGGGATGCCATTTTTGCCAGCGACAGACACATGCATTACTGGGTGGAATTCTTACACCTCTGGGGGCCTCAAGCTCTCTCATCGCCTGGGCTGTATTTGGACTGGTGTCGTTTGAAAGGGGTCTCGATGCCCAAGCATCAGGGCAGCTCAGAGGAGAAGGAGCCCTCGGCATGCCATTGCAAAACCAGGCAGCAACCAAAGGGACACCCTTTTATTTTTGTTTCAGTACAGGGCACAGGGAAAGGCTCCTTTTCCTGGGGTTACCTTATTTGAACGTTCAAAAAAGAGGACACCCCCGAGAGGGAGTGTATCTGTATCAGTATCTACCAACTCATGTTGTATTAACGTATTATATGCTATAGAGTGTATATATATATATATATATATACTATATAACATGTTAATACAACATGAGTATTAACTTTTCCTGCCACTTCCAATTTGACACTGCATTTGGCTTCCCACACTTCACACAAAAGCACCAGAGGCAAAGAAAGAAAATCAAAGGCCTGCTGTTTATTGATTATTGTAGGGTTTCCCCAGACAGGGTTTTTCCCTGCTGCTTCCAAGCAAAGTCATGCAGATAATGGAGAATTAAAGCCCAAAGCAACATGGAAACTCTGCTAGTGTTTCCACTGGTCAGTTATGGCTGTTTCTATAAGCTGCACTGAACAGCAAATGCCCAAAGGCAGTGCACCTTGGAAAGAAGGGAGTAACACACTGAACAGCCAGACAAATGGTGAATGGAAAGTCAGACCAATCCTAGGACCAATCCTGTTCAACTTATTCATAAATGATCTGGAGAAAGGGGTAAGCAGTGAGGTGGTAAAGTTTGCAGATGATACCAAACTGTTTAGGACAGTCAAGACAGAAGCAGACTGTGAGGGACTCCAAGAAGATCTCACCAAACTGAGTGATTGGGCAACAAAATGGCAAATGAAATTTAATGTGGATAAGTATAAAGTAATGCACATCGGGAAAAATAACCCCAACTATACGTACAGTATGATGGGGGCTAATTTGGCTACGACAAATCAGGAAAGAGATCTTGGCGTTATCGTGGACAGTTCTCTGAAAACATCCACGCAGTGTGCAGCGGCAGTCAAAAAGGCAAATAGGATGCTAGGAATTATTAAGAAAGGGATAGAAAATAAGACCCAAAATATCGTACTGCCCCTGTATAAAACTATGGTACGCCCACATCTTGAATACTGTGTACAGATGTGGTCTCCTCACCTCAAAAAAGATATTTTGGCCTTGGAAAGGGTTCAGAAAAGGGCAACTAAAATGATTAGGGGTTTGGAACGGGTCCCATATGAGGAGAGGTTAAAGCGACTGGGACTTTTCAGTTTAGAAAAGAGGAGATTGAGGGGGGGGATATGATAGAGGTATATAAAATCATGAGTGGTGTGGAGAGGGCTGATAAAGAAAAGTTATTTATTAGTTCCCATAATAGAAGAACTAGAGGACACCAAATGAAATTAATGGATAGCAGATTTAAAACTAATAAAAGAAAGTTCTTCACACAGAGCATAGTCAATCTGTGGAACTTCTTGCCAGAGGAGGCTGTGAAGGCTAGGACTATAATAGAGTTTAAAGAGAAGCTAGATAATTTCATGGAGGTTAGGTCCATAAAAGGCTATTAGCCAGGGGATAAAATGGTGTCCTTAGCCTCTGTTTGTCAGAGGCTGGAGAGGGATGGCAGGAGACAAATCGCTTGATCATTGTCTTTGGTCCACCCTCTCTGGGGCACCTGGTGCTGGCCACTGTCGGCAGACAGGCTACTGGGCTAGATGGACCTTTGGTCTGACCCAGTACGGCCATTCTTATGTTCTTATGTTCTTAGACACTGCTGGAGGGGTGGCAGCAGCGGGTCAGGACTGAAGGGAAAGACAGTGAGAGGCAATATCTGGGCTACTGTAGCAGATTGCTGCTTTGGGAAGCTGATGTTCTGGGAAGCTAATGTCACACAGCTCTGCTGCTGTAGGAACTGCTGCGAGTTTTCAAGTGGGCATGATTCTTTTTGAGTCGAAACCAGATTTAAACGAAACCCAACAGCCCTCCAACACTGTACCAGTTCTGTCAATCAGCCCCCTGTCAAAATCCATCTGCTCATTCACTCATCGGTGATGGGTGCACGGCGGGGGGGGAGGTTGTGTGTCTTGTTTTGGTTTTTTGAAAGTACAATTTGATAAAAATCCAAAATGTACCAAGCTAATACAATAGAGGAAGGAAAACTCTGGCATCCCATCAATCATAATGCCACCTAATAGCATTCAAGCTGGAGATAGGCCAAACAGAGCAAGCACTGCAGCTTTGGGGCAAACACAGCACCCATGCTATCATTAGGCACCCTCATGTCTAAGGCTCATACAGCTGTGTTTCTTTGCATGAAATTCCATTACTAAGTGATGCAAACAGTGCCTGGGTCACCAGGGATAGTTGTCTAAAAATTTCAGCTGATTGTGCAGCAACAGTCAAAAGACTGAGAGAAAGGCAGGAACCATTATGCCAGGGATGGAAAATAAGACAGAAAATATCATAATGCCACTACATAGATCATTGAATGCCCACAGTTAGAATACTGTATCCACTTCTGGTCACCCCATACATGAAAGTTTAGAACAGTACTGGAAATGGTTGAGAGAAAGGCAACAATTATCAACAACTATAGGGAGACCTCCATATCAGAAGAGCCAAAAAAGATTAAGGCTGTTTTGCTTAGACTGGTGGATATGACAGATATCTAGAAAATCATGATTGGGGTGGACAAAGTGATTAAAGAAGTGTTATTTACATTTCCCGTGATAGAAAAACCAGGGATCACTCAATGTAATAAATAGGCAGCAGCTTAAATATAAATGAGAGGAAGGACTTTTTCACATGATGCACAATTAATCCATGGAACTCATTGCTAGGGGAAGTTGTAAAGGCCAGAAGTATAACTGGGTTCAAAAAAGAATTGAATAAGTTCACAGAGAATCACAAAATTGGGAGAAACCTCAAAAGGTCATAAAGTCCAGACAATTGCTTTCATGGTAGGACCAAGCACTATCTAGACCATCCCTGACAGATGTCTGTCTAACTTGCTCCTAAAAAATCTCCAATGATGGAGATTCTACAACTTCCCTATACAATTTATTCCAGTGTTTAACCACTTTGACACAGTAAGGAAGCTTTTCCTACTGTCCAACCTAAACCTCCCTTGCTGCAGTTTGAGACCATTGTTTCTTATCCTATCATCAAAGGTTAAGGAGAACAATTTTTCTCCCTCATCCTTGTAACAACTTTTTAGGTACTTGAAAGCTGTTATCATGTCGCCTCTCAGTCTTCTCTTTTTCAGAGTAAATAACCCCCTTTTTTTTTTCAATTTTCCCTCATAGGGCATGTTTTCTAGGCTTTTAATCATTATGCTGCCTCCTCTGGACTTTTACTAATTTGTCCACATCATTCCTGAAATGTGGTGCCTAGAAATGGACACAATACTCCATTTGAGGCCTAATTTGTGCAGAGTAGAGTGGAAGAATTATTTCTTGTGTCTTGTTTACAAAACTTCTGCTAATACATTCCAGAATGATATTTGCTTTTTTTGCAATACTGTTAGGCTGCGTCTACACTGGCATGATTTTGCGCAAATACTTTTAACGGAAAAGTTTTTCCATTAAAAGTATTTGTGCAAGAGAGCGTCTACACTGGCATGTGCTTTTGCGCAGAAGATGTGCACCATATATCCATAGAGACAGATAGGTGGGCAGGCATCCAAAGCACAGCACCAAAGGGTGTGTATGTGATTCTTCTGCCCTCTGTTTTTCTGTCTGGGTTTTGCTTCCATTTTTGTGGCATGTTCCATGTTAGCATCAGTGATGATGAACTCTAATAATATAATCCTCCCCCCTCCCCTCCAAGCATCTCACAGTATATGGGAGATGCCAAGGGGAGAGCCCTGATCTCTGGTCTGTGAGGGCTTGTGACTCACCCAAGGACACACAGCAAGTCAGTAGCAGAGCTAGGAACCTACACAGCCCCTCCATCACTGGAGCTGAAGTCCGGTGCTTTACAAACTCCCATGCCTTCTCCAGCTGCCTCCTCAATGGGGTAAGTCTGGTGGTGGCAGATAAGACGTAAGAGAAGTCTTCCAGTTCCTACCTGGTGTGGGGTGCCAAGCTGGTGGTGTTCCATGCAGACCATATACACATTTTGGGGGTGCTGCTTTCTTCACTGCCCACCTTGTCTGCCCCCAGTCAGTGAGCATGTGCCATGCACAGCCCTGCTCACCACTCCATCAGGGCTTGACATGAGTCCCACATGGGTGGCTTATCCCATAGCATTCTGATTAGCATTTCCTAGAGCTAGATCGGTGCCTGGCAAAGTCTTGTTCCCCCACCCTCAGCCCAGCTCGGCACAGAGTGAGCAATATGGAAATCATGCTGTTGCCTACCTTCAGGTCTGAGGCAGCAATCCTTGCAGTTTATTATCCCAGGGTCTCCCCAGACACTGTTTGCCATGCAGCCTTCAGGCACTGTTTGCAAAGCTAGGTTATTAAATTGATCCCCCCCCCCATCCATGCTCAATGAACATTAAAATTAAAGTTCTGCTTAGTTTCTTGGTAGGGCAAGCCAGGGCGGGGGGCGGGTGGTGCAGGCTCAGAAGTAGCACAGCACAAAGACAAGCTGCAAACTTCCATTCTACAGGCAGCTGGTGCCAGACCTGGGACACCTCTTAGGTCTGAGATCTCAGGGAGGAAGAATCACAGCCACAGGTAAACGGACTGCTCTCAGCTAGGACAAGAGGCCATGGGCTTAAACTGTAGCACAGGGCCGGCCTGAGCCATTCTCGTGCCCTGGGCCCCGGGAGTGCGGCGCAGCCCCCGGGAGTGTGACACATGCACGCCCCTGCTCCCAGGTGCCTGGCGCCTGGGCTCCCGGCATCCCCGCCCCCGAGCACCCGGTGCATGCGCGGCCCCACCCCCGGGCGCTCAGCGCAAGCGTGGCCCCGCCCCCGGGCACGCGGCACATGTGTAGCCCCACCCTGGGCACGTGGAGCATGCACAGTGCCGCTCCTGCCCGGCCCGGCAGCCCTGTGCGGCACCCCCTACAATGGGGCACCCAGGGCGGTAGCCTGCCTCGCCCGTACCTTGGGCCAGCTCTGCTGCAGCAAGGGAGGTTTAGGTTGGACATTGAGTCTTTGTCTATACTCCAGGCTTCTTTCAGAAGAAGCTTTTCCAGAAGAGATCTTCCGGAAAAACTTCTTCCAAAACAGCGAGTCCACACGGCAAAAGTGCATCGAAAAAGCGATGTGCTTTTTCGAAAGATAGCATCCACACTGATTGGACGGTATATCACATTTAAGTTGTGATTACTATGGACAGAGTGGCCACCAGGGCACCTGTGCTTTTTCCTGGAGGCCTCTTCTTTCAAAAAAAAACCCCTCTTCCCTGTCCATATGCACCTTTTTCCAAAAGAACTCTTTCGGAAAAAGGCTTCTTCCTCATAGAAAGAGGTTTACTGTTGTTGGAAACACCCTGCATTCTTTCGACTTTTTGTTGAAAGGATGCAATTGCAGTGTGGACATAAGTGTAGTTTTTCTGAAAAGACTCTGCCATGTAGACATACCCAAAAACTTCTTAACTGTCAGGGTGGTTAAACACTGACTAAATTGCCTAGGGAGGTTGTGGAATCACCATCACTGGGGATATCTAAGAGCAGGTTAGACACCTGTCAGGGATGGTCTAAACAGTGCTTGGTCCTTCCAGTTCTAGTGTTCTATGATTCTGTGATTCCCAAAGATAAATATCTCCTGGACAGATGTGGCTAAATCATGGAATGGTCTCCCCAGACACTCTGCAGGTGGAAAATAAACTGGGGATTATTTATAAACTGCCGACCCTGAGTCGAAGCCAAAGGAAGTCAGTAGAAATATTCTGGTTGATTTCAATGGATTTTGGATCAAGTCTCCACTGAAGTCAATGGAAAGATTCCCACTGACTTCAGAGAGCCTTGGATCAAAGCTAGAGAAAGCACCATATGCCAGCTCCTGAGACGGATCAAATACGACCTGTCCTAGAAACTTCTTTCAGTCTCTAGTTTCTATGACTTTTTTGACAAACTAACGGGATTCTGTTATATTCACACCCACCCTGCTGCATTGCATCTGAGCTCACACCATGTTTTGCTCAAAAATGCTTTGAATAATTTACTCAGTAAATTTCTTTACCTTTTAAAAGTCAATTATTCACTAGATGTCTGTGTAGCTGACTTGCCCAGCTAGAGAGCTGGGCTGATCAGTCATAGAGTATATTTTCAAGTAATGTATTCAATGGCTTTTGTGATATGGTTTGAATATATTTTTGTAGTTATTTGTCTAGCTCTGGCTTTGAATCTCTGTTCCTGAACATTTGTGTCTCTTGCTATTATCTGTTGCTATCTTACTCCCAGATCAGTGACAACATGAGGTGTATTTATTTACCCTTGGCTTGTGTCTTGTTCACCATTGTGTCTTTGCATAGTTTTCAACTCTTATAACTTTGATGAATTAAAAAATAAAGACTTCTTGCTTGATGCATTACTGCGTTGGTCTAGAACTCCCAGGAATCAAGTTTCCCCTGTATTTCTGATGTTGATGAAGCAGTCAGCCCTCCATTTGTATTTTTTTTTAATTTATTAGTGGCATTTTGAGGCGATCATGTGGAAATTGCTGGCTGTACAGGAATTTGTAAATCCAACTAGGGAATTCAAGGAGGCGGGAGGACTCAGGAATTTCATTTTGGGCATGTGGCTGCTTGGCAATCCAGGTAATTTTTCATACTTGATTGACATCATTTCATGCGTTTGATTTAACAGAAGCAATGGGACTGTCTTTGCAACACAGTTAACCCTTACCATGCTGACATTTCCCAGTCTTAGCTATCGGCAATCTCCAAGGGTATGTCTACACTACAGCACTAATTCGAACTAACTTAATTCGAATTAGTTCATTCGAACTAAGCTAATTCGAATTAGTGCATCTAGACCTAAAAACTAATTCCAATTAGCGTTTTGCTAATTTGAACTAGCATGTCCACATTGAGTGGACCCTGAACCAAAGTTATGGCTGGCTAGAACCAGTGCCAGCAGGGCATCAGGTTAGGACTTAGAGCGTGGAGCTGCTGCCTCAGGCTAGCCGAGGGCTGTGCTTAAAAGGACCTGACCCCCACCGCGGACAGACAGTTCTCAGGGTTCCCCGCTTGCTTGTCTAACTCGATGAGGGACAGCAAAGCAGTCCTGACTTGGAGTGCCCTGAGTGCCCTTGCACTTGCCGCAGGCTGCCATCCGGGGGGGTCAATCGGGGGGCTGTCAGGATCCAGGAGGCCCTGCAGGAGAGCTTCCACCCCGAGGAGCCCGCGGAGCCCCCCCAGTCCTTCCCATCGGAGGCTCGTGCCCCATTCCTCCCTCACCTCCTTCCACTTACCCCTCCCTAGCCCCCCTTCCTGATGTAAAAAATAAAGGACACGTGTGTTCAAAAATAGAAACTCTTTTTATTTAACAAAACCTGGGGGGGGGCAGGAATTAACCTCTGGGGAGACTGGGAAAAGAAGGTGGGAGAGGGGAAGAGAGAGGGGAAGAGAGAGAGTGGGAGAGGGGAGGGGGAAACCTGGGAGGAGGGAGCTGGAAGGGGGAAGCCAGGGGAAGAAGGAGGAGGGGAAGTATAAAACTACGGTACGCCATATCTTCAGTACTGTGTACAGATGTGGTCTCCTCACCTCAAAAAAGATACTTTGGCCTTGGAAAGGGTTCAGAAAAGGGCAACTACAATGATTAGGGGTTTGGAACAGGTCCCATATGAAGAGAGGCTAAAGAGACTGGGACTTTTCAGCTTAGAAAAGAGGAGACTGAGGGGGTCTATAAAAGCATGAGTCGTGTGGAGAGGGTGAATAAAGAAAAGTTCTTCATTAGTTCCCGTAATAGACAGACACCAAATGAAATGAATGGACAGCAGGTTTAAAACTAATAAGCGAAAGTTCTTCTTCACACAGCACATAGTCAACCTGTGGAACTCCTTGCCACAGGAGGCTGTGAAGGCTAGAACTATAACAGAGTTTAAAGTGAAGTTAGATAAATTCATGGAGGTTGGGTCCATGGAGTGCTATTAGCCAGGGGGTAGGAACGGTGTCCCTGGCCTCTGTTTGTGGAAGGCTGGAGATGGATGGCACGAGACAAATCACTTGGTCATTGTCTTTGGTCCATCCCCTCCAGGGTACCTGGTGATGGCCGCTGTCGGCAGACAGGCTACTGGGCTAGATGGACCTTTGGTCTGACCCAGTATGGCCGTTCTTATGTTTTAAGCTCAGGGCTCAGGGTTGGGGGTCTCGCCGGACCAACTTGATTTTCATGTGAACCTGCTCCTGGGTTCGCATGTGGCCTTTGGTGGCCAGGCTGGCAGCTATCCTGCCCTAGACGGCCGCATTCCTGTGCCTAGTGCGGAGGTCACGGATGTTGGAGGCCTCCCCCCAAACCTCGATGAGGTCCATGATCTCTGCACTAGACCACGTGGGCGCCCACCTCTTGTGGCCCCGGGCAGGCTCCTGGGAGCCGCCAGCCTGGTCCTGGGAAGAGGTGGAGGACTGGGTGGCAGCGGGTGGCTGGCTCATGCCGTGCCAGGTGCAGGGTCTGCTGGCTGGGTGCTGGCAGGCTTGCAACTGGCACGAGCACTTTAGCCAGACCGTGCCCCTTTAAGGGCTCCGGGGCCGGGAGGGGGGGCAGAAAAGTTTCCCTGGTTTGGCCCAGAGTGGCCACCAGGGCAACCTAGGAAGGGCTAGCCTCCAACTAATTTGATTTAAGTGGCTACACAGCTCTTAATTCAAACTACTTAATTCGAACTCAGCGTTAGTCCTCGTAGAATGAGGTTTACCTAGTTCGAATTAAGCGCTCCGCTAGTTTGAATTAAATTCGAACTAGTGGTTTGTATGTATAGCCGCTATTAAAGTTAATTCGAACTAACAGCTGTTAGTTCGAATTAACTTTGTAGTGTAGACATACCCCAAAAGATTAGCCCACAGTCACATGATTAGTGCTGATAGTATGCAGTCCCAGAATGCTTTGCTGGTGTTTGAGACGACTATTCTATTTGTAAATAGGTATCACTCTCTAGAATCCACAGAGTTAGTCCCCCTTTTTTATATTCAATGTTTAAAATATATGTTGAAAATGTGGGGATTATTTTTATAAATGGCACCAGGCCAGAACCGGGCAAGAATGTAAAAAGAAATTGAACTGGTGCTCCACGTAGCGTGAGTAGGTGCAATAAATACATGGGAACACTAGAGGGCGCTTCATGAAGGGAGTCCAGAGAGAAGGGAAGCAAGATGGTGGATCCAGGACCAGTAGGCAATCCAATTTGATTTTATTGGCTGCTTCCTTGCATCTCATGCTGAGCACTAGGCCATACAGAATATTCATGCAGACTCCTAGGACGTGTGTTCTCTTTACAAAGTAGGCACAATGGGATCTTTTCCCTGGTTACGTGTCAGAGGCCACTGCCCTCTATGAATCCTTTCCCTTGTCTCTCCGTTTGGTCCAGATGTGCTTTGTTCCTCTGAAGACCCTAGGAAAGTTCATGCTCAGAAAGCCAGGGGCTTCCCCAGTTTCCCATCCCACCCAGCTCCTCTGTTAGGGGCATGCAGGACATAATGCAAGTGCACCTCTCTGCACAGCAAGGCCAATGGGGCTGCTTTTGCTGTGAGTTACTACTATATTTAATACCCCTGTAATAAATAACAACACAAAAGACTTCCTGAAGTTCTAAGAGCTGTGTTTGCGAAGCAGCCTCCAGGCCCTGGTTGTGAAGAGAGGTTATTAAATTGATTTTTTCCCCCTTTACATGCTCAATGAACATTAAAATTGAAGTTCTGCTTAGTGTCCTGATGGGGTGAGGAGGGGCACTGAAGGAGAGTGTGTGCTTAAAATGGCGTAAGAAAATAGAAATGGATCCTTTGGCCCATAGCGGCTTAGCCCTGAAAGCCTGTGCCCCACACCTCAGGCTGAATCCATGCCATGGTTGCAGGGAGGTTTATTTCTGCCACTGCAAGCTGCCACCTTTTGGAGCATGGATATGGGGGTTGGGAACTGGGCGACTATACTAGCACCTACCTACTGTGGCGATGGAAGCATCAGAAGTGCCTAGAAGTCAGGTGTAAATCAGGGGTGGGGAACCTACGGTCCAGGGCCTGGATGCAGCCCCAGCCATACCTGGATCCAGCTCCCAAGGCTTGGGGTTCCCTCCACAGCATTGGGGAGCTTACACTAGTGCTCCAGCCCCCCCTGCTACCTCTCTGTGGGCCTGGAGCACACAAAATCTACTAGCCTGGGCCCCTCCTAGGCTCTGGTGTGTGAGGAAATATGGGGAATGTCTTTCTCCTTCTCCATCAGGGGCCATGTCAGGGATGGGGGGGGGGGGCGGTCTGCTCCTCACTTGTGTGCAGCCCCTGAATGAATTTTCTGTGGGTCAGTGGTTCCCAACCCAAAAAAGGTTCCCCACACAGATCAATGTCTGATATGCGGTAAAGGCCAGGAAGGGTCTTTAATGGGGCAGATCACCTCTCATTTGCCTCTTGTGGGCTCTCAAGCATCTGGTGCTGGCCACTGCCAGACTAGATGGGCCCGAGACAGGCTGTCTCAGAGATCCAGAGAAGCCCGGGTCACTTCCAGCTTTTGAGGCCCCTTTCCATAATAAAAATAAAAAATGGGACGTCATATGAAAACAAAATAAGGCACCAGCAAAGAGTGAGACATAATTTGAATATTTTTTAATTTAACAAATGCTTTTCTAGCTGCTCTCACAACTCTTATTTGCTCAAATTTGCAACTCTAAGCTGAGAGAGTGAGTCACATTTTGGTTCAATAGGGATGCACATAAAAACAAGGTGCAAAACTTATCAAATGCCAAAAAATTATCAAGTGTCTAAATTTGAAGCCCCCTCCTGAACTTCTCCTCCCCTTCCTTATTGGCCTGGCCATGGGTCTAATCCAGTCTGGCCAGGCCTACCCTCCTATTAAATGAGATTAGGTGAATTCCAGGGGTTGGAGACTGAAATACAGCTGCTGTGGAAGGGTGAATATTTTTCTTTCTTAATCTTCCAGAATGAACTCCTCTTTTGGGAAGTCCAGCTCACAGGGATGGGATCTTCTAATCCACAATATGATGGCTGGGGAAACCAGCTTGGGGGAAAAATCAGCTATACTGACTGAAAACCTTACCCCTCTTTTAGATATCTGTACACATTCAGGTAACTTCTCGCAGGATTTGTAGATTACCTTTGTAGACATAGGAAAATGAAGCAGCGATTTAAATAATCGCCGCTTCATTTAAATTAAAATGGCTGCCGCGCTGTGCCGATCAGCTGTTTGTCAGCACAGCACTGTAGTCTGGACGCTCCGCGGTCGACATCAAAGGTATTTGTCAACCTTCCCGGTAAACTTCATCCCACGAGGCATACCGGGGAGGTCGACAAATGCCTTTGATGTCGACCGCGGAGCGTCCAGACTACAGTGCTGTGCTGACAAACAGCTGATCGGCACAGCGCGGCAGCCATTTTAATTTAAATGAAGCGGCAATTATTTAAATCACTGCTTCATTTTCCTATGTCTACAAAGGTAATCTACATGGCTCCGTCAACGGAGCCATGTAGTGTAGACATACCCCTACTGCTCACACATCTTAGTACTAGTGAGATAACCCCAAATGGCGAACCCAACGTTCGCCCAGGCTCCTGAGATTTCCAGGGCCTTCTCCAGATGGACATGGGGAAACCGAGAAATGAGTAGTCATTATTTTTAACACTCCTCGCAGAAGTTAGTATAGCTGACCTTTTCTCAACCTCAAATGGTGATTGGATTCCACTTCCTGGCTACCAGAGGGGCAGCCATGTTGTGCTGAGATGGAGCCCACTTCAGAGGAGATACACCCATTGTGCGCTCTCAGGGACACTTAACTTTTGTTCTTTCTTACTTCATCTAAAATGGAAGCCATTTCGGCTGAAAGTTTATGGTAAGCAGCCACCAGCCAGCCCTGCTTTGATGCCATTCACTACGCTGATGTGTAAACACTCTTCACTAGCAGTCTGGAACTTTTCTCCCTGCCGCTGTTCACATCACATGACACAGCAAGACACCTTTCCCACTCCTTTTGGCCTACATCTCTACCATGCTAGTATGGACAGGTGATCTCCTGGCTCTACCTGACACAGTGACTGAAATGGGTGGGACGTGAGGGGGAAGAGGAGTTATCAAAGGTGGCCACAAAAAGGAATCACTGAGTCAGGGAAACTGGGACTGGAAGGGACCTTGTGAGGTCATTACATCCAGCCCCCTGCACTGAGGTAAGACCAAGGAAACCTAGATCAGTCCCCATCCGACAGGTTTGTCTAGCCTGTTCTTTAAAACCTCCACTCAACACTGTCCCTAGGGGGCACAGGGCCTGAGATAATGCCCCTTCCCACCCTTTCAGGCCTTCCCCCAAGACCACTCCCCCAAGCAACGCAGCCTGGAGGATTACGGGAGGGCCTGGCGCCCAGCAGCAGAGCTTGCCCCCTCACTACACACAATCACTGCGATAGTGGGAAGTGGAGCGGACCATTCCCAGCCTGCTGCACTCCCCTGAGCCCAGCTCCCGGGCACATCGCTTGGGGGAGCAGAGCAAGCGGGAGTGGGGTGCTCTGTTTCCTGCCACTGCGATGAAGGGGAGCAACCCGTCTGGGAGATGTTGAACCTCGGAACAAGCTGGGTCTGGGGTGCTTCACTTCTCATGGATGACAGGCCGACAGGCCTCCCAGGAACCCCCAGGCCACCCTGGGCCTCATGGGACCCCCCCAAAGCAGGGGGCTCGGGGCAGCTCCCCAAACCATCCTATAGATGGGATGGCTTTGTCTTCAGTAACAGGGCCTCCCATGGAAGCCTATTCTAGGTCTTAGCTCCCGTTAGAGTTAGAAAGGATTCCCTAATACCCAGCCTAAATCTCCCTGGCTGCAGCTGCCTTGTCCCACTTCCAGTGGCCAAGGAGCACAATTGCTCACCCTCCTCTTTATATCAGCCCCCAGTGTGCTTGAAGATCTGTCAGGCTCAGTCATCTTTCCTCAAGACTCCACAGGCCCAGTGGGTTTAACCTTTCCTCCCACACCAGGGTTTCTCTGGTCTCTTCTGGACTCTCTCCAGCTTGTCCACATTTTTCCACAGTGTGGGGCTTGGCCTGGACACCTCAGCACCACACAGAGAGGCACAATGACCTGCCTTGTAATGAACACAGTCAGGGCAAGTCAGCTGGAAAGGAAGGCACCAGCTTCTTCCTGGGCTGTGCCACACTGTGGAAAGCTAAGCCAGGTCCTTTTGCTAGTCCCACTAAAGACGATGAGGTGCTGACCCGCAGAGATAGCTTGGTGTTGGGATGTTCTGGTGCACATAAGCAGGGTACTGGGGAGTCGGGGGGGGGGGGATTTTATAAGGTACTCCTTTAAGGGGGGCAAGGACTCTGAAAGAGAAAAGTAGGGCATCCTTCCATGGCACTTGTATCCAAGCCTGGACAGCAGCAGCATAGGACTGCTGAAAGAATCCAGATGGCTCCTAGCAGTGAGTGCTCTTGTGGACACTAACGGAGCCACGTTTCCATAGTGGGTGAAGCGCAGGAATCCACCTGGAGAGCAGGAGGGGGACGAAGGAAACAGAGGGTTAAAAATCCTGGAAACATTTGACTCGTCGCCTAAATCAGCTCATCTCCGAAGTCTGCTGTCATCCTGTACATTTACATATTGCTGTGACGTTCCCTAAGGCCAGCCCTCTTCCAAACATCAAAAACCATCAGTTAGCAGTCAGAATGAATCAGGCATACGAGAAAACATCTTTAGCTAAGAGCCAGCTCTGTCTCTGATAGCATTAAAGTGACTATTGACTGAAGACGCAAGTGAAAGTCAGTAGCAATTTAATTAGGATGACTGATTCCTGACTGACATCTCTACGGTTAGAGGAGGCATCATGATTTGCAGATGCCATCTGAACGGAAGCTTCAGCACAGAGGCAGGCTTGGAGAGTTGCGATGCTCCAGGAAATGGGATACCACAGCTGCCCTTTCACACCTATTTGGGTTGTGTGGCCACTCCCCTGAAATCAGCCCGAAAGAACCTGGTGATTTCCCCTTTCTAAACAGTCGCCATTCATTTTGATGAGCCTTGGCCATCTGCCATGCATCCCCAGGCTGATCAAGGGGCGAGGGGAGAATGAGTAGAAAAGGCATTTTCATCAAAACCAAAATAATTCGTAACACAGGGTCAATTCAGATTAGGGCAAGCCGATTTCAGGCTGCATGGTATGACAGCTGATCACTTTGCGGGTCAGGAAGGAATGTACTGCCCCCGATCCTGGGGGTACTGTACCGCTGTCTAGGATCACGCTGGGAGGGGCGAGGAATAGTCAGTTTTCTCTGAAGTGTCAGGGGTGTAGAGCTGAAGGGAGGACACCAGGCTAACTGGACCAATGTCGGAATGAGAGGCCACCTGCGACGAATCTATTACAGCTTCTTGAGAAGATTCACTTCCAATTTTCCCTCTCTGAAATACCTGGGAATTCTGCTTGGAATTACGCCCCATGCAAAGGCTAACAGTGCCACGGGGTAGCACAGGGTGGAAACCAGCCTGACTCCTGACACGACTCCTCATGGGGGTGGGAAATCCACCCCCTCCACCCTCACAAGGCCCCAGACCCCACTGCTCCTTCCACAAGAGCTAAAACCATCGCCTGACTCAGCAAAATGAAGTCGCAATGGTTTTCCACTGACACAGCCACTGCTGAAAATTTACTTCAGGGTTCATTGTTGGCAATGTCAAAAGTGATGAAAACCAATAAAAAGAACCAGCACAGCATGAACATCAGTGTGAGAGCAGCACCGAGGAGATGGGGGAGAAGCAACACAGGGGCTCCTCACTGTAGCCTGAACCTATACAGATAAAAGGTAATTGAAATGTTAGTTCCATTAATATTTCAGCCTGCTCCATATCTGACAGCCATGCTCCTTAAACAGCACTAGGCATGTCTCTTTAACTTCCCAGGGTGTTCTCGCCGACGCCTGCCACGCCGACTGAGCAGGCAGAAGCAGCGCTCTAGATGTGTTGGCGCATCAGCTGCGGATGATGAGGATAGCAGGGGATGGCTAAGAGCCATCCTAAGGCAGCAACAGCTTTGGCTTCTGATTTGTCTGCCTGCTTTTTACAGCTCTGTCCATTGCAACTATCTGTTGAAGAGGGAGACTGTCCTACCTCTGCAAAGGGTAGCAGGGAGGTGTGCTAGGAGTTCAGGTGTCAGACTCTCTGGGCACTGGCAGGTGTCTGCTTAGCCAGAGGAATCCATGCAGGGTTTGGAGATAGAAAGGGGATGAAACTAAATAGCGCAAAGCACAAGGTCATGCATGCAACTTGGGGTGTGTGTGTGTGTGATAGTAGCTTAAATTTCTGACAGGTCCTGTCCTATCACAACCCAGGTCCCTGCCAGCTGTTTAAATAGTTCCCTGCTGGATTTTGCTGGAGCTCCACCATGATGCACCCGCTTCCTTTCACCTCTAGGGACTAACAAGATTTTGGGCTATCAGCTAGGGCTGTGGTTCTCAACTGGTGGTCCATGGTGACTTTTTCGGTGGTGCACAGGAACATTGTCCAAAGTCACACAGCGTGAGCAGGCGCCACCATTGGGCTGTTTTACGCCGTGTTCACAAGCACACAGCACGTCATCCGTAGCGTCACCTGCAGGAGGAATTCTTGGATCTGAAAAATGATTTTGCAGCTCAAGACGTGTACCAGCAGTCTACCATAGAGAAAGGGACAGCGTGACTGGGAGTTACCCAAATCTGTCAGCACACACAGTCAGATTTCTTTTGCCATTTGCATCAACTTATATGTGTGAGACTGGATTTTCGTGTTTGTTGCACGTTAAGTCCAAACAGAAGAATCAGCTTGCAGTGGAAAGCGATATTCATTGTGCATTATCAAATACCACTCCAAACATTGAAAAGCTTATCAGTGAGAAGAGAATCCAAAAATTTGTTAGTAAGAAATAAATTTCAAACCAAAATGTTTGTTGTCTGCTCTTTTTTATCATGTCTCAAAAAGGAGGTGGTCCACAAAAATTTTTTGATTGGCCTGGTGGTCTGTGGACTGAAACGAGTTGAGAACCACTGAGCTAGGGACATAGCAGAAGCCACAGGGAGAGATCTGGACATATTGGTTGAGCCCAGGCTGACTATGAGCAGCCAACGTGACGTCGGTCTGAAAAAGGCTAACGCATCAGGCAAGGTATTTCCAATAGAGCCCAGGAAGCGCTAGGTCTGTTAAGCAAGACCCCATCTGGAATACTGTGCACTGTTCTGGCCACCTGTGTTTTAGAAAGATGAATTCAAACTGGAACCGGTGCAGAGAAGATCACCTGGAACGATCGGAGAATGGAGAAACTGCCTCGCGGAGGAGATTGGCTTTATTAAGCTAACTAAAGGCTGAGGGGGGAGAAATGCTCTCTATAAATACACCAGCTGGATACACATCAGAGAGGGAGGGGAGTATTTAAATTAAGGAACAATGCTAGCATAAGCATCAAAGGATGTAAACTGGCCATCAATAAGTTTAGACTTGAAATTAGAAAGAGGAGGTTTCCAACGATCAGAAGAGGGAAGTTCTAGAGCAGACTTCCAAAGAGAGCAAAAAACGTGATTGGTTTTAAGCCTAAGTTTGGTAGATGGATGGAGGAGATGGTGTGATAAGGTGCCTTACATTGGTATATGACCCATCAATGACAGCTAATAAGAGGTAACTCCACCTGCCACCGATGGGGCACAAGCTGGGGAAGGCTGTGAGCTGCTCCAGAGAGTTCTCTCCCAGGTGCCTGGCTGGTGGGTCTTGCTCCACTCTCAGGCTATGTCTACACTACAAGGTTTTTGCACAAAAAACAGTGGAGTGTCCACACCTCAAGTGCACTTTTGTGCAAGTAAATCGACAGAACAAAGTGCTTTTGCCGGTAGAGTTATTCCTCTCCCCATGAGGAATAAGTCCTTTTTGCACTACAGCTCTTGCGCAAAAAGGCAGGCGTGGACGCTCCGGAGGCGTTTTTGCACAAGAAATCACTATCGGCAAAAGCACAGGTGCTCTGATGGCCATTCTGTGAATGCCAATCAGAGCTTTCTTACGCAAGAGCATCCATGCAGCATGGACGCTCTCTTGTGCAAAAGCACATGGCTTTTGTGATGCACTTTTGAGGTCTGGACGCATTTTTGCACAAGAACTCTTCCGCAAAAGGCTTCTTGCATAAAAACCCTGCAGTGTGTAGACTAAGCCTCGGGGTCTCACTGATCACTTTGGTGGAGACACAAATGAAGTTTCCGACAGGTCAGATTGGCAAAGACCCTGGGGTGGAGGGAAGAGGTTTTACCTTCCTCTGCAACATGGGCTACTACAGGTCACTTGTGGGTTAGAGTCAGTGTTGGATTCTCTGTAGCCTTAACTCTGAAGCAGGGGAACTCACAGAATCACAGAATCATAGACTCCTGGGGAAGAGACCTCAGGAGTCATTTAGTCCAACCCCCTGCCCAAAGCAGGACCAACCCCAACTAAATCACTCCAGACAGGGCTTTGTCAAGCTGGGACTTAAAAACCTCTAGGGATGGAGATTCCACCCCCTGCCTAGGGAACCCATTCCAGTGCTTCCCCACCCTCCTAGGGAAATAGTTTTTCCTAATATCCAACCTAGATCTCCCCCACTGAAACTTGAGACCATTGCTCCTTGTTCTACCATCTGTCACTACTGAGAACAGCCTCTCTCCATCCTCTTTGGAACCTTCCTTCAGGTAGCTGAAGGCTGCTACCAGATCCCCCCTCATTCTTCTCTTCTGCAGACTAAATAAGCCCAAATCCCTCAGCCGCTCCTTGTAGGTCATGTGATCCAGCCTCCTAATCATTATGGTTGCCCTCCGCTGGACCCTCTCCAATGCATCCACATCCTTTCTATAGGGGCGTGGGGCCCAGAACTGGATGCAATACTCCAGATGTGGCCTCACCAGAGCTGAATAAAGGGGAATAATCACTTCTCTAGATCTGCTGGCAATGCTCCTCCTAATGCACCCTAATATGCCATTAGCCTTCTTGGCTACCAGGGCACACTGCTGAGACAGATCCAGCTTCTCATCCACTGTAATCCCCAGGTCCTTTTCTGCACAACTGCTACTTGGCCATTCGGTCCCTAGCCTGTAACAATGCTTGGGATTCTTCCGTCCCAAGTGCAGGACTCTACACTTGTCTTTGTTGAACCTCATCAGATTTCTTGTGGCCCAGTCCTCCAAACTGACAACTTCTGGGAGACCCTGGGCAAGGTATTGTGGGGGGGAAGCCAGAAGGGGGCCTCAGGCAGAAGGGGCAGAGCTAGGGACAGTCAGCCCTCAGTGCTGCCTGGAATGCACCAAGCCCGCCCCAGCAGGCCTCAGCAGTCACAACAGCAGCAGTATCAGCTAGGAGCCTCAGGCCCCTTTGAATCTCTGGGACCCTTTGCCCCCTCTCCGCCTGTTGGCGCCCATGCTCTGGAGTCTTTAAATCATGATTTGAGGGGCTTGGTAACTCAGCCAGAGGTTCAGGGTGTGTGACAGGAGTGGGGGCAGGGTCTGTGGCCTGTGAGGTGCAGGAGACCGGACAGCCCCTTCTGGCCTAAAGCCTGTGAGTGGATGAGTCTGTCATGGCACAGCCAGAAACCCAATGGGAAATGCTAGCCTGTGTCTGGCCAAGCCGGGCCACGGATTTGGACGATTATCCAGTGTGGAGCAGTGAGATTTCCTGTAGTCGCTGAGGGGCTGTTCCTGCTCCTGAGGCCCCGGCTACAACTCTCCCTAGCTGTGCAAAGCCTGGAGGTTGGGATTCCTTGTGGCAGTGAATGGACTGTAGGCTCCCACACGGCGGCCCAGTGGGACTTTTCCTTTGCTCATGGCTCTGGTTTGACAGCATGGGGCTGGCCCCAGGGGCCAGGGGCCATGCTGATGGCTCCCTTAGCCTGCAATCCCACAGCCCTGAAGTGAGGTATGGATCAGGGAGGCAGTCAGTGGGTTCATTGAAAACCAGCAGATTTACACTCACCCGGCCTCTCGCTCTGCTGACCTTGAGGTAGGTCAGGATGGAAATGCTCTTCGACGAGCTTTCAGTCCTGCTGCAGGTCAAACTGCCCCAGGCACTGGCTGAGCAGAGTGAGGCAGGCCTGAGCCAAAGTCACTCCTGGCACGTCTTGCCATATCGCCCTTCCAGGGAGACTGGGTAAGAGCAGTTGCAGGGTCTTCAGCACTTAAATTACCATTGCTGAGCATTGAGTGAGCACAAAGGGGAGGAAAGGAGCCATTACTGTGAGGCTCCCATGGATCTGCCAAGCCTTGATCTGAGCACTGTGTGTGGGACATCCCCCCAGCACCCAGGCACACATGGGCATTGACACTCAACATGCAAATTAGCATCTGCATCATAGGGCTTGCCTAATAATGCACATACACCACATTGACACACACACACGTGTAACACCCTCCCCCCATTCTGATGCATACCACCCAACCACAACCAGACACGTGGGCACACAGAAAACACAACTCATATACAACACACACTCACCCACCCCCCTCCACAACACATATTTTGACATAGCTGCTGCACTATATATACACACACACACACACACAGCCCCAGAGTCCTTCCCCAATCTGTCTTTCTCTCTGTTCTGAGCAAAGCTAGCCACATTCCCTTCTGCATCAAAGCATGAGGCAAATTAAGTCTTTTGCAAAGCATCGCCTGTGCATCTGCTTCATTCTTCCTTTGGCAAACAGCACAGTTCTGAAAGTCGCCTGATATGCCATTTTGTTGAGTTTTCCCCTGTAATTCCCTTTCAAAGTTGCGATGCTAGCCCCTTGAGTTGTGTGTCTGCCTTTCTCTCCTCTAAGTGCTTCCCTGATGCTGCCTACCATGAACATCAAAGCATGTGTCTGATCCTCACATCCACCAGAATAAACAGCTGACAGGGAACATAACTAGGTCTTTTCTCAGGTATTGTATGGGAAGAGGGTTTTGTTAGTTTCACGTGATCTCCCTTTCAAGCCCTTCTGCAGGAGGTAGGTGTTTCTGAGAGAGGGACTGAAGAATGTCTCTGCCACACATATCTAGAGATATGTACATAAGAACTGAAGCCACTCAGTATTGGACTGCAACAGAATGGAACAACTTTATTTGAAGTTCAAAAAGGTCCCCTGGGTATTACCAGTTGCCTCTACTCATTTTCAGCTTTTCTGCACTTCCAAAATGCACAGTGAGCATTTCCACCTCTTTTCCCAAGTGGGGGAAATCTTGCAAGGTTTCAGAGAAGGACTTAGCTTGTGTCCCAGCCTGTGGGAATTTGCTGGTGACCATAAGAGAGGATCCCACATTGGAACTACAAATCAGTACATGTTGCTTTTGGGGGGAATTGGATTCATGTCTGAGTCTCAGACCCATCTCTAGGCCAGTGGTTCTCACAGTGTGGTCTGCGACAGTCTTGCACGTGGGCTGTGGGCTCAGAGTTCACTCCCCTTCCCCTGCAGCAGGAAGCCTGTGTTGGCACTCCAGCCTCTCCACCCTGTAGGGCTGGAGCGCCAGCACCAGCTTCCCACTGTGGAGGGAAGGGGAGGTGGGAAGACAACTTTGTGGGCTGGATCTAGCTGGTGGGGGAAGGAAGCAGCTCCACACACTGCCACTCCCCCCTCCTTGAACCTGGGGGAATGGCAGTGAGGAAAACAGCTCACTTGGAAGCTTCCCCTCTGTTCCTATTGGCCAGAATCACAACCAATGGGAGCAGCAGGGGTGGTGCAATGTCTGGGAGTAGCAGGAGGCATGAAGCCAGAGAAACAACCCCATCCCCGTCTTGCCCAGTCCCCTCACACACATGCCCTTCACACACCTCCCCTTTCGCCGAGACCGTGCACCTCCACCAAGCTCCTGCACCCCCTCCTGCCCACATCCCACACCCCCAATTTGCTCCTGCACACAACCTTACACCCAGACCCCCCACCCCCAGCTTCCTCCTGCACCCATTTTGTCATCATGGGTGGCTGGCTGGTGGTCTCCGGAAAGGTTTGCAATGAGTGGAGTGGGCCATGGGCCAAAAAGTTTGAGAACCACTGCTCCAGGCAGAAACAGGCTCTGCATAGAGGCCCAGTGAGGAGCTGTGAGTGCATGAGCTGCACCCTACCCATTGCACAAGCTACTTTCTGAACCCAGCTGCAATCTCCTGGAGCCAGGGGATTATATGGATATGAGGCACTAAGGTCAGCTGTCCAGTTGCCTGAGGGGCTGTCTCTGCTGGTGAAACCCTACTGGAGGTAGAGGGGTAATGCTGGAAGAATCTGGCCAGGGATTATTACGCTACACCTCAAAAGGACCTGGGAACTCCTCGGTTTGAACCCCCAGCCATCCCTTCCACACTCTGTCTCTCTCTTTGGGCTACACACTTCGCTCCAGGCCATGCTGTATGCCCTGGATACCCTATGATGGCTCCATCTAGGCTGCAAGCCTCTTTCGAAAAAGAGTGTCTAGACTACAACCAGTACTTTCGAAAAAGCAAGCTGCTTTTTCAAAAGAGAGCACCCAGGCAGTCCAGATGTTCTCTTTCAAAAAAGCACAGTTTGCAGTACATAGCGCCTTTTTTTGAAAGAGCACTTTTGAAAAAAGGTGTTTTCCTCGTAAAACAGGGTTTTCTGTGGTCGAAAAAACTGCCGCGTTCTTTCGATTTACTGTTGAAAGAACGCGTCAGCAGTCTAGACGCAGGGGAAGTTTTTTCGAAAAAAGGCCACTTTTTCCGACATGAGGAACAGGTGTTTCTGTCAGCTTATCATTCCTTTGTGCAGCCCCTTCCCAGCAGAGCAGATGCCAAGAGTAGAGCCAAGGTAGAGATGCCAGGCTGTGTTTGGGACTGAGAAGGAAAATGTATGTTGTTGAAAGGAACAATGTGGAGTGCGTATGCAACTGACCGAACGTGACCTTGCATTGTGTGAGAGATAGTGAACCTACTGAAACCAGACTGATCTAGCTTTTCTGCTTCAAGGTTGAGACTAACACTCATGTAACTAAGTTTATCTATGAATATTGAGATAGGGGGGCTCCGAGCAGTAAGCCAATCATAACGCTGTTACTAACTTAGGTAATGTCTATTCTATTTTGTGTGTAATCATGGATATATATAAGGTTACTGCGGACATTTGATTTTTGAAGTCTTCCTTTGGAAACTTCACACAGCTGTGTCTTAATAAAAGTGTTTCTCTCCTTCCAGCCCTGAGTCTGGATTTCCGTGACAGGACCTTCAGAGAGAAAGTGTTGGGTCACAGGCTACCTTGGAGAGGCTTCAGAAAGAACTGGCTCTGTGGGGAGAGGGGTTAGCTGCCGCCTTTTCCTGGCAATATTGAGAGGGTAGGACATTCCCAAATATCTCCCAGCATCCCTGTCCCAGAGACCAAGACAGTAGTCAAGTCCATCTTGCCTCTCCTCAGTCTCCCTGGGCAGCAGCACACCATGGGCCTGACCAAAACACACCCTCCTGCCCCCCAACAAATGGCTTCCCATAAATCCTCGGTCTGCTCCCCTCCCTGCCTGCCTCCCGCAAAAGCAAGTTTGCTTCCCACTTGACTGGCTGTGGTTGAAAACTGCAGCGTCCTAGAAATCCGAGCACTCTGGGGCTGTGCTCGATCACCTTTCATTCCGAGTTCCTGCCTCCCTGGTGCACGTGTTTGTCATAATCCATTGAAGTGGAGGCATCAGAAATATTGAAAGAACGGACGTAAAATCAATAAAGGGAATTTGAGTTGCAGGGCTCAGGGGCCCACTGTTCCAGGACCTTTTATTGAATTCGAGATCTTCTTCATTGGTCCTGGGCTTCTTTTTTTCTTTTCTTTTTTTTTATAGCAAACAATTTGATTGGACTTTTTTTTTTTTAATTGCACTGAAGTCAGCAGGCATGAAAGCTCCCAGGATGTTGTGTGACCCTGCTTCTCTTCTCACCGTGGCAGTGGCAGTTGGGCCCTTAATGGCTGTCCCAGCTCCCAGTGATCTAGCTATCCTCAAAGGCATCCCCCCACTCTTCCTGAATGGACAATCACACCGGCTTCCCTTGAGCCTCAGAGTCTGGCTCAGCATTGCTCCCCTAGGCTCTCTGACCTCTCTGGGCCTGCTCCAGCCAGGCCCAAGAGCCTGAGACCCAGACTACAGAGGGTCTAGTCTACCTCTGAGTGAAGCCAAAGTAGCTGGGGGCTTTTCCAACCCTTCAAAGCCCTGAGCAGCGTGGGCCCTGGCTGTGTGAGAGACACCTTTCTCCTCACAGGATGCTGTGATCTGTTCAGTGTGCAAGCTGACAAGGCTCTTGGTGTTAACAGCAGAGGCCTGACTGCTGGCCGCCATGACAGAGGAGGCTTTGGTCTGTCTCTAACTCCACTGGCTGATGGAGTCATGATTTGTTGACCAGGGGAGTAAGGCACAAGGCTTGCCTGATACCAGGCCTCCCCGGCGTGGGTCTTTGTGCTCTGTGTGGTCAGGAGTGGGCTAGGGGGATGCTTGTTGGTGTGGATACTGATGCAGAAGGTAGCTAGCATCTGTATGCTTTATACAGCCCCACAGGGCCCAGGGCTGTGCTCAGCTGGCCCTATTCAATGCACGGAGCTCAGGGTATGTCTAGACTACATGCTGCTGCCGACAGAGGCATGTAAAATAGGCTACCTGACATAGTCAATGAATATCCCCGGCTTCATTAAAATAAAAATGGCCGCCATGCTGTGCCGGCTCAGCTGATTGTTGGCACAGTGCAGCAGTCAAGACGCAGATCGGTCGACAGGGGAAGCCTTTGCTGACCGCTCCTGTAAACCTCGTTTCACGAGGCATAAGGGAGCAGTCGACAAAGGCTTCCCATGTCGACCGATGCGTGTCTTGACTGCCGCGCTGTGCCGACAATCAGCTGAGCCAGCACAGCGCGGCAGCCATTTTTATTTTAATGAAGCCGGGATTATTTAAATCCCCGCTTCATTGACTATGTCGGGTAGCCTATTTTACATGCCTCTGTCAGCAGAGGCATGTAGTCTAGACATACCCTTAGTGAGGGTTCATGGAAGTCACTGAAGGCAGAACCTAGCCTCTCCCATCTTTTTATGATTTGATAGAAATAAATGCTGACCCCAGCTTGCCTGAGAGGGAGAGGTGAGACCAGTCACTCCCCTGCTGTGGCTTGGTTTCCCCAGTGGTGAAAGGGAAACAATTATTCTGGTCTATCTTTTGAAAGTGGTGGTGGCAGGGGAAGCTTTGCGAGTCTAAGGCTGCGTCTAGACTACAGGGTTTTTTCGGAAAAATGGCTGGGTTTTTTTCGAAAAAAATTCACCTATCGCCACACTGCAATCGCATTCTTTCGAAAGAAAATCGAAAGAACGCAGAGGTTTTTCCGACATTGGTAAACTCAATTTACGAGGAGTAACGCCTTTTCCGAAAGAGCTCTTTGGGGAAAAGGTGTGTGTAGACACGGAAAACGCAGTTCTTTCAAAAAAAGAGGCCTCCAGGAAAAATCAAAGGTGCCCTGGTGGATACTCTGTCCACACTAATCACAGCTCTATAGTTCCTGTCTCCAGCCAGGTCTTAAAGTTGCAGGCACCTGGGGCAAGCCTTGTGGCAGGAAGCTGGCCTCAGAGCAGCACCCTGACCACGAGGCTCTCCCTGCCACAGCAAGAACCAGCCATGGCCCAGCCACAAGCCTGCCAAGCCCACCCTGGCCCTTCCAGGGAGCCACCCCAGGGGTCCCAGGACCCACCCAGGGGCACCAAATGCCAGGCGCTATCCTGGTCGGGGGCTGAGATCCGGGCCCTCTGGGAGCTGTGGGGTAAGGAGGAGTCAATCCTGGAACCCCAGTCGTGCTGCAGAAAGACGGACATTTATGGCCAGATGGCTGAAGCTCTCGCCCATAGAGGACACCATCCCCGCACCCTTGACCAAGTGAGCAGCAAGGTCAAGGAGCTGCGGCAAGGCTACGCATGGGCCCGAGAGTGCAGCTCCCACTCCAGGGCAGGACCCCCACGCCAGCCTCTATTACCCAGAGCTCCACCAGATTCTGGGTGGTGGGCAAGCCCTGTCCCCATGCATCCTGGTGGACTCAAGGTTGGAGACACCCATGGTCACCCAGCTGGAGCTCCTTGAGGAGGAGGTTGACGACCAACAGCAGCTGCAGGACAAGGAGGACATCGGCAGTGTCGTCACCCTCAGTCTGGAGCTGGTACCCCAGGTCTTAGACATCTCCCAGACATCATCTGACACCGGGGAGGGAACATCAGGTGAGTGCTGTCGGGTCGGCACACACACAGGGAGGGGTGGCGGAGCAGGAGCACAGGGGATGGGGCGTGATCATCTGTGGACATGCTCGGCTGGGACAGTGTGCTGCTGTCCGTGTACATGCAAGCATGTGCAGCAGCAGTGTGCAACATGTGGTCTCTGGAGCCAGTCCCAGAGCACACACGGGCTGCTGCTCACAGGCTGGGGGGAGGCCCCCCCACTCATGTCTGACCCCTAGAAGGGATGTCCTCCTCCCAACAGGCACTGCCAGAAACAGGCTGGGTACAAGGGCACACACACGACCACACACACGCCGAGGAGTGTCGCACACAGCACATGGCCATGCCTGCACGCGCGAGGCACCACCTGCTCCTGCGGACAGCACTGCCAGGTGCAGGTGTGTGTGTGTGTGGGCCCCAGGGAGGGCCAGGCTGCTCCAGGCCCCTCTCCTGCACATGGGAGCCCACTCTGGCTGGTCACTTCCCTGGCCTGCTTGTCCATGGTGGGGGAGGGGAATAGTGGGCAGGATGGTCCCCTGGGCATTTTGGGGCCCCTGTGAAGCTGGGCCTGCTGTGCAGGCCACATGTGGTCTTGCTCTTGGGACATCCCTGTCCCCTGTTCCAAGGACAGTTGCTCACTGCTCACAGAGGAGGGCACGGCCTCAGGGACAGCGTCTGCAGGGATGACTGACCGCCTCTCCCTCTTGGCCTCCACAGCCTGACCAGCCATTACTGAGGGTTGAGCCACACCAGCCCAGGCAGCTGACTGACGCCGGGGGGAGCCACAAGCCCTGGAGGGTCCACCACGACCTCATGAGACAGCACATCGCAGTCCTGCGAGACATGCAGCAAACAGTCCCCCAAAGGTCCATGATGATGCCGAGTGGCGCAATCATATGCGGGACAAGTTGGTGTGGCAGGGCGAAAACATGTGTGCCACCCCCCAGGATGTCATGGCATACCCGGGTCCTGTCCCCGTTAGCGCTCCTCCCGCCCCTGCTCCCTTCACCCCTGCCCCCCCACCCATGCCCCCCGTCCCTGCTCCCCCCAGCCCTCCTCCCCCTGCCATCCCTGACCATGCTGCAGTCTCCCCTCCTGCCCAGCCCCTTGTTATCCCAGGCCCCACCCAACCCCGAGTCCATCGAAGTCCCCAGACCGGAGGCAGCCCTTGCAGGCACTCCACGTGACGCTCCCACCTCTGAGCCCCCTTCCCTCCCCATTCTCAGCCCCCCTTCCAGGTTCTGAGCCTCCCTCCACCCCAGTTACTTTGATTTTAAAGAACTAAATGCAATGTTTATTTTGAAATAAAAACTGGTGTGTTTGTTAATTGTCCAGGGAATGGGGGAAGGGAGGGCTTGTGCTGGGAAAGGTATTGGGGGTCAAGGCACAAGCCCCCATTGGGGAGGCTCTGGGGAGAGTTACTGGGATCCTTCAGAGAACCTCTACCTCAGGGCGTCCCAGATGTGCACCCCAGTCTGGTGGGCTTGGCGGATGGCAGCTGTCTGGGGCTGTTCAAACTGCCTCCCCTCACCACCAGCCTGTGTCCCCCACCCCAGGAGGAAGGCCTCTCCTTTGCTCTCTACTAGGCTGTGGAGCACTCAACACACAGAGACCACCTCAGGGATGTTGTGCTTCCCCGCATCAAGGCATGTAAGCAGGCACCTGAACCGGGCCTTGAGGCTCCCAAAGGCGCACTCCACCTGCATGTGAGCCTGGTTCAGGTGCACGTTAAACTGTTCCCTGCTCGGGTCCAGGTGACCAGTGTAGGACTTCATTAGCCACGGCATCAGTGGGTAGGCTGTGTCACCCACGATGCAAGTTGGCATCTGCAGGTTCCCAAGTGCAAAGTCCAGCTGTGGGAAGAATGTTCCAGCCTGCAGCCTGCGGTAGAGGCTAGAGTTCCTAAATATGTGGGCATTATGTGCCCGGCCCGACCACACAACAAATATGTCAGAAAACTGTCCCCAGTGGTCGACCAGGGCCTGCAGCACCATGGAGAAGTAGCCCTTCCTGTTAATAAACGGGGCCGCCCGATAGGATGGTGCGCAGATCGGGATGTGTGTCCCATCGATCGCTCCTCCACAGTTTGGGAATCCAAGGACAGCAAATCCAGCCACGATGGGGTCCAGGTCTCTGAGGTGGATGACCCTGCTCAGCCAGATGGAGTTGATGGCCCTCACCACCTACAGAAGGAGACATAGAAACAAACAACACAGAGAATGAGAGGGTGTTCCTGAGCTCTTGAGAAGTGCCCATCCCCCTTCCCTCCTCCCCAAAGACCCCAGGAGCCACCTCCCGTGAGGCTGTCCCCACAGCAGCAGGGCTGTGTGAGGGCAGGTCGGCACAACTCCCCCACCCCCGGAGCCTTGCCCCCACTCCTAATCCACCCCCCACTCCCTCTCCCCTTTTCCAAGGTCCCCCTTTTCCAGCCCCCCCCCCAGACCACAGGGACTGTACCCCAAGAGTGCCTTACCTCCATAAAGTCGACCCTGAAGGTGGACTTCCCCATGCCAAACTGGTGTCCCACTGAGCGGTAGCTGTCAGAGTTGGCGAGCTTCCACACTGCAATTGTGACCCTCTTCTCAAGGGGGGTAGTGGGCTGCAAGTGGGTGTCCTGTTCTCAGAGGGCAGTGGCGAGCCAGGCACACAGCTCCAGGACAGTGGCCTTCCTCATGCAGAAGTTTTGGAGCCACTGCTGGTTGTCCCATCGCTCCACCACAAGGCGGTTCCACCAGTCGGAACTGGTGTCTAGTCTCCAAAGTCGCCTCTCCACCACGGGGTACGGGGGCAAGGGCATTGTGCCCGCATCCAGGCAGAGGTTCTCAATACTGAGCTCTGAGTCGAGCTGGGACAGAACCATCATGACGGTCTGCTGAAAGTGCTGCAGAAACTGCAGCATGGCAGTGTGGGGCCATCGCCTGTCCAGGGGCAGTTCCGGCTCCATGGCAAAAAGAGAAGAAAATGCTGTGGGGTCCAACAAAGCTGATCAACCAAAGCACGCGCTGCAAAAGCTTTGCTGTCCCTCGCAGAGGTAGGCAAGCCTGCAGCAGAACCTGAGAAACAGCTGTCCAGCAGGGTCCCTTTAAGCACACATCTCAGATTGCCTTAGGCAACAGCACCGGGAAGTAACTGCTGACCTACTGCCCTGCCAGAAGTGGGTCTGGGTGGCCTTTTATGCGAGAGAGCATCCAATGAGCGTGGACATTCTCTTTTGAAAAAGCAGATCGCTTTTTCAATCCTCTTTTGAAGTGTGGACGCGCTCTTTTGAAAGAAGATTTTTGGAAGATCTCTTCCGAAAAAGCTCCTTTCGAAAGAAGCCTGCAGTCTAGACATGCCCTGAGTGTCTAGTTGTAAAATGCGCTGAGAGGTGCGGTAGTGTAGGAGAGCAGGTTGATCTGTGGGTTTCATGTCACTGTTCCAGTAGCAGCTGCAGTAATGTGAACAGCTGCACAATCGCTTAGGTAGAGACCGTTGGCCGCCTTCACAGGCCTCCTCTGCCTTGGTATCAATGCTCTTCCCAAACCTCCAACTTCAGTCTGACCCTTAATGATCTCCCCACATTGCCCCTCATTAACTCACAGCCTTCTCCAGGCATAGGGCTGCTAAACCGCTCAAGCAGCATACCCAAAACTTACCAGGAACCAGTCCTGCAGGAAGCAGGTGAATGGCGAAGGGGATCTCTCCATTTCTCTCATACATTCCCCCTGTGATTCAGTAAATGGGGGCCATTCTGGGAGAAGGTGAGTAAGTTGCTGGGTGTATTCCAGAATTAACACTTGTCTCCCGACTGCCAGGTTCTTCATGGACCTCACTGAATTGAACAGACTCCATGGATGTTTTTATCTATCTATCTATCTATCTTGTTCATAAGACAACAAACTGATAAATCAGCCAGGAAAAGTAAGAGCAGCTGGGAGCTGTGGGTTCAACATCTATCTTGGGGATTGCTGGATGTGGCCAGGGTGAGATCTCCATTGTATTCCTCCCCGACAGGAATTAAATTGCACTCACGCTCACTGCCCATGTTCATTTCATTGCATGGAACGTGCTGCGGCAGGCATCCTCCCAGGTGGGTGGCAGGGGTCAGTGAGATTATTTGTGTTAGAAAAAAAAAACAGATTAAAAGCAGTGAGCGCTATGTTGCAGCTGAATTGCTAACACGTCCCGAGCAGCAAGATTGGCTGTAGTTGTCTAGTCTTGAAACGTGGTAATTGTATTCTATGAAATATTTATTCATTTTCATTTCAATTTTTATTTCCAGCATGCATTTCCTCTAAAATTATGTGGAACCGCCTCCTCACCCCGCCAGTGCATTTTATCATCATTGCTGCCTCATCCCAAGTGGCACTGGGGATTGGAGGCCACACAAGAGTTGGAGGTTTTGTTTGTTTAACTTTCAGAACAAGTGAGGTTCAGGACCTTACCAGGGTCCACTCTGCCATCTCCCATGTGAGGCAGTAAAGCCCATATTCATAACTTGAATCTGTATGAGACTCCTCCCCTCAAATCCAACCTCAGCCTGCTAAGGCCAACACCCCATTTCTAATGAGCTGCTGCTTTGATTTGTAAAGTTTGAAAAAGTTCCACAATCTTTTAAAATGTTCGTGTGCCTGTGTACATCGTTGCTCCGGGCCCACTTGGGAGTAGGAATGCGATGGAAAAGGCAAACCTCTGCCTCATGGGACCAGCTAAAAAGGGGTAGCTTGTTGCTGTGAGATTTCTGGGCCAACAAGTTTCCAGTACATATCAGGAGCATCTGAATTTTTGGGCCCTGAATCAACTGTTTTGACAGTGATCCATGGTTGATATTGACGGCAGTGCTGGGTTTATGCATCAGAAACACTGCTAAGCTGCAGCAGGTTTGGCCAGGCAACAGCTCCCTGAACAAGCCGGCTCTGAGCACGGAGCACACCCAGGAGCATGGTCATGGGCCAGAGGTGAGCTTTTGGATGGACTCTCTGAGAGAAGGATGAGGGCCTGGGGGATCCTAGGACTGGGATCACTCCAGAAGTGGGGGGGTGACTTTAGATGCCTCTATGTATGTGGAAGTCCAGCTGAAGCAGCCTTGGGCCTGCTTTCAGAGGCACTGAAGAGGCACCCAAGGCATGGGCATGGCTGTGACTCTGGACCTTAACCTGCTCCAGGGGTCAGTTTCCCCACTCATCTGTACAATGGAGGCAGCAGCAGCTCCCAAGCCACAGGCTGTCAGTCACTGGAGTCTGCAAAGTGATGGGAGGGCCTTTGGTGGTGTGTGTGTGTGTGTGTGGTGTGGGGGGGGGGGAGGTGTTGTTGTTTATAATAGTATCCGCTTTGCACCGAATCAGATGTTGCACTGAACCAGGCGTTCACTCGCACAGCATTCCTGTGTGCAAGAACCTGGCAGCTCTCACTGCCGTGACTCGCCCCAGAGGCAGGCTAAGCCAGGCCCTTGTAGCATGCTCTCAGCTGTGCGGGAAGCAATACTGTCTCAGCGGGGCCTGGCCCTGAGCTGAAAGCAACCAGACAGCACAGGGGCTGGTAATGCTAGCCCAGTGCAGGATATGAGATTAACAGTGAAGGCTCTTTTCCAGTAGACATCTTGATGTTGGTTCTGAGACAACTCCTCTCCTCCCTAGTTTACCTTGCAACTGAGAACTGCTCAGCCTGGGGCGAGAGCCAGTGCTCACACTCTGCTTATGGCCATCAGAGTTGTCATCGGGGCTGTAAATTCAAGATGGTAACTCATATAATTTCACTCGAAATATATGAGTGACTATTGCCCTGGGTTATTATTTTCAGCCTGATCGTATATGCCATCTGATAAACAGTTGATTACTTCTCCTCCCAGCCCTGAGTCCGATTTGCATACAATAAATATCACCATAGGAAGCATATATGAAACACAGCTCATGCTTTATTTATGAGAAATAAACACCAGATCAGGTTTGCATAATCAACACCTATTTAATTTGTGAGCTCTTGCACTCAGGTCTTTGGCTGTAATCAGAGTGTGTGTGTGAGAGCGAGACAGAAAGAAAAAGAGAGAGAAAAAGAGAGAGTTTTAAATATCTTCATTAACTGGCTGTCAGATTTCAGCTATTAAAAAATGCCATACAAAACAAGGCTCTAGCCCCTCAATTTCTACAGCATCTGAGTGCAATAATTTTCTTGGGGCTCCTTCCCCACTTGACCATGAGGTTTAGGGGGAGCTACATCTTTCACACACAGTTTTGCAAATGTTCCTTTTAGTGGCTTTAAAATGGCTTTTTACTTTACTATAATTTGTCAATCTTTGCTTTCCCCCCATGCTAATATATGCAAAGAAACCCACTGGGCCTCCTATTAAAATGCCATGCAGATCTAATGAAATTAATGTTGGCAACAAATATTACCTAATGGGAGAGCCTCCAGGAAAAAAAATGAGTGCAAATATATATCTGCACATATTTAAAAGGCTCCGTCAAGTAGTTTAGCTTCCCAGTTTAGGTTTTATTAAAAAGGAGGGGGAGGGGAGAGCACTTACAAAACCTAACCAAAAGATTTTCTTGAATTATTTTTTTAATTTAAGCAAAAAACATTGCTAATACTAATTGGAACCTCCTCCCGCAGCACTATAAATTCACTCTGAGGAGCACTGCTCTAGGACAGGAGAACCAAGAAGTGACACAGAGAAAGGTGGTCCCATCTAGCGTTCATTCCAAGTGCAATAGAACAGTGGTCTCCAACCTTTTGGGGCTGCCAGGCACCCAGGGGCGGGGCCACGCACACACCCCGGGACGGGGCCACCCATATGCCCATATGCCGCATGCCTGGTGCTGGCGCCACCTATGCGCCGCGCTGCCGGGGCCAGCGCCGCTCCTGTGCTGCACGCCCAGGGGTGGGGCTGCCCATACGCCACACGCCCGGGGCCAGCACCGCTCCTGTGCCGTGTGCCCGGGGCGGGGACACCCATACACCGCACGCCCAGGAGCCGGCAGCACCCCTGCGCCGCGCACCTGGGGCCGGCGCCGCTCCTGTGCCGCACGCCTGGAGCCGGCACAGCCCTGGTGCCGTGCACCCGGGGGCGGGGCTGCCCATACGCTGCGCGCCCAGGGGCTGGCACCACCCTCGCGCCTGGCCCCGATCACTCGGTGAGCACACAGAAGTGGCCCTGCGGGCGCCATGGCGCCCACAGGCACCACAGTGCCCGCAGGCACCACATTGGGGACCACTGCAATAGAACATTGTCTTCCCATTTTGCCAATTAGAGTATTAACTTGGCCTTAGGTCCTGTCCTTCTATATGAATTTTAGCACTCATGAAAGGTACCATCTATCTCTCTATCTCTCGATCTATCTATCTCTTTATCTATCTCCAAAAAAACCTTTCCAACAAAAGCTTTGTTGAAATTGATGTGCCTCCAAGAAAAGTTTTGGTTTTGACACATTGTCATTTTCTTATAAAAAAAGTGCTCTCTTGAGCTATGTCTACTCTACCAGGTCATTTCGAAATAAGTTATTTTGGAATAATAACTCCCAAAATAACTATGTTGAAATAAGTTATTCTTTTTCACAAGCAGGAGTTCTCAAAATAACAAGCCCATTATATAGAACTAACAGAGTTGGTAATGTGGATGCTCACCTTGTTATTTTGAAATAACTCCCTAATGTAGATAAGGTCTTGGTGACCAAACACCAATGAAGCCACATTTTCTCAGCATCTCAAGCACAATCTGAGCTCCCCTTGCATTGATTCTTTTTTCTCCATTTCTTTTTAAAGTTATTTGGGGAGCTTTACATGATCTTTGGCTAGAAGCACAGTACACCTAGCCCAGATTTTGACTCCCATAGCTAACCAATCTGAGAACAAAAGATTTCATGCAAAATCTCACTTGTAATATCTGCCCTCTGCTAATTGGAAAAGGTATTATCTTGGGGTGTGCACTTGTCAACAATTTACCTTACTTTTAACCTTAATAGCAGTTACACGGAAAGGCTGGGCCAGCTCTGTGCTAATTTAGGTAGCGGAGCTGTGAAAATTTTGCAGGTCTGCCTTTTAACATCTCCTTAGCTAGCACATGAAACTGGTGGCTGATGCACTTCTCCATAATGGCCTGCACTGCACACTTAATTAACATAGTCAGTATGGAGAGGCAAGGCTGGAGCCCAGCTTTCTGGCTTCTCCTTTCCCATTAGCCTGTACTAAATAGCTTTGCTAACACAAGACACCAGATGCTTTGCTAGGCATGACCGTCACAGCCAAAACCTGCGCTCTCCTTCCAGACGGCGGCTGGTCCCCGCAAAGTGACACTGCTTACACTCTCTGTATTAGCTCTGTTTGGACCAAGGAAGACAAATGAAACCAATGAGTGACAGTTACCACCTGGGCAGCAAGGGGAATATGCTGGAACTCAGACACAAGACTGTCCACCGGGGAATTAGACCTCTAAAGCCAGGGCTTCCCAGTGTCAGTAAGGGGCCTATGCTTGAGGTCAGCTTGCAGCACCAGCTAGTGCTTGGGGGAGCTGCCATTCTGCTGTCCCACTAGGATCAGGGATGGCTGGCAGACCAGCAGTTTTGCTCCATCTGGGTAGATCCAGCACATCCGGCAGCACAGCAGATGAGTCAGAGCTGGGTATACCTAAAAGGTTCCGCAGCAGATCAGAACTGCCCCGTACGCCCAATGTACTAGAGCCTCCAGCCCCGGAGGAGATAAGATGGGAACCATCTCAGCCTGTGGTTGATCTCTGGAAGTGCTGATTGACAGGAGGGAACATGAAGAGTAATTCTGGAGGACAAGGTGCTTGCAGAGCTCTGGGTTATTCGTGCACCCGGGCTCATCTGTCAGGATCCCCGCTCCCATTTCCATAGCAACTATTGATCAACTATTAGGAATTCAGGTTCCACATGATGGGGGCAGATGGCTCAGCCCAGTTTGCCTGAACAAGTACTATGCTCTACCTTCCCTGGGCTTTCATTCATGGCAACCCCTGCCGCCCATGCGGGGATGTGACCAGTCTTCTTGTGGGATGCTCCTCTGGGCAATCCCAAGCAAAGGTAGGGGGCTCTCCCATCCATGGGAACGTCCCGAGGCTGATTTCGGTGGTGCCATATTGATCATTCCCTGAAGCAAGATGCCAGGGGAAAGGGTGGATGGAAGGAGAAGGGTTGAGTTGTATGAAACTTTGCCCTCTGGGCTTTCAAAGGAGTTTCATTTGGAGATCCTTTTTAATGTCAACTTAAATATATGGCCCAAATAAAGCTACATAAAGTAGGTCTTTACCATTACAGAAAGAGACAGTTCCTGCCCCCACTACTTTACAGTCTAAACATGCAACATCTGGAAGGGGTTATTTCACAACTGGCCCAGAGATAGTAGGGGACATGCCCGAGGACAGAGAGGGAGTCTGTGGCAGAGAAGAACAGGTACCCTGGCTCTCTCCCCACAGCATGAAGCTTCCTGCTTTCCCTTTTGTATTCAGTGATCAAACAGCCATGGGTAGTGGGAAAACCTGTGGGAGATGATGTTCTGCTCCATGAGACTGGGCCTCCCCTGGGGTATGGTGTCCAGTTCTAGCCATCACAGTTCAGAAAAGAGGTGGACAAAATGGGGAAAAGTCCAGAGAAGGTCAACCAAAAGTGATTGAAAGTCCAGAAAACATGACCTATGAGGGAAGACTGAAAAATGGGTTTATTTAGCCTGGAAAAGAGAAGACTGAGAGGGGACGTGGTAACAGGTCTCAAGTACCTAAAAGGGTGTCACAAGAAGGAGGGAGAAAAATTGTTCTCCTTGGCCTCTGAGGTTAGGACAAGAAGCAAAGGGCTTAAATTGCAGCAAGGGAGGTTTAGGTTGGACATTAGGAAAAACGTCCTAACTGTCAGGGTGGCTAAACACTGGAATAAATTGACTAGGAAGGTTGTGGACAGGGCTGGCCCACAACATTTTGGCACCTGAGGCGGGGAGCTCAAATGACGCCCCCATGCCCCCTTGCTGCACCAGCAGCAGACACAATTTTCTACACTCTGGGTCCTAGTGGCGCCCCCCCTCCCCCCCCCACAGTCTGGCACCTGAGGCGGCCGCCTCAGTTCGCCTCATGGTAAGGCCAGCCCTGGCTGTGGAATCTCCATCTCTGGAGATATTTAAGAGCAGGTTGGACAGACACCTCTCAGGGATAATATAGTTGGTGTGTGGTCCTGATGTGAGTGCAGGGGACTGGATGACACCTTGAGGTCCTTTCGAGGCACACAGGCCTTCGGAAGGACACGCATCCCACTGACATCAGACTTGGGGCTGTGCCAGGCCTACAGGTGGGTTCTGACCACCCACCTGAGCAGACCTGCTTAGGTCTGGGTTCTGGTTCAGCCCAGTGTAACGATAGGAGTGTTGGCAAGACTTGGATCCACACCCTGGTTCAGATTGGAAGTGCTGGGTGATCAGACTTGGCTTGAACCCATCACAGCCTAGAAATCCACCCCCTGTTGCCTCAGGTCCTGGGGGTGCAGAGAGGCAGCACGCATCCTGTGGTCACCTCCATTCCCGCCCACCTCAGTGTGCTGTGAAGCAAAGGAGAAGTCTGGCCCTGCAGCTTCCCAGCCTCCCCCCAGAGCTTCTTAGGCAGTGCTGCTTCTGCAGGAAATGAAACCAATGCCAGCCAGATAGCTCGTCACAGTCCCAAGCCCACTGTTCATGGGGCTGTTATTCTCAAGCTGGAGACATTGCAAACAGCAGTGTGTCTCTGCCTAGTGTTTCTGGGCACACACAAGCTTTCTGTAACAGTCGCTCTAAATTCGCCTCCCATCACCCCAGGCCTGGGGCAGACTGCCAGGCCATTTGCAGTGGTGGAGTGTTTATTGGGCAGTCACGGTACTGGCACAATCTGAGGTGCAGGCGCTCAAATGACTGTGGAGTGAGCCCAGGCACAGAGAGGAACACAAACTGCAGGCCCTTCTTAAAACTCAGTTGGGGGGCAATTGACACTGATTCAGCTTATTGTGTGAGGCCATTGTGTTGACTCACCTTAGAGCATCCACAGTGGCCCTTTCTATGTGCTGGGCTAAGGCCCCTTTCCATGGGGAATCCTGGGATCGGAGGCTACTCCAGAGACGGAGGCAGAATCTGGATGAATCCCTGGGGTGCCTCGTTTTTGTGAGTCCGGTTTGTATCCAACATTCCACTGGGGAGCAAATGGCATCTGGCCTCTACTCTGGCAAACCAGAGGGGCCCCCCACAGTTGAGAGTCGTAGCGACAGTCTCAGGGCCTGCAAACCCAGGCAGGGCACTAGTGACTCGGCACAGCTACCAGCACCTCTCCTCCCTCACTGAGCTTTGCCTCCCCTCCTTTGCCCCCACATCCCCGCACTAGGAATTCCCAGCTCCACTGTGCTGGGGCCTGCTCTGCCAGGATTGCAGGAGAGAGACGTAGGAATACCAGGGTGTGTGCTGGGCCAGTGCAGCATTGATAACCACTGACTTCCAAGGGAACCCACCTCTAGGCTATTAGCTTCCCCATCCTAATGTCCTGCCTTCAGGAAGACACAGGGGCTTGTGTGTGGGGTGGTGAGTGAGCAGGGAAGCCGGCAGGCATGATGCATTTCCCAGCTGTGCAAACAAGCATGGTTTGAAAACAGAAGTACAAGAAGAGAGCCGAGAGGCAACCCCCCCACGCCCCCGTCTGCCAGCCATCAGAGAGGCTAGCTGCATTCTTCCCTCTACACCTTCCTGTAACATATGCACAAAGGGCACAGCCAGGTCACTAGAAAGGGAAGACAGTTTTTAAACAAGTGGAGGCATGTTCTTGTAGCCCAGCGGGAAAAAAACACACTACAGAATGGGGTGGCCTTGAAGCCAGTATTGTAGCTAATGGGATCTGGCCATTCTCTGAATCAGGAGCATGGCTACAAAGAAAGTCACATAGGTGAAAGGTACAAGAGCTAATCAGCCATTGCCACATGGTGGGGCTGAGCTCCAGCGAGGGGGGAGGATGCTCCGGTGGAAGGGGGCTGCACGGGGAGTGGAGGTTCCATCAGCCAGCACTAGCCAGTTCTGGAGAAAGGCTAGAGGACAAGGGAAGCATCAGCCTGTTCTGGGGCAGCTATTCCTGTGACGGGCAAGAGTCTGATGTTCCACATCTGTGAAATAGGAATAATAATGAGTAGCCCATTGCCTTTCCCTGTCATCTCCCAGGTGCTGAATGCACCAAGTGTTTTCCATGCAGCCCATTGTTAAGTTTATACAGGCCATGGGAAGGAGGTCAGCAGCAGCATCTTTGTTCTACAGATGGGGAAACTGAGGCACAGGGCTTGTTGAAGGTACCACAGAAAGTCAGGAGTAGATCTACATTGCCCAGTGCCCTGCTGCAACATGGGCTTTGATAGATGCTCCCGAGGCAGGGTCAGCTGAGAGCAGTAGACCCAGAGTGCAGCAGTGGGATGAATAAATGATTTTTCGACTGGGTGGCCAAACCACAAAATTGGTAGGGGGAGGGAATCACTTTGGGTCAATGTGAAACACACAAAAATAGATTGTTTCAGCAAAACAAAAATGTAAAAAAAATCATTTCCAGTTGAGTTTTGAGGGTTTCATCCTCTTAAAAGTGAAATGAAGGGTAAATTCTACCCTAAAAGGCATTTATAAGGTGAAATTTGAAATGGTTGATTTTGACTTTTTCAGTATTTTTGTCTTTTTTCACCTGAAACAATCCAGTGAATTTGTGAAATGGTTCAGTCAACCCAAAACTGCATTTTGCAGTGAAAAATCTTAAAAATTCCACTTGGCTCACTAGGGGCTCCCTGCAGCTCTGCTATAGGCATGTCACCCTGTCTGGTAAGGGGGAGCCAGAATGGACTCATTTAGTTCTTTACAACCAATTGCTGTTTGTTCATGCTACGAGGCATGATGGTCAAATCAGGAGGTACAATTCAGATCTGGGGCAGGGTTTCCAAGACTCTTGTAGTTGGAGTGTTTAGATCAGGAGTCTCAAACACCAAACCCCACCTCTTCCCTTCATTGCCTCGCCCTCTTCCCCCCCCCCCCCATTCGCACCCCCTTTCCCAGGGCACAGCTCTGGGGATGACGGGGGGGCTGGCACTGTGTGGCAATAGTGGTTGTGCCCCCCAACACTTCTCATGGCATCAGGAGCTGCGCAGAAGCAGAGTGACTGCACTCACCAAGTGTGTTCTGCTTTCCCCATAGCTCCTGCCACTGCAGAATTGGGGGGAGGTGAGACCGCCAGCACCAGTTTCCCACCTGGTGATCCCCAAGTTTATATCCAAGATTCTGGATGACCAATTAGAAACCATTTGCAACATTCAAATCCAGATCCAGCTTACTAAAGTTCCAGGGTGACCAGATCCTGAGTTTGAGTTGGTCCAATCTCCAGATCACAGGCAGCTTATTTACACATGCTCCCCAACCTTTGACCTGCAACCTCCCCCCCTCCAGCCCTTACTTACATTTGCTGAATCAGCAGACCAGACACCATGGGATTTCCATACTAAATCAGTGAGTTTGAGCCGCAGAGCAGCTGTGCGGGGCCTAAAGCAATTTCAGATCTGCACAGCCCTAAATATTTTATCTTTCATCCCTGATTGGTAATGCAATATTTTTTAGTAAAAACATCAGTTGTTCCACTGACTTCCCCTCAATGGCTTTAAATATATAATCCGCTCACAAAAAGAAAGAGGATTGGTTGGCATAAAATAGGGATTGGTGGAATTTATATAATGCAATTTTTGACAACACTCAGCAAACAAAGCAGGAGAAGTTGGTGATTTATTGAAGGGCAACTTTTGTCATCAAGAGACTTAGGTATGGCAGCTGGGTTATAGACAGAGGAGAGGCAGATGGGGGTACTGTGGATAGGCATCTGAATGAGGAAGATTTGCTGGTTTCTTCTTCTCACTTTGACTGATAACAAGGAGAAAGGTTATTAAATTGGAAAGCGGCAAACTCAGAGGCAATCGGCGAAAATGCTCTTCTAAAGAAGCATGAGCTAGATTCTGTAAGGGAGATGGCAGAGTTCTGGCTAAGGAAGGAGTTCGAGTTTTGGTCCCGCATGGTTGATCTGTGAAATCAAGGTCATCAGATCAAACAGTGCAGCTGGATGCAAAAAGAGCTCAGCAAACATGGTCATTAATAATGTGTCAACTCAGAGAAGGGCTGCCCAGATCTCATGCTTCAAGGTGTGAAATGAACAGGGGGTCAGGAAGGAATCAGTAGTGCTACATGCTCAACAGATCCCATGGCCTGACTATCTAGGAGAGTGGGGGGAGAGGATTCTAGAGCGATGATGGGAATTGCAGCAGTTACTCCAAATGTATGGATCTCAGTTGGAAGCAGCTTCCTTCCTACGGCTCTTTTCTCTTCAAGCTGCAGGAGCCAGCTTCCATCATGAACTTTGTTGCCCCTATGGAGACAATGGTGCCATATGTTACAAACACTGGCCAAGCCTTCCCATTGGGTAGACTCAGTTCCACATTCCTTCATGTGTGGCTTGCATGTGTCTTTATAGTGAAGCATGGGGCATCTGGTTATTCTTGTTCCTTCTGATAGATCCTTGCAGAGCATATCCTTGAATGCGTGTCCATCTTCTGACCTACTTACATGGCCCAGCCAGCACAGTTGTCATTGCTTGAGCAGGGCTGTCACACTTGGTAAGTTTGCCTTTTGAAGAACCTCTGTATTGGTGACTTTATCCCGCCATTTGGCACTGAGTATGCGGTGTGAACAATGTCAGTGGGACCTGTTTGACCTTTTGTCCTGAGGAGAATAAGGTGTCCATGTCTCCCCACCACACATCAGAGCACTGAGGATGCAAGCTTGGCAAGCCAGCATTTTGGTCTCAATGGGAAGCATTGAATTGGTCCGTGCTCTTTTAGTTAGTCTGCGAAAGACATTGGCAGCATTTGCCATGAGAACATTTAGTTCTTCATCCAGGGAGAGACTGGTGGTCACCGTAGAACCTAAATCACTGAGCTTTTGGACAACTTCTGGCAGGTTTGCATGTCAGGTACTTGAAGGATCTTGGGGATTCCCCTGTCCTAATAAAACCAATTGCTTGGTGCTGATGGGGAGAGCAAAGGCCTGACAGGCACTTCGAAGACAGCCCATGAGCTTTTGGCATAGAGCTTCATTGTGGTCTACGAAGGAAGCCTCCTCAGCACACAGAAGTGGCTTGGTTAGCACCTTTTTTAGCCTTTAGCCAAGACCAAGGGTGCCTCTAATTTTTCCCACCCCTGAGCAGAATGAATTTTCTTGTGTGCACCACTTTGGAGGAGATGTGTGACACAGAGGTGATGTGCGACACATCACCTTCATGGTGGTGCGCATGACAAAATGCACGTAGCGAGGGGGAAAGGGATGGGGCGGCAGCTCAATGCTCGGGTTAGTGGGAGCTACAGAGCTTGGAGAGAGAGATCCCTCCCCACTGCAGCCCTGAGCAGCGCAGCCATGTGGCCATTCAGCACAGGAGGAAGGTAGGTCATGACAAGGTTCCCATCTTTCATGTCCTTGAACACACCGTTCAGGAGTCTCAAGAAGAGAATTGCAGAGAGTGGCAAGGCCTTTGTGACTCTAATCCAGGTGTCTTTCCCCACTGGGCAGGGCAGTGATAGGAAGGGCATACACTAGTGTTTGTCTCTTGCTCCTGGAGTGTGTGCTCTGCTAGATTCTTGCTCTGATAGACTGGCAGGTACTCCAGCAACAGAGAGGCGACCAGACAGCAAGCATGGCAGAGGGGACGTCAGAGACCCCAAAGCTGCATCTACTCGGCTGGGAACGGAGTCCGGCGCTCCCTTGGGAAAAATCTGTTCCCTGGCCCTCTGCCCTGCTGGCTGGAGGGGGTGGGGGGCAGGCTGCTTCTCTATGAGGAAGGAGGCTTCAGCATGTGAGAGCCTGGGGTGCCTGGAGGATGGATGGCTGCATTGTTGATGTACGTAACATGCCCAAATATCAATGAGTAGCACCTCAGACAAGGCACCTCTGCAGACTTCAGGTGAGAGCTCTCATTGCTAGGGGCAGGCCCCTGGGCTGCAGAAATTATGGCTGGATTTCACTGTCCCCTGTAAGCTGAGTGACTGGGTGAGAAATTCAGATGCTACCCAGCTGATTAGCCGAGCACCCACGGCACCCACAGTCAGATTTGTGTTTCTATTGATGGTACATGTCTCACATGTCTCAGTGCTCATAACAAAATTTGTTCTGCACATGTATGGAAAAAAATTAGACCCAGCCCCTCTTGGCTCCCAGCATTCAGCTCAGATCGGACCTGTGCAGGAAAGTACCCCTTGCACCCTGAAGGGTTCTCTCCAGTGATGGTCCTCAGGCCATAAGATGCTCTAAAGCTGTGCTTCTTTGTCTGAGCTCTAGGCTCCCCTTCCCTGCCCTCTGTGCTGGTCTCCATTGCGCCTCTCCCATTCCCCCTCTCCCATGTGCATTCTAACCCACCAAAGCCAACCCCATGAGTCCAGTCCCATGGCCACAATCTCATAATGCCTTTGCAGGAGAGCAGCAGGTGGGTGATGCTGCAGCCGCACTTGAGTTGCAGGTTCCATTCCTTTGGGGCGGGATGTAATTAGTCACTTTTAATTGGTTCTGGGGAAAATCTTGGCATGCGAGCTCTTAGTCCCTGGGAGAAATTGTTTAACTAAACAGGAGTCGGCAAGAGCAGTTGGGCTACATTGACTGGCTTTTCTTTCTTTCTTTCTTTCTTTCTTTCTCTCTTTCTTTCACTTTGCATTTGTTAAAATGCTTTGGGTACAAGTGACCATCCCTTGCTTAATGCCTGGTGTTTGTTTCACCTTAGTGGCCCTTTGCCTTTGTCATCTTTACCGAAATGCTCTACTTACTAGATTATTGTGAAAACCTCTTCCTTACACAGGCCTGATTCTGCCAAGTGCTGAGGTCTGGATAGGGCCAGGAGTTGACTGAACTCAGAACCACTCAGGTTTCCCCATCTTGCGCTGGTGCCAACGATGAGGCTAGGGGGAGGGCACTGGAAAAGCAGACTGAAAGAGCTAAAGTGAGGCTCCCTGGGAGAGCGCAGTGGGCATGTCTCTGCAGGATACACTTGAGCACTACATGGCAATCGCCTTCAGCAACAGGCAGGCGGAAAGCACAGTGCACCACACACAAGTTCTATCGGCACATGCTCCATGTTGCCTTACAATGCAAGAGGAGGGGAGATTTCTCCTGCCAGCCTCTCGCTCTGCATCGACCAGAAATTAAATGAAGTTTACAATTACTATAATATTTGCGTAGTGACCAGACAGTTATGAAACCTTGTTATAAACAGCTGCTTTACAAATTGCATCTCGTTTGCTATAGGATCACATCATGATTCTTCAGGGGGAAAAAGAGTTCTCCTTGGAGAGGGGACACCTCGTTATGCATGTTCATTAACTTACCTATTAGTACCCTCACCCCATGCTGCAATGACAGTTTATTATAAGCTTATCTCCAATAGAAGGCTGCTCCTTTTGGTTTTCAATTACAATGGCTACTATTCATTCCTCTTTAAAGGGAGCCTTGTCAAAGAAAATCTGCCCCCCACCCAGTTTCAGATTTGCAAAAGTCTAAGTCCTCCATCCAAAGATTTCCATGAATTATGATTTGTTTACAGTTTCCGTTGGGAACAGAGTTTTACATGGAGATTCCTTTATACATTGAATAGCATATTATAGTGAGAGAGCCTGAAATTAAAACATCTCCTCTCTGCTCTCACAAATCAAACTGTAGGTGTAGCCCGCCAGAAAGCAAAAGTGACCAGAGCCCAGGTGGAGAACACCTGGATTTATCAGCACACAATACAATGGTGTCGTGATTCCATCTTGCACTGAGCAAATTACCCCGTGTCCCACTCTTCCCCTGACTCTTCCCCACCTGCACTACAAGACTAATTAGCCCACCTCTCCCTGCTGCTTACAGGTCGTTGGTAACAGAAACTGCTTTATGTTTTAATTTGATAACCAGATCGTTCATTCTCATGAGGGATCAATGTACAGACAGCCCAACGTGCCTCGGTGGATGGATTTGCCTCATGCATTTGACTGTAATACCGTTTCTATAGAACCTCACATACAGAAAGTGCTTTGGAGCAGTGGTTCTCAAACTAGGGTCTGTAAGGGTGCTCCAGAGGATCCACGAGTCATGTCCAGGGCCACCGGCAATGTTCCCTCTAATCTTTTCCATCCATGTGTGGATTTTTTCCAACCGTGTGTGGAATAAATTTTGTTATGGGAATGGATGCATGTGTGATGTGCACCACCAGTAGAAATAACAAACCTAGCTGTGGGCGCTCTGCTAGACAACATTGGAATTTCTCCTGAGCAGCTGCTCAAGTGCCCAACTTATAGGGAACACTAGCCACTGGCCCCACTGATCAGCTCCTCCCCCACTGCCTGCTGCATGCTGCAGAATAGCTGCTCAGTGGCATAAAGGAGATGGGAGAGGTGGGAGAGCAGGGAGGTGGCACACTCCAGGGAGGGGGCAGAAAGAGGCCGAGAAGAGGGGGGATGGGGTAGATCAGGGGTGGGAAAAGGTGGTGCAGGCATGGGGCCTTGGGGGAGGGGATGGAATGGGGGCAGAGCCTGGGGCTGAGCAGGGGTTGACTGCCCCCTGGGGAAAATTAGAAGCCAACTTGGGGGGTCTGCAAAATATTTTAAATCAGAGTATGGGCCTTCAGGGTGCTAAAATGTGAGAACCACTTCTTTGGAGGCTTAGTCTAATCCTGCCAACACCTCCCTGAAGAGGGGAATGTTGAGTCATAGCATGAGGTGAAGGACCTTACTGAGACTGCACAGCAAGGCAATGGCCGAGCTGGGATTCCAACTTGCAAGACTTCCCTCTTGCCCCCGTAAAGTTCAGCATTTGCTTTTGGATGGTACACAGCTGTCTGTGAGGCAGGGTGCTTTAGAAAAAGCTGCGCCTGCTCTCCCCCATATTCCAAACCAGTAGCACAGGGACGCCAGCCAACAATAAATTCATTGGGTGGCAGCTACACTGCAGGAGATAACAGATAGGGCTGCTTTACAGTGCTGCACAATTCAGTTTTATACAGAAGCCTCATATGCAGCATCCCAGAACCTTTCACAGGGAGAGTCAATCATTCACTAGAGAGAAAAGGCAAGGTTTCAAAAGGGGACGTTTTATGGATGTCTAGTTGTGTGAGAACTGCACAGGAAACAAGCTTCTTATCTCTTAGGAAACTATCCTGACCGTATCTATTATAGTTGTCTTGTGAATTATATGGCTGGTAACAGCAAGTCCAGCTGATGGATGGAATTTTTTTTTGTTAAACTTCACTCACTGATTTGCAGCAAACGGGCACTCAACTGCAAGGAATCAGAGTACATGATATTATGATACAAACTACATGGGATTCAAACAGCATAAAGTTGATTAGGCTGGTGTGTGACCCTGCATGCTTTGTACATCTGATGCAGGGAACAAAGAATCTGACCCACTACCGGTGCAGCACAAGCCAATGTGGCAAAGAAAATGAGGCACTAATCACTGTAGAGCCATAGCTAGCCACATATAGTAAAAGAAGAGTGAATGAGTCTTTTGGTTGCCTCTGAAATGAACAGCTACTGGTAATGCAGGTCTGCTCCCTGGCACAGACAGCTGGATTCCTAACTATGTTTTGCAACCATCATATGCTCCAAAGGATGCATTTTTACTACCAAACAAGGGCAGGGGGGCAGTCTTCAGAATCTAACGGCTGCTACACTCCCACTTTAGAATTGTAAGTGGCCTGATTCTAGTGTAATTTACTCTGGTCTGCGGCACTTGGTGGAGTGACTCCTAATTGGCAGCAGTGTGCTCCGAATCGGCTCCCAAATGCTGCTATGCAAGCCAGTGTCGCTGACCCTGGCCAGATTAGTAAACCAGCCATTAAAAGGATGCACACAGTAAATTTAGCATAATAAGAACAAGAACTAATAACAGGAGAGTGAAATGATATCAACAAAATGAGGATAACGTCAGTGCCTGAGAACTTTAACTCTGCCAAACAAACCTGCTTCGTCTGTAGATTATTTAGTAATGGCCAAGGGAAACCACTTGCCGTATGCTCAAAAAGGGGCACTCCCCTGGTATTGCTGTGCCACACAGTTCATGGCAAGTCTTTCAGAACTGCCCAATGGACAGTACAGGGCATTGCAATCTGAACAACGCAACCCCCAGTTGCTCCACCCCATGCCTGGGGCACTGGTTCTGTTCTCAGTCAGTTGAACAAACATCATCAAGCCTCTTAGTCTGAGGCTTGGGTTTCCCTTCCCCCAGCCAAGCAGCGAACTGAGCCCTTCTGAGCAGGGGAGAGGGGATGCAGTCACAGCCCCAAATGCTAGGGCTGCTGACATGCAGGTGTTACACCAGCAGGCAAAACTGAACCTGAGGCCTCCGGAGCCACGCCACCACTTGAGTTAAAAGCCAGCTGGCTCCCAGTTAAGGTGGTAGGGACACACTCATTGCGCCTCTCTCTCTGTAAGTGGTCTCAGGGCCACTCCAAGGGAGAGCAGCCCACACCCAATAGGTGTGTGGGGTCCACACAGTAATTAACCCTTCATTCCTTACACCTTCCTTTAGGTCTCCAGAGAGCACCACCACTGTCTAGCCTCCTTAGCGTTAGCACCCATCCCATGTAACGGTGGTAAAATCAGAGTAAGCGGGTGCACCCTGGTGTGCAGCTCCAGCACAAGCTGGCTGAGCTGCAGGAAAAGACAAGGGAGCTAGTTAAAGAGCTGGCAGGGACCTGGGTTGCAATAGGACAGCACCTATAAGAAACTGTAAGATACTTTCACCGCTGGGTAAAACCACTGTTCCAACTCCATGTACTGACACAGCTCAGTCACATCAGCAAACCTGCCCCCATGAACAGAGCCTTGTTCTAGCCACTCCATCTCCTGATGAATAGTGAGACTACAGGCCTAGTACAGAGGACTCATTCCCCTACAGCCACACGAACACCCAAGCTTGTCCTCCCTCATCCCGCAACATGTTGCTAGTCTAGTGACTTGAGAGAATAACAATAATAGAATGTATCATCCCTCAAAGACATTTCAACGCTTTACGAGCTTGTATCTATGGTGTACTGGTGATGAAATGCTACTGACTGGCAGCTATGTGGTCTGCCAAGCCAAGGCAATGGCTGGTTTGTTTGCTGTATTTCCCTGCCATGTTGCTATTTCCCCCCGGTAAGCAGACTAACACATGGGAAGGAAAGTCAGCTGCTGCTGGCTCCCCCAGCCCTGTCTCTGCTAAGTGAATGGGAAGGAGGTCGCACTGCCCACCTGCCAGGCACTCCAGTGAGCGAAATCTCTCTCCAAACAGGATGGAAATATATCAGATTACATGGGCTATCAGGGCCAGTTGCCATTGGTGATGCACAGGGAAGATTTTGTTAGTCTCTGAGTGCAGGTGCAATCAGCCATTCCACCAGCTTCCCTCACGTCACATGAAACAGCCCCTGTGCAGACAAGGATCGGCCCTGGCTCTGGCAAGAGATAGCGGACCAGGACAGAAAAAAAGCATAGAAACTGAAATGGGAAAAAGAGGGGGCTGGCTGAGCAGCAAAAGGCTGAGGTCTGGCAGTGCCCTATGCCACTGCCTTCAAATGAACACAGCTCAGAAAGGGAGCATGCTCTTTAAAAGAGAGGGAGAAGTCATACTGTCTCCTCTGGCTTTGCCAGAAACAGAGCTACCCGTCTAAGTGTCAACTGTGTGTGGTTGTTCTAGAGCAGGGCTCCGTGCTAGAAGAGGATGGTTCTACAGAGGGACTCGCACAGCAGAATTTGCATCCAGATTCGAGTCCCACCAGAAGCTAGGCCTGTTCAGGCCATTGCAACGACAGGAACCATCTGAAAAACTAGGAAGGCTGCGGATCTGGGTGCAAATTTTGAATGATTTCTTGCCCTGGCCTGGGTTTGTAGCTGTTCTAATCTGGGGCTTTTTTCCATCCCAGCCAGGCCAGGTTCTGTTCCTGACTCTGCCACTGACATCCTGAGGCAGCAGGGGTAAAACCCTAAACCCCTCTGGGATTCCATTTCCCCATTTATAAATTACTATCATGCCTACCTACCAGGCCCTTGTGAATAAGGACTGGATGAGCCCCTCTGCTCAGCTGCAAGATGCTGCCTAAGTGCAAGATAGCAGTGGAAGAGCACAGCAGCTGGCTGCTCTGGTCCGAAATGCTGCAAGTGCAGAGCATGTCTGAGGAAGACACATGGTCCTAGGAGGCGGGGAGGGAAGACAGCACCATGAGGTTGTAGGTCAAAGATGTGCTTCCCCTCCCAGTCACACAGTTCCCTGGCTAAGATCCAGGCAGTAGCCTTGGGGGCTGTTCCGATGTAGCTGCGTTATTCCAAAGAGCAGAAGCACAATTTGTACTTCTTGTCTTCTTTCTCGCTGCTGAGCTGGCTGGATCCAAAAGTGACAGGGGATGGATGAGGGCATCTATGAAGTTAAGATGATCGCCTTGTGCGGGTCCCAGCCAGCCAGTCAAGAAGTCGCATGTAACCTCTGAGATCTAGAGTTCATGAAAGTGAAGCCCCACAGAACACTCCTGTGGGACACAAACTCCCATCAGTCATGGGGGTCCATCCAGAAGCACAGCAATCAAGACCATCAGCATGATGTGAGTCAGCCGCTTGGGAGACCCGGGGAAAGGCCCCGCCTCCTGGGGAGTGAGGAGGCAGAAGTGGAAGATGTCCACAAAAGGCTGCCCAGCACAAGGCCCCTAGAACAAGCAGGTTTTTCTCTGGAACAGGAGACAGTTTGCAGGGAGAGTGAAAATGGCTTAGATTCGACAGTCTCCAGAGCGAGCAGGTCAGGAGTCCTCACAGGCCCTCCCCAGTGCGCTTCCAAGTCAGAGTCCATTAGACCACCCCCATTCTTCCTTCGGGGCAGTCCTCATACGGAACATGGAGTGCAGCCAGACCACATGCCGCCTGTTGAGTGACCACCAGCCTGCTGGGGGAAGAGCCTGTGCTCCAGGGCCCATGAGGCTATGGTTGGGCAAATGGGTGTACATAAAACAAGTCCTGATTCCAGAGTCAAAATCCACAGCTCTGACTCACACCAGACCCAAACCTGATTTCATGCTGGTTACAGAAGGGGCTAGAATTGAACACAGCTCCGTCCCGCTCAGGAGGGGATTGCAGAGACGGGGAGGTTAGAAACCCCACAGGATTTACAACCCAGCTGACCTGTCCAAGAGACTGAGGATCAGGATCAGGAGGTCTGGGAGCGGAGCCGAATCAACGCCCCTCCTGTTTTTGGTGGAGAGCTGTCCTGGGGGAACTCCCAGCCCTTTCTCAGTAGCTAGCTCCGCAGGCTGATGATGGCAGAGAGGGGGCCACTGGAAGGAGATTACCAGCTGGAGGAAACATGCTCTGAACAAGGATGTCATTCACCCAACATTAGATTCACTGGCAGAAATTCAATCACAGGAGTCCAGTTTATTGGGTCCAAAAATTACATTTTTTGATGTAATTTTGAGTTCATCCAGCTTGAGCTGCTGCTCATTTCTTTTCAGCTGTCACAAAGTACTCTAAATCCAAAGGACAAATGGCAGATGTTCAGAGAGGGCCCGATCCTGCAAGGAGAAGCCATTGTGAGGAGAGGTGCTCCGTTATGGGCAAAATCAGATCCAAAAGACCAGGCATTTACCCCCATCTAAGGTCAAATATATATCTTTGCTGCTGTGCATCTTTTTTATGTACAATCAATATCGGATGTATTTTTACAGTCAGTCAATGTAACGATGGTTGGCAAGTCTGAGCTATAGAAACTCTGTTGTTGTTAGAACAAAATACTTCTCTTTGCTCTTTATGATCCCTGATAGTTGCTTACCTTTTTAATTTGTCGGTATCAGGTGTCTCCTCTTCAATAAATTCAGTAGTTGATCTTTCCTCTTCCCCCCACCCCACCCCATCCTTGTCTAGTTTCCCTTTAATCTCCCTAATCTCCATTAGTTTTATCATAATAGAATTTCTGGCTTGTTCTTAATGGCTGCTAGGGTTCCCTAATCCCCTTTAATTATGAGCAAGCTGTAGGAAAAGTACAGTCCCTGCTGTAGCTCTCTGATTCAAGTCTCTGTTGTTTATACAGCAGGAAGGGCAATAAATAATGGATTTTAGGCTGAGGATTAACATACGTGTTCCATAGTTGCTCTCATCCAGATATGTTGCTCTGCTTTGCGTGGAGCAAAGCAGATGTATCAAAGTGGACAACAGCCACTCAGACGGTGCCGGGGTATATTTCTGGGGAATGTTCAAAGATACTGAACAATGTTCCCCCTCTTTTTTTTCCCCATCCATGTGCAGAATAAATATTGTTCTGTACACCAAGGCATGTGCAGATGTGCACCACCATTGGAAACATGTCGCCAGCTGTGGGAGGCTGTGGACACTCTGTGAATCAGCTGGGTGGCAACTTAATCTCCCCTGGGCACCTGCCCAAGCTCATCTTACAGGGAACACATACTGACCCCAGACATTTCAATGAGATTTGGGAATGGGATGGTGGTAGCTGTGTATACACATTTACACAACTATGCTTTGCTGTTAGCAGCTCCATCCAGTGTTAATTAAACTGGCAACTGACGAGGACTGAGAACGTGTTGGAATGTAGCCTTCGTGACAGGGTTTGCTATAGCATCAAAGCCAAATGCAGACATGCTGAAGGCTGACAGTGTACTTTGCTGATGGCTATGTGACGCTGTTGCAAACCAGAGATAATCTCGGTGCCTTCAGGCTTTTTCCAAGTCTCTTCCACCCCCTGTTCTATTTTTTTCTAGTTAATTCTCCCAGCCTTTCCCCTCTGCCCACGACCTTCACATGAGGTATATCAGGAAGGCCAGCCACTTTCCTCTTCCCTTTCAGGAGAGCAGTGAAAGCACTTTTGGGGGGGATGGATTGAGGCTCCTAGCTTTCTCTCCTTTGTGGGCATTGAATAAGTCACATATGCACCATTAAGCCGGAGACGTGAAGGCCATCTGGCAAACCCAAAAGTACATCATTTGTCTGTGCAGAGTGCTGTTTTATAACAGGCACACACTCTTCCGCATGCTGTATCTAAGGCGACAGGAAAGGAGAGGGACATTTAGGGCATTCAAAAGGCAGCTCTCTGGGTCTATTAGGGCTCAGCATCCCCCAGCCCCTTCCAACATTGATATTCAAGGCATTGGTTTGTGTTAGAGTGAGACTAACACTAGGCAAATAGAATGATGGACTCCTTGTGGGTATTTAAAGTAGCTCATCTTACAGTTAGGTTCCACACTTCCTCCTGGGAGGCCTGGGCCCATGATTCTAGTTTCCAGCTGGTTAAAGACTCCGATGGCATGGAATTGACACGCTCAGTCTTGGGGAAGGAAACCGCTGCCTTGCCAATGGGGAATGACTCAGCTACTCCTCCTTCCAGTGTAATGGTGCTGAGCTATCCTCCTGGGGCTGTCCCCAGGTGAATTTCTTGAGCCCGCTTCCCAAGGAAGATGGTGGCATGGAAGAAAGTTAAGGTCAGAGTAATGCCTACGCACTACGTCCACTCCATTTTAGCTTGTCTGGGCCCTTCCGCCAGGCGGAATTGCCAAGTGCACCTTGTTCCTACTCCACCAATGGATACAAAGTTCCCTGTGGCCAAATTTTCTACTGGTGTAAATTTGGACTGTTAGGGAATTTGGGCATGTTAGTCTGACTTCAAGTAACAACTGAACAGGGGCTAAAGACCTGTAAGGAGATCTGGTGCTGCTAAGCTCCTTGGTGCTGTTAAGCTCCTCCCAAGCTCCAAACAGAACATGGCTTGTGTGCGCCTCTCCTCCGGCAAGACCCTGTCTGATAGTTCTGGGATAACCACGGGACATGTGATGTTAGTGAGTGCATTAACCAGAGACATCAATTTGTAATGAGAATCTCAAAATGAATGGTGCTTATCATTTATGGATGGGATAATTAAAAATACTGTACATGGAGGTTTTACACAGGATTGTAAATTGTGAGCGGTGGTAATAACCAAGTAAGTAGAATCCAAACAGCTTCAAATTGGCCCAATCAGACAGCTCCATTTAAAGAACCCCTTTTGCCCAGCATTACTGACCGGGCACCAGGTGTTTTGGGTCTGATGTGACTCTGGTAGAGCTGTGAGATTGCTGCCTATTTGTTCCCTGAGAGGATGCTGTGTGAAAAGCGATCTTTTCATGAATTTTCACAGGTCTAAGGCTTTTTGTGAACTTGCCTTGGAATATCTTAGGGTATGTCTACACTACAGCGTTAATTCGAGTTATCTTAATTCGAAATAGTTAATTCGAATTAATGCATCTACACACAAAATGCAGTTCGAATTAGCATTTTGCTATTTTGAAATAGTGCGTCCACACTGAGTGGACTCTGAATCGGAGTTAAGGCTGCCTGGTACCAGTTCCAGCAGGGCAACCAGGTCAGGACTTAATGTGTGGGGCTGCTGCCTGAGGCTATCTGAGGTCTGTGCTTAAAGGGACCCTACCCCCACCCCAGACAGACAGTTCTCAGGTTTCCCTGCTTGCTTGTCTACTTTGATGAGGGACAGCAAAGCATTTATGTCTCTGCGTACTCTGCTTGCCCTCACTCGGGACACCACAGCACTCTGCCACAGGGAGCCAGAGCTACCCCTAGGCACTCTGGTGCATCTTGTGGACGTGTTGCCATCAGCCTGGCTGCACTTGCTGCAGGCTGCCATCCAGGAGGTCCATCGGGGGGGCTGTCAGTATCCAGGGGGCCCTGTGGGAGAGCTTCCACCCTGAGGAGCCCTGACAGTCTCCCTGGTCTGTCCCACTGGGGGTTTGTGCCCCACTCCTCCCTCACGTCCTTCCACTTACCCCTCCTAACCCCCCTTCCTGATGGCAAATAAAATACACTTTTTTTCAAAAATAGAAACTCTGTTTATTTAACAAAATGGCAGGGCCGGGGGAGATGAACCTCTGAGGAGACTGGGGAAAGGAGGCGGGAGACGGGAGGATAGAGGGTGGGAGAGGAGAGGGGGAAAACTGGGAGGAGGGAGCTGGAAGGGGGAAGCAAGGGGAGGAAGGGGGAGGGGAAGCTCAGCACTCAGGGATGGGGGTCTTGTTGGGCCACGTGTCTCCCAGCACGGCGGGTGCGGGGACCTTGGCATCCCCGAGGGGATGGGGAGGAGGGTGTGTAGGTTGAGGTGGGGGGTGTGGAGATTGAGGAGGAGGGTGAGGAGGTTGAGGAGGGAGAGGCGGGAGGGGGAGAAGAAGTGGGAGGAGGAACGGTAGCTGGGGGGGGGCAGCAGGCGCTGGAGCGGCACGAGGCAGCACGCTCTTCACCAGGTCTGCAGATGGGTACAGAAGGCACAACCCTGGGCAAGCAGCTCCCACCAGAACTCCCGTTCTTCCTGTGCCTGCTGCTCCATGATGCGGGTCAGGGCTTGCAGGGCCCCCAGGTGCTGCTCTTGGTACCCCTGCCACGTTGCGGTCATCCTGTGGAGCCCTTGGGTGCGGGAGGATGTCTCGGGTGGGGTGGTGCGCCCTGCACGTGCAGCTGGTGCGGCTGTGGAGAAAGAAGAGAAGTGATCAGTTCTCCCTGGGGACACAGTGGGTGAAGCCCAGACCCCCTCTGCGAGGTGAGGATGACCGTGCCCTGCACCGTCAGAGCCAATGTGCTTGCACAGAGGCCGTGGTCGGAATGTCCAGCTATCCCCAGGAGTGGGAGCTGCCCTGAGACTGCACCCAGGCCCCTGTGCTGTGTATAGTGTGGGTGAGGTGGGGGGAGATGTTAGAGGGGGCTTGTGAAGGGAGGGCTTCCTGCTGTGTCCTGCCCCAGGGTCAGGAGCATGTCAGGTCTCTTCACACACGCGTGTGGCTATCAGGCCAAGGCCCCTGTGTGACAGGCAGCTGGAGCCACCTGCCCAGGGGTGGCACAGCACTTGCTTGCCCGAGCACAGGTTGCTGTGTGATCCATGGTAAGCAAGGCCCACGTGCGCGGTCCCTGGTCTCCCTTCCTGCCCCCCTCCCCCCGCCCCTGGGTAGGGGACAGTGACGGCACTTACATGGTGTGGCCTCCCCGGATAACCCTACTGACTCTGCAGGTGGGACTGCTCGGGGGTCCTGGCGGTGTGGCAGCTCCTTCTCTGTGCCCTGGTCAGGGCCCTCTGGTCCCGGCTCACTGCCCCCCGGGGTGGCACGGACCGTCCCGCCCCCCAGGATGCAGTCCAGTGCCTCGAAGTAGGGGTAGATGTCTGCCCCTGCTGCAGAGCTGCCCCGAGTGGCCCTGGCATACCCGTGCCACAGCTCTTTAATTTTCAGGTGCACCTGCTCCTGTGTGCGCCTGTGGCCTTTCTGGGCCATGGTGGCAGCTATGCGGCCGTAGACGGCCATGTTCCTCCATCTAGTGCGGAGTTCATGGACATTGGGGGCCTGCCCCCAAACCTTAATGAGGTCCATGATCTCCTCACTAGTTCAGGAGGGAGCATGGCGTCTACAACCCCTGGCTGGCTCCTGGGCGACTGGGCGGGGGACGGCTGGCTGGCACTGGCTGCCTGGCTCATTGTGGGGCCACTGGGTCAGGAGCAGAGACTGCTGGCAGGCCTGGCTCTTTCACGTGCAGTCTGGCCAGAGTCTACCCCTTTAAGGGCTCCGGGGCTGGGGGAGAGGAGAGGAGTTTTCCTGGTTTGGCCCAGAGTGGCCACCAAGGGAAACTAGGAAGGGCTGGAGGCCAGCTAATTCGAAATAAGCGTCTACACAGCACTTATTTCGAATTAGCTATTTCGAATTTGGCGTTACTCCTCGTAGAATGAGGTTTACCAAATTCGAATTAAGCGCCCCACTATTTCGATTTTATTTCAAAATAGCGGTTTGCCTGTATAGACGCTATTAAAGTTAATTCGAAATAACGGCTGTTATTTCAAATTAACTTTGCAGTGTAGACATATCCTCAGAGATCTGTGACAATCATGATACCAGCTCAGCTCCATAGCCTAATCCAGTGATTCCTATATATTATTCTGAGGGCTGATAGGTCCTTGTCCCAAGATCAGGCCCAGTAAAATTATTATTTCAATTATTTTATAGTTGGGAACCATGATGTGCACAGGTGCCACACTCACACTATGGGAACTCTTTCATATTTCAAATAAATAATTTATTTACAGATATACACTCTATCTCAGCAAGGTAGATATAAATAATACAGAGAAAATGAAGTACAATTGGAACATCCATACCCACACCATGCCTCACAGAACAACCTGAATGCTGGCCCTTATCTTCCTCATTACCATCACCTTCCTCGTCTTCACCAGTGGCTACCATTCTGGCCCCTCCCAAGGTCTACATCTCTCCCTTCACTGCCCTGGGATGCTACTTTTATAATATGTTACACTGATGTTACCATGTGCTATGTATACTTAATGTGGGGTTACCCTTATTCCTTATTTGTATTTCCTCCCCTTACCAATGCTAAGGTGTCCTTTTGCTATGGTTTCAGAGGGGTAGCCGAGTTAGTCTGTAACTGGAAAAACTTAAAAAACAACAAATAGTCTAGTAGCACCTTAAAGACTAACCAAACATGTATAGTGAAACCTTTGTTATCTGGCACTCTGTTAACCAGAAAACTTTGTTAACCGGCATTGCCCCTAGCCACAATACTGTCACATCTTCAGGCGCACAGGCCTGGCTTGGTTTACCATGATTGGCTTAACAATTTTGTATTTAAGAAGTACTAATCTTCTTTAACTCAAAATAGAAATGTGAGACCAACTGTCTCACGCTACAAAACTACCAATATTAAAAACTTGAGTTTTGCTATTATTGTCCATTGTTTTTTCCTAGGTTGATGGGACCCTCAGATAACCAGAATTTTTAGATAACCGGAACACCCTAATCCCCGAGCATGCCAGATAACACAGGTTTTACTGTAGATGGTATCATGAGCTTTGTGGGCAAAACTCACTTCTTATCTGAAGAAGTGTGCTGTGCCCACAAAAGCTCATGATACCATCTACATGTTTTGCTAGTCTTTATGGTGCTACTAGACTATTTGTCTTTTCCTATGGGTTCACCCCATTGTCGTATACATCAATTTGTTGCCATGGCACCTGTGCAGTCGGATGTTCCATCCAGAACCTTCCAGAAGCTGGTGTCAGCTCCTGTTCTGTGGCCAATTGATGCAGTTCCATGTGCCACAAACTCTTTCAAGTTTCTGTTCCCAACCGCCAGTCTGCAGACCAGCAGCAGACCACAAACTGCTGCTTGCCAGGCTGTGGCACGCTGCCAGGCCACACCCCCACTGCCTTGGCCCTGCCCGCTGGAGAAGAGCATGGTGAGTGGTGCAGCAGCGAGCACTCCGTGGGGGTCTGTGTGCTGGGCCTCTGGGTGTGTGCAGGCGCAAGCAGCACGGGACACAGGGAATTGCAAGGGTGAGGGTGTCTCATGCCTTGCAGCCCCAGAGAAAGCACCACCCGACTACGGCACAGGCCGCTCCAGGAGGTCTGGAGCAGCAGTGCTATCCAGCCATAGAGCACATCCGCAGAACAGGAAGTCTGCCAGTTTTTGCTTCTTAGGGGCCCTTCTAGGCCCCTAAGCTGAGGGATCTCTATGACCCGTGGCTGCAGCTCATGTGGGGAGCTGTGAGGCAAGGGGGAGCAGTGGTGTTGGCAGCACCTCTGTCTGTGGGGGAGGGGGAGGGATGGGCAAGAGCACCAGCCCCATCAGAGATCCTGGTGAGCTCAGGCAGCCACGGCAACAAGCTGCTCTTCCGCTTCCCCTTCCCGTGGGGCTCGGAGCACCCGGCCGCCCAGGCCAGTAAGTGACAATGCGAGGCCACATGCCAGGTGCCATAGTTCCCTCTAAGCTGCGTACTTGTGCACTCAGAGGAAATTTCTACCTTGCCCACCTCTTACGCAGAGCTGCACAGCAGCGTGGCAGGAGGCACGCTTGAGCTGCCGGGGCCGGAGGAACTGTGTGGCTGGCTGGAAGAACTGCTGGGCAGGCGGGTGGCTGCTCCAAGCTGAAGGAACCACGTGGCTGGCCGGCGAGTGGGCAGGTGGCTGCTCTGGCTGGCTGGGGCCGGAGGAACCATGGGGCAGAAGTGGCGGCAACTGCTCCTGCTGGTCGTGGCTGACAAGCAGGAGAGGAGGTGGCTACTCTGACTGGCTGGGACTGGAGGAACCGCATGTCTGGTGGGTGGGTGGCTGCTCCGGGCTGAAGGAACCATGTGACAGGCAGTCAGTTGGCAAAATAACACGTGACAGCTTAAAATTAATCACCATAATGAATGTGCAAATTAATTGTTTACCATAATGAATATGCAAATGTGTCTATGCCAGTCTGCCAAAAGTTTTTAATGAGTTCACCGGTCTGTGTTATAAAAAAAGTTGGGAACAACTCGGTGCTATAATAAAGCGGCATAAATTATTGCCATGTCACTCCCTGCAAAGGGCAGTACATCTCTGACCAAAATCCAACTGCCTTTAAAGACCAAAAGGCAGAGAAGGCTGGTCAGAGGTTTGGTTGTTAAACAGTCACTTGGTTTTCTTCAGCAGAATAAGTGTTCTTCTTGCATTCTGTTTTTGGCCACCTCTCTTTCTGTAAAGACCTTGAGGAGTTCTAAGGGTCCATGATAATATGCATTCATTGGTCCCCTCGTAGGCAGCCTCAAGAGAGTGCATTTACTGGGCCTGAAAACTGGACTCTTTAGTGAGTCTACACAGACAACGATAGGGAGCATTTCCACAGCTGATCTAGCTCCAGGGCAACTCCTTTCCTGCTAGCAATGCTGCATACCCACCACCAGCACTTTAACCACTGTGTCTAGAGCAGCAGTTTTCAATAGGGTTGCCAGATGGTTTCAATAAAAAAAACGGACACACTTGACATTACATCACAATCTACATTACATCTTATTTAGAAAATACCGGACATTTATATTTTCTCATTTCTATTTGCTCAATTTGTTTCCCGAACAAAAAGCTCTAATACTGGACTGTGCAGTTCAAAACCAGACATCTGGCAACCCTCGTTTTCAAAGGTTTTTTTTTTCATGACCCAGTTGAAGAAAATTGCTGATGTCGTGACCCAACATAATTTGACTAGAGTGTGGACTCCGGGATGGTGCTGAGGGTGAGAGACGTGGGCTGTAGGAAGGGGCTCTGGATTTAGGGGGATGTCAGAGCTGGGGCAGGAGGGGCTTACCTTGAGTGCCTCCCAGTCACCAGTGCAGCAAGGGGCTAAGGAAGCTTCCTGCCTCTTCCTGCACCCAGACCATGCTGCCCCCTGAAGCAGCCAGCTGCAGGTTCCAGCCAATGGGAGTGAAGAGCTAGTGCTGAGGGCAAGGACAGTGTGTGGACCCTGTGCACTCTCCCCACACACACACACACACACCTAGGAGCTGGGCCTTCTGCCGGCCACTTCTGGGGTGCAGGCCAGGCAGGGAGCTCCCCCACTGGTCACCTGATTCCCCTGAAGCACCGAGACCTAGTGACCCACATTCCACCACCCAGTGCTGGGGCACGACCCATAGTTTGAAAACTTCCGCCCTAGAGAAGATATAGAGAGAACGTTTTCCTGGCCTCACTGCAGGCTGCAGCTAGATGTTGGGCTGAACCTGCTAGCTCTAGAGTGCCAGGCAATTTATAGGAATGCTGCCTCTCTCCCCAAGCCACATTCTGCAGCGGGGCATTCAGCTGTCTTCATCTGCACCATTTTCGACTACTCCATGGAGGTGGTGACAGGTCCCAGCATGCACTGCTCCATCATTTTGATCTGAGGGGATGGGTCGTGATGCATTTTGGGAATTGTCATCCCCATGGGCTGCCCCCTTGCTATTTGAGGGCAGGTGCAGTCTGGGACAGTTTGCAACTTAGAAGCAGTAGGCAGCTAGCCACTAACACGTGGCCACTCCCTTCCTTGGAGGGACTGGAGAAAGGCCCAGCAAAGTCATCTCCAGAGAGTGCCCAACTTTGGGCCCAACTTGAGAGAAGCTTGTTTCCCTAAACACTGGGGCCTCCCTCCTCTTTTAACTCTGATCATCTAAAATACTGTCACTATGACAACCGTTGCAGGTGAGTCTCATTACAGTAATCCTCTAATTACTAACTACCTCTTCAATCGGTTGTAATTACTTTGGGGACACCGTTAACCTCTCATTAGAAACGCACGGCCACTTTGTACCAAAAGCACAAACAGTGACATGACTGGTAATTTGCACTCATGCACTCAAGGCCACGCATTGTCTTGTATTGAGGCACGAGCTCATCCCCGTCATTACCCGAGAATGGTTGTCATGACAATTAATCATGCCATCCCTCATCAGCAACTTTTGCCAAATGTCACCCTGCTCTTGATCAAATGAGAAGAGAAAATTAAATGAATCAATTTAGTATCTGGGCTTGTTTCTCCTCCTCCCCCACCCTCTCCTCCCAGCCAACAACTTTGAAATTGCCCTGCAAATGCACTTCCCCAGGTTTGCCATGGAGCTCTGCTTAACTTACTGTGAGGGGACACTCTTTGCCCCCTGTCCAGCCAAGGTGTGGTGGGAAATGATTCATGCCCACAAGAATATTTAGGTGGTGCAAATTACCCAGCACCTGGCTCCACGCTCAGGCCGCTTGGCATGGCAATAATGCAAATAATACATACGATGAGTAACAGACAGAAAAGAGATAGCTGCCATTTGAAAATCTGGAATTGATCAGGTGGCTTGCTGAGCTGTCATGCAGGTGACGTACTCTCCCTGGCTGGGCAACTTGAGAGGGGCCAGTGTGGCCCATTTAGTGCGTTTCCTGGCTGTGATAAGGAGATAAAGGGCCAGATTCTGACTTCTCTTTCTCCATGGCAAGGCCAGAACTCCGTGGAGTTACTCTGCAGAGCTCCCGAGATCACAAGCCTGTGTGTCCTCCACATCTTAGGGCAAAGGGGTGTCATGAGTCACTCAGTGGGGCAGAGATTTCACAACATACAGACATAGGCCTTCCATAGGGTGACCTCCTTCCTGGCCGATGTTCTTCTCCTGATGACCCTGCCTTGCAATGTCGGGTCCTTTAAGAGTCCTCAGGATGTGGGAAGCTCTCTCTCCTGCCCCCTTTTTGGGTTGGATTTGGGTCATTGGTCTCAGGTGGTTTGATTTTTGGAAGACTGTGGCTTAATGTACCTGCTTTACCAGAAGCACCAGCAATATAAACAGGCACCAGTCTGTGTCTTGTGAGCTGCTCAGAAGCCCCTCAGGATGCAAAGCATAAATCTAGCATGGATGGCCTATTTGGCTCTGAGGTGGCTGCTGTTACACGTGCATTAATTTGACTGCTACCCCGGCTGTGTGCAAGGCTCAGGAAGGGTTAACACAGACAACTTCCAGAGCTGAATGCAATGTTCCTCTGTAGTGCCCTAATTCTGAAAACAATCCTATCTGAAATCATTTTCCTTTTAAACCTGTAATTAGTTAGAGTCATTTGCCGCATGCAAATTCCAACCCTTAATTGCCAGCGCTAACCTTGAGAAGAGCATGTGCACAAGCCAGCTCTCCTGCAAATACGAGTCTGGGCCACTGCTGCCCAGCCAGGAGCAGAGAACCCAGGAGGGTTCTCTGCTCCTGGCTGGGCAGCAGTGGCCCAGACTCGTATTGTGGAGCAGACTCCCAGACTCCTTGTGGAGCAGTTTGGACACAGCAATCTCCCTGCATTTACAGCATGTGACTGGCTGGGCCACTCTGCACCCTGAAGGGAAAACGGATCCTCTCTCCCTGCAGCCTGGGGCCTGACCTGGTGCTTTCAAGGGAGTGTGAGGCAGGAGAAAGCGAGGGAGAAGGAATAAAAAGAAATAAAGACCAGGGGGTATAGCAGGGTGACTTCTGATTATTCGGTTGAGCCCCATAGTCCAAGAGAATTAGGCAGAAGGTGGAGTATCACCGGGCATCTTGCAGAAATAAAAAAAACCCAGGAGCTGCTACTTGCATCATTCAAGACGAGAGAGGCTGTTTAAGCATTTATTAGGAATTGTTGTTATGATTTGTTCAGTGGAGCACCTCAGGGATGGGTGCTTGCAGATTCAGGGGTAGGGCTTTGCCCTGCAGAAATCCTCCGGAAAAGCTTTGCCCCATCTGCTGGGCCTGGCAGGCAAGAGAATGGTACTCACACACTGAGGGACTCTCTGCCAACCCAGGCCTATGGACAGCAGCAAATGGCTGGTTCCAGCCCAGTCCTTGCACTGTTATTGCACCAGTGCATTCTGGGGCACCAGAAGCACCTTATTTATAGTGCTGCTGGGAGCAGGAGATAATCAGCAATTTCCCCGAGCCCAGGCATGAAGCCAGGGGCCACTCGTGCCATGTAGCTGCAGCGTTTGTGCCATCCCATCCGGACTGGGATGAAGCCATTGCAGATCGTACCAGTTCAGAGGAACCTGAGCAACATTCCCCTGTTGCAACTGACCTGTGCAACCTCAAAGCACATGGGCAGCTCTTGCACTGGCATGCTATACCTGTTACACGCGTTACAACCATTTATAGGGTTGCCAGGTGTCCGGTATTGAATCGGACAGTCCGGTATTTTTGCCTCCTGCTCAGTAAAAAAATTCAGAAAATACCGGACACCTAAAATATCTGGTATTTTCTGATTTTTTCCCGGCCAGGAGGCAAAAATCCCGGGTGCTTACTGGGTTCCACAGGGGAGCTGTCCAGCCCGGCGCAGGGAGGCAAGGTGGCAGGCAGCCACTGGCAGCCTGTTAGGGCCAAAAAGCCTCAAAAGCTTTTCTGAAAGGGGCCACACTTTATTATTATTATTTATTTATTTATTTATTTATTTTGCTAAACAACTCTCAGGGTCCTTTTTTTTCTTCTTCTTCTTAATAACTCTCTGGGTCCTTTTTTTTGGTATTTTTTCAGAAACCACCTGGCAACCAAGCCTTTCCAACAGATATAGCCATGCGCAATATCTTCTCACCTAAGTGCAGGCAGGGCCTGAGAAGGCATCCCCATGCTGCCCGTGACCCCTGGGATGGCTGAGTTCACGTAAAGAAGTGGGGTGGAAGCTGATTATGATGGAGTGACAGGGCCCAACACACCTCCTCCACTGTACCAGGGCAGGGATTTACAATGCCATGAACCAGGAAGCTGGTTAACCCTAAATCAGCTGGAGCAGCAACATGTGTGTCCTGGTGCAGCAACCACTCTGCCTGAGAAAGGTCAATATTTCCACAGGCATAATCTCTACCATGCCGCCCTGCCCCAGGCAAGCTCTCTGCCACCATGTGCCCACAGATAGACTGGGTGCTAGTTAGTGCTTGGGCTTTGGCAAGGGCTTCCTAAAATGCTTCTCCTCCAGTGCGTGGCAGGGCTACCAGCTCCCCTCCTCTTCCAGAGAATGACGAGCCCCTACCACCCATTCTTCTCTCCCCCACCCCAACCTCTTTAGCTCATCCTTGATTTATCTTTCCTTGGCTGGCCCCAGGACAGAGGTAGAGTGATGAAATTCTGCTAAATGAATAAGCAAATTCCTCTCAGAGCAGGTAATATTTTACTGTGCTCTGCCCAAGCCAGAGTCACCTGCCTGCTCATTTACTCACACCCTGCTCAGGCACATGTTCCTCCTCAGAGTGAAATTTGAGATCATTTAGCCCACATTTATGGAACAGGGTGGGAAGCTTACACTGGAAGGGATTTTTTTTCTTCCCCTTTTTAGTTTTAGGGACAGATTTTTTCCTCTGGCCTGGCAGTTCAAAACTTTCACCAAATTTGCATCATCTTTGGGTTGCCATCTGGCTGCTTTTTTTATGGATTTGCCAGTTGCCAGAAAACTAATGTAATCTGCTGGGCATTTTTTACCTAGGGCAAAAAAAGATTTGCAGTGTCATCCCAATACACGGAGGTAATGAACGTTAAAAGTTCTGGTAACATTGCTGCAGGGTCCCCCCATCCTCAGCTTAAGTAAGAAAATGATGCTATCAATCATCTCTCTCTGTTATTGCCCTAGATACCGTATGGGACCATTGCAGGGAGCAGAGGTTGCAAAATTACCTTGTGATAGGGAGTTGGGGTTACAACGGGCTTAGTTGAGGTATGGGGGTGCTGGGTTTTTTTGCATTTCAGAGCTGGTGATAACCCTATTTGAGCCCCATTGAGGTTGCTGTAAAATATGCCCTGCTTCCATGAGATATGCTTGCCATGATAGGTTCTGAAATGAATTTGGTGCTGGAGAACGGCCCTGGATGTCAGTCCAGCAGGTGGAAATCTGCTCTGATCCACTGACCAAGGGCAGTCTGGATCAGGATTTCCTGCAAGCTGTGTGCTTGTGCAGCCGCTCAGGAGAGATTCCAATGCCACCCAGCTGATTAGCAGAGCCCCCACAGCCAGGCTTTATCTTTCTCCTGGTGGTACACATCTGCACATGCCTTGTGCACATCAAAATTTATTCTGCACATGGCTGGAAAAAATCCACACACGCATGGAAATGATTAGAGGGAACCTTGGTCTGGATTCAGGACCAGCACTAGGTGGGAGAGGAATCATTGCTTGGCCCCACTGCTGAGGCCAGTAATGAGAGCCAAGAAAGAGGCGAAAGCCAGCTCCATGTTGGAGATTGCCTCCTTTCTGAGCAACCACATGGCTTGTCTTTGCTCTCTGCCAGCTGCGCTCACCCAGCTCTTAAGTGACAATGGCCAAAGTCTCTGTTTCTGGCCCTACGGCACGTACACTCAGACAGGCCAGGACCCTGAGCTCTAGCTGCTATAACCATGGTCTGCATGTCTGGGTCATCCTCCCCTCCACATTGGGCGGCATGGGAGGAAGGATGCTCTGCTTCACTCTTGAAGGTTTCCAGGATGAGGCAGGCCTAGGGATCCAAGTCACCTGCCCATTCAATGCCAGATGCTTTCATATCCCTTCCGAAGCCGCTGAGTTTGCACACATGCTGGCAGAGGGCAGTGGTGGTTGCTGCATGTTCATCCCAGCTGGGCTGCAAGGAGAAGGTGGGGGCATCAAGAAATGGACCACTCCTCTGCCAGCCATCCCTCGGAGCATCCAGACTCGCTGTGGGAATCAGAGATTTCCCCGTGCAAGTGACAAGTGACGGGAAGTCAAAATGTGGAACATCATTCGGAAAGCTTGCAGACCAGTGAGTGAAGGGGGTTCCCTGAAGGAGCTCTGCATGCCAAGCCAAGGCCTGCTCTGGTGCAACGTGGATGTCAGGTCATTTTCCCCTCTCCAAGGAGTGCTCTGGGAACTTGTGGGACAAAGCCAGTCCACGAGCTGAACTCCTTCCACCTAATTACCAGGGATGGGGGGAAGTTTCATGCCGACTCTATTATTGGAAATTGTAAAACCACATTAGGAGAGGCAGCATTTACAGCCTGATGCATGCGGACAGTTTGTCTCTTTCTGACTCAGGGAAATTGATTATCTATCAGAGAGGCACACAGGTCAGGTCTCTAGCTGTTCTTCATCACTTGCTTCCTGGGAGCCAGAGAGGGCTGTGTGCTACAGCCAGAACCCACCATGATGGGTCAGTGATAGGGGTGCTACAGGTAAGGTGGGGCCTACTGGATCCAAGTGACACAGCCAGGTCCCTTGCTCCTCAGACTCCAGCTCTCCAAAGGGGGCGCATTGCCCACTGAAGGGCTAGCTACTGGCTCCCCCCAGCCCAATGGATATTAAGGATGGTCTGTCGCCAGAGGCCAGTGCTTACCCTGCCTGAGGATATGGGGGCCAGCTGGCATAGCCAAGAGTGTGCTCCACAGTGTGAGGGCAGCCGGAGCTGTGTACGCTCATGACCAGGTGAGAACCGGCAGTTCAGGGAGCACGCGCTGCACCCTTTTGTTGTAGCTGCTGCTTCTGACGCTTCCTGCCCCACCGTGCTCATCTCTTGCCTCAACCCTCCACTGCCAGCTGCTCCTAGAACCCTGTACCCTGCCCCCATCCTGCACGGCTGGCTTCTGGTCTCTTACCTGGAAAGCCTGCAGAGCGGAGGAGGGGGTATCCCCAGATGCACATCCCAGGGAGAACCTTGGCCAGCAGGACTGCTCATGAGTGCTCAGACTGAGTCCAGCATCTGGCATGTGTGGGGAGAAGCAGAGAGCTACAGAGCAGCTGGATGCAGATTTATCCACCCTTGAAGCCCTGATTCACTCATCCCGGAGTTTGGGGGCTCCCCCTGCAGACACTGCTTCTCACAGCATGCAAAAAGGAGTCCATGCCTCTGGCCTGCCCATCGCCTCCATGACTGGAACCAAGAGGATTCACTAATTTGGTTGGGAAGCTCAATTCAGTGCTTCTCCTTCTCCTCTTTCTCCTCTTCTTCTTCTTCCTGATTGCAGATTCCTGTCCTGTTTTTCACAACTCTGTGATTTTTCTCGTGTGGTTTCCATGCCCAGAGATTTTTATCTGCAGCCAGCAGAAAAAAACTTCCCCTTGTTCTTCTTCATCTTTTATTTTCTTTTTCTTCCAAGTTGTTAAATCCAAAAGGCAGTTCTGTGCCCGAGATGAAGCAAGCGTCTTCCTTTGACAAGAGGGGAGGCCAGTGTCAAAGGCAGAACATGACCTTGTCACACTGTGCTTCTTCAAGGAGATCACCTCGCAGAGATTGCTAAGCATCACCTTCACATGCAGCATGTCACATCCTCCTTTCCGGTTCACATCCCACCTCACAACCTGGGGATGTAGGGGCCAGGCCAGCGAATCCCCCAGCATTGGGGGAGCAGGACCAACTCATCCTGTGGGAATCAACTGCCCCTCCAAGTGTGACAGACGCTTCTTTCTGGAGATGGTTGGTTAACCTCACAGGAGTGGAGTGAGCCTTTCTCTCCAAGGAGAGGGAGAGGAGGTTTAATACCATCAACAATTGCCCAGGCCTTTGAAAATGGTGCTGGGGCCTAACCTGATGGCTGCTGTAAATGGCACAACATCAGTATTATTGGTTTCACACCATCATAGTCCTGCACAGGGTGAAACCTGAGAGAACAGAGGAGGCCTGGGAGCTATGCAGTAGGAGGAAGAGCCAGAAGTAAATGGTGCAAGGGGGCTGCAATTCAGTAACTATGGAGCTTCATTTTTATATCTCCTAGCTTTCTGTCCCAGTGCCTGCCCCCTGCTAGTTCTGTCACAAAGCCTGCACTATTCTAACTCTCTGTCTCGGCACTCTTCTAGCTCTCTGTCTCAAGCACCTGCACCCTGCTAGCCAGCTTGTAAGCTGATTGGGCAGAGACAAACTTTTGTTATGGGTGAACATAGTGCCTCTCACAATGACCCATGCCCAGTACAGCTCTGGGGTGCCAGCCCATCAGCTTGGCCTCCCTGCCAGTGGGACCAAGTTCCAAGGGACCCCACCACTCCGATGACCTTATGATGATCTTATCTCTGTCTCAGTGGAGGCTTCCTGCCCAGCAGAGCATTGAGGGCAGTGGAGAGGGAAGATCATGGGACAAGGATACAGATCTGCTCTCGCTGGTCCGATCATGCAATGCCCAATGCTCCTACTAGCCCTTCCCGGGAGTTGCTTGCAAGCCATCTTTCCTGTCCTCCGCATGGGTCCTCACAGGGTCGCCCTTCCTCCCCACCTCCCAGCTCGCTCGCTCCAGCTTAGGTCAGGGCTGAGGCATACAGGCAATGCACAGAGCGTATGTGTGACTCTTGTGCTGCAGCCGGGCCCAGCTCGGGTAAGCTCAGATGCGAGGGAGCTCTGTCAACAGGCTGGTGCTCCAGAGCCTTTCGCACTGGAAGCGCTTCCTGGGATGGAGCTGTACCTGCTGTGAATAACTCCACGGCCAGGAAGTTACACAAGCCTGAGTTTGGGCCTGAGGACTGCACGTTACCAAGGTCTGGATGAAAGACTTCAATCCCTTCACCTCCCCCGCTATGCTGAGGGGTTTCAGCAGGGCTTAGGCCTCGGGTAGGCTCTCTGCACAGGGCTGGATTGTGCCCAGCACATTCAGCTCCATGTTCCTCTTTTCACCTGGCAGATGCGAAGGGAGGATGGGAGCTCATGTGGTTCTAGGCTCTGGGCTGGGACTCAGGAGATGTGGCCGGGCAGCCTTGGCAAGGCCCCTCAGGCTGAATTTAGTGAGGCAGGTAGGCCCCCCAGACCGCAATGAATTCTTAATACCTTTGAGCTTCCCTCCCTGGCTGTACAAGGGGATGTCTGCCATTGCCCACAATCCAATTGGGGGAGTCCCATTAAAGGGCTGGGACATGCTAAGAACATGCATGGAACATACCAAGGTTAGGTGGGGGGACAGTGCTGCAGATGGGGCCCCTCTGCTAGCACAAGAGTTCAGTTGGGGAGCCAGACCCCAGCACCCAGCCACACTTTGCACCCTTCCTGCTTCCTGCTGTTGCATGCCCACCAAGCACTTGATTAATTCCCAGAAATCCGCCAGGCGAAAATGAATAATAATCCCAGCTAATGCTAATTGGTGAGCTGCGTTCTGACAAATTGATTTGCCGGCACGAGTCAGACAGAGCCGGCTCTGTATTAACATCTCACGCCCTGCAGACCCCGGAAACTCCCCGTCAGAAGGAATTAACACTTGACAGGAGTCCAACGGCAGAGTGCACCCAAAGGGAGCAGAGCAGGGCTGTACTTGTGGCCACAGTGGGGCTCAGGGCAAACTCTTGTGACTCTATGTAATTTCAACCATGTCACTTGCTCAGAGGTGACACAGGAGGCTTGTTTATGGAGACTAATCGTGAGTGTGGGAAGTTGGCTGCCTGCCTGGGGCACATGGGAAACAGCCCTCTCTAAGAACCAAGAGCCATCTCTAGTGGGGCAGTCCACACTTGAGGAATTTGCAGGGCAAAGCTGAAATTATCCACAGATGTCCCCATCAATTTTGCCAAATAGGAAAAGTGCAAAAGAACTGCAGAGCACAGGGTGTACGAGCAAGGAGCCAGGTACTAATACACTTCCCCAGCTTTGCCACATGCAGGGAGAAGGAGATTCAGCCTCTCCAGAGCTAGGCTTAGTAATAACTCTTCCTGGCATTAGCACCCTCCTTTGGAGGTGCACACTGTGATCATGTACATGTTACAGGCTGCTTTGCAGCTGAGGCGAGGTCTATACTAGACCCGTAAGGTCGGCTTCAGGTACACAAATAACATAAATAACGTAACTGGAGTCGACATACCTTAAACTGAGCTTGGTGCAGTCTCCACAGTGGGAGGTCAGCAGGAGTGTTTCCCATACTCCTTGTGAATCAAGCAGGACTAGTGCCAATTGAGAGCACTCTCAACGTTCACTTTAGTAGGTCTTAACTAGATCCACTTAATCGAACACCAGAAGATGGATCTCTGGTGCAGTAAGTCTAGATGTGGCCTAAGTGTGCTTAGACACACTGTAGAGATGGAGGAGTTGAGCGGCTGAGAGATTAAAGTGACTTTGGAAGGGTCACAGAGGGAGGCAGTGGAAAACCTGGGGAAAGAACCCAGGAGTCCTCTCTCTCCATCTCTGCCCTAACCACAAGCCTCTTTTCCCCGCCAAAAACAAGCAAAACTGAGCAAAGTTCCTTCCCCTTGCATCCAAGGGGATACGCCCATCCTAGATTTGCTTTGGGCAGAAATCTCAAAGCAGCCTGCTTTTTATTCCTCTCCCTGAAAAAGCTGCTCCTTGTGTTTCTTGTTTGCCAAGCTACAGCAATGGCTACCAATCAAACAAGTCCACCCCCATGCAGAAGCCAAGGCATCGCTTTAGTCCCACCCAGGTGCTCAGAGGGTTGGCCCTCAGTGGTACCCAGGTTTGGGGCTGGCATGGGTGAATTGTATCCAGGGTGCATTAAAAAGACCGAGATTTCTTTGTAGCAGGTAAGCAGATCCCCTGCCTGAACTGCAGTGGTCCATCTCTGGCAGTCCTCGCACACACGGAGGTGTGTGTGCGCAGCCCACAGGAAGGCTGCAAGTTCAGGGCCTGATGTTCTGCTCCCCAGGAGTCATTCTGTACTTCCTGAAGGACGGCTTTGATGCTTTTGCAGTTGCCCTTTCCCTCCTCAGCCCCCGGTGCAGTGGGAGTGCATTTCACCGGGGGGTACATTAGCTTTGCTCCGACTGGCAGGCCTCAGACACCTGGAAGGTGATTCCAGATGATCCATGCCCAGCCACTGGAATTCCTAAAGAGGCCTCTTCCCTCTCTAAGGCTGGACTTGGTTCATTGTGAACAACATTCACGGTAGTCATGATGGCTTGCTCTTTGCATAGCTCACCCACCCTCCACATTGGAGCCATCTTCAGAGCAATAGTGGGGCTTGCACAGGAAATGCAATGTTTCCCCACCCCTTGTCTGACGAGGGGACACTTAAGGACAGCATCAGACAGGCCAGGAAAGTTCTGATGGGTTCTGGCCTTCGGCATAGCTGCCTGTTGTCCCGGACGCTGGGCTCCCGAATCACTCCATCCACTGCTGCTCTAGGCCAACCATATGAGGCAGAGGGGCAACATGCTGGCTGTTGGGGTGAGGGAGGCCCCCCGAGCAGCTGCAGTGCCAAATGAGCAGGATCAACTTTGGGAAAAAGAAGGGGTACAAAATAGGGGGAGCTTGGTGACCTGGGAGTCCCTGCACTGGACCCTGTAGTTAAGAATTCAGCGGGAGGGGGAATTCAGAGTTAAGAACATAAGAACAGCCACATGAGAAAGGTCCATCTAGTCCACTGTCCTGTCTGCCGACTGTGGCCATTGCCAGGTGTCCCAGAGAGAATGAACAGAACAGGAAATCATTAAGTGATCTACCACCTGTCACCCATTCCCAGCTTTGGGCACACAGAGGCTAGGGACACCATTCCTACCCATCCTGGCTAATAGCTACTGATGAACCTAACCTCCATGAATTTATCTAGTTCTTTTTTGAACCCTGTTAAAGTCCTGGTCTTTACAACATCTTCGGGCAAGGAGTTCCACAGGTTGACTGCACTATGTGAAGAAAAACTTCCTTTTGTTTGTTTCAAATCTGCTACCTATTAATTTCATTGGGTGACTCCTAGTTTTTGTGTTATGAGAAGAAATAAAATGTGCTGCTCCATACCAGTCATGAGCTAGCACCTCTGGGTGATTATGAGGATAACCCATTCCCCACCATCCAGCCAGCTTCTCCTGTAGGCTCCCCATTCCCCTTGCTCCTCTGACCATCACAGGCAAAGGTAGAGGGATTTATGATGGGTTGGATCATAGGATCCCCTTGAGACTTTCACCTGATGAGTTGATCATACCACTGAGCCCACCTACCTGCCCTCTGAGGTGCTACCTGCCCTCTGCCCTGCTAAGACAGGAGCTCTGGCTGCCCCCAGCAAAGGATGGAGTTGGAGACCCAGCCCATAGCAGAGTAACACAGACACTGACATCACTTCAGCTCTGGAAAGGCTCAGTTACAAGGAATTGTTAGCACCCAGAAGCATAGCCCAAGTGGGACAAAAACCCAGGATAAATTCATCTTATTCTATATAAAAAATTTGCACAGAGAAAGCTCATAAAGTTCACTCCCTTTATCAATGAAAGGGAGAGGTGCACAGCTGACACTCCCTCTCAGCTAACAGTTGCTCCCCCTCAGCTAACACTGGGTTTGATCATAAACAACATATATCAAATACCAGGTTCAAGATGGATTCCAGCACCAGGAAGCGAGGTCACGTGTCTTTGTAGGACCAATCACAGTTTAGGCTTACAGGAAAAACAAGACTATTCACAGATCCTTGCCTTGAGCATTGGGCCATTAAGTTCCTTAAGTACAATTAATGGCTTTCACTAGAAGACCTAGATTAATAAACAGGTTACACTTCGTATTTCTAACTTCACATCCAAGAATGATACAAGCATACAAATAGAATATACACATTCAGGGAGTTACAAGCTCTTGCACAGGGCTGTCTCTAGAGGGGTGCAGGACCTGGGGAACTCTTGCCATCTGATGCACTGTTGAGAAATGAGTGCAACTCTTAAAGAGCCCGCAGCAGTGGCCAAAAGATTCTTTAGATAACTAGAAGGGATTATCACCATCCTGGGGCCTAGTGTCAATACTGTTGAAGGTGAACAGCATCTTTTCCCTATCACATTGCCAGGGCCCAGGGAATGGCAGGGCAGATGGGGGGAAGACAAGATATGCACTGTGCTCAAAAGGCATGAATAATGCACACTAGGGCATCCACAGGGCATTCCGCATGCACACCTGGGTGTAGAGATGGCATGACCAGGACTACACGAAGATATGCAGCAGAAGATATGGGGCACTCAAAAAAGGGGGAAAGCAAAAGTGAGGAAGAACTCAGGTTAAATAAATTACAGAGACAAGGGAGCCCCCATGCACACTGCTTCTGTTGTGACAGACCCTCCCACCACCAGTCCCAAATACAGACCCAAGTATTTACAAGGAATAACAGTGGTACAAACCCGGTTTTGCACATGCACTCATTAGCCTAGTGGCCAGACCCACCACACAGCCCGGACTAGTTTCCTCATCTCCCTAGCAGCGGGACGCCTGTGCAAATCCCTCCTTCCATGCAGCGTGCATTCACGACACGCCCATGCTCAGCAACCTGTGTTTTCCCCCATCACATTTTGCCCACATTTTCTCCTGTGAAGTGTCTGAGAAATTGTTTGCTTGATTTCAGACACTGCAGCAATTTGTTCCACGGAGCTTGTCATTAGGCAGCAATTGTCCTCATCTAGCGATGGCTTTTACAATATGTGGAAATGGCTGCGCAGACAGCGGCAACGCCATAGCCAGTCACTTGCAAGGCATGGTGTTTCAAAGGCGACAGATTTCCAATACGCAAAGCACCTGGTGGCCTGAGCAGCCGCACCTCAGCCTCCTAAATGACCCTCCAATACAACAGGGACAAGGGATCTTTTACTGCTTATAAATAAGGAATCCCACAGCAAGCTTTACTCATATCCATGGAAAAACAGGGCACATTCAGCATCCACACTTGGTGTGTCCTGTCTAATCTCTGCCCACAGTCTGCCTCATTCCTCCTGGAAGCTGTTTTGCCGGGCGGATTTAGAGCTGCTGGAAGGTGCAGCAATACCATGTTTATGGGGAGGGCAATGGATGATGCTGTGGGTTAGATTCTACTTTCAATACTCTCAGCCAAACCAGCTCAAGCCTCCGGGCCTGCCATCAGTGGAGCCACAATGATTTAAGAATCCAGAATGAGAGAGGGAGCAGAATGTGTCCCTGCTGGGGATATTACAAGTCTCGTAGCGTCGGCCTCTGCTGGGCTAACTGCCATGTGGGTGAGATGGAACAAACGCGTCAACAGCAGCCGCCGGGCTATTGGCAAAGACACCCATTTGGAGCTGGGCTAAATGCCTGAGTCTGGATTTAACATGTTGGTGACTGAAACTCTCCAAACACAGAGCTGGTGCTAGTTGGGCACCTCTGCCAATACCCTCCTCAAGTCTTAAGCCCAGCTTCTGCTAACAGGGGAGCCAACAGGCATCAGAGGGCTTAAACAGGCTTTCAATGAAGCATACACCTGGGCTATGTCTACACTTGCAGTTTCTTGCGCAAGTACGGCCGTTCTTGCGCAAGAATCTGCAGAGCGTCCACACTGCCCGCCCGCTCTTGCGCAAGGAAATGTACAGTACGGCGTCGTAAGAGAGGGCTCCTTGTGCAAGAGTTATGCTCTTTTTTAACAGGTGTAAGCCCTCTTGCGCAAGAGGGCAGTGTGGACGCTCGGCAGGGGTTTCTTGCGCAAGAAAGCCCTATGGCTAAAATGGCCATCAGAGCTTTCTTGCTCAAGAGAGCATCCACATTGCCATGGGAGCTCTTGCACAAACGCACAGCTCACACATGGCAGTGTGGACATTTTCTTGAGCAAGACTTCTTGCACTAGAACACTTGCGCAAGAAGCTGCCAGTGTAGACATAGCCCTGGAGTCAGATTTTCCAAGGCCCCTAAAGATGCAGATGGGCTCCTGTCTGCATCTTTACACTGCTAAATGTGTATGAAATTAACAAGCAGGCCATTTAAACAAGCAAAAGGAGGTATTTCTTAACCCAGCATGCAGTTAACCCATGGAACTCCTTGTCAGGGGATGTTGTGAGGACCCAAAACAGAACTTTGTTCAAAAAAGAATTAGGTACATTCATGGGGGATAGATCTATAGATATCTGGTAGCCAAGATGGGCAGGGATGCAACCCCATTCTCTGGGTGCCCCTAAGCCTTTGACTGCCAGGAGCTGGGACTTGGTGATAGGGCATGGAAGACTTGATAATTGCCTCCATTCTGCCTATTCCTGCTGAAGCATCTGGCACCAGCACTGTCAAATAGCAGGACACTGGGCAAGATGGGCCCTTGGTCTGACCCCTTATGGCTGTTCTTATCTTCTATATATTTGAGAGAGCTTGTCTGTCTGTGTGTGTGTGTCTGTTTGTTCAAGAACTCCTCCTAACCGGTAAGAGTTCAGACCACCAAATTTGATATGGAGCTTCCTCTTATCATAACTTAAAGCAAGGTCAGGGTTTGATTGTGCCAGGACAATGGGATGCACCTGGGATGGGATTGTTTCTCAGAAAACCATACAGAAAAGAGACAGAATCACTAAGAAGGCAAAAGGGGCTGGTTGGGGGCACCCCCTCCTGTCTAGGACTGCCCCAGCCCTGAGCCTCCCATCCCTCAGGCACACTTTACAGAAGGCAGGAGGCTCCCCCACCATGATTTGTACAGGAACATTGTTGGCTGTCCCTCTTCATCAGGAAGTGAGGGGAAATTGCTCAGTTTGCTGCATTCCTCTCTCTGGCTGGGGAACAGAGGGGTCAGACAAACCTGGACCTGACCCAACAGGGGGATATGCACCCCTTCCCTAGCTGTGCCTGCTAGAACTGTAGAGGCCATGGAGAGATGCTTCTCACCTGGCCCCAAGCTGCCCTGGTGAGACAGGACTGGAGTAGACCTCTCCCCCTGGCACAGCCTGCAAACTGAACCACTCATCCCCAGCCCCTCCCCAGAGAAATGATTCAGATGCAAAATGTACATTTTAATTTTATTTTCTTTAAAAAAAAACAAAACAAAATGAATTGAGTTAAGTATCTGAGCAAGGCTGGGTAAATCTCCTAGTGTTATTATGTTTTTAATTACCTTTAAAAATCTGGGTTCTGATGCTGGCTCTCTGCAAAGGGGCAAATGCCAATCAGAGCTACTTGAGTGTGAGACACAGCAGCTAGCTCCCAAATGCCCAGGGGCAGGCAAGGAAAACAAACAACAACCGGAGAAGCTGGCAGTGGTCAAAGTTCATTACACCCCCCCCTGCTGCCTGTGTCCCAGAGGGCTGTGCTTTGAGGGGCCACTGAGGACTTGTTGATGCTGATCTTTTCATGCATGATCTTGGCTGGGACCCTGGACTCTCTCCCTCTCTTCAATTCTTTATAGCACTGCATCTTTAATAGCTTTACAGCGCCCATTTAATATTCTCAGAGACATAAAGTGCAGCCTAATCAACGCATTTAGGAGAATTGCCCACATCCTCGTCTCTCTGCCATAAAACAGTGCCCACAGAAGCATCTGTAATTAATGCTCCCCCCTCCCCTCCTTCTCCCAGTGAATCAATTTATAAAGCACAGACTTCCTCTGCGCTGGAGCTTTTAGCCTGTTTTACTCCTGCATCTGAGGTGACTAGGCAGCACTCGTCAATTAAGCAGCTGTGTATAATGGATGCTTCAGAGTAAAAAACACAAACTGATTCCCAGAAATGATCAATGCATATTTTTCTTGCAAAAACACGCACACATACCCGGAGCTCATTTTCCCCTTAGAGGTTTAAAAGGGGACACTAAGGGGGGAGGGGTATTGCTTCTTCCTTCTGTTGCTTTTGAAAGATAAAAGAGGGTGAAAATTAGGGACAGAGCTAATTACTATAATCAGCCTAATCACAGGCTGAAAGGAGGGCATGCTGGAAACCTGCTCTCCTTTTCACCTGTAGCAATCCATGTTGCCTCTTATCTAAATATTTTGCCAGTCTTCTAGCCCTCCCTTTCCTAGAATCATCATGTCAGTGTGAAAGCAGGAACAGTTTCAAGGGATTGGAGAGGATTCAGAGTCAAGATGGTGGGTATGCACAAGGCCACAGCCTGATTTCCCCTGTCCTGCTTCGTCCTGGGGCCAACCATCCTCACTCCTTGCCTTTCTCCCAGTGCACACTCATTTTGCAGCCCTGGCTTCTGAAGGTTCATCTTTCTGGGGGGGTTGTTTCTATTGTGAAAAATGCTGAGTGACTCCTGAAAATAGAGTCCCTTGTGTAACCTCCCCAGCACTTCATTTGCTTTGATCTTGGTTGGTTTCTGGGGATGAGAGCATGACTGCCTTGAGAGCAGATATGTGCCATGTATATTGTGAATACTTGTGCAAAGATTCACACCAGCAGTGACTTGTGCAAGACAGACTTCTGTTTCCGTTGGCCAATCAAGAGATAAAAACAACATCATATGGTTTGAGTGACCCATTACACAACCAGCAAATTCTGGGCACTAGTCACAGCATATAGTCTGTGAGAAGCATATCGGGCAGAATCTCCTCATATAAAGCACTTGCTGAGTGAGTGAGTGAATGGAAGGGTTCAGACTAGAGCTACTTTGGGGACAATTTACAACAGAAAAGGAAGGTGAGAGCCTTGAATGAACTGTTCTCTGCCAGTAGCTCTCCCAATTTGAGTTTGGGAGCCTTTCACATGGGTCATTTAGAAAGGTGCCACCGGACGGGGTGGCCTTAGGGCTGGGCAAACTGGGCCTATGTCCAGTGAACCATAGGCAGAGAGTAAGGGGCAACTGGGCATGGGCTTTTGCAGGGCAAAGGGGTAGGTACTGGGCAGGGGAGCAGTGTGGTGGGGTATCCTGCAAGTACAGGACTGGGGCTGGAGGTGTAGCTAGGAGGAAAATGCAGGAGTTGGGATGAAGGTGGCACTGGATGGGGGTGCAGGGGTTGGGGAGCCCCTGAGTGCTAGGGGAAATGGGCGGTGCTATGCCCACAGGGTTCAGGGGCTTCAAAACACAAGTTCTCCCATGGCTCCATTTTCTGAGGCCAGCCCTATCAGCAGGGCTCCAGGTGTGGCATTTGAAGGTCTTTTGTTACCTTTCTTGGCCTCTGGCATTAGCAAGGCAATGCGACCCTCTATGGAAATGCTGTGCAGCATGCTCGTACTGGTCCTTGGCACAGAGTTGGGTAGCATGCTGGGATTCCATGGCACCGAATGGGACAAGCTGTTCACCAGCAGCAGCAAAGGGCTCCTTCTGGCAATGGATAAAACACACCCTGCCCCCCCAAAACAGCACAAAGCCATGTCACCATTGAACTCAGTCAGATGAAATCCCCCTTTCTACCTAAAGCCTTCTCTTAGAAGCCTCCCAGCTCTCACACACAGATCTGTTCTACCTACACTAGGGGCGGGCAATCATTTTTGATGGGGGGGAGGCACTCCAAGATTTTGGTAAGTGGTCAAGGGCTGCACTTTCCTATGGAGGGGATGCAGGGTCTGGGATGGAGGTTGAGTGCAGAAGGGAGCTCGGGGAAGGTGACTGGGTGCAGGATAGAGCATGGGGTCCGAGAGGGAGTTGGGTTAAAGAAGGAGGGGATTGTGATCTGGGGCAAGGGCTTGGGGTGCAGGGTCCAGGAGGGAGTTGTGACTTGGGAGAAGGGGGGTTGCAGAGGGTTTGGGTGGTGACTGGGGCAGGGGATTGGGGTTTATAGTCAGGGATGGATTATGGATGCAAGAGAGGATTTTGGCCTCAGGGAAGGATGTAGGAGGGGATGCAGGATCTGGGAGGGAGTTGTGAAGGGGGTGCAGGGGGCAGATGGAAGGGGGTGCAGAGGGTTTAGATGGTCAACTGGGGCATGTAGTTGGGGAAAAGGGGGTAGGAGTATCAGAGGCAGGCTCTGGCTGGCAGGTGCTAGAATCCTAGGGCTGGAAGAGACTTCAGGAGGTCATCGAGTTCAATAAGTCTTCTTTAACATACAGCCAGCTCTCCTGGATTCCTTCCCCTTCATGTTAGCATCCCAGGGGATCCTGCCCATCAGTTCCCCAAGAGAGTCAGTCTGCTTATCTGGATGGCTCCCAACCAGCAGCCCTGCAGGACCCTCAGGCAGGCTCCCTGCCTGCCTCAGCCCCAGGCTGCTGAGAATGACTGGCTGCTCCCTGTGGCTCTCTGCTTTGAGCACTGGGGGGAGGGGAGGCTTTGTGCACTGCCCATTTCCAGCAAAATCTCTCAGTTCCCAATGGCCAGTTTCTGTGAAGCCTCCCCCTCTACCTGGTGCCTGGAGCAGAGAGTCACAGGGAGCAACTAGCCACTTAAAGAAAGATGTGGAGAAATTGGAGAGGGTCCAGAGAAGAGCAACAAGAATGATTAAAGGTCTAGAGAACAGGACCTATGAAGGAAGGCTGAAAGAATTGTGTTTGTTTCGTTTAGAAAAGAGAAGATTGAGGGGGGACATGATAGCAGTTTTCAGATATCTAAAAGGGTGTCACAAGGAGGAGGGAGAAAACTTGTTCATCTCGGCGTCTGAGGATAGAACAAGAAGCAAAGAGCTTAAACTGCAGCAAGGGAGGTTTAGGTTGGACATTAGGAAAAAGTTCCTAACTGTCAGGGTGGTCAAACACTGGAATAAATTGCCCAGGGAGGTTGTGGAATCCCCATCTCTGGAGATATTTAAGAGTAGGTTAGATAAATGTCTATCAGGGATGGTCTAGACAGTGCTTGGTCCTGCCATGAGGGCAGGGGATTGGACTCGATGACCTCTTGAGGTCCCTTCCAGTCCTAGTATTCTATGATTCTATAAAGCAGCAGGGGGCTGCTGTGAAGTGGCTGACTGCTCTCTCCCTGAAGGTCCTGGTGAGGTGGCCTGTGGGCCATATCACATAGCCCGCAGGCCATATCTTGCCCATCCCTGACCTAGATGAACTCTTACTTGCCACCAATATGTGACTTGGGAGAAGGGGGGTTGCAGAGGGTTTGGGTGGTGACTGGGGCAGGGGATTGGGGTTTATAGTCAGGGATGGATTATGGATGCAAGAGAAGATTTTGCCCTATTGATGCAAATCGAAGTGCCCTATTGATGCAGTTGGGCACTTCGATTTTAAATAGTCATGCTTTTTTTCTGTATGCCACACCTTTAAACTGCTAACAGCTCTGCAGAAATAGCAGCCATATTGTTCTCTGAGTTGCTATAGTCCAGTGAGGGGCCATCTAGACAAATGAGTGAGCTGCAATATTTTCATAACCAAGACAGTCTCTAGGGGTAGGGTGCACTTGTATACCTAGAATTTGCGGGGTGAGCCAATTGAATTGTAGCAGTGCTTTGATTGGACGCAGAGGGAACACACGGGTCTCACAATCAATGTCATGTGCAATTAGTCCGCACCTCACTTCACATGCCCTTGCTTTACGTGTGGGCCACTTTAGCAATACTGGTAGGAAAAAAACTAAGCAGACAAAAACCAGCAGAATCTGGCAACCCTGTGCATGGGCAACAGTAAACAAAGTGTCTGGTGGGCCACACATAGAATCCCAATGGGGATGCATGCAGCCCTCAAGCCACAGATTGCCTACCACTGCTATAGTTTTTTTCCAGTAAGACACATACACTTTGCTCTCTCGTGGAAATGAGAGTGGGGGGGTTCCTTCCTTGTTTGTTCTGTTGAGTTCCCGACTAAAAAAATGTGTCCTACTGAAAGTCAGTGATTGTTCCGTGTGTCTGAGGCAACATAATCCCCATCCTCTACCTCTCCTACACATACCCCCCCACACACACACACACACATACAGACACTCCACATTCACAGTCACCTCCCTGCACATCAGCAATATGCCCTTTCTCAGCCACATACCCCAAGGGTTTAGAAATCTGTAGGGAGTTCCCATGTGTCAGGAAACAAAGCTGAGAGCTGGATAAAAATGGCCAGGTGCTTCCTTTCCTGTTGGTTCTTCCCCTTTGCGTGCCTCTGGGTGTGAGTTTCCGGTCCCCTGTCAGCTATAAACCCCTCAATAGCAATGAAATCCATCATTAATGGGGCTGCTTTAGTGCTCACATCTACATAGCTCTCTGGTCCCTGTAAATCTGAAATACATCAGCCCCAGCTTCCAGGAATGACTGTTTCTGTGCAGTAACCATTGTGAAGGGCAGACAGGTGTGGCACTAGGCGAGTTTGAAAGTAGATTCCATTCAGGACTAATTCCTCCCTCCCCTGGTGTATGGCTCTTCATTTCGTATCATGCAAAGGCCATTTCCAGGAAGGCAGACTCTTGGTTTCCTCTGAGTCCCTCCCCATCTGGAGGTTGTCTCCACCCTTGTGACCTCACCATGGCTTATCGTGCAGATGATGGTGATGTCCCAGACAGAGAGAGGTGCCAGAGCACATCACAGATGGTTTTAGGACATGTCTCCGGGAAGAAAGACCAGCTAGACAGTCAGAGCTAATAAGCTGCAGGGTTGTCTTCTGAGACAGGGGTGGACGTCGCCTGGGGTGGAACTTTTCAAACCAGACTAGCCAAAAGTATTCGGATACTGTCTAGTAGAGAACTGTCCTGCATTGGCAGGGGGTGGGCTGGGTGATATTTTCCATCTCTAGTGTACAAGTGAGACAGAAGCCATTTAACATCTGTCTGACCCTAGACCCATTCTGGGGGGTGCCTATTTTCCCTGGGGCGGGGGGGAAGCTTTGGGAAGCTCTCTGACCCAGAAGACACTGGCCATGTTAAATTTCAAGGGTATTACTGATCATTCTAACATCTCTCCTTCCACAGCAGAGCGCTGTGTCATAGTTACTCCATGACAGGTGCAAAATCATGTCAAGGGCCAACACCGGCCATGACTACTGGGCAAGGGCTCGGCCTAGGGAATTCAGAGTGGATACACCTGCTGATCTTCATTTTGTGTCTCTACACTCTGGGCCATCTGCTTGGAGACCTGGCACCAAAAGCCACTGTGTTCTGCCAGCTTGAACAGGGCAGATGTGTCAGTTAAGGGTGAGCGTGGAGCAGCCACCAGCAGAGGACCCTGTCAAGGTTTTCATGCCAAACCACGTGGGTCCTGGCAGAGGGGAAACGTTCGTAGGAGTACCACACAGCTGAGGAGACCTCTGCACCAGGCCTCGTCTTTCACTGCCACCTTCCCTGAAAGGGAGGCAGCTGGTAGCACAAGTGGCAGAGACAGTGGCTTACAAACAATCCCCCAATCAGAGCTGCTGAGAAGGAACTCCTGGAGGGGCATCGTGGTGTGTGTCATTGGCTTTACTGCAGCTGGGCTTCATGCAGCCTCTTTGTTGAGATGGTGATCAGCCACGTCCCACCCATCCCATCCTACACCATTCACCAGCACGAAAACCCAGCCTGAGTGAAGGAATCCATCCCACACTTGCCAGGCCACTCTGAATGAAGCACAAATCTCTCAAAATGGCTGGAAGTTCCTGGACAGTTCCCCAGCTGGCTCAAAATAAACTCCTCGGGTCAATTGTTCTCCCAGCTCTGCTCACCACACGAATCTCTCCAGCACGGCTGGTTGCTGTAGGGCTCAAGAAAGCACCTAGCTACAACAATGGTAGCTGTGGTATAAATCCCACACATGGCTGAGGTAGAGCAAGTGGCCAGGTGCATTATGGGAAGGATTCCCTGTGGAGAATCGGGAATTTGACCAATGCTGGGAGCAGATGACACAGACCAGTGGTCTGATACATTACAGCTGAGCCTGTGTTCCAGGGGGCGACATCGTTGCCCAGTGTTCACCACAGGATAGCGGAAAACCTGTGGGGATAGCTCAGAAAATAGCTCCCTATGGGGCGGGAGGTGAGAGTCTCTGGTACGTGGCGATAGGATGCCAATAGTGGTGAAGTGATCACTGGTCATCTGCCTTTAAACTGAAATAAGTAATTCATTACCTTGTTGGTGGCAATTCAATGCAGAAATTAGAGAGAGAAAGAGAGACAGACAGATGGAGAGGCAGACAGAGAGACTGCAGTCTCAGAAGGAAACTCCGAGAAAGCTCTGCTTGAAGCAGAAGCTTTGGCAGGTATGCAAACATGGATCCAGCACAAACCATTGCCTGACAAGTATCTGATTATAGACAGCACTCTGCCGTCCACGACAACATGGGTGCCAGCGCTCTGACTAGTGCATAGCAAGTATCCCTGCAAAACTAGCCACATGCAATACTGCAAGAGAAAGGCTACTTCCCCCATACACTCCCATCCAGCCATCCAGAGACTTGTTATTGTCCTGCTACTAGGGTCTACGGCAAATCCCAGATGGATGCCCAGAGCTCACAGCCTCCCTTTCCACAGGTGAAAACACGACATAGCAACAGGCAGGAAGCTCTGCCAAGCTGGAGAGAAACTTCATAACCACAGATGGAACAAGGGAAGTGGAGCAAAGGAGTAACCAGTAGCAACCAGTAGCAGTTTTCTGGCCGTGGGGCTTGGTCAACTCTCAGGATCTGGGGACTGCAGGGGCCCTGTCTTCCCACAGCCATTGTCTCTGACAGGCCCTGCACCCTGCGAACCTGTGTAAGGATCCCCAGAGAGCTGGGAGGGCAAATATGACAGCCTGAGACAGAGTTAGGTTGGTGCCAGGCAATGTTCTGTAGCCCACCCCATCTGTGCCAGTGCCATGGCTGTGTGGAAAGCAGGGAGGAGGGAGCGGATGCTAAAAGCAGCAGCCAATGACCACTGTAGAGCTGCGTAAAGAATGAATTTTTTGGTGCAGTGACAATTCGGAAAGGTTGGGAGGAGACATTTATCACCACTCAAACTATACATCCAAAATTTTTCAGTGGATTGAAAAGTAAAAGAGAAAAGGAAGGGGGGTGTTGAAGGAAACGTTTTGTGTCAATTTTGACTGTTTCGGTAATGTTCTACGTTTTAAAAAGCAAATACAACTGCAGACAATTTCAGAACAAACAAGTCATTTCAAAAAAAAAAATCCAACAGGTTTGACTTTTTTCAGAGTTGGGTTTTTTGATGCATCTGTTTTGCTCTTGCCTGGCATGACCAATTCAGCAGCACTGACACGAATCCACAAAACATTTTGGTATTGTCAAGTCTGTTTGTTTGGTTCTTTTGTTTTGTTTTTTGTTTTTGTTTTTTGCCAAAAAAACTTTTGTCCAGAAATGTTGGCCCAGTTCTAGCCCTAGAATCAAAGTATTGGTGTTTCTTTGCCTGTCTGAAATACAATAACTTTTTAACACTATCACAGCCTGCCCTTACCTAGACAGGCCTCTTTGAGTGTGGGATCTGACTTAGACCAAGAATTGTGATGCACCCTTCCTCTTCTTGAAAGCCACAGAATTCATCTCTAAAGTCCTGGCTTGTCCCATGTTTGTTTGTGACAGAAGCAACCAGCCAGTCATAGCAGCTACAGCTGCAATGTTCAAATGGTGCATGGGATCACGGACAGAGCCCAGCACAAAAGCCCCCTGCACATGGCTGACCAGAGAACCTGGTTGTCATCCACAAAGTCACACAGGAATTTATCCCCCCAGTTTTTAAATATTCAGACATTGAACTTTAAGGAACCAGCCAGTCAAGACTGGTTAACGTCCTGCAGGCTCAATGACATTCGACTGTATTCTCCAGGGGCACAGGCTGATGAGTCTGCAGGTTTCCAAGTGAGGCAGTGCTGGGATAGTCTCGGCAAGGGGAAGCTGTCCCCTGCATATTGTGTGTACCCAGATCCCTGCTGTGACTCTTCTCAGCAGAACTTGAGCCATTGCCACTGCCCACGTCACAGAACCAGCCACCAATGTCACAAGCCACCCGGCTCCAGTGACCTCAGAGGAAACATCAAAGAGGGAGTGGGCCAGAGACAGTACCCTTTCCAGGTGGTGTCTCCAGGTTGAGGTGGAGACAGGAAAGGGAAACGTGCCCTGGAGCTGCCTGTGCTGTACTAGGGATGTGAACAGTTAACCTGTTAACCAGTATGCATCACCTTTACCAGGTGATTACAGTTAACTGGCTGAGGCTGAAGCAGCCCCCTGCCTGCAGAGGGCTGCTTCAGCCAGATGGGGCCTGCCATGGGCAGAGGGTGCCCCAGCCCAGCCTGAGCAGTCCACACCCATGATTGGCATAAGCCAGCATGCCACAGGCAAGGGTGACCTCAGAGGCAGTCCAGAGCAGCCCTCACCCCCATTTAAGAGGTTAACTGGTTAAATATAACGTTTAGCATTATGTTATGTATAATTTGGTTACATTAAATTTTAGTGGTTTTTAAACCAATATTTGGAGGCATTGCCAATTGGTAGGGTTTGAAGAGGTGTGAAGATTCTCAAAATAGAGTTAGCAAAAGCAGCAGAATCACCTGGGAGAGGTGTCCAGAGAGGCTGTAGAAAGGGGGGGAAAGCTATACTAGTGGACACTGATGTGGGTCAGTGTGTGTTTCCATTTCTGGTTTGATTGTCACTGAAATTGTCCAAGAATCGCTGGATCTAGGCAGATTTTGTACATTTGGGGTCTGAGAAAAGCACATAGATCTCTGGAAGAAAACTAAACACCAGTTCAGACAGGAATACTAGCCAAGTTGGGCCAAACTCCATGTGTTCTCTTGTTGTGCTAGCATCTCCTCTGGTTCCCATCCTAATGGAATTCATACACCACAGCTTAACTTTGTGTTGCAGCTTAAGCCAAGTTAAAATCTCAAAGCCAATCTCAGGCCAAACCATCTGGATTCACACTGCAAACACTGAGAAACTGAACTGTGTAAGTCCATAAACCAGCCCCAATTTGCTCAAAAAGGGACACTGATTCTCTTGAAAGGTTCAGGAACCCTTAGAAAAATCTGAGCTAAGACTCAAGGCAAGTTTCAGGGCTCAGAGCTGGGAGGTTCTGCATACATTTTCTACAGCTGTTGCACTTTGTCAGAAAAAAGCAAATTGTTATGGGGGTAAAACTGAATTCATCAGCCAGACTCACAAAACCATCACTCCCCTCTCCCTCTCCTTGTCCAAAAACCGCCTAGTGTTCTCATGTCTGTACTGCCTTTGCTCCCTCCTGCCCCATTCTGGCAACTGGAGATTCATAGAGTAGTTTTGAGCATAAAAGCAAAGCATTTCCAACCCCTGCTTCTGGTTTTTCACTCACACAAGTGATTGTTGTTTAAAATCCCCTAGAGGCTAATTGCAAACTGTGAGTTTTGAAAAAGTAAGAATGAAAATGCCCTTTTGCTGCTCCTCTTTCCTCCCCCTCTTACGCAGCATCTCAGAGAGTTAGAACAAAGCAAGACAGATGTGCTGATCATGTGACTGCTACCAATGAGACCTGTCTCCCAAGCAGGAAAACCAAGTAGCCAAAAGTTCCTCCCAACTTTATATATGACTTTGAAGTTGGCTTTTGGAAGTGGTGGGATAGGAGAAGGGCTTAATTTTACACCGTACAGAAGAGGTTTTCTATCAGTTTAACTCATCAGCTTTATGGTAGCCTTTGTTGAGAGACTCAGGTTAGTTCTATATGTCCTATATATTAGCAGACTGGTTCTGAAAAACGTACTAAATCCCTTCTTTAGTATCTTAAAGCAGACCGTATCAGAGCTACTTAGCTTGGTAACTCAGTGTCAAGAGGAATTAAGGCTCTTTGACAGAATCACCTTGAAAGTCCTGGTTTCCAGATCTATCAGAGCTCAGCGTAATTATCCGCCATCTCCCTGAAAATATTTTGCATGAGCATCAATCCCAGGGCTGAGTGAATAGTGTGAACAGATTCACATGACAGGTCCCTGGAAGAATGACTGCGTTCCTGCCACAGCTCCATTCACTGCCCATAAAATAGCAGGGGTCTTGATTTGTAACTGGCCAGCCTGTTTGTTGGATGCAAATTTGAAAGCCCCGCACTGAGATATTTGCAGAAATTGAATCTGAAATTTGCAAGGGCAAGTCTTTGTCCTTAAGCACTGGCCTCATCTGTCCTATCAGGGAGCAGCAGCAAGAACATGTCAGTGCCTGCCTGACCTGTTACGAGGAGCCAGCCCTGCTCAACTCTTTGAATATCGACAGCACAGAGCAAACTCTTCCACGAGATGTTCATGGAATGAACCCTAATAGCAAGCAGATAGGGGATGTCACCAGTGGCTCGCTGCTGTTCTCCCGGGAGGACGCGAGGCTCCGGTTGTCAGATGAATTATTCACCCTGAAGTGCAGGGAGTGTGGGGAGGGGCAGCCACACACCCCTGTGGGATACCAGGGGAGAGTCTCTGGGCAACACGCACTCTCATGCCAGCCCTGCAGCACCGGCAGCTTGGCAGTGCCAGTGTTTAGCAGCTCTCTGGCAACTAGTGCCCACAGCCTCAGTGAACCTTCTACAAGCATCATGTCCCTGTCCGTATGTGGGGCAGCTGAAGCACACAGAGGCAAAGTGTCTTGCTCAAGGTCTCAGAGCCTATCAGCGGCTGAACCAACAGAGTCCAAGTCCTGATTCTCAGACAGGCCATGCTCATGCTGCAGATGTCCCTTAGCTTAGCTAGCAGGGTGTGGACCTGCCTGACACAGGAGTGAACAGATAAGTGCTAGGTGAAAGGGGCCCCGATCTGACATTAAGGAGGGCACTGCCGCACAGGTGCTGGGCTAGCCTGCCTTGTGGCAGAGGTGAGATGAAAGAGCCTCTTCATCATCTGTCTTACACCCATGCTTCTTCAGAGCTGCTCCCGTGTCCCCCTGTTAGCTAAAGACTGAGGCAGCAGACTCACCAGGGCCCCAAGACCTCAGTTCAGTGGGAAGGGCTGTGCCCAGCTCTTACCCTTCCTTAAATCCATGGCACATCCTCTGCTCCCCATTACCTTCATTCCACCCTATGCCCTCCAGCCTGTGCGTCAGGCATGGGCTTGCAGGATCCAGGCAGTAGCTTCCAGCTGCTCAAGATGGCACAGAAGGGATGGAGGAAGCTTGTTTCTCATTGAGCTGTGACCTTGTTCCACTAGCGGCAGCCTCCATCCACCCGAGAGAGCCATGCCCGCAGCTGCTTACCAAGAGGAATGTTCCAGCAGGGCAGGCTCCATCTGGAAGATCAAAGACAGGAGAGGAAATAACACCCAACCCCTTGACTGAAAGGAACTTTCTTCTGTCTCCTCCGCCCACGTCCTCCCCTGCTCAGGGTGTGGCTGCACAATGCAGCTTGCGAACAGGGGCTGCTAACAGGGAGATTGGAGAGGGACTTCTCCACATGGAGAAGGACCTAATATAGGACCCTTGAGGGAAGTGGCTGTCTGTAGTCTGTGTTTGTGTTTGTGTTTGGGGGTTTCTTGCTGTGTGCTGAGCTTGTGTTTGTCTGTCTGGGATTTGTGAGGGGAGGGGTTCCTCCTCTTCCCCTCCCTCCACTCCAAGGAGTGTGTGCTGTAGCTGGCAAGTGGAAGCTGTAAGCTTCTAATCAAGGTTTGAAATCTAGAAGCCTTTGCTCATTGGTTGAGCCTTAATCAGAGGGAGGGGCTATCAGGCAGTCCAGGGCTTTATATAGCAGTGAGTCAGTGACCAGGGAGCTTGTAAACAGGGACTGTTAACAGGGAGTTAGGAAGGGGAATTGGGAAAGGGGTAAGATACATGTGCCATTCTTTAAAATCTTTTCACTACACTCCTGTCTTTCAAGGAAGCATTTAATAACATCTGAGGAATCTCTCAGAAGGAAGGCAGGTATGGGTGGTGATAGGTCTGCTGTTGTTACCTGCACAGCATGTGCCATGTTTGTCTTCCTCTTGGAAGAAAGAAGGGATTTCATCTGCATTAAGTGCAAGCTGGTTGCCATTTTGGAAGAAAAAATTAGAGGACTTGAGGCCCAAGTACCGACGCTACGTTCTATCAGAAAGGATGAAGACTTCCTCGATAGAAGGCAGCATTTAATCCTGTAGGCACAGTAGGCTGAAGAGCCAGTCAGGGCAGTACAGGACAAGGAAGAGAACTGGCAGCATGTAACCTCTAGAAGAAAAAGAAGGCCAACTCAGGTATCCCCCATTCCTGTAGAGGTAAGTAACCGCTTTCAGGCTCTCTCCACAGGCACTGCAGTGGAGAATGCTTTGGCAGGGACCTCTCAGGGAGGAAATCAGAAGGGAACACCATTCACCAGAAGGCATGGGATGCATAGTCCTCGGGATGGGAGTTCCACGATCACCACCCCCAAAAGAAGAAGACGGGTGGTGGTGGTCAGGGACTCCCTCCTAAGAGGGACTGAGTCATCCATCTGCCATCCAGACCTGCAATCTCGAGAAGTGTGCTGCTTACCAGGAGCTTGCATTCAGGATGTCTTGCATTCAGGATGTCTTTTGAGTCTTCCAAAAGTGATTAAACCTTCAGATCGCTACTCCTTCCTGCTTCTCCATGTGGGAACTAATGATATGGCCAAGAATGACCTTGAGCGGGTCACAGTGGATTATGTAGCACTGGGAAGAAGGATCAAAGAATTTGAAGCGCAAGTGGTATTCTCGTCCATCCTCCCTGTTGAAGGAAAAAGTCCAGATAGGGATCGTTGAACTGAGGAAGTAAATGCATGGTTGCACAGGTGGTGTCGGAGAGAGAGCTTTGGTTTCTTCGACCATGGGATTCTGTTCTGGTCACAAGGATTGTTAGGAAGAGATGGGATCCACCTAACCAAGAGAGGAAAGAGCATCTTCGTGGGCAAGCTTGCAAAGCTAGTGAGGAGGGCTTTAAACTAGGTTCCTTGGGGGATGGTGACCAAAGCCCTGAGGTAAGTGAGGAAGTCGGACACCGGGAAGAAACACAAGGAGGAACAAGCAACAAGGGAGGACCCCGATTCGGATGGAGAAGGTAGGGTGATCAACTGGTTATCTAAGGTGTTTGTACACAAATGCGACAAGCCTGGGAAACAAACAGGAAGAATTAGAAGCCCCAGCCAAGTCAAAGAACTATGATTTGATTGGAATAATGGAGACTTAGTGGGATGACTCGCATGACTGGAGCACTGTCATGGAAGGGTATAAACTCTTCAGGAAGAACAGGCAGGGGAGAAAAGGAGGAGCTGCGTTGTATGTAAGAGAGCAGTATGATTGCTCAGAGCTCCAGTATTTAGAGGAAGAAAACCCTGTTGAGAGTCTACGGGTTAAGTTTAGAGGTGGAAGCAACAGGGGTGATGTTGTGGTTGGTGTCTGCTATAGACCACCAGATCAGGTGGATGAGGTAGACGAGGCTTTCTTCAGACAACTGAGAGAAGCTTCCAGATCACAGGCCCTGGTTCTCATGGGCAACTTTAATCACCTTGACATCTGTTGGGAGACCAATACAGCAGTATACAGACAATCCAGGAAGTTTTTGGAGAATGTTGGGGATAACTTCTTGGTACAAGTGCTGAAGGAACTGACCAGGGGCCATGTGCAGCTTGACCTGCTGCTCACAAACAGGGAGGAACTAGTAGGGGAAGTAGAGGTGGGTGACAACCTGGGAAGCAGTGATCATGAGATGGTAGATTTCAGGATCCTGGCCAAAGGAAGAAAGGAGAGCAGCAAAATACACACCCTGGACTTCAGAAGAGCAGACTTTGACTCCCTTAGAGAACTGATGGGCAGGATTCCCTGGGATGCTTACATGAAGGGGAAAGAAGTCCAGGAGAACTGGCAGTATTTTAAAGAAGCCTTATTAAAGGCACAGGAAGAAACCATCCCAATGCGCAGCAAGAAAAGCAGATATGGTAGGAGACCAGATTGGCTTACCGGGGACATCCTTGGTGAGCTTAAACACAAAAAGGAAGCTTACAAGAAGTGGAAACTTGGACAGATGACCAGGGAGGAGTATAAATATATTGCTTAAGAATGCAGGGGAATTATCAGGAAGGCGAAAGCGCAATTGGAATTGCAGTTAGCAAGGGATATGAAGGATAACAAGAAAGGTTTCTACAGGCATGTTAGCAATAAGAGGGTGATCAGAGAGTGTGTGGGGCCCTTACTGGATGAGGGAGGTAACCTAGTGACAGATGATGTGGGAAAAGCTGAAGTACTCAATGCTTTCTTTGCATGGACGAGGTCAGCTCCCAGACAACTGCACTAGGCAACACAGTATGGGAAATAGGTAGACAGTCCTTGGTGGGGAAAGAACAAGTTAGGAACTATTTAGAAAAGCTAAACATACACAAATCCATGGGCCCGGATTTAATGCATCCGATGGTACTGAGGGAGTTGGCAAATGTCATTGCAGAGCCTTTGGCCATTATCTTTGAAAACTTGTGGAGATCGGGAGAGATCCCAGATGATTGGAAAAAGGCAAATAGAGTGCCTATCTTTAAAAAAGGGAAGAAAGACAATCCAGGGAACTACAGACCAGTCAGCCTTACCTCAGTCCCTGGAAAAATCATGGAGGGGATCCTCAAGGAATCCATTTTGAAGCACTTGGAAGAGGGGAAAGCGATCAGGAATAGTCAACATGGATTCACGAAGGGCAGTCATGCCTAACCAATCTGATTAGCTTCTATGATGAGGTAATCGGCTCTATGGATATGGGAAAGTCAGTGGATGTGATATACCTTGACTTTAGCAAAGCTTTTGATACGGTCTCCCACAATATTCTTGCCAATAAGTTAAGCGAATATGGATTGGATAAATGGACTGTAAAATGGATTGAAAGCTGGTTAGACTGTCGGGCCCAACAGGTAAAATCAATGGCTCAGTGTCAGGTTGGCAGTCAGTTTCTAGCGGAGTGCCGCAAGGATCTGTTCTAGGATCAGTTTTGTTCAACATCTTTGTTAATTACCTGGATGAGGGGATGGATTGCACTCTCAGCAAGTTCGCAGATGACACTAAGCTAGGGGAAGAGGTAGATACGCTGGAGGGCAGGGATAGGGTCCAGAGTGACCTGGACAGATTAGAGGATTGGGCCAAAAGAAATCTGATGAGGTTCAACAAGGACAAGTGCAGAGTCCTGCACTTGGGACGGAAGAATCCAAGCATTGTTACAGGCTAGGGACCAAATGACTAAGTAGCAGTTCTGTAGAAAAGGACCTGGGATTACAGTGGATGAGAATCTGGATATGAGTCAACAGTGTGCCCTTGTAGCCAAGAGGGCTAATGGCATATTTGGTGCATTAGGAGGAACATTGCCAGCAGATCTAGAGAACTGATTATTCCCCTTTAGTCAGCTCTGGTGAGGCCACATCTGGAGTATTGTGTCTAGTTCTGCCCCGCCCCCCACTATAGAAAGGATGTGGACGCACTGGAGAGGGTCCAGCGGAGGGCGACCAAAATGATTAGGGGGCTGGAGCGCGTGACCTATGAGGAGCGACTGAAGGATTTGGGTTTGTTTAGTCTGCAGAAGAGAAGAGTGAGGGGGGATTTGATAGCAGTCTTCAACTACCTGAAGGGAAGTTCCAAAGAGGCTGGGGAAAAGCTGTTCTCAGTTGTGGCAGATGGCAGAACAAGGAGCAATGATCTCAAGTGACAGTGGGGGAGGTCTAGGTTGAACATTAGTAAAAACTATCTCACTAGGATGGCGGTGAAGCACTGGGATGGGTTCCCTCGGGAAGTAGTAGAATCGCTATCCCTAGAGGTGTTTTAAGTCTCAGCTTGACAAAGCCCTGGCTGGGTTGATTTAGCTGGGATTGGTCCTGCCTTGGCAGGGGGCTGGACTTGATGACCTCCTGAGGTCTCTTCCAGGTCTGTGATTCTATGATTGTAAGGCCTGTTACTATAAGTCAGCAAGTGATAATGCTGTTTTCTGGCACTTTTGCCGGCAAAATGCTTCTACCCCCAAGAAGAGGCTTTTGCTTTGTCAGCAGGAGAGCGCTTGTGCTGACAAAGCAGCATTCACAAGTGCTCTTGTTACAGCAAAACTGCCATTCATGGGGTAGGGGGGAGAGGGTTAAGCACCAGTGAATGACAGAAATGTTGTGGATCAAGTGTAAGGGTAGACACAGCCTTAGTCTAGCCCAGAGCTCCCCGAGTCAGCCACCAGGCTGGATCTGGCTGGGGAATGCTGATGAATTTCATCATGGAAGTTTGAGCTCGTTCCGCACTAGGTGCCAGCCAAACGAAAGTGGGGAGCAAAAGTCTGAAAGGAAGAGAAATAAAGTGTTCTTCCTTTAAGCCTCACATGTGTGCTGAAGAGACTTCAAAGCCTCTTCCAACCCCCCTTCCCAGGCATTTAATGGCACACTGTGTTTGCTGTTTTATGATACGGCTCAAAACATCATCACAGAAAGAACACCCATCAAAGCTCCGGGCCTTGTAAAGCTAAAGGAGAAGTCACCTGAGGTGATATTTTTCCCACTCTCCCATGAGATAAGGAAAATACTTGTGATAGCTGAGAGGAGCCAGTGCCCCTGGAATAAGGGTTAACTTGTAGACCACACACACACACCCCTCGCAGGGTTCTGTTACAAAATACCATTAAATTTGGAGCTCAGAAGATATGTCAATACAGCTCTAGCATACTAAGGGGTTTTCAAGCTTTTTTTCTTATGACCCAGTTGAAGAAAATTGCTGATGTTGTGACCCAACAGAATATGACTAGATTGTGGGCTGCAGGGTGGGGCTGAGGATGGGAGCTATGGGCTCTAGGAGGGGGCTCTGGCTTTGGGGGGGGGGGTCAGGGCTGGGGCAGGAGGGGCTTCCCTTGAGCGTCTCCCTGTCAGCAGTGCAGCTTCCTGCCTCTCCTGGCACCTAGACCATGCTGCCCCCAGAAGCAGCCAGCAGCAGGTTCCCAGCCAATGGGAGTGCAGAGCTAGTGCTGAGGGCTGGGGCAGTGCGTGGACCCCTGTGTGCTCTCCTCCTCTATACACACACCCCTCAGAGCCAGGCCTGCTGCCGGCCGCTTCTGGGACGCAGCACATTCTGCAGTGCAGGACAGGCAGGGAGCTGCCTGAGCTCCCCCACTGCTCACCTGATCCCCCTGCAACAACGACACCCAGCATCCAACATCCCACCACTCGGTACTGGGGCGTGACCCATAGTTTGAAAACCTCTGTACTAAACGATGTTGGTTAGACTCTAGAGTTTTCATTGTTTCACCTAGTGCTGAATAATATCTGGTGTCATAAGAGGCATTTGCAAGAAGATGGGGCTGGAGGAAAGATGTCCCTCTAAAATACCCTCTCTTAGGCCTTGTCTACACTACCATGGGTTATTGATCTAAGTTACGCAACTTAGCTACATGAATAACGTAGTGGAAGCTGATGAACTTAGGTTTGCTTACCGCGGTATCTCCACAGATTGGCAGTCAAATTATTGTGTCTATTCTCAGTGTGATAAATCAACCCCCACTGGATCAATCACTGCCCCTCTACCCAGCAGACAGTGAAAAAATGCCCTTAATTCTTGCCCCCAAGGCTGTTGTTTAGGCCAGCGATGGAAGCATGCTTCTATCAGGCTATGTTCATTGGGCCACGGGAACCTGGCAGATGCTGTGAGTCAAATACCACAAGATAGTGAACTGTGGTTGTTTGGCCCAGCTCAGGTTCAGTTCCTTACTGCTGTCGATTGCCCTTGCAAAGTAGCGAGCAACTAACGATAATCGCCCCTCACACTAGGACTCAGCCCCAGGCAGAGCCAGCTCATGTAGGCAGTGTTGTGCCTTCGGACGGTCTGGGATCCTATGTGACAGGATGCAATTTGGAGCCAAATCTGAAATGCTGCAGGAGCTGGTGCATTGGCTGGCCAGGCTAGATCCGACAAGAGACCCATGTTTCGGAGCACACTCCAGTTTTGGGGCTGTCTGTGGGCAGAAAGAGCAAAGAATCTCCTGGAATGTGATGGGTGGCAATATGTGTGATGTAGCTTGTCTCTCGAGTGTGGTGAGTGATCACTGGAGTGAAGGAGTTGGGAACACGGGTTTCTGCAGTTCATTCAATGGGCACACCATGGGCAGCTTCCTTCCCTTCTCTATGCCTCAGCTTTGCATCTCCGACATGCTTGCCTGACTCACAGTGGGTTGGTCACTGGCTGGAAAGCACATGAGACCACTGGCTGGAGGGAGGAGCAGAGAACAATCTCTGGGAATGAAGCAGGTGCCCATAATACAACGGTCTATAGAAAGCTCCACGTCGTGCTTCTGACTGACAACTGACACACTAGAGGAGGTGCCTGGCCAAGAGACTGACACTCTAGGCTCATGTACCTCCTCTTTCTCTTTCTCTTTCTCTTTCTCTTTCTCTTTCTCTTGGCCATTCACCACAGCACATGCTCACCCATCATGTAATATCACAGCACTTTCCTCCCTTTGCACCTCCCACAGGCAAACTCGCCCACAGAGAAGAGTCCTAGAAGGGGACTGATATGCTGCCATCAGGAGGCAGGCTAACCCCCTTCCCCCCACCCAGGAAATAATGGTTATTTCCAGAATGGATGGGTTTCCATGTGGAAATGTTGTTACTTTGGGGTCATCTCTAATTACTCCGTGTAGTGTCCTATCACTGATGATCTCTCATTAACAAAAAAGCAAATTAGCAGACAAGTGCCTCCTGTATTTCCATTACCACAAGTACTCTAGAATTCACTGCTCCCAGATTCATGCTCCGTAATTGCTCAATGAGGCAAGAACCTGGGTAGTGGCTGCGATTCTGGGTTGCCAACCACTGGGAGATGGCGTGTTCTATTACATAGCACTCGGGCAGCGGTGGAAGTAACTTAAAATTTCTGACAGGTACTGTCCCAACCCAAGTCCCTACCAGCTCTTTAAATAGCTCCCTGTTGGCTTTTGCTGCAGGTCAGCCAGTTCCTGCCGGAGCCGTGTACCAGGGCACATCTGCTTACTTTCCCTTCTGTGCACAGGTGAACAGGAAGGCGAGTTGTTGCAGTAACAGAAGGGAACAGTGAATCTTGGCTTTCTGTTGCCCACTTAAGCCAAACTGACCCACTTCTAGTAAAAGAGCAGTTTAATTCTTGCCATGCTTGTCTCAGGACATGTCCAATTCTAGGCATTTTCAAAACACTGGGCTAAATTAATCCCTAATGTAATTCCATTCCCAGCAGGGATACACCTAGAGAAGGGTACGTCTGTGTACTCCACACCCACACCGATCCAAGCAGGTACCCCACTGTCAGATGTGTCATTTAGTTCCTCCACCCGGAGCATCATTGCCCCCCACTGACTAATTAACAAGCTCAGCCTGAAAGCGAGCAGTCTCTGGGTAATAAATTCTGATGATAACTTGAGCCTAAATGGAAAAGTTATAATGGTGTTTAAATTGTTTTTAAGGCAATGCCTAATTGGGATCATACACTAGGGCAAAGTGCTAATTTCAATGTCATAATTGATCAGCCTTGCAAAATGCAGGAAATCGTGTGTCCCAAGTGCAAATCCCCAACCTGAATGATGAATTCCTCCACCAGCTTTCCCAGAAACCTGGCGTGTCGAAAATAGTGCAAAGGGGTTTACAGTCCCTGTTGGACGTGGTGCTACTTCTGCCAATATCAGAACCTTGGCAGTCTCCTCTTCCTGGAAACCCTGCTACACTCTTGTCTCTTGAAACCTTTTCATCAAATTTATCTCCAAAACCAAGTCCTTTGCCAAGGAATGAAGCCTATTTTACGGGACAGATTCAGGTTCCCAGAGCCATGCAGAGAGACAGGCTGTCAACTGGAAACTTGCAAACAAACTTTCATAAAAATGAAGGCCACTAGGCATGTTTCCAGGATTCAAAACAAAACAGTTGCTCTTAAACAAATGATGCTTTGCCTGCAGCGCTTGAAACTGGAACAGGAAGTCCAGAAGTGAAACTGACTATAAACAAAAAGGGAGCTGGTCTGCGCTGATTTGCATAGTCCAGGGGTGGGCAATAATTTTTTGCTGGGGGCCACTTCAAAAATTTCTGAAGTGGCCCCAGGCCACTCCGGAAGGGATGGGGCCTTGAGTGTAAGGGGCGGGGCCTGGATACTTCTTGCTTCCCCGCCCCAAGACCATGATTGGTCTAGGGGTGGGGGAGCACCTTTGCCTGCCTGCCCCCCCTTTCCCCTAGGTGCCCATGCCCCTGGCTGGGAGGAGACTTCCCGTGCTCCCCCGCCGCCAGGCCAATTAGGGCCTCAGGGTTGGGGAGAGCACTAAGTCTTCTCCCACCTTTCCAGGAGCAAGCGGCACCTCTAAGTGCACATTCTTCTCACAGGGTGGGGCTAGGGTGGAGGAAACTTTGTGTTCTCCCCCCCGCCCCAGGCCCTGATTGGCCTGGGGGTGGGGGAGTGCGCAAAGCCCCCTCCAGCCCTGCCAGGAGTGCCTGGTGCTTCCACGTGTCACGTGGTCCTGGCAGAGCGGAGGAATCGTCGCACTCGCACCATCCCCATGTGGCCTGGGGATGGGGGAGCAGCAGGGCCTCTGCGGGCCAGATCCACCTGCTTGGCAGGCTGGATCCGGCCCGCAGAGGCCCTTTTGCCCACCCCTGGCATAGTCTAAGCTGCAACACAAAAGGGAAACTTTATAACCAGAGATAAATAAACAGAATCATTACAGAGGTTGCCTTTTCTCTATGCTCCCAATACTTCCGTTGCCCGTCTAAGTATTTGAATGGTTTTGGCATCTTAAGTAGCTAACTCAGTGCTACAGGGATAGGGCCACAGATAGGGAGAAATAGCCTTGTACACAATTCAGAGCAGCCTGCAAGATGCTCAAAGTTGCTTCCTGGGACTGGCCCAACACCTGGGAGCCTGAGGATCTGAGCGCTACAGCCCTGTGCTCTGGGGGTAACTTTCTTGAGATGTACTGGTCTTGAGGCTGTGCCTCGTGATTTTTAAGTTGATCCCTTTGAGACATTAGCAATCCAATAGCACTTTAACACAAGAAGAAGCACTTGCACCCATGTCCTAGTCTCCCCTTCTGTGGTGCAGTGGGCTGCTGCTCTCTCTATCCTAGAGAGGGCTACATTTCATCCACCCCATGTAGATGTGCTTAGGGTGGGAGTAGCGTTTGGGGCCCTCAAGCATTTGAATAATATGTCTTTGCCTTCATAGAATATGTTTGTCTGAGGTTCTCAACACACTTTATGAAAGTGAGCAGGTGTCCTAGGGGGAGACTTGACCAAGGTTTCACAGTGAGTCAGTGGCAGAGTCTGTTCACGCTCACATGCTTTCTCGAACCTCTCCATGGCAGCGATAACCCAGATGGCCCCTGCAGCTGCTGGGTATAGGATCTCTTATTGCCTGCTTTCTTTGAGCACAGCAGGTCATTCCTTGCCAGAGAGGGTTCCTAGGTTGCATGGAGGGGATTAGCCTAGGTTTTACTCACCAGTCCTGTATCTACTACTTCCCACCCTACCTTACTTGGTTGTTACTGTCAATGAATAAAAAACTGCCAAGAGAAAATGGTTAAAAACCCCACATCACTCCCCGTTTAAATCAATTATTGTCCTTGCAGCCTCGGAAACGTAATATTGACAGTAATGGCTAGTTTCAGTGCCCAGTAATGGACGAAGCAAGTGAAATACAGTACAGGGCTCGGCCCAAGCCAGTGTGCATAGCCACAGAGGGGATGGAGTGCTCTATTTTTCAGCAGTGTCATCAGCTGAAACATTTCCTTGGATTTCTTTTTTCCAAATGTTCCAGCAGACGATCATGACGAGGCTTCTTTTGTATATATATTTTTTGCCTGCAACACTATCGATTTTGATCAATACTCTCATGCTGCTCTCCGGATGAGCCAGAAATCTCTTCTAGCTTCTGTCAGAAGTTTCTCTGCTAAATTTGGGAAGCTGGGGGTGGGGGAACAGGGAGGAAGGTTTCTAGGAGGGCAAGGACAAGGTTTAGCGATTCAGCAACTCAGCTTGCGGGGACTCCATTTCCCATATAGGCAAGCTGAGTTCAGCGCATCCTAACTCCTGATCCTTCAGCCATCACTTACACCTGTGCAAAGCTGGGTCTCAGTGCTACCCAAAGCCAAGTGTAGCATGTCATATACACCTTGCATTCATGTAAATGTCTGCCCAAGATGCAGGGCCATAGTGAACACTGTGGGTGTAGGAGGGCATTAACTGCTCCTTCTTTGGGAAGCCATCGGGGTATTGTACTGCCATGCAGGAGAACTTAGTTCCAGATCCCATTGGCTCTCCTGGCCCTGCCTCCTAGAGATGTTGCAGAGAGCAGCGCAACAGAAAGACTGCGGCGGGGTGGCAGAATTAGGGGGGCGGAGAAAAGACAACTGGTGATATTATAGCCATGGGGCAGAGGAGGATGTGATCAGGAAGCACTTTATCCAAGGACCGCCATCAAAGAGGATTGGAGACCATCTGCCGTGGGACTGGTGGGGCAAAGGAAAGGCTGAACAACATCAAACAGAGGTGCAAACACCACATGGAGTAAGGAAGCTCCAGCCTAGTTGGAGGCTGGTGGTACAAAGGGCCACCTGCTCTCAGATCCCCCCAGGACATCACATCACACTGGGCATAATAAAGAGAAGGCTGCTCCCTGACCACCAAAGCTGCAAATTATCCCAGGCCCATTTGGCACGTTGCTGTGGCATCTCTGGCTCTGTTGCTAGTCTGTAGAGAGCACGGGGACTGCTTAAAGCCCTGTGGTCTATAAAAACCAGAGGGCTAAATCCAGATCTCACTTACACTGGTGTAACTGTAGTGGTGTTGCCCTGGCTTATCCCAGAGTAACTGGAAGCAAGATCTGGACAAGGGGCAGCACAGCTGCTCCAGACCCATGTGCTCCAAGAAAAGACTGGCTTTATCCTGGGCAATGTGACTTCAGGGAAAGGGCAGCAGAGGTTTGAGTGTTCCCAGACATTCTAGGGAAGAGGATTGGGCTGCACCCACAGATGCCCTAGTGTGACCCAAGTGATACCATATAACCCACACTTGGATGGTGTGCTTTAATTAGCCACAGGCCTGGAAAAAGTTAATCAGACTCCCAGCACTGGAGGGGAACAAGCATTTGCATCCAGTTGAAATGACTCTGTGCTCTCCTGCTACTTTTCAGGCAAAGAACATTGAGGAATAGCCAGACTTCTGTTTCCACAGGAGCCGTGGTGAGACCCTGGTGAGGGAACAGAACCAAGGAATGTTTTCTATCAGAGAGATTCCTACTTTCCTGGCAAGAGGCTCTGCAGACTGCTTCTAAAAAGAATTGCCACAACTAACAGCAAGTATTTCTCCAAGCACTAGCTGCCTATGCAGCCAGTTGTAAACAGAATATAATACTACTGTAGAAATGAAGCTTAAGGACTTCTGTATCTTCCTTACCCCCTGTTTCCAATGCCATCTATCAGTTATGCGACCCTGTCCGTGCTGGTCCCATCATCCTTCTGGTGGCATGGCCTTGTTGATGAAAGAAGCTCACCCATGGTCAGGCACTGATGTGTGTCCCTCTGCTGAACTCTTTTGCCTTTTAACTCTAATATTCAAAGAAAGGAACGGGACATATTATTGGCTATTTGGGGGAGGGGGCATATATTGCACATGCAGTGTGCTAGAGTGCATGGAGGAAAGAAGGGGACAGCATAGGGCACTCAAGGCATGACAAGAGGGAATGTTTGGAGAATGGGGTTTCTGCCCACATGGGGAGAGCTGGCTGGTCCTCTTGCCCTGGAGTGTCAGTTCCAGTACATTATCACTAACACCATTGGGGCATCTCTGTAGGGAACACTGAGGCTACATCTACAATGCAGGCTTCTTGCACAAGAACTGTTTTGTGCTAGAGTTCTTGTGCAAAAGGTCTTGCACAAGAGCGTGTCCACACTACCATGTGCTTCTGTGCAAGAGATGTGCTTTTGTGCAAGAGCATCCATGACAGTGTGGACACTCTCTTGCGCAAGAAAGCTCTGATGGCCATTTGCCCATCCATACTGCCTTCTTGCGCAAGAGCTCCTGCGCAACAGGGCTTATTCCTTGTGGGGAGAGGAATAACTCTTGCGCAAGAAGCCTTCTATTCCGACGCTTTACTGTAAATTTACGTGTGCAAGAACATGCGTGCAGTGTAGATGTTTTGCAAGTTTTTGCGCAAGAACAGCCATTCTTGCGCAAGCAGCCTGCAGTGTAGAGGTAGCCTCATGACAGAATAACAGGAATCATTAAAAGTGATGAGGAGTCCTGTGGCACCTTATAGACTTAACAGATTTATTGAAGCATAAGCTTTTGTGGGCAAAGACCCACTTCGTCAGATGCATGTCCTGATGAAGTGGGTCTTTGCCCACAAAAGCTTATGCTCCAATAAATCTGTTAGTCTATAAGGTGCCACAGGACTTCTCATCACTTTTGCAGATTCAGACTAACACAGCTACCCCTCTGATACTAGGAATCATTAAGTGGTGTCTATATGTTTTCTGAACATGCCACCCAGGACTTCTGGTGCAGTCCCAGGCCAGCAACGAGGGGCTGGGCAGGTGATAGAGGAAGCAGGGAAGAAAAGGGCCTGACTCATCTCAGTTCACCATGGAGGTTGTGATGGTGGATTCTGAAGCACAAGCCTCCCAGGAGAGAATTCCAGCTGGGACAGCAGTGAAAATAACTTAAAATTTCTTACGGGTACTGTCCTATAGCAACCCAGATCCCTACAAGCTCTTTAAATAGCTCCTGCTGGCTTTTGCCACAGCTCAGCCAGCTCTTGCCAGAGCTCCAGACCAGGGTGTACCCCCTTACTTTACCCTCTGGCTGGGAGGAGAGCACTGGGCAAGGAGGATGTATTTCTGGCAGCATCAAGGATAGAAAGGAGAGACCCATGGTCTCCTGCAGGGCCTTGGGGAGTTTCACAGCTCACCTAGGCTGAGGGGCTGTGTTACATCAGTGGAGCTGAAAGTGTGTGCACATCCCCATTTTCTACCCCATCACCAGGTGGCTTCCTGCTTCTCTCCTGCAAAATCATAGGCGCGCTTTGCACCCTGTCTTCCCTCTGCTCTGCTCCCCTGCTCTCCCCCCGGGCACTGGACTCCCCTGGCCAGTGTTGCTCAGCCCTGGCTCAAGAAGTGTGGTGAGGCCCAGCAAAGCAAGGATTTTCATAGCCTGCTGGATTGCATGATTATTATTCTGTCCCCAGGTATTTATAACTTCAAATGAATTTTATAGGGGGGGGGGCAGCCGACGGTAATTGCAGGCTTTTCATCTCCACGGCGCTTTTAATGACCAAATTGCGACAGCGCATACTTAAAGCTGTCAAACACGGGCTGAGCCCTTGCCTCGCTGCCAGCCACAGGGGCCTCGGCGCACCATGCGCCTCAGCCCTGCAAATGTCAACATTGCTCATCAGCAGCAATGTCTATGGAGTTGCATTGTCAGGCAGCCAGCCCCCCGGCAGCAGCACACTACACCATGCGGGCAGGAGCAGTGATTCCAGCTCCCCGCTCGCCCGCTGGTCCTAGCCCTTCAGCTCTCCCAGGAGAGCAGCCCAACTCCCATTGGCCTGGAGAGGATGCTGAGGGATGTCTGCTCTGGACCCTCGTGCAGGTGTGACCCAGCTGTCCTCAGCTGTCCAGGGGTGCCAGCTGGTTGCTGCCGTGGGGAGCCGGCAGAGATGCCACCTTAAGCTGTGCATGGCTGGGTTTGCCAGCTGCCTCTCTTGGGAGGCAAAGCAGGGGTGCAGACAACAGCATGGTCAGGAGGACTGAACTAGGGCATCCATTTGGACTGAACCAGGCTCCATAATGGAAATGGTCCAGGAGCATAAGAACATCAGAACAGCCATACTGGGTCAGACCAAAAGTCCATCTACTCCAGTATCCTGTCTGCCATGGCAGGTGCCCCAGAGGGAGTGAACAGAACAGGGAATCATCACATGATCCCTCCCCTGTCACCCATTCCCAGTGTCTGACAAACAGAGGCTAGGGAGACCATTCCTACCCATCCTAGCTAATAGTCATTCATTTACCTAACCTCATGAATTTATCTAGCTCTTTTTTGAACCCTGTTAAAGTCCTGGTCTTCACAACATCCTCTGGCAAGGAGTTCCACAGGTTGATGGCACTAAGTGAAGAAAAACTTCCTTTTGTTTGTTTTAAACCTGCTACCTATTAATTTCATTTGGTGATCCCCTAGATTTTATGTTATGGCAACAAGTAAATAACTTTTCCTTATTCACTTTCTCCACACCACTCATGATTGTATAGACCTCTATCATATTCCCTCTTAGTCTTCTCTTTTCCAAGCTGAAAAGTCCCCATCTCTTTAAATCTCTCTTCAAACACCTCTTCCAAAGCCCCTGAGTGGCAGTAGCACGGGCTGCCCCACCTCGGCCGCTTCTTGGGGTTTTGCTGAGCATAACCTTCTCTGCTCCAAGGAAGAGGTCACTTTCCAGCAGGCCAGTGTCCCAGGCAGTCTGCTCCTGGCAGCATGTCACCAAGTTCTGTGCAGGCTGCCCCCCAGTATGGATGGGTCAGGCACCAAATCACGTGGGTATGAACTCAACTGTAGATTAAGCTCTGTGGCAGCCTGCCCCCTGTTATGCCTGCCAGGGCTCTGTGATGACACCAGGCAGCTGGGTCATGTGAAGAAAATAAGAGATTTCTTCCAGCGTGTTGGCCGTTAAAGGCTCTTCCAAAAATGCAAACAAAAGGGTTTTTTTTTTCACTTCTTTCACTTTGTTTCCCAATTTTCTGTCATAAATTCTTCTCAAGCCTGATGTCCATAATAAACATTATCTGAAAAATTCGCAGAGCCCAATTGGCCATGAATCAAATCAGATCCATCCTCAGCACTCCTACAATCTGCGTAGTGTACCCCACTGACCTTCCCTGTGTTCGGAAAGCCAGCATCTGTACCTCGCTCCGTACTCTGCTCTCCGGCTGGACATCCATAACTGGATTTACGGCTGAAGGCTGGAATATATCACATACGGACATTGGCATTCATATACTACACACATCTTCATTCATCTTCCCAGTTGGTTCTGGGTCAGCGGGAACAATTCCTTGGAAATGGACCCCCGCACTTGTAATAAGAGAGGAAGCTATACCCATTCATTTCCATTATGAAACAAGCACTCGCCAGGTTGGTCTAAAGATTGGCAAGAGGCCACAAGTTCCTTCCTGGGCAAATGCTGATGTTTTCCTAAGCATCTGTGATTTTGATCTGGGGAGAAATTCTGCCCTTTCCCATCCAGGAGCGCAGCTTCTTCCAAACAGCTGGATTCCCCTGGGGCGGTGTATCCAGCATTGTGTTGTTTTCATGGGAGAGATGGCAAATTCCCTGACCAGGAAATGAATCTGGAGAAAAAATGAGTGCCTTAGTCTAGCAGCAAGCTATACTGAGAAATATGATCCCTTCTCCCACCTAGTGCCTGGTACCAGGGAGGTCATTGTACCTACTGACATCTTCGGGCATTTGCTTGGGAGAGGAATCCTAACTAAAAGAGAAAACACTCAAGTAAAACCCCCTTGTGGTGGACTTTACACACCCTGCACTGGCGGAAGGAGTTAGCCCCATATATGTAACCCTTCTGCCACGTGGAGCCAGCAGCAGCCAGGGCTGGGTTCACTATCTAGAAAAGTTCCTCTCCATCCATCCTACACAGAACTGGCTTGAGCCCCCACCCAGTAACCTGGGAAATTCACACACACCCCTGAGCGCCTCAGAGAGGCCATGCTTCCCCACTCACACGCACAGAATCTGAGTGTAGAAAAGAAAATGCTAATAAAAGGGAGAGAAGTAATGTAGGTATTGTGGCATTACATAAACTACGAGTAAACATCCCAGCTCAAGTAGGGGGTTGGGGGTGCCTGGCTCTGGGGGAGGGGTGGGTGCCTCGGTTTAGAACAGTGGGCTGGGGGTGCCTGGCTCAGAGGGAGGGGTGGGTGCATTGGGGGTGCTTATAATTTTTTTAAAGGGGTACTTTATTTAAAAAAAGGTTGAGAAACACTGCTCTAAACCATTCCTTTTGGCCTCCCTGTTCCTTTCTCCTTTGGTGAGTTGGGCAGGTAGCAGTTTTGGTAAAACTTTATCAGACATGTGCACACAGTGCCTGCTTACCTCAGCTGGTGCTGGATCATCAGGGCCTCAGTTCTAAAGGAGTTGGCATGACTGAGGTGATCGATCCTCCTCATGTTTTGTTGTGGATTTTCCAAAGAAGATGCTGGTGTTTTCTATAGGTCACCCACATCTCCTAGTCATAGCAGAGACTTGGGATTAACATGGCTTTCTCACCTAAAAGTCTCATATGTGTTCGGATGTTGTGACTGTGAACACTTGACAAGGCAGTATATCAAAGGCAAGGCTGGCCTTGAATCTTGACATCTATGGCTTCAGTTGAATGGCTTGTGTGAAATTTGGAAGAGCAGCTCAGAGAGACCTCTCGCCTTTACTTAAGGATAGAATCTCATGCCAGCCTGAAGGAAAAAGTCCTCATGGCAGACAGAAAGCCGCACTTGCAGTGTAACCTCAGCCTTAGGCTACTTATTGCTTCAAGTGGCTTCAAGAAAGTAAAGGCAATTCTTGTGTTGTGTGTTAGTTTTATTTAAAAGTTTTTCTGAGTGTTATTTTAACAGGTAAGTTAATCTCTTACATTCATAACTATGATGTAGTTTATCGCTGTTCGATAGTTTATCGCTGTTCGATAGTATGAAAAACAACTAGGTTAACTAGGTAAGTAACTAGGCAGTGAGGAAGCATTACAGATTGCTTACAATAAATTTGATACACTCAAAATCTTTTTACCTTTTATTCATTAAAGCAACGAGTTACTTGTTTGCTATAACAGAGATTTTAAATGCTTGATTGAAATATATGATGAAATTCATATTTAGATTGTATAACATTTTTTCTCTTGTGTTTTATAAAACTTACATATTTTAAGCATTTGACATTTTTTGTGTAAAAGACATGAACCTAACGAGAATGGGATACAAACAAATTAAAGAGAAAAAATTATTTAACAGAATGTAAACCACAAAAACTATAATTTATATTTGTCAGTGGTTACGATCTGCTAACTGATCCCAGTATCAGTGGATATTAGTAGTATTTGATCTTTTTTTAATTTATGTTCTTATTTTTTGCTGACTTAGAAATAAATAACAGATATGTTGTAACAAATGATTAGGGGGCGCAAATTTTGCTTTTGCCCCCAGGCACAGAACAATCTCACAACACCTCTGAGGTTGGACAATGTCCTTTCCCCCTCAGGCTCTCAAGTACAGCAATGTAAATGTCCCCTTCACATGCCCAACCCTTCTCTGCAGCCCACTCACAGCCCCTGCCCTTGGTCAGGGCAGACCAGAATTCAGAAGCTATCTGCAGAGTTCACCTCCCCTTCTGAGTTGGGGTGGAGTAGGAGGCATCCCACCCGCACTGCTGGTCACTCTCGGCCCAAAGCACAGTCCAGCCACAAGAGATTCCAGCACCCACTGGAGTTTTTTACATACAAAAGAGACTCCTTATGGAGCTTTTTTTTTTTTTAGTTCTATCATTGAAACAGTGGGGACAAGCAGGACAAATTAGTTTTACAGATCACACCTGGAGACCATGCAGCCTGCTGACTCACTCCCACCCCAGCTTACTTTACAGGGCTCTGGAAGTCAAGCCTCTGTCCATCCAAGATTCTTTACACTGACAGTTTCTCTCCTCTGAGCTGAGTTAAACACAGTCTGACTTTTCTGCATTCCCAATAACTGCAAGCATTGGTGGTCATAGCTTACAATTCCTGTATTTAAGGTTAACGCAGTTTGTGACTCCACAGCAGTCAAATTAGTTACAATAGGCAAAACACCATTCTAACAGTTGAATATCTAGCAGGCCTAAGCAGATTGAGTGAACTGTATTTACATAACCAAATCCAGGATTTCTTTCGTATTCCAGCTGGCTGTAATGGAAGCATTGATTCAGACCCTGCTTACATATACACCGAGGAAGCCACACCCCTTTTCCTTTCTGGGCATGCTCCAACTGGAACCACAGTATAAAAGGGAGCAGCTCAGCTCAGTCTGCCGTGAGTATGGAGGAGAAAGGACATGTATTGTAGGGTCCTACCTGGGAGCTGTTAGAAGCCAGGCATTCCAAGACCCAGGTGTATACCTGGCTGGCCATGGATGCCCAGCCAAGAAGGTAGAAGGAGCTTACAAAAAGTGGAAACAGGGACAAATGACCAGGGAGGGGTTTAAATGTATAGCTCGAGAATGCCGGGGGGTTATCAGGAAGGCGAAAGCACAAATGGAATTGCGACTGGCTAAGGATGTGAAGGGTAACAAGAAAGGTTTCTACAGGCATGTTAACAAGAAGAAGGTGATCAGAGAGGGTGTGCGGCCCCTACTGGATGAAGGAGGTAACCTAGTGACAGATGATGTGGGGAAAGCTGAAGTACTCAATGCTTTCTTTGCCTCTGTATACACGGACAAGGTGGGCTCCCGGACTAATGCGCTAAGTGACGCAAGATGGGATGAAGATCGACAGCCCTAAGTGGGTAAAGAACAGGTTAGGAACTATTTAGAAAAGCTAAATGTACACAAATCCATGGGTCTGGACTTAATGCATCTGAGGGTACTGAGGGAGTTGGCAAATGTCATTGAGGAGCCTTTGGCCATTATCTTTGAAAAGTCGTGGAGATTGGGAGAGATCCCGGATGATTGGAAAAAGGCAAATGTAGTGCCCATCTTCAAAAAAGGGAAGAAGGACGATCCAGGGAACTAAAGGCCGGTCAGTCTTACCTCGGTTCCTGGAAAAATCTGGTTCCTGGGCCATGCTGCCTATCACAGAGTGCCAGTCCTACTGACTCTGACCATTGGGTCATGCTTCCCTGAGCTACAGGGCTGCCTTATAGATGTAGGCCATTAGGCCACACCACCTGATTCTAAGGACAGGCCCTGACCATTAGGTCATACCGCCCTGAGGAAAAGAGCAGTTTTTTGGATCTGGCCACAGGGCCATCACACCCCAAAGGGGTGGGAGGTATTCCTGCCCTATGGCACACACAGTCCCTCCCCACACTCACTCCCGAAGCAATCTGTGTGCTAACGGTTACTGAAAACCCCCAGGAATCTGGGGTCTCAGTTTGGCCTGCAAGATGGTATATTTGAAATAGTTGGTTGGTCCAATCTATGTACTGTGAGCTGCTTTCTCTGTCTGAGGAACTTTGAGGAACATGACCTGAGAGACTTCCCCTGAGCTACAAATGGGCCCAAGAAACATTCAACAAGTGCCTCCATGAACCCTGGAGCTCAGACTGCCGATGAGGTAATACTGCAGCATAGTGCTGCGTGGAGCCCAGGGACTGAGGGCCCTGACTAGGGAGCCTCCAGTGCACAGCGTGGGGATAGCACAGATAGCAGCTGTGCCAGCCCTCCATACTGTCTCCACAATGGGCCTGAACCCCCACCCTGTAGGGGTCCCCTCTGCCAAGGAGAGAGTCATGTCTCCCTGTTTAATCTGTGGCCTGTCGGGTGAGGCTGCCAGTGGAGCATGCGGGGTGCTATTATTGAGCTGGTATTTTGAGGGGCACAGAATGTGGCCTGAGACCCCACGGACTCATTTGGCCTGTGGGGACCTCCAGGAAGCTTGTCACTGCTTCCGGCAGGGTGAATGCCAAGTGACTATACCACAGGCCTGGGCAAGGTGCAGCCTGGGGGCTGGATCCAGCCTGCCTAACACTCTGATCCAGCCCATGGGCTGCATCTGACTGGTTTCTATTTATATCCTGCTGCCACTGCCACCAAATGTCTAGGTGGTGGCTCAGGCAGCAGGAGCCTATTTAAGTGGTTCACAGCACACAGTCTTGGTGCTACTCCAGCAGGGGCTCGAGCCTTTTAAATAGCTGAAGCAACCCCCAGGTGGCTGCCAGGCAACATGGTAGCTGCAAGGCCATGAGCCCTTTGCTGTGTTTTTAATTCAATGCCTCTAGTGCCAGACAACTCTGGGGGGTGGCTAGTCCCCTGCCTCACTCCTTCTACCTCAGGGCCCACCCCTTCCGGAGGTGGAGCCAGCCTGTGGCCACTTACCAAAATTCATTAAGTGCCCTCCTCCCCGCCCCTGCAAAAATTATTGCTCATCATGTATTCCTACATTGTAAGAATTTCCTTTGACTCCCACGCTGAGCCAGAATAGGCTTCCTAGGGGTGAAATGCCTTGTGGTGTCCCTGCAGTCTCTGAAGTTGTCCTCTCCCAGGGAGGGACAGGCAGAGAATGGCAAGACTCGTCAGCACAGCTTCATAAGGGGGATATTACACTTGTTTGGGATCTATGCAAAGTCCAAGTGGAACAAACAGCTGCTGGGAACTGCAGCCCCTTCCCACGTGTAATGGGCGCCATATCCTGGTACAACCATACACAATGGCCAGAGCTGTGTCCCCCAGCTAGCTAATCATATGCTCCATTAGATGATATTGCAGATTAATTGGAAGCAGCCGTTATCATGTGTGCTCAGGGAAGGGGAAGGAAGGGGGCAAGCAGGAAAGCAGGGCAAATTTACTGTGACAGAGCTCCTGTCAGGAAAGGAGGAGGACAGTGTCGGAGGGAATCACCACAGCATGTCTGAGTGCTTCCCTGACAAACTGCATTCTCACAAGTTGTCATCCCTTGAGTTGAAAGACTGGGCACCCAGGCTACGGCAAAGGCATCACAACTTACAGGTGTAGTCCACTTGCCCCCAGCCTCAGCCTATCACCCCAACAAAGGGCTGTGATGAAGTCTTCATGGTGCCCTGCTGATCAGCTCTGTCTGCCTCTCTCAGGTCCGGAACAGAGTCACGGGTGAGCGTGTCACACAGCAAGGGGCAGGCGCTTTGAAGGTGATGCTGTGGAGAAGGCCTGTGCCAGTCATTCCCAGGAGAGACTGCTGAAGAGACAACCAAGGATACTGGGATTGGGTTGGTTTGTTTGGTTGGTTTTAAATGCGCTTTTATTAGCTGCCATGCGAGGCAGAATTCGAACGCCACCTTCCCAGAGGTCGCCGATCAGACGTAATGACTCTTGAAGTCTGAATTTGTTTGCCTCAAGCATTATGCCGAAAATTAATATGCGCGCTGGCGAGATCATCTTTTCCGACGAGGATGTCATTTCAGGAACAGTTTGAGTGAGGGGTACATAAACCGAAGCTGAGCATATCTGACATGGAAACAGCACGGGAGACAATACTCTTACCGGAGAAGAGACACCAACAACCAGGCTTTATACATTTTTAATAAATCACGTTAAATCCTTTCCTGTCAGGAGAATGAAATGAGGTGCCCCCCCGCTGGAAAACAGGCATGTTTGCGCAGGTACCCACTGTGCCCCACAGCTCCCAGGGGAACAAAACCATTGCTGCTTGGGACCAGGACTCACCACGAGATGTCCAACCATTTGGCCTGGAGGTCTTGATCTAGATGGGGGTTTGGCCTGGGAGACTGAGCTGAGTCAGGGCTCCAGGCCTGAATGGGAGAGGAAGAGGCAAAATCAGAGGCCTGTTTGGGAGGTAGGGTTTTGTTTGCAGCCTTGTGGCAGCTGTATAGTCACATTGGCTTTGATTGTGTAACCTGAGGATTATGTCCATGTGTTTGAGCCATGGTCAGGTCAGCCATGGAGGCTGTTTGTCAGTCATGCTGCGGGACCATCCGCTACATCTTGTGGTATGTTCTTGTCTCTGACTAGATGAGCTCTGCTCTTGCAACAGGAATCTCTTTTTCCTGATGGCGAGAGCACCTGTTCACCTGAGAGGAAAGATGTCCCAGTGTCATGGTGCTGGCCTGCCATTTGGGAGAGCTGTGTCTGACTCCCTGATCTGTTGCCGACCCCCATAGGACCCTGGGCATCTTCTACTTCCAGCTATCAAAGGTGGATAATAACCCAACCATTCCTGACAGGGATGGTAAGTGGCAAAATAGGTTAAAAATTGGGAAGTGCTCAGATTTCGTGCATAAAATAGATAGATCCAGTCAAGCAGGCTTAAGCTTGTGCTTAAGTGGTTTTGCTGAATTAGGGTGAAAGGGCCAGGACCAAAGCCCAGTGAAAAAATTCCCATTTGGTAAGGTGTCTGGTGAATAAAAGGAGTGGCTGAGTCTGGCTAGGGGAAGCTCTTCAGCTTTATTCCCCAGGATATTCACAAAGACCTTTTAAAAATTACCATCTCTATTACCTTCTCTCTATGCCTGGCATGTCAGCTCGGCACCTGGGGCTGGGCTGGCTCTGGGAGATTAAGACAGAAGAAGAAAAGCTCTTAGGTGTTAGTGATGCCCTTGCACCAAAAATATCATAAAGCCTGGAAATTGAGGTTGTATTTCCTACATTTATTTTCCAGAGGAGATTTTTTGTCTGTTAAGCTCTGTAATGACCTGTTGACTTGGGAAATAGATCACATTGATTTGGGGCAGCTATTTATAGTGCCCAGGTGCCAATTTTCAGAGGCATTGCTGAAACACTGACCATCCTGAGCTACACAGCCCGCCCAGCACATGCAAAGGGCCTTCTTTCTCCTTACTCCTTTCATCACACCCATGCTTTGTCCCCCTCCAGAGCCTCCTACCCTTGCTTTTCAGACCGTGTAAGCTGAGCCCCACAGGTCCCCAAAAGCTGGGTATGTTTGGTTAGCCCTGTTCTGTTGAGAAGCAGAGATTTGTCCACAGGTGTCCTGCTGCTAGGTCTTGCCATGCTGGCCACACAGGAAATGAAATTCAAAATTCCCCAGGGCTTTTCCTGGTCACCTGGAGAGCAGTAGAGTTGAAAGTGGTGGCCAGCTCGGTCATCGTGGGGCACTGTGGAACACTTCCTGGCGGCCAAGAACTTTCACAATGCTGCATCTGCACTATCGGGAAGTCAACCAGGCAAGATCAAATTTAGTGGTTATTCCTTGTGAAAGCAGGAGTATGGAAATCGACTTTACTGGCCCTCTAAATCAATGGAATGGGGTTGATTGTGTGGAGCCATTGCTTAGAAAATTCGATCTAATATAACTAAGCTCAACCTAAACTCCCAATGTAGACCAAGCCTGAGTGACAGAAGCAGCCCTTTGCCCCTGCCTTGTCCAATCTCATTCTTTAATAGAAGCACTGAGCAGAAAACTATGCTCCCCACAGCAGAGAATGACAACCCAGGGTCCGGTCCCATTTTTCCAAACTCCCATTGATCTGAAGTGCAGGGGAGCACAGGAGCAAACTAATGGGGGTAAATAATATGAAACAATCAAAGAGAAGAAAAGAGGAGACGCATACAAGAACCTAGATAAAGAGAGCAAAACTGTGGATAAATAAGCCCTGGGGAGATAGCAGAGGAAAGAGCAAAGACTCCTTGCAGTTCAATTCCCTGCTGTGGCATAAACTCCCTGGATGAACTTTGGCCAATCACTTAATCGCTGTGTGCCTCAGTTTCCCACCTGTAACATGGAGATAACAATCTTCTTTGGGTGGTGTCTGTACAGTGTAAATTTTTGGGGGCAGGAAGTGCCTTATACAATGTGTCTGGGTGGCTCTTGGTGCACTGGGATCCCCATTTACAGGCTAGAAAATGGGGAATGGAAATGTATTACAGCCTAAAGGCAGAATGTGAACCACAGTCTAGACTGACCCATTTCATCAGCATGGTCTGAACCATTCTCCACTGTAGGAGCCCATGTGGGATTGTTCCCAAAGGCCTACTCTCCACTGCTGTGGCCAGAGCAGTTTTAACAGTTCCCAACCATTCCTTTTGGAAGGCTAATTCTCTGAACTCCAGGGAGAGCTAAGCATGTTCACTCAGAAAATCTGTGGCAGAGCAGAAAACTGAATGCAGGTCTCAAAAGTCTAGCACGCTAATCAGCAGCTTCCTAAAGCCTGAGGATGTGTGTCCTGACACCTGGCTGGGCAATCTGCACAGAAGTCAAGAAGAACCAACATTTTCATTTCTGGGGGTTTCTCCTGGGTGCCTTCTATTGAGTTTTTGCAGGCTGAGTACTGCTGGGTTTCACCACTTGTTCAAAATCCACCAAAAATCCCACTCTGGGATGAAAGGGTGAACGTAGGAGCCACACTATCCCATCCCCAAGAGTTTGTGGAGTGTGTGTTATGCAACGCTCTTGTTTTCAGCTTTCTAAAGCCACAGCCCTCTGCCACCTCAAAGGCTGCACACATCCTGGGAGCTTGTGCTTAATGCTTGGGGCCATGCAAAGCCTTTAAAGAGGCAACACATGCAAAAAAAGTGGGCTTGGAACTTGCTGAAACCAGCGAATTATAACTATTTCCCTTTTCCAAATGTCATCAGATTTGGAAGGGAAAAAAACAAATAAGTTAAAGGTGAAAATCCCTTAGGACTCTCTGACTCATTCACACACCACTTCTGGGTCCCAGACACACACAGCAACTCCTTCTAATCAAGAGCTCTCTGTCCGGTTCCTCTGCACAGATAGACCACTTTGCCAGCACATGCAAGCCCTGTTCTGGACAGACACTTACATCCCTCTTTTGACAGAGGTTTACAGGATCTTTCGAAAAAGCCTGCCATTTTTGAAAGAACAGCATCTAGACCGCGGTTTTGCTTCTGAAATGGCGCTTTTTCGAAAGAGAGCCATTACGCAATTATGCAAATGAAGTATGGGATATTTAAATCTCCACTTCATTTGCAATTTTGACGTGTCTAATTTACATCCCTCTGTCAAAAGTGGGATGTAGTCTAGACACAGCCTTTATCAGTGTTGCCAAGTCATTTTGGGAGGAAAGAAATTAATTTCCTATCAACTTGTTAAAAATCCAGGCAGTGGACATTAGGAAACCTTTTGCATCCTTTTCAAACCTGCAAAAGGGTGAGTCATCAATAAATTCTGTGCCCAGGATGTGGATGTGACACACCTTTAGCAAGATGGGAGCCAGCAAAAATCCTGCCTGAACCAAACACTAGTCTAGCTCTCAACTTATCCCAGGTGACATTACAGTGAATTATTGCAGACCCAAAGTGTTTAGATAGTAAGGCAAGTGAATGTTGCAATTACTTCTTGAGTGTGGTGAGCAAGACACGAGAAGTCATTCTTCCACTCTACTCTGTGCTGATTAGGCCTCAGCTAGAGTATTGTGTCCAGTTCTGAGCACCACATTTCAAGAAAGATGTGGAGAAATTGGAGAAGGTCCACAGAAGAGCAACAAAAATGAATAAAGGTCTAGAAAACATGAGCTATGGGAGATGATGGAAAAAAATGGGCTAGTTTTGTTTAGAAAAGAGAAGACTGAGAGGGGACGTGATAGCAGTTTTCAAGTCTCTAAAAGGGTGTTACAAGGAGAAGGAGAAAAATTGTTTTCCTTGCCTTCTGAGGATAGGACAAGAAGCAATGGGCTTACATTGCAGCAAGGGAGGTTTAGGTTGGACATTAGGAAAAATTTCCTATCTGTCAGGGTGGTGAAACACAGGAATAAATTGCCTAAGGAGGTTGTGGAATCTCCATCACTGGAGATATTTAAGAGAAGGTTAGACAGACATCTATCAGGGAAGGTCTAGATGGTGCTTGGTCCTGCTGTGAGGGCAGGGGACTGGACTTGATGACCTCTTGAGGTCCCTTTCAGTTCTAGGAGTCTATGATTCTATATTTTTCACTGTTAAGCCAAACTCCTTTGTTCACTGCCCTTTTAGTGTCATTTTCTGGAAACACTTGTGTTAGCGGGTTTGAATGGCACAAACACTAGAAAGGTGATTTTCAGCTTGTATGCCCCAATATTTGCAGAACGTGAATTTCAAATTTGCTTCACATGAGCATTTGCCATAGAGACCTGATTATTGCCAGGGAAATGTTATTAGCAGGCAAATGCCCAATCACAATTACGAAACAAGGCCCTGAGCAAAGGAAATTCAAGAAATATATCAAAGATAGATTGGGAATGATGAACCTGAGAGAATTCTCAGCCTGTCTGCATGTGCACTGCGACCCAAGCACTGAGGTGAAATTCCCCAGAGAAGAGACACACGATCCACTCATGGAGATGCATTGGATTGGCTGGGGTGGTCTGCTCAGAGCTCTGTGCAGGACTCGGAATTATGACAAGTTGTTGCCATCTTGTTGGCATGAGATGCTGGAGCTTCTGGCAAAAATGCACTGACCCAAAAGATGGGGATTAAAATCTGCTCTGATTTATTAACGAGGCTCACAATGGGAAAAACCCCAACAAAACTCAAATGACGGCCCACTGGCACCATGTTTGGTCTCCCAGCCAGGCCCAAGGTCCCTTCACTTCCTATAGGTCCTTCCACGAGACTGAACTCCTCCAGAAAAGCTGGATTTCCCAGCATGCTCCACTCTTAAAGGGCACTCACTTCTGTGCTTAAAGGACACCCTTGTGAGAACAGAAAAGTAAGAGTTAGTAAGAGGCTCTCATGGCTAGCCTTTCTGAAAGAAAAGCAAAGGAGGAGTGTTTAAATATGTAATGACCAAGGAGGGTAATGAGACTAGCACTAACTCTTTTCACGTCCTGTCCCTGCAGATTTTGCCCCAGTGTTGAGCGGGAAAGATATCCATTTCTAGCTCGCTGTATCCCTATCCAGACAGCTGGCTGGTAACCGGTGCAAAACAAGTTTGGTGGGTCTCAGTGCATTTACCATGTCAGATAGTGCTCATGCCACAAAAACTCAGTCTTAGTTTGCGCCCTTGTTAGCAATCTCAGCAGAGAGACAGAACCGACTGGTGTTTGCAGACTAGCTTCCCTGCTCTAGCCTAGCTTGGGCTGGGGTAGTTCTGGGGTGGAATGGGGTGGACAGCGTGACAGAAACTTGCATTACTACGGCCCATGCCATGCCCATCCTTGGGCTAAAACAGAGCACTTCAGTCCACAGGCCATGTTGCCGAGAATTGCACTTTGGTATACAAAAAGAAAGGACAAAATGTTGCAGTCAGAGTCTGCCTTGTCCGGGGACTAACCCCTCCTGGCTGCCAACCTGGGGATGCCACTTCTTTCCATCCCTTATTTGCCTTTCTGTAGCCAGCATGGGCAGCCTAGAAGGCTGCAAACCCAGCTTTTGCTTCCTCTGTTTTTTGCACCCATTGCATTTCCTTCCAGTAGAATCTAATATTGCTGTGAGCACTGCTGGGACAGAGAGACCATAGAATGGGCCTGTTTAGGATATGAAATATAGCCAAGTGAGATAAGGCCAAATCATCAGTCATTCATCCTCCTATCTCTGGTGGCATCAGAGGCTCCTGACAAACAGGCATAGTAACTATACCGCAGGGCTCTGCGTTTCCTGCCAGGCTCTCCCTCCTCCTCTCAACAGGATTTTGATCCTCATTTTTTGCAAATTAAAAAAGAAGAAACAGAGTGTGGTGGAATTCAGCTTCAGCACAGGCGGCGAATGGGAAAACAGCACCAAGGAAGGGTGCACAAAATTCCCCCACAACAAGCTGCATAACTCTCAGAGTGAACGATGGGCCAGATGTAATGTAATGTCTTTAGAGCCAATGGAAATTTGTCTGACTAGAAGTAAAGCACCAAATCTGCCCTTAAGATGCACAACAAGAGTCTGACATGCACGCGGGGCTGGGCCAGCAGACTTTCTGAGCCCCTGGGCAAGGTGGGGAGGGGTCTGGCTCCATGCTCCCAGAAGTGGCAGGGCTTCAGGTAGAAGGGGCAGGGCTGGGCCAGCCAGCCTTCAGCACCGGCAGGAGTATGACACCCCACCCCCTCCACCAGCTCTTAGAGTTGCCTGAAGTGCATCAGGCGGGGTTCTGACTGCTATTTAAAAGGCCTGGGGTTCCAGCCACTGCCGCCAGTACTGAAGAAGTGGCATTGGCAGTGGCAGCCGGGAGCCCTAGGACCTCTTCAATCATCAGGCCCCTGGGGCACACCTCCCTTTCTCCCCCTCCCATCAGGGCCTAGACATGCACAGAGAGAAGGGGAATGCTTCAGCTGAGAGATACCCCTTCCCATGCACAGAGCATGGCAGGCTGCCAGTGAGAGGCCAGCTTGCATTAGCTGCACCTTCGACCACACAGGCTGGACCAAAGTAGATGGGGGTGCTGGAAGCACAGGCCCAGCTGAGATACAGATAGAGGTGAGGATGAGTGCTGGTGGGTGCCTGAGAGGTTGAAAACCAGGCCAGACAACACTCAGTGGTATATTCTACAGAGAGCAGCCAAGAACCATGGGGAAAGGCAACCAGATGACCAAGAAGTGGTATATGTCTTTAACTTCTGTGACTCTCGGAGGGAAATGTGGCAGAACTGACACTCAATGGCAGCCTCTCCTAGGCTGTAGTAATAGTAAACTCAACAGGATCGATGTGCAGAGAGTGACGTTTGCATCGCTGTCATCTGTATAGCACACAGACTTGATAGATGAACTGCCTCGGGTTTGGACAAGCAACCAGAGACTCAGAGTCTTCTCCAATCTCTTTGGAGCAGCCAGGAGCTGAGATTCCCAATGCTGCTTGGATGCAGGGTGGCTGGAGATGGCCTGAAGGGATCCTCTCTGGGAGCGCTTCAATCATTTCTTCCTGGCTTCAATCACACACAAAAGCAGGATATTCCCAGTGTATGAAAGTCAATGACAAATTTGTATATATATTTTAAAGGTGTGTGCGTCTGTCTGTCTGTGACTCCATCTGTCTCTGTGTCTGTCTGCAAGTGGATTTGTTCAAGAACTCCTCCTAAATGGCACGTACTAGGGCCACCAAATTTGTTAGACAGCTTCCTCTTCTCCTAGCAAGGTTCTTGCTTCTTTAAAGCAAGGTCCGGGTTCGGCTGTGCCAAGAAAATTGGAAGTGCCAGGAATGGCCCATAACATGAAAAGGGAGGGGGACAGACAGGAGGGATGCGATACTGAGAGTGGCCACTGGGAGCAGCTGCATCACCAAGAGAGTGGTCAGCAGGGCTGGGCCTCCCCCATCTTGCCAGCCAGCAGACCAGCTTAGTAACCCCCTACCTCAAATCCTTTCCCTTCCCGGCCTGGGCCACAGTGTTGGAGCGGGGAGACAGAAGATCCCTGGTGGTCAGAGGGGCTGAGGGAAGACAGAAAGTCCCTGGCAGCTGAGGGAGAGAAAGCTTCTGCCAGGCAGGTGGTTGGGGGGGAGAGAAAGCCTCAATGGGTGAGACCCCCCATACCCTGAACCCCTCCCCCAACCTCACTCTCACACACCCCATGTCCCCAGCCTCCATCCCTGGCCCTCCATCCCAAAACCCTGCCCTGACTCCTGTAGCTGTCCACACCACTAGCCCCCTGCCCTGGGCAGTGCTGGGTAAGTCTTCTAATAAAAACATATTAATGAAAATTTTTCATTCCCCTTAAAATGTTCTGATTCAGTGAGAATCTCTGGTGTCTCTGACAGGAGTGTGTGTGGGAGGTTCTGACATTCAAGTCTGTGAGTCTATAAAAGTTCAGGTCAGTTTTTATTTCATCCAGACTTGTTCACCCATTTCGGGACACACATACATGCTCAATCACAGACACACACATATACATACGCCAGTGACTTCCCCTAATCTCCATGCGTGTGCACACACACACTTGCCATATGTGAGATGCTACGATATGCAAATAGCTTGATGGTTTTGTGTGAAAAGCCTGACTCATGCATCTCATTTAGCTGGCATAATATTTACTAGAAAACATAACCGTGCAGCACTTGCTCGCTGCTGATTAAACTAGTGAAATCTGGGCTTTTCAGCTGTGTTTAGCCTGAAATATCTTTGAATTTGCAGCCTGGATTGTCTTGGTAGCACCATCCAAATGTCCAGAGCAGGAAGGTGGGATTCAGAAAGATTCAAAAGTGCAAATGGCCCATAGGTATTTTCCCCCTCTTTTTGTCTAGAGCTTTGAAATAAGTGGTTACTCTGAGGAGGAGAAGAGAAGAGAAGAGAAGAGAAGAGAAGAGAAGAGAAGAAGAGAAGATCTTCACCTGTTCAGCTTGGAGGCTCCTTGTTCCAACAAGTGCTGAATACTTAGTCTGTGCTATTTTCTTCTGGGAACAAAAGTGGTCTCAATTTTCTGGCACATTTTGTATTTCAATGAATTGTTAAGGGGAGGAAATGTGGACTGGCAGCAATATTCCCTCTAATTTTTTCTATCCATGTGCGGAATAAATTATGTTTATTCGCACTGAGGCATCTGCAAATGTGCACCGCCAATAGAAACACATGCTACTGATCTGGGCACTGTGCCTGCTCTGCCAATCACATGGGTAGCACCTGAATTTCTCCTGGGTGACCACCCAAGCATTCAGCTTACAGGGAACAGTGGCTGGTAGTTGAGAGTGCGGGACTGGCAGTCAGGAGACATGAGCTTTTGTTTTCCAGGCTTAGCCACTGACTTGCTGTGTCACTATGGACAAGTCACTAAATCTCTGTTCCTCTGGTCTGCCTCTGCTGTATCTTATGCCCTCCTGTGGGTGGCTTTCCCTGCTCCCTCATCATATTCGTGCACACCTACTGAATGCCTAATCACATTCCTGTACCACTAACAACCACTTCCTGGTGAACTCATTCCTAGTGTGTGACTTTCATTACCATTGATGTCATTGATGTCAGGCCTTGTTCCAGACAAAAGCCTTTCTTATAAAGATCTGTACATTGGAAAGGGGAAACTGGATTATTTATGCTGGGCTTCAAATGTACCCAGAAATAATATGCCTCTCTAGTGTATGCCTGTAATGTTGGCTGCCTTTGCCATGAGATTTGACTGAAACAGAGAATTGTTTCAGCCAAATAACTCTTCTGAAACTATAAATAACCGGGGTCAGGGGAGAGGGGGACAGGGAATACAGAGAACCCAATGCTTCTGTCCTCCTGTCCTCTTGGCATCTGGGTTCCTAAAAGGAACTGATCCCAAGTTCTGTCCTTCATCTGGTCCCTGGTCTCAATAGCCTCCAAAGCCCTCCTCTCCTCACATTGGCAGTCACACATCACTGAGATACAGCTGAGAACAGCACACGTGGGAATGCTGCCAGTCCACAGATGGGATGGAAAGGTCACTGTGCATAAGACATAGCATGGATGGCCAAACAGAACTTAAAATCCTGACCCCACTGCTACCCGCTGGAAGTTGATAAGATTGGAGGAGTCCTTTGCCTGTGGCACTGGCCTTTATATAGGCTTTTACTCATGTCCCTCTATCAGAACCCCCAGAATTTGTCCTAGGCTCCACTTGCCAGGGCTCTGGGCCATAGCCAGAACCAGGAAGAGAGGTACTGTAATGCCACAGAGAGGAGGTGTTCTTCAGCACCTCTGGGAACATGCATGGGAACCCCAGGAGACCAGCTAGTCTGGGATGGTCACTAAGGATTTCCACACTCCCTCTAGCACAGGACCCCCATGGGTGTGCTGCCTTTCTGCTGGTGTGTTATTGATGCAGCAACCTTGAGCCAGACACCCAGGGAAACACCCAGGGAAGAGGCAGGGGAAAGCAACAGGGCTAATTGTCACATGAGTGCAGGCTTCCTCAGCTAACTACAGAGATACCAACTAACAATGGGATGGCCATTCTGAGGAATTATTATTAAGGCAGCACCGGGCCCTGAATAACTTGGGACTTGTCTTCCCAAGATAACTCCATTGTGATGGGGAGCATCAGGGTTAATACTGTGTCAACAGCCCTCCTTCAGTCCTGAATTTAGCTATGCCCAGCTCAGAGTGTTAAATTTATCACGAATTATCCCTGTCTACACTGACTGCCAAGCCGTGTTTCACAGCTAGCTATTTAGCACCATTCTCCCCAAGCTGTGTTCTAGCACAACCTACATTTCTAGTGAAGACACAGCCTGTGAGGTAGGACCAGTCCCTGACTTGGGGGCACACCATCCACTGCATGTCCAGTGGTGACTTGGACCCAGTGCCAATTGTTGATATGGGGGGAAATGCCTTTCTCTCAGGAGATTGTAGCTGAGACCTGGGGGGAGGGGTCAGGAGGTCCTACTTCTGCCATTGACTCACTCTGTGGCCTAAGGGAGTCCCCTTGCAACTCCTTGCCTCAGTTTCCTCCATCTGTAAATTGTAGGTAGTAGTACTGGCCTCCCAGCCAGGGTGTGACAGGACTTGGTCAACTAGTCTGCAACTATCTTTGAGATGAAGGGCAGAGGAGGAGTATTTCTGCAGGGCCTTCAAGCTGAGGACATCTCAGGCTTTCAAGAGATTAATGAACCAAGCCTAACTCCTTGGTCCAATGATGTAGGTTTGTGGTGACCCCAGGGCCTTCGCTGGGGCAGTGAAGGGCTGAGTCTGGCCCATGCTCTGGTAAGAACTCAATAGCAGCAGCTTGTCTCTGGGTCACAACCCTGCAGAAGGGTCCTCTCTTCTCCTCTCTTCATGCTCAGCTGCTACGGTTGTCTTGTTTCCTCACCTAGCTCTCCATTTGCTTTCCCAACAGATGTTGGTGTCTCTCCTCTAATGAGCATGTTCACACTGGAACCCTTTTTGCCCCCTCAACTGGAAAGTAAAAAGCTTGACATCTATCATCAGCATCTGAGTGACATGCCAAAACACACCCCAGACCTCCTTGCCTAATGTCAGCCGGGTGCCGCTGCTGGCGATCTGCTCTGGGGAGACTGGAGTTCTACTCGTGTTGTGCTGATTGGATGGGTGTGAAGGCATCTGCCTCGTGGGTGCCCACTGATCAGCTATGTGCAATGCCTATGGGATACACTTATTTTCACTCTGTGCCCCTTCTCCAAATGGGGCTCAGAGGAGCTGACACCACAAAGGTGCCCTCCCTCCAGTGAAAGGAGATTGTTTTAACCAATTAAAATGAAGGTTTGTCCTTAATATAGGCCCACCTCCAAAGACCATCCACCTCCAGCATGTGGCTAGATGTACTTCCCCTGCAGACCTTGCATTTGGGAAGCTCCTGTCATGGAGATGATGTAGAGAAGCTGATGGGTTCAGACATGGAGCTGCCAGTGACAGAACCCTCCTGAGCACTCACTCTCCAAAGGGAGCTCTCGCATGAGTCCCTGCTTGTAGCTCAGACAAGGAATCTGGTGACACCGTTATGGTTTCTTGAGCAACAGCTCATATCCTAGAAAAAAAGAAAGAAAGAAAGAAGACAGGAGGTGGGAATGTGACATTAGGGCTAATTAAATCAGAATGGATGTGGCTTTTTTTTTTTTTTAAGACCACTGACCCTCTGGAGTATGACAGCATGACAGGCTCTTACATTCTCAGAACATGTGGCCCTCCACTACGGCACACCCTGAGGTGTGTGCAAAACAGCTCTGTTGTCCGGGAAACTCCAAAGGAGATGAGAGAGATTTCAAAAGGCTTCCCTCAAGAGAGAAGAGGCCAAGCAATGAGGAGAGGGACCAGGCATCTCCTTGGCCTCTGATCAGAAGATGGAGCAGCAGCTGGGGCAAATTTAAGTGAGTGACATTGCAACCGGTCTCACGGGGCCACAAAGCCACTCAAATATAGGGTGTCTGGGCCAGTGACCTGGGCCCCTAAACAAAATTCTGACTGCACCCCTGTCTGAGGCTAGTGAAGCCTGTACCCCACAAAACACAGTAGCAAAGCACACATGGCTGTTATAAATCAATCCTTAATGCCAGGGGAGCCAACAGACTCATTGGGCCCCTGGGCAAGGCGGGGGGACCCTGCTCCGTGTTCTCAGAAGGGACGAGGTTTCAGGCAGAAGGGCCAGGGCCAGGCCAGCTGGCCCTCAGTGCTGCCCAGACTGCACCCCCACAGCGTCATCTGGAGCATGCTGCCCAGGGCTTTGCAACATGCCATGCAGGGCTCCAGCAGCAGTTTAAAGGACCTGGGGCTCTGGCTGACACCACTGCTGCAGTAATGGCAGCTGGGAGCCCCAAGCCCCTTTGACTTGCTGGGCCCTGGAGCAGTTGTGTCTTTTGTCCCTTCCCCCAGCTCCTGTCAGACAGGCCTGACTAACGAATGCTATTTCTGCAGTACCTAGAGGCTTCAACTGAGATCACCCTTCCAGCCCCCGCATGTGCCGAGTACTGATCAGACGCGTAGTGAAAGACCTTCCCTTGCACCCTTCCATAGAAGAACCAACAAACGGGAGAGAGAAGGGTTACTATCTCTCGTGGACCCAAAGAGATAAGAACAGAAGAACGACCAGACCAAAGGTCCATCTAGCCCAGAGTCCTGTCTTCCAACAGTGGCCAATGCCAGATGCTCCAGAGGGAACGCACAGAACAGGGAACCATCAAGTGGTCCAAATCCAGTGACTCTCCCAAGAAGATGTCTGCGGCAAAGCTGGAATGAACCCTGGTCTGGTGTTCTGGCCACAGCATGAGGGCTATCACTCCAGTGTCTCTTGGACCCCACCAATGAGGTCTGAGCCCTCTGCTCTCTTTTCTGTGGCAGGAGAAAAATCAGCTCCGAACTATGCCTTAGATCCCAAAGCTGTATAACAGGGAATGCAGGACAAGGGAGGGGGCGGGGATGAGGTTGTCTTTGTGTCTGGAAGGGGTGAAAGTAACTTACATTTCTTATAGGGGCTATCCTGTTGGGTTAGTGCAGGCCATTAGGACGGTTGTGATAGGACAGTACCTGTAAGAAATTTAAGCACAAGATGGAGTGGAGGGTGGGAGCCGCAAGTCAGGGCAGGGGTAGAGGGATGTAGGAGTCAGGGCAGGGAGTTGTGCAGGCCGTTAGGACGGTTGTGATAGGACAGTACCTGTAAGAAATTTAAGCACAAGATGGAGTGGTGAGGGGAGCAGAAGTCAGGGCAGGGGTAGAGGGATGTAGGAGTCAGGGCAGGGAGTTGTGGGGGAGCTTGGGGCTGGCTGGAGAGGTGGGGATTATACTACTCAGCTTCTGGATTCCCAGAACTGGAGCTGGAATTCACTGTGGCCATGCCACCATCACCCAGAGCCCTGCACCCTGCTGGTCAGTCTCTTGCTGGTGCTCCGCACCAGGGTGCACCAGCTTTTTTTTACCTTTGGTGTCCGGAGACACTTGGGTGCCCTCCATCATGCCAAGTTGTAGCAGCATGAGACATTATTAATAAGACATCATCAGAGTAGAAGGTCTCTCTCCATTTGAGGATCTGTTTCTCACTGTGCCTGGCACATGCAGGAATCAGCAGCCCAGCTGGTAGCTCCTGGTCTGTGACCGAAGACAATATTAATTAAAGGGAAGGAGATGGTGGACTGTGAAGTGAAGGCCCATTTTCTCCCCGTGTGTCCTGCAGCCTTTGTTTTGTGTCTCTATTGCCAGTGTGTGAGGATTTTGTACAGGGCAAGAAGCAGTGATCCCAAATATCGATGGTGGGACAAATCAATGCTATCTCCTTTTTCCATGCCTATGCGCTCATTGATTTTTTTTGTTGTTGTTACCTCTCTGTTTATGTAATGTCTGAACTTTGCACAACTGAACCGTTTAATGTGCGGAAAAGAGCCCTGTTGCCATGAAAACGGACCTCCAAATGACAGCATGAATGCTGAGAGATCCCTGTTTTATTGGACCATGCTGAATGTATTTTAACCTTGATAAGTCAATAACTTTTTGTACAAAAGGAGCCAAAGCAGATAGGCTTTCAGAGACATGAATGCATTTAAACTGGAGAGTAATGGCCTGGTTTTAATCCCTTGGAAATCTCTCTCATTCCAGGGCCAGTCATTTTCAGAGCCGACTGACATTTTGGTCAAAGAATTACAGCACGCATTTGTCACAATGAGAGATGAAAATGCTCAGCAATTTGGATTTCCTATGCCAGTCAAACAGAATTATATTAAATTAAAGGGATGCTGTCATCTTACAGATCACTGACCAGTTTTTGCTCTCAGTTAAATCCAGAGTAACTCCACTTCCCCAGTGTAAGCAAGATCAGAATGTGACCACATGTGTTTAAAACTTTTGGGCTAGATTTCCAAGGCAATGCAGGTTATGCCAGAAGATGTAGACCATATATTATTTATGCTAAAGCTTGAAGGGCTTTTAAAAATCTTTATCTTTCACCACTGATGGAAGCTGCTTGCTTATTTTTGGTAATTTGCTCATCTTGAATATTGAAATTAAACTGGTCAGTTTCATCTAAAAATTATAGTCAATTTCACTTTGCATGGTTCTTATTCCTTAGCAGGGTAATGTTTTGTGTGGGCTCCCAACATTGTTGAGAAATATTTATGTAAAAAAATAGTTTATCCATTTGTTTTCTTTTTGAATCATGGAACCATTTCTATCCTGTAAACATTTATGTAGCCCATCCAAATGTTAAACTGCTTGACAGTGTCTTGTTCAAGACTAATACAGAGTTAAAATGTTCACCTGATTCAAAAGGGATTTCTTCCACAGCAAACACACTGTAGCACTGCCAAGCTCCAGTTAATGACTCCAGGTAGTTAACACATTTTCTGTGAAAATTGAGGTTTCCATTTTTTGTATTGAATATAAAAAGCTCTTTCTAGCTGACTTATTAATGGTCTGATTAAATTATCTTTGAACAATGTATTTGCTATTCACAAATGTATAATAGTTTTATTATAATCTGTAGCCTCCTAGACTACAACATAGAAAGGAGATAAATAAGCAACAGCAGATTTATAAAGTTGCACAAGAACCTAGTGACTATACTAGTAAAAAGAAAAAAAAAAGAAAAAGAAAGAAATGAAACAAATGTATAGTATGAACAGCCCTGCTCAAAGAGATAATTTATTCAGTATAATGTATTTTCATAGGGAGGATAATATGTGTTATAATTACACAGAAGAATTACTCTCCTGAAAGCATATCTCTAGCTATTATTTTATTATAATTTCTCAACCTTACTGTTCCCTGGATGGGAACTAGAAAGGGGAAATCTCCAGAGGTTTGGATATTTGGTTCCTTATAAAAATATACCCCAAATTTCAGTATCTTAACTGTCCTAAATGCCTGAAGTCTCCAAAGAGGAACAGGATTTCACACAAAAAATGGAGCTAGAAAGATTTAGAGGACAAGCCAAAGTATTTTGAAACTTCTGCATCCTGTTCTGACCTATATCGAAAAACTCAGAATTCCAGTGAACTATTTAGCACCTCCATCAACGTGTAGCAGAAAATTGGGTGACTGTCTGAGGTAGGGATAACTTACTGTATCTATGTTTGCCTGCATCTGCAGAATGCCTCAAACATATGAAGGGATGTGCTAAAGCCTCCATTCCTTGGCGCCTTCCTTGAAAACATGATCCAAATCCCATTGAAATCAGTGACATGAGCTTTAGGATCAGACCCTAAATCAACACTGGGTGTTTTTTTTCTAAATGATACACTCTAATTGGTCTGGATTCAGGAATTACTGGCTGAAATTCTTTCAGTTGTGTTATGTGTGATCATAGGGGTCCTTTCTGGTTTTAGAATCTGTGAAGTCTATGACAACACAGGCCACTCAGAGGTGATAGTGCAGCTCTTGTGTCAGCCGGTGGTCAGGGCAGTGCATGTGTGTGTATTATACACCCAAGACTTCAACTGCTAGGACTGGGGTCCCTTAGCAGCGGGCAACCTGGAGGAGGTTGACGGGCGCCCCAAGAAGTTTACAGGGAGAGCTTATTACACCTCAGATTTTGACTGCTAGGATACACGATCCCTTTGCAGCGGGCAGCCTGGGGAGGCTGAGAGATGCCCCAATGGATCTGTCCCCTGGAAGTGACATGATCCAACGCTCAAACTCTCCCTATATCTGTCCCTTATGACCGGCTGGAGTTCTTTTTAAAATTGTGCTTGGTTCTGTTACAGCAACTGAAGGAGTCAGGTCACAGCTTAAACAGTTACTCTTTTATTGTTACAGGGTAAACTTAGCTGTTAAATGCTATTACTGTGTTACAGATAACACAGCCACTACAAAGGACAGGACAGAAATTACACTAATAAATCACTTACAGGTACCATGAAACCCTTTTCTCTGAGCTCTTATTAAATGCATGCAAAATAGACACCTAGCAGGTATATATTCTCACCCCTGCGTTCCAGACTTGGCGTGGCCAGCATCTTTCTCTCAATCCCTCGGGAAGAAGTAGGGCGAGGTTGGGCGTCTCACAGACCTCGGGAGACAACCAATACCTGCCAGCAGGTGTAGATGATTGGAGCTCAAATGGGGTGGGGTACTAAACCCCTCTTTATACCCCTTGGGTCACATAGGCTTCTTCCTGGTCTCAAGTGGCCAATTAGGAAAAATGGCTTTGAATGCCAAGTTTCCCACGAAGGGTGCAAAGTATAATTCACACCTGGGAAAATGCAGACAATGGGCACCTCTGGTATGTGATGGGCGAAGATTCCTCTCCTGGGACAGTGCAGGCATGTCAATTACTGGTACTAGCCATCAGGGCAACAGGAGGCCCTGGGTCGTCAGCTAGCCCATTTACTGTCTGGTTTCTGTTTATTAGAGTCAGGGACATGCAGCACACCTGCGTTCCCAGGGCATCAAAGGCTGACTGCCTTTCTCTTGCTCTCTGGGGGGGGAGGGGGAAACAAGATGGGGTTCATGTCTGGCTACACCTTGCCCGTGAAAATGTTGCTGTCAAACCTCCTGGAGCAATGAGTTGGCCCATCATTAAATACTTAGGTCCATCAGCAGTCAGTCATTCAAGGCTCTTTGTGCCAGGCCTTGCTTCTAATATCTAGATTGCGTGTAATATGAGAGCAGAAGATTTACAGATTTAGTTCAAACTTTATGTGTTTTACCAGAAAGATGCCAGCGGCATGATGTTGCACAGGGAAAAAGTTTCAAGGGGAGACCCACATAGATGAAACTGTAACATCATCCAAGGAAATGGCTGGCTCTGGGAGTTGGAATGGATTACAGAGCCTTTTATCTCTTTGTAATCAGTCTTACTTCACTGCAAGATATTATTGGAAACAATAATTATTGAGAGGAGTTATAAAGCACCTCAGTGGCCATGCTGTGATGGGGGCAAGCCAGCATGACAACTGCACAGGAAAATCATGCCTCTCCAATCCACTAGGAATGTTAGCAAAACAGTGGCTAATGGAGAGTCAGGAGACAAAATTTATTCAGATTGTCAAAAGTCTGTAAAGAAGTCCCTCCAAGAGTCTGTTAAGGAAACTAGCTCTTACTCCATGACCAGGTATTGTCATGGATTAGAAACCAGCCACACTACAGAAACAGGGAGTGGGAATAACTGGGCAATGGGAGACTAGAGCAGATGGATGCATGGGGGATGCACTGCAGCCATCCCTGAGTCCGGGGTCACTCTCCAAAGCCCATGTGCCTTAGTATTTCCCACAGGATGCCCTGCTGACAATTCAATGGACCCAGCTGAGGGGGGAGGGTCAGCTCCCCACACTGCGGCCTACGATTCCCAGATGGCTCCGCGGCCCCAAGCACAGACTGGGAAGGAGGTTAATAGCGCAGTGCATGCCGGGGCCTGTAGTCTTGGAGGGGGCAGGCCCGCGGCGGGGCTCCCCTTCATTTTTGCCGCGGAAAGAACGCGTGGCAGCGGCCCCGCCCCCCCGCAGGACGCTACAGGGCGTCACCCTGGTAACGGGGAGGGGGCGTGGCTCAGCCGCGTGCGGCTGCCGGGCTCCGGGCTCCGGTCGCTCAGTGTCGCCGGAGCCTCGCGCCGGGCAGGAGGGGAGCGAGCGAGCGAGCGGGGCCGCCGGGCCTGGAGCCGCCGCTGCAGCCCGAGCGTGCGGGGCTCGCGCCGGTGCATGAAGGAGCCGCCGGTGCATCCCCGCCCCTGCGGCCCGGAGCAGCCTGTGCGAGCCGGGAGCCAGCCAGCCGCCGGGAGCCGCAGCAGCCCGGGCAAGCGGCGCTGCAGCCGGCGCGTCCCCAGAAAGGGCTGGCGGAGCCGGGGCTGGAGCCGGCGGCGATGAAGGGCTAGCGGGGAGCGGGGCTGCACCGCGCGCGGAAGGGCCCCGCCGGCGTTGCGGAGGCGCTCGGAAGGAGGCAGCGGCTGCCCGGGCTGCACAAAGGGACCCGGCATCTCTCGAGCCCGGCCGCCCCAGACCAGCCCCTGCGGCCACCCCCGGGATGTGACCGGCCCCCCCGCTGCTCTCCAAGCTTCCTCCGGCTCCTTCCCAGCCCCGCTGCCCGGGATGGGCATCCGGCCGCCGGCGTGAGACGCAGCGCCCGGCAGGATTCGCTTCTCGCCCGGGCGGATTTTTGTGGCTGTGGCCAGGGACCCCCGCACCCGGTTCATGGCCGCGGGGCTCGCTCCGGCCTGCAGCGTCCCGGAGAGGCAGCCGCCCGGCGCAGCGCGGAGGGTGAGTAGCGGGGCTGGTGGGGGGGCGGACCGGGTCTCCGAGCCCGGCTGGGCTGCGCCCCTGGGCTCCTCTGCCAGGGAGCTCGCTGCTCCAGCTCGCTGGGTTCTCCGCCAGCGGGCGCCGTGCAGGACCGGGAGGGAGCCTGGCTGGGCTGGGGGCACCCGGCGTCAGGCCGGGCCTCGCCTGCCGGGCAGCGCGGAGCCGCTCCCGGCTCCTGGGGGTGGACTAGCGGCCCGCAGACAGAGGAGGGCCGGGCCCCTAACCCAAAACCCGCCTTCTGCCTGCCTGCAGCGGCCTCACACCAGGCGCAGGCAATGGCCCTGTCATTCAGCGCCCAGGGTGCTGCCAGGGCCGCCCCTCCTCAGGGCCGTGCAGCCGGTCCCTGCCCCTGTCCCTGTCCCGAAGGCTTCCCACGCATCTGGGAACTGCCCCAGCCGAGTGACACTGACGGTGCAGAGCCGGAAATGTCCGGGGGTCGGCTGACTCGGTTGCTGGATCTCCTAACTACGGGACACTGGCTTGGATCTGGGGGAAGAGACCCCCCCCATATGGCACATGTGACCCCCTCCGATGTCCCCTCTTCCTGCGAAATTCTTTTGTGTGTTTGAGCAGGGCAGCTCTGCCTGTTCACACCGGCTGAGCCCCTCTCCTTTTGGGAGCTGATCCGCCGATGGCCCTCTAGTATTTTTAGCTATGAAAGGGGCGTCTCAGTTTAATGAGAAGCAGATGAAAGGTTCTCTCCAGTGCTGCTAATCCTCAATGACATCGTACGAGACACAGACGGAGACGGACCTGCCAGATTTACCTGCTTAGTGTTCGAAGGAGAGAGCTGGCATACTGGGGTGGCTTATTTCTGTCCCCTTCATCTACCAATTCCGAGATGAAACCCAAACTGCTTTTTCCCCTTTTGGAGTGGTTGGCTGAATGGCTGATGGTAACAAACGATCCATTTCTGTGTCGGGGGGAACTCAGAGACATGGGCTTCTAAGGAGAGTGGTTTGCATCAAATAGATATCCTTCTAGTTTCATCACTGGCCCCCTGATGGTGTGGAACTGGATTCTTACAGAAAAATAACCCACCTGTTCCTGCTGCAGCTTTTCTGCCTGCTATCTTGATCCCTAGGTAGCTGTGGAAATACTTGGGGGTGTTGCAAACAGAATACATGCGACGGGCAGAAACAGATGAAATATTTCATGCCAGTGACATAGGAGGAGAATAAAACAGCTGAGGATGGTCTCCTTTTGAAGCTATTCTCTCATGCTTCCAACTTTCTCCCTTTGTGTATCCACAGACCTGTCTCCAAATATAAGGAATGTCTTGAAATATGTTCAAGCTAGCTGTTAGAGAGAGAATCTGCAATAATATCTCCTGTAACTTCAGTTGCGGGGGATCCAAACTGCTGGAGGCAAAGCAAAACTGTCTGCAAGAATTAAATGGATAATACTGCTGGTCATTTCGTGGCTTCCCGCTGTTTAAGCTGAGGTCAATTCCTTTCACATGACCAAGGATGATCAGAATACCTTTCCTATCTGGCAGAGCTGAGAGAAGAAAGTTAGAGGTGCCCCTAGTGCCAGGTACTAAGAACCCTGACTTTGAGGAGAGCTGCCAAATGAAGGCAATTTAAATGCTAAATATGGGAAGTTTTAATGCTGAGCAGTGCAAGTCCAAGGGCCAGTATCTAAAGACACTTACTTGCTTTTGGGGGAATATTTAGGATGTCCAAAGCAAAATACCCAAGGTTTGCTTCATTGTTGTAGATTTAGTTTCAAGGAAGAGTAGGAGTGTAATTTGAAAATATCTTCTGTTTGTCCTGTGCCAAATGTTTGCACGTAGGAGAGGTAATCTGACTAGATCAAACAACTGGGATGTTACTGCTCTTGTTGCTTCAAGATCCCCAACAGTATCTGGCTTCTTACAGAACTGTGCGTCCCTTTTTCTATTGTGTGGCTAGTCTGTGTGCAAGTAACTTCTTGTTGCTTGGTTGTCACAATGGCATGTTCCTAAGGGCAGAGCGCACATAGCTGTAACATCATGTTGTCCAAGGAGATAGCAGTGAATACTTAAAATTTGAAGGTTCTTGTTCAGCTTGATAGCAAGTGTCTCCAGTTACTACAGTGGGATTAATATTTGAGCTTAGAAAAATCATCTAGTATTTGTCTTTCCTCCTCTCTAGTGTGGACCTTTTGACATGGGGCTTGTGTTGTCATTTTTTTTTTTTAGTAAAGATGTATGTGCGTGTACTGGCACTGATTCTAACTGTATGACTCGTCACATTTTAAATGAAACCCAGTGAAATGTGTGTTAGAAAATGTATTTGCAAGTCACATGTTTAGGCGCTTCTCAGGTTCCCGATCTACTTTAGGTTGCCCGATGTGTGCAGGTACATTCCTTAATAAATGGCATGCATACGTGATACACACAACACAATTGCATGTGACCAGTCTACTAGATGGGTGTGTTTCTGTGTGCCCAGTGCCAAGTCATAATATACTTGTGACATCTCTAAGTGAACTCATTAAATGTGCATTGCTCGCTAGAAGAAAACATACCCTGCCAATAGCTTTCACATAACAGGTGTGACTGCAAGGGAGAGAAGAGAAACTTGCAATGTTCCTAACAGACATGACCAATTACTTACTGGAGGAAAACAGGAAAGGCAGGAAAAGCATAACCCATTTATGCACAGGAGGGCTTGTCAAATGTACTTGTTAAGGGGAAAGATAGGCTGGGGCATTTCAGTTTGATAAACAGCTTTCCAGCGTGTAGGTTCCCTCACTTAGCTTCTCAATTTAAGAAGCTGCAAACATACAAAACAGAATTGAAGAGCTAGGGGAGGTTTGGATCTAGTCTAGGAAATGATCTGCTGACTTTTTTTGGAAGATTCCTAGGTGCCTGGAGGAGAGGAGAGCATCTGAATTAAGCAAGGGTGCTTTGATCCAATTAGCAGGAAAAGATTAGAAAAGCCATTTAATCCTTTCCTTTGTCTCTCTGAATTCTTACTGGTTAAAAGGGGAGCCAGTGCTGATTTTTAAGAACTTGGCGTTTCTTTCTGTCTTTGCTATACAGCTTTGCTAGTTTAACAAGTTGGTAAATACCCATGCAAGTTCTCTTTTCTGTTCAAACTACAATATATGTGGAGTTGAAATAAGACTGGTCATTAAAAATTTAAACATCTAAGGCTCTGAATATTTATCCCAAGGCCAGAGTAAAGGAAGCCATGGAATGATGTGATTGGTCCATTATTCTGAATAGAGATTAATAGCTGAATTTGAGTAGTGAGTGTTTTTAATGGCTCACTTTCTTTGCTAGGCACTGACCTCTTTCTCGCTGATCTACCTGCCAAGAACAAAAGGTCCCTATTAGGAAGCTGTGGGACCCTGTTTGTAGCTGCGGTTAAGTACTCTGCTTTCTGCGATGTTCTTTGGGTATGCTGTGATTCTTTAGAGTTTTCCGAGGGAATCTCTCATTTGGATGCTCTCTCTTCGTGGCTTTATATGGGTGAGTAAATAACACATTTGCTGTCTGTTCTGAGCTTGGGGGTAGGAGTGCGAGATCCCAGCTGTTTGAGGGTGATCTTGGACAGTGGGTCTTTACATTAAACAGTCCTATGTGCAGGGCAATGTTCCCTCTGGTCTTTTCCATCCATGTGTGGAATAAATTTTACATGCAAGACGTGTGTGGATGTGCACCACCAGGAGTAACAAAACATCTAGCAGTGGACACTGCTGATTACCTGAGCGGCATTGGAATCTCTCCTGAGTGACTGCACAAGTGCATAGCTTACAGAGAACCCTGCCCTGGGGTATAGGGACAATGTGGGTGGTCGGGGTGCTGAGAACCATTGAACCAAACTCTGTGATGGAAACCATTTTGCATTGGGGCTGCAGCAAGACCTCCAGCGTCATTGTTCCCTTTAAGCTGACTGCTTGGGCGGGTGCCTAGGAGAAATTCAGATGGTGCCCAGCTGATTAGTAGAGCATCCACAGCCAGCAGAATGTGTTTCTATTTTAATGCACATCCATACATGCCTCTGCGTATAATAAAATTTATTCTGCACTTGGATAGAAAAAATTAGGGGGAACATTTCCTAGCACTCCCTAGTTCCAGCACCTGTATCTACTCCTTATGAATTAAGAACTTCTAATTACCAAAAATCACTGTGTAAACAGTGCCTCATGAAAGGTGCTGGTGTCCGCAGTTCCCCAGTGGTCTACTTCACAGGAGCAGCATGATCAGCAGCAGTGCCAGCTTCTCCTTGCATAGTCAGTCAGCTTCAATCCTGGCTGGGAAGGGGGTGTCCTCTAGAGCAGTTTTTCTCAACCTTTTTTTATAAAGTAGCCCTCTTTAAAAACAAAAACAAAACCACACACCTCCAGTACCTACAATTTTCAGACACACACAATTTTTTTCTACCATTGCAACACATTTGTTTAAACAACTTAATCGTAGCCGGGTGGGCGATGATATTTTTGGGTGTGAAAAGTACAAAAATAATAAAGTGCTGTAAAACTTAAAACAAAAATTCAGTTTTCTACAAATTTCAGTTGTGTTGATGTATGCTCCCCCCAGACTACTCTCAAGTACCCTTAAGGGGACTCTTACCACTGGTTGAGAAACACTGGTCAAGACCAGCATGAGGCTTTCACTCACCTGCTCCATCCTTGTACCTTTGATGGCTCCCGGGTGCCGACTGAGACCCACAATGCTTTTCTCACAAGCCCCCAAACAGCCCACAGGCAGGAAAGTGCCTGGCCGGAGATTGCCCTGAACCTGTGGCTGATGGGTGCGCAGTGACAGTCTGCAATTGCCCTGTGCTCTTCTCTTTCAAGCAGTAGTGGTTGGACTTTTCCTACTGGCTTGTCTTGGTGCTGCAAGCTGTGGCCTCAGATTCCTTTGCGAGACGGGGGTGCCGTGCCAGGCTGCCTCACCCCCGCATGTCCTGTGCCAAAGAGGCACGGCAAACTTGGGTGATCAGGATCTGCGTCCAGTAGGGGCCAACACACACTCGCCCGGTTCATTCTCTTCCCCCACCTGCTGGAGTCGGTGTCAAGAGGAGTGGTTTGAGAGGTTCTGGAGAGCAAGGTGCACTGGATGGCTCATGGGGCACTGAGTGGAGAAACACTGCAGAACCTCAGATGTGGAGGCAGCCACATCTCACCCAGCTGTGAGTGAAATGCTGGCCTCTTCTAAAACCCAGTGGCCAAATCTCCCGGGTAATGAATAATAATGCTCAGCTCTAATCCCCACCTTGGGGTGTCTGTGACAGAATTGTGGCTGGAGGTGAGGGTGGAGGGGTGTTTCTGTTTTCATAAAGGCCATTCTGAGGGAAAATGCAAATGCCTGCACATTCTGTTTCCTTCATTCCTTGGTCATGGTGCCAGATACTGGGGTTGGTTTGGCTGTTGTTTGTGTTAAAGCCAGGGGCTCTCCCCTCCTGCTCTTAGTTAGAATTGGGTTTCTGAGAGCACTGCCAAGCGGGCGAGAGGAGTTTATTGAGTACAAGTCTGGTCAGAGCTTGACACTGAATAGAATGCATGCCGCCTAGTCACCTGCACCTCTCCTGTGCTTGCAGTATGGGTGTATCTGCAGGGTGGATTTGTAGCTGGGCCTGTATTGGACTGGCCTTCTTGCTTGTGCCACCCAGCCACCTGATTGTGGGTACATAGATTTGCACCCACAGAAACAAGTCCGGAGCGGAAGCTATGCTCCCAGAGAGGCAGCTCATCCTCCCACAAGGAATTGTGGCAATCACATGGGCCACTACAGCGTGCGTGCATGCGAAAATAAGACATTTCTACTTTCTCTGCTGCCTGCGCATTCCTCAAAAACCTAATATTCATGAAAGGTAATTCAATCAAACAGCGATTCCTAGCCGCTAATGCGGCAGAGCTGGCACGGGGTGAGAATGGAAGCCGGGAACACAAAAGCCCTGTTTTATTACCTCCTGCTTGCCTCAGAATTGCTTTTCTCCCTCGAGTGAGCCGGCTAAAGCTGGCTTTATTATGTTAACCTATTTGCGTGTCAAGAGCTATTGTGCCTCTTTTTATCTGTGTTTGTATTTGCTCAGTGCAGGGAAGAAAAGGACGAGGCGAAAATGGATGGCTGGTCAGTGCTTTGCACTCTGGGGGCACTGATTGGTTGCTAAGTGATTTGCATCTCCGGTAATCGCTTTTATCTCCGAAGGATGTCGTGGATAATTATAAGCCTACTGACATCTTTTGAAATCTGCCTAATGGGTGTTTTAATTTACACGGGGAGAAGGGGCTATTTGCGTTGCTCTGACTACAGGGTGCGTGGGTATGGAGTTCTAAAAAATTATTTTCCATGTTCAGTGGAAAGAGCTCCCTGTGAATTTTGGACTGGCAAGGGACCATCCTGTGGAGAAGCAGAATGAGCCCCAAAGGCAACAGGCCTCTGGGCATGTTGTGCCCTCAGGGAACCTCTGCCTGTAGTGAAACTGTGGCTGGTTCTGTGCCCTGTTCAGGGAGTCCCGGTAATGGCTGATTGCCGGGCTTGGCCTTGAATCCCCTCACTGATGTTAGTCACTTTCCATGCTCTTTTTTCGCTACGGGCAGGGGAAGGCTTCTGCTTTCAGTGTTCACAAATTGAAACTCCATGTTAGGACCACTCCACTCCAGGAGTGTCTCTTTATAACTATACCAAGGCAGCAGGCCTTTAGCAGTGCCATTCTGAGAGATCTCCACTTGTCCTGAGCAGTGTGCATGCCACACCCTTTTTCTATATCCCTTCCCTCCCCCTTCACCATCCCACCCCCACCCCCTTGCTGCCCTGGTGGGAGAGTGAGTGTAGATTCCTAGCCTGTTGAGCAGCTCAGTGTGCAGAGAAAAGATTTGCCCTGTGAGGTGAGAACTCAGCTTTGGCTAGCTGGAGCTGAAAGATCAAATGCAGTGATAGGAGGCAAACTCACATGGCTAATTAGTTGCACATACAGCTTGGCTCTAGCCATGGCTGGGCTAGCCAGATAGGCTCCTCCTTGGAACACAGACCAATGGATTGGCTGTAGTCCTGTGTGAGTGCTGCCTGGTGTTGGTTTAGGTAATGTGGTCAGTGTCTAACTCTGCCCCCTACGCTCTCCCTCTCCCAGGACTGCACGTGTCATTGATGACGCATCTCCGTTGGAGGGGTGGAGGCCCAGAGGGAAGCTGAGTTGGAGACATTAGGGGCTTTTGGTACCGGTCAGGTGGCTTGGGGCTGGGGGAAGGGAAACACTTTGTGTCCCTCTGAAACAACCTGGCTGTGAAATAGTTAAAAGTTAACATTTATTTGTTCATTTTTAGGTGTCAGGGTCCATGTCCGTGGAGATGAGTGGGGCTGTTTGCAGCTCTCAGCTGTCTGGACGTTGGGGCAGAGAGAGCTGCATCGGTTTACAGTTGGGCTACATTTATGGGGGCTTTTTTTTTTTTTAAACACAAAGCCCTCAAGGCTGAAGCATAGTTTGTTCAGTGGAAGGGGGTGGGGGAAAATAAGTATAGAGATAAAAGTTAGACCACAACTGTGCATCTGCTTTCATTGCTGCAGAATACTCGGGGCCTGGATAGCGGCTGAGGCTTGCACAGCACGGCTTGCAGGCCATGTGTGCGTCCGTGTTCTGCAAAGCAGCCTGTGGTCACCTTCTCCTTTCATGGGGACCTGTGGCCTACAGGTGATGCATCCCAACATGCACAGGGAGTTGCCTGCTTGGCTTTGAACTCTGTTACAGAATAGGGGAGTGTGACCCTGGGGTTCTGCTGGGCGAGTTGCTGGTGGAGTCAGGGCCAGACCGAGCCATTCCAGCACCCCGGGCAGACAGTTTAATTGCGCCCTGCGCGTGGAGGAGGGTGCATGCGCGGCCCCGCCTGGCACATGGGGGAGGGCATGCAGAGCTGGCGGCGACAGGATGCATGTACCCGGCCCAGCCCAGCCTGGCTGGCACACAGCCCAGAGTGGACCGAGCCTGGCTGTGCAGGGCTCTGCGGCCGCGGGGAGAAGGGCGCTGCTGGCCGGCGCTGCGGGGGTTAATGCAGCCCCCGCCCCGGGTGGCCGCTGCAGGGTGGCCGCTGGTAGCTGCTGCAGCCTGCGATCCAGGAGCTGGGCGTGTGGCGCCTGATGGGCACAGCGCCCCTTATAGCTGCCATCAGGCGCCCCCCATAGGTTGGCGCCCCAGGCAGCTGCCCAGCTAGCCCATGCCTTAATCCGGCCCGGAGTGGAGTCACTGGGGAAAGTCTGGACACATCCCCTCCTCAGAACATGAGAAAATGGAGGTCTTCACAGCTCACATCTGTGCATGACAATGCTGCTGTCTGAAAAGGCTAGTGGTCTGCCTAGCCAGGCTTCTAGACTGAGCTCTTGAGTAGAAACGGAGAGATTTGGAGGAAGTGGTCACGTGCTGCCCTTGGCAAAGGCTCCTCCTGCCGATGCACTAAGTGACTTGCTGGAAACAGTGTGCTTCGATACACCACACATTCCCTATGGCAGTCGCATGTCTGGCGCCCTTTGCACTGGGCCTACATGGGGGCTGATGCCATAGTTCCATGAACTGCATCCACTAAGCCCTCCCACATCTCAGTAAACAAGAGATCTTTGTCCTTAACTTGACCACATTTCTGAAAACAATCCCCTGCTCCCCTCATAATTTCAGAGCTGACCCTGTTGCCCTGCAGGGCTGGTGTGGGTTCATAAAGGATGGCATACACACAGTGTTGTAATACCACTGGCTTTGTCAGCGGGCTGAGAGAGGTGGGATATTGAACTGAAATTCCTGAATTTGGCATTTGAGGAATGTGACTGGCACAGAGACCCCATCACCCAGTGGCTAGCCTGCTTCAGCCAACTCTTATCTTGACATGGAAGGAGGGGAAAACACATAAGTGGAAAATGTGATGCACTTGTTTAAAATTAGTCCTTTGGAGCTAAGCAAAGGTAGACTGACTCCAGGGGGGTAAGAATCCAGCAGAGTCCCTGGAGGACAAGCTGAGGGAGCGTGCACCCTCCTGCAGCTGTGTTTCTCCCTGGCCATGCTCCTCAGATTGTTCTAAATTGCTGTGCAAGACAAGCAGGAAATTATTAATGTTGATTCTTTGCTTCCCAGCCCCCTTTTCTATGTGGCATCTCAACAGCCTTTTGCAGGGTCTGGGTGATGTGGGGTTGTTTTTTTGACTTTTTTTTTTTTTTTGCTAGTGAGCAGCACAAATACATCTATTTATGGCTCACTGTAAACAAACTCCCAATGAAAGAAAGTTAATGACCTGAAACTGACAAGAGCCTGCTGGGAATTTTTATAGCCCCTGGGACTCTGTGCGCTAAAGAGAGAGAATATCAGCATTTGTAACCCAAAATGTAACGCAAGCTGCACACCCCCAAACCTCAGCTCCTGAGCAGTGATTTGTGGGTGAATTCAGCTGGAAGCTGGGAAGGCACAAGGGCTTAGCAGAGAGCAGCAGCAGGCAAAGCAGCAAAAAGGATGATTTCAGCTGATGGGTCTAAATTGAGCTCTTGGCACACAGGTAGATGGAGTGTGTGCATGTTTCTGTGGGTCCCCTTCCCCCCCCCCCCCTTCTCACACTCCTGGAACCAAGGAATCTTCAAGGTTTTTGCCATCTGCCTGTTGTAGGTCGTTTTTGTCAGGCTTCAGGCTAGAAGTAAAGCTGGCTTATCATCAGTGGTAACCAAACACTAATAAAGCCTTAATACTCTGTAGTGAAGAGATTTAGCTGTCAGAGATAAATATTCATATTGCTTTCTAATTCAGCTCTGTAACAAGGGAGGGGTGGAGAGAAAAGAGGGAAATATTGCCAGGTGGTTTTTAATGTTGGTAATGCTGCTAGCCTGTTGTACGTCACTGTTTCTATAGGGTAAGTGCTTTCTTGGGCGGTTGGCCTTCATTTTTAGACTCCAGCACTGTCGCTAATGGCATGATATAAATATTCCCGTTATTGCTACTGAATTAGAAAGCTGTTAGTATGATGTAGACTGGTCCATGTATGTGCCTGTGCTATTCTTGATAAAGCCAGAGGCAGGGTTACTGTGTTGGGTGATAGTGACCTAGTCTCTCTCTCGTTCCCCCCACCCCATACATAGAGCCTATATGGACACACTTGGTTTGATTTACTGCATAGTACTGGCTGTTAAAGCTGACAAATTGAAATAGGCTTTAAGTGATTCAGGTTAATTATTAGTAGTCAGGGGAATATCAGTTTTAAAGGGATGCCCTTGGCTAGTTTGCTGCATCAGTTTAGGTTTTTCCCTCAAGAGGTTTACAAAGCCTGATCTAAAGTAAGAGAATTCTTTTTCCCTTTGAAGAAAATGCTGGCTAAGTTTTAGATCCAGTGTATTTCTCTGCAATTCAGAAGCGCATGCGAATCAAAGCAGATATCAGTGAAGCAAACTGAAGCAGAGCTGCCTTTCTTCTGTCTAACATGGTTAAAATAAAGTTTAAGCAATGGCACATTAAAAATCTTCCTAGCTTGTAGGGCCACCATCAATGTACTGTGGAGTCAGATTAAAAAATGAGTGGCCAGCAACTTGAGGTCAGTACCTTTCTCTGAGTTGCGCTGAGAACATTTGTGTTTTCACCCTTGTATTTTCCTAGCTTTTTGAAAAAGTTTTCTTAGAAACCCACAGGAAAGGGAAACTGATCATACAAGGGCAGCAGTGGACTTGACGCAAGTACTGCCACATGCCCAAAGTGAAGTCACATAACGGGGTATTATTTACTGCATTCCCTGTGATCTTGGTGTTACTTAAAATGATAAGAGTGTGAAGTGGAGGAGAATTAGAGGGAGGATTTTTTTAATAGGCCAAGGAATCATTTAAGTTCTCACTGACACCCATTTGATCTGGTATTTGAATCTGCTTATGTGTATTCTTCACTAGCTTCCTTTTCTGTCTTTTGTTCTTGATTCACTGCCTCCAGGGTCCCGCAGCCCCATTCTGGCTTCTGAAGTAGAATGTAACTTGTATAGCATCTGAGTGTGTGTATAATAGAAATAGTCCATTAATATCTGTGTCGTAGTTTTACAATCTTGGAGGGCTTATCTTTTCTTGTGTAATTCCCATTAATGTCAATAGGAATTACAGACCAGAATAGATGCATAATATCTAGACAGTCAGCAATGAGTTTCTATGCGAATAAATCACTGGGGACAGAATGAATAAAGTCTATTGGAAAAACTCCCTCACCTTCTTGCTGCATGGAGATCTACAGCAATCCAGAAATAGTGTCTGGTCCCAGCCCTGGAAAGACATGGCTGTATATTAATGCCGCGCGATGAGTGGGGTATAAAAACAACTGCTGGAAAGAAGTTAATAAAGAAAAATGCTTTTGAAAAAGCGACAGATTCCCCAGCAGAACTCTTCTGTCTGCCCCTGTTGAGGGGCTGTTTTTCACTGTAGCTTTGAAAAGAGGTGAAGGCTTGTAGGGTGAATCTCAATGAGGTTCTTGGGCTGCTGTGTCCAGAGGGAGCCCAGTGGGGAGAAAGTGCTCTTGGATTTTGCATTAGTGAGAGGCTGCTGTGTGACAGCTGCAGTGTGGTTGGAGCTCTGTCCAAGCAAACAGCTCTGTGGTGGCCAGAGGGAAGAGCCTCAAACCTTCCTGGGTGCTCTGGAAAAGCATGAAAGGTTCAGTCAGGTTTTTCTGGATAACTGCACAGCAGAGGTCAGTTGTCTCTCACCCCTGAGACCTGGCACTCCCTGCCTGGCTGGGACATCACAGCAGGGATTGCTTCCCTCAGCCAGACCGCCTGTCGAACTGTCTCTTGTCCTGTGCAGAGAGCAGGGGCTGACCCAGTAGCAATGTAACCCTTAGCATGGTCTCTCTTCCATGTAGATGCCCTACAGCGATGGGCCCTGCCCTGGGCTGGGGTAAAAGAATGATGCCGAGAATGGATGAAATGCTAGGTAAAGAGGGTGCAGGCGGATGGCATCGTGGCCAGGATGGCGTGTGCTCTGCCTGCTCCATTTTTGATTCCCTGCTACTGGGCATTTGGTTAATGTCTGTTGCCCCAGCTCCGTCCTGCCCTGCAGCATCTCAAGGGCTTTTGTGTCCCTGCCTGCACCTGAAGCCATGAACAGTGGGCACAAAGTGCAATAACAATGCAAGTTTTCCTGTACGCAGGTGCCTGAGCCTTGAGCTGCAGACTGCCCTCTTGTGATCGCTGATGGTGAGAAGTAGTTTGATACTTGGTGCTCACTGACTGAGCCAGGGCATTGCAAAGGGAGCCTGGAACACAGCTCTGAGTTCCTGGTGAGCCAGTGTTTTCAGCTAAGCCAGTGTGCCCCTCCTTCCCACAGCTCCATGTGGCAAGGAAGGATGCTGCTGGCTAAATGCAAACTGGCAAAAGGCTCCTGCTCCCATTGTTGGTCACCTGGGCCAGTGTGTCCCTGCTTCCTCCTGGGGCAAAGCCTGGGCCAGAGACCTGAGCTCTCCCAGCCACGTGCTCAGTCTTCCTCAGCATCTGCCAGGAACACAGATGGAAGCAGTAGTTTTTCAGCAGCCCTGATGCTTGGGGATATGAAAGATTAAGGTTGGTGACCATTTTTTAACTCAATAAAGGAAACGACAAGCTGGAGTCTGCAGTCCAGAGATATAATTAGTTCGCAGCAGTGGCGCTTTCTTGATTTAGCTTCAGAGAGCAGAACAAGACAAGGATGTTATACCCAATTAGCAATAACATACAGTTGGAGCTTGAATAGGTGAGATAACAAGCTATTTTTATGACTTTTTCTTCACAGACTTTACAAAACAAGGGGGTATCAAGTCTTTACGTCTTTTCCCCAGGGAACAATTATTAGTGATCTAGGAGTTTTCAAAGCCAAATGATACATTTGTTAACAAAAACAATGAGGAGGCTAGTGGTTAAAACACAGGCGTTGGCAGCCTGGGGATGGAGCTGTGAGATGCTCCTGCTAAGGCAGGCCTTCCAGTTCCCCTAAGATGTGTCACTAGGGGCAGCTCTCCATACTAGCCTTTCTCCCCGGGACACATGTAAGCTGTATTCCATGACTCTGAGGTGCTCTGCCATAGGAGAAACCTTTGTTTTCTATTAGAATTGTGCCCCCAGGGGATATTCTTCCAAGGACTCCTGCATTACGGTGTCAGCCAGACACCTGCAGGGAATATCTCTTAACTGCAGACAGTACAGTGCTAGCTAGGTGCTATAGAGCAATAGGAGAACTGCCTCCTTTTGATCTTGAGTCTTGGCTACTGCTGGGAGTGTGGTGTTGTAGTTGCAAACTGATGGGCTGTGGGGAAGGAATACAGGTGAACAACACGAGAGAATTACCTATAACTGCTAGAGGGAACTAGTATCTTTTGGTAACTGTAGATGCATTTACTAGAGGAGGAGGATCCATCCTGCCTGGGCATTGTACAGCTATCATGGCAACTTAGGACTCGTGTTCTTTGGGGGGAGGGGGTATCTTGCTAAATAGTCCAGCATTTGTGTGGCAGGTGCCCTGGGATGTTTGAGATGCTGGTTCTCTGCTACCCCCAAAGCTCAGGATGATGGAACAGGCCATCTGCACTGCAAAAACCTGGCTAAGCTGAGAACAAAGGGGACATTAAGTTACCCTTTGTCTTGATGGCCGCAAGGGGAAGCGCCGCCTATGAGGCTGAGTACATCTTCATTGCCCCAATGACTAACATAGCTCAGCGGGGCACTGTAACAGAGTAGTAGGTTAAGGAACTGGTATGTGCCAAGACCTCCACAAGATGGTCATGGGAAAGGTAGGGGAAGCTGTCAACTGTCTGGTCCTGGTGCACTCCTCGCAGGTAAGGCACAAAATTGCTTCATGTGTGGCCTTGCTAATAAAAAGGTGTTACTCCTGTCAGCGAAGTAGCAAAGTTCTGTCCACCATGTGAGTGGCTTAAAGCTGGGCTGCAGGGTGCACTGTAAGCAGCGACCCTGTAGGTCGAGCAGCCCTCACTGTAGGTCCCGAGCGCCAGGTGACTCATGCACAGGATCCTCTCTGTTTTGTTGCGTTTACCTCCTGACTTCCATCACCACCCCGCTGGTGCCCCTGTAGAGCCCCTGGTCACTCACAATGTGTCACTGAGCTGGATGGCTTGCCCTGCGCAGGGTTAGTGACTGTGAAGGATCTGAGCGCTGCTTAAGCGAGGCAGGTCTGTAGAAACAGTGGTCTGGCTTTCCCAGTGTAGACCGGGGCAGAGCCAGGCCGGAGTTTGTTACAGCTGGTGCTGAGTCAAGGCTGCTGTGTATGAAGAGGGAGGCATGGAGCAATGGTAAGATGTGGTGTGCTCTAAACAGTGGCAGGCAGGCAGCCCGGTTCCTGAGCTTCTGCTTTTGTCCTGAGTCCCTGGTAAGTAACTCTGTCTGTCACCTCCTCAGAACGCTGCTGGGATTCGCCCCAACCTTGATGCTGCTGCTGCTGCTGCTGCTGCTTGTTCCCTTCACTGCGGCTTTGCCCCTTCCTGTTGTCACTGCTGCTCTTCCCTGCCATATGGCCTCCTTGCTTACTAACCTGCACAGAGTCCTCCGTGCACAGGCAGGGAGAACTCATTGAGGGAGTGGAGAATGGGGAAGACATCTCTGCTCTCTTCCCAATCCACTGTCAGATGTCTGCATGGACTTGCCTAGATCTGACTCCCCAGCTCATGCCTATTTGGTGCCTCCCATCTTGGCTGGCTGTGTTCCTCCACCTTGCACAACAGGAATCTCTCATGAGTCTTGTCTGGGCTGCCGATTCACAGCCTCTCCCAAAACCCCATGCCACAAGCCCTGCCCTTGGCATTGTGAAGCATTTGTACTATGTATGCACACTCTGTAGAGAGATTAAACACTTATGGTCCCTTATCTGTCCAGCAGCTGCATTGGTGTGTCTCACAATAGACTAGCAATGCCTCCTAGCACTTCTGCAGGGCTCAAATCCCTTTACAAAAGAGGTCACATCCCTGTTTTACAGATGGAGAAACTGAGGCACAGGGACTAGAACCCAGGTCTCCAAGATGAAGTTCACTGTTTTATCCCCTAGGAAATGCTGCCTCCTAATATGTAACTGTTTCATGTTATGGCTGAATTACCTCCCAGACTCTGTGCTCTCCTGCTACCCAATACATAAAATAACAGTGAACAGCTGGCTTCAATTGTGTGTATAGGTCACTGGCCTCTGCTAGGCAGCAGTGTTCAAGTGGGTGAGAACGTTTATGTATAGGGAAGTATAAAGCCTAGTTGGAGACTAACAGGGGGTCCCCAAGTGACATTAATAGGTAGCAGGTTTAAAACAAACAAAAGGAAGTTTTTCTTCAAACAGCGCAGTGTCAACCTGTGGAACTCCTTGCCAGAGGATGTTGTGAAGACCAGGACTTTAACAGGATTCAAAAAAGAGCTAGATAAATGCATGGAAGTTAGGTCCATCAATAGCTATTAGCCAGGATGGGTAGGAATGGTCTCCCTGACCTCTTATTTGTCAGAGGCTGGGAATGGGCGACAGGAGAGGGATCATTTGATGATTACCTGTTCTGTTCATTCCCTTTCGGGTGCCTGGCATTGGCCACTGTTGGAGAACAGAACCCTGAGCTAGATGGACCTTTGGTCTGACCCAGTCTGGCTGTTTGTATGTTCTTATAACCAGGGCTCGACAATTAATGTAATCTACTCGCCTGTGGCAAGTAGATTACAAGCCGGCACAGCCGCGCAGCATGGTCAGTGCATGTGCAGCATGCCAAACCGCACGGCTGGCGAGCCCTGCTTATAACTGTAGCTGATGCAGAACCTTCTTTAGTCAGGTCCACAAAGCAAAGGCCCAGTGTGCTGTTTCCACATAGCAGCTGAGTGCTATAGCTGGCAACCATGGTAGTTACAGATTTAGTTCTGCACTCATGCTGAGTGATGATCATAAATGATTTTTTTCCATTTTCAACCCATGCCTCAGGCTTTTGGGCACAAAATGGGATCTCCTCCCCCTCAGCTGTATTGGTAACCAGGACTTGGTCTCCTGCTGGGTGTGGATGGAATCTGCCTTTGCGTTTTTCTTCCCTTGCCAGCAGCCTGAACAGTCCAATGTAATTTTACCTAACTGACAAATCAAGTCCTTCAAAGTGGGAGTGTATCTGCAAACAGTTTTTTATGGATTGTGCTCACATCTGTGCTGCCATATGCAAAAACACAAAATAAAACCAAATCACCCTTGAACTTTTCTCACCCCAACCAATCCACTTGGAAAGAAACGCAGGCGGAGGCTTCAAATCAGTAGCTAGTGAGCGCTCTCTTGACTTCTTTCTGCCTGCCTTTGCTAACCACATCTCCACTCTGCAGGGGATGCAGCGTGGACCCTGGCTCCATAGCCATGTCTGGCTTTCAGTGCAGCTCTGTGTGTCGTTTGGGTTGGTTGATAAGTGAAACGATTTGGTAGAAGGTGGCTTTGGAAGGCGCCGTTGCCGGGTGTGTGTGTGTGTGGTTTTGTTGCAGTGCTATTAATGTTACATTAAAAAACGGTTCTAGTTAGTCATGTGGGCAATAAGTTTTATGAGACAGCGGCCAATAAAACGAGGGGGGTGTATTTGTGCAGGGAATATTTCTTATCTGCTAAGATAAGGATTTATGTCCCATTAATTGGCAAATTGCCCTGGGTTGTTGGCTGGAGGGTTCCTGGGTTCTGTTGTCTGCTGAATGCACTGCCTTGAGTTGCTGTAGATGTGGGAGAAGCGTTTGGCTCCTAAGCACAGCCCCTTGCCCCTCTTGGTCCAAATTGGGCAGCTGCTTTTGAGGCCTCATCTCTGGCTGCATGGCAGGGAGGGCAGCATTCCAGAGTGCCTGTTTCAGGCTCGAGGGGGGTTAACGGTGCTGCTCTTATTCCAAGGCACAGCTCCTGTCTTCTCCTGAGGCAGATGAGTTCAAGTAGGATTGGTGGTGTTGGCAGAAGGAAAGCTCCGGGCCTCTGTGAGCAGCAGTGTGTTGCTGGTACATGGTCCTCATGTGCAGAGCTAGGCTCAGAGGGGATTCTGCATCTCTGCCATTCTCCCTTACCTTGCTGCCTGGAGCAGCAACTCCGTTGCCTGGGGCGGGCAGGACGTGGCTGGACATTCTCCGATGGGCCAGCACCAGGAGCAAAGTGCCATGGTGCCCTTGCCCTTTCCTAGGGACATACATCTGGGTTCTACCAGCAAGACCTGTGTCTTCATCTGAAGGACTGCTGCTTTGCTCCCTGAGTCTTTCCTCTCTGGGAATAGCAGAGTCTTAGTTTCCAAAGAGCAGCTTCCATAGCCAAGCACCAGGTTCAGATCCCGTTGGGGTTGGCACTGGCAGCTCCCTCTTCTTGGTCTCTAGGCTATAGAGCAGTTCTCGTGGTCACTTGCCAGGATGTAGCTGCAGGAGGTGCACTTTGGTAAAGGGGGGCAGCGCCAATGGTTTTTGGTGCCTTCTTATGGCTGGGTATCAGGACTCCAGCAGCTCCCCTGTTTGGGAACAGCCCTTGCCCTGCTGTGCCTTGCAAGCACAATGTTGCAGTCTGGGTGTGAGCCAGGGACCACGTGTGGCATGGGCCGGGCTGCACGGTAGCACTGTGTGCCAGAATTACCATCCTTGAGCTTGCCATTGCAGGGGCATGGCTTGTGCTCGTAGTAGGAGTGGGCCCACACTTCCTTCCTCCTGCACATGGATTTGCTCGTGCAGCCTCATAACCTCCTATATGACAGCTTCCAACAGAGCAGAGCTGCACTCAGACCCTTTCATGTCTCCCCCAAGAAAATCTTCCATTGGCCCGGCTGAGTTTCTGCACGGGGCCATGGGGATTGTGAAACCCATCGGTGCTGAGGGCAGAAAGGCCAGGCTGGGGCTTGCAGGGTTTGCAAGATGGTGCTGTGGCAGCCCACCGAGTGGCTGGCTGCCGTGCTCCTTGGGAAACCGGCGCGCCCCATTCAGGCAGTGCCGTGTGTGGGAAGTGTGTGTGTGGGTTGAACGGGTGGCTGAGTACCAGGGCTGTTCATTCTCTCCGAGGCAGGTGCAGACATGGATCTGTCACAGGAGATCATGAGCTGGGGTCACTTGAAGCAGCACAGGCTGTTTGTTTTGGTTGGTTGGTTAGCGCATGGCTGTCACTAATCTAAGCTGGCTTTTTTTCCTTTTAAGGGAGAGGCCTATGATTTTCTGTAGCTTCTGTGAGACGCAGCTACTCGGTGACCTACAGTCTTGTCCCCTGCCCAGCACTGGCTAGATAACCAGATGTCTGCCATCTGATAGCACTGTTGTTCCCACTTTATATTCCTGATCGTTGGCAATTGATTTTCCTCCTGTGTAAACCTGAAGTGGGCCAGACTGCTGAAGGGTTCTTCCCTGCACAGAGAGCGCGCTAACTCTTCTCAGCCTGTAACTAAAGGGAAGGAGTTTCTCTTCTGTTGCCTGGTTGGAGTCCTCAGACCCCATGCTTGTGCCCCTGCTTAGACTGTGCCCCCAAATGCAGCCCCAGGTGAGGGGTCTGACAGGAGCGTGTGTGGGAGGCTCTGTGGCCTGCAATGTGCAGGAGGCCAGCCTAACAGTCCCTTCTGGCATTAAAGCCTCAGAATCTCTCTTTGCGCAAGGTGTTTTCTTGCTGCTTTTCGCTCCTCTTGCTTAACAAAATCAGAAGGACCCATCTGACTCCCTCCCCACAGGCATGGCAGCAGGGCACAGGCCGTGCAGAGATGGAGTTAAATCCACCAGGCCCTGCTCCCACTGAACTCCAGTGTGGCGCCTTTCAGTTCCTGTCAGGCATGGCCCGGTGCTGTGCTGCAGGAGCCAGAGGTGCAGCAAATTGGGAGTGCCAAAGAAGGGGGCAGGAAAAGGCGCAGGGAGCCCTGAAGCAGGCGTTAGCTGGGGGAGGGCGGGGTAGAGGAGAGCTGATCCTTTGGAAGGATGCAGAAGAAGTGAGCTGTTCACCTCCCAGGCCTTGACACGTGGCACTAACTGTCACCCCTTTGGCAGAGGAGGCAGCAAGTGACTGAGCTAGGGGGCCATTCCCTTCTCCCCCGGGCAGCGTCCCTGCCCTCCCTTTTCCCCCAGGGCTGAGTGTGAGGGCAGGGCTGCCGCTGGCACCGACATGAGGAATGGGAGAGATGGCAGAAACCGGTGTCGTCTGTTCCCCTCAGCTGGCGCAGAGTGGCTCCCTTCCGTCCTTCACCTGTCGCTTTTGTGCCTAGGGGAGAAGCAACCTGTGGAGCCGACTGCCATCCGTGTCCTTTCTTGACTGCGGTGACGGTAGCCGTGTGAGCTGCATGGTGCCTGTTTGCAGGCGCACATTCCTCACACAGCCTTGCTGGCAGCACTGCCCAGGCAAGCACAACCCCTTCTCCCCTCGCCAGTGCTAGCCACCGTGCTAAACCCACCTGAGCAGAGGGCAGATGTTCACTGGAGCTTTGGAGTGGGGGGGGGGGTGGGCAGAAGTTAGCCATCCGTGGGAATGGGAGAGACAGCCGCCCTCCTTTTGTCCCACTCGGCCCATGAAGTCCAGCTGGGGCTGCCATCCTAAAGCAGCTGTGCCTTGCAGCCCCTGCCCTCCTGGCCCAGAGAGCTCTGAGCGGGCTCCCTTGCACGCTGCACAGGACAGTGGCTGATCTTTTGTGGTAGGGAGGAGCATGTGCGTCAGGGAGCTGTTCTGAACTAAAATCTTCTGCAGGGCTCAGTCCCCCGGGGGGCGACAGGGGGGCAGCACTGGTGTAGATTCGCGGCCGTCAGGCCAGATGCCGTGCCCACAGCTCTATGACGCAGTGTCTAAAATGGCAGCCCTTGTCCTCACTTCAAGCTCCTCCTGGCTCTCCAGCAATGGGCCACCCTTTAGCAGGAAACCCCCACCACAGGAAAACCAGGGCACTGAGCAGCGTCACCTCACTCCCTGGCCTCCCTGCCTCAGCCCTGTGCTATGCCCTTTACCATGGTGTCTGGGCAGATGGTAAGTGTCCCTGTCTGCTCATGCCAAGTTGGCATGGCAGGCCCTCAAGAGCTCTTTCCCTGCCTATTCTAAGTGTGGGGTCAAGGCATTCAGGGTGAGGTAGCTGGAGCACTGCAAGGCCAAGGACAGCAGTCACTCAGGGGCTTGGGAGAGCACCGGTTCTTGGACCCATAGGTGCTGGCCTGAATCGACACTCGCCTTTTCCCTTCACTGAGCCTCCACCATTGCAGGAAGCAAAACTTCTGTGTTCCCCTCCCGGCTGCAGATGCTAAGGCCTTCAGCCAGATCACCCTGCAGGGCCCTGTCTGCATCCCTGGAGCTCTGCCGGTAGCCTCTCAGCAGGAAAGGAGCCCCGGACGGTGGGGCCATGGGTGCGTGGAGCTAACTCGCGAGCCCCGGAAGCAGCACAGCCGCGCTGTTAACGCACCACAATAATCATCAGCTCGCATTGTGATCATTAAGACTATTAGAAGGAAGTGTTTGCTTGAAGCTAATGTCAGACTTTGTGTTCTGCTTTGCAAACGCTCACAATTAATGCCAATCAGATGCAGGAATAAGCCAACTTGAAATCATGTCTGTTTCATCTCATTTGTCAGCTGTTGCCGTTCTGTGTTGTACATTTTCATACAATTGCTATAAACATAAAAGGGAAACTCCACATTCTTTAGAGGGCTCTTGTATTGTTCTGTGTTCATTTTAATTACTTTGCTTTCAGAGGCTCATCTGGCCTCACCAAATAGCAAGAGAAAGTAGGTCTTTGTAAAACAAATATATAAATCTTGATAGATACCTTATTTTCCTATTCAGCGGTTATGTTGGATTATCTACAGCTAAATGAGAAAAGCCCGTTAATTTTCCTTTTGCAGGGAGCTTTTTGTGTCTCTGCTCAGAACTTGGGCTTGTGTGTTTCCTCTTGAAGGAAATCTCAAAGGGGAGAAAGTGCAGGGTGAGGAAAGCTGGAATTTGACCGGATGGTGGTATAATCCCTGGTACAAAAGTACACATCAATTATAAGAATTCCTACTGTAATCTTAGAAATCTATCTTTTCTGCTGAACTAGCTCATTAAAGAATACCATTCATTTCCATCTCCCCGGGTGAGAAGGGTTTAAATCTCCGGAGCTTTGTGTTACAAAATAGACTTACGGTGATGGACTCTTTTTAAATATTAAAAGAAAGAGTTGGGATTTTTTTTTTCAGACTTGCAGCACAGACGAAGCGTAACCTAATTAGGCGAGGGTGGTAGGGACGGGAGCCACTGCAGCTTTAGGAGATCACCGCCTTGAATAGCTTCCCCATCTGTCGACTGGTAAATGTATCGCTTTCCTCAATGCCTGTCTTTGATTACATGCCGGGCCCTGCCGCCTCCCCTCGTGCTGTGAAAAGAGCCATCTCCCAGAGAGAATGTGGTTTCCTCAGGCCAAGAGGAGGGAGCTGACATGAGATAGGCCTTTTGTATTTGTTCATTGCTCCCAGGGTAGAGGAGGAGTTGGGGGAGGTGGGGTGGAAAAAGGGACGCGGGGGAGTCATGCTGACCCTAAATGTACGGAGCAGGGTGAAAAATGGGCTTTCCATTCACCGGGCATGCTATTGTATCCAGCAGCATGGCAAAAAGGGAGAGGGAGGGAGTCAACCCAGGACTGTGATGAACTCTCCTGTGGACCTGTAAATACTAGAGGTTCTAGAGCAGGGGCAGTGTTGGAGACAAGGATCCGATGTTCAGATCTAGGCTGGAGCTGGAGGCTCCCCCAGCGCTGGCCTGTTCTGCTGAAGACTGTGCCACCACGTACAGACAGATGAGCATGGGGTAAGAGAAAGGTAGCAAGTGATGCACTCAGGAAGAGTAACCCAAGCATGACTTCTGCGTTGACTCGCCCAGGCCGTGGTTCCGTGCAGGTGTGCTGGCTGGCGGGGGGTGGGGAGTGAATCTGTAGTCTGCGTTAATTGGGTAGGACGTGTGTAGGTTGTGCAGTGTGTGTGTGTGTATTGCTGCAAAGGCTCTATGCAAACATGTTAATTTGTTTTCTTTCTTCCCTTGCCTTTCAGGATAATTGGTTGCATTTGAAGTCTTTGTGAAAGCCTTTGATTATAGTAATTTCAGTAGTGTGATCTACCGTGGATTCCTTCCTTAGATTCTTTCACAGTTCAGACACTTGGGGCCTAATTGCATGAGCCACTGCAGCTCTGCCTGGGTTTGCGCATTGCTGGGCAATACCTGGGCTTGCTGCCCTGTGGCCTGGGCAGGTAAGCAGTGTGTCTCTGGTGTGAGGCCTCAGGAGCGTGTGGGCTGTGTGGAATGAGGGGCTCTTGGACACACAGTGGGTCAGATGCAGGGAGTGCAGACTTAACAAAGCCAGGCCCGACGAGGCCTCTCTGTAGCAACCCAGTAGTTTAGCAGAGCAGCACACTTTGGTCCATACTGCCTCGTGTTCCAGCAGCTGTGCCCCTGTCGCTAGTGGAGCCACTTTCGATGGGCTTTGGTGGAGTAGATAGGAGCAGAGTGGCGAAGGGGATGTGTGCTACTGAAACAAAACTGTGGGCTGCACCCGTACAGGCAGGTCGTGCAATGCTAGCAGGCATGCATGCCACTCAGCTGGGCATTGGAATTGCTGTGCACAGGGCATATGTGTGTAACTGGGTGAGCATCTCCCAGTGTGAGGACTTTCAGGACTGGAACCCTGGCTGGAGCCGTTAGCACATTCTGACGGCTGGCTGGCTGCATGCACTCGAACCTGAGTGTTCAGGCTGGCAAATAGGACCCCTTGGTGCTCTTACCCTCCCTGGCAACTCTGCAAAATGCCCGTGTTTGCAGCTCCCAGTCCTAGCTTTTGTTCCTGTGTGGCAGTGTCGGGGTTACAGCTCAGTGGGGCAAACTCCCCACTCCAGGGGAGAGGCGGAGGAGCAGCAGTGATGCAGGAGCAGGCAGGTCCTGGGGAGGCGGTTGAGATTTCAGACTGCCTGGTTGGCCCTAGAGAAGCGAAGCCCCGAGGGGCACAGTGCCACCTTGAAAACTCTTCCCATTGATCTCCTGCAAACGTGTGGCCGCTGGAGCCAGAGCCACACACAGGATTGAAGCCCTGCATAATTGTGTCGGACAAGCATGATTTCGTCTCAAAGTGATGGCGGTGCAGCTTTTTGAAAGGCTGCCCTGGAGGCAGCATTCCTCCCGCGTGCCCTGATCCTACGTGACTTAGCGCGTGTAAAAAATCAGGGGAAATATGTACATTTTAAACACCTCCCACCCCCCGCCGTCGGAGGCTGAGCCGCCGGGATCCTCCATTACCAACGCACCCGCGCTGGCCCTGTGCCTCCGCTGGCTCCTTTCTGTCCAGCCCCGCTTGAAACCAGCTGTGTTGGAGCTCGCCCTTTCGCTGGCCTGTCTGCTCCCTTGGCTGGGCTCTGACATTTCGTTCCCGGTTCCACCTAACGACCTTCTCTGGGGAGATGTGTGTGCACGTGCCACTTCCAATTACCGACACCCCAGTCAGTCTCTTTCAGCTGCTCTTCACCTGTCTCCCTCTCACCGCTGCGCTGCACCCCGCCCCTCCCCCTTGCGGCTGACTGTAAATTGAAGCAGACAGGAGCCCGGCAGTTTGTCTCCTTATGAGCCAGCAAGAGATAAGCCCTCCTCCTAATCTAGCCCCCAGCAGCATGTGGCTGCTCATGGTGTCATCTTGGGCCCCATGTTTATCCCCTTCACGTGCCAGTTTAAGTGGAGAGCCCCTAATGAGCTGCCCCCAGACCTGTCCGTGCCAAGCAGCCGCTTCCAAATGGGGCACAGAAGAGGTAGCAAGGCGGGCAAGGGGTTGGTGCTGCAGTGGCTTGTCCTGTGGGGGTAGATGGGGCTACGTGGCAGGGCTGCAGCATGCTAGCACTTCCCTCCGGTGATCACCGGACAAGGAGAGCTGTGTCCGAGCGCTGGGCCATCAGGGCGGGGAGCCAGATATAAGCTGGTGGCAGGGTGCTGCGAAGGAGCTGTTCTGTCCTGCTAAGGTGCTCTGGGCTTGGCCTGTCTCTGCAATCTGTTATGGGTGGCAAGGTAATCCAGCAGTGCTGCTGGCTACTTTAAAACTCACAGCCAGCTCTCGGCGGGCGGCAGCAAGGGCCAGTTTTGCTGCGCTGGGCATGCCGCAGGGAGGTGCCAGCTTGCAGCACACATGGGCCTGCAGGGGTAGAAGTGAGCATCCCTGGGGAGTGCCCAGGAAGGTCATGGGTGCCAGCCCCTTTGTGTTCTCAGCGTCTGGCCCTTGTGCGGTGGCTAGGGAAGCCAAGCAGGCACCTGCCTCCCCACTTCCTCGCTCTGCACCGCTAGGCTGCGTCCTCTTCCTGTCCAGGCCCTCCACTTCCAGGACCCTCTACCTCCTCTCAACCCCACCTCCCTCCTCCACCACGTTGTTGCAAACACTGCTGCTAAAATGGCTCTCCTGGCCCATGACTCTGACCAGTCCTATCCAGCTCCCTCCGTATACAGCAGCCAGTTCCTGCACCTTGGCCCTGTGCAGGAACTGCACCCAGCTTTTAATGCTCCTCTGCTCAGCTTGATTGGAGAGAGAGACACTCGCTAGTGTCTCGAGGGCGCAACCCCCCAAGCTGGGCATCGGACTCCTGAGGCCGCCTGCTCCTGTTGGGAATTAAAATTGCACAACCCTTGGGGTTACGGCAAGCGAGGTTAGGGGGGACAGCAAAGCCCCTAAGTGCAGGAGCCTGCATGCAATGGCCGTATACTCAAGGTTTTATGTTGTTCCCATCACTATGGTAGCTGAGCCAGGGTATCTATGTTATGGTAGGCCTGGCTACACTGGGTCAGACCAGAGTCTCACCAAGGCCAGGGTTTGGTCTCTTACAATGCCTGGTGCCAGCAAATAGTGTTGGGAGCTGAGCTGCCCGTTTAGAATATCAAGCTTTCCTGGAGCAAGCAGGTATGATTTGTCCCTTCCCGCTACCCACCCGCTCTGCCTTTGGGCTCAACCTTTTCACACTAAACACAATTTGCTGACTCTGCTTTGCTCCACTCTAACAATGGCAAAAAATCCTGTCTCTGCCACATGCCCTTTATAATCCCTGTGTGGTGAGTGAAGGTTGGTCACAGTGTCCTTTCTCTTCTGGCCCTGGTGTGCCTATTGGCTGTTGCCTTTCTCCACAGAAATGGTTCTGGCTGCATTTCACAGGTGCTTAAAAAAACTTTTAAAACAAGTGGTCCTGTAGCACCTTAGCAACTAAGGAAAGAATATAGATAGTATCACGAGCTTTCGTGGGCACAACCCACCTCCTCAGATGAATGGAGCAGGAGGTGGGTTGTGCCCACGAAAGCTCCCTACAGGATCACTCATTTTAAGGGTTTTTTTTTAAGTTACAGACTAACACGGCTACCCCTCTGAGACTTTCACACGTGCAGTTCATGATGCACTTCGCAGATCCTTCAGCCTGGATCATCCCTACTATATGAATGCAAGGGGGTGAGAGATTTATTCAGCTCCTGTTAAACAAGGCGCCTCTTTCAGCAAATGTTTCTCTGATCAGTACACTGTGGATGGTCTTAATTTATCTCTTTTTATATATAAAAAAAGTTTCCTGAGGGATGACAGTAACGTCACGTCATCTGCATCCCCCCCTGCCTCTTCCCCCCCCCCCCACCCTGGTACTTGGTTGTTGCATGGTGCCTATGGGCCTCTGAGTGGCCCCCCTGGCAGGCGGAGAGGAGAGCATGGGCCTGCAAGGCCTTGGAGTGGTCCCCTTCCCCCCTCCTCCGGTGGGCATGGGGAGGTAGCCAGGCCCAACCCCCCAGCCACCAGGGACAGGGCTGGTCCTGGCATGCTGCAGTCAGGAGAGGGGGTGGGTTAGGATTAAGTTGCGGGTGGGAGGGTGAGAGAAGGGCCCGGCCACATCCCAGCCCTCCCCAGTGGCCGGGGGAGAACAGGGGTTGCCTACTCCCTGCAAGAGTGGGGTTGGCGAGTGTAGTGGGCAGGAGATGCAGCCTCCTAGTAATTGCAATTGTAATTTGTTTCATCAGATATCTGTCTCTTGTGAGAAGCCCCAGTGTGTTATTGTATGGTTTTACTAATAGGCTCTAGTCACATTTCTCTCTGCTAGGTATTTATAGAGGGACAGTTCAACAGAGCATAGGGAGTGTGCCCCATACCCAGTGCCAGTAGCTAACTCATGGCTTCCTTACTTGTTTTACTGGTGATCTTGCTTTATCTCTGTGTTTGAGGCTGGGAAGGGGATGGGGATGACATTCCAGGAATCCTTTGCTCCTCCCAGTAACCTAATCTTCTACCTGCCTACCGGAAATCAAACATCTCGTGGTCAGAATGTCTCCACAGCATACTTCCCATTCCCAGGGTGTGCATGTTGGCGGGGGGAGGAAGCAGCTGCCGTAGAAATACAGCTCTGCCCTTCCCCTTCTCTGAGTGACGTGAGATGAAAGAAATACGGGCATGTGGTTTCCCAGCCATTCTACTGGATGCCGGGTGTGCGTTTTGCCTGTAATGAAGTAATAATTGTAGCTCATCGACATTGCAAAGCCTGGAGGCTTTGCTACTGGACTCGGTGCCCGTGTGCTCATTTCTCGCATCTCAAAAGTCATGTCATCTCTCTTTCAAATGGCACTTTTCTCGGATAAATGCATGGCCATTCCACCTGGGGTTTGCATCTGCACCCCCTGCTCTGGCTTCCACCTCAGAGACTCTTTGTGCCAGAGGGAAGGCTGTGTTCCCATTACATGAGCTTACAGCAGATCCTCCAAGGAAATGGAAATGATCCCGTAAAGTGGCTCTGAAATGAAGGGCAAACTAAGTTCCCACCGTTAAAAGGGGTTTATCAACTCCAGGAATTGCTAGATCTGTGGCTTTGGAGTGGCTTTAAAACAGACAGCTTGGTGTTTTTTTTAAAAGAATCTTCCTCAAGCATTTTGCAATAAAAACAAACCAAAATGTGGCCTCTTGGCTTCAAAAAGTCTAGCTCAATGTTGGGAATGCAAATGCAACATATGTCAGCAAGTGGCTTTTTTCAGTGTAACTTAAATCCTTTTCCAAAGTGACGTAATATAAATCCACGAGCTGCTCTTATTATGGGGGGAAAAACGTCAACCCAGGGAGTTACTGGCCAGCCTCGCTCTGGGGATAAAATTCACATCTCATTTTACACCACTGTAACTTGCATTCATCATAAGGGGAGAGCAAAAATCAAACTGCTTCAGTGCTAAAAAGTTCAGTTTGAAACCTCAGTGCTCAGCATGGGAACTCAAATGGGACTGACTCTACCACCTGTCTTTTGTGGAGGCCCAGCCCAGTCCCTGATCTGGTTGCAAAACTGAGGCCTTCGGAGGCCAAAATCCTCGTTGGGGTTGGAGGTGTGGCTAGTAACTGAGCTAAGGAATTTTCTTCCAACTTTTCCCTTTAGTTTCTCGACCCAGTTACTCAGCTTGGGTGCTTTCTGGCCTTTCAGGTCTGCAGCCATTTCAGAGGCATCTGAGACACGTTGGTTTCGAGGATTGTTATTAACCTGTAATAGAGCTCTTCCTGCTCTCAGCTAAAATAGACCTTTAATCTCTGCCCAAAATAGCTCATTTGATGGGAGACCTTCTTAAAGCTGACACACAAATTTCAACAGGCTTCCCCAGCCCCCTCCCCCCACCTTGATGCCTGCAAATAATAGCACTTGAAGTGTGTGTGTGTGTGTGTTAAATTCTTTTATGTCCACATCAGATACCTCATTTCTTCCATCATATCATTTGTAACAGTCACTAGGCAATTTACTCCCATTCTGATTGGATTTACTCTTTGTGCTGTCACAGCCATTTTTCTAGGCAGGGCTGAATTTTTAAAGTCCTTGTCCCAGCTTTTGTGGCCTCGCTGAGAAGCAAAACAGCTTGGGCTTGCTTTGAAAACAGGCACTTCTTGAAGCCGGGTTGGAAAGGGAAAACAAAAAAACACCTGGGTTGAAAGCCAATGACCAGGATAGACAAGCAGCATTCTAAAGGGATGCTGTTTGGGAGGCTTAAAAAAGAAAATGCTCAAATCCTGGAAGATTTTCTTTGGCCATTCCCATGGGTGTTAGTTTTACTTTATTATTGGGAGTGAGTGAGAAACTCTGACATGGTATTAATAGTCCAGCAGCTTTCTTGGAACCTGAGGAAGAGCCAACATTGAATCCATCCATTCTTTGTTGTGGATGCTGTTTTACTTCTGTCCTCTCTCTTTGGTTGGATTTCAGTTTCACTTCCTTTCCCCCTCCTCCTGCTCCTCCTCCTCCTCCTCCTCTCCCTCTCCCTCCCCCTCCCCCCAGGCTAGAGATGTTACATTGGCCTGTTCAGCAGTGTACTGTTGTGTTGAAGTGTCTGGCTTCTCTCTGCTCAGGCAGGCTGTGGTGTTCTTAGGCTACAGCTATAGAGACTGTCACCCCCTCCTCTGCTCAGCTGCCAAGTTCTGTGTGCTGCAGGCTGCCATGTCTTACAGGGCACAGAAGCCTGGAGGCTTTCCCCACTACTCCCATTGGCTGGAATCATGGCCAATGGGAGCAGTGGGGGTAGTGCCTGGCAGTGGCAGGAGGCACAGAGCCAGGTAAGCACCCCCCCAAATCCCTCATGCCCAGACTTCACATACCCCTCATCCTCAAGCACCCCCTCCCACAGAGACCCTGCACCCTTCCTCGTGCCCAGACTTCACACCCCCGCCCTGCTCTTGCACCCAGGTTCCCACTATCAGCTCACTCCTGAACTCTTCCTCCCAACTAGACCTGCCCATCCCCAGCTGGCTCCTGCACCCATTTTGTCATCGTGGGTGGTTGGCTGGTGGTCTGTGGAAAGATCTGCGTTGAGCAGGGTGGGCCACAAGCCAAAAAGTGAGGATTACTTTCCTAGGCTGTCATTTTTCAAGGGCTTGTCCCATGCTCTTAGAAGCCATATATGTGTGACTGCTGCACCATCCAAGAGAGGTACCAGCCCAGAGTAAATTCTCCTGGGGTACTGCTCCTCCCCTTCCACACATGGTGCAGGTGACTTGGGGGTGCTGGCATCTCTGAGCGGTATCCCCTTTCTGCCTACGCACAGGGAGAAGAGTGTAGCTTTTGCTATTGCCCTGGACTCTCCTGCTTTTGAAGTTTAGCTGACTTATGAATAGTTTTCAAAGTCAGCCCAAGGAGGCCATGGCAGAACCTAACTTCTGCTTTATTGCTACCTTAATTAAAAGAACTGCTCCAGAAGGAGATGGGATAAGCCGCCAAGCCATGCTTGTTCCTTTGCAGCTCTTTTAATTGAAGAATCATTCCAGTGGGGATCTGCTTTGGGATTCAGTCAGTTTTTTCAAGATGGGTGTTTTGCATAAAATAACATCCCCCAACTCCCTGGGTTTATAGCTGTCAGATGCCTGGCTTGTATTGCAGCCTTGGGCACTTGGTCTTTTTTAGGGCCCTGGTGTTAAAGGACAAGTAAAGGGAGATGAGGAGATGGGCAGCAAAATGTGAGCTCGCGAAATAAAGGACCGCTGGGAAAGCTGGAGAAGGAATATGTTGGTTGTTGACCAAAGGGCCTGCTTCGCATGGTGTGGTGTTGCCCCTGCAAGAGGGACCTGGCGTATAATAAGTCTGTCAGCTTCTCCCTGAGCACCAAGCTGGGACTTGGGTTCTCCACCAGTTCCTTCCACTGCAGCCAAACCTCAGCCATGCCCCTGACAGCAGGGTAGATGAACACAGTGGTAGCTCCCTGTCCCCACCTGCCGCAGGGCAGAACCACAGGCTGGCTGTCCCAGGGATGATGTGAGAATTAGTCATGGGAGCACCAGGCGAAGCCAAGAGAAAAGTGGGGAGCCCTTGTGCAGCAGGGCACTGCCCAGCACCGCTAGAATTAGGGGGAGCTGTCTCTTGCCTAGTGCTCTCTATCAGCCAGGAATGGAACCCAGCACCCCCCCATCCCAGTCCAGAGCTCTCCCCAAGGTCACATCACCCCCTCTGCTTTCTCATGACTCCCTCTCCATTTGGATGAGTGACCGCCTCTTCCCTCCCCCTCCCTCCCCCCGGCCATGGGGGAATTGTTGCCCGCTTCCCGGCCTCTCCTGAGGGAAGCCCATTGCTTGAGTGTAATGGTAACCAAACGTGCTCTGCTCTGCCCCCAGCTCACTGGCATTCGGGAGTTTATCACCAACTAGTTTTCATCCGGTTTTGGCTCTTGGTGGCGTGAGATGCCAGGAGAATTTGGAAGACTTGAGAAAATAGGAAGTTTCTTGCCTTTGGTGTTGTGGTGAAAAGCTTAATTGGAAACATGACCCTGAGAAGCTTAAAAGGCAGAAGCCAAATAACCAGGTTCCAAATTCATTTACTTTTACGCATCCTGGTGTGGAGGGAACCTCGCCCATGAGTGGGACCCTGGCTTGTGAGGGGGTCCTGGCCATACTGCCAGCCCCTGATCCTTTCTCAATTTCAACACTGAGGCCAGGACATGACTGCCCCTCTTCCCCCTTTCCCCCTCTCCTCCCCCCCCAAGGAAGGAGCTAAAAGGTGCAGGAGCATGGCCATCATTAACAACTTGCACTGTTTGCTTTGTGTCCTTCAGGTATTCTGGGCCCAGCCCCTCTCTCCCGGGAGCAGCCCAGCCCCGGGGTGACACCAGGCACTTAGGCCACAGTTTTAAGGGTTCTTGATCCTGGAGTCAGATGGTCTTTGCGGTATTAAAGATTGATCTCAGAGGTACGGCAGCAGGGGTTAGGGCTACGGTTAGGAGGAGGAGGGGGTTGTCTAGAGGGGTGGTTGCCCGTTTAAGAAAAAATGCAGGGTGGGGGGGAGGCGCTGTCACAATGTGATCCTAACTGGAGGAATTTGTGTCCCGAACTGTGCCCTTGCTCACTGTGTTGCTCTGTGCTCCGAGAAACGTTGGGGGGAAGGAGGAGGAGGGAAAAGCCATTCTCCTTCTGCCCTGTCCTTTCTGGGAACCCTTTCTGTGACATCTGCCTGGTGCCAAGGAAATGGCCTACGGCATAAGCCCAACACGGATCCCATACATAGAGCGCGCTTGGACTTTCAGAAAGCCTTTGGCAAGGTCACCTGCGGGAATTCTGCTCCACGGTGCTAGGCTGAATTCAAGAGCCTGGCAACATTATGTTGTCCATGCAGCTCTGATGATTGTGATGACAAATGCAGGCGGCGCTTTGCAGGCATGCGTGAGACTTGTCCTCCATCTGAACAAGGCCAGACTAGGCTGAAACCGCAGGGCAGGCTGGGAAGAGGGGCTGTATTACCAGGCAGGGAGTCAGAAGTGGAGAGAGGTTGCTTGGTGGGCAGGCAGTACCGAGCCTGGGTAATGGCTCTTAAAGCCTTTTTGATGACTCCATAGAGCCCAAGTACCTTCCAGATTAGGGATGTAAAATCCTGTTTAATTGGTTATCCACTTAAATGGGATGATTAACCGGTTAATTAAAGGGGGATGGATGGGGCCCCCCTGCCTGTGATGTGTCTGGGCCCCCACCAGTGAACCTGTTAACCTTTTGCATCCCGATTCCAGATCCTGCTTAGCATGGGGGTGGTGAGCATGGTACAAGAATGATAGAAGCCTGGACATGCAGGCCCCAAAACTCACCAGCGGGCCCCAAAACTTAAAGAAACCAGCTCAATTCTGAGCAGGAAAATAATCACTCCTAGCATCCTTCTCCATTACGACCCCCAGCCTCCCGTTTTAATCAGAGGCGCCTGTGTTGCTTTAAGAGCTATGGGTTTTAAAGATCACAAGAGGGGTTAGAGAAAATTACCCTTGACTCTTACATGCTGTTTTTTCCAGGGGTGCCTTTCATGACAAGCTTTGCTTTGGATTCAGTCTCTGCTAGGGAACCAGCCGGTTGCATTGCACAAGTGGTAGCAACAACAGAGGCTCATGCAGAAGGGCCTTGTGTCTTGCTGCCCATGCTACAGCTCCCCATGCCGCTCTCGCGGTTCCTCAGTCCCTGGGGTCACCTCGCCGAGGCCTACCAGCTGGGGTGAGGAGCTCTGGCTGCAGGGGCTATCCCCACACTCCTCCCTGGAACAGCTGTACCATTGCAGCCAGGGGTCAGCAGCAATGGCTCGGGTCAGTGGCTGTGTCCTGCTGGCATTCCATTGGCAGGGCTGCCCACATATTCTCACCTGGTCACAGATGGTGGGACCAGCATCTTAGGCACAGACAATGCTATGGTGGCTGCTCTCCAAGGAGTCACCAGTGTCTCTTAACAGACTAGCTTCTGCTTGGCTGGGAGCTTGGCTGTTTGCCTCTCCTCCTCTGTCTTCCACAGGGTATTTGGGTTTGAACATTATCTGCCTGTGAGCTCTTCTCTCTGCCTGCTTCCCTTCTCCCCCTTCAAATAGGCAGCCTGCCAGGCAGGTCAGTGATCCGGTCTGCAGCATGGGCATTTGCTTACCTGGGCCAAGGGCTCTGCAGGTGGCTGGTGGAGCAGCTGGCAGGGTCCTTTGGCTCCCTTCAAAGGGACAGCTTTGGTGTCCATCCAGACCACCCCAGCTGCAATAGCAGTATGAGCCAGGGAGCTAGGCTCCTTCAGGAGAGGCAGCCCAAGTTGGTGGTCTTTGTAGCTGGCATGAACCTGGAAAATGAATTGTCCTTGTGAAGCACTCACTGCCTTTTCCTTGGGACCTTTAGCCAGGCATTCCGGTCTCTGGTGGACTAGTGAGCCTGCTTCTCTTACGCACAAAGATCTATCTTGGAAGACCAAGCAAGAGGGGACTTGCAGCAGAACCGGGCAGTATGCAAATCCATCTAGCCACTGCCAGGCACTTTCATTTCCCATTCTTGTGGCCATGGGATGGAGAGGGTGAGCTGGCTGAAGGGCAGGAAGCCTCACCAGCGGGCCCCAAAACTTAAAGAAACCAGCTCAGTTCTGAGCAGGAAAATAATCACTCCTAGCATCCTTCTCCATTACGACCCCCAGCCTCCCGTTTTAATCAGAGGCGCCTGTGTTGCTTTAAGAGCTATGGGTTTTAAAGATCACAAGAGGGGTTAGAGAAAATTACCCTTGACTCTTACATGCTAATGTAATCTCTAGCCAGATCTTCAGTACTGCAGCTAAAATTGCTTTTTAGATTAACATTTAATTATTAACAGGGCTCTGTGCAAGGCCTGGGGCTTGTGCGCGTGAGAGGGGGAGAACAGGGGGCTGGCGGCGCGGGATGTGAGGCAGGGCTGATGGAGACATTTGCAAGCTGGAGAGGGGAAGGTCGTGGCGCGGCCGATAGTAATGCGCCGTGCTTTATTGCAGCCCTCGGCAAGGTGTCGTCAAACTTTCTTTTTGATTTTATCTTCTATTTCCCATAATTTACCGCAGGGTGACCTTTCCCGTGTTAACTCGTTCCAGGACCAAACTGTCAGCTTTGCTAATTGACTAGCCTGCCCTTCTCTTGCTCCCCTCCCTCCCCTTCTCTGCCAGGTTGAGCATAAATTACCTGGTAAGTTCCAGCACGGCGTCTGTGCGTAAGTGGCTGATGGGCAAGTCAGGCTTTCTCCACTGCCTCCGTCTGCCCATAGAGCAGGGCTGCTGTAAGCAGAGACAAGGCAGTGAGCTGAGTGCAGGCCTGGGCGCCTGGACTCGGTGACTCTTGGCGGGGGGGGGGAGGGGGTCTTTGGGTCAGACACTCAACCGCTCTGTGGCTCAGTTTCCCCATCTGTAGACTGGCGATAATGCGTGGTATTGCCGTAACACCTGGAGACCCTGTTGCATTAGGTGTGCACAAATGCAATTCCCCGCGCCTCCGAGGGGAGGGGGTTTGGAGCCTCCTGAAGGGGAAGGTGGAAGGAGCTCTGCTTGGAAGTGGTGCATCTGGGGAAGTGCCACTTTCCCGTTCCTCTAAAGTGGTTCTTCTACCTGATGGCACTAAGCTCTCTGGGCCCCGCCTGGCCTCCCCTTCTCTGACCCATTGCCTGGAGAATGGGACCTCCACAGCACCCTGGCATTTCAGCAGTGCCTTCCATTGCACAAGGGCTGTTGGGGCCAGGTGGAGCGTTGTTTGGAGCCTGCCATCACTAGCTGCCGGCTGCCCCATGTACATTGCAGAACAGCTTGCAGACTGCAGGGTTTGGGGTGCCGACACAGAGCACCAAGGTCACTGACTGTCTTCTGAACCACCGGCATGAAGTCTGGCCCCCGGACTCTGCGGCTGCTTCAGTGCAACGGCAGGCACCATAGCGCTGGCAAGGCGGGTGGGAAGTGCTGGCTGTGTGGCTGTTTGTGCTAGAGGAGAGATTTCCCCACTGGGTGACGGGCTTGTTACAGGGACAACAAACAGAGTTTGGATAGTGCTGCCTCCGTAGCTCTGCCAGCCAGCCATTGCCAGCTGCAGTCGCTGTCTGATGCTCAGCCACAGAGGGGCCTCTGCAAGCCACAGGTGCTTTCTGTGTGCCCAGAGGAGACAGCCTGGCCTCCCCCTGCTGTATCTGTCCTACTGGGGGTGCCCCACCCCAGGCTGGCAGAGGTGGCCAGAGACAAGCTGTGGATCTGCCACCTTGGATCATTGCAGCCATACAGTAAGGGCCCTGCTGGCCCCACTTGGCAGGGCTTGGCTAGGCAGCCTCCTCCCCTAAGCACGGACCTGGCCTCATGGAGCATCTGAGCCTGCTGATGAGGACATGGATCCTATTTGGGCTGGGATTGGCACTGCCTTTAGTGCCAGGCAGGCTCCTCCTTGGATGCAGCAAGGGGCTTGGCACTGTGACGTGCTGGCAGGCCCCCTGCCAGCAGCCAGGCAGGGGTGCAGTGGATGGGAGGAAGGCCGTGGTCCCTGGCTTCTGCAGCCACATCCACCACCAGCCAGATTAGAGGGCTTGGAAATGTACGTTCATTATGAAAGGGCAATTAAAATGACAGAAGTGGGCTTTGATGAGGTGGCTTGGGCATGGCACCTTTCCTGATGCTGTCCCACATCTCAAGGGATGGTGCCTGCCGGGACTAGGCCATGAGGCAATGCCATGTTCATCTCTCCATGCTCCTCCTGTGCTGCTGGTCCCCTTCTGTGCCATTGCCATGGTAGCACATGCTGGACCCTTCCCAGGCTGCCATTGGCGCTGCCTACCGGAAACCAAGTGAGTGCTGGCACTGGCCGGCTTTGACTGAAAGAGAGGGCCTGGTGTCCAGAGGCCAGTGAAAGTGGCTTCTTTAGGTCCCAGCCACACTGCTGCTTTCAAACATGCACTTTTCTTTCCTCTGTTGGAAACCCAAACAGTGGAACAAGAAGAGCAACAAAAATGATGAAAAGTAGAGAAAACATGAGCTATGAGGGAAGATTGAAATAATTGGGCTTGTTTAGTTTGGAGAAGAGAAGACTGAGAGGGAGACATGGTAGCGGTTTTCAAGTACTTAAAAGGGTGTCACAAGGAAGAGGGAGACAAATTGTTCTCCTTGGCCTCTGATGACAGGACAAGAAGCAATGGGCTTAAATTGCAGCAAGGGAGGTTTAGCTTGGACTTGAGGAAAAACTTCCCAGCTGTCAGGGTGGTTAAGCACTGGAAGAAGTTGCTTAGGAAGGTTGTGGAGTCTCCATCACTGGAGATATTTTAGAGCAGGTTAGACAAACATCTATCAGGGATGATACAGATGGTGCTTGGTCCTGCTGTGAGATGGGGGACTGGACTCGATGACCTCTTGAGGTCCCTTCCAGTTCTAGTGTTCTGTGATTCTGTATTGCCTCAGCCCTGAATGGTCCTAAGCACTGAAGATCCTGAAGAGCTGACAGTCCAACAGACCAGCAGCAGTTGGCAAGGGAAACTGAGGCACAGTGTACTGCCCAGGTGGCACCCCAGAGCTTGCAGGTGAAACGGACAGTACGTAGAAGTAAATCGGTGGGCTCGGACTTCATGATCCGAGCTGGGAGGAACTCCGGAAAGAAACTCCACCAGGTGTAAGAAGTAACCCGTGTTTCGGCCATGCTTGCTGCCCTGCAAGCATAAGGGAAGGAGTTATTGAACATGCTACTTAAATGTTCTAGGCCTCGCTTAAATCAGCCAGAGCTGGCCTGTTCATCTGGAGCACTTTGGTGCAGCTGTTGGGATAGTGAGGCCTGTGTCTTTGTTAGCGCCCTCCTGTAGTTTCAAAGGCTCCTTTCACAACCTAAATAATAGGTCTTGGGTTTGATTTCATCCCCTTGCTACACAGAGCTGTCCCTAGAGGGCCTGGGGCCTCCTTCCCTCTTCCTACTGCCACAGGGCCCCACCCCTTCCGCAAGCACTGCCCCCCCCAATCTCCACCTCTTTGCCCCCTCCCCCTAGGAGTGTAGAACGGTGGATTATGGGGGGGGGGGGCTAGTGCAGGGCAGCAACAGGGGTCGCTCCCCCCCTCACCACAGCAGTAGGAGCCAGTGCGGCCTAGCGGCCTGCTTTGCTGCAGGAAGTGGAGCACCCTGTGGCTGGGGTGCTTGGCTTCCTACCCCCACACAGAAGCTGAGTGCAATGGGCCAGGAGAGGGCAGCAGGGCAGAGTGGGGCTGCCTAACAGGTCACTCCAGCTTCTGCTGCCATGGGGAGTGGGGAGGAGAACCTCTGCTGCTGCCCTGCACCAGGCCCTTGGCCCCAAGTAACCCTCCGATCCCATCCCATGGTTGAGGTGGCCGCTCGAAAGTGCGGGGCCTGGGGTGGCTGCCCCAGCCATCCTGTGGATGGGACAGCAAATATTTTGTTCCTCTTGATTCCTCCTTTCTCCTCTTTCCCTGCCCCACCCCATCCCGGTGTTCCTGGCGCCCCTCTCCTCATCACAGC